>OU860798.1:5384428-6847628 GCA_917862395.2 Heliconius sara
GACTGTTCATAAAAATATATATATTTTTCAAGCACTATTATATAATATTTTATACAATAAAGTAAACAAAATTGAATCGTTAGTGGTGATTACCTGAATAAGTTATAACATTTAAGTTGAAGTCGCAGTTAATTCAACATAGAGATAAGGAACGATTTGATTTTGAAAGAAATATCAAGTAAATACAAAGATTTTTTGGTTCGTTTGTTCGTTTGAAATAAATCTATATAAAAATGTCATATGCCATATGAATAATTTAACATTTAAGGCTGTTTATGAAGCAGTAAATTAAATTATTAACTGACATCAGCACATTTAACATAACATAGGTAAAAATGTACGTACGTACATAATGTTACAAAAACGTATACTTATACTACAAAATATAAAAATATATACTATAAATTTATGTATATTTTATAAATCAAATATTAACATTGGTTGTATTTTTTAGTTCGAAACAATCAAAAATTCTTATAGAAATTACGATAATGTCGCAAAAATCATAATCAATCAAATAGGATTTTACAGAATAAAGTAATAAAAAATCATATTAGAAGTCATTATAGTTTTCAATCAATTCTGCTTATTAAATCAATAATCATGTAGTTTGAGCGGGCAAAGCCGCTGATAAATAATATATAAAGTAAATGCATTTATTATTTTTCAATTTTCTTTATGAAAAACAATCAGGTTGTCTGTAAAGTTTATAGACAACATTTTTACCAATTAAATAATAAGTATAATATTTTATAAATTGAATTGAATTATTATCATTATTTTGTATAATACAAAGGAGTTAATTGAACATTATAATTTTTTAGACAAATTAACATTTGTTTTTAACATTAATTCCAACATTTTTTTACTTAAATTATACAGATTAATTACAAGTTACAATATGTTTTTGACTATTAACATATATACATGTGTGCTATATGACTAAAATAGATGCGTCACGCTGAGGTCACCGTGCCCCTCTATCGCTTGTTTCGCGCTCTGGCACGTGACATTGTGTCATGCTTTCTTGTGCGTGCAGCCAGCGTTCACCAAGACGTTATCAAGTCAAAAAAATACTGCAATAACTAATAAGTGATTGTCTTTGATAATTCATCATTACTTTTAAAGGTCATTCACCTTCGTTATTATCAAATGAAGTTAGATAATATAATATCAAAAGCAATGATCTTAGATACATATCTAATATCACGTTTTATTATCATCTATTGAGCAGTTCACAACAAATACGCACATATGTATAGGTAATTAGTTTTTTCTGCCGTGTGATCCCGGCTTAGAATAGGATCATCCTGGTACTGGTGGTGTCGTAAGAGGCGACTAAAGTACGTGTGGTAGAGTCACGTCGCCAGCAATGGCAACACGCATGGGCAGACTCGACCGGAACATTACCACCCCCGGCATTTAAAACCGGCGTGAAGTAGTGGCTTTATTCCACTGCGTTTCGCATCAGGTAATGCCGGGCCTCGGCGCCCAACCCATCTTAAAGGCCGGCAACGCACCTATAGCTCCTCTGGGGTTGCACGGGGTTTGTGGGCGGCGGTAATCACTTACCATCAGGTGATCCGCACGCTCGTTTGCCGTGTCTTTTCCATAAAAAAAAGAGAAGATCTTTTCAGCAATGTATGCATGTATTTTGTAGTTTCACGTCGTATCTAGTGTTAAGAAACTCAGTTTTTCAGCTACCGTCCAATTCTTAAAAAATTGCGAGAATGAGTAATTTAACTTAACGCCGTACTTTATCTGTTTACCAGAGCGAGAAAATGATTTTTTTTCTATTCATTATTGCGGAACTCAACGCCACACTTTGCCTCGTTACCAGAGCGAGGAAAATACTAGAATACTAAATATCTTATTTCCTCGAGTGGAAATGCAACTCATAATCTGTAACGTGTACAGTGGCACGCTTGTGTCCCTACACCACGACAGTTTTCTAAAAATAATATAAATTTATTTATTTTGTATTCAATAATTAATTTTATCACATAATCTCATCATTAAGCGCCAATTAAAAGCGGCGTCTTTCTATACACAAATCGAAATAAACGATAAAAAGATGTTTTGTACTATCTGCGATTTAATTACTCTAAATTATAATTTGATTAAAATATATTTAATTTCTATATTCCGTATATTAAATAAAAAAAAAAACATAAAAAAAAGAATATCTATGCACCTAAAGCGGAATATGTTATGAAGTTTCTCTTGTTCGCAGAAACTTCGTGGTTAAGTGACCAAAGGACCTGGATTTTTTTTTCAAATAAGTCGCAGTCATGTTTTTTAGTCAGTTTTCAAGACCTCCAATCTCAGGCCAGGTTTGGAGGTCTCGGTACAATGCGTCGTCCACTCCTCTGTCGCTACCCAAAAAAAAAAAACCCTAATGTATTCCGGGACTGTATTTTTACTTATTTAAATACAAAATTTCATAATTTTTATAATATAATAGGAATACGTGCACTTTAAAAAATCACGTACTCTAGACGGTTAGCCTCATGTTTAGTATTTATATAAATAACCAAATGGATAACAACATTGTAGTCGTCTATTATAAGTACTATTACAATCTACTTAACAAAAGTGAAGTGGTGAGTTTGGATTGTCTCACGGGGCTTAACAATGTATTGCTCTTAACAGGCATTACTAGATAGTTCTACTAGAATTGTTGTTTGGCAATGTCGTGTCAATCTAATAAAAATGTAAGTTCAAATGTTAGTTGCTTTATCTTTATTCTATGATTTTATAAGCTTCACGCTGTATCCCGTCTATAGCACGGTAGGCACATAGTAGGGGAAACTTAGTGTCAACATTGAGACATTGATCTCCACTCTCCGCCAAATTCTGAAGGCATTGCTATTGTTAAATGGCAGCATAGCATAACACTCCACAATTTTTTAGTTTTTTAGCCAGTCGTGGCGCAGGAGCATAAAGCGTGACTGTAAAATCGACTGGTAATGGGTTCGATCCCCACTCGAGGAAATGAAATATTTATTTAAATTTATATCTTCATTTCTTCGCTCTGGTGTCAAGGTAAAGCGCGGCATTGAGTTTCCCATTCAAAACGCATTGTCTCCAGAATTCTGCGGAAAGTGGGGAACGGAGTGTCTTAACACAAGGTTCCATTGTCTACTCGGCTACTAATTCTAATTTATTTATATATTTTTATTTTATTTTCTCCCCGCCGAATTTTAGCCTAAAATTTGGAGTTTTAATTATTTACATTTTTTGTTTAAATAAAATATATGTACCTAAGGATTCTTTGTAGACGTAAAAAGATATATCACTATTTACTGTATCCGTAGATATTCGGAAAATGCTCTATTTGTGATCTTTAATATAAATCTCAATACTACATGTAAAATTTGAGTGTTAATCGCCGCGTAGTTCCGGCCATGCATTGAGTTTCGACACATACCTTCGAGTCGTATCGCAGTCGAGAAAATTAAATATTTAATATTTGTATACACGCTTTGGTAAAGAGGCAAAGCGCGGCGTTGCTGGCCTCTAGAAGCCTCCAGAAAGCCTCCAGAGTTCGGTGGAAAGTGGGAAACGAAAGTATCTCAATGGGAACGGAGTGTCTTAACACTAGGTTCCCAGGATCGCTTTGCCTACCCTGCTATGTGTGGGACATAGTGTCATATTAAAAAAAATATTAGACAAACAAGTAAATTTTGCATGCGTTTAAGGAACCCCAAAAACACAAATATTATGAATCAATATTAAACATTTTACAGTAGTACCACCATACGTTTTGGATAGGATAGGAGATATATATAGTTCGTTTAAAATAGTGCAATTATAAATAATGTCTTTTAATTAAATTATATTTAAATTAAATTATATATTTATAGAATAAAACTGTAATCGATGGAAAATAAATACGAGTACGCACCAGTTGAGAACAAAGTGAAAATGACGTCGAGTATAAAATATCAATTGCTCATTGTGGCTTGCAGTAAGTATTTATTTTTGATATTACTATGTGTTGTTTTTTATTTTCACTGTATCTCGCAATTTGCTATATGTAGTGTGGGTATTTCCTCTACCCAGTATTGAGAAACTCCATTTGCCGCTTTCCGTCTTACTTTCGAGTCTTGATACCAGAGCGAGAAAAGTTAAATTAATTCAGTCCTCCGAGTGGGAATCGAACTCATAACCGCTGGGCAACTAAAGCCTCTATAAAAATATTCGAACTCATTATTAATATTTACGTTAAGATCGGTTAACTGAACAAACTTAAAAGTTAAAACATACGAAAACAATGTATTTGGCAAACAAACAACAGAGTTATTGCTATGTTAAGAAATGAATTATAAGTTAATTAATTATCTTTATTTAGGAATTATTTGTTTAGGATTTTAATGGTTTGCCTGAAATTACTTTTGTTTTTGTATACTTGATTATATTTTTGTAGGTGCATGCTTTATCTCGCATATTGTAAGGTAAGCAGAGGGGACCTCGTACTAAGACACTCTATTCTATTTCCCCATCCATTTCCACATTTTACTTTTTAAAAAAGTATATTTTTAAAACTGTATATATTGTATGTTTTTATTTTTTGTTTTTCCGTATTGATTAGCGGAACTCAACGCCACTCGTCAAAAGAGCGAGTAAATGAAAGTATCTTTGGCTAAGTTTTGACAAGCCTAAGGCTATAGTTTCGGTCTTCTCATTCCCTTTTACTTCTTTGATTTACATGAGTATTTATTTGTATCTAATTAATTAATTAGATACGGATTCTAGTTAATACGCACAGTAGATAACGCATGTGTCTTAATGGGAAGCGGAATCTTTTAGTAACAACCTGCAAGGATTTCAACGAGGCCTACAAATATTTAACAGACACTTTTTTATGTTTATTATCCTTTATTAGTAAATATTGGTCAAATCGTCGTTGGATATAGCGTAGGATGGTCAGCACCGATTATACCTAAGTTACAAGATCCAAATCAAACCCCTCTGCCCGTACCCATTTCGACGCTAGAGGCGTCTTGGGTAGGGTCTTTGCTCTATATTGGCTCTATGATTGGTAAGTAATTGTTATCATAAAATATTATACTTTAAAAATATATTTCTTTTTAGTAAAAATATGCATATTACACGCACAAGTTGACGATAAATGTAAATACTAAAAAAATATATTTAACTTCGTCACTCTTAGGCCCATAAATTTTGTGTTCATTTAATCTTTATTATGTATGATATTGTTTACAATATATACTTTTTCATGTAGAAATCATCTCTATTCGGCGGTAAGTCCGGAACGAAAATGTTTTAATGGGAAAGGTGTCTTAACTCTAGATACCCAGGTTCTCTCAGCCCACTCCGCTAAGTGCAAGACACCGCGACAATTGGAATCATAGAGTATATTTTCATAACTAACTGATTGTAAGCCCAATCGAGATTGTGGGTTCGATCCCTTCCCCTGGGAATTATTATTTTTAACCGACGTCTGTAAGAAAATTAGGTTATCAATTCGACTGTATTTTATGTTTGTTACCTTACAAATTTTGGCTGGGTAAACAAATTTTGATAATTCTTTTTTTTATTTGAAACCTGCTGCTTCCCATGTGGTCTCATTACAGTTTGATCTATTTCTGACAATAGTATGGCAAAACAAATAACTCAATATTTTTCGTTAATTCGTTAAACAGCTTCATCTTCACGCTGTATACCGCACACAGCAGGGTAGACAGAGGAAGCCTAGTGTTGTCACTCCGTTCCCCACTTTTGTGTGGCAGAACTCAACACCGCTCTTAGCCTCGATACCAGAGCGAAGAAATGGAAATATACATTTAAGTATATATTTTATCTCCTCGAATGGGGATCGAACCCACAACCAGTCGGTTTTATTTACACTTCGTGCCGCTGCGCTACGACTGGACTCAAACCCGTTCCCCTTATCCCGTTAACCGATTTCGAATATTCTTTTTTTTCTGGAAAGGATACACTTCAAGGGTAGTTTGATGAAAGTTTGCTTATGTTCTGATTATGGAATCCGGTTGTAAATTAAAGGAGTTGGTATTATTTGGTAAAAAATATTATTGTTCTCATTTCAGGTCCATATGTAACTGGGATTCTGTCTAATATAATTGGTCGAAAACCATGTCTAATTATAGGGGGATCTCTAAACGTAATTTCATATATCCTAGTAGTGACTACTAAGAATATTGCTATGGTGTACGCAGTAAGGATCATCAGCGGTTTGGGCATGGGGATTACTACAGTTGGCAACATTGTCTATGTTGGTGAAATTGCGTATGTATTATGTTGATGAGATGAGTATTTGCTGCTTTTTTATTTTTTGTAAGTCTCTGCTCCATGTTATGTCTGCAACCTACCTAATATCATCGTCTCATCTTTTATGTTGTTTACCTCTTTTTCTCTTACCTTCTCTTCGATACCATTGTGTAACTATTTTAGCCCACTTTTCGTTTCCCCTGACCGTATGTCCCGACCAATTCTTTAAATCTTTTTTATTTTTAGTGTTACGTTTTGTACCTTGGTCTTATTCCTAATGTTTATGCTTCTTATTCTGTCTTTCTTCTTTACTCTAAGCATATGCATGCTTTCCATTGCTCATTGGTAATTAGCAATTTTGGTGACTTCGTTTCTTTGTTATAGCCCACTTGGCTACAATATATTTATATTGACAAGATGCAGAAATTGAATAATTAGCGTTTTCTTTTAGGCCCCAGTATCTTCTCCAACTGTTTGCTATTCACCTTTCGATATTTTTATTTATGTTTTCTTTGGAAGATATCAGCTGTCCAAGGTATATTCAAAGTATAACACAATATCATCTACTTATCTTAAGTGTGTTAGGTTACGGCCATCGATATTAAGGCTTAGATTGTCTATTCAAGTTTACTAAAGATTCACTTTCGTTTTGCTTTTCATCTGTACTTTTTAATGGTATTAAAACCAGCCAGAAACATTCAGTACAGCCAAAGAGATTTGATTACTAATAATACAATCAAAATACGAAAATACTTTTGCACCGACCTATATATATATCTTTGCTCTTGACTTAATATTGACTAATCGAATCTAATACATCATGATTATTTTTTGATTGTTTGATTAGTTACTTTATCTATACATTTGATTTTTCGTTTTTAGTGGAATTATTTTTTTGAGTATTTGTGTATTTTGAGATTATTAAATCTCAAAATACACAAATACTCAAAAATAACATATTAATGTAACATTTTTGCTAGACCAAGATATATCAGCCAATCTATATATAGATTTTTCAAATACTAACAGTGACTGACGGTCAATGTACAGCCGAAAATACGCGACGCAGTGTACTTTGTACTGCAGTACTTGCCTTGTTCAAATGTTTATATGTTTTCTAAAAAGTATTTTTCTTTCCTAAGTGTGGAATAACACTGTAAAAATATAAAATATATTAATTACTTTATCTTTTTTTTCTTTTAGGTCAACCCACATCCGAGGTATTCTCCTAACTTCTACATCAATAGTTGGAATATCAGGCACTTTGTTGGTTTACTCAGTTGTCCCATACGTAACTTATGTAGAAACTGGATATATAGCATTGGCTATCAGTATAGTCCATGTTATAGGTTTATTTTTTATACCTGAGTCTCCTGTCTATTATGCAATGAAAGGTTGGTAATAGATATATTTTAGATTATTTTCAATTTCTTTTGCTGAAAATTTTTTAGCATAATATTTTTTTCCAGCTTCACGCTGTATCCCGTATGTAACAGAGTAGGCAGAGGGAGCCTAATGTAAAGACACCGCTACCCTACTTTCCGCTGAATTCTAGAAAAATTCGTGTGTGATGTGAGTAGCGGAACTAAACGCTGCTCTTTGTCTCGTTACCAGAGCGAAGAAATGATAATATGAATTATTTCATTTCCTCGAGTTGGAATTGAAGCCAAAACTTCACGCGTTTACAGCTAAAATATATTTTGTTTCCATTATTTTTAACTGTATCATGGATATTTGATTCATTTTAAATGAAATTGAGTGAACTCAGTTGAGCAAATTCCAAATTTAACTATATTAAGGTTTTTTTATACTGAAATCCAATTTGTTGTTTAAATCTTAAATAGCTTTAAATTCTTATAGTAATTGCCTTTTATTTAGCGTTTTGTCCGTGAGTAATTATAAAATACCTGAATAAAAATCAAGACGTACTGATATTTTCAGACAAAGACATTACAGCCACAAAGACCCTCAACTTATTAGGACGATCGACGGATGTAGAAAAAGTGCTTGAAACTTTTGCCAATAAAAAGACAGAAGCATCAAACAAAATCAAAGATTGGATCGAAATTTTCACAATAAAGTCTAATAGAATGTCCCTGTTTATTACATTTACTTTGGGAGCTTTCCAACAGACTAGCGGAGTGGCTGTTGTTTTGTTCTTTGCGACTACAATATTTAACTTAGCTGGCTCTTCTATAAGGTCTGACTTAGCTACTATATTAATTGGAGTTACCAGATTGGTGTCTGGTCTTATAGCTCCAGCATTCGTTGAAAGATCTGGTAGGAAGATTTTGTTATTGATCTCAATGGCAGCATGTGCTGTTAGCTTGGTAAGGTTTTTTAATTAACGCATGTTTCGTTGTTCTCATGTTCTTTTGTTTTTCTTTCTACTCTTATAAAAACACTGTGAATACAATTGAAAGGAACGCCAATCTAATGTTTTATTTTGTCTGTGTGGTGTATATACTATTTATGTTAACACAATCACCGTCAGCTTTAGGACTGTTTTTGGTTTCTTTTCTATACACATAAAAATGCTCATAATTCATGCTTATAATTAAGAATATAAAAATATATAAATATATAAAGTTTATTTTAATATAGTTTTATATTTTAGTCGTTCCTGGGATTGTACTTCTATTTGGATAGAATTAAGAGTCCAACTATAGAGTCAATTGGATGGCTACCTCTGGTTGCACTCATTGTATATTTCTTTTGTTACGAGGCTGGTAAGAATTTTTTTATAACAATATTTTATATTTCTACACATCTTGTATTTAGCAAAAGAGTCATAAAAAACTTTTTTAGACACTTTGATTATTTTTTTTCCTTTTCAAAGGCAGCTCGCTATAAACGACAGAATCTTGAGTTTTACTTTTTTAGATTGATAGAAGCCTCATTTTACTTAGTATATATGGCACGGCTAGTGCCACAAGTGTGAGATTGTAAACGCAACTGGCGGTCGGTTCGATCCCACTCGAGGAAATTAAATATTTATTTAAATTTATATTTTCTATATATTTTAAAATATAGTCATAAATATTTTTTACATTTCGTCGCTCTGGTGTCGAGACAATGCGCAGCATGTTGCGCTCCGCCACTTTACATGCAATGCCTCCATAATTCGACGGAAAATGGGAGGTGAAGTGTCTTAATACTAGGTTCTTCTCAGAATTAATATTGTTGAATTCGAATACCGAGGCATAGAATTGTACTTGTAAAAGAAAGTGATTAAGATCAAAGATTATTTTTATTTAAATGGACACTCAAAGTATATAAATACATATATTGACTGTCGGCGTTCATTATTTAAAAATAGTTTAAAATAATTTCCTATCATTTGCCATATGCAAATTCTTCATTGAATTTTTTATTTTTACATGTGAAAAAATTTTTATAAATTTCCAATGTCCGATTTAGCTGAAATTTAGATTACTTCAATTTTCATGGCAATTTAATAAAATATAATTAATATAATCGTTGATTAAACATGGCCGCCGCACCAAAATGTTGGATTACAAATTTTTTCACAACCCACCTAAACGGATATCAAATGAAAGAGACTGATTTGTAAAATACATCATGAAAAAAACATACAAACAACAACCAGTTTTTTAAAATTAATATTTTACTAGTACTGCCTTGTGATAATTGTAAAGCAACTTGTGAATATTACACTGTTCTGTACTTTTATTTGAGGCTAGTCGTGATGCGGGGGCACAAGCGTGACTATAAGATAAGTTATAAGTTCGATTCTCAATTGAGGAAAAGAAATATTGAATAATTTAATTTCTTCGTTATGGTGTCGCGCAATACCTCTAGAATTCTACGGATAATGGTCAATGGAGTATCTTAACATTATATTCTCTCTGTCTTACCTGCTGTATGCGGGATACAGCGTGAAGTAGAAGAAGAAAAATAAGTTAACTATGCTGAAACTTAACAGCATTTTTTATGTTTTCTAGGTTTCGGAACTATACCAAACGCAATTGTTGGTGAGATGTTCAGGGCCAACGTACGGTCCAATGGATCAGCTTTAGCCATCACCCTTACTTGGCTAGTTGGGTTTGGATTGACTACTAGTTTCACAACGATGGTCGAAGTACTGGGGGGCGACGTTACCTTCTGGTTATTTGGAGGCTCCTGTATATTAGCGTTTCTTTTCACCTTTTTCTGTTTACCGGAAACAAAAGGAAAAACTTTAAATGAAATACAAGATATGTTAAGTTAATTTATATATAAGAGAGATTATATAGTGCATAAATAATTTTACAAGAAAGACCTTAATTTATTTATTATACTAATTAAGTTAGTTGTGTTGTAATAAATATATATTTTCTGTTCTTATTTAAGATTCTAGTGAATAAAATACATTTTTTACTTATGTTTTTAATTTTTTGTTTTTATTTCTATGCCATATAATTGTACCTGATAAAAAATCAGATAGTACCTGCAGGTAGGTCCTATGTAAATACATAAGGACTACCTCTGAAACATAAAACATTCACTAAAAAAACTTTAAAAAGTGCAAACATTTATGTAAATATGGTAAAAAAAATATTTATATGATATGTAGTTAATTCTCGAAATAAGAATAAACATTTTTCCCATATTCAAACCACTAGTAGAACAGTATCTAACATACTTAATCGGATAAAGAATTATACTGTTGAAAATAGTTTCACAATTATCCCTTCTTTATTTTTAAACAGAAAATGGTTATTGTGTTAGCCTTACATAACCAAATAAAAGAAATAATGAACGTCATCGAACAGCGAGCGCTGCAGAAATAATGCAATATATGCAAGTAAGTACATCGTACAGTAAAATATTGAGGCCGGTCGTGGCGCAGAGGCACAAAGTGTGACTGTAAAATCCACTGGTTGTGGGTTCGTCCCCACTCGAGGAAATGAAATATTTATTTACATTTATATTTTCATCACTTCGCTCTGGTGTCGAGGCAAAGCGCGGCGTTGAGTTCCGCCACTCAGCACGCAAGGCCCCTAGAATTCGGCGAAAAGTGGGGAATGGAGTGTCTTAACAAAAATATTCAATTCAATAAAAGACCGCGACACCGTATTTTATAAATAAGTAACAATAAGGCACATGTGACAAAAAAATTGCAAGGTTTCCGTTGCACTGACCGTTTCTTATAAATAAATCTGCGATTTCAAAATAACAGACTTTTTGCAAGTGCATGCGGTTATTTACATGATACACAAATATAAAAAAATCAATTAATCAATTTTATAATTCTTGTCCTTTTCTATTTCTCCGAACTAATATCCAAAATAGAACTTATTTTTATGAGACTCTCGGTGACCGATAGGGGGAACTATGGAGCAACACATAATCTACTTTTTATCCCGGGATTACCACAGGAGAGGGATTTACCCGGGAAAAACGTTTTTACACTACTTTTAATACTAAATGAAATAATTAAATATTTTTTATATTAAATATTATTTTTCTAAAGTAGAAGTAAAATCCCAAAAGATTAATATTGCGATTTATTAAGTGTATAACAACGGTATAGATAACTGACCTGATATAACCAATCATTCTTAATTAAAAAAATATAATATAACTGTATATTTGACAATATACACTTTTGTACATGCATTACCGTTCAAATGTATTTGAACACCTGTATATTTTTATTACGAAAACCAAACGAAAAATGCGTTTAAATATCTTTAGGACCCATCACCACGTCATTGACATAAAAAATTTGTTCACAATATTATTGTGAACTCATCTATAGCTGTAATAGGAGATTTCTTTACGTTTAAAAGTGTTTTGATTATTTTTGTTTTTTAAATAGGATTTTAGTCTCAGGTTTTGTTTTCCGATTATTTTGTATCTTACCTAAACCTATAGCTAAGTTATATCTTTTTTGTCTAGTCTTATACTTTAAGGTTTTTAAAAAGTTCATTTTCATATTTTCAACTTAAAAATATAACTTAAATATAAACTTTAATCTTCACAAATCCAACAAAAATATATACGGGAAACCTCAGATGGTACCACTTTTATTTCTACACAAAGTATGGAATTAAAGGTTAATTAAAGGTTTTTTAAAGTACAACTGCCACTTACCGACATTCAGATAGACCTAGGGTCTTATAAATATTTGTATATTGCTAGTAATGTTAGGTCTAATTTCATCAATATCATTTTCCCTGGGTGTTCCAATGCTTTTGGACGGCCATGTATATGTTTCTATGGCAACGCATATTTTAAGTGTCAGTGGCAGTATAAATGTATTTAAAACGGAAAATTATACAAACCTGAATGACGGGCAATGTTAACATAACCATGTAAATGATACTCCGCGATAGTATTATCAACAATTTTTTTTTGCAGTTTACTTCACTGTATATATATAAGACACGCACCAGAGTCGAAAAGTTATGGCCACAAAAATACAATTATTTAGTAATTAGAATTTTTTTTGGACGGTTTCCAAGAGGCGCGGGTTCCAATACCGCTACTTGCAAATTTTTTTTTCCTAAGTGTGGAAGTTTAAAACTGATAAAATACAATTATTTATTTTATTAATTAATGGTACAAACCTTAAGTAACGAGTAATGGCCACAAATATATAGCAATTTTGCAATTATTACATTATTATTTTATGTGTACAATCATTTTTTTGTTGAATGTGTATAAAAATTTATATAGCTTAAGGTTTATTATAATGGACTTACTTTAATTGTATAGTCAATAAATATTAATATGTGCACTTATTGTTCTTTTTGATTAAAAGGAACTGCATACGTTGAACAACCTTAAAACGCTTTACTTATTTGTTGTAAACTCGTTAGTATTGAAGTAGTATTAAAGGCAACTAGAATATAAAAAGTGGATTCGGACAAAATTAGCTCGGAATTTTTTTTATATTCAGTTGAATTTTTTTAAATTTTTTTTTTTAAGTTTATTAGTTGTCAATTTTGAGTGCAATTGGTTTAACATGAATAAATACATCCGAACACAAATTCTTGTAGTTGCGTGTGGTAAGTAGTTTTTTAAATTAAATTTTTTTGTAATATACAGGTTTAATTTATTAAAGGGAGTAATTTTTAATATAATATATTTTTACTTATTTATAGGGTATTTGAATAGGTATGTGTGCTTAAATATAGAAGTTAAACATTAGAACGAGGCAAACATAGCAAGATTTTTAATTATTTTGTTTGTGATTAGTAAATACTAGTGACCCAATAATACACATCTAATTCTTTTATTATGTTGCATTTGCCAACACATTGATTATGTAATTTATACATTCTATCATTATTCATAATTCTGAAAAAGTAAAAGTACTACGTTACTGTTTGAAAGGACATCATCAGTGGCAAGGGCGCCCTGCAGGATTGGAACTTAGGCTTACGATCGTTGAATTTTACATTATCCCAAAAATTGTACATCTAATTTTTTAATTATCAATAAGCATTTATTGCTGAAACTAAATTAAAAATTAAAAAATAAATAAATCAGCTTCACGCTCTATACCGCACACAGCAGGGTAGACAGAGGGAGCCTAGTGTTAAGACACTCTGTTCCCCACTTTCTGCTGAATTCTGGAAGCATTGCGTGTTGAGTGGCAGAACTCAACGCCGCGCTTTGCCTTGCTTTAAAATCGTCTTCTCAACGTGTAGCTGGTCTACCTTTACTCCTTCTGCTATGACGCCATTTAGATATAAGACGTGTCCACTTCTCTATCCTTTCCCTAAGCATGTATCCTGTCCATCTCCATTTTAGGCGTTTCTAATGTAATTTAACCTTGTCCTTTCTTTTCACAATTAACATGCTATAAAAACCGAAGTTAATCTCTATAATATTTTCTTGATGTTGGAATAACTCTCATTCACAAATTTCAATATCTTTGCCAAATAAAAAACGTTGAATTATCACCTTGCAAGTTTCCATTATTATTTGTCACAAAATGTCTTATTGTGACTTATTTGTAAGAGATAGATATTGGATGTCGCGGATTAATTAGTAAATCTGGAAACGGAATACGATCATCCTGGTACTGGTGGTGTCGTAAGAAGCGACTAACGTACGTGTGATAGAGTCACGTCACCAGCAATGGCAACACGCATGGGCAGACTCGACCGGATCATTATCACCCCCGGCATTTAAAACCACGTGAAGTAGTGGCTTTATGCCACTGCGTTTCGCATCAGGTAATACCGGACTCCGTTCACCAACCCACCTTAAAGATCTACAACGCACCTGTAGCTCTTCTGGTGTCTTTTCCATAAAAATAAATAAATTGAAGTATACTCGTAGAACTTTTTGCATGAAGGAGGCAGCGGACAGGGGTATGTGGTAATATAGCAGGAGCAGATGGAGTTACTTTGATTAGCTTGAGTGGTAAAGTTTATGCGAGAAGAATGCCAGAGAGATCTGGAAGAGAGTCTATGGATCGGATCTTTTCCCTCCGCATGATCACAGAAAGATACTTGGCCGTTAACGAAAAGGTTTTCTGTGCTTTTGTGAACATGGCTGATAGAGTTGTGGGAATCAAATTATGAGAGATAATACCCCGGTACATTGTGACCGGACCCTTGCTGCAGGCAGCCCAGTCTCTTTACAGAGATCACTCAGCGTGCATGCGAGTGCTTAGTTCTCTATGTAATTTTTTATGTAAATATATTAGATATAAAATCAGCAGCAACATTAGCAGCAGAAGCGCGCACAGCAGGGCAGGCAGAAGGAACCTACGTTTTATTTTGATTTAGTACGTGGGTTTCGTAAAAACCATCTTCGTGTCAAGTACTGTGGTATTTCTTGTTATTAAGAATTTGAACTTCTTGTTGAATTAACCTTGAGAATGTCGAATACATTGATTGAGGTGTCGCCGCAAAGAACATTCGACAGGCGGAGCCGATGTATTAATCATACCTTTAGAATAAGTGTTCAGTTCAATAATCAACATATTAGAAGTTATGGATAACATGCGGGATACAACGTGAAACTGAAAAGAAACAGTGAACGAAATATGTTGTCGTATACGTTAGTATAGGAACATACTATAATTAAAAACCGCTATTGAAACAACTTTAAGTCCGGTTATTTTGATTTTGAGGTTATGTTACATTTTATTAACTTCAGAATCCCCATGCTGATCTCAAAAATAATTATTGGTTAATTATTCATCGTCTAAAATAAGTTTCAACTTGATGCAGCGACAGCGTTCTATACTTTCATAGGTATTTTCCTAGCACAAAACAAAGCGCGGCGTTGAAGTCCGACACTCCAGACGTAATGTCACAAAATTTTGCGTTTGCGAAAGTCTTAACACTCTGCCTTGGCTGTTATGCGCTAAGGTATTAAGAATTTCATAATTTTAAAAGATTTGGTTTTTCTTTTCAGTTAACATAGGGCAATTCATAGATGGCTACAGCGTGGGATGGTCGGCGCCGATAATACCAAAACTTCAAAATCCAGATGAAACACCTTTACCTAACATTATTACGGATTTAGAAGCTTCTTGGATAGGATCTTTATTGTACGTTGGAGCTATTGTAGGTAAGTTTTTAAAACAATTCAAAATCTAGTGAAATTCATTTCTGTTCCCTCCTCTTCGTTAAAGTACTGCTACTGTATAATTCTTGCACGTATAGAGGCATATAGTTAGGCAGATGGGACCTAGTGTTAAGACATTTCGTTCTCATTAAAACATTTCCGTTCCCCACTTTCCTCTGAATTCTTATAGCTTTGCGCTTTGATTGGTAGAACTCAACGCCGCGCGTTGCCTCGTCAACAGAGCGAGGAAATGAAAATATTACTTAAATATTTCGTTCTCTCGAATGGGAATCAAACTCACTACCGTCACACTTACAGTCGCACGCTTGTGGCCCCAAAATACGGTACTATACGTAATACCTACAATATTTTCAATTTTTATATAATAAATACCTATTTGTCACTAATTCTATTTCTAATTAGACAAACAATAGCAAAAAGAGAAAATTATATATCAAATTTTTAGGGACACGGATAAGATAAAAATAAAAGGCATGAATATGTTGATATTAAAACATTTTTAAGGTTCTTTACATTCGATATTTATTTGAGGGTGCGTTGAAATGTTTATTTGCATATAAATACCTTATTACCATATTGATATGAAAAAGTGATGGAAACAGAAATTAGACCCGTGTTTGTTTTATTCAAATACTTTCCATTTTATTTTGTTAAACGTTTAATTATAACAAGCAATACATATAATTAAAATAAAAAAGTAAAAATGCTATTTGGTTATAAAGTGTTACCAACATATTGTAACAAGCATTTTTTCGTTTTAATTTTTTACTTCTCGTTATCTCATAAAGAAGGGTAGGCAGAAGGAAACTGGGAAGCTAGTGTCCGTTCCGTTCATATGCTGCTACATTCCTTTCCTATAAATACACTTCTGGTCTATACTTTTCCCTGAATTTTTCAGGCATTGTGAGTGGAGGAACCCAACGTTGCCAGAGCAAAGAAATGAAAATATCAAATATTTCATTCCCCGGATGGGATTGATTCCCACAACCCACAACTGTCGCGTTTACAGTCGCACGCTTGTGCACCTGCGCTTCGGCGAGCTCAAAGCCTCTTTTCCTTAAATAACTATTTTCTTTTCTAAAGTATTATTCAATTATTGATCTTGTTCCAGGACCATATATCCCGAGTTATCTGTCAAATATAATTGGTCGGAAGCCATGTTTGTTCCTTGGAGGTTTTTTGAATCTCATCGCAATAATACTCATAGTGTTCACCAGCAACGTAAAGATGGTGTTCGCGGTTAGAATAATAAGTGGTTTGGGAATGGGTATGGTCACAGTCAGCAACCTCGTGTATGTTGGTGAAATTTCGTAAGTACATGTAATTGGACTTTTAGGGGAAAGTCCCGTTTTCTATTTTCATTAGCTTATAAAAAAAAGAATTTGTCCATCCACCGAAAATTCACATTTTTTAAATTTTAAGTAGTGTGTAATTTAAATTAAATTTTAAGGTCATTTTGTAATGATGATGCCACCTTCCCTTTGAAGCAGTGATAATTCTAATGGAATGTACAGCTATCCGCTGTAAGTAAAATTATATAAACTCTATGTATAATAAAAGGATAGAAAAGTCGATTCAAAAAAAAAGAAAGAAAGAAAAAAGAGAAAAATTGGGCAGGGTCACAAAATGATTATTAAAGCTGAAAAAACAATCACCAAAATTCATATCGATCTGTTTGTTTGTTCACCAATCACGCAAAAACTATTAATCAAAAATTAATAGTGTTTTGTATGGTGATACCGTAGGAGTACATTTTTTTTCTGAAGGTACTTTTTTCATTCCGGTCTTCATCATCAAAAAGCAGCTTTAAACAACAGGTGGCCTGTCGTATAATAATTTTCAATTACTCTTAACACTACAGTTATAAAACATTTAAGTAATTTTGAACATTTTGAATATTTTTTTGCCGATATGATAGTTGATAGTTTGGTAAAAAACATAAACTATATTTTAATTTGGAGAAATAAAATAATAATATACATTATATTAACTATAAAAATGTTGATAGTTTTTCAAAAGGTATAAGGATTAAAATGTTGACGAAAGTATGTTTTCGCATGTTATAACTGTTAGTATCTATTAACCAAAAAAATACTATACATATTAAATATGCCCAATTGTAATGTGATAATATTTTCAATTCTTCCCTCTGGCATCAAGGCCGTCACACAACAAATGGCGTGTTGAGTGGTGTGCCTTGAAAAATTCGGTAAAAATTGGGGAGCGCAGTGGCTTAACACTAGGAATGAATCTGGTTTTAACTTTTTTTATTTATGAACTGATTAAAATAAGACATTTGTCTAAATGTTGAGAGAAGTTTGCTAAATTACAAAATGCACTTTAATCGGTTAAGCCGTTTCTGAGATTAGCGTGAACAAACGCATAGATAAACTGACGAAGTTCTATTACATCTTTAAATGCCCTTAATAACAAATTTATCTAATATATCTTCCATGTACAGATTTTATTGTAAATATCGATAAGTTGTTTTTTTTTTCAAACATTTAATTTAATATTCTTACGAAAATGCAATCTAAGTTTTGCGGGCCAAGCCGCAAGTGGGTCACTAGCACTAAAATAAAATATATATTTTCATAACAAAATTATAACATTCAACAATGCAGACACCTAAAAATAATAATAAGTCAAGTATGCTACTATTACTACGAGTACGAGTACCTACGTGTAGCCTTATATGTATTGTATTGGTCACGACTACTAGGTCGTGACCAACATGTCGTCGTGATACACGTATGGACGGTATCGGAATAAACAATAAAAACTACAATATGGTGGCTTTGTCGCTTAAAGAGATCTCTTCCAAGCAACTTTTGGATCAGCAATCAAACCCGTTACGTTTAATTTTTTTATGTATTTAAAAAAAATAATTTTTCATTTTTGCACTCTGGCACCAAGGTAAAAACCCGGCGTTGGGTTCTGCCAGTCAACACGCAATGAATCGACAAATTCGGCGGAAAGTGGGGCGTCAACGTGAAGCTGAATAATAATGAATAATAATATATTTCTATTCTTAGTTCGGAATAACACAAAAATAGTTAAAATGCATTGTATATTTTTTGTTGAGGCTAGGTTAGGTTAGACATATGAAACCTTTGGAGGAATGAAAATATTTCAATCCCTCGAGTGGAAAGCGAACTCACAACCATTGCGTCTTACGCTCGATACGATACCTTTCAATATTTACAGCAGTCGATAACAATTTAAATTTAAAAATTAAAAGTCGACGGCGGTTTTTTTAAGGTGATATGTTATAATACATTATTACATCATTAAAGCAATTAATGTAGTACTATCAAAATAAGACTACATACTTTTATCACATACTTATTGCCTCATTAAGTAGATAATTTACTTATACAATACTTAAATATCTTATGCATTTTAAATAAAAATCCTCAATAGAGGTACATAAAATTTGAAAGAAAAGGCAATCGTGGCGCCGCGGCATAGAAATCTGAATCGACTCAGGGGAACCACTCAGGGGAATGATTTATTTTTATTTCATTGCTCTGGTAACAAAACAAAAGCGTAGCGTTGTACTCCTATTCAACAGGCCGTGCGTGGAGAAATGGAGTATCTTATCATTAGGTTCCTTCTGTGCTATATGAGGGATACAGCGTAAGGTAAAAAAGAAAACTTGATAAATTATTAACATAGATGTGACATGTATGTCGTAATAATATTTTGCATATATTTCTGCTTCTTTCTGGCACTAATCTTGGCTATTGTCAAGGTTTTATCTTCCTACTCAACTTACTCGACTTTTCACGGTTTTTAGCATCCTATTTGGTTATACCATTGGCTCTCATGTCCAGCATCACGACTTTCAATCAGCGCTTCCTTGGGCGTTTGGGAAGTTTCACTCCAGGGACTGATATAGCAAGACACTTGCATCCGACATATCCATCTTAGGCCGGCACGTAACGCGCCAAATTACTTTAGGCGACGCTCTTGGAGCTTATCCGCTACATCACGGGCTCCAAAACCATTACAAATGAATGTGTTACATATGCGGTCAGACCGTGTTACGCCGCACATTTACCTCAGCATTTTCATTTCTGTGACGTGAATCTCTTGAGTGTACCAATATAGTGCTGGCCATCATTCATTGCCACATTCGAAAGATTCTCTTATATATCAGCCCCTAGAGTTTGGGTGGTATAAAGCGATAACAGACCATAACAGTGTCCGCAACGCTTATCCGGCTACGGACATCGTGATAAGTCCAGATTTGTGCGCAACGGATTCAAGGTTTAAAGTCACATTTTGTTTTAAGTCCGCCGTTCTCAAGAATACCCTTCCAGAGGTGTACTTTACGCACCTACCAGCAACCAGCAGTCAGTTTTCCTCAATGAGTGCTATGTCCTCGGACATGGAGGCCTGTGTGTGAGCCAAGACAGTATTGATCACTACATTGTGTAACAAGATTAAGAGCCAATGCTAATCGCTTTACCGTTCTTGATGCGTCTAAAGCAATTACGAGTTTCATCAAGGTTTATTGGGGCAAGTCCGAGGTTAGGCGGTGTGCCTTGATGAAGACTGCATGGATGCTGAGTATTCAGCAACTCATGGAAGTAGCTTATCTATCTCTCCTTCACATAGGCATGACTACAGAGCAGCGTCCCCTGGGAATCTCTGACGCAAATATATTTTGCGATATCTTGCGTCGTTTATCCCGGGAAAAAAGGAGTTCCTGGCCGGCTCTTCTAAGCAAAACTGCCATCCGAGTCACCTTCCAAAACTACTAATATTACTGACATTTTTATATAATTTTAATAAAAAATATCATAATTTCGCATCTTCATTTTGTATATTTTCAGTTCTACAAATATTCGAGGAATTCTTCTTACATCCACATCCATTGTGGGTATTTCCGGTACACTAGCAGCGTATACAGTGGGCTCTATGGTGTCTTACGCTTCAACAGGCTACATAGTGTTGGTTATAAATATTGTACATGTTATTGGTATCATTTTCATACCGGAGTCACCTGTGTATTATGCAATAAAAGGTACGTTTTTTAATATTTATTGATAATGTGTGGAATTTTCTGTTATTTCAAGTGTTTTATTTCGTGTCGTTACATAGTATGTACTCTCTGGCCGCTGGTTCTAAACGATTGACTATATAATAGCATACTTCGTTAACATTCAGTATTGAATCAGTAGTTTCTGCGATTTAAATTCTTTACTTCAGTTAGACCACCTTATATGTTATTTTTTCAGGTAAAGAAACAGAAGCAAAGAACACATTACGCTCATTAGGGCGTCTAAAAGACCTGGAAAATGTCTTCGAAGCTGTCAGAGGAACGACTCCGAACGAAGGCAACAGCTGGAAAGCCTGGATTAAAATATTCACAGTCAAGGCTAATAGAAATTCACTTTTCATAACTCTAAGTTTGTGTACATTACAACAGTTGAGTGGAGTAGCTGCTGTATTGTTTTTTGCTACCACAATATTTCAAACTGCTGGATCTACTATAAGGTAAATTTATCTTGAAATATCATGGATTTAGTGATGACTTACAACATATTTTTCCAACAAAATTTAATTATATAAGCGAATTTCCTTACTTAATCTTTAACTTAGACAATTTCTTTTTTACGGTACTATGGCTAACTGCTCAGTGTTTTGAAAAAAACTATATTGTTCGACTAAACGTTGATCTCGGTAAGAACTTACGAGCTATATTTCCTAATACGAGATGATATGTAAACTAAGCAATTTAGAGATTTTATGTGAATGATGTCATTGAATTTAGCTAGTTTAACCCTTTATGTTGAATTTATGTTGAATTATTTAGTTTTTGATCTATTTATTTTTAAAAAGTGAAAGAAAAGACATTTTTAGAAAGTGAAGCGCCGATACAATTTGGCCATCTATCCCGTTTTACATTAGCAATGTAAGCTCTGTTTCCACTGTGTCTTAAAATTTAATTCCCAGACGATAAAAAGCCATTAAATTTGTAAGGTTTTTTAATGGTAATTAATAAAATTAATGGTAATTAAAAAAAACATTTAATGGCTTTTTAATGGTAATTAATTTTCTTAATTACTATTAAAAGCCATTTACCATTTAAATAAATTAAAATTTTATTAAAATTATTTTTTTATTTATAGATTGCTAGGATAGTGCTTAAGCGATCCCAATGCGAACCCAATTTTAGGAAATGAATTCCGTGCCCACTCCAGTATGATCTGGTGCATTTTTACTAACAAAAAAAATTAAGCCTACAAAATAAAACAAGACTTTTACATGAAGTCTCTTTGTTCGAAATTAAAGTCAAAATCCCTCCAAGAAAATATCTATACTAGATACGTCAATGGCTCTGCAAAACCAAAAGCGCGGCGTTGAGTCCCGTCATATAATGTATCGAAAATGTATCGAATTCGGTCTATTAGAGACATTAAGTTTCCTTTACCCAGAGTTAAAGAGAGATTTTCTTTTCAAAATAGTTTCACTTTGATTTGATTGAAAATTTGAACTCTATAAATAAAATACATATATTTTTTGTCTTAATATTTTTACTATGCAAGTCAATATTATGATTTATAAAATAGTAATTAATATATTAAAGAAATTTATAATAATTCTAGAAAGACATAACTGAAGACAAAACGTCTATTTATCTATCCGTCAGCATTCCTGTCCGTCACCAGCCTTTGGGTTTCTCTTAACATGTCATATAAATAATGGTGTATCAACACCACCAGTGCCACTATGTTTATATTATATTTTTTTATACCTAAAATCATTTTGTGATTATTTTAGACCAGATTTAGCAACTATAATAATTGGTGCGACGAGGTTGATAGCCAGTCTGGTCGCGCCTTTTGTTGTTGAGAGAGCAGGAAGACGGATATTGCTGCTGGTGTCTACAGCTTTCTGTGCTATAAGCTTGGTGAGATAACATAACATGGTTATATTTTTTTTGCAAAAATCTACTGTTTGATATTATAAAATATATATAGTTGATTAAAAGTAAAAGAACACGGGAATGAAAACTAGAAGGTCAAAATTGGTTGAAATTATTTTATGAAGCTTCTTTTTATTTAGCTCGTCACGAAGTCTCCGGCTTCGTTTATTGAATATTAAAATATAAAATAGAATTTATTTATTTATTTATTTATTTATTTAATAGGAAGCCAACATAATATACAGTGCATTTTATCCCTCATACATAGCTTAGTATAGAACATTTTATTGTACACTATAGCCTACACTTAAAGGCTAACTTAACATGTAATACAAATATTTGTTCCAAAACTTACATTATTCTATGTAAAATAAAGTAAAGTAAAAAAAAATTAAAAGAATAAACAATTGCGAAAAAAAAATGTATATAATAAAATAATAAAAATAATAATGCTAAGGAGAGTAGACTTTTACTTATATTATAATATATATATATATACACACACACACATACATACATACACATACACATATACACATACATACATATATACATATATATATATATACATACATATATATATATATATATATATATATATATATATATATATATATACATACACATACACACACACATATACACATATATACATATTTAACTACATTAAAAAATTAAAACTAATACTACTAATAATTAAAACCAATAATACTATTGTAAAAAAAAAAAAAAACTTTGTTACAGTAAATAGTAAAAGGTAAAAATGAGGTTTTTAAGACTAATTGCATAAAATCATAAAACTATTAAAACATAATTTACTGAGTATAAAAAAAAACGAAAAAAAATTAAATAGTTAAAAACAAAAAACAAAAAATAATGATAGTAATATGTAAATCTTATTAAAAACTTTAAGCAATTTACCTCTATAATTATAATATACTAGTAAAATTTATTAAATATGTATAATATACAAAATAATCAGACACTAAATAGCTAATTTTCAAAAATACATTTGAGTTTTTCTTTAAATACTTTTCCAGAGAACCTAAAAACATCTAGCTCCTCCTTACCATTTGTAATGAGATTATATAACTGTAGAATTCTATTTAAAGGTGCATTGAGGCCTAAATTAGTTCTAGGAGTCTTACTTATAAAAGTTGGTTTAGAACTGCAAGTCCTTAACGGGTTTCTAGGGATTGCCAGTCTTATTTTTTGTACTAAGTCTGGGCAATCAATATCTCCATTTATAATTTTATTCAAAAAACAAAGATCTAAAACATTTCTTCTTGTAGATAGTGACGATATTTTATAGTGTTTCAAAAGATTATTGTAATTATAATTTAAGTTATCCTTATAGCATAATGTGCGTAACATTCTTTTTTGTACTCTTTCCAATCTGTTTTTGTGAGTTTGGTAAAATGGGTTCCATACAATGGAACAGTATTCCAATGTGTTTCGGACATATGAATTAAAAAGTATTATCTTTGTGAATGATTTTTTGAAATCTTTTGTAGTTCTTAAAATAAATCCCAGCATTTTGTAGGATTTTTTAATAATGTTTTCTATATGCGAGATAAAGGTTAGTTTTGAGTCGATTAAAATACCTAGATCTTGTATTTCATTCAAGTAAGCTAAGTTGTTACTTTCAATTTTATAATTATATTTAATGTTTCGAGTTTTACGACTAAATGTAATGCTATAACATTTTTGGTGATTTAGATTAAGGTTATTATGCTTACACCACGATACAAGTTTTTCTAAATCTGCTTGCATTTTAATTGAATCGTCTATTGACGAAATTTTTTTAAACATTTTTAAGTCATCTGCATATAAATATATTCTACAATTATCAAAGCAAGATATTATGTCGTTTATGAAAATTCCGAATAATATAGGGCCAAGATGTGATCCTTGCGGCACACCGGACGTTGCAATAAAAGTGTCAGACTGATTTCCACCAATTACAACGTTCAATTCACGATTGTCCAAATATGATGCAATCCAATCAATAACTTTCCCACAAATACCGTAAATTCTTAACTTATGTATTAGAATACTGTGATCAACAACGTCAAAAGCCTTAGCGAGATCAGTGTAGATGCAATCTACTTGCCCGTTACTGTCCAGCACTTCAGATACATCGTTAATAAATGAGACTAAGTTAGTCATAGTTGATCTATTCTTTAAAAAGCCATGTTGACTTTCAATCATAAAAGGTTTTACGTACCAACTAAGTGATCTGCACATAATTACTTCGAAGATCTTTGAGAAGACAGAGAGTATACAAATGGGTCTATATTTAGTTATATCTTTTTTGTCTCCGCTTTTGAAAATAGGTACGACTCTAGCCTTTTTCCATAAGCTTGGAAATATACCGTCTTCTAGTGACTTTTGAAATAAAATAATTAGTGGGTTTGCCAGAGATTTCGCGCATTTTTTTGCAAAAATAGGTGGAATATTATCAGGGCCTGCTCCCTTGTATATTTTAAGTTTCTCCAATTGGTCTATGATTTCTTGTTTGTCAATAAAAACATTAGCAAGTTGTAAATTAAAATTAGAATTTATATTTGTAAATGAATTTAAGGTTGAATTGTCATATGTCTGATAGGTATTAGCAAAGTGAACAGCAAATTGATTACAAATATCCCTGATATTAGTAAATTCACAATCATTAAATTGCATTAGAGCAGGATAGTCACATTTGTTATTTCGGATCTTTTTTAAATATGAATGAAAATACTTTGGATTTATTTTAATGTTATCTTCCACTGCCTGTATATAGTTATTATAATCTAAGTTTATTATAATTTGACACCTAGTCCTAAGTAGCTCGAATTCTAATTTATCAAGAGGGTTCTTATACTTTTTATACCAAATTCGATATTTATTTTTCTCAGCTAGTCTCTTAATTAACTGCTTTGAATACCAGACTGGATATTTCTTGTTAATTTTTGTAGTATATTTTGGTACAGATTCTTCTATAACCTTACGCAGTTCTATGTAGAATATATCTATCATTTGATCCAAAGTAATGTTTTTGTTAAACAATTCAGTCCAATTTATATTATTTAGTTTTTTATTGATGGTGTCATAATCTGCTTTCATAAAATTAAATCGCACTGTTAACTCAGGTGTTAATAATATTTCAGGCTCATAATCATGGTAAATTTCCACAGATAGGGGTGGATGATATTTGTCAACTTTACATACTGAAAAATCACTGTCCTCAACTGTAATATTACTTACATTACTAAAGACTAAATCTAAAGTTTTACCAAAAGAATTCGTGATACAATAGAATATTGAAATATAGAAAATAAACATAGGGAATAACGTTCCTTGATGTAAAATTATGAATAAAAAAATAAATCATCTTCACGCTGTTATTTAGGCAGAGGGAACCTAGTGTTAAGACACTCCGTTCTCCACTTTCCGTCTAAAACTTCGAGGCATTGCGTGTTAAGTGCCGAAACTCAACGTCGGGCTATGACTTGATGCCCGAACGAAGAAATGAAAATATTAATAAATAATAATTCAATCCCCTGAGTGGGGATCGAACCCACAAGCGTATAGTCATACCCTTGTGCCGTTGCGTCACGACGGCTTCATCTACGGGACGGGAATTATGAAATATGACAAAAAGCAAGAACTTACAGTACAAATGAAGCATACAATCCGAAAAATACTATTTTATAAAAAAAATGTCATGCAAAATGAATGCATGACATAAGTTTGTCAACTTTTATAAATTGTTAATCGCGGTGACCTGCAATCAAATGGTACGGAACGGGCCACTCTCTATATTTACTTTATTTATCTATTTATTTTACTTTCAGGCGATCCTTGGAACATATTTTTATTTATGTAGAATCCTCAGCCCAATCGTGGGTGAGATAGGCTGGTCGCCTCTACTCGCACTTATCATGTATTTCTTTTCATATGAAGTTGGTAGGTATTATATTTATATATTTTTTTTGTAAGAGAAGAAACATATCTTAATTTCTAGTAACTCCACAGTTATTTATGGTTTTATTAGTTAGTTATAGTTAAGTGGTCTAAGCGATTGGACGCTTACCATGAAGCGTGAGTTTGAGTCCTATAGTTTTTCACGCTCTTCTTGCACATAGCAGTCTGGGATAATGGTAACTAAGTGTCTTAACACTAGGTTCCCAGGTAACCTCTGCCTATCCTGCTAATTACGGTATACAGCTTGAACCGTTCTCCATTTTCCTTTCAATATTAGGACAATTATTTTTATTTCCTCCTAAACAATTTTTCTGATTTGTTACACATAATATGCTGTGGTTGCCGTCGCTAAGTTTGCAAAGTGGAAGCAAAATAAAGAACTTCGTTCTCGTTCGGATATATTCACAAAACCTAGTAATAATTAATATTATCACAGAATAGATAAATAGCTTCACGCCGTGTCTCTCACATAGCAGGATAGGCAAAGGGAATCAAATTTATGATCCCGAGTGGGAATCGAATCCACAACCTACCGCGAGCCTTAATAAGATATCTATGAGAAAATGTTTTTCTTTTCAGGTTTCGGCACAATGCCTAGTGCCTTAGTAGGTGAAATGTTCCGAGGCAACGCTAGGAGTACAGGTTCAGCGGTTGCCATGACAACCGCTTGGCTAATCGGCTTCGGGGTCGCCACCAGTTTTGGCACCATGGTAAAAGTTCTTGGCGGAGATGTGACTTTTTGGATGTTTTCCGCATCGTGTATAATAGCTTTCTTATTTACGTATAAATTTGTACCGGAAACTAAAGGCAAAAATTTGAATGAAATACAAGAAATTTTAAGTAGGTAGGGTATTACACTTAGTTAATTGATTATTTATTATTTTGCTTTGTAAGGTCTGATATATTATAGTAAAAAATTGTAGAACAAAATAAAAGTTTTTTTTTAAATAAAATTATTATTAAGACATAAGTAAAGTATATAATTATTATATGCATTATTAAATCCACTTAACATTTACAAATAAAAAACAATTATAAAAAGCATGTATTTTAAAATAATGAAAAAATACAAATGGAATAGTAGACGTAAGCTGGTGTCAAGACATTTTCGTGTTGAGTAGCGGAACTCAATGTCTCGTTATCAGAGTGAGGAAATGAAAATATGAAATAAGTCAATTCCCCAACGGTTGGGAATCAAATCCGCAACCGTTGCGTTTATAGTCGCATGTTTGTGTACATTATATTTTTTTTGCGAAGTTCAAGTTGATTTGCTAGATAGATAGGTTCAAACGGTGTTATTATATTATATATTTAGTAAAAATATTAAGTTATAAATATTTAAGAAGAGCCTTTAAACCTACAATAGGACCACAAGTTCCAGATACTGCTCATAGCTCCATCCCGTGCACCGCGAAGACCACTTGCACGGTGAACCCGTGGTATATTAAGAGGTACCTTTTCAATTGAAAAGACAGTAAGCACTTAGGCAAAATATGAAAAGAAATGGATCCTACAAAAAAAATTGTATATATTTTCTTTTTACCTATGTAATGTACGTTATCATAATTTTAAAAATGTGCTCGCTTAAATGTGCTGATGTCAGTGAATAATTTAAATTACTGCTTGAGAAACAGCCTTAAATATTAAATTATTGATTTGGGTAAGGATTCATAATATTCGTTGTAAAATAACTGTAATAATTGCATATTAACTCTACCTTTCACTAATTTCACATCTATTTAGATAGGCGATAATTACGCTCGCAGAGACAATATAATTTTTTGGCGTAGATTTCGACCCCGTGAGAATTTCATTATGCGTACTCAATAACTCGAAAGAGTCCCACCATTCCTGAAGCAGCGCCAAATAAAGATATATATGTGTCTGTACCTACGGTCCTGGGATCTTGGGCTATTACGTTTTAAATACGGGACTGAAAAACAAGGTGGTGAAGTGTTACGCGTTGTTTTTAATGTTTTAACTACATACGCACACATCAGGGTAGTCCGAGGGAACCTAGTGCTAAAACTCTCCGTTCCCCACTTTCTGTTGAATTCTGGAGGCATTGCATGTTGAGTGGCAGAATTCAACGCCGCGGCTTGATACCAGAGCAAAGAAATAGAAATATAAATTTAAGTAAAATATTTCATCTCCTCGAGTGGAGATCGAACCCAACACCAGTCGGTTTTACAGTCACACTTTGTGTCCTTGCGCCACAACTGGCCCCTGGCCTTTATGAAACCTATATCACCATACAAAAAATCATCCATTTCTGTTTGTGTTGTTATTTCCTGATTGGAGAACTAACAGACAAACAAACACAAAATCTGTTGAGTGGTTTTTAAGTTCGTTAATCGATATCTTAGGGGCCGTTCAATTATTATGTAAGTCCTGAAATATTTTTAAGAGGATTGATTATTTTTGATTTTATTATTTTTTCCATATACAGATTCGACTTTTCCATCCTTTTATTATATACAGGATATAACGTGGTAGACGGATCAATGGTTATCTATGGGTAGAGGACCTCTGTACATATCCATTTCACTCACATGAATGTTAACCGATTTTCAGTGGTTCGGCAGATATTTGAGAATTTGTGATTTTTTTAGAAAATTCTGATTTAAATTACTTCTGGAAAAAAATCGCCAGTAATTATTTTCGCTACAGCCTTTGAAAGTTTTTGATAAAATTTATCCTATTTAAACACGATTTCTGTTAAGATGTTATTTCCAAGATTTATAAGCTGATGGGTTTTGAAATATTACATTATAAAAAAGGCCTACTACTGAGCTATACTGACAAAAAAAAAATTACGAGCGCAAACTCAACAGTCGGGCTGCATTAGCCAATTTTCTTCAAGAATCCGATTTTTTAAAAAAATCATTACTGAAATCACTGGAAATCGGCGAACATACATGGGGGTAAAATGAAATGGGGTCACTGAGGTCTTCTACCCATAGACAACCCGTTGATCCGTCGCTCACGTTACACTCTGTATAGAGATAATATTTTAATTTATTTAATTTGACACATGTAATATAATTCTCTTAATACTTTTTTCTCTATAGTTATCTTTTAAAGTTTTGTTTATCTTATCTTACATAATAAACGTATTTGTGTGACCTTTTATATAACTGAGATGATTTAATAGTTTAGAATATATATTCATTTTTAGTGACTGAAGTAAGTGCATGTACAAATTAATTTACATGTTATTTTAATTTCTTAATTCATTCAGCTTGTCAGTTTGGCGATTCCTATCTTCCAATGATAAAAATTACATTAAAATATTAAAATATTCAGTTAATATCTATCTATGTAGTCACGAACAACAAACGCGGTTTTTATTAAACGGTTTTATTTAGCCCCGTTTGTTTGTTTGGGTCAAATTTAGTAATTGAAATTTAATCCTCTTCCCGTTAACCGATTGATCTGAAATTTGGTTCACTCTTAATATTGATGACAATACAATAAAAAAAAATTATGACGATAAATCCAAAATGGCCGCCGATACAAAATGGCGGATTACATATTACTTCTCAACAACCTTTTTATGGGTATCAAATGAAAGGGCTTTATTGGTAGAAGAGCTGACTATAAAAAAATGAAATTTAAGATGGCCGCTGCAACAAAATGGCGGGTTACGTATTTTACACAACTACCTCAATATAGGTGTCTAATGAAAAGGCTTGATTAGTAGAAAAGAGCTCATTCTGAATTATCACCTAGCAATAAACCTAAAAACTTGAAAATAAATTAAATACAAAATATTTTATTATTTGGTTGATCAATAAATACCCCAGATTGATGAGGAGATTGGTGCGATCTGGTAGTTAGGACTTACCGAATTATTTTTGAGTTTTTAGTACATTACCTATACCTATACCTATTACCGGTCGTGGCGCAGTGGCACAAAGTGTGACTGTAAACCGACTGGTTGTGGGTTCGATCCCCACTCGAGGAGATGAAATATTTACTTAAATTTATATTTCCATTTCTTCGCTCTGGTGTCGAGGTAAAGCGCGGCGTTGAGTTCTGCCACTTAACACGCAATGCCTCCGGAATTCGGCAGAAAGTGGGGAACGGAGTGTCTTTCACTACGTTCCCTCTGCCTACCCTGCAGTGTGCGGGATACAGCGTGAAGCTGATTTATTTGATTTATTTATTTTACCTATATTATTTTTATTTTAATAAAAGCGTTTCACTAAAAAAATATTCTTTTATTTAATTTATTCCCGGATAAATCCCTATCCCGTAGGAATTCTGGGTACCCTATGTGTAGCTCCACAGCCCTAGCCCGTAGAAATATAAAGACACATACAGACAAACCAAAATTATAAAACATAATTTTTTGTATTTTAGTATTGTGTAAATAACCATATTATGCACTTGAATAAAACACAGTTATGTTGAAATCACAAACAGAATTTTATTTATAATTTTATTTATAAGAAACAATCAAATATGAATAGTAAATAAATAGTAGGTATTAAGTATAACTGCAGTATTATTGTATGTTTGAACTTATCGTTGTTTATGTTTGATTTTCTTTTTATATATAGTCTATATGGCAGTTGTTATGATTAAAATAGAGTTTAAATAAATAAATATCACCTTACAGTTTTCTATTATTTCTTGTCGCAAAATAGTAAGGAGATAGATTTTATTAGTACGAATGAAATTGAATATATTTGTAGTACAATGCACTTATATAAATTTTACTACTTTTGCAGCGTTAGCGGTTGTGTATATTGTGCGGTTTATAAAGATAAAAATAGGTTTCACAGCATATCATTGAAGTGAATATTTTAGAAGATATCAAAATTTTAGGGGTACGCAGAATAGAACGTTCAATCGGGCGTGCGCCCGTCGTGGTGATACCAGAACGGTTTATTAATTTTATTTATAGCACTTACACGGTGGTATCCAAGAAATGCGAGTATACAGATGGAACTAGGACTGGTTAAAAAATTCCCCCCGGTTCCCCGTTTTACGATGAATTTTCGAGGCATTACCTGTTAAGAGGCGGACTCACGCCGTAATTTTTTTGCTGGTGCAGTGCTCGAAATATTAATAATATATAATTATTACTCGAGTATAATCTTACCCACAACTATCGGTTTACCAGCGGCATGTTTTACCCTGCGCCACCTACTACCGGACATATATTATATATATATATATATAATTATATATAATATAGGTCCAGGGTCCTATATATATATTATATATATATATATATATATATATATATATATAATAAGAGTTAATGATAGTTCAGTACGAATGACTGCTTTAGTTCAAAACTGTGTTGATTAATGGCCACCTCCACAAAATCGTCAAGTCATTCCAATACAGATTATACGTTAAGCCTTCTAACTAATTTGAAGTAAATCTTCTATAACTAAAGCTGAAGTGGGGGACGAAGAGTCTTAACTTTATATTACCTTTGCCTACCCTGCGATATGTGGGATACATTGTGAAGTCGAGATTTATTCATTGGTTATCAACAAAAATTTCAGCCAATTCAATAAAATAGTAATTTTACAAAATAGTTAGGGTATATTAATGTGACCTTTTTTAATTAAGAAACCATTGTAACAAAACAAATACTTAATGTTAAGGGGTGTTTGCCAAAATAAAATAGTACCAACTCTGTACTTAAATTGATTTTTTCGTTTCTGAGACTATCGTAAACAACAAGCAACGTATCACACAAGCAAACAGACATACCGTACCGACCGGGTTCTATTACATTGTTAAATGTCCACAATAACAATTTTTCTAGTATATCTTCCATGGACAAACCAATGAGATATAGAGAATATAGAAAAAAAAAATTTTTTTTTTAAAAACGATTGAATCTCCTTATGGGAACTACAAATATGCAACCCTAAGGTTTTAATAATTTAAACATTAGGAATCTTATATGCTTTGCAAACATACAATATATTTTAACACAGGAATGTAATTCAATTTATTAAGTAAATAATTCAGTAGTTTAAGCGGGCGAAGCCGCGAGTGGGTCGTTAATATAAAATAATAATAATAAAATAAATAATATTCAGCTTTAAGCTTAGTACATGTATACAGATCGAAATCTACTTAATCAAACTTATAAATATATGAAAACATCCAATTCATATGAATAAAATAACATATAACCCCCTCTTAGCAGTCGGGAAAAATACATTAAATAATCATTATTGTTCGAGTGTGAGTAAGCTGATCTCACTTTTTGTCTGACGTAAGAGTACGCCATTGATTTTATGTAAAAATATTATGAGGCCAGTCGTGGCGCAGGGGCACAAAGTGTGACTGTAAGATCGACTGGTTGTGGGCTCGAACCCTATTAGGGAAATAAAATATTTATATATATTTATTTTTAATTTCTTTGGTCTGGTGTCGAGGCAAAGCGGGGTTGATTTCCGCCACTGAACACGCAATGCCTCCAGAACTCGGTGGGGAACGGAGTGTCTTAACACTAGGTTCCCTCTGCCTACCCTGCTGTGTGCGGGATACAGCGTGAAGCTGTTTATTTTACCATGTGATAGATAGATGCTTCATTTTACTTGTTATGTATTCCGACATAAAATACGTTTGTTTTCACCACAGATATGAATACTCTGTGTTTGTAGAAAAGAACTGTCTTTACTATTTTTTATTTAAATTTGTAATTTTTCCTTCAAAAAGTTTTAAAATTGACTCACTACTTTGTAAGCGGTAAATATCGTTCACATCGTTGGGAAATATTGTTAAACTCACAATCATTTTCACACAAGCATTTCTATTGGCCAAAAACTTAGTTTTAATTAGACCCCGAACTATGTATACTACATTTCTTAAGTCAATGCAAGTAAATCGATACGCACGAATAAATTCTTCCATTTTTTCTGCTAACGATTGTATATATTTTAGGTTAGCTTGACGTGCTGATTGTGTATAAGCCAGCCCTTTAGTAGTACTATGGCTTTATTTTGATAATATTGTATTTAAAACTTACCAACGAAATATATCAAACTAGACAATCATAAATAGTCAAAACTCTTTTAATTTATCATACCAGCCTCCAATACCTATATCACAATTATAATCACAATATATCATGCACTTAAAATATAACTTTTAAAACGTATTGATAGAATTAAAACTTTTCTAAGCATTTTGGAACCATCACCAGACACTTAGGGTAGGGACTGTAACAAATTGGTACGATATCTTTGGCTTCCGACCTCGAGTGAGTCAGATCAAATTTTTGAGTTCGGTTTATTATTTTTCAATTTTATTATTATTATTTTACCTTAACGTATATTGCATATTCTTAGCGCAGTGTAAAATATATTGTCAGAGGCTTTAAACGCATTCTTGACACGCTTTTTTGAAAACAAGTGACTTAACAAGTGAATTTCTTTATTTGCAAAATGACTAGTACGATTGGTATCAAAAGACAATTATTTATATCAGTGATACGTATGTACTTAATTTTTTTTACTATATGTTAATATATTAACACTATCTTAATTTTAACCTGAAGCTTTTTTTAACTGCAAATAAAAAAAAATAAGTAAAAAATCTGTAAAACCCTGCGACGGTTAAGATGTAATTGCAAAAAGAAGAAGATTCATAAAGAAGCAGCATAAAATAGTTTAAAAATCCCCGATTTAAATAATTTATGTGACGATAGATATTTACCGTTTAAAAGCTTTAAAATGATAGAAATGATTTGATCTCTCACTGAGTTGGACATATGAACACCAGAGTATTCGTTTTCACAGCACTTCCATGCCCATATATATAATTTAATATAACAAAAAACAATAATATACTCTTTCAAGATTTCCATTAAAAATGCTAAATCTTGAAATCTCAATGTTTTTAGGGTTCCGTACTTTTTAAGGAAGAAAGGAACCCTTATTAGATAACTTTGTTGTCCGTCCGTCTGTCTGTGTGTCAAGAGCCTTTATCTCTCAGGAACGCTTAGAGGTATCGAGTTGAAATTCAAACAATATGGTTTCTCCACTGTTTCTTGCTTTGCCTTGCCTTAACAAAAAATGTATTTCTACATTTACTTACAAAAAAATATGGCCATTTATATCACGTATTTCGATACTATAAAGGGATTCAAAATTAATAGAGTAATTGGAAATTGGGCAGCTAGCATCTACAGTTCAGTAAAAAATGTGAAACTATACATTTGTGGTTAAATCCTTAAGTTCGATTAAATTAAATCTTCGGTTTTTTTATTATTACACAATTTGATTTTTTTCAATCAACATGCTAATAATATTCTTACAAAGAATATTAAACAATAAAACATCAAAAACTAAAGCGGTTTTATTAATATGTACGTGATATAGAGTAATAATTGTGTTTTTTTCTATATACATAGCAAATTATCTATAGATTTGCAATTTATTTTCAGCGTACTTGGGACAAATGATTCTAGGCTATACAATAAGCTGGTCTGGACCTATTATACCGAAACTGCAAAACTCTCAAGAATCACCAATACCATTTTTGTTATCAGATACTCAAATATCTTTAGTGGGATCTGTAGTCTACATAGGATCAATACCAGGTCAGTTTGTATGCCTTAAAACTTTGTATAACTTAAAATGTCAAAGAAAAGAGAATAATTAGTCATTTAATTATTGTTAATTTAAGAATTAATGTGAATGTGGTTTGTTTTACTTGTAAATGGTTTTTTTAACAACGCTTTTAAATTGGTTAAATTGGTTTTTTAAGAATATATTGTCAGGGGATATAGGTTAGTTAAAACACCTTGGCTGCGTCACATAAAGTCGTAAACTATCGAAATGCACCCCCGATTACATTTTTGCCAATGCATGGCAGGTCTTTTTCAACGTACCAGCCAATGTACTACGTTCAAATGTTATAACATTACGAAAATATACTTTATAATATACATTTTTTTCATATTGTTAAAATCTAACATCAAGGTTCGATTCGCCACTGGATCTACCAAACAGGAAATGAAAAATAAGCCAGGAAAAGCAACAAATCAATCACAACCTGACCCGCGTTACATAGTATCTTAATTAATTTTTGCTTTATAAATATGTCACGCAAAGATTTTGGTTTCACTTCGGGTACTATTCAATGTACTTAAATTTTTAATTTAATTTTAAATGGTTATTGATAGTTATTCAATGACATTGATCCTCACAAAACTGTCTTTTATGAATTAGTTTTTGTATCATATGAAAATTTTTACGTAGCAGGAAAATTTTATATGGAATAACACTTTAAAAATGTAAAAAACATTCATATACCTATTATGAATTTCTAAAAATAGATATATAGAATACTGGGGCGTAAGTTATTCACAAATGTAAGCTATTGTTTCGTTTTAATACATGTGTCGAATAAAATTGTGGAGCTTATTATCTACCACCTGAGTACATACGAATATTAAACATTCCGTCATATGTTTTTCAGGTCCATTTTTAGTTGGATGGTTCTCAAATTACAAAGGTCGGAAGCCAAGTTTTATTTTAGGTGGAATCACAGCGATTATTGCTTTCACTATTCTATCAATGACAAGGAATCTAGAGATGTTGTATATCGGAAGGTTCTTAAGTAGCTTCGCGTCGTCAATGATAGCTGTTACTAATATCATGTATATAGGTGAAGTAGCGTTAGTATTTTTTTACTTTCTAAGCACTGTAGCAACGCGCTGTGCCCTACCATAATGACAAATGAATTTGTTGCCTTTTTTTTAGCTTCACGCTATATGGGATAAGGGTAGACAGAGAGCTCAGTGTTAAGACTCTATGTTCTCTTTATGAGTCCATATTGGAATAACGCACACTTGTATCACCAGCCATTTTTCAACTGCGTGTCAAATAATTATTTAGCATTCTATGAATATTATATAAATTAAAGATTATTTTAAGCTGTGATTAGATTTATTTTTAAATTGATTTGTGGTTAATCATTATATAATAATTTTTCAGGTCAATAAACATAAGAGGCAGTCTCCTAACAGCCCTCGGAATGTTTACCGCATTTGGTTCAATTTTAGTATTTTCCGTAGTTCCATACTTTCCCTTCTATGTATCAGCGTATATTGGTATGGGATTATCTATACTATTTACGGCAGCTGTTTTAACGATACCTGAATCACCATTATATTATGTTTTAAAAGGTATCTTAATGTATTTCGTTATTTGATAAGTATAACCTAGTAATGTATCAATTTGCTTTTCGTTTTCTGATTATTTTGGTACTCTATTTTTATTAAAATAAATATTAAAAATAAAGGTTAAATATTTAAATTCTAAAACCAAATCCACCGTCTATAAGTTTTTAGTAATTGATTAGATCTTGTCAATGTAAAATTTATTATAAAAGTATAAGCATATAGTATGTATGGTTTATTCATTAATCGATTCATAATTGTATTTTAATTTATGTAGCCAATAGATTTTACACTTTATGAAATGTCGTATAAATATAAATATTCCAGAAAGATTAAACCCTAATTATTATATTGTATAGTAATTTAATATATTTTTAATAGTTTTACTCATTTTATTACAGAAAAAGAAGACAAAGCAATTAAAAACTTATTAAAACTAGGCAGAATAAAAGAGAAAGAGAAATTATTAGAAACAAAGAAAGAATACACATCGACATGTAATAGAATGGATTGGATTGAACTGTTCACGTTGAGAACAAATAGAAAAGCTTTATTAATTGGTATTATTATAAATATATTACACCAATTTAGTGGAGGTTTCGCCGTCATAATTTTTTCGGGATCAATATTTGAAATGGCTGGATCTTCCGTAAATTCTGATACTGCAATGATCATTATCGGATGTATTCAACTAATTGGAAGCGTTTTGTCACCAATCTTAATTAAAAAATTAGGAACAAAAAAATTATTGCTCTTGTCAATTGCAGTGTGCTGCATAAGTATGGTAAGTGATCTTTTGTGTTGATTTTTATAAGCAAAAAAAATATAGCAATAATTTACGTCGATGACCAGAATCCGTGATGTATATAGTAATTTGTATTGACATATCAGTCATGTCTATTGGTATTGAGAGGTACTTGTGCTTGTGCTTTCGTAGTATTTCGATTTTATCATAATGTGCAAATGTTACATCTTACAAATGTGAGCCACATTTGTAAGATGCAACATAACATCTCAATCTAAAGTTTTTAGTATATATTTTTTGTCACCCAAAGCAGCTTCATGCACTTTACTACATAGCAGGTAGAAGGAAACTAGTGGTAAGGTAGTCCGTTCCCCACGCACATGTTTTCAAGATAATGTGTGATAAGAGGCCAAAAGTTCCTTTTCTGGTAAACAAAACAGCACGTTTTGTTTACCAGAAAAGGAAAATAAAAATAATTTAAAAGTCATCCTCCCAAGTATCCAACCAACGATCGTGTGTACAGACAAACGTTGACCTACTGCGACACGACAGTATTAAAGCCACAGCATGTTATGATTTTTAATTTTTACACATGAGCGGTTATCTTGGTTATTTTTTTATTTTGCTAACATTAATAATCCTATCTATATTACCTCATCAGAGAAACTGCGGAGCGAAGAGCGCCAAGCGACATCGCTTTTGCCAAATAAGGCCAAAGAGGAGATTAATTTTTTTTTTTTCTTAAAATATGTGTCACATTTAGATTTTTATAATCACAATCATAGCAACAAGGAGCAATCCTATTAGTATTAGTTTGTTGTTAACTATAGAACATTTCTTTCATAAGTGCAAACAAATGAGTTATATTATAAAATGAGTTGTGGATATAATCACTAAAAATATATGTTTTTCTTTTCAGTTTTCAATGGGCCTATATTTTTATCTACAATACCTGGAAATTTCCATAATGATCAATGTTAGGTGGCTTCCTTTAGTAATACTGACATTATTTTTCATCGGCTATGAATGTGGTAAAAAGTATACATTTTTATATGTTGTAACATTTTATTCTAATCGAATCTAATTTTTCTATCAATTTAACACTATATTCAAAGATAAAATGAACCTAGTGTTGAGATGCTCCGTTCTTCAGTTTCCTTCTGAATTTAAGGTATTGCTTGCTTATCGACGGAACTTAGCGCTGGTTTTTATCTTGCCAGAGTAGAGAATGTACCCATTCTCTTTAAACCGAGGAAAAATCAACCCCATAATCATTGCATTTACAGTCAGACTCTGTCTCAAGAAGACATGAATGTAACGCTAACGTTTTTCTTTGTGTTTTTTTAGGTTTTGGAATTTTACCAATTACTTTAATAGGAGAATTGTTTACAATAAACGTAAGAGGCAAGGGTTCCGCTATAGCATTGGGTTGTTCCTGGTTTTGTGGATTTGTTTTGACGACAGCTTTTTCTTATATCACAAAAACTCTTGGAGCTCACGTACTATTTTGGTTCTTCTCTTTTTCGTGCGCCTGCGCATTTGTGTTTACAAATTTTTATATACCAGAAACAAAAGGAAAATCTTTGCTTGAAATTCAACAATTTTTGGGTAAACAACCAAATGAAAATGTTTCCGTATGATTACAATTTTTGTATTTTTTTCTTGTTTAAATATGCGATAAACTTTTAGATAAATATTTTTTTATTATTTTTTTTTGTGTTTACTAACTGTTATAAACAAATAGTAATAAACTCACTTTAGATTATATTTTTAATATGGACAAAGGTGTCAAGTGAGTTTCCATGTAAATGAAAATTACATGTTACACTGTAAAGACAAGTACTGCTTAAAATTCTTTCAACGGTAAAATTTCTAGCGAAATCTGGATAAATTAAATTAAATTAGCTTTACGTTATATCCCGCACACAGCAGGGTCGGCAGACGGAACCTAGGGTTAAGACACTCCGTTCCCCACTTTCTGCCAAATTTTTGGAGGTATTACGTGTTGAGTGGCAGAGCTCAACACCGTGCTTTTTCTCGAGACCAGCGCGAAGAAATGGAAATATAAATTTAAGTAAATATTTCATCTCCTCGAGTGGGGATCGAACCCACAACCAGTCGGTTTTACAGTCCCACTTTGTGCTACTGCGCCACGACTGGCCTCAAAGAAAAGGAAATCTGGATAACTTAGTTAAAGGTAATGCATGAGGCATGATGTATAAGAACAAAAAATGTTATTTAAAAAAAAATAACTTAATTTGATCCAATAATGAAATGATATATAGTATATTTCGCAAGATTGCAGTCGCACATCGCGGATTTCGATTTGTATTCGAACATATATATATATATATACAAATGTTCGTGTGTTTCCTCTAGAGTACCTATTGGTTGATTGCGATAAGAAATAGAATTTAAATTTCTTTAAAAAATAAGTGTTGTTAAAAAACGGGTAGGGCATCTAATGAGAATCAAAACCAAAAAATGGGCAACGCAGGTGGCAGAATGGTACCCAAGCGAGAGGGAGATAAAGAGAGTAAGGCTTCTGAAAAGATGCGATGAGGATCTAAATATAGCTGCGGGTACATTGTGGATGAGGAAAACTCACGATAGGAATATGTGAAAGACTTTGACAATTTTTGAGGCTTTGAGGGCCTATGCTAAGCCAAAACAATCTTTGGCGGTGTCAATAATAGAAAAAAATACCCTCTATATTATGATTATTTAAAATGTTATTATTGTTATATTGTAATAAGATGCGTACCACGATAAATGCCGAAAAATCAATACCTTTCTGCGATCCGTAACAATTTCTCTTTGCACTCCGTATCTTAGTTAAAAATTGGTAACAAATACTCTAGTTATTTCTTAAAAACATCGAGATTTCAATAATTAGGATCTGGATCGGAGTTTACGCACGTGTACTTACCGTCTACCTAAATAACATATAGTCAAATATTTTTCTTAAAAGACAACAAATTTTGTGAGCAAAATCAAATAAATTCCCAAAAGACTTAAATTATTTAATTAGGCCGTCGTGGCTCAGTAGTATAAGTGTGTGACTTTAAACACTACAGTAGTGAGTTCAGTCCTCACTCGGGGAAATGAATTATAATGCATTAATACTTTGAGACCGTCAGTAGTAGCGTTGGTTCGATCCCCACTCGAGGAAATGAAATATTGTGACATATGAAATAAAAATCAATAAAATATCATCTTACGATTTTCAATATTTTTTTTGTAACAAAATGTCTGATTGTCACTTACTTATAAGAGTATGACATATATGATGTCGCGGACTTTTTTTTATATATAATAAGATTGAATATTTTGATTGAACTGTGTGTGCAGCGCACGCGCTTAAACTGTTTTAAAGGAATTTCATGGCGTTCCTTCTTATTGTTATTTCGTTATTTAAGACTAATTAAGACTTACTACGCAATGTTTATATAGCTTTTTATTTTGTAAGAAAGCTGCATCCTTTAGATGTGCTATAATGTTTATATAGCACATCTAAAGGATGCAGCTTTCTTACAAAATAAAAAGAAAGTAAATATCGGACGAGTAAGTCCGGAGATCTTAGCGTTTAAACAAACAAACAAACTCTTTCGCTTTATTATACTATTATATATTTTCATCCGTATACTTGAGATTTTGCTTGAGATTCCGTTGAGGTATCGATCTGAAATTAGTATCAGATATTCAGGTTTATAGTTCATTGGAACACATAAATTAAGGCTCTAATACAGTTCAAAAAATACGATTATTTATAAATTGTTTTTGTATGAAATTCTAGTGTCCTTCAAGTGGACCTCGAGTTATTAAATTTAGGACGAAGTGGGAACTTACAATACAAATAAACGAAAAATCCGAAAAGTAAAAATGTATACATATTACATAGAAAAACTCATTACAAACTTATATTTGTAATTAATTTCATACAATATAAAAGCATATGCCCGCAAACTTAAATTTGTTAAAATAATTCGGCATATCATCAAAATTTATGAGGTATTTCCCAATCACAGTCCCGAAATTCATACAGAAACCTCGGTGGGTGAGTCTGACTCGCATTTGGCTGTTTTTTTCTTAAATACACTTATATAAACATTCGTATATCTCAAGCGGGCGTAGCTGTACGGGTGCCGCTAGTAGTAGTAGCAGTAGTAGAAATAGTTCCACTACTTTATTACAATAATTACGTTTATATTTATAAGCTAACGTAATATATAAAACTGTAATTGTAATAGAACCCTACGCACTATATATTGAGGAAAAATGTATTTCTATGCAACAAACCTTGACATACATAAGTAGTTTTGCGGTTATATTTATTAATAAATAAATAAATATATATATATATATATATATATATATATATATATATATATATATATATATATATATATATATATATATATATATATATATATATATATATATATATATATCTAGTTATATTTATATTTTCATTTCATCGTTCTGGTATCGAGGCAAAGGGCACAAGTATGCGTGTGGCATACGGTGGCGGGGCGGTATGACGAGGCTCAGATACTCACTCGTTAAGTCAACTTAACGAGTGAGTATCTGAGTATCTGAAACTCATTTTTGTGTAGAGGACTTTTACTTTTTCTGGGGTCAATAGTTCACCCGGCTCCTCCTCTCTCCTACGACTATCGACAGCTCGTGATTCCATTCGTTTGGACAACATTATCGTTTCAATAACCCTTTCAATAGCAACAGCAAAATTTGACCTTGAATTTCATATAACATCGTATCCGTGATATTACAATTTCATATAGGGGTAAAAAAAAAAATCAAATTTTTAATATTTCTTGGTGTACTTGGATAAATTAAACCATTTAACTTAATTTGTATAAAGTTTAATAATATAATCATAACTTTGGTTCATATTTGGTAAAAAAATGATAAATACAATATAATTTTTCTCCTTTATAAGTTTGAAGAAAATACTTTTACCATAAATTTATAAATCAAGTAACAAAAATGTCAAAAATTCAAATATTTATTTTACCTTTCCGAAAATCATATAATGTAGTTGGGCAATATTAAAAGTATCATTTATGAAACTATTCCATGTTGGAAAATTGATTTGTTGAGTCGGATTTTATAGCTGCCATTTTGTGTAACATTTTTTCGAATCTAAGCTATAAAGTTGCAGGTTTTAACTTATATTCATCAGTAACTTTTCTTATTCGATATAGGTTTTTTCCGTTTTCCTTTTATATGTTCGCACCAAAGAGACATAGGCCCCAATGGTATAGGCGCCCCACTTTCTAAAAATCCTACTTACAAGAATGAAAATTAGTAATCTGTTTGTAAATACGTTTTACATGCCTTCCCTACTTTTTTAAAACATAATCTGTACGCAGGGTGATAATTCTCCGTTTTATGACCGAATATATTTGCAAATGCTTGAAAATTTAAAATAAAAATATTCTTTGCTTTGCAACTTTACCAAGCGCTTATTTTTTATTTTTTTCATATTAATAGATTGGAAAACTAAAAACAAACTTAGGAGACAATAATTGCTTTTTTGTATTTATTTTTCTTGAAATTTAAAAGGGCACCCATCCCAAGCTAATAGAATAGTCGCCTCGAATTTTCATTTTATATAGAAAGACCCTCGTCAAATTGTTTCATACTTCTGTCGTGACTATTTTAGTATTAATAAACATTGCAATGATAACCTACTGTAGAGATAAGTATCTCAACATTTGCAATTATTTGAATTGATTGAAGAAGGATGTCAGCCCCTAATCCTTCTTTTAAAGAAAATAAAAACAAATTAAAGCTCCGTTAGACAAAGTATAACTATAAAGTACTAAAACCACAAAGAAAAAAGAAAATTTAAGAAAGAACACCACGAATTAAGGACTCAAGCATTAATTAATAAAAGATAAATATAATTATATTCTAACAAAATTCTTAATTTCTTTTTCTATGATAGGAATCCAAAGATTTAAAAAAAGATATCAATAATTCTAAACTACTTGGAGACATTTTGACGTTTGATCGGACATTTGACCTCATACATTCGGTTCATTTTTTCGTTTACATGTAAAAGAGCATGTATCCCACGCAAATGTATACGAAACAAATCTTGACTATAAAAATGAAATATAAATATAGTATAGTCGTATCGTCGCGTTTACAGCTACACAGTAGAACAATAGATTTGGAGTCGTAATGAAATTCCGCTCTCAATAATTAAACCTAGAATCCAGGGTGATGCAACTCAACTACAACAATACACTCGTACATAATATGTTCGCAGTGTGTATATTTCTGTGATTAACGGTTTGGTGGAGTAATATAATACGTTATACAAGTGACAGATTGACATTTGGATAATTATTTTAATTTTGCCACGTTGTAGCCACGAGATTGTATAAAAAATGGATCAAGTTTCTTGTGGACCTGAGAGCAGCCTGCAGCAATAAATGAAAAGCTGATAGTATGTTTCCACTGTTCTATATGTAAAACTGCCCATTAAGGTCAAGGTGTAATTACATTTACACCTTGTATTTACATGTTTCCTCAATTTGTAGTGATTAGTGGTATATTATAATTAGGGTTTTATATATTACGCTAGCATATAAATATAAATGTAATTATCGTAATAAAGTAATTGAATAACTCTATTATAACGTAATGATATCTATAATTGAGTTACGACTTATCGAGGAAATAATTATTTAAAGTAATAAATAAGTATGAAGTACATCGTTGTGCCATGAAAGCAGTAGAAGAATGATTTACGTCCAAATGGTAAGCTCTGAATCGCAAATATTACCACATGAATATGTGATAGAACTGGATTAATTTTGTAAAATAATAAATATTAAGAATTCATGCGTAATTAATAATAAAGATAACTACATGATTATTGATTTAATAAACAGAATTGATTGACACCTATAATGACTTCTAATGCTATTTTTTTATTACATTATCGTAATTTATATAAGAATTATTGATTGTTTTGAAATAAAACATACGACCAATGTAAATATTTGATATTTATAAAATATACATAAAGCTTATTATTTATTATACATTTATATTTCTGTAACATTACGTTCGTTTTATCTATGTTATGTAAGTCTCATCATAATTTTAAAACTGTTTAATGTGCTGATGTCAGTGAATAATTTAATTTACTGCTTCAGAAACAGTCTTAAATGTTAAATTATTGATTTCGGTAAGAATTCGTAATATTCTTTGTAAAATAACTGTAATGTTTGCATATTGACTCCTGTACAGTTTTTAAATTAGTCACATATATTATTAGATAAATGTACAATTGGTAAATATGTAGTTATTACAGTGTACACGTAGATAGGATGTTTTAGGTATTTTTATATAGATTTATTTCAAACGAACGAACGAACCAAAAAATTATGTATGTACTTGATATTTCATTGAAGATCAAATCATTCTTTATCTCCGTGTTGAATTATTTACGACTAAAACTTAACTGTTATGATTTATGAAGGTAATCTCCATTAACAATTCAATTTTATTTACTTTATTGTATAGTTTTGTTTACTTTATTGTATAAAATATAGTATAATAGTGCTAAAAATATATATTTTTATCAACAGTCATATAACCAAGATGTTTAGAATGTCATTCTTTGGCCAAGAATCTTACCAGCGCGATTGCTATATAACACTCGCAGGCAAACTAACGCCTTGAGTTCATTCAAATGACGATATCTTTTTTTTTAATGAACCGATTATGATGAAACCAAGACATTCGACAAAAATATTTTTGCTTTTTATTATTCTTTTTAAGTGGCCCTCTATCCATTTCGATCAAAATTACTAAATGTACAGACAAAATATTTTTACTGTCTTATTATATATAGAAATTAAATGATTTATTTCATGTATTAGCAGTGGTTATGCAGGCATGAGAAGGATGATTATTATTATTGAGTATGCTACACGTTGTGAAACATGCCAAAGTAAAAAATATTGTGCCAAATTTTGTGCCAATAACGGAACCTATGTTTATTACAAGAACGACTAAATTTGCTTTTGAAAATATATTTAAACATTATTGGTCTATTAGATTTCTACACATTAGACTTATAATGTTCAAAGTGCTTCAGAGGTAACGTACAAATTTAATACATTTCTTCGAAAACCAACCGCGAAGCCTCGAGAATTCGGCAAAACGTGAAGTATGGAGTGTTTTAACACAATTCTTTTTGCTGTATGTCGGATATAGTGTGAAATAAAAAAAAATACATTCCCCATATTAAACAAAAGCTTTTGCGGTTTGTTATTTCATTTGATTATTATAGCTTTACTATTTTATTCTAAAATCATGCATCATACATTGCATTAAACTCAGTTATCCAGGTTTCGCCAAAAATAGCGTGTTGAAAGAATTTAAAACTGTTCTTGGCTTACGTAGGCAATAGTCTAGCCCGTATTTTCCATTTGCGTGGAAACTCACATAGTGTGTTAACTAGTCGACAGTTTCGATTAATTTATGCAATAGCTGCAGTACATGTTGAAATAACTTTTGCTATAGTGGGTCCTCCTATTGTACCTCATGATGGCATATTAGTTGGTGGTATCTTTAAAATATCTAGTTCATAATTTATTACAAATAAATAAAATGGAATTCTTTTGTCATGTAACATTAACATAGTTGTTGGTTCCATACTTGAAATGAATAATAAAGATTATAAAATTCAAATAATTTTAAGTGATCCCGGGAATTTATCACGATTACATTTAATAAAAATTAAATCTTAATAACAACATAGAGAAAATACCTAGAGTTACGTTAAGTTCATAGATATTTTCTCTGTACTTAGTTTTCCTCCTTACTCCTTACCTCCTTGTAGGAGGTAAGAGTTATCAAAATTTGTTGAGGAATGGTCAGTTGAGTTTCGTGAGATACCTACTGGCACTACTCGTAATAACGGTTTACTGTCATTACAAATTGGTTCAGTATAACTGAGAACTTTAAACATAAATTATTTTAATAAGTTGTAATACGAACATATATTCTTTTAATAAATTGTTATGAGAATCCTCTGCGTATAAATTTACGATTACGATAAGTTACATTTGTTACAGATAAGATAGTATACTACAGACAGGATCGACGAACGAAAATTTAAATAACTAAAAAAAACACGAAATACAATGAAATAAATTATAAATGAATAAATTGGTTTAGATTTGGATGAAATTAAATTTAAGTGTGAATTAATTAACTTTTTAGTATTAATCCATATGTTGAAAGCATATTTTTGGAGCTTTATGGATAATGATATGTTAATCATTGTTAACAGAAATACTTACATCATTAAAAATAATTATATTTTCGTTACTTTCTACGTAAATAAATTTATTTTTAATGTAATTTTCGTGAAATATGACTAGCAATGTATTGGCAAGTTATTGGGCTTACGTAAACGAAAAACACGTTAAAATTATTTAATGTGTCCTTATTAAAAATTTGTTTATTTTTTGTGGTTAACGAATTGTGTTAAGAGAATAATCACGTATTTAGATAATTTGAATGACCATTGCATTGCATATTGCCAATTGCAATTAGAGCATTGGAATACTGAGATGCTTCATGCTATGTTATTAAGAGCATTAAAATGCTATAACGCTTTGTGCTATAGTTTTTAGAGCATTAAAATACTATGACGCTACTTGCTATGACTTTGAAAGCGTTGAATTGCTGTGACGCTTCAGGTTAAGGGTTTAGTCATAGTTAGAGAGCAAGCGCGTCTCGAGTCAGTATGGCCGTGTTAGAGATTATTCTCTTGACTGAAATTACTTATACGACTGGTATGATGTTTATCATATAATTTTGTGGGTAGTTTATTGTGAGACAATATAATAACGTGCGTCAATAGTGCGGGTTCACTTTCGAGTGAGTTCCGACTGTGCCGGTTGTGCACACTGACCATGTCAACCGCGAACGACGACTACGCTTTGACATATGCATACATCTAAAGTAAGTTTATTGCTATTTACTTAGTAAGTCACAGTTAGTAAAAATAAACAAATAAATAAATTTGAATAAAAAAATATTTATTTGAAAGTTTCCCATATTTTTCAACAAGAACAAAACAAAAAATATATTATGATATGGAAATATTTTCATTTGGTTTTTTACCCATAAATTGTTGAATTTCAAGCAAAGATTTTCCTTTTGTTTCTGGTATATAAAATTTTGTGAACACACATGCGAAGGCGCACGAAACAGAGAAGAACCAAAATAGTACATGAGCTCCAAGAGTTTTTATAATATAAGCAAAGGCTGTAGTCAAACCAAATCCAATTAACCAGGAACAACCCAGTGTTATAGCTGAACCTTTGCCTCTTACGTTTATTGTAAACATTTCTCCTATTAAAGTAAGAGGTAAAATTCCAAAACCTAAAAATTAAAACAAAGAGAGACAGACACCACAAAGACAGAGACAAAAAAACAAAGAGAGACAGAATCTGACTGTAAACGCAATGACTGTGGATTTGATCATTCGATTTCGATGGATAGATTTGTATTCGTTTTGGCGTGACAAAAACAGCGATGATTTAACACGCAATGGCTTAAATTAGAATTTTTAAAGTGGATTACGAAGCATCTCAACACTAGGTCATTTTTATCTAAGAATACAGCGTGAAATTGATAGATAAATTAAGATTGGGCGGTAAAAAAAAATGTCCCACTTTTGCAAAGTATAAAAATAAAATGCGTATTTTTTTCTTACCACATTCATAACCGATGAAAAATAATGTCAGTATCACTAAAGGAAGCCACTTAACATTGATCATTATAGAAACTTTCAGGTATTGTAGATAAAAATATAAACCCATTAAAAACTAAAAAACAAAAAAATAATTAGTGTAGTGAGTATAATTAACAAAAAGCAATAGAACCAAAGGTATGATTGTGATCATAAAAATGTTAAAGTGACATATTGTATATCTTGGTTATAGATTCTAAGTAAAAGGATTAAAGAATATTTTAACAAAGCGATGAAATGGAATTATAAATTTAAGTAAATATTTCAACTCCTCGAGTGGGGATCGAACTCACAACCAGTCGGTTTTACAGTCACACTTTGTGCCACTGCGCCACGACTGGCCTCTAGTCTAATAATGTAGTTAAGATTGTATCATTACTTACTAACTTGAAAGTGGGACTCACCTAAATTACAGACAGAGATGTACCTTTATTAGGTGCTACCTCTAAAAGGGCTACACTTATAAGTTAGTGAGTACGCATACAGCTTTGCAAAAATGACGTAGATCTGGAGGTCCTGGTATTTTGGGCTACACCTCTGTACCAATAGACGTGGCTGGTTTGTCAATACAAATAACTATACATTACGGATACTCGTCATCGATGTAGCCTATTGCTATATATTTTTTGTTATAAAAAATCATCAAATAAAAGATAATTTCTTACCATACTTATACAGCACACTGCAATTGACAAGAATAATAATTTTTTTGTCCCTATTTTTTTTATCAAAACTGGTGATAGAACGCTTCCAATCAATTGAACAGATCCGATAGTGATCATTGCATTATTAGAATTTATAGAAGATTCAGCCATTTCAAATATAGATCCTGAAAAAATTATGACGGCCAACCCTCCACTACATTGTTGTAATATATTTATAACGATAGCAACTAATAAAGATTTTCTGTTTGTTCTCAACGTGAACAGTTCAATCCAATCCATTTTATCACTTGTGGAAGAGTATGCTTTCTTTGTTTCTAATAATTTCTCTTTCTCTTTCATTCTACCTAGTTTTACTAAGTGTTTAATTGCTTTGTCTTCTTTTTCTGTAATAATATGAGTAAAGCTATTAAAGATGTTTCATGTTACAGTAATGTTATTTAGTTGCGGTTTTTAATCTACTAGAATATTTATATTTACACGATATTCCACAAAGTCTAAAGAGATTATTGCTAAATAGAATTAAAATACAAGGATGAATCGATTAATGGAAAACCATACCCATTTTATATTCATAATAGATTTGATATTAAGATCTAATCAATTACTGGCCATAAGTATGACTGCTTTTATAATTGAAATATTTCACTGACTAGTTTTGATAAAAATAGTGTACCAAAAAACTACCCTTCTTTAGCAGTCGGGAAAAATCAGAAAATGAAAAGCTAATAAACACATTACTAGATTATTTTCTCTAATAGGGAAATACATTAAGATAACGGTACTATAATACCTTTTAAAACAAAATATAATGGTGATTCAGGTATCATTAAAACAGTTGCTGTAAACAGTATGGATAAGCCCATACCAATATACGTTGATATGTAATAAGGACAGTATGAAGCTACGGAAAACACTAAAATTGAACCAAGCGCGGTGAACATTCCAAGAGCTGTTAGAAGACTGCCTCTTATGTTTATGGATCTGAAATTGATTATATTAATTACAAATTTATTTAAAAATAAATCCAATACCTATTTAAAATAAACCTTCAATTTATATAATACACAAAGAATATTAAATTAACTTGTCGCACTTGAAAAATAGTTGACTATACAAGCGGTATTGGTGGTACTTAGGAAAAGAGGAACGCCATCGTAGACCACAGGAACAGTAACAGGTAGTCAACACAATGTCTTTGTTTCCACTGTGCAGAGTAAATTATTGTCATTTTCTCGCTCTAGTAAGACAAGACGCAACGTTTTTCTCAAATAAGAATTGACAAAAAAAGACGTAATGTCTTGACACTGAGCACTCTGTCTAGCCTATTATATGCAGGATACAGTGTTATGCTAAACAACAAAGGCAACAAATTCGTTGGTCTTATGGTAAGAGACAGCGCGTTGCTATATTGCTTAGAAATTTGAAAAATACTAACGCTATTTCACCTATATACATAATATTAGTGACACTTATCATTGACGAGGCCAAGCTATTTAAGAGCCTTCCGACATACAACATCTCTATATTCCTTGTCGTTGATAAAATAGTGAAAGCAATAATCGCTATGACTCCACTTAAAATAAAAGTTGGCTTTCGACCTTTGTAATTTGCGAACCATCCAACTAAAAATGGACCTGAAAAACATAATTTAGCTTGTTTAATATTTATTATGTAATCATTTCACATCAAGGCATGTCCCAGAGAGCCAAGTTAAAATCTGGAAATGTATTTTACCAAAACCATTCCAAGTGTTTTTGAGCTTTTCATAAGTGTTTATGGTCAATAGATAATTTCTAGTTGCATTAACTTTTAAAGTTAACTGACCTGGTACTGATCCTATATAGAATGTAGATCCTACTAAAGATATTTGTGTATCTGATAACAAAAATGATAGAGGTGATTCTTGAGCGTTTTGCAGTTTGGGTATAATAGGTCCAGACCAGCTTAGTGTATAGCCTATGATAATTTGTCCCAAATAAACTGAAAATAATAAAAAAGGAATATATTATTTACAGATTTATAGCTAATTTACGAGAAACACAGAGTACAGGACAATCATGTTTACACTATATTCACCACATAACAAGGTACGCAGAGAGAATCTAGTGTTAAGACACTTTATTACTCATTTACCGTCCAATTTTCGTGACATTGTGTGTTGAATGGCGGAATTTTATATTCGTGCTTTGTCTTGCTACATCCCCTAGTAGGAATCGAACAATTATTTGTTTTAATAATATTCAATTTCTTATTTTTAATGTATATTTATACTTATACTAAAATCGTAACTGATTGATTTGTCTATGCGTTTGTTCATGTTAATCTCAGACACGACTAACCGATTTTCTGTTAGATTCTAGCAAGCTTCACTAAACATTTAGTGTTTGTTTTATTATAATTTAAAAAAATATATATTAAAAAAGCAAGCTTCACATAGAGGGAACATAATGTTAAAACATTTCCTATCCCACTATCCGCCGAATTTTTCAAGGCATTGCGTGTTGAGTGACGGAGATCAACTCCGGGCTTTTGCCTAGGTGCCAGAGCGAAGAAATTGAAATATTAATACATAATAATTCATTTCCTCTAGTGGTGATCGAACCCATAACCGTCGCGTTACAAGGCGTCGTAACGTAGATGGAAAAGGGTGTGAGTGATCCTTGTGCACCTACTGACGTAGGTGACAACGGCTTCCCCTAAATTTTTCTTTTCGACAAAATTACTACTTGCTAATAGACTTATTTTATAACTGTTTACTTTGATGCCCAGGGATGGATATTTTACTAACAGATTGCAGACATTTAATTAAAATAGGTTTCAGACATTAAATAGACAATTAAATTAATTAAATTAATTAAATTAACTAAATTAACTAAATTAATTAAATTAATTAAATTAACTAAATTAACTAAATTAATTAAATTAATTTCATTAATTAAATTAATAATTTTAACCGTCGCGTCGTGGGACATGGGAATTTTTTGCTTTGTTTTTTATTTTCACTAAAAACAAACAGCTTTAGGATAAAATTGTTATTAATATTAGAAATGTTAATGTTAACATTAAATAAAAATAAATGTACATACGTATCACTGATATAAATAACTGTCTTTTGATACCAATCGTACAAGTCATTTTGCAAACAAGCGATTCACTTGTTAAGGATGCTTGTTCTAAAAAAAGCGTGTTAAAAATACGTTTAAAGCCTCTGACAATATATTTTACACTAAGTGCGCTAAGTTTAAATAATGAATGTTATACAATATACGTTAAGGTAAAATGTTAATAATAAAATTGAAAAATAAAAAACCGGTAAAGCGCTAGTCGAACTCGGTCGAGTTCGGAATCCCAGGATTTAGTACCAATTTGTAACAATACCTACCATAAATTATGTGTGGGGGTGAATAAAATAATTAGTAAAAAATATAATCCATAATGTTACTTTCTTATAAAATTTATTATAAATACAAATATATTAAAATACCATTAATTTAAATATATTAAATTAATAATTGGTTGTTCAGTTCTTAGATTACGCGTTCCTTCACAAATAATATGTAAAGTAATGTAATAATAATCGTATTTTATAATTCAAAACAAATAATAGAAAGCGTGAAGCTGATTTATTTATTTATTTAAAAATATTGATTACATCTATACTAATATTATAAAGAGGTAAGATTTGTATTTTTGTATGTTTGTATGTATGTATGTATGTATGTGTGTATGTTTGTAGAGTTTTCACACAAAAACTACCGGGCCGATTTAAATAATTTTTTCACTATTGGAAAGCTGCATCTTTACTGACCAGCATAGGCTATATTACATTTCCAAAAAAATAGAGATCCCTAATAGAAATGCAATAATGTAAACCAAGGTGTGAAAAAATTGATCTTAATAATTCTATCATCGCGTGCGCTGCGAAAACTATTGATGATATAACAAAACAATGTTCTACAGTATTATAGAGCACATCAATATCTATAAAAAAGTCCGCGATAGCATATGTCTAACTACTGTAGTTATGACAATATAATCATTTTTTTATATTTTATACGTTAACAAAAGTGCCGACAATAATCAAACCATATTGTTCATACCTCTGCATCAATCCTTATCCCATGAAATGATATTTTATGAAAGATAATTTCAATACCTGTAAAATACTTTTTGAATTAATAAGATCGGACATCCCATTCAAAAGATATAACGAATTTAAAAATATAAATCTAAAGAAAATTATGTAATAATAAAAAATGCGTAGTGTGTGCCGTGTGGCCTCGCGCACCGTGGCGAGTACCTCTGCGGGTGTGGGGGGGATTTGTATCGATACCACTTAAATTATTAAGACAGTCCATTAGATTTTTTGTTTTTTTTTATGGAAAGGACAAGGCAAACGAGCGTTTGGATCACCTGATGGTAAATGACTACCGCCGCCCGCGGCCCCGTGCAACACCAGAGGAGTTACAGGTTCGTTGCCCGCCTTTAAGGTGGGTTGGGCTCCGGAGCCCGGCATTACCTGATGCGAAACGCAGTGGCATAAAGCCACTACTTCACGCCGGTTTTTAATGCTGGGGGTGGTAATGATCCAGTGGAATCTGCCCAGTCGCCTCTTACGACACCACCAGCACTAGGATTAAATAGACCCGATAAGGAAAATTCTTTTACAATTACACGATTAACGTGTAAAAAAGTACCAAAAAAACCTTATATCGCCTACGTTGTGGAAATTATTGACAATAGCGCAAAGTGATGTACTGCAATTTTATAGAAGACATCAATATCTAATATATATATTTATATTTTAGATGCCTATATATATATATATATATATATATATATACTTTAGATATGTATATGTATGTATATAATTAATAGTTTTAAACTTTGCATACAAAGTTATCCCGTAAGTAGTATATAATTTTTTTCAATTATTGTTACCAGCATAGTGTATTGATACAAATGTGGTATCTATATTTTTATATATATATATTTATATTTTTTCTACCCTTAGTGTTTTTCAGGTGGAAAACATAGACACTTTTTTTTATTTGATAAAATATTTTATTCACCATAAAAATGTTGGTAGTTTTTATAATTCTAATATAATTAAACAACTTTCTAAAATGATCTTTCCTTGCATGTGCTGTAATAACTATGAGGAGCTATTAAACAAAACAATACATTCTCATTTTTATAAATATATTGTATGTTATTACATTAAAACTAGCGGTCGCGGAGCAACTTCGCCTGCTTATTAGCACCCTTAGGGGTGAATTTTAAAAAAAACCACGAAACGTGTTAATAAAAATAAATCAGCTTCACGCTGTATCCCGCACACTGCAGGGTAGGCAGAGGGAACGTAGTGAAAGACAATCCGTTCCCCACTTTCTGCCGAATTCCGGAGGCATTGCGTGTTAAGTGGCAGAACTCAACGCCGCACTTTGCCTCGACACCAGAGCGAAGAAATGGAAATATAAATTTAAGTAAATATTTCATCTCCTCGAGTGGGGATCGAACCCACAACCAGTCGGTTTACAGTCACACTTTGTGCCGCTGCGCCACGACCGGCCTCTGTTACTCTGTACGAAACGTGTTCATTACAATATTTTTAACAGTCTGAATTTAAGTTTTTATAAAAATCGGTGGCGATTTAAAGATTTTTCCATATAAACTTTCAACCCAGTATTTGAACTCTTACGGGATGAATTCTAAAAACCATGAAACACGCGTTCAATGAAATATTTTAAAGAGTCTGACTTTCAAATTTTATAAAAATCGGTGCTGTTTTAAAAAAATTAATACAAACTTTCAAGTAATTCCCTGTATCGAAACAAATAAATAATTCACAAATGTGGTGAAGCCGCGAGTTGGTTGCTATAGTTTATAAAAGTTTATATTGGGTTTAGATGGATCACGTGGGTATATCAATACATTTTAATCATTGGCACGTAGGTACGTTACATTCATTTACAGTACATATATTTCTCAATATATATTTCTCAAGAGAACTTAATCAAAACTTTGTATATAAAAAAATAGATGAAATAATCAAGTTAAGGAAGTGCCAAATATGTTTTATGAATCAATCTTAATGTTATATTCAAAACAAATGAATACTTGAAACGTATTAATAAATTTAATTAATTTTATTAATACGTTTAATATAACGTTATAACGTTAAATATATTTACTTATTATAGTTAAAGAATAAAAAGTGTGAAGAGGAATGTGTGATTATCTATAGACTATATTATTCTACATAATATCATAAAACAACAGATTTAAACAGTACATATAAAGGTATCCTCCTACAGTATAATTATTTTCAACCAACATTTTTAAACTTTTAATTTTGAACATTTTGAATATTTTCGCGTCATTATGACGAAAAATTTAGACAAAATATTCAAATGTTTTTTTTATTTAAAAAAAAAATTATTAACGATAAGAATGTTGGTAGTTTCTCAAAAGGTATAAGAATTTAAAAAATGCCCGAAATATGCTCTCTTCGCAAGTGTTGTAATAATAATAATAATTCTATTCACTAAAAAATCACTATAGATATTATATAGTCAATTATATAATGTTTTTATCAGTACCACTTTAAATGAAACCATAGTTTTAACTATAAAAGCCTAATACAATTAAAAAGTACTATAAAAGCCTAATACAATTAAAAAAATGGAAGGAAAAAGTTATTTTTTCATACAAAGTAAATTTTAGGTATTATCGTTGATATTAAAATAAAACGCTATTTGTCATTAAAGACGCAAACATACGAGTCGTAGGTATTGGCGGCAAAGTTCAAAGTTGCTTAACTTTTAGTAATATTTTGTAGTAGTATGTGATTGCGTTATTGGTATCTGCATAGATGCGTAACTGCGTCACAGGAAATACAGGTTTAGATCCTACGTGTAAACTGCTGAGGTATCTTGATTAATTTCTTTAGGTATGGGTTTAATAAACTATTATATTTTTAATTATTTTTATATAATAATAGTTTATCCTATATACTCCCCGTAAAGGGTGCGCTGAAGCTTCCATTCTGTATGAATATTAAAGACCGTCGCGGCGTAGGGGCACAAAATTGTGCCAGTGACGTGACGTTATGGGTTCGATTCCCACTTGGAGGATTGAATTGAAATTTAATCATATATTCATTTCACGTCAGTCATATATCATACGCAGTATCTTAACACTTAAGTTCCCTCTATCTTCCCTGCTATAGGCTGGATACAGCGTGAATCTGGTTTTAATTTTGTGTGAACCGATTAAAATAAAACTAATACTAAATATTTAAAGGAAGTTAGCCAAATTACAAAACTGCACTTAAATCGGTTAAGCATCGCATCGATTATCGTGAACGCAGAGATAAACAAACAAACTGATCAAGTTCTATTAAATATTTAAATGTCCATAATAATATTTTTTCTAATATATCTTCCACGTACAGACACCGATGAGTTAGGATTTTATTGTAAGTATCGATATAACTATAACTATATAGTTATAACTACAATTTATCCTAAAGACTCCATAAGGCAAAAGTTTAAAGATATTAATATATTGACAGTTGCATCTCTCTTATGGGAGGTACGAAAATGCCACCTAAGGTTTTAATAATTTTCACATTAGAAATCTCAAGTTCATTGCAAGCATACATTATAGGTATATTGAAACATAAATATAATTTTAGTGTATTAAGTAAATCATTCTGTGGTTAAAGCGTGCGAAGCCGCGAGCGGGTCGCTAGTAATTAATATTTTTAATATTGCAAAACATAATGTTGGCTGATTAAGTTACTGTCAACGTAAAAGCAAAAAAAAGAAAAGCAACAGATAGATATGACGGCGGATGTGTTTGGTGAAGGTTCACTTTGCCTAACCTGCTTTGCAAGGTACAGCGTGAAGGTGATTTAATTTTTATTTAAATTTTATATTGAGGTAAGCGATGGCAAAGGAGCACAAAGTGCATCTGTAACCGCGACTGGTTTTGGGTTCGGTCCCCACTCGAGGAAATGAAATATTTATTGAAGTTTATATTTCCATTTCTACGCTCTGATGTAGAAGTAAAGTGCGGCGGTAAGTTCCGCCACTCAACACATGAGGCGTTGCGCCTCCAGAATTCGGCAGACAGTGAGAAACGTAAATGAATTCTCACCATGACATCCTCGCTACTACCTGCCTTTCTATGTATTTCTTCATTGAGGATTCGATCAGTTAAACTGACTCCGCATATCCTACGAAGAGATCCTTTTTCTGTAATACCCACGTTTCGCTGCTGTATACCGTCACCGTCCGTCAATATCAACACTGCATTATGTACGGCAAAACGTGCAGCTGCGCTGATGCTTAGGCGTCTCATCAATACAGCTAAGGCTCCGTTTAGCAATACGTCTCTCCACATCCATCTCCTATCTTTCATCTCTATTGAACATACTTCTTAAGTATATCTTCATTTATTTGTTCTAATATCTTACTGCTCATACTGATCTTGCATTTCGTCCTTTCTTCATTTCTTTCAAATCCACCAGATCCTTTTTGTCTTATTCGCATTCAGGCTTAGACAATTATGTTCATACCCTTTTTTCAGAGTGTTGACTTTGCCTGCAACTCGCCTGCCTACAATAAAAAAAAACAGTTGGAGGTATACTGTTAACAATAATGAAAGAATGGTGGTTTTATATTGATGTTTTGCGGTGGATTGTTTTCATTATATATACTACAGCTACTTCTGTAGGATTAATTGTCGCCTTAGTATTTATAGCATTTTGTGTATTTTTGATAATCTCCTATACTTTCTGTCAAAAAAGTATGTTTACATATATGCTACTAATAATACCTAAATTATATAATTTTATGTTTTTGTACAGTCGAGAATTTAAAATACTCCCGTATTTCTGCTCTGGAAATGCAAAATACGTCATGAATTTGCCTGGAAAGTGGAACTGAGTGTTTTGACACTATCATGTAGACAAATATAAATTACAGTGAAAATAATGTCTCACTTTAAAATTACATTTCTAATTTATTTTTAAGTGACGATTCTTCCCTAAAACAAATTTTAGAAGAACTAGGCAGATCTGATTATTTAGAAGAATTAATCATATCTAAAAAGAAATATGGAAATTCGACATTTAAAAATGATTGGTTAGAACTATTCACGTATCACAAACAGTGACGGAAGACCATTAATTATATTTATATTTGATAACATATTTCTTCAATTCAGTGGAATTATTAGTAGTTATTTTCTGGACCAATATTAAATATGGCCGGAATATGACTTGATCCTAGTATAGCACTGATCATAATATTATTCTGCCAGTTCGGTAGTGGTATGCTAGTACCATTTTTTATTGAAAATTATGATAGACAAGTCTTAATGATAATGTCTGGTATCATTTGCTCTTTGTATGATAAATATTTTTACTTTTTTGCATATAACAAGGTAATCAAAGGAAACTTAGTGTTAAGATACTCTATTCTCCACTTTTCACCCAGTATCAGAACTCAATGCTGCGTTCTGTCTATCAGAGCGGGACCAATACCCATCGCTATCCAACTGCAACACTGCGAGCTCTACATTTTTCTTAACTTCATTTTATCATTTAGGTTACTAAATCCATACCTTCTATATAATAATATCTGTGACGCAATAAGGGCCAAACCGTAGATTAGATTGTGATAAAATTCTATATAGAGATACTTGAATGCATCTACGTCTTGGAATATATGCGTATAGTTTTGGACTGCATATAGGTTACTTTTTTGTCATATTTGTAATATTCTCGATATATAAATATGTATTAAAATACCTTTCAATTTGACATGCAATTTATTCTGCCATATTAATTACAATCGTCACTATACAACAACGAATTTTGTTGTTTTAAGAAAAAGTCGCCCAAAATGAGCTTCCTGAACGCTTCCATGGCGTGCGCTGATTCAAGCTTATGAGACACATAAAACAATGTTTAACAAAATATTGATACTAAAATATCTATTAAAAAGTCTGCGATGGTATAAGTTTATCTTTGAAGGTTGAACACACACGCACACAGTAACCATTTTAATATATTTAATTTAAATTTAAATTCATCGGGTAATTGTTAATGTATTTTCTACAATTTCATATTCATTCATATGAAAATAAATATAATAGTCATCTTTAGCATTTCATCTAGATTAAAATTATAGTCTGTACATCATTCTAATAAATACTTAAGGAGACGTTACTGATTCAAATTGACCTATCCTACGAGCTGTACGGTATGACGGTTTCGTAAATTTTCATACATTTTCGATCTACTGTTAATTTGTATTGGCTGTTTATGCTTATTTTGTTTCTCTGGTTCTCTTCGCTTACTCGAGTAATAGATTAGTTAGATTTTTTAAAATATCTAGGTGTGATGTAAGTTTTAACACTGCGTTGCATCGCCCGCTACTTTTTATTTAATGTTATTTAAGTGTATTTAGGAAAGAATTGTTGGTATTTTCAATACGGTTATCTATATCGTTGTTATAAACTTAATATAAAACTATTGCGTAACATTAGTAATACGATATGTTATCCTCTTGAAAGTTTATTTAATAAATGTTTGAAGAATGGAACATATCCTCAACCTCTAAAGGAAGTAAAAATATGCCCTCTGTATAAGGGGAAAGGTGACAAAAGCGATCCCGGATGCTACAGACCAATTGCTATAATCCCTGCTATTGCTAAAGTGTTGGAACATGGTGTAGCTTCGCGTCTTACGAACTTTTTGTTAGACACAGATGCAATATCAGACCGCCAATATGCGTACCGGAGTGGTCGATCAACCACTTTAATGGTTCGAGAGGTTCTTTTAAAAATATTAGAGGCACGCGAACAAAAAAAGCAAGTAGCGCTGCTTCTTTGCGACCTCTCCAAGGCATTTGATGTCGCAGATAGAACAATCTTAAAAATGAAATTTAGACATTATGGAATTGATGGCCCAGCGCTTAGATTGCTAGTAGACTTTATGTCTCAAAGACGTCAGGCAATAGTTGACGAAGAATCTTGTCTAGAATCAGTTAAGCTCACATCTGATAATGGAGTCCCGCAAGGATCTTCCCTCTCAAATATTGCATTCACTATTTTATTGAATGATTTACCTCCTTATATAAAAAAAGGTGAAGTATTTATGTATGCAGATGATGTTGCGGTAGTAGTTGCTGAGTCATCCGTCAGCAGATTGGAGCAAGTCTTAAACAATATAGCCATCAGTTTGCACGAGTGGTTTTCTATTAATGGCTTAGTCCTTAACACTGAAAAAACTCAGTTTATAAAATTTAATCTTGGGGGCCGAGTCGATAAGCCATTAAATGTAAAAATAAGAGGAAACTCTATTAAGCAAGTAAATGTTGCGAAATTTCTCGGTTTTCACGTGGACCATAGTCTGAAATGGGATGAACACATACAGCAGTTAACTATAAAGCTATCCTCAGCGTGTTTTGCATTAAGTCGCGTAGCGTCAACCACAGCCACTAGCGCGGTTCGAGCTTGCTATTTTGCGTCGGTCCAATCCTGCTTGCAGTATGGTATAGACATATGGGGTCGTGCTGCAGACTGGGAACGTCTCTTTCGAATTCAAAAACGAGCGGTACGAATTATTGCTAAAGTAGGCCAAGACACTTCCGCCCGACCATATTTCTCACAACTAGGTATATTGACATTACCATCGTTGTTAATATACAGCGTCGCGGTATATGTGGTAACAAACTACGAAAAATTTTCTAAACGCAGTGATGTAGTTCCCTACAGTATGCGCTTCCCGAGTCGTCTAGTCTCAACTAGTCGAATTTTATCAAAAATGGCTAAATCTGTTGGAGTGATGGGTCCAGAGGTATATAATAGACTACCTTGTGATATCAAAAATGCTCCTAGTCTCAACGTTTTTAAATACAAATTGAAAAAATGGTTAATCGAGAAGTCGTTTTATAGCTATAAAGAGTTTTTAGAAATTAATATTATAAGTTATTAGATAGAACAATAATTTTAATTTATATATTTTAATGTTTTCAAATAATTTAAATAAAATATAAAAGTTGAATTAATATAAAATAATGCAATGTAATATAGTATAATTATCATATAACCTAAATGTGTATTCTGTATATTATTTGACTTGTAATTGCTGTTACCAATAAATTATGATTATGATTATGATTAATAAGTCGTTTTTTTGGATTTAATTTGATTTTGCTTTCAAAAATTATCGTATTTAATATAGAAAAATATCTAGTTATTTTATATATGTACGCGTGCACGAAACACTGTAAAAAAATTTCCCCGGGTAAATCTCGTGGAAATTCCGGAAATAAATAGTAGACAATGTGTTGCTCCATAAACCTCACTATGGGTCACTAAGTCTCATAAAAATAGAAAGACAGACAGAAACAAAATCGTCTTTTTTGTATTTGCTTATCATGTTAATAACCACATGCACTTGCAAAAACACAGTTATTTTGACATCACAAATAGACACTTGATTTTAAACTTTATAAGGGACGGTCAATTATCAATTATTTTTTGTAACAAAATGCTTTATCGTAACTTATTTATATGAGATACGGTGTCGCAGACTTTTATAAGAACGAATGAAATTGAATATTTTTGTAGGACGATGTACTTGCAAATATTTTATTATTTATGCAACGCTCGCGCTTATTATTATTGTTATATCGTTATATAAGACTAACAAAAGAAATACATCGTAATGTTATATGTATAGCCTATATCACATAATATGTCGATCTGTGAAGGATAAACACACAGTAATAATTTTAATATTTAAATATAAAGAATAATTGCGAAAGTATTTCAACAGTACAGTACTATTCTTTATCCGATTAAATATGTTAGATACATTGTGCGCTTTACACAGACTGAAATTGGCTTTTTCAGCATATCACACAAATAGATATTTTAGAAGATATAAAAGTTTTAAAATGCGGCAGTAGAACTTATACGTTGAGTAATTGTTTAAAGTTACTCAAAATCATATTGCACCTTTAGAATATATATTCTTTATTGCACTTAAAAACATATAAGAACATTCTAAGTTCTCGTTCTCTGCCTACCCTGCTGTGGACAGCGTCGTTTTAGGTCAATTTCTGACAAAAATTCAAAATCATGGTTCTTTTTATAATATCACTATAATTCTAAAGGTGCGATATATTGTAACGAACATTTGAAAAATCTAAATAAAACTTTTCAATCTTCGCATAGCATTATATATTTTCTTACTGTTTTATATAGTATAGATAATTCGTGCTACTTTCAATTTTAATATTTTTAAATATTTACTTTACGTTCATAAATTGAAAATATAGCTTGTTTTGTTTATTTTTTTTAATAATATTTTTCTTTGGTTAAGTTTGCTTATTGTTTTGGTTCAGATTCAAATAATTTTATCCAAAATAAGAAGTTACATGTTTCATTTTTTGAACGTCAAAAAATTTACCACCAGTTCACTAAAGTTCAGTAAAGTTCCTCAGACCTGAGAAGAACCGGCGCAAGAAACGAGGCGGGACCTATTTTTTAAAATCAATTTTAAACAAATACATATTTAATTATCTGTGACATTGATACCTTTGAAACAGACTGGAGCGAGCATTTCATTCCCGAGGTGTGTAATTATTGTATTGTAATTATATAGTGTGTTCGTTTCAATTACTCAAGTATTTTTTCTAATAATAACAATGTTATCTATTTATTATAACATATAATAATGTTATCTATTTATTAATCTTTCTCGGCTTATTTTGATTATTTAGGCTTATATTTTCTCACAAATCCTATTGAAAACAGTAAATAATTTAATAAATATTCATATAGTTCAAGCGGGCGAAGCCGCGCGGGTTCACTAGTTATTTATAAATATATTTTAGATTTACCTACAATTAAATAAATATTTTTATTTTCAGTTAATTTTAGGATTTAATTTTTTTTAGACACTAACAAATATCCGGGAATGAAAAGAGTAAAATAACCATTGCAGTGCTTATTACATTTTTCTTTACCTTTCATATAAGTAAGTTGAAAGATTTTTTATTAGTATAACAGATTTTGTTAAAAACAATTTCTATTTTCCGTCAAATTGAGACATTGAGTGTTGAGTGTGGAAAATCAACATTGCGCCTTGTCTACTAAAGGGAGGTTATGATTTTTTTTAAATTCATAATAAGCAATAATAATAATTCATAATAAACAATAATAATAGTAGTCTTAATTTTCATGAACAATTGAGGAAACCAAATAGAAAACTTGTTTATGTTAATGTCACTGTTCATAGAAGTTCTACTGTCTTAGGTACATTACTTTATTGTGATGTGCTCCATGATAAATAAATATATATCACCAAAGAAAAGCGATCCGACTACTAATGAGAAAATTATCTTATATTAAAAAGCACGCCTGACATTTTTTTTTATAATGAAATTGAATATTTTTGTAGTATATACTTTATTATTTATGCAGCGCCTTATATTGTTAGATTGGCTTACACAGCGAACTACCTATTATTTCTTATTTTTAATACGAGAGCGGAACGGTCATTGCGTTGTGACTCGTCGTGCGCTGCATAAACGTTCATTTAATATTTCATTTATTTCAGCTTCACGCTGTATCCTGCATATGGAAAAGGAACCTAGTGTAACAGTCCGTTCTCCATTTTACTCCGAATTTTCAAGGCATAGCTTTTTGATTTGCGGAACTAAATGCTGCACTTCACCAGAGCGAAAATATGAAAATAAGTCAATAATAATAGTGAAGTCGAACTCAAAATCGTCGTATGCCACGACGACCTCATAAAAGTTTTAACTTAAAACATATATGACTGTATTGATCTCCTTGCTATCCTATCTATCTGCCTTATAGAGATGACGTGCAGTTATCACTTTTTTGTTTTACCAATAAAAAATAACATTTATTTACAAAAATATTTTATAAAATATAACGTTATTTCTTACGCAATTGAATGTTTAAGATATGATGGGCACTTTATCAAAATATGCAGTAAAAATGTACACTGTAAAGCATTGTATATTATTTAAATGAATATTCAGTTCCTTTTATCACCGCTACCCATTTTATAATAAAAAAAAATATTTTTCAATATTTGAATTGACATGAAAATAAGAAAGCACCAATATATAACATAACTACCCTCTCACTTATTTGTGAATGGAACGCGTAATCAAGAACTGAACTAAACTATTATTTATATTTGTATTACCATAAAGTATATAAGAAAATAATATTATAAATGATATCTACAATATTGTGTTATTAATTATTTTATTGACGTACACAGTTTATTTGTGGTAGGTATCGTTGTAGATTGGTACGAGTCCGACTAGCACCGGTTTTTTTTATTTTTAACTTTTATTATTATTATTGCTAGTTATGAAGCCAGTCGTGGCGCAGAGGCACTAAGTGTGACTGTAAAATCGACTGGTTGTGGGTTCGATCCCCACTTTAGGAAGTGAAATATTTATTTATATTTATATTTTCATTTTCTCGCTCTGGTGTCGAGGCAAAGCGCGGCGTTGAGTTCCGCCACTCAACACGCAATGCCTCTAGAACTCGGTGGAAAGTGGGGAACGGAGTGTCTTACACTAGGTTCCCTCTGCCTACCCTGCTGTGAGCGGAATGCAGCGTGAAGCTGATTTAATTTAATTTTTTAAACTTTTTAATATTATTATTTTACCTTAACGTATATAATATTACAGGTATTATTAACAATATTCTAAGAGTGGTGTAAAATATTCTGTCAAAAGTTTTAAACTTATTCTTAACAAGTTTTTTAGGTCAAAATTACTAGTACGATTGGTATCAAAAGACGTAATTATAAAATAAAATCGATCTAAATAATCTATGTCAGTGATACGTATGTACTTTTTATTAAATATTAATATTAAATGTTACACTATCTTAATTTTGTCTCGAAGCTGTTTTTTGTAATTAAAAATAAAGAACATGGTAAATTTTTTTTGAAAAAAGCCCCAACGATTAAAATGTAATTGAAAAAATAACTTTAAAATCCCCGACTTAAATAATTTACGTGGCGAGAGATTATTGCCGTAATAAGCTGAAACAGTCGAACATATGAACAACATACTTATTTAGTTCTCGTAGATTGAGATGATTGAGATTTTAGATGTGGCAATAACATAGATATTCAACTGCCTATGAAAGTCCGTCCGGGGCTGCCATTAACAAAACTAGTTTTGTAGTTTTATAATAAGTAGTACAGTGATTCTCAAACTTTTTTTTGTTGCGGCACATATTTAACGGTTTCAAAATTTGGAGGCACACAAAGAAAAAGATAAAAATTATTTACTTACTACAATACACTGCATAAATAGTTTATGACATAAATTTTAATGTATTTGCAAAATTTGGCGGCACACAAAAGGGCCGCGGCTCAGTGGTTGAGAATCACTGAAGTAGTAGGTAAAAAAATAAAGTGGTTGAGAATCACTGCAGTAGTAGGTAAAAAAAAATCGAAATTTTCCCCTTTTAGGTCTTATGTCATCTTATCACTAATCATAAAAAAATATATGATAAAATCTATTTTATTTTATAATTACATCTTCATTCGTCATGCATATTTTTGCATCATATCTATCTAGATAAGCGGTAAGTACGTACAACAAATGCAGTTTATCAATGTTAGTTCCAAAACAATCAGTTCAGTTGGTCCGGAGATAGACACACAGACATATAAAAATTAAAATATTGTTTCTTTCTGTTTAGGTATCGTATAGGGATATAATAGATACATTTAAGAACCACGGTTATTTTGAAATCAAAGATAGACTCTTAAGGTATTGATAATTATTACAAGCAAAATACTACAAAAAAAAGTAATATACTCTTTCAAAATTTCCTTAATATTATTGGTTTTAGAGACATGAGATCAATATACATTAGAGAATCCTGAATCTTGGAATCTTAGTGTTCTTTATCATCGAATGATCTAATTTCTTTTAATATTATTAATCTAATCCAATCTAATCTAGGATAGTTAAATATCTTGACTACGGCTCGTAAAATCATAAACCTTCGAAATGCGCCTACCACGATATTTCTGCCAAAGCATAGCAGGCCCTTCTCAATTTACCCGCAGGTGAGTTGAGATGTTAAAATGTTATAACATCTCGAAAATATAATGTAGATATATTATTTTTTTCTTATTGTCAGAATCCAACATCAAGATTCGATTCCCCCCCTCGTTTGTCAAACCCTCACAAACGTTCTACTTTGCCCGCGCTAAGTAAAAGTACTGAGGAAGGCTGATGTAAACCAGTTTCGCAGAACAGCAGTTCCGAAGGTATTAAAAAAACTATATTGCTGAAAAAGTCAGTGGTCAGATAATATTTAATTGAATAGGTACATATAAAACAAGTTTTGACACTTGGTTTTGACCAGCTCTCAAAACATATTTTGCAACTAAAGTTATTATATATTAATAACTTTTATTAGGCACTTGTTGCCATCGAAATTTTTGGTTTAAATTGTTAACATCTTCAGAGCAGAAAATAATTCAAATCCGTCCAGTTTATACGGTGATTATCAAACAAACGGACAAATAAAAATTGTAAATCCACAGTGTTTGAGTTTTTCGAAATTCTTTCGTCAATCATTCTCTATCTCTCTCTATATATATGTCCAAGTCGCTTGAGCTCTTTTTTTTAAATTTTATTAAAGTAAAAATGTACCCAGCTTATAGGAAACTCAAAACCGCACATTCTCTTTTAACTAGGGCGAGAAAATTAAAATTATTTACTCTCTGAGTGAGAATCAAATCCACAACCGTTGCGTTTATAGTTAGTATACACGCGATGCCGCTGCGGAACGAAGGCCTCAATTCGTATTCTTGGAGATAAAAACATACGGTGTAACATTGAATATTGTAGTGATGCAATAATAAATATATAAGACGAAGAAAGACAGAACTTAGATAGCGTACAAAGCAAGTAAACGTGTATTTAGATTTAGTGGTTTTTGATAAATTAAATATGTTTATTATAAGGCAATTGACTGGTGTACAGCGTCAACTACTAATATCGCTTTGCTGTAAGTATTTATTTTGACTTTTATATACCTTACCCGTATATAGCTGAATAGTCAACAACAACAAGTTACAGTCAAGACACGTCGTTCTCACTTTTTGTCAATTTTAGAAACTCTATTTGTAGGTTGCTTAATGCCGTATTTCTTTATAACAGAATGGTCAAATAAAAAAATATTTAAATATTTCACCCAATAGAAGTCAAACCTTCCATCGGTAAAAGTGTAAAGCAGCAGACATTTTGCCGCATAGCATGATAGCTAGAGACAACCAGGTCACTCTGTTCACTACTTTCGAGACGCATTGCATGTTGAGAGGTGGAACTCAAGGCCACGCTTTGTCCTGATTATATTTATAATATAGATATGCGGTGGTATGCGGGCGAAGCCGCGAGTGGGCCGCTAGTATGCAATATACTGTGTTATAACAATTATGTTTAATTAGTATATTACATATACAATAATCAATAACAAATAAATCTGTATATTGACTTGCGATAACGTCGAATTCAGTGGAGTGTGAAATATGTGCCCCTTTATTACTTAGAAGACATGATATATTTTGAGCAGGTAAATTTGAAATAAGAAATATCCATAAGGAAAAATATAACTTCATATACAATTAACCTTGATTTTATTTTCTCATAGAATTTATTATATTACTGTACATTGGTTGAATTGTACACATAATTGTACCTTTTATACATTTAGATAAATAAAACCGGTCAGAAGGGAGTCGAATACGCATGTGTGTGTGTGTGTGCATCAAAGATATAAAAAAAATAATAATTAGGTCGGTTAATATATCGATTCTAAAAGCTAAAAAACCACTCAGCAGAATTCTTGTGTGTCTGTCTGTCGCGGCGGCACGAGGTAAAACCGACTGGTTGTGAGTTCGATCTCCACTCGAGGAGATAAAATATTTACTTAAATCTATATTTCCATTTCTTCGCTCTGGTGTCGAGGTTAAGCGCAGTTCTTGCACTCAACACGCCACAATGCCTGCAGAAGTCGGCAGAAAGTGGGAAACGAAGTGTCTTAACACTAGGTCCCCTCTGCCTACCCTGCTGTGTGCGGAATACAGCGTAAATCTGATTTTTTTATTTACTACTACGTAATGATAATATGAATAATTGACCGTGATAAAGTATTTATTTATATCCTCTTAGAAATATGATCACTTTTTTGTGCAGCGTTTACTTTCGAGAATAAATTTTAACGAAATACAGTTATAATAAGATAAAAATTACAATTGCAGTACACAATTACAGTATTATATCGGGAACTTTTATGTATTGTATATATAAAATCGAAAAGGTCACTCACTCACTCTACAAATGCTACGAGTTTACACACACACACACATACACATAAACTACAAATGCTGCGAGTTTAAGATTTTGGGTGGGTTAGGTAAACCAGAAGATCACCGGTTGAGCGACCATCGCAGAAGCCGTATTGTCGATCGTTAATCAATCGGTGATCCTCTAGATAAACCAAGAGCTGGCTATTAATAATGCTCTCCATGACTTTTGAGAGCAGGGAGGTGATAGCAATAGGCCTGTAGTTAAATGGATCGGACCCATCGCCTTTCTTTGGGATCGGGTGGATAAGAGCGCTCTTTCATGAGTCTGGGACTACGCCGACTGAGTAGGAGTGCCGAAACAAACGCCCTAGCACCGGTGTCAGCTCAGGAGCACAAGAACGGAGCACTAAAGGAGAGATGCCATCTGGCCCGCTCGACCTGTGGATGTCCAAAGAGGACAGAGCTCGCCTAACAGCAGTTTGGTTATACTTAACCTCAGGCATTGAGCTCTGGCACCGCGGGATGGTCGGCGGCGTTGTTCCTTGGTCATCCAAAGTCGAGTTTGAGGCAAAGAGAGCGCCCAGGAGATCGGCTTTCTCTTTTGCCGTATGGATCAAGATGTCATTTCCCGTGCGTAATGGCGGAAGCGAAGGCTGGCTAAAGTTGCCAAGTGCCGCCTTTGAGAGCGCCCAGAACTGATGAGTTCCGGACGGGTAGCTCTCAAGTTTCTAGCCAGTTTTGGTGATATGCTCGGACCTTGCTCTGGCAATTTGCCGCTTAAAGAACCTAGAGGCTCGGTTGTACTTTCGTTTTGAGGTTTTCACCTCCGAATCCTTAGTAATCAGTGCCTCAGCCCAGATTTGATATGCCTCGCGTTTGCTAGAGGCAGCAAGCTTACAAGACGTATCAAACCAAGGCTGTGATTTGCCACTGATTGGCACTACAGTGCTAGGAATATAATAATTCCATGCCCTGTAGAACCACGTCGGCAACGGCAGCGGCACAGGTACTAGGATCATCAGAAGAGAAGCAAACCGGCCCCCAGGGATAAGATGAGTAAAAAGTACGCATCCCATCCCAATCTGCTGACTTGTAGTGCCAGACGCGACGAGTTGCGGGTGATCTGCAGCTGCCGCGCTTAATGGGCGCGACACTCCGTACCAGTGGTCAGAAGACCCCAAAGGGGCATCGACGACAACCTGGTACTGTTCCGGATGTGAAGTCAGCAGAAGGTCCAATAAAGAGGCATTATGATTATCCACGTCCGGGAGTCGCGTAGGCGACTCAACCAATTTTTGACAATCCGCTCATCGTAGCAAGGTCAAATGCAGCCCTCCCCGCGTGGTCGGTGGTGCGTGATCCAAAGCCAACTGGCACTGTGCGCATTAAAATCGCCAAGTATCACGACCTCAGCGGAGGGGATCTATGAGAGCATATCGTCGATAGCCGATTGAATGTGCTCCATGAGCCGATCCGTTTCTGCATTACCACTGTGGGACCTGTAAAGGCATGTGTAGACTCGGGCACGATCGTCCGAGTCAACACGGAGTCAGTAGTTTGTATTTTTCCACCCCTAAGTAGTAGTTTTTGGGGGTTGATAGTTTGTATGAAATTTCGTTACTACAAGACCTAGGAGTCGTATATTTTGCAAGAGCGTGCTAGGTGCTCACTGAGATGGGAAATTGCCATATTCGACCCATAAGGGGAAATTTCATTACGACAAGTGCTAGGAATCACAAATTTTGAATAGGGGTACGTTTTAATTCGTGGGTGCTAATTAAGACGCCATATTGCAAAATTCTCCTCCTAAGATTGTGTAATATAAATATTACATTATCTAGACTAATCTTGTTCTATAATATGGAATGTCTCAAGTTATATTTTTTTATTTCCAACACAATCTTATGGAAGTTACGATAATGTAATCCAAGGTGCTTAAATCTTCATATTAATAGTCTTTATAAGTAAACTACAGATAATGTGTATAAACACGAATACTGTCATGATTTTGCGGGCGGAGCCGCGATTAGGACGCTAGTATTTATATAATTGTAAATATTTAATATTTATAGTATTTTTTGCTTAATAAGTATTAAGTAAGGTAGTTATATGAATGACTATTATCATATCGTTTTATAACTTAACGCCGCGCTTTGCGCGCCACTAAACACGCAATGCCTCCAGAACTTGGCGCAAAGTGGGGAATGGAGTGTCTGAACACCAGGTTCCCTCTGCCTACCGTGCTGTGTGCGGGATATAATGGATAATAAATCTGTACCCAATTATTTATTTTATTACCTAATTTTATATATTTGATGTTTTTGTTTGTTCGATTGTCTAGCCTTATGAATCTACACCTATTTCAGTAAAATGAAAGAATAAATTATTATAAGAGTATTACGAAAATAATTATTATATTTCTTGACTTCATCATAAGACTCCTCGTCTTCCTCCGCATCAGACAAGTATCCTAAAAATAATAATTAACGAAAGGCAACTATCCACCACACACTTATACCATTGCGCCATGACGGCCGCGTAATTATTAGTTATATTCACAAAAACTGGCTTCCACAATAGATAAAAGATTTATTCTTTTTTATATATACATATTGCATTACATGCAAATATTCGGATTTTCCTGTAAGCAATAAATAAAATGCACGTTTGTAATTATGTTTATTATTGTTATGGAGATTACTGCACGTGCACATTGGAGACACAGTTTAAATGCTGATATGCACATTTTTAATGCTTACCTCGTTAGTTAACTTATACTTTAAGCTACAGCTAAAATATCAATAAATAATAATCTCTGTAGAAAAATAAAAATAAAAATGGAAATATTATATTTTCGTCATATATGTATGTAAGAAAATATGTCTCACGTTAAACGCGATATCATCTTCACATCGAGGAATGAATACCTACATTTAAATTAATATATATCATTTTAATTTTCTGACTCTGTTAGACAAAGCGCGGTGTTGCTTTTCCTCACTCAACTTGCAATGTTTGAAAGCGAAGGAAAACAGTTAGTCAACAAGTAAATTAATGCTATTTATATTTTAATTTTCAGGTTACCTCAGCCAGTTGATTGTTGGGATCAGTGTAAGTTGGACTGGGCCGATTCTGCCAAAACTTAAAGATCTTTCTCAATCTCCGTTATCAGTTCCACTATCAGACGCGCAGATATCATTAGTTGCGTCACTTTTATATGTAGGGGCAATACCTGGTAAGTTATTTATTTAAATTTTCTATTAAAAACGAACCGTTGAACAGCAACATTCGTGGTTCCATCGTCACTCAATCATTCCATATTCCATTTCAACAATCCATTCCATTTCAACTCGAGGTTCATTTCCCACTCAATTTACAATGTTTTAAAAGTATGAAGTTCTTTCTACAGAAGGGTTATATACCTTGTTATACACCTGGGTAGGTGTAACATGAAATAAAAAATATTTAAAGTCGTAGGTTTCATTCAGCTATCTCAAACGAAAGTGTGCTAATATATCTTAGGATGGTAATTAGTTTGTAATATTTTATTAATAATTTTTATAAAAGGCATAGCAAAAGGCAAATCTGACAAAAAATATTAATCATAATAATATTTAAAGTAATAAATCACTTAATCACTTTATTCGCATATTGATAAGAAAACTACTAAATAGTTTAGTCTAGTTTATAAATCAAATCACACAATCAAATCGCATACAGCAGGAACCTAATGTTAAGACGCACCATTCCCCACTTTCCACTGAATTCTGGGGCATTGCGTGTTGAGTGGCGTAACTTAACACCGCGCTTTGCCTTGACACCAAAGCGAAGAAATTAAAATATAAATGTAAGTAATATTTAATTTCCTCTAGTTGGGATCGAACCCAGGTAGCATCTAGATTATGATAATTAGTACATAAATGGCAATCTGTATAAATCGATGTAATTTTTTTTTTTTTCAAGTAAGCGGATAGCGTCTTAAATTATAAGTTATTTATTATAATTTTAAGTTTTTTAATAATAATTTAAAATTCTAATGGCTTACCTTCCTTTATGTTCAAAAACTAAGTGATGCCATTTTTTATGTATCGTTCCAGGTCCATATATAATGGGATGGTTGGCAAATGTCAAAGGGCAGAAAACCTTGTCTTATAATTGGAGGGATAGTTTCGTTAATATCATTTTTTACTCTACTTCTATCCAAAAATTTAGCATTTCTGTACTGTGGCAGGCTATTAGCTGGCTTTGGAATTGGATGTTTGGCTGTCATGAATTTGGTATACGTAGGTGAAATTGCGTTAGTATATATTATAAAATATTACAATAGCCCAAATAATTTTAATTATAAATATTAGAAGGCCTATTCATTCACCAATCCCTTTGCTTCGCTTGTTGTAAGAATAAAAAAAGAACCTCTTATAAACAACGAGCCGAAATCATTGTGTCTGTGTCTGTCTGTAGATACAGTGTTTGTCTGTAGATCGTTGATTACAAATTGATTGCAATTAGAGGAATGGATTGTTAAAATATGTCTACTCTGGTACACAAGACGTGACGTTGGACACAGTTACTCAACACACGCTATCTATAAAGTTGTGCGGAATGTGGGGAATTAAGTGACTTACCATTTGCTTATTTTTGACATCTTCAATGAAATATTTTTTAAGAGGATTGTTTATTTTTGATCACATAGGGGGTTCAATAATTGCAAAAAACTGCTTACGTAATACCTAACGGCCCCTGACCAATAGTTAAATTGCCTGATGTACGAAGGAATGCAAAATCAGCGTAGGTAGAAAGATATCCGAAAATTGAAAGTGATTATTATAGAATTAACGATAACTTAACTGTATTGATGAGGCGGTGAAATCTTAGTCTGGCTGTACGTTTGGCTGTACATAATGCGTGCTGGTATCATCGTTGTCATACAGCAGCTAAATGTATCACTAAAAAAATAAGATAACATAGAGGAAATCCTGCTAGGGATAAAACATTAAGCAAAAGAATATATTGTTATTATTATGGGGGTAGGAATATAGAATGCCCGCGTCCACTCCATACAATAGTAGTCTGATTCCTACTAGAGAAACATTATTTACAAACAATTATTTTTATCAAAAAATCAATTCAATGCTATCGGTCAAAGTTTATGTTTTTGACTAAATAGCATTTCCCTTTTTAGATTTATGCTGTACTTAGCATAGGTTATTCACTCCATTGGTTCAATCCATTCTAATTAAGAGGTTTCCGTTGCTCTCTTTCCGCCGAACTGAAGGTATTGTGTGTTGAGAAGCGGAACTTAAGGCCCCGCTTTGCTTTGTTGTAAGAGCGAGGAAATTAAAATATTTAAGATTCCATTTAATTGAGTGGAAATCGAATCCACAACCTACGCGCCACAACTGGCCTCAGGCTTGGATTTTCTTATTTATTATTATATTTAAAATTTCATTAATTTTAAAAATAATATAATCTGCAAACTATAATGTACATATATCGACGGTCTCTAAGTAAGAAATATCGAAAGTGAAAAATTAAAAGTATCTTTCATTTTCGTTTTGAACAACTAACAACATTAGTTTTAGATGACATATACTATTTTATTGAAATTTTGAAAAAAAAACGATTAAAACTAAACTTCTTTGTAGTTTAAAAGAGTGGTAAAAACATTTGTGATTTTTCGCTTTCGATACTTTACCTAGGAGCCGTCGATTTATATTAGTGATATAAAATATCCCTATCTTGTCTCGGCAATCGCGAATACGAATATAAATATTAATATTCAGTTTTTGTTCAAATTTAATTTTTTTAATCTTTTTACAGATCAAAAAACATAAGAGGTATACTGTTAACAATAATAGGAGTATTTAATACCGGTGGATCCGTATTGATGTATTGCGGTGGTTTATTTTCGTCTTATACGGCAGCTACTTCTGTAGGTTTAGTTGTCGCTTTAGCATTTACATTTTGTGTATATTTTATACCAGAATCTCCTATGTTTTTTGTCTTGAAAGGTATGTTTACATGTATGGTACTAGTAGTTCTTAAGTTATGTAATTTTATGTTATTATTCAGCCGGGGAATTAAAATACTATCGTCTTCCTGCTCTGGAAATACAAAGCGCGGCGTTGGTTTCTCAACACACAATATCAAAAATTCGGCTGGAGAGTGGAAGTAGTGTTTTGACACTGATATGTGGAAAAGTATGAATTACTGTGTAGCTAAACTTCTGATCTTAAATGTAAATTTCGATTTTTTAAGGTGACGATTCTTCCCTAAAACAAGTGTTAGGAGAACTAGGAAGATCTGATGACTTAGAAGAATTAATGGTATCTAAAAAAGAGTATGAAAATTCGACATCTAAAAAGGATTGGCTAGAACTGTTCACGGATAGTAGTAACCGAAGATCATTAATTATACTTATTTTTGCTAACATATTTCTTCAATGCAGTGGAATTGTTAGCATAGTATTATTTTCTGGCATAATAATTGATATGGCTGGAATATCACTTGATCCTAGTATAGCAATGATTATAATTTTATTCTGCCAGTTAGGTGGTAGTATGTTAGTGCCATTTTTTATTGAAAAATGTGGTAGACGATTCTTAATGATAGTGTCATGTATCATTTGCTCTTTTTGTATGGTAAATATTTTTACTTCTTTTATCCACTTCTAAGTTTTCGCTTATTTTATGAGATATTGCATGTTATGAAATAGAACTCAATACTGCGTGTTGTGTACCAGTGGGGCTATATGAAAATTACTTAAATATAATCGGTCTCTGATTATTTAAATAGATCCAGACTCATCTCACTATAACACCGCGTATTCTACCTATTTCATAACTTCGTTTTTTCATAGAGGTTTATAAATTATTCATAAAAATATATTATATGTGTTGTACATATGTAAATATTTTTATTTTCAGCTAATTTTAGGATTCTATTTTTATTTAGACAGTAACAAATATCCGGGAATCAAAAGTACAAAATGGTTACCATTTGCAGTGCTTATTACATTTTTCTTTTCTTTTGATATAGGTAAGTTAAAAGACTTTATTTATAAAACAATTTTTAAAACCAACATCTTGATATTTTTACATTTTTTAATTACTTCGAGTATTTTAAGTAAGGCGTTCTTTTATTGATGGTAAGTTACATTTGGTGACTTAATGTATTTCTGCATTCTACATGATACAATAAAACTGTTTTTATATGTTACTTCCATTACTACTAACTGCATAAATATTACCAAATAATTTATTTACTATACATTTTTCGTCGCATAGCAGGTCAGGGCTTGGCATTTTTTGAATGTCGGAACTCAACATTACGCACTGTCCACCAGAGATAGTCTCACTTAATAGAATAATTATATTATTCCCCACAAACATCAGCTATCTTTACAGTTAGACCCTGCCCCGCCGCATCACGGCGGCTTCAAATACCTACTCCTAATTTATAACGTACTTTTCGACTAAAAACTTTTCTAAAAATATTTTTTCTTTATTTTTAGGTTTAGGTATAATTCCAAGTACGTTGATAGGCGAATTGTTTAAAACTAATGTAAGGAGCAAAGGCTCTGCTGTGGCCATTACGAGTTCTTGGATAAGTGGGTTCATCGTATCAACTGCTTTTGGAACGTTGATGAATGTTGTTGGTGCATACATATTATTTTGGTTCTTTTCGTGTTCGTCAGCATTTGCGTTTATATTTACATTATTATTTATACCAGAAACGAAAGGCAAAAGTTTGTTAGAGATACAAAAATAAATAATATAGTAAGATGGAGTATTCTTGTCAATGTGCAGTTTAGCTATTATTACACTATATACTTCTAGTGCACTATATATTATGCCCTAAGCCATTAGATGTTAGGTTATGTATATGTATGTACACATGTAGGGATGTAGGACTCAAATTTAAGCAATATAAAACGGAATATCTAATCTGTAGTGACCACATTTCGTTTTAGCTGTTTATATATTTGAAAATAACAAACTATGTTAGTTCTCGTAAAGTGAATTGAAGATTGCAGATAGCTAATATTTACCTTAAGTACTTAAATATAAGATATCTTAAGTAGCCCGTGGTCACGGGTAGTCTACCCGTTGATCACTGACTACTGCAACGTGTTCGAGACGACGGGTTTCCAAAAATGTATTATACAAAATATACGCGATTAATCCGGTTAAAACAGTTTCATTTAAAATGTGTAATAATCTTGAAAATCAAAGAACTTATTATTTGAACTTGCAGTTGCTTCCCCTTTCCCAACACTTGTTTCATTAATCTTCCTACACATATATACCAGGTGGTAATTTGCATTGTTTTTTTTAAATGGTATATTTCCCTACTACACCTTCTTATCCTTACCAATTTTATATACGTTGCTAATTTCTTGGCTGTTTCATTGTATACCTATTAAATAAATCTATGTTTGTCTCGTACAAATAAGTAAGTATATCTAGTTAATTTGTGTCGATCGATTGAATATACTTAGTTGTAAGTTAGGTGCTCTATCTAAATATTAATTATTTGTCAAAATATGACTCATAAAACTATAGACGAAGATGTATCACTAAGAAAATATTTTAGAACAATTAGAAAGTATGTAATCATATAAAAGAATTAATATAGTAAAAAAATAAATAAATGAATAAAACAACAAAAAACATGATAGTGACTTGACTTTCGTAAAAATGTTCAAAATGTACCACGAGTGGATAGTTGAAAATAATATTGTGGAAATAATATTGTGGCTAGCACTCTTGGGTAATATCGAGACGTAGTTAACTCACATATAAATATTGGATTCTTTGTTTCTAACAAAAATCTATTTGATATCTGGACTGCATATAAAAATAACCTTAACACTGCTCACGAATTCAATATTGATTTTGTAAAACATAAGCAAAATGCTAGATCTCCTAAATCAGGAATCAAAAAGCTGGCACAGTCCGAGCCAACAAAAGTTTCAACAGTAACTTTCAATTTCCAAAATAATCTTTCTACCTCACTTGGTGAAAGAGGTTCTTTTTACTATAAACATTTATATTTTAATTTCACAATTTTTGATTTAGAAAACAAAAGAGGTTGATGTTATATGTGGGATGATATGATTGTTAAACGACGACCCAGCGAAGTAGCTTGCTGCTAGTATAATTACATAGAAAAAGTTGCAGCAATAGGAATTAATGATATACAATCTGATAACTGTGGGGTCCAAAATCGTAATCGATCAGTATTTTTAATATACTTGTATGCTGCTAAAAAGTTTAAAGTGCATGTATGTCATAGAAAAAAGGGCATACTCAGCAGGAAGGTGACAGAGTTCATGCCCTAATAGAACGATCTTCCAAAAGAAAAATTATATATACACTCCAAGAATGGTATACCTGTGCAAGGTGATGCGAAATTAATGGGGAGCCTTACGAAGTAATTGAAGCCTCTTTAAACGATATTTTAGACTTTAAATCTTACACGAACAATATACATGGAAGAAAATTTTTATAACGAAAATGATTTTTTTACTTTGAAATTGTAAACTTTTACTATAATTTATTATAAGAAAAATGCTAAGATAGCGCTTGTAAGGCGACGCTTGTAAGGTAATAAGGTAATTCAAACGTCAATCAATAAAAAATATAGGGTTAACATACATAGCGTTTTATAGATTTACTCAAATGACAAGAATGATTTAGACATTTCGTCTTCTCCATTTCGATGAAGCTTGTTTGAGATTTGATTATTTTGTAAACGATATAGTACTAAAAAGTATGTTAGATTTCTTTTAAATAAGTTCGACTATTGCGATAAAAATTAGCTTTATTATTAAGAACACTGAATTAGTACGTACGTTCTATTAACTAGTGTGTATGGTTGATTGTTTATGATAAAAAAAATGTTTATTTATTTATCATTATAGCTTTTTTATTATTTTTTATTGTTTTATTAGGCACCTGAAACTTTTAAAATTTCTACAAAAAAATTAACAGTTTTAAAATTTCAATTATCGAAAGCTACGACTTTATAATGGCAAAGTATTTTGATACTACTGCAGTATTTTAGTGACAATCATGTCTACATGTATTTATTGTATTGATGGATTTAGTTATATATGATCAAAAAGAATAGTAATAACTCATTGTATGTATAAAATTGTTTAAGAATAAGTAATTACCGTGCCCCAAGAAGAAACGAATATATGGCAGTTGACTCAGTTTGTTAATTATATTGAGCGAACTAGAAAAATACATACTATATTTAGAAAAATAATAAACATATTGAAAGATAGCTTATACTAAATAGTATATTATTTTATAATAATTAACTATTCCAAATTTAAAGAAGGTAGCTTCTTTATTGTAAAAGTTATTACGTTATTGTCTTAAAAATGCTCTTCTCAAAACTAGTGATTTTTGAGCCGTGTGATTCCGGCTTAGAATAGGATCATCCTGGTACTGGTGGTGTCGTAAGAGGCGACTAAAGTAAGTGTGGTAGAGTCACGTCGCCAGCAATGGAAACACGCATGGGCAGACTCGACCGGATCATTACCACCCCCGGCATTTAAAACCGGCGTGAAGTAGTGGTTCTATGCCACTGCGTTTCGCATCAGGTAATGCTGGGCTCCGGAGCCCAACCCACCTTAAAGGCCGGCAACGCACCTGTAGCTCCTCTGGTGTTGCACGGGGCCGGGGCGGCGGGAATCACTTACCATCAGGTGACCCGAACGCTCGTTTGCCGTGTCTTTTCCATAAAAAAAAAAGAAGATTGCCGTTTGCTTTTTGCTGCCGTCGATATTAGGTGACCGGTTAGATCATTTGCCTGGCCTTAATTTATAAATAAAATACTACTGCTTTAATTCATGGTCAAAATATTATAAGCGCGAAGAATTTAAATGTGTAACTATCACGTGCATTTAGAAAAGAAGTGCGGCGGTGTCATGCGTAATTTTACAACATGCTATATAAGGATATATGTCTTGTATTATTAGCTAAACGTTATAGCTTTGTCAATAAAGCAAATCAACAATATCGCAAATACGACGATAACAAATATAAATCTCGCTTTATCCGCTTAAAGTGGTTTTGTATTGTTGTTTTAGACATTATTGTAAAATAATCTAATAATGAAATTGAATGTTTCATCATTAAATATTTTTATGTATTCGTTTGTCATTTGGTGCAAAATTGAAGTATTTACATTTTTTTGAAAAACTATTATAAATAGTGTTTCTACTTACAGTGATTAAACTTTTTATATGTCTTTGAAAGCCAGTCTCTTGAGGCCAGTCGTGGCGCAGTGGCACAAAATGTGACTGTAAAACCGACTGGTTATGGGTTCGATCCCCACTCGAGGAGATGAAATATTTATTTAAATTTATATTTCCATTTCTTCGCTCTGGTGTCGAGGCAAAGCGCGGCGTTGAGTTCTGCCACTTAACATGTAATGCCTCCAGAATTCGACAGAAAGTGGGGAACGGAGTGTCTTAACACTAGGTTCCCTCTGCCTACCCTTCTGTGTGCGGGATATAACGTGAAGCTAATTTTTTTTTTAATAAAATGACAAAGCCATATTTTATCATCTTTATTTTCACTCATTTTACCCTTTATTTTTATATTTATTAAGTTTTTCCTACTTACGAAAATATTCATAGAATAAAGTAACATGTGACTAAAATATTTTTTTTATGTTTCACATATTTAAATTTTGGCAGTAAATAAACTAGATTGAGGACGATTCGATCCACACTTGGGAGAAAGAAAAAATCATTTGCCAACTGTGGTAAAACTGTGACAGACAAATTTTCTCTGCTCACCATGCTATGCGAGAAAGAAAACTAGAAGCTATTTCGTTACTAAACATTTTATAGGTTACATGGGGCAGTCAATCAGTAGTTTTACTATAAGTTGGACGGGGCTCATGCTGCCAAAATTTCAAGACTCCCAGCTGTCACTTATTGCTTCATTTATGTATCTAGGAGGTATACCTGGTAAGAAATTGTTATATTTTGATTTTTTTTTATCGTAAGAGGGAAATTACTATTTAACTTAACATTTACTATGGTTATATTATCTATGATTAAATATATAATATATGGCATAAACATAATGCATTCTACGCCTAGTGATCATTCTCATAATCATTGCTATTTCTGTTTTATGTAAGATCTCATTACTGCTTTCACAGAATGGATATGTTATATTAATGATAAAAGCTTAAAAGTCATTGATCTTGTTATATTTCAGCTCCATACGTAATGGGATTTCTGTCGAACATGATAGGGAGAAAATTATATTTAATAATAGGAGGATTTATGACATCAATATCATATCTTTTTTTAATCTTTGCAAAACAATTTAACAACCGTATATTTTTGCAGAGTCGTGTGTACTTTTGCAGCAGCTAGTGTTGCAGTGACTAAATTGGTGTACATAGGAGAAATTGCTTTGGTATATTTTTATTTGTTATATATACTTTGTATACACCAAGAACAAATTAAATATTATAAATAAACTAAATACAACAAATTTTTTTGGGCTATTTTAAAAATGCGGATGTTCGATATTTTTCAAGCTTTTGACAATACTACAAGTATTGTATTTGTATGTGAAATCTTACAAGCTCAGTTTGACCTACATCCCAGCGTCCGATTGAGCTGTAATTTAGATTATGACTTTAGTTCTGATGACAATGAAATTGCTTATAATTAATGTTGTTGTTATTCTAAAATGGCCTACAGTAAAATCGATAGTTTTTAAAATACATTACTCCATAAAAATAAATCTAGAAAGGTTGTTTTTAAAAAGTTGTTATTTGAACACTGTAAATAATATTCCAAAATAGAATGAAATTTTATCAACATTTAGGTACGTTAGCAGTTTAATACTCAATAGCAGGGTGAGGTTTAATACTGAATAGCAGGAGAAGTCACTCCGTTCTTCAATTTTCGCCCAAATTCGCGACATAGCGTATTGAGCGGCGAAACAAGGAGCGGTGCTTCCTTTAACCAGAGCGGGGAAATGAAACTAAATTAAATATAATTATCGGTTTTATGTTTTTTTTATCCATTTTACTTCTAGGCTTAGGCATAATCCCAACAACTTCAATTGGTGAAATGTTCAAAACTAATGTAAGAAGTAAAGGATCTGCCGTAGTACTGACCTCGTCGTGGCTTCGTGGGTTTTTTGTAAAAGTGAATTAAATAAATAAAAAAACGTTTAGTTTATTTACGTTTCATTTACAAGACGCTGTTGTCAGTATATTGGTCAGTTTCTATCCACTGTCCATTTTTTTTTATATCTAGAAGCGTGGTATCGAGTGCAGCCAATTTAAATAAACAGAACTGGCGTGCATCATCGTGTGTTATTTTACACGTTACATTTGAAGTCAACTAACTCCTTCGTAATTTAAAAACTATTCCTCTTAAGCCTGTCAACGTTGGCTCATATATTGAAACCCTCGACCTACATACGAATTTCATAAACACAGCTCAAACGGTTATTTAGATAATAACGTCAAAAGTCATCAATTTTACACGAAGGCGCACATTTTTAATGATTTTTAATTATTAATAATGTTGCTGGTTAAAAGGTCATTTCTGGAAATAGCGGGTAAAGTCGAGCTTGGGTGTATGTTCAATTTAGCTATATTTGTAACTCGGTTGAATTAGTTTTATTTAAAATATGGTAACATTATATATATATATATATATATATATATATATATATATATATATATATATATATATATATATATATATATATATATATATATATAATATTTCAAGCCTTGCATTAACCCAGATTAGGGCTGCAAGTGGCAGTTTATAACTCCACTCCGTGCAACGCGAAGACCACTTCGCACGCACGGTGAATCCGTGTAACAAATTTAGTAGCTATGATAGTAAGAAATAAAATTTCCATAAATAGCTCGTTACACTTAGGTATATTATAAAAATAAATTGATTTCTACGAAAACTCCGCCAAATATTTTTTTGATGTTGCCATAAGTTCTCTGTTATAGTCAAAGTTTACGTATGAATGTTGTAACTCAAAGGTAATATTGTGAAAGTTCAGATTTTTTTGATCTGGCAATACAATAATTTAGGATATTTTCTTTCCTTTCTATTATGATAAAGAGAAAATGAAAGAGAGCGATTTACTACAAAATTTACATGACGTTTAAAAAAACGGGACAACCACGAGTCGGGCTCACCCACCGAGGGAGGGAATTGGAGGTCTCGAGCTGTTTCCGAAATTCAGACTTAGTTCAGAGCCCTTTCATGTAATAATTCACTTGAATAAGCGGCTTTAATACTAAATTTTGCACCCCTTTTAAGGCTATTATTTTTTATGGTTTAACCACAAATTTAGTTTCAGAGTAGTTTTCAGATTTTTTCCTCAATTAGTACTAGTTGTAGATGCTTTCTGACAATTTTTATAATTCTAACGTTTATACGAAAAACGATTATTTTAATATTTACAGCTATTATTTTTAGGATTTAACCACAAATGTATCGTTTTTAGATGTATTCCTGAACTAGCTGTAGAAGCTAGCTGCCAAATTTCATAATTATAGGCTAACCGAACCGAACCCTTTATAGTGCCGAAATACGTGTTATTTGCTTTGAAAGGCTATTATTTATACTTATTTAGAAAACTTATAAAAATTTGAACATAGCCAGGTTGACCAGGTCGGTTTCCAGGAGGCGCGGGTTCGAGTCCCGCTACGTTAATTTTTTTTTACCTTTCCTAAATAAGTATTTTTCTTTCCTAAGTGTGGAATAACACTTTAAAAATGTTAAAAATAACGCTATTATTTTTTTGGAATTTAACAACAAATGTATGGTTTTCAGAAGTTTTCCTAAACTAGTACTACCTGAAGATGCTAGCTGCCGAATTTTATAAATTTAGGTTAGGTATATTGCTATATAAACGGCCATATCTTTTTTTTAAGTAAATGTAGAAACATGTTTTATTTAAGAAATCAAGGGGTCGTAGATCTAGGTACGTGATGTCAATTAAACTCGATATCTCCAACCAATTTTAAAATTTTTAAAGTGTTATTCTACACTTAGAAAAGAACACTACTTATTAAGAAAACGTATAAAATGTTGCTTGCGCTATATATATATATATATATATATATGTATGTGTATATGTGTGTTTTTATAAAGAAATTGTAACAAACGTATAAGAATTTCGACGTAGCTCGATTAGTATGTATGGCTTATCCGCACTTAGGAAAGATATTCTAAATAAGTATGTATGGCTTAGTTGGTCAGAGCCCTTGGAAGGTTTCCAAGGAGGCGCGGGCGCGGTCCGATGGCGTTCATCATTATTATTATTTGGTTATGTAAAATATAGCACATAATCTGTTAAGGAAATCTCTTAAGGAAAATACACAGTAACCATTTTTGTGTTTAAAAATAAACAAGGGATAATTACGAAACTATTTTAAGATTAAAGTGTTATTCCTTGTCCGTTCCATATTACATACATTGTGCGCTTTATACAGACTAAAACAAGCAAGATACTACGATAGTAGATCATTCATGCGTTGCTTAAATGTTTGAATTTACGCTAGAATCGTATATTGTAAAGAACATATAGTATATTGCATATCCTTTAAAAAAATCTAAATGAAACTCTGCGACAAGATATATGTTCGAATAGTGGTATCTATTTTTTACAATTTTTTATAGTATAGATTGTACTTTGTTTTGCTTTTAAATTTTAATACTTTTTTAAATTTTAATATTTTTTTAGTAATATTTTTCTTTTGTTACGTTTATTTATCATTTTTTGTTCATTTTTATTACTTAAATATTTTTCTAATAATAACAATTTTCTCTATTTATTATTATTTTTCGCCTAATTTCAATTATTTAGGCTTCTATTTTCTTATTAATCTCAACATAGCCAGGTTGACCTGGTCGGTTTCCAGGAGGCGCGGGTTCGAGTCCCGCTACGTTAATTTTTTTTTACCTTTCCTAAATAAGTATTTTTCTTTCCTAAGTGTGGAATAACACTTTAAAAATGTTAAAAATAACGCTATTATTTTTTTGGAATTTGACAACAAATGTATGGTTTTCAGAAGTTTTCCTAAACTAGTACTACCTGAAGATGCTAGCTGCCGAATTTTATAAATATATGCTGGATATTAGATATGGAAGAAAGCTTATAAAAACTTAAAATACTGTTCAATATACCTATATACACACATATAAATAAAATTTAAGGTTGTTGGCTGTCTTGAATATCAACATAACTGTGTAATAGTTGTCTGCCTGTCTCTCTGTTTATCTATACTAATCTCTGGACCAGCTGAACCGATTATTATGGAACTAACATTAAAATTTAGAGGAAGTTGTGGAGCAACATAAAGGCTATTTTGAAAAAAACTTATATAAATTTAAAGTACGTTTTTTGTACCTTAACCTTATAGGATCACTTTTTTGTCCATCTGCCCGTGTATAAAGACCATTATACTTTAGATTGCGTTAACGAGTCAATTTAAAATTAATGTTAGATATTTAAGTTCTTTGTTCTTTGGAGCACTAAATAAGTGTGCGAGACGGAATCCGCTTGGTCGGTTTTTTCTTAAATACACTTAAATAAACATTCATATATTTCAAGCGAGAGCCGCCGCGTTTTCAATACAATCTTTGATTTAAGTACCTAACGCTATGTCGATACTATCATTAGAAACTAATTACTTTCAACATTACATGATGGCTAATGTTCTTTTTCAGGTTTTCTGCTATCATCGTGAATTGTCTGTCTATATAATAATTCAAGAAAAACTTGCAACTCTATTTTGTCACATTTCTTATAGCCCGCTTATTTAAACATGTGATTTCATAACATAACGATATTTTCATAGCATAATCAGAAAATCAGAATAATCTAATGCTTTAAATGTATTTTTTTGTACTTTTTTCAACTATTTTATAATTAATTGAATAAGAACTTTAGGTTAGCGTATGGCTCACACATGGCAATATAGGCAGAAGGAATTTATTATATCCCTTTAGTTTACACATCATCACATACAGCGTGACGCTGCTGTATCCCGCATACAGCAGAGTAGGCAGAGGGAACCTAGTGTTAAGACACTCCGTCCCCCACATTCTGCCGAATTCAGGAGGCGTTGCGTGTTGAGTGGCAGAACTCAACGCCGCGCTTAGCCTCGACACCAGAGCGAAAAAAATGGAAATATAAATTTAAGTAAATATTTCATCTCCTCGAGTGGGGATCAAACCCACAACCAGCCGGTTTTACAGTCACACTTCGTGCCGCTGCGCCACGACTGGCATCAAAGACTGGCCCTTTAGTTTATTATTTACAATATAAATGAAAAGTGTGTAATTATTTTAAATATGAATGATATAATATTTTTTTACGGCCAATCATGGCGCAGGGACAAAGCGTCAAGAGTGTGACTGTAAATGCAACGAGAAGTGGGTTCTATTCCCACTCGAGGAAATGAAATATTTTATATTTACATATCTCTGGCGTAGAGGTAAAGCGCGTAGAGTTCCGCCATTCTACACGCAATGTCTTTAGAAGTCGACGAAATATGGAGAACGCAGTGTTAACACTTATTTTCTCTACCGTAGTTTCCTCTACCAACCCTGCTGTGTGCGGGATACAGTATGGAGCAGATTTTTTTTAAAATGATCATTTATGATTATTAAATTATTTTTAAATAAATAATTACGCTAATATATATATTTTATTCATGCGTATTTTTATGTTTATATTCAATATCAATGTAACAAAATAATATTATTAATTGTGTTTATAATATTGTATTGTAAATTATATTATTTATCTACAAATTTTCTTTAATACTCCGTACGACTTACACTTGACTGGTTTATTATTTTTCCATTTTATTATTATCTTAATGTATATTATAACACATTGATTACTAACTCTATTCTTAGTTCAGTGTAAATTGTCAGAGGTTTTAAACGTATTTTTAATAACTCTCATTTAAGAACAATTATTTGCAAAATGACCAGTACGATTGGTATCAAAAGACAATTATCTATATCAGTAATACGTATGTACCTATTTTTTAATATTTTTTTTTATTAACACTAACTTAATTTCGTCTTGCGGCGTTTAGTTGCCAACACTGCCTTGAAAATTAGGTGGAAAGTGAGGAACCTTACCGTATAACGTGCTATGCAGAATGAGCATAGCATTATACAAAGCATAGTGAAGCATTTTTTTTATAATTGAAAATAAAAGAGGCCAGTCGTGGCGCAGCGGCAAGAAGTGTGACTGTAAAACCGACTGGTTAACTTAAATTTATATTTCTACTTCTTCACTTTGGTTTCGAAGCTAAGCGCGGTTGAGTTCTGCCATTCAACATGCAGTACCTCCAGAATTTGGCAGAAAGTGGGGAACAGAGTGTCTTAACACTAGGTTCCCTCATCCTGCTGTGTGCGGGATACAACGTGAAGCTGATTTGATTTGATTTGATTTGAAATAAAAGAGGCTTAACAGTTTTAACAAAAGTAAATAAAAGTGTACGTAGATATACAGGTCCTTTTACGGGAGCAGCATACGTCAAGGTAAAATATTTCAAACCTGTACCTAAAAAAATAAACAAGAGATTATAATATTAATGTCAGGATTTTTATCCATAAAATTTTACGTGTGTGGTACTTGTGAATAGATTCCAATAACGTTAACACCCACTACTACCAAAATACTACTGAACGTTGCCGATCTGCCGTTTTCCATTTTCAAAAAAAAAAGCCGCACGAGAAAGGGAGGAATGCAAGTGCTGGTAGGTTCGAAAATCTGCCACACGTTGGCAGAAATATCGTTGGGGGCGCATTTCGAACGTTTATGATTTTACGTGACGCAGCCAACATATTTAACTATACCATTTCCCTTTCGTATACTCTTATATATGTGTAAAAATAAGAGATAATAATACGTAAGTGAAGCTATTACTCTGTTCAGAAATATCTAAAGATATGTGGAATCCGTAGCATTTCACGTTGTATCCCGCGTATTACAGTCCTGCAAGAGAGGATCCTGTTACCCTAAAGCACTTCGTTCCGTTCTTTTCCCAATTTTGTTCCCAACTTTTAAGACATTGTGTGTTGAACTTAACGCCGCGCAGAGCAAGGACATGGAAATGACTTGTTTACCGTCAGCTGTATCGCTGCACGACAGTCCCGAAAGAGCTAAATTCCCTTCCCCTTCCTTATTTATTAAATCGAAAATAAATAAATATGATTAAATTTTTTTTCTTCTCATCATCATTTTTACTACTGTTTCTAGAATACGTAATATGAAAGTAGCTTTCAAACAAAAAAATATATAAACACCTGGTCTGCAATGGTCTGCCAGAAGAGATATTCAATTCAAAGTATGTATGTATTTGTTTGTGTATATTATGTAAGCCATAGACTATATTAGCTTATTAATTTCCAAGACCTAAAGATAAAAATATAAATTTGATTGATCAGTCTTCATTTATATTTAGTTGGGCATATTTGATATGATAGTGCAGGCAATCACAAATAAAAACTACACAAAACGAAAAGTTAATTAAAAGCTAGACTCGATAAAATTTAATTTGTGTTAACGCAAGTTGGTACGTATCCCTCTTGGTCCCGAAGCTGTTTTTGCACAACGTTAGTGGACCGAGCACTGCAAGCCGTCGGCTGTACACTGAGATCCAGTGTACAGGTGAAGGCTCGTTCAATGGCGCTTTGTGGTGCTCCCGTATGGGCGATCGGTTGAAACGGCAGAATATCAACCTACTGCAATGCGCGCACAGAATGGTGGTCGCCAAGGTGATATGATATTTTAAATTTATTATAAATGAAAGCATGCGCCCGCGAACTTAAATTTGTAAACTTTCATATAATCTTACAATTGATACGGAACTCTCGGTGGGCTGTTACGACGCGACCTTGATCTGTTTTTGTTTTTCAATTTATTATTATAATAATACATTAATATATATTGTATCACATACATGATTAACATTAGTCACTAAATCTGACAATTTATTCTACACTAAGCTTAGTGTAGATTTTTCCTTTTTCTAGGTCTTCTTAGAAACCACTATTCATAAAAAAATATACGTTTTTTAATAATGTAATACATCTTACGTCCAGCATATTTTGTAAACTTAACAGAAACCATATGTTTTATATCATTTATTTTCCTGCCTCTGGTAGCAAGACACGGCACAGCGTTGAATTCAACACACAATATGTCGAAAATTGGACGCAAAGTGGGTACCAGAGTGTCCTAGCACTCTGCCTATCTTATTATGTGCGAGATACAGCGTGATCATGGTTTTGCTTTTCTCTATAGTACTGTACATTATTTTCAGTGTATTTGGGGCAAATGATCTTAGGCTATACAATAAGCTGGCCTGGACCTATTATACCCAAACTGCAAAATAGCAAAGAATCACCACTACCATTTTTGTTATCAGATACACAAATATCTTTAGTGGGATCTGTAGTCTACATAGGATCAATACCAGGTTAGTTTGTATACTTTAAAACTTTGTATAACTTAAAACGATGAAAAAGACAGAATAATTCGTTCTTAATTATTTAATTAACTGATCCGTCCTACTAAGTATTTTTAGAAATGATGGAATACATAAAAATTAGGGGATGCAGAAATAAAAAAAAAACATGAATATAGATAAAAAAAAACTAAAAAGCGGCGCGCGCACTCTATACTTTATCATAGAGGAACAGTGATTGGTCTGAAAGATTCTTACTACCGCACAGTTAGTGCATGGTTGGCTGAATAGTCTTTGCTTTAGAATTTTGACCATAAGCTGAAATATATATTTTCTGTTAAACTCTCACAAGCTCTTTGTACTCATTGATATTTTATGACATTGTCCCTAGCGAAGCTGTTAAAATTTAGCCCTATTATAATATATTTTTAGGATTTTTTTCTTAAAGTGTAAGTAAATTCATTATTTTGTACAGGAATTGGAGTAAAAAATTCACAAATGTGAACTATTGTTCTATTTATATGGATGTATGAAATATAGTTGCTACGCTTATTATCTATCACCTGATGATATAAAAAAATATTAAACGTCACATTGTAATTTTTCAGCTCCATTTTTAGTTGGATGGTTATCAAATTACAAAGGTCGAAAGCCAACTTTTATTCTAGGTGGAGTAACAGCGATTATGGCTTTCACTATTTTATCAATGACGAGAAATCTAAAGATGTTGTATATCGGAAGATTCTTAAATAGCTTCGCGACGTCAACGATAGGTGTCACTAATGTTATGTATATAGGTGAAGTAGCGTTAGTATTTTTCAACTATAAAAGCACTTAAGAAACACGCCATCTTACCACAAGACAAATAAACTTGTTGCCTTTAGTTAGCGTCAGGCATAGAGTTTAGCGTCAAGACACTACGTTGTTCTTTTTCAGTCAGCATTTAAGAAAAACATTGCGTTGTGCCTTACTAGAAAGAGGAAATGATAGTATTGTAATTGATACCGCTGAGTGGAAAAAGGCCTAGCGTTGACTACCAGATGCTATTCCTCTCCACCATGTTGGCCTCTCACAAACGGGAAAAAAAATATATACACATTTTCCCAAGTAATCGTTATATAATCAATTTTCAGATCAATAAACATAAGAGGCAGTCTTTTAACAGCTCTTGGAATGTTTACCGCATTTGGTTCACTTTTAGTATTTTCCGTAGCTCCATACTTTTCTTATTATGTATCAACGTATGTTGGTTTGGGGTTATCAACACTATTTACGGCAACTGTTTTAACGATACCTGAATCACCGTTATATTATGTTTTAAAAGGTATTGTAGGATTTTTCGTTATCTTCATGTGTTTCCTTTATGGAATCTTTATGAATCTATTATGAATCTAGTAATGTATTAATTTGCTTTTAAATTTTCTGATTATTGTTTACTATTTAGTTACTATTTTATAAAAACTGGTCAATGAAATATTCCAATTATAAAACCAAAGTGACCGTTGATGGTCAGTTATTGATTAGATGTTAGCATAACAAAATTTATAACAAAAATAAAATGTGTATGATTTACCATTAATCAATTCATATATAAATTCATCACTTCAATATAATATTAATATATTAATAATTTTAATTTTGGTATCAAATAAGTTTTTTACATTCTACGACATATCGTGTAAAAATAAATATTCCTATAGGATTTAAAACCATAACTAAACGAAAACATGAACAATTTGCAATAGCTTTACTTATTTTATTACAGACAAAGAAGACAAAGCAATTAAACACTTAGTAAAATTAGGTAGAATGAAAGAGAAAGATAAATTATTAGAAACAAAGGAAGAATATACATCGACAAGTGAAAAAATGGATTGGATCGAACTGTTCACTTTGAGGACAAACAGAAAAGCTTTATTAGTTGCTATTATTATAAATGTATTACAACAACTTAGTGGAGGTTTGGCCGTTACAATTTTTTCGGGATCTATATTTGAAATGGCTGGATCTTCTATAAATTCTAATACCGCAATGATCACTATCGGATCTATTCAATTGATTGGAAGCGTTCTATCGCCAATTTTGATAAAACAATTAGGAACAAAAAAAATACTACTCTTGTCTATTGCAGTGTGCTGCATAAGCATGGTAAGTAAATAACCATTTCTTTTTAAAAAAAATACATTTAATTTTATTGCATACATCGATGGCCAGCGTCTGTTATTACGGACATACATTACTATATACATTATACATTACTACATATATTTGACAATATACATTACTATATATTTATAGTAATGTATATTGATTGATTGACATATTATCCACGTCTAATAGTAAAGAGAGATTCTTGTGATAAATTATTCTTTATATCGCTTTTATTTATATGGAAACTCTTAATGTTTCATCTTACAAATGTAAGTCTCAAAAATAATTTAAAATCGTTCTTCCAAGAGTCCAACTCTCAATCATCATATGATAATACGATGACCACTGCCACAAAAGCCACAGTTTGCAAACATTTTTTTTCACAGTATAGCTGTAATTTGCTTCTAACATTATAAACTTTTTTTCCTCTACTCTGTCTTCATCTAAATGTTTTCCAAGCAATTTCGTACGATCAACAGATAAATTGAGATAATAATGGTTTAGACATTTGTTGTGTAATTGTTATAGTTATATTATTTGCAATAACATATTTAATTATGTTCTTCTCAACATCAGAAAAACACTGCATTATGGCTGATGTGGCCAAAGCAGAGTTGATTTTTTTTTATTTTTTTACTAATAATCGTAACTTATTTTGTCTCATGCAAGATGTGCACTTTTACATTTCTACAATTACAATCATATATCTGTTTCTATTGTTTTTTTTAATTAGTATAATTCTGTCATAAGTGCAAAGAAAATAATTATATTATGAAACAAGTTGTGGATTTTTCATTAATTAGGTGTTTTTTGTTTTAGTTTTCAATGGGCCTATATTTTTATTTGCAATACCTGAAAATTTCTATAACTATCAATGTTAAATGGCTTCCTTTAGTGATATTGACATTTTTTTTTATCGGCTACGAATGTGGTAAGAAGAAAGTAATTTATATTGTTTTTATACTTTGCAAAAGTCGGACATTCCATTTACACATCCAATCTAAATTTAGTATCAATTTCACACTATATTTAAAGATAAAAAGGACCCTAGTGTTGAGATACTCCATTTTCCACTTCCCGCCCGAATTTAAGACATTGCTTATCGATTGACGAAACTTAACGCTGCTTTTTGTTTAGTAACCAAAGCGAAGATTAAAATAAATATTGAGGACTATCAACCATTGTACTTACAGTCAAACTGTCCCAAGAATTCACATCCTGATCAGTCAGTCAATTTCTTTATTTTTTTCAGGTTTTGGAATTTTACCGATTACTTTAATAGGAGAAATGTTCACTATAAACGTACGAGGCAAGGGTTCAGCTATAGCATTGGGCTGTTCCTGGTTATTTGGATTTGGTTTGACGACAGCCTTTGCTTATATCACAAAAACTCTTGGAGCTCACATACTATTTTGGTTCTTTTCATTTTCGTGCGCTTGCGCATGTGTGTTCACAAAATTTTGTATACCAGAAACAAAAGGAAAATCTTTGCTTGAAATTCAAAAAATTATGGGTAAAAAATGAAATGTAAATATTTCCATATGATACGTTTTTTAACGTTCTCGACTTCCTTAAGAAGGAGGTTCTTAATTCAACTGTATTTTATTTTTAATTTTAATTTTTTTTATGTTTGTTACCTCAAACTTTTTAGTGAGTGAAACGATTTTGATCATTCTTTTTATTTAAAAGCTGGTGCTTCTAGTGTGGTTTTCATTTTTTGATAATGTTATTCATGATAAAATCACATAAGTCTTAAATGTCATAAAATATGTGTGCGATAAATGGACAAATGAGCAAAATGCAATAAACTTTCAGAATATATATAAATATTTTTGATTGAAAAGTATCCATTTAATTTCTTTTACAAACTTTTTTAAGCAAACAGGAATAAACGTACTTTAGAATTTATTTTAAAAATGGACAAAGGTATCAAGTGTGTGTTCACGTAAATGGAAATTACGATCTACACTGTAGTCAAACAAAGTGCGGGCTCAAAATCTGGCGACATCTGCATAATTAAGTTAAGTTTCTAGATGGTTATCGGTTTGTATTCGAAGAAATGTAAGTATTTAAATGTTCATGTGCTACTTCTAGAACTCCTACAGGCTAGTTATGATAAGTAGTAGAATTTAATTGTTTTATTTGTAGTGGGCGCCGCTCGGCTTTGCCCGCTTTTTTATATTTAATACTAGCGGCTCGCCAGCGGCTTCGCCCGCTTAAACTATTTAATAAGCAGAATTGATTGACAACTAAAATGACTTCGACGATCATTTTTTATTATTTTAACTTGTAATATTGTAATATGATTTCTTACGACATTATCGTAATTTCTATAAGAATTTTTCATTCTTTCGAACTAAAAAATACGTTGATATTTGATTTATAAAATATACATATAGGTAATTATATATTATTCGTATATATTTTTGTAACATTACGTTCTTTTTACCTATGTCATGTTTTTTAAAACTCTGTTAAATGTGCTGATGTCAGTTGATTATTTAATTTACTGCTTCAGAAACAGCCATTAATGTTAAATTATTCATTTGGGTAATGATTGATAATATTCTTTATGAAATAACTGTAGTAATTGCATATTAACTCCTGTACAGTTTTTAAATTAATTACATCAATTATTATCTAAATTGGTAAATATGTAGTAATACAGTGTACACATAGAAAGTATGTTTTAGGCATTTTTATATAGATTTATTTCAAACCAACGAACGAACCAAGAAGTCTTTGTATTTACTTGATATTTCTTTCAAGATCAAATCGTTCTTTATCTCTGTGTTGATTATATAATATTATATAATAGTGCTTCAAAAAAATATATTTTTATCAATAGTCATATAACCAAAACGTTTCGAATGTCATTCTTTAGCCAGGAATCTTCCCAGCGCGATTGCTATATAATATTCATAGGCAATACTAATACCTTGAGTTCATTCAAGTGACGATAACTTTTTTTTAAAGAACCGATGTTGATGAAACAAACTTTAATTGTTGAGTTAAAACAAATCAACTTTCAACTAAATCGGTCAGTACTTTCAGAGAAAAATGTGACCTTACGTATAGACAGACAGATAATAAATAAAAAAAAAAATCTTTTTGCTTTCTATTATTATTTTTAAGTGTCCTTCTTTCCATTTTTTCGCTCTGGTGTTTAGGCAAAGGCAAAGGAACTTCGTTCCTCACTTTCTGCCGAATTTTGGAGGCATTGCGTGTTGAGTGGCAAAACTCAACGCCGCGCTTTGCCTCGACACCAGAGCGAAGAAATGGAAATATAAATTTAAGTAAATATTTCATCTCCTCGAGTGGGGATCCCACAACCAGTCGGTTTTACAGTCACACTTTGTGCCATTGCGCCACGACTGGCCTCTTCATGAAATTATTTTTATTATATTATCACATGAATAAATATAAGCAGATTTACATACAAAAAAGAATGTAGGAGAAAGGTGTATATGATAGAATTGAACATACGTCTGCACATCGATAAAATTTGAACTATATAATATGTTTTTTAAAATATCTGGAATTCAACTACAAGTTTTCATAAGCTTCTGTTGTAAGTATATGTATAAAATCTCTATCTGTGACCTAAATGTTGTAACGGACTTGCCAAAAAACCTTTAACATACATATATATTTGTTGAATTGTGCTTTGACTTGTGATGGGGTAAAACCATATAACATAATAATTGTATGTAACATTGTTGGAATTAGCAAATTTTCAAGTATAATAGAATTTATTATGGCTTTCAAGGAAGTGTAAGTGTATGTATGTATGGTTCGTCCACATATTTTCGGAAAATAAATCGTTTCGTAAATTATTCTTTTTGATTCAGTAGTTTTTAAGATATCGGTATCCAATTGTGGAGGTAACACGTTCATACATATATCTGCATATTAAATTCTAAATTCAAAATGTATATTAAAAAGTTAGTAAAGTAACTTTACTTTACTAACTTAAAACATTTCCGGTGATTTATTTTCAAAAAAGGCTTTTTATCTATATAAATTTTGAATACCTAATATAATCTTTATATTATACACCTACCTACCACACTTGCATATAATGTAACATATGTAGGGTACGGGCATCAGTAGTCAGCCCCACACCAGTAGTCAGCCTTTTCCAGCTTATAACCTATAGGAATAGCGTTCTATTGCAAATTAACCAACTGAGTAACTGTTAAAAAAAGCTTTGCCTTCTAATTGGTCGGTTAGGAACATCACAATGACGCTATGTGGCTGAATAAAATAGTAATATGAGTTTATTTCAACATTGTCACCTGTCGAGACCAGAAACGGCGCGCGCGCCAAAATTTTCTTAGTGGGAAGTGTCTGAGAAAAAGATGAAATATTGCGATTTCTTATTAACTTTAATGTTTTATAAAAATAAAGTGTAATTACATTTTTCACATCAAAATCAAATAAATAATAGAACAGTTTCTTTATAGTTATTTAAATAACGAGGTGGCCGTCTACTGGGTATGCGTTTCTTGTAGATAATCCAGTGTTCGGCCCTCCCCGGCTGAGTACTGGATTCTATGCCTTTTTTGATAACGAAGTCTTATTAGTATCATTTTAATGGTGGAAATTTAGCCTTTTATTTAGTATAGCCATGTCATACATAATTACATGAAAAAACCAGTAGTCGGCCGCCTAACTAGATACGTTCAAACCACGGCTGAGTACTGGTGAGGATGGACCCAGTGCTCAGCCAACAGTAACTTACGCTGCTTAATTTAGTAATTTATTTGATTAGCACCCACCTACCGATTGGCCTGAAGACAAACTAACCCAAGCTTTTGACGCTATCAGAAATGGCATGCCAATTAAAGAAGCTATTAGAACCTCAAAGGTTCCTCGACGGCTGAAAGACATTGCCACTTGTGGTTTTGGAAAGAAACCTGACAATGTATTTAATACTTGACATGATGATTGAAGACGGCAGGCCCAATCCCTTTCTAAATGGAAAACCATATTTTCAATAAGAACACCTGAAGCTCAATCAAAGGCAAGAGCAATGATCCCTGAAGAGAGTATTAAAAAGCGGTTTGAGAAACTCACAGATTATCCTAAAAGAATAGTAAACGGTGACGAAACATGCTTTGCCCAAAAACTGGAAAAGATATAGGATCCCGAGAATATAAAAATGTATACCAAATAGTATAGGGCAAAGAGCAGGAATCTGTCACCGTTTTAGCTTTTTTTCCGCTATAGGCGATATTCCTCCTTGTGTAGTTTTCCCATACATCAGACCCTTCAAAGATGTTATAAATAGCCTGATAATTGGTCCCTCGGTAAATCTGACACTGGATAGATGAAGGCACATATTTTCTACGATTATATTTCTGAATGCCTATCCAAGTGGATAGATGAAAACACAGTAAAAAACTTGTGCTTGTTTTTGTCGACGGCCACAAAACTCGCATGACAATGAAGCTTAGTAAAAACTGCCACGACAGTAACATAATTTTGTACGCACTTTTGCAACCAGCAGATGTTAGCGTTTTTAAACCAGTAAAAATTGAATGGGCGAAAACTTTTCATGATTGGTGGTCACAGCCATCAACAATCTTCTCTGTTCATTGTTGAAAAAAGTACTAAGTAAGCAATCTCTGAAAGAAGTCGTCAAAAATGGATTTCGTAAGTGTTGCCTTTCCCATTTGACCCGAGTGCAGTAGATTATTCAAAATGCGTGCAAAAAACCTTAGAGAAAATGAATGCCCAATAAACCAGCAAGATAACTTCACCGAGTACCCTCAAAAAGGAGTTTTTGACAATCCATTAAGTTATAAGACACATAGTTGTGGAAAAACCTAGGTGAATCCTTTAGAAATAAGGAAGAACTTCAGAATTTTTAAATAGTGATTTTAATGATGAATAAGTAAATTTAGTTTCTTATGATATTAGTGTACTTACTAAGGTCTTATTATTTAATTAAATTTATTAAGTTCCTAGATAATTAAGCTTTAAAATATTGATCTCCGGAGAGGCTGATTACTGGTACCAATATGGATACTGAATACTGGGTTGTGACGGCTGAGTATTGGGGAAATATGCCTTATTTTGATAAATAATTTATTTTTAATACTTATTGAAAAAATATATAATATCTGAGACTTTTATAACAAAGTATAATAAATGATTAAGTGAATGAGTAAAAAAAGTTTTTGATTGCTATTTTTAATAATTTTCTATTATACAACATATTTAAACTTGCGCTTTCCACTAAAAGGCTGACTACTGGTGGCTGTACCCTATGTTACATTAAACACATTTGTATAAATATGTACATGGCACTTGCTAAGACAATGTGTACTTAACGCGTCATCTGGTCCTCTAGAAAGATTATGTATACATAAACACTTATATATATATATATTATTTAGCGCTTTTATGTCTACAAGAATTACTAACACGTATAGAAATAAAGAATAATAAACGTAGAAAAATTTAAAACAGGGTGTATGGGCTTCTGCCAAACAGCTTCACAGAACAGATAACAGTATCCTGCACATAGCAAGGTAGGCAGAGGAAATCTAATGTTAAGACATTTTTTTCCGCATATTACGTGGTATTGCGTGTTGAGTGCCGAAATTCAACTGCCCATCCCTAGCCTATATTAAATGTTAATAGTTCCGTGATTATTACGTGTAAATATGTAAAATATATACATGACTAACTATTATTGAGCTTTGCCTCTTCCTCGTTTCGTTTGCTGTAATTATAAAAGCATAAAGTAAAGTCCATGTAGACCAACGTTATATTTTTGTATTGAATAAATACTACAGTGTTTACTTGTAAATGAGTTCTCGATTTCACATTTCTATATAAATTATAAAAACTAGTCAAGTGCGATACAGACTCACTCATCGAGGGTGTCTTAATTATTTCAAAATTGTAGGTCAATATATAAAGTTGATAAATTTAAGTTTGCGGGCGTGGGCACTCATTTTATATGAAATGAAATACAATTATAAGATTTTAATGGTTTTTATCTGTAATATAAATATAAATTTCTATTTACGATTGCTTTTTGTTTATTTTTTTGTGTTTTATAATTATAAGTCTTCGGGAAGTACTCTTATATATTTTGATTGCGTTGACACAGAAATTAGATTATATTCTATGCTCCAAGAGATCGTAGATCTGAATATTTCACATTAATTTTATTATGATACCTCATCCCGATCATGAGAAACTATAAATTCGTTCATATTAGGAACAACTTGTTTTCTTATATATTAATCAAATTCACTTACAAATACATCCAAAACATAATTTTATTAAAAAAAACAGTTCAAGTGCGAGTGTAGATCTTACTCTGCAAACCTGGATTCTGATCTCATTTGGAATGCGTGAATTATTTTCATAATTTCCCGTTCTGTCAAGATTTTCTAGAAATAAATGTATTAAACTTATAAGCAAATTGTAAGTGCTAGGTCTTACTCTGCAAACCTAGTAGATGCTATGGATAGGATTCTGATCTCTTCTTCTATTCTGAAGTTATCTTGCTGGTTTATTGGGCATTCATTTTCTCTAAGGTTTTTTGCACGCATTTTGAATAATCTACTGCACTCGGGTCAAATGGGAAAGGCAACACTTACGAAATCCATTTTTGACGACTTCTTTCAGAGATTGCTTACTTAGTACTTTTTTCAACAATGAACAGAGAAGATTGTTGATGGCTGTGACCACCAATCATGAAAAGTTTTCGCCCATTCAATTTTTACTGGTTTAAAAACGCTAACATCTGCTGGTTGCAAAAGTGCGTACAAAATTATGTTACTGTCGTTGCAGTTTTTACTAAGCTTCATTGTCATGCGAGTTTTGTGGCCGTCGACAAAAACAAGCACTAGTTTTTTACTGTGTTTTCATCTATCCACTTGGATAGGCATTCAGAAATATAATCGTAGAAAATATCTGCCTTCATGTATCCAGTGTCAGATTTACCGAGGGACCAACTATCAGGCTATTTATAACATCTTTGAAGGGTCTGATGTATGGGAAAACTATACAAGGAGGAATATCGCCTATAGCGGAAAAAAAGCTAAAACGGTGACAGATTCCTGCTCTTTGCCCTATACTATTTGGTATACATTTTTATATTCTCGGGATCCTATATCTTTTCCAGTTTTTGGAATGCGTGAATTATTTTCATAATTTTCCGTTCTGTCAAGATTTTCTAGAAATAAATGTATTAAACTTTGAGCTCCGTTACTCAGAACGCAATGTCTATTCAGGTCAATTCAGGTGGAAATTGTAAGTCCAAAAAAAGTAATAATACTTAGTGCATTAATAACTAACTACATTTTTAGGCTACATAGGCCAGATACTATGTGGAATCAGTGTAAGTTGGTCGGGGCCTATACTGTTGAAATTACAAGATACCGCAGAATCATCGCTGTCGGTAGACAGGCTGTCTGACACACAAATGTCTTTGATCGCATCATTGTTTTATATAGGAGCACTGCCAAGTAAGGAATTTTACCTTTTATAGTATGCATACTAATATAGACGAAAATTATAATAAATTATCCATATAAATAAATGCAATAAGATTTTTCAAGTATCAGACACATTGTATGTGTTATTTTGTTATTTTAGGTCCATGTATAATGGGATGGCTATCTAATGTAAAAGGAAGAAAACCTTGCGTCTTAATCGGAGAAGGGATACTATTAATATCGTATCTTATTTTATTATTTTTTAAAAACATAGCCATGATGTATTTTGGTAGAATTACATGCGGGTTTGGGATAGGATGTATTTGCGTTACAAACTTGGTATATATAGGAGAAATAGCGTTGGTATTTAATTTATACAAATAATTTATTTTTTATTTAATAGATAAATGGAAATAAGAGTCGAGGAACTTACTTTACTGCTTTCTTCAAAGGCAAGACTTGGTGTATAGTATGTTGAGTGGTACAACTCTGTTTTGTTCTGTTCTATTTTTTTATAATTGGAATAAGGCCGGCCGTTTCGAATATGCTAGTTGGGTACTAATGACTTTGTTAATATCGTTGTATGAAGAATACTTGAAGGAAGTTGTACAATATGTTTTATTATAACTTGTGTACAGAGTCGTCATGGTGCAGGGACACAAGCGTGTGACTATAAACGCCATAGTTGTGAACTTGATTCCCACTCGAGAGAATGAATTATTTAATATTTTCATTTCCCCGCTCTGGGAAAGAGGCAAAGCGCGGCGTTGAGTTTTGCCACTCAACATACAATACCATAAGAATTCTATGGAAAGTGGGGAACAGAAGTGCCTCAATGGAAAACAGAGTGTCAGAACACTAGGTTCCCAGATGCCTTTTTCCTAACCTTTAGTTTATTTTGTAAAAAGTCGCATTTGGTCTTTTTTTTGGTCAGAGAGCACCCAAACCTATTAGGTACAAATATTAGGTAGTCTCAATCTCAATTTAACATAACTGTTACAAGTTTTAGATGATCAAATCATGATTTTCGAAATAATCAAATTGTATTTAGTTACAGATCTAAAAATATCAGAGGTATCCTTTTAACTATTCTGGGAATATGTAGCACAACAGGTTCAATAGTAATATATTCTACTGGACTGTTTCTTACCTATTTTGAAGCTACTTGTATAGGGCTTGTAACAGTACTATTTTTTCTTTCATTTGCATTTTTTATACCAGAGTCTCCTATGTTTTATCTCTTGCGTAGTAAGTATTAATATTAATATTATAACAACTAAACCTATCTTACATATCTTATATAAACTTTGTTTGTACTAGTACGTATATCTATTAATTATTAATTACTCAATATTTCATGCAATTATTCATTACTTTTTAATTTTTTTTACTATGTAAAAAATAAAATATTTTATCTAGAAGTAAATATATTAAAAGGTTTTTGCGTAACAACTATACAATTTTCTAAAAATTTATTTTTATAATTAACATTAGATTTATTTTTTAATTTATAATATTGCCGATTTTAATTGATTTGTTAATATTGTAGATAATGATGATGAATTAAGAAAAATTTTAGAACAATTAGGAAGGTCTGATGAAATAGATGAATTGATAGCATCAAAGAAGGAATATATGAACAAAACAACTAAAAAAGATTGGCAAGATCTATTAAATGACAAAATCAATAGAAAAGCATTGATAATTCTGATTTGTGCAAATATATTTTTGCAGTGCAGTGGTATAATCAGTATTACTCTATTTTCTGGCAAGATCTTTAGTATGGCTGGATCGTCTTTAAATCCTAATTTTTCAATGATTGTTATATGTTGCTGTCAACTAGTTGGTGCCTTGCTTGTACCATGTTTTGTTGAAAAATTTGGAAGAAGAATTTTGATGATGGTGTCCTGCATTATATGTTCTTTGTGCATGGTAAGCACTAGTGTGAACTAAAGATATTCTTTTTAGCAAAATGAGGCTACACTTTTTACAAATTTAAAATGTTATTTCAGACTTAGGAAAAAAAATACTTTTGAGAAAACATAAAGAAATCAATCAAAGTTCAAAATTTATATTTTTTTTGTTTTCTTAAAAGTATAATGAGACCATTCGTGGTGCTTTGTTATTTTCTAAAAAGTATAATGAGACCATTCCAAATGTGGTAGGTGTGGTAGGTGGAGAACATGAAATATTTAATATTTTATGTTCTCGTTCATTTTCTTTGACCTACTGTCGAGGTAGAATAACGGCACTCAACACGCAAATTCAAAATTCGTGGAAAGCGGAGTGTCTTAACACTAGGCTCCTTCTGTCTGCTACATCTCAGCGTGATTCTGAAAAAGCAATTAAACTTTACGATTCATTATGAAAATTATACTAGAAAATTATTATATTATATAAGAATATTATACTAACGGTCTTATTCATAAAAAGTTATGGAACAGATAAAGTGTTCTATAAGCCCACTATAAGGAAAACGTCAAAAAATGGTATTCATAACAGCATTTTAGCGCTAAACAGTTCTATAAGCCTATTATAAAGTTATAGACGCCGAGACCCTACTATAGCCGTTCTATAAAATAAAAAATGGCCGATTTTCAACAGCTGATCATCGAAAATGACATTTGATGTAAACAAAATATTGTAAATATTCAATTCCTGTCAATTTAGTTAATACTCAAGTTGTGTTAATTTGCCACTTTTATGATTAAAATGGAAGCGTTACAAAGCAGAGATGCTTCGGAAACGATGGTAGGAATTGAAAACACAACAGTTCACATCGAAGAAAGATGTATAGAAGGGTAATCCATTACCAAGTAGGGGTAATCCATTTTCCTTGAACAAAGAAATCTACTGTGAATTTTATAATAAACTTGGTGTGTGATCTCTGATTAGATTATTATTCTAGTACCTTACATGAAATCAAACTAATAGCTACTTGAATTGAAGATGATGGAGTCGTCGAGAGGTAAGTATTTTTATCTTACTTGACTTGAATATACTATTCATACAACACATACTCATAAAGTGACACGTATTCGTGTACAAGTACTTACAAAATTATCTTTTTCCTTACAGTATTAAGAGGATGCTCAAGAACACCATGGGTTGTCTCAAACAACCACTAGCCGGATCTGTGCCCGAGTTGCATGTGCACTTGCTCAATACTCAGTGTCTCTTATTAAAATGCCCAGTACTTTTTCTAAAGAAGAGCATATTATGACAGAATTTAGTTCGTTCTATTCTGTACCCTCAAAACCAAAGCGAGAAAAAAATATAATGCAGCACATATGGCAAACAGAAATACTGTAAAAAATGCTTTGGAGTGACATTCCATAGTTCTTAGGGGTACAGTAGTATAAATGCATATATGCTGTTTTACAAAATTTTTTTAGGATGAATTTTTGTAAGTCAGTTAATAAAAAGAAAATATACATTTCTATAATTTTTATTTGGTCTTCTAATATAATTTTATTTTTAAAGATTTCTTCTAAAAGTGTTTTGTTTTTCATTGTCCATCTGGGCCTCATACAGCTCTTTTCTGTAGGCAATTTCATTGTCTGTAATTTGCTGAGCAGCACAGTTTTTATTGTCATGCTGTAACCAAAAATGTAATATATATATTATTCTTTTTAATATAAGTTTTCTAAACCAGTATTAATTATGTCAAAATATATCTTATTTACAAATCTGTTATACAAATTATAATATAGCTTGTAGATTGTACTGATTGATTTTTGTAAATTTGTTTCAACTTATTAATATGTTATATTATTACATTATTATAATTAGTTATTGTAGTTACAGTAATAATAATAAAACTGATTTCATTCAACATCCATGTTTATTTTTTAATCTAAAAAGTTTCTTGTTTGCTGGTGTGGTAAGCGAGGTGTGTAAGTGTTAGTATCTAAAAAATATAATCAGAATTTCTTTCTGAGCATTGTTTAGGTAGTGTAAGTTATTTAATGTATTATGATGCAAAATAAAGTCAAATAAGACTTTCGTACAAGAATAACTGGTTGATAAATATACTAACAAATTATTTGTTTTTGACATTTTTAAAGTGTTATTCCACACTTAGGTATTAACAAAATTGTGGCTGAGTTGCTTTGTATAGATTGTACAGAAGGGCTTGGCTGCAAAATCTTAAATAATTAAATTAAAATTAATTTCTGGGTATTGTGGTATATATACAGTTATTTTATTCATGCAGCACAGTTAATTATGTTTAATATGTCTAATAAGTATGAATAAAACACATAAAATAAGATAGGATAAAATAAGATAGGATTTGTGTGCATGATTTCAATACATCTTTAATACAATACACATACCATTTCTTTTTCTGCTCCGGAATTGTCATATGGAAGTGATGAATTTTGTGGTATATAACATTTTATTTGTGGTTTTTTTTCTATCCTGTAATATTCCTATATCATACTTTGTTATATACTGAAACAAGAAATAATATAATTACATAATTATTTATTTACTCAAAATGAAATACTATTTGACAAAATATTCATATTTTTATGTAAATCAAATTCAAATTAATTTGAGTCTCACATGAGGGAGCCACACCGCAAGGTCACCATCACTATTTGCTGGTAGGTGGTGGACCACCATCTGTTTTTAACATCTGCTTTCTCTCAATGTACTTGTACTTCTTTAGATATTTTTCATTTTAATAATACCCCCATTGGGCTTAAAATTGTAGCAGTTCCGAGTGTGAACTGAAACATTAATTGCTTTGATAAAATAAGTAACTATATACACGAAATACTCAATTATATTATTCAAATTTATCTCATTAAGTAGCTATAGTGTAAATCTTGCCATGCGGCCAGCTTTTCGCGTTTTATTTTCATTAATTGAAAACTCTGTTTCTGACCAAATCTTTCAAGATCATCTATGGAATAAAAGCATAAGCATTAAAGTATAATAAGCGTATAAATGTCTCCAAAACAAAACTTACGTGGTCCAATCAGCTGTATCAGTAAAACCAACTTTATCATCCTCCAACCAATTCTCACTCATTTGCCTTTTTTACTTTCTACAATTTTCGATTCTGATGCTATTTTACAATAATAATTATGTAATATTTAAAATAAAATAAACGAGGGGCACAGAACACAATGTAAACAAATATCACTGAGCGGTAACTTGTCATACCACAAGCAACAAAATATGATTATAATCCGTAATAATGTCTATGATTAGACGTATTTGGTAAATTGATACACATTATCTGTAGTCAATTCGGTACAATTGACAAGCGTACTTGCCGATTTCATCGTAGTGGCAACATTCTAGCTTATTAACCGCAAATTAGTTATAGGAGGTTAATAGAACTGTTATGAATATGCAAAGTTATCGAACGTTTCATAAACTTATAGAGCATTTTAACTAATGAACGTTTTAAGCGTTCTATAAGGGTTTTTTATGAATAAGACCGTAAGAATATAACTGTACACTGACTTTTTGCTATATTTCAGTTGATTTTGGGCTTGTACTTCTATTTTGTTTTTAAACACTATTCAGAAATTACCAACATGAAGTGGTTGCCTCTTAGTGTACTTATTCTCTTCTTTTTTGTGTATGACATAGGTGAATATATCATTTATCAATTTTAGCTTCTACATATTAATTCAAATTAGATGTTTGTAAAAATATTTGCTATGTGCTATTTAGATAATCTTAAAACTTAATTATTAAATAAAAAATTTATAGAATTATTTAATTTTATTGAAAAACTATCTGATAATTTAAAATTCTTTACTTTTAGGTTTAGGCATCATTCCAACCACGTTGATGGGAGAAATGTTTAAAACAAATGTTAGGAGTAAAGGAAGTGCTGTTGTTTTAACTAGCTCATGGTTATGTGTTTTTTTGGTATCTACAGCGTTTGGAACATTAATGAATGTTGTTGGGGTGTATTTGTTATTCTGGATGTTTTCATGTTCTTCGGCCATCGCTTTTATATTTACACTGATATGGATTCCAGAGACAAAAGGTAAAAGTTTACTTGAAATACAATTGTCTAAATAATTTATATAAAATTATTTATCAAAAATGTTGTTTCATTTTTTTTTCAATTCAAATTCAATTTCAGAATCTGCCGTTTCGTACAATTTACTATCGTATTCGAACGTACGAACGTATCGAACGCTTGTACTGAGTGTTCCGTACCAATTCAAAGATTGTAGGCCAACGAGAAGTACAGTTGATAAAACTTGACAAATTTAGGTTTGCGGAACTCAGTTCGTACTTTGTATGAAATTAACTACAATCATAAAATTTTAATAGTTACCTGTACTTTAAATATAAATATCGCTTTTTCGGTCTTTTTCTGTTCTTTCTACTTGAAGCTTTAATTTCTTGCCAAATTTAATAAGTGTAGGACTACTGAAAATATCTTAGGTTACACAACAGCGAATTTAAGTTTACGGGCATATAGTGCATTTTGGCATAAAATTAACTACAACTATAAGCTTTGAGGGCGCCACAGTGCCAATGGTAATATCGGTTCCGTGATTTTTGTGTAATTTAATTGCAAAAAATATAAAAAAATTGCCAAATCTCATGTAAAACGTGAAAAACTGCTACAAATTACCAGGACAATATTAAGTGCTTTCTTAAAAAGAGTGTAAGACTTGTAGAAGACGTGTTATCCGTGTATAATCATAACGGTCATGAATCCGTTGACAGTTTTCATAGTGTTTGTTATAAAGAAATTCTAACGTTGGAAAGAACATTTGCGGACAATTTATTACGCTACGCTATAAAGCAACGGAGGAAGCAAGTAATATATTTTTCCACGTCAAATGATAAATGAACTGCATATCATTACAAAAGTGTTAAAAGTAATTATGCCTAGCGACATCTATTTAGGAGAAGCAAAAATTATATTCGATTCACGACAAATTTAATATCATAGTATTGATAATACGTAATACTACAACTGGTCGACACAAGAGGGCGTTAATTTATATAAATTAATTAATTCAAATCAAAGTTAATATTGTATACAGCCAAGCGAAATGGAAGAAATAAAAAATATATTAAAAGAAATGCAACAAGAATTTTACCAAAGGGAAGTAGTTAGTATACTAATAGGTTTTATCACAATGCTTTTTAATAAGATACTAGACACACAAGAAATACCTAAAAAATGGGGTGAATCTCGTATAATCCTTTTATATCAAAAGGGAGATCCTTCAGATATCATTAACTATAGACCTATTAACCTATTGTATGTATGTATGTATGTACAAGCATGTATGTACAAGCTATTCGCCATGTGCATGGAAAAACGAATAGAGCAAAATATAGAGATAAACCAACCAGTTGAACAAGCCGGTTTTCACCCTGGTTTTTCGACATATCCACACGCTTGATCAAATAATGGAAGTATATCTAGAATTTAACCGACCCTTTTACCTTGGATATATCGATCGATAAGTCATAGAAATAAAGGCTTATTATTATTATTATTATTATAAGCTTTACATTTTTCGGATTTTTTCTTTCATTTGTGATTTTAAGTTCTAACTTCGTGCCAAATTTTACAACTGTAAGTACAAGTGAAGTAACCAATAGGGTTTGATAACGCAACGAATTTCATATAAAATGCAGCAAAAACGAAGCATAAATCATAGTATTTCTTGATAATGTTGATTTTAACTCCAAGGAACTGTAGACCTGAATATTTGATATTAATTTCAGCTTGATAAGGCCACGCGATCTCAAGATAAGATAAATTTGTTTTGACAGACGGATAAGAAAGTGATACTAAAAAACCCTAAAAAAAATAAGTTAAGAATTAATTATTCTCACTGAATAGTACAAACTTTTTAAATTGTTTACATCTCTTTGTTAACAAGATAAAACGAAACGATGTCTACAACTCAACGCGCGTATGTCTCCTGAAAGCAGAGTATTTTAAGACAAATTTTTGTCTCCACCCCGCTATGCGGGAAGATTGCGGTGGCGGCGAAGCTGCTTTTTATATTTTCAAAGCCATCTATGGCTCAGTGCTAAACCATATGTCAAGTATCATTATTATCTTATTTGTAATTAATATTTTAAGACCTAAACACTTATTTAACTTTTTATTATACTTTTTATAGATTACCCTAATGATTTGTCATGATATGATTTATTTTTTATTGAAAACTTAAGGTACACAAAAACAACATTAGTTATAGAAAAAAATATTATTGTTGTTACATTTTTTAATATTCACTAATCGCTCACAAATGTGCTTTTGTTTTCTTTTTTAGAAAAAATATTTTTTTTGTAATACACTGGAAAAATTGAGGTGAGTCGTGGCGCAGATGCACAAAGTGTGACTGTAAAATCGACTGGTTATGGGTTCGATCCTCACTCGAGGAAATTAAATATTTATTTACATTTAAATTTTCATTTCTTCGCTCTGGTGTCGAGTTCCGCCATTGCAATGCCTCTAGAACTCGGAGGAAAGTAGGGAACGGAGTCTCTTAACGCTAGGTTTCCTCTGCCATCCCTGCTTTGTACGGAATATAGCTTGAAGCTGGTTGATGCACTAGAGAGCGAGAAAGTGATAATTCCCGCGAACGTAGATCGAGTCCACATTCATCGCTCGCTTTATAGTCAGATTTATAGGCTGTTCCACTACACCACGATGCCCTCTATAAATTTATGTACATTGATTTAAAAAAAACATAGGCTTTTTATTATACAGTTAGCTGCAATCTACTCATATAATTTTTTTACAATTTTTATTTTTAAGTTATAATTATATAAAAAAATTATAAATATTTTCTTTCTAATTATCTTTTAAAGTTTTATTTATCTTATCTTAGATAATAGACGTATCTGTGTGATCTTTTTTAATGCTGATATAATTTAATACAGTAGTATATATATGTTTGTGACACAGTATTAGAAGGTAAGTGTGATATGTAATGATTTAAATATGTATATTATAGTAAGTAGTTGGGTTTGTTTTTTTATAATATAGGCATTCACGTGAGTGCCGCACACTCCGCCACATCATATTTTTTAAATTAAAAAATACTTAAAAAAATCACCCGAGACGACGAATTCTTTTATTAATATATATATATATATATATATATATATATATATATATATATATATATATATATATATATATATATATATATATATATATATATATATATATATATATAACGCGAACCTATTTTTTAAATCGATTTCTGAAGTGAAGAGGTTATCAATTCGACTGTATTTTTTATGTAGAATGCTGGTGCTTCCTGCGTGGTCACATTTTAATTTGTAATTATTTAATTTGGTCCATTTGTGACAGTGTATCCATCCATGTGGAAATCACATGTTTTCAAGTTGCGTTAAGTACGTGCACAAACGAAAATAACAAATAACTCATTATCACGCCAACCGATTTCAATGATTCTTTTTTTATTGGAAAGGAAACACTTTAAAAGTAGTTTATTAAGAGTTTAGGTATGTTCTGATAATGAATTCCAGTTGAAGACAATTATTATAATTATTTTTAGCTTTACTCGGTATCCTGCACATAGAAGACAGAGGGAACCTGGGATTTGAAGGTCCAAGACACTCCATTTCTCTGTTCCTTCTCACTTTCCGCCGAATTCGGAAGCATTGCATGTCGAGTGGCGGAACTCAACGCCACGACGTTACTAGCGAAGAAATTGAAATATGAAACATTGCAGTTCTCAGAATGGGAATCGAACCCACAACATGTCACGTTTACAGTCGCACGGTGGGCTTCAATACAAAAAAATATAATTGGAGATTATTTAATGATTGAACGACCTTAAATTGAAAAATACAGCATAAATAAATAAATAAATAAATCAGCTTCACGCTACATTCCGCATACAGCAATTTAGGCAGAGGGAACTTAATGTAAAGACACTTCGTTCATTCCATGAGGGCCTCAAATTTATTATATAACGTATATTTTTATATAATTTCAGAAATAAACAAGATAGTGACTTAACTTAAAACCATTGTATAATGCCAACGAAAATAAATGGATTGCAACGACAATTTCTTATATCAATATGTTGTAAGTATCTTTTTATATATACTAGAATATTTCTTTAATCTATTTTTTCTACTAATGTTTTGCCTTATTACATAGTCATTTGTCATATTACAAATATTAACAGTATATGTGCTTGCATTATACGTATTATCATTATCCTTGAATAATCTTGTTTTTTAGTAAATATATATTATAATCTGTCGTGTTGTTTTAGATGTATTTAAGTGTACCGTGAAAAATGACTTTGTTTTATACAATGTAAATATAATAGAGATTATTATAATTATGATCATTATATACTATCATATTCTTATTATGCTTATTTATATTTTTTATATCTGTATTCGTTTATTTATGCCGTCAATTTTTCCCGACTGCTAAGGAAGAGTTATGTTTTTGGCGCGTATGTTGTATGTATGTATGTATGTATGTATGTATGTATGTATGTATGTATGTATGTATGTATGTATGTATGTATGTATGTATGTATGTATGTATGTATGTATGTATGTATGTATGTATGTATGTATGTATGTATGTATGTATCTTTATTACCTCATATCTTCAGACTTAACAGATTTACATATTTGAGGTATCGTTAGATTCGTTTTAGCAGCCAAGTGTTCTTAGTTAGGTGACGTTAAAAAACACAATCATGGCGTTTTTGGAGGTGGGACGCCATTAGACTTAGTGAAAAAACATTTTTTCTTTTCGCATACTACAATATGAATATCAAATTCAAGAGCTAAATACGAGGATTTCAAAAATGTATATTATGACTATCATTACCATAATCAATCCTAACAAAAAAGTGAAAAATAAAAATATATATTTGTAAAAACAAAAGTCCCGACTGCAGAAAACTAAAAAGAAAATAAACAAGCCTAATAGCTTATTAGGATTAACAGTCGGGACCTATAAGTAATTCTTCAATCAATAAAATCTTTACCAGGAACCCTGCATAATTTAAAGAGGTCCCTATCGGGGATAGAGGGTATCAAGACCATCCCTAGGTCAACAGCCATAAAGCCATGGCGAAAAATAAGCTCTATTGTATTTTTTAAAAAGTATTATAATATAAATAATTCTAATTATTATTTTAATAATCAATCTGTCTTAATTCAGTCAATCTAATAATAATAACCAATTTTGCACAAGTAAAGTAATATGATAAATTTTAATAAAACAAAAATATATTATAAAAACAAAAACCTCGATCGCATAAAACTAAAAAGAAAATGAACAAGCCCAATAGCTTATTAGACATTAACAGTCGGGGGCGTCTTTAAATTGTAGGGGGTTCCTAGTAAAGATTTTATTGGTTGAAGAATTACTTATAGGATTTGCTTGGCCTAATATCACCATCAGAATTCCCTATAACCGTATCTGGGTTCCTGGGTTATTTCAACTACCCCACACCAGGTCTTTTATACCGTATATATTACGGAACCCATTACCACATGTGTTTTCAGATAACTGGGCAGATACAATTGGGTGGGTGTATCAACATATTTTATAAATGCCGGCAACATATTAATAGCTTCTCTGGTTCACTTTACGTTTTCAAGTGATTGTCAAAAGATAACAACCTTTTTGATTCATAATCATCACTAGCATTTTCGACTAAACTACGATGGTTTTATGTAAAATTTTACAATATGCTGTAAAGGATACGGCATATTAATTCTGGCAAGGCGTTATTTGCATTGGTAATCATATCATATAAAACAAATCAAGAATTTCGCAAATACGACGATAACAAATGTAAATCTCGTCTTATTAGGTTATGTGACGTTGATTCAGTATATATTATATTTCACGTTAAAAAAAAAAGTATATATTATATTATAGCAAAATAATTTATTTATAAAATTAATTACTTTAAGATATTATATCAATAAACATTTATATATTTTTGTCATTTGGTGCAACAATGACCAGAGAAAATCCATACAAAATTTGTTAATAGTCTTTTCACATATATTGACATATTATTATTATTTCTAAAAAGCAATTAAGTCATTATTCCACCAAATGAGCGATATGTATTTCCAAAGATTACAAAGTCAAAATTTATTTTGTTACCTAAGTTACCTAACAATTAAAACATGTAAGGTTAATAGGTTGTGGAAGTAAACGAGATAGTCAGTGGTTCGATGCACACTTGGAAGGAAGAATTATTCCCACTTGCTAGCTCTGGTAAGATAAAATTTGTTGTCGAGTTCCGCCAATTACCATGAAAAACGAAGAACGCATTGCGTTTACCTGACGTAAAACAATTTCTTTTAGCTCTACATTGTATCCTAGTTAGGACACTCCGTTCCCATTAAAACACTCCACGTTACACTTTTCCCTTGTTAAAATTGCGAGGAAGTGAAAATATTAAATATTTCATTTCCTCGAGTAGAAATTTAGGCCACAAACGGTCGTGTTTACAGTCGCACATTTGTAGTCCTGCGCCACAACTGCCTATTTTATTATAATACAAAACACCTTACAGGTTACATTGGGCAGTCAATCACTGCTTTCACTATAAGTTGGACGGGGCCCATGCTGTTAAAATTTCAAGATCCAAGCCAGTCGCCCTTGTCGATAGAATTATCTGACTCCCAGATGTCACTTATTGCTTCACTGGTGTTTCTAGGCGCTATACCTGGTAAGGAATTGTATTTTTTTAATTATATTTGTCGTAAAAAAATATTTACTACGTATAGTATTGTTATCTATGATCAATAATCCTTATTATTGAATGATATGCATGAAGTATCTTTGCTTCCAAACATTGTTTTGCATATAATAAATTAATATTGGTATATTTCAGCTCCATATGTAATGGGATGGCTGGCCAATGTAAAGGGGAGGAAACTATGTTTAATAACAGGAGGACTTATGACATCAATATCGTATCTCATTTTAGTTTTTGCGAAGAACTTAGCAACCATATATATTTGCAGAGTCATATGTGGTTTTGCTGTTGCCAGTGGTGCAGTGACTAATTTGGTGTATATTGGAGAAATTGCGTTGGTATATTTGTATTTGTTATATACTAGAAAGAAATAAAATAGTTATTATAAGTTACTATATAGGAAAAACAAATATTTTATAAGCTTTTATTTTGCCTACTTGCCGTGTTAGTGTATGTGAAATCTTACAAATTGAGCCACTTCCCAGTGGGTTCAATTGAGCTGAAATTTGGATTAAGTACGTGTATTTCCCAGTGGAATCGCTCTGGTGTCGAGGCAAAGCGCGGCATTGCGTTCTGCCACTCAACACACAATGTCTCCAGAATTCGGCATAAAGTGGAGAACGGAGTGTCTTAACATTAGGTTCCCTCTGCCTATCCTGCTGTGTGCGGGATGCAGCGTGAAGCTGATTTATTTATTTATCTACATATATTTATTTACAATGGTTCAAATTAACTGTTGAAAATAAATTGTTCACAATTTCTCACAATTAATTTAAATTACTACTACTATTTTAAAAAATAAGGTATTTTTACACACATTATAGTATTAGTGGGTTATGCAATTCATTACAGCTCTTGATGGTCGGTCGGAACAAAACGTGGTGCGTTCTCTAACCAGAGTGGGGTAATGAAACTAAATTAAATATAATCATTATTTTAATGTTCTTAAAAATAAATATATTATTAAATATGAACAATTTCTAGGTCAACGAATATCAGAGGTGTACTTTTAGCAATTTTAGGAATATTTAATACAGCTGGCGCCTTACTGGTATATACTGGTGGGATGTTCCTATCTTACAAAGGTACAACGTCCCTAGGTTTGGTTGGAGGATTAGTGTGTACGTTTTGTGCCATTTTCATACCAGAATCTCCTATATTTTATATTTTAAAAAGTAAGGTTATACGTTTTTTTATATATCTAGGAACAATATTGTAAGAAAAATAATTACTGTCATCTTACTTTAATATTTTTGATAATTAAATTTTGTCGTGGATTTGATTGCTACTCGAGAGAATAAAGTGTCCAGTATTCTAATGAGAATGTAAAAGGAAATGTCCTCACTCTGGTTTCTTTCCTCGAGTTGGAATCGAATTCACAACCTGTCGCATTTGCAGTCACATTTTATGCCAATCCCTTACGACTGACCCCAATAAATAAAGATTCTACTAAATATTTGAATATTATGGAAAGAAATAAATCATTTGCATATAATTATTTACGTTTTATTTTTAGATGATGATACATCATTAAAAAAAGTTCTAAAACAACTAGACAGGTCTGAAGATATACATGAATTAATTGCATCAAAAAATGAATACCAAAATTCTACAAGTACCAAAGACTGGAAGGATTTATTTACAGACAGAAGTAACAGAAGAGCTTTAATAGTGCTCATTTGTGCGAATATATTTTTACAGTGTAGTGGTATCGTTACAATTGTACTATTCTCTGGAAGAATTTTTGAAATGGCTGGATCATCTATAGATCCTAATTTATCAATGATTGTTATATTATGCTGCCAGTTGTCTGCCAGCATGTTGGTACCATTTATCATCGAAAAGTGTGGAAGAAAGCGTCTGATGATGATATCTTGTATATTTTGCTCTTTGAGTATGGTACGTGTGATTCTTTCTATTTATTTATTAAATTCCTCTGTTGTTTGAGAGTGATACGGAACATCAGATTGTAGGTATAGTTTACAAAGTGCAGCGTTGAGGGTCACTATCTGATAAACGGTTTTCTTGTCGGAAATGGAAATATTTTCCCATTAGTAAGAGTCTACGATATACGACATACGTTAAAAAATATTATTTTGTATTAAAAATTATAATATCGGCATACGTATCTACATAACAACAGTTTTTCTTTATTTTTCAGCTTATATTGGGTATTTACTTCTATTTAGACTTTATAGAATACCTTGGAATTAACAACATCAAGTGGTTGCCACTTGTTATTCTTATTGTATTTTTCTTCAGTTTTGATATAGGTGAGTAGAATTTCATAAACATAAGTTAACTAAGTAGGTAATATATTAATTATCGTAGATTATCTATCACATTATGTATTAGGGGAGTTTTTATAAAAAATAAAGGGAGACTATATTTATAAAACAAAATTACGCTTTCCCGCTTCGTTCCTCATATTGCAGGGTAGAGAGAGCCTACCGTTAAGACATATAAGATATCCACATTGTGTGTTATCAATACCACATTGCAAAATAAAAGCAATTTCTGGGGAAAAAAAGAATACGATCTCCTTTCCGAATTGATTCAAATTCAATACGGTTCCACTTACATCACATGCAACGACGTCTCATATTTTTTTATTAAAGTCGTTTTCAAAAACATTGCACTCCAACTTTTAGTAACTTGAAGACAATTTTACAAACATGATTGTATCCATTTTACTTCTAGGTTTAGGCATAATCCCAACAACTTTAATTGGTGAAATGTTCAAAACTAATGTAAGAAGTAAAGGATCTGCCGTAGTACTGACCTCGTCGTGGCTTTGTGGATTTTTTGTATCCACAGCATTTGGAGTTTTAATGAATATTGTTGGTGCTCATGTATTATTCTGGTTCTTCTCGTGCTCATCGGCGTTTGCGTTTGTATTCACCATCCTATTTATACCAGAGACGAAAGGAAAGAGCTTATTAGAAATACAAAGGGCAAATTAAATCCTGTGGTGTTACATGGGGTTGTGGGCGGCGGTCATCACTTACCATCAGGTGACCCGTACGCTCGTTCGCCTTGTTTTTTCCCATAAAAAAATAAAAATAAAAAACTTTACTTGATTTGTTACATGTACTAGACACTGTTGTATGCTGTATTGATCATAATTATGTTATAAACTACTTTTAAATTGTGCCGTTGACAGTATAGTCAATAATTTCTATTAAGTGCCTTTGAATGATCACTGATCGAAATGAATTTCAGTCCATTTTTTTATTACTTTTTAAATTAGAGTATTTATTATTTTAGTTCTAGTTTCTTTGTTGAATAGTTTTTATTTATTTAGCATATAAAAAGAGCAAATATCCGCATCTAGGAGGATAGTGATCCTTGACTTTGAATTTGCTTTTGCGCTATTTTGTTATCCACAATTATAAATTGTTCCACCTAAAAATGGAACCACATGGGATCTCTGATAACAAACAAAAAAATACATTCAAATTTATAGCCTCCTCCTCTTTTTGTAGAAATCGGTTAAAATACGTATGCTCTCATACTTATGGAAATGCTGCATTATTCTTAATAATATACCTATATATTTTTATTATATGACTTTTTGAAATTTGTGGCAGCTGTCCAGCGTTGTTTCTATAGATTTTTTATTTCACGTTTTATCCCGCATCGCACAGCATCAGGGGCGGAGAGAATATTCTAATGACCACTTAACGGCTGAATTGGCAGAACCCGCACTTTTCTTGTATTAGCCTGGAAATGAATTAATTCATTCTCTCGATTGGAGATGGAACACACAACCCTCGCGTTTCTTTACTTAGCAAGAAAGCCTTCTAAAAAGCGTAAAATAATTAAAGGAATGAGTAATTTATTATAGATAAGTGTATCTACTCTATCCACCAAATTACTAGAATGAATATAAGCAAAATCCTTTTGTAGTAAACGCGGATGTCACTTTTAATCCTTAAAAATATAATATTATAGCAGGATTCTGTTCTCTGTTCCTCACCTTCTGCCCAAGCCATCGTTGAGTGGAGAATCTCAACGCCACGTTTTAATTGGTTGCCAGAGAGAGAAAATGAAAATAATTTGTACCCCCAAGTGGGAATCGAACCCATAACTGTCGCGTTCACAGTTAGTAAACGCGGCTTAAAACTATATTCTACTCTTGTACTGTCGTTTGATCATAGTAAAGACCAGACGCAAGCCCATAGTAAAGTAAAGTAAAAAATAGCTAGTCATTTTATAATGCCAGACACATTACAATCCTGCCATAGACATTATTTATATTTTATATATACATTTAGATATAAATGTGTGTATTATGCCACTAAAATATATTTATGTACAGAACCTATGTAATAATATATTACATGTATCATTGTGAGTGCACGTGTCACTGCACTATTATCCTTATTGTTTAACAATAATTGTTGTTTAGTTGTTTATTATTAATTGTTTTTGCAGTATAATAGTACACTTGCATTTTTCTTCAATTTTTACCTTTAGTTTTAATGTATAAAACAGGGTAAGCGGCAAGAGCGTAGTCGTGTGACATTCCGTTATCCACATAATTCAACGTCGTAATTTCGTAACATAAGTACGTAAAATGATTTCTAATGTATAATGAATAATTTTTAGTCGACTTCAAATAAAGAGTGTTCTGGTTTTACATGTTTGATATTTTTAGAACTGGATATTTTTTTAGTATGATGAACTATTGAGGATATACAATATTTTCATTTCCGCGCTATGGTAACAAGGCAAAGCGCAGCGTTGAGTTCCACCATTCAGACTTTGTTGCCTTGAGAAAGTGGGGAAAAGAGAAGAAGTAAGAAAAGGAGACAAAAAAGAGCGGAGATACATTTATAACCTAAGAGCTCGAGATTCTCTGCGAGATGTTTTTAAAGATGCAGATATTATGACAGTTGCTTCACGATTTGTATATTATAATATTCTGTTGGTCCGACAAACTACACAGCCTCATAGTAAAAATAGTGATAAACATATGATAGAAACGAGAAATAAAGATAACCTTGTTGAGATTATATTTTGTGTTTATCTTTTATTTTACCATTGACACTATTTTGTAATATCACTTGACTTACATCGATTAAAATCAACTAGCGTATTTACATGCGATAGAATTGGATTGATTGATTAATAAAAGTAATAATTTCTCCTGTTATTTATGTGTACTTCTTGGTGCTGCGCATCTGACTGTAAGTGACAGCGATAAGAAGTGTGATTCGATTTCTTGTAGGAAAAATAAATTGTTTTCATTGGTAGAAAAATGTAGCAACTTGTGCTTTACATACTTAATTGTATGTATACAAAGCACAAGTTATATTGTAAATTTTAAATTGTTGAAAATTTCCAAATTAAGAAGCAATAAGAAAAATCAAAATAATATTTTTTTATTTTGTTTGTTATTTTGTCTATAGCTAGTTACTTTACAATAGACCTTAAAAACAGAAATATATTCCAACTCCTCTGAAAGAGAAAGATTTTAAATATGAAATAAGGAAAAGTTTAGACCTTAGCCTACGAAAAGAGACAGTAGACTACCAAAATTTTCTAATGAAATCAAAATGAAAACAAGGAAGCCTGATACCAGCGTTGTCATATTAGATGTAATCGAAATAAATATTTTTCAAATAAAAATAAGTAAGAAGTGAAAATATCCTTGATGCAAAGGAATGTTATTTCTTTTTTTAGGGTTCCGTGCCTTTTTTAAGGAAAAAAGGAACCCTTAAAAGATCATTTTGCTGTCCATCTGTCTGTCAAGAGCTTTTATCTCAGGAAAGCTTACGCGAACGGTCCCATTATTTTTTGAAACATTAGTATTTCTACGTTTACTTAAAAAAGATATGGCCGTTTATCGCAATATCGCGTATTTCGACACAACAAAAGGAATCAAAATTAATAGAATACTTCCTGTCGACCTCGAATTATGAAATTTGGCAGCTAGTATCTACAGGTAGTACCTATTGCTTCAGAAAAAAAAATCTAAAAACTATACATTTGTGGTTAAATCATAAAAAATAAGGTCCTAAAAATCCTAAGCAGGAGGGACAAAATTTTGTATTAAAACTCATGACCTTCAATATTTATGCGGAATCCTTGGGTGGCGAGCCCACCTCGCGCTTGTCCGATTTTTCTAAAATTAGAATCTAATAACGCTACAGAGATGGTTGAATTGTTTCCATACATTAATGTATTCCATACATTAATAATTAGTTTTTATAACATTTTGTAATTTTTATTTTTTGCTGCAAACTAAGGCAAAATTATAACTAACTGAGTTATTTTTACTTGTCTTAATCTTTTGATGATATTTTTACATATACATATTTGTTAAGTATAATTAAATCTTAAATCGATTCTAATAAGGTGTAAGGGACTTTGTACTAGGTTGTTCATTGTATCACTATAGTGGAGGACATGACTGCTTTCTTCTGGTATTTCACAGCCAATTTTATGTTGTACTCCAAAATATTTTTCGTCATTGACCCCATCGCTTTTGGGATGTTTTAGTAATAAATATATTTGTCAAAAATATCAATAACAAGAACAATATTAATAAAAAAGAAGCTGAGGATAATAATTGTTTCAAAACTTTTAATATGAGATTCTTTGTTCGTTTCTTTGTATCAAATAGGCTCCAAAACTACTCGACCAATTTAACCATGTTTTCACTAATTGAAAATAGGAAGTAGCATAAGCTATAATTTATTTTAAAAAAAACTTGACTTGTGGGTACAAGTCCTGGAAAATTTCCTTTCTTTGCGTGCGCTGGTACCATAAGTTAAGAAGAAATTATAATATGTAAGTACTAATAAATTGTAGGACCAAACAGGTCTACGCAAAAGTTTTATAACTGCTCAGGTTAAGCCGGGCCGCAATAATATATCATAAATAAAAATAATGTATATTATTAATACATTATATATGTAAATGTACAACACTATAGTTCCTTGTCATATTTTGCATGCCTCATTTTTAGGGTTCCGTACCTCAAAAGGAAAAAACGGAACTTTTTTCCCTTAAATACTTAACGGATCACTCTGTTATTCGTCTGTCAAGACCATTTGTCTCATCAGAGATATCAAGTTGAAATTAATATCAAACAATCAGATCTATGGCCCCTTACAATACCGAAAAAAATAAGTCTCTAAATCAATGCAATTAAAATATACCTACGAAGATTTATGCATAGTTTTGATGTATTTTGAATGAAATTCTCGTAATATACCTTATTGGATGCTTCACATGGATGAAATTTGACACAAAGTAAGAACTTACAATATAAATAAAGGGAAAATATTAATAAAAAATTGTTGATTTATCATACAGAAAATCATTACAAACTTATATTTGTACCTCATTTCATACAAAATGGGTACGTATGCCAACTTCTCTAAGTTGAACCTACCCCCTACAATCCTGAAATTAGAAACTCGATGGGCGAGTCTGACTCGCACTTGACCAGTTTTTCTTATTTATATAATAAAGTAACAAATATAAAGTGAGGTAGATATGTACGTGCAATGGAACATGTCAATATAGTTTGTGAAGTCATTCAAGAACAATGTCTCTTACAGCCGGCGTTAAACGACAAGTTGCTATAGCGGGTATCTGTACGTGTATCTTTCTATTTCATTTTTACCATTATGTTATATATATATCGTGGATTATTCCGAACTTATGCTTTTTGTACCCTTATTTTTACATTTTTATATGAGTGATAACCGATACAGGCTCAGCCTGATGTAAAATTTTAGTAATTATAAATAATTTCGAATATTTCCAAAATTCCAAGTTTACCGTTAAATGTAAGTCATTTTAAATTTATTTATAATTATAAAACTTAGCAATTATACATAAACCAGCTAACAATACAATAATATTGCACCATCGATACAGCTTGATGACGAGAGAGAAGTGATGAGCTGAAATCCTGGGATTTGGGATTAACCATTAGTTTGGGATCATTTGTGTTTATTTCTTTGAGTGACAAGGAATGATGAAGATGTACATTTTTTTAATTAAGTGTGATTGAATAGTGTTTTTAGAGTGTTGATGATAATATTCCATTATTTTAACAGTACAATGACATGTTAACTATATAATATATGAAAAGACTACTTACAACTATAAACAACTGTTAAAATAGTACAAATACATATTTTTATCATGAAATTATCATTACTTAAATTTATATTTCCACTTCTTCGCTCTGGTGTCGAGGCAAAGCGCGGCGTTGAGTTCTGCCTCTCAACACGCAATGCCTCCAAAATTCGGCAGAAAGTGGGGAAAGGAGTGTTTTAACACTAGGTACCCTCTGCCTACCACCCTGCTGTGTGCGGGGTATAGTGTAAAGCTAATTTTTTTAATTTTTATTTTTATATATATATATATATATGTATATATTTGCTCTAAGATATAATTTTATACAGGTTTGGTTTGGTTCTTTGATTATGGCGTTCCGAGCGCGTAATTTCATACAGATAACAGTGTTATTGTTGAATATATCCTTCTTTATATATAAAGAAAAGATTAAATCAATTGTATGTACTCTAGCTAATCGTAGTTACGGATAGTTATCAATAAACCTAATATAAAATTAAATCATATTAAAATGCTGCCACTGCAAAATTTTTTTTCACTCGTTAATCATATCACTTACAATTTACACAATATATAATTATAATTTAAACATACATATATTTTAATTTACTTTTCAGTGTATATTGGGCAAATGTTATTGGGCTACAACCTGAGTTGGTCAGGACCTGTTATACCCAAGTTACAAAATCCAGAAGAATCTCCACTTTCACATGAATTGACTGAGACGCAGGCTTCGTTAGTTGGATCTTTATTGTACCTTGGATCTATACCAGGTATCATTTATGAATTTTATGAAGCCGTACACTTTATCCCACATATAGAGGTATACTGCAGGGTAGGCGGAGAGAACCTTAAGCGTTAACACACTCCGTTCTCTGTTTTTCGATGAAATTCATATCATAGCGTATTGAGTGGCGTAAAACTCTAACGTATGTAATTTGACCACTTTACTTATGTAAGCAGAGTCGAAAGCAGCCAGACCTTCGTTATGTTATAAAATCTAAAAGTTCCTGTACGCATACACCCTACAGCAAGTACTATAAGGGATTATGCAATTTGTATTAGGTAAATAAGGTGCATAAAGTAGTACCTAACTTTAGTTAAATTATAAAGCTGTTTTTTATATATATATATATATATATATATATATATATATATATATATATATATATATATATATATATATATATATATATATATATATATATATATATATATATATATATATATATATTTGTTTTTCAGCATCACGCTGTATGATCTGTTTTATATTTTCTTGGGAATAATATTAAAAATAACTTAATCCATTTTGCATGGTTACTGTCAGGCTCTTGTAATTTATTAGGGTTTAGATGAAAACCTAATAAATGAAAAGTGCCTACGAATTTAATATAGCAAAATTACGATAAAAGGATTATATTTATATTATTAATTTGAATAAGCTAATGTGAAGAAAGTCGGTGTTTGCTTCTGATATGTTTGTAGGCCCTTATAGCTTAGTATACAGGGCTTAGTATACAGGGTGGAAGCGTCTGTGCTCCTTTAGCGGGAGCAGCATATAGGATAAAATATTTCAAACCCATACCCAAAGAAATTAATGTAGATCCTCAACAGTTTACATGTAGAATATTTTTTTTTCATTTTAAGATGTTTATTCATAATGTATTTCATATGGCGCAGATACGAATAGATAACAATAACGTAAACACATACTACTACAAAAATACTAGTAAGCGATGCCGATCTGCTTCAGCATCGCCGCCATTACCTACGTACGACTCGATTTCGATTTCGAGGCATGTGTGGCGTTGTCGCTTTGATAGGTTTGTGTCTGTGTGCGTCATTCTTAACAAATAAAAAAAAAATTGGGACAAAAATGTATTTGGTTTTTATAGGCTAATGAAAATGTAACTGTATATTAGAAACACTTTTAATAATATAGAATTATTACATATATCTGCTTATGTATTTTTAATTTCTTCTTATTATATTTCTTATTATTAAAAATATTTATAGTTCTTAATTTGTTGCAAAAGTAGTAATGTAGGATCACAATTTTCATATTTATTAAAAAAATATTGAGTTTTATCGGTCACAGTTATTGATTATTATTTATTTTATTGATTTCAGGTCCATTTTTGGTGGGATGGCTATCAAACTACCAAGGTCGAAAACCATGCTTTATTTATGGTGGTATTTTGACCATTCTCACATATATTATTCTATTGTTTACCAAAAATTTGCCGATGTTATATATTGGAAGACTACTAAATAGCTGTGGTACATCAATCATAGTTGTCAGCAACATTGTATATATAGGTGAAATGGCGTTAGTATAGACTAGATATGTAAAATATTTATAAACGAAAAACAGTTTATATACGAGTATAATAACTCTTAGCGGTAAAAATAAGGATGTTAAAAGCCTCCGTTTCCAGCCAAAAAATTCCAGCCAAATCCAGCCAAACAGAAACACAAAACAACTGGAACTTGTGCTATGAATTGAATTTAAACATAAATATGCACCCGAAAAAAATTACCTTATCTCGTGTTCAGTCATACATTTTTCAAATGTTAACAAATTAAAAAACAATTTTAACAAATGATTCTATCAATTTTACTATAAGAAACCGTGTGATGACAAATTAAATATTATAGGTGAGGACAGAGGTATAGTAAAATCGTAATTTGATGAAAGGTCAGATGCCAACTAACAAAGCAACTTCACAGTTTCTGCATAGCAGGGTATAACCTGTTGTAAAAAAATCCATTTCCCAAACTGAGGGAAAATTTTAAATGATTGCGAAACACGACGCAGCTCTTTTTGGTAAATGAAAATAATTTAAATTAAAATCATATCTCCTGATAGGAATTGAAATTCATCCCATTCACATCCATCGCGTTTACTGTCAGACAGTGTCCCACTACTCTACTATGGCCTTAATAGTATCCTTGTTTTTATTTGCGATTATTAGATTTTATAATTTATTGATTTTTTTATAGATCCACACATATCAGAGGGATTCTCTTAGCTGCTTCGGAATATTCACTACGTGTGGTCAATTAAATGTTTTCCGTTGGACCATTTCTTTCCTATCAAGGAACAGTTTTTTTTTTTTTTTTTTTTTTTTTTTTTTTTTTTTTTTTTTTTTTTTTTTTTTTTTTTTTTTTATATACGAGTATAAATTATAGCGGTAAAAATAAGGGTGTTAAAAGCCTCCGTTTCCAGCCAATTTTGTGAAACAAAACAACTGGAACTTGTGCTATGAATTGAATTTAAACATAAACATGCACCCGTAACAGCTTACTTATCTCGTGTTCAGTCATACATTTTCAAATGTTTTACAATTAAAAACAATTTAACAATGATTCTATCAATTTTACTATAAGAAACCGTGTGATGACAAATTAGATATTATAGGTGAGGACAGAGGAATAGTAAAATCGTAATTTGATGAAAGGGCAGATGGCAACTAACAAAGCAACTTCACAGTTTTCATAGCAGGGTATAGCCTGTTGTAAAAAAATCCATTTCTCACTTTCCCTCAATTTTAAATGATTGCGAAACACGACGTAACTCTTTTTGATAAATGAAAATAATTTAAATTAAAATCATATCTCCGGAAGAGAATTGAAATCACATCCATCGCGTTTACTGTCAGACGGTGTCCCACTACTCTTATATGGCCTTAATAGTATCCTTGTTTTTTTGTTTTTATTAGATTTTATAATTTATTTTATATTTATTGATTTTTTTATAGATCCACACATATCAGAGGGATTCTCTTAGCTGCTTTCGGAATATTCACTACCTGTGGATCAATTACAATGTTTTCCGTTGGACCATTTCTTTCCTATCAAGGAACAGTTTATATTGGAATGGCTATGTCGATTATATTTACGATTGCTGTTTTAAGTATACCGGAATCACCAATGTATTATGTTTTGAAAGGTATCTTAGTATTGCAACCGTTTTTATTCAATATTTACAGGTAAGAGTTTAAGAGTGTAACAGATTTTTAGATAAATTATTTTCTTAATTACGGCAATTATAGATAATCCTATTAAAATAATAATCAACCAATATGCTCAAAATATAATTAAATAAATATTCGTATAGTTCAAGCGGACGAGGTTGTTCGAGAGCAGCTAGTCATAACTTATACATAAAGTGAAACCAAAATATAATAATATGCTTGTAGATGAAGAAGATAAAGTCCTTGAAATTCTAAAGAAGCTTGGACGGTTTGAAGATAAGGATATATTATTTGAAACGAAAAAGGAATATACTTCGACCAACGAAAAAATGGATTGGGTTGAACTTTTTACAATAAAAACTAACAAAAAGTCACTATTTATCGTCCTTAGTATGAATATCTTACAACACCTTAGTGGTGTTATGGCGGTTATATTTTTCTCATCATCTATATTTGAAATGGCCAATTCTTCAATAGATTACAACTATGCTATGATTATTATCGGATGTTTTCAATTAATTGGGAGTGTTATCTCGCCAACTTTAATTGATATTGTTGGGAGAAGAAAACTTTTGTTATATTCTACTGCCGCATGTTGTATTAGCATGGTGAGTAACCAAATTGAGATAAAAAATAGAAGTATAATCTACTAATTCACTTATTTTATATATGTATATATGTATGTGAGTATACATGTGTGAGATACGTACATTCCCGTTCTTTCTTTTTGTTAATTATTTTATTGTTATTCTAGTCTGACACAAAGTGCGACTGTAAAATCGACCCTGCTGTGAACGGGATACAGCGTGAAGCTGATTTATTTACTTCGTTTTGGGTGTACAATGAAAAGTACTATTATTATTATATCTATCTATCTATTTCTTTACCGTTAGTGAGTGACTAACAGACAACGTATGACTGAAACACGCAACGTAAAAAAGTAACATTTGGCATGAATTGGTCCTTTTGGGAGCACTAAGAAAGAGATTTACTATGGAAGCAGAAAACACGAGATCAAACATTTTGTAGCCTGTGCAGACGAGACACATTTAATATTGCTTTTTTTGTTTATTTCAGATGGCATTGGGTATATATTTTTATTTACTACATTTGAATCTTCCCGCACTGGACAGCGTGAAGTGGTTACCATTGGTTATATTGATCTTTTTCTTTATTGGTTATGACTCTGGTAAGGAATTGCTGTGTACTTAATACATTATTAATCGTAGATTCACAAGTCCACATGGACATTGCTACTTCTCATGATATAAATGGATTGGATAGAAATATTTGGCTGATAAAAACATTTTATCTTTACCTTTTATTATTATATACTTATTACTATATATTATGGCTTAAAGAATATTAAACTAATCTATTTAACTATAAAGACGCAGGATACACAAAGTGTACTCCAGAATTCGGTAGAAAGTGGGGAACGGAGTGTCTAACACGAGAACGGGATTGTTCTGAAGAACGGTTTGACATGTTACGTGCCGCTGAATTTTCTAACCGCACTTACATGACAAGCTTAAATATCATCCACACCACCTGGATACGTGGCACTCCACTACTGTGCGGTTTTGTAGGAACTTCCTTCCACGCGCCGTAGAATTATGGAATGACCTACTTGCGGCAATGTTTCCAGGTCGATATGATATGGATACCATCAAACAGCGAGTCTATCTCCACGTTAAAGGCCGGCAACGCACCTGTGAGCTACAGGTGGTAGCACTCTGGTGTTACATCGCGTATTCAGACCGCGTTACGCCGCATATCCACCTCAACATCTTCATTTCTGTGACATGAGGTTCCGGAGGTTACCGAGACTGTGCCGGCCAACATTCGTTGCCGTATAAAAGAACAGAGCGGATGATGTTGTTGTATATCAGCCCCTTGAGCTTGTGCGGTATTCTGCGATTACAGATCGCACCAGTGACGCTGTCGCATTTGGCCCAGGCGGCGCTTATTGGACTATGAACATCGTGATTAATCCTTTAAGGATAATGCTCGAGTCCAGGCTACCGTAAACCATGTACTCAGTCTTCGATACATTTAGTTTAAGAAATTCTCATGCGTTAATATACGTATATTGAACAAGAACTTACTAAGAGAAGAGCCCTGGTGAACCTACACTGAAATATGGAAGGGTTTGGTGTCGCCAATCGGAGTTGTGGTAAATGTCTGTGATAATATCAATAAAGACCTCAGGAATTCCCACCAAATATAATGACTAGGCCCACAGTCAAAGGTCTTCTGTAGATCTAAAAAAGCCACATGCAGAGCTCTCCTTTTTTCCCTGTATGCATTCATCAAAGTTCTGAGGGCAAAAACGGCGGCGTCAATAGTGCCCGATCCTGGCTGAAATCCATATCGAGACTCAGAGATAGTACACTTTCGTCGTAGCCTAAGGTCGAGCATGCACTCGAAGAACTTCATGGTATAACTCATAAGCTTGATGTCCCCTCTAACTACCACAATCTTAAACACTTCCTTTGTAAATAGGGATAATGAAGCTAAATCGCCCCTGGTGTGGTCTTTCCAGTGTTCAATATATCATCAAAAAAGATCTGGTTTAGTTTTAAGGTTTTTACAGATACATCAAAATTTCGGAAATTTTGTTTTATATGTATATTTTGTTTCAGGATTGGGTATCATTCCAAATTGTTTAATAGGAGAGATGTTCACATCAAATGTTAGAAGCAAAGGTTCCTGTGTGGCATTAACTACCACGTGGGTAGCTGGGTTTTTACTGACCACTGCCTTTGGATCAGTCGTCGATAATTTAGGACCCTACGTAGCGTTTTGGTTCTTTTCCTTTACATGTGCATGTGCATTTGTATTTACTATATTGTATATACCGGAGACTAAAAAGAAATCTTTGTTGGAAATTCAAAAAATTTTAGGCAAATAATAATTTTTATAAAACCATTTTTAATATGGGTATATTAGGTTTGCAATGTTTTGCGCTTTGAGCTCGATGTATTTAAGACAAGAAAAAACATTTAAATTTAATTGTACGTTAAATATGACAATACAAAAGGGAAGAAATAAATAATATTTTGATCATCTTGTCTTCTATTTTAGGTTTTAACTTTTTATTAAGTTATTTAAGCTTAGGTGTTCCTCTATTTGCATCGATAATGTGTTATTGTGTAAGAATCGTAATTATGATCCCCCTATTTTTTTTTATAAATATGTCAAAGACTTAAAGAAAGTTATTGTTCTGACCTAGAATTTTGAATATTTGCATATTTTTTACTACAAAAATAATAAATACGTTGTTTATTCACCCATTTATCTGTTTATTTATCTATTCATTCACCTTGTAATACTACTAATATATGAATGTGCCTAACATTGCTTATACGATATAATGTTTTTAAGAGTTGATTCATAATCAAGTTACCTATTTATACCAATATAATAAAGCGCTAGAACTACCGGTAGGATTTACATTTTGTTTCAGAACAACATTCCTCCGAAGTGCTATAAGCTATATAACATCAAGGTTGTAATTCTAAGTTACTTTAAATAACGAAATAACAATAATAATAAAATCGAATTGCTTTAAATTTGCGCGTTTGCACTGCAAAAATAGTTTAATATACATATGGTAAGTACATTGTACTACAAAAACATTTAATATCATTAGTTGTAAAAAAAATCGCGAAACGGTATATATATGTTTTATAAATGTTCGCATTTATTATATATAGCATTATTTCTAAATAACCCCTTTATTCAGATGTCACTGTAATTAAGAGGACGTCCGTTCGTCCGTCCGTTTCCGATTACCGATTGTATCAAGTGGGTGTAGTGTACCATGTCTTTTCCGGTGGATTTCCAATAAAACCACACGGCACCTGTAGCCCGTCCGGTGACGCTGTCAAGAGCAGTCCAGGTCAACAGCATTAAAGCCAATTTAAAAAAAAAGAAAAAGGCACTCGTGTGCATTATGGTCTAAAAAAATTCTGTTGGGGAAAGTCGTTATTTGAATTAGTATTAAATTATTGTAATATAGACAAATTCCGTATTGCATCTGGATGCCCTTGGTAAGTACGCAACGAGAACCTACACAAAGATTTCGAATGAAAATTGTTAAAGGAATTCTACAAGCGGCTAGGCAAAGGCTTCTGGGAGCGCGCAGATTCCCAATCCAATCCCTTTATCGTCGAAGCGCGTAAGTACGCTCTTCATTCATACCCGCTTCTTCGACACCCTCATAGTGTTCTTGATCCCGATGATCTAATTACTGCCGCAAACGCTCAGTATATAGGCAAGGTTCTTTCCTCAGACTCACAACACACTCTCCTCTGCGACGAGGCCAGTCCTATCTCACGGCACCTCTGCGCCTCGGCACATTGGGGCCCAACGTTCATATGCCCTTCTGACCAGCGTACGCAGACCATTCAAATTTAAATTCAAAATATTTTTATTAAAAATATTATTATATTATTTGTTCAAATAGATGTTATAAGCACTTTTGAATCGTCCAATTAATTTATAAACAAAAATATGCTTATAAAGATTAAAATTTATCATTTTTTTAGTTAACCTCGTGTCTATTATACTCTGTTTCTATTAAAATACTTCCGTTCCCTACTTTCCGCCGTATTCTTGAGGTGTTGTTGTTTTAAGTGGTGGTGGTTCGTAACTCAACGCCACGCTTTGCCTCGTTATAATATTTCACTTCTGAGAGTGGGAATTCCACTTATTTTAGAATGAATTCCACTTATTTTAGAATTTTTTTAGTTAACCTCGTGTCTATTATACTCTGTTTCTATTAAAATACTTCCGTTCCCTACTTTCCGCCGTATTCTTGAGGTGTTGTTGTTTTAAGTGGTGGTGGTTCGTAACTCAACGCCACGCTTTGCCTCGTTATAATATTTCACTTCTGAGAGTGGGAATTCCACTTATTTTAGAATGATACAGGACAAATTACTACTGGCGATTTAAACATAATAATTATCTTAGCTATGCAAATCTTTCTTATCGTATTTCTATTAATTGTGTAAATGTAATAGAATATCATATATATAACGCTTATTTTGACGATAGCATTTCAAAAATTATTTATAAACAATCTTACTATTAGATACAATGTAAAAATTTTCATTAATATGGTAACGAAGGAAAACGCGGCGTTATGCTACGTGTCTTAATGGAGTACGGAATGTCTTAACACTAGGCTTCCAAGTTCCCTCTGCCTAAATAAATCGATAAAATAGGAAACAAGTAATATTTTTTGTTTAGTACGTAAAGGTATAATATAAAGTATATAATTTATGTACATTACAAATAAGTTAAAATTACACAATTCTATTGGATTTATTGAATTTATGTGGGTATTTTTATAAATTATTATTGAGATATTTCTTATATTATGTATTAGCGCCCCGCTCGCGGCTTCGCCCGCTTAAAATACATGATTATTGATTTAATAGGCGGAATTGATTGACAACTATAAATTAAATTAAAATTAAATAAATTAAATTAGCTTCACGCTGTATTCCGCAACAACAGCAGGGAAGGCAGAGGGAACCTAGTGTTAAGACACTCCGTTCCCCGCTTTCTGCCGAATTTTGGAGGCATTTCGTGTTGAGGGGCAGAACTCAACGCCGCTCTTTGCCTCGACACCAGAGCGAAGAAATGAAAATATAAATTGAAGTAAATATTTTATTTTCTCTACGGGTGATGAATCCACAACTAGTCGCCTTTACATTCACTTGGCCTCAACGTGATAACATAAAAAAATATTAATGAAATAAAATATGATGCCTAAATAGGTACTTCTACAAATTGAATTGTTATCACTGGATTATCATTACATATTTAGTAAATTACATATAAAAAAGAATTAATTGGATATTACATTTTTTTCGATAAATTTACACTCGTGCTATTTAATTACAAGTAAAAATTGATGGATAGATGCGTCACAACAAACGAGCCGAACGCTTAGGCCGATCGTGATTCTCTATCGCTTGTTCTGCGCTCTCTTTCTTGCTCAGGTTGAACGTTACATTGAGCCATGCTTTTTCGTGAAGGTGGCGTTCATCGATTTAATATACGTTTTCTACAACAATCTACAAAGAAAAATGAAATATACATATTTAATAAATTTATAAAAATACAAATACAATACACATTGTATTTTTATGTATTTTCTTAGCATTTGCATACGACGTTTGTCGATTTTTTACATTTACAAGGCCATTGTTATGTTAGAACACGTGAATGTAAAGGCTATAAATATAAAATAAGTAAATAAATTAAATTTAATTTTCTTTTACATTTAAGGTTAATTTTTTAATTATATTTTATTCTTTTACTTTACCGATTACATGACGATTTTTTCTTTTGTATTACGATGTAGTTTGAAAATTAGTGGTAGTATTGTATAATGTACATATTAAAAATATTTAACACAAATGAAAAAAAAGATATGTGCTACACATATCATTTGTATACCACGGACTATTTCAAAGTGTTCGAAATTACGTGTTTCTGGAAATGTACAGATTTTGTAATTTTTTTTAATATGATCTATTGATAATTATTTGTTTAATAAGACCCCACCCCATCTAGACAGATATATAAAGAAGAGTTAGAGTTATACACAATATAACTCTAACTCTTCTTTATATATCTATATATATAAAAGTTAAATATATCTTCTCTATATATATAATAAAAGAGTAGAAAAGTCAACTCTGTACATGAGAGATATAAAAAAAAATCGGTCAGTTAATCGGTCTGCTGCACTCTAATCAATTAGTCATATGCTAATATCAGAAAAAAAAAGTTTAAAAACTAAAATCCGACTAATAAAAACCGCTCTTAAAAGAACAAAACACGAAAATAGTCTCAACAAACTATTAAAAACTTACCGACTATTAAGTAACTACTTACTTACACGTATTGTATTATAGGAATACAGTAGGTGGTATACGACTACGAGTTTAGCCGTCTTAAAACATATCTGTATCAGTATGACATAAAAATACGTTAAAATATAATACGTGTAAGTAAGTTGTTTATTTAATAGTCGGTAAGTTTATAATATTTTAATCTGAGAAAATAATTTATTAACTATTTATTCTTGAAGATTTTTTATTGCACCGAGTTCAAACATAATAAAACATACATTTCGAAATTTTATTATCTAAGTAGCGGGAAAGACAAGAAGACAAAAAAAATTGCAATAATAAACATAAAAACTATAAGGAATGTTGGTAGATTTCAAAAGGTAAAATTCGCATGTTTTGTAATAACTATTGGTATCTATTAAACAAAAATACTTTACATATGAAACTACTCCATTGCTATAGATACTAAATACTAGCGGCCCACTCGCGGATTCGCTCGCATACACCATATATAATTAGTTTATTATGCTGCATATGCCTTATGGCAATCTTATGATTGATTATATGTTATATACATTTAACTGTTTTTCATACATTCGAGAAAGTGCAAGCACTACGTGACTGGTCTCGAGGACGAAATCGATGGCAAAGCCGTCCACGTGGAATATGCTCGCGGCCGTAAACGGACCGTTAAATTATTTTAATTTCAATTTTTTCGAAAAATACAATCAAAATTCAAGTAAACATTAAATTTACGTGTCAAAGCCAAAACTTACGAACATGAACACGGTAACGACAAGCCTTGCAATTTTTTATTATTTTTTGTCAAAAATGCCTTAATTTGACAATAAGATATAGATAGACGATGCCGAAAACTTTTTTAGAACTAATTAAATAGGATATTTTTGTCATACCATATACTGACATATTATATTAAGCTTCTTTATACCGCACGCGCTTAACGAAATTCGATTGCTTTCATTATTATTGTTATTTCTGACTACTAAGACTTATACCGGGAGGTTGTACCCTAATTTAAAAATACTCCTGAGGAATGTAGCTTTTATACAAAACAAAAAAAAAGTATATCGGACCAGTACATAGATAGCGTTGTATTTTTTAGCGTTTAAATAAACTAGCAAACAAACAAACAAACTCTTCCGCTTTGTTATATTAGTATAGATTATAGTAAACGCCTGTCACGACGCAGAGGCAAAGGTACGACAGAAATGAAATATTCAATATTTTAATTTCTTTTCTGCGTGCCATTCAACACGCAACGACTCCAAAATTCGGCGGAAAGTGGGGAACAGAGTGTCTTAACTCTAGGTTCTTTCTGCCTGCCTGTAGCCTGTTGTGCGTGAGACACAGCATGAAGCTGAATTTTACTTCAAACAAGAATGCACAAATAAGTGATCATGTCCCTAAGAGTCAGTTATTTAATTCATAAATTAATTTACGTATTAGTACGTTAGGTAATTAATTAAGGTGTTAAACAATCCGTTCCCGACTTTCCGCCGATTTCTGGAGGAGTGGCGGAGCTCAACGCCGCGATTTGCCTCGCCACCAGAGCGAAGAAATGAAAATATAAATGTAAATAAATATTTAATTTCCTCGAGTGTGGATTGAACCTACAATCAGTCGATTTTACAGTCACATTTTGTGCCCCTGCGACACGACTATCCTCAAGATTCAATTTAACTTGAAAAGTTGTTAAATTTAGAAAAATCGTTTGGTAAAATTAAGAGAAATCGAATTAGAAATCTTGTTTCCAAGTTGAAAGTTTATATTTATATTTACAAATATTTACTATTAATAACTATGTGTTTCAACGGTTATCGTTTTATCTTAACGATATAGTTATAATGTGATGTTATTTTAATCAGACTGTCATATATTAGATATTACAATAAAACTTTATATTGTTTTAACTATCAATTATTAACTTCTTTTTTCAAAATGGAAGAGATTTGTTTAAGTTATTAGTTGTTTGAGTATTGAAAAATAACATAAAAATGAAAAGATATAAAAATAACAATGTACTAATAACCTGATTTAAAAATATAATTAATTATTTATATATATTTTATATAGTTTTTATAAGAAATTAAACTTTTCAGATACGAATATTATATAAATGCACAGTACTATGCTTTAAGCATATTATATTTTTATTATATAACAGCCAATGTAAATATAAAGTGAGGTAGTTGTGAACGTGCAATGGAACATGCCAATTTAGTTTGTGAAGTTGTCCAAGAACAATGTCTCTTACAGGTGTTAAGCGACAAGTGCTTATAGCTGCTATCTGTAGGTATATCTTTATATTTCTTTCATTATTTTAATTTTATCTTTTTATCTTCATTGTTATATACTAAGAATATCGTAGGGTTGATTCTTTGTTGAGCTTATGTTTTTTGTTGTTCGAGTGTTTTTTAAACATTTTTATATAAATAATAACTGATAAAGAAGTGAAATTTTGTGATTATAATTTAATATAAATTTTAATATTTGCAATAAATTATAAAAGTGACCTTTGAAAAGCGAAACGCGTGATAAATTGTAAGTAGTTTAGTTTTACCCACTCTTAATTAGTAAAACAATGAGCTAGCGATAGTTAAATTTTTCTTAACATTTCTGTTTATTTATTTATTTTCTTCGAGTGACGAAAAACTGACCATGGAACTAGGATTTTCGGGTGGCCCCAGTGTGTTTTTAGTTTTATAAACATGATATATGCTTAAATTTTGCATTTTTGGTTGTGTTTTAATATATCGTTATGTTATTAGTATTATTTGGATTGTTAATAAAGGCTTATTTAATATTATGTTATTAGTAAGATTAAATAAATTACGTACAAGATTATTTCTATATACATTGGTAAATAGAAATATTCATGTAAGTAATACATATAATCTTACACAAACAACAATAGATAGGATTTATTCAGATTTTAAAAGATAAGATTAAATCAAGATCTATTGAAATAAATCTGACTGATGAAAACTGGTGATTATAATACGAGTATGTCGTTGGTTGATTGCTAAATAGAATTGCTAAATAGAACAACGACGTCAATTCTCATTTTTTCAGTTTCATGCTGTAAACCGTATAGTTGGCAGGATACACTTTCCGCCGCATTCTTGTTGGGGCATTGCTTGTTGATTTGCTGAACTCAACGCCGCCTTGACATCGATTTAATTTTCAATAATGAATATATATAAAATTAAATAGAACTGAAATGCTACCACTGCATTTTTATTTTCATGATTTGACTTTATTATTTTTATATGCCTATTAATTATACTTATATAAATAATTATTATTATGACATATATATATAAAATTGTTTTAACTTTTTAGTATACGTTGGGCAAACAATTTTGGGATACACTCTGAGCTGGTCAGGCCCTATTATACCAAAATTACAAAATCCAGGAGAATCACCACTGTCCCATGATTTGACTGAGACGCAGGCGTCCTTAGTAGGGTCTTTAGTGTATATTGGATCTATACCAGGTAATATTGATATTTTCTTATTTTCACGTTCTATCATTATAAAGCAGAGAGTGTTAGGACACTAGCGGAATTTACTTACTACTTATTCGTTTACCGGCGAAGCGCTGTGCCAATGAGTTATGATGGTCCCATTTAAATATAGTACGTTGGAGGTTAACGCCTGTACTGTCAAACATAGGTAGATATACAAGTTAGTTGATTTTACAATATTGTTAAGGCCGTCGTGGCGCAAGGATACTACCGTGCGACTGTCAACGCGACGGTGAATGAAATATTTTATATCCGCTTTAAGTTTCGCCACTAAGTTAATGATTTAACTACAATTTTTTTTGAACACATAATCGCCTATGATTCTCAGTAAAGATGCAGCTTTCTAATGGTGAAAGAATTTTTGAAATCAGTCCGGTAGTTTTTGTGTGAAAATATTACAAACATACAAAAATAACATACAAAAATACAAATGTTTCCTCTTTATAATATTAGTATAAAAGTATAACAACATATATAAAAATATGTAGGTATAAAACTTTTGTTATATTACCAAGATCTTATTCAGCACTTGTTAGAATGAAATAGCACGTGTTTTGCATAATAGAATACAACGTGCTTTGAAATTTTTTTAGGTTTCATATTACTTTGTATCAGTGATAGAATCTTTGTTCAATTCTCTCCGTCTAGATCAATACCATGGAGAAGCAAGACTAAAAAGAAAGTATTATTTTCTTTTGTGATATGGAACCATAAAAATTTACTTGTATCTTTATTTTTTTACTACATAATATTTTATTGATTTCAGGTCCATTTGCGGTGGGGTGGCTATCAAATTACCAAGGTCGAAAACCATGTTTCGTTTATGGTGGAATTATTACCACATTTGCATATATTGTCCTCCTGTTTACCAAAAACTTGCCTATGTTATATATTGGCAGGATATTAAATAGCTGTGGTACATCAATCATATCTGTCAACAATATTGTATATATAGGTGAAATGGCGTTAGTATACCATTATTTACATCATTATAGACATTTGTGACCCACTTTCTACCAAATTCTTGAGGCATCGCTAGGAAAAGCGTGGAGTTGAGTACTACTTTAGTAGTGGTACTCCACTCCACGCTTTTCCTAGTTACCAGATAATGAAAATATTAAATATAAATAAACTTACAACCTGTGGCGTTTACAATCACACGATTGTGCTTAAACTTGAGAACTTAAGTGAATATAAGTAGCCAAAGGTCGCCAGACCTACGTCATTTTAGCAAAGCTGAAATTTTGAGGAATATTAGTCTTATGTCTTACTCAAACTTTTATTTGGTGCTACTTCTGAAAGGGCTCCACTTTCAAGTTAGTAAGTATGCATACTGTCTGTAAGTCTTTGGGCTCTGGGATCTCAGTCTAAAGCATAATCACGCATTTCTTAATTATATTAATACTAGTATAGTATATAAATTAAATATGGAGGTGTGAAGTCCGTCGAGGCGCAGACTCACAAGCGTGTGACTGTAAAAGAAATATGAAAAAAAAAATGTTATGGAATGAAGGAGAGAATAATAAAAGAGAGTGGAGAAATGATATTCCAGTGAAACTGTTGTTTGATTTCAAAGTCTTCACAAGACTTTAAAATCAAACGACACGAGACGACAAGCCAAAGTAATATCATTTCATTAAGTTTCATTAAAAAATTAGATCACAGTCACAGTCAGGGGATTTTTCCCTTTTAGGCCTCATTAACTTGCATACTTTTATATATTTTTTGTATCTGTTGTATTTGTATCTTGTTATTATGTATTTATTTCTTATATTTTTATTTGTAGATCCACCAATATAAGAGGGATTCTATTGGCAGCTCTCGGAATGTTTACCACTATTGGATCAATTATAATGTATTCAATTGGCCCATTCTTTTCTTATGAAGTATCAATCTATGTGGGAATGGCTATGTCAATGATATTTACAGTTGCTGTTTTAAGTATATCGGAATCACCAATGTATTATGTTTTGAAAGGTATCTATACGTTTTTTATCTACATTTACTCGTTAGGTACTATATTTTGCATCTTATTTACTTAATAACTGCCAAAGTGACTACCACCCATTCTCAATATTTCCTAATAGTACCAACTGGTGTTGTCTGTATAATCCGTATATAACAGTAAGGTTTGGCTCGATCAGTAAAATTAAATAAATTAGTGAATTATATAGGGTGAAAGCGTCTGCGCTCCTTTTACCGGAACAACATATAGGGTAACATATTTGAAATCCATACCTAAAGGAATTAATCAAGTTTAGACAAGGATTTTTTTTTCACCGGTATGACGATATGTGACGGAGTTACGAATAGATTGACCAATAACGTAAACACATACTACTACAAAAATACAACTTTGAACTTTGCCGCCAATGCCTACGACTCGATTTTGGGACGAGGCGTATGCGGCGGACTCCCTTCGGTAGGTTTATGAGCTGCGTGCGTCGTTCTTGAAACGTTCTTGAAATGGCATTTTATTTTACAACAATAATTTCATTAGTCAATACACTTTGAAAGTGTTTTTTTCAAATTTAATTTTTCTTTGGAAAAATCTCTTTTGTTTTAGTTGTATTAGGTTTTTATAGAGTAGTTCAAACTGGTTTCATTTAAAGTGGTGATAAAAAACACACTATGTATATGTACATATATAATATGGTTTCAGATAAAGAAGACAAAGTCCTTGAAATTCTTAGAGAACTTGGACGGTCCCAAGATAAAGGTACATTATTTGAAACGAAAGATCAATTTAGTTCAACCAGTGAAAAAATGGATTGGGTGGAACTTTTTACAATAAAAACCAACAAAAAGTCATTATTTATCGTCATCAGTATGAATATCTTGCAGCACCTTAGTGGTGTTATGGCCGTTATATTTTTTTCATCATCTATATTTAAAATGGCCAATTCCTCAATAGATTATAACTATGCCATGATTATTATAGGATGTTTTCAATTAATTGGAAGTGTCATTTCGCCAACTTTAATTGATAGTGCTGGCAGAAGAAAACTTTTGTTATTTTCTACTGCAGCATGTTGTATTAGTATGGTGAGTTAATATTATTTTTTTTATTTTTATAAAATTTAAAAAGCTTAGTTTAAAAAACAATTTCACGGTTTGCCCAAATGGCAGTGTAGGTTACGTGAATCTAGAGTTAAATTTCGTTTTCTACTTTCATATTAACTTCGAGAGATTTCCTGTTGAGTTGCGAAACTCAACGCAGCGTTTTGTTTATCAAAGTGAGGAAATAAATATAAACATGATCATATCTCCGGGTGATATGATCATGTTCGTGAGGCCGGTCGTGGCGCAGCGGCACGAAGTGTGACTGTAGAACCGACTGGTTGTGGGTTCGATCCTCACTTGAGGACATGAAATATTTACTTAAAATTTATATTTCCATTTCTTCGCTCTGGTGTCGAGGCTAAGCGCGGCGTTGAGTTCTGCGACTCAACACGCAATGTCTTTAGAATTCGGCAGAAAGTGGGGAACGGAGTGTCTTAACACAAGGTTCCCTCTGCCTACCCTGCTGTGTGCGGGATACAGCGTGAAGCTGATTTTATTTTAGTTAATTTTCATTTAATTTAATCTCCGAATGATGATGGAACCCATAACAATCACGCTGACAGTCAAACGCCATCGCATTGCGACACAACGGCTATATATGTTGTTAAATGATTTCTGTAAATTTCTGCATCTTGCATTAAAATGCTTGGAGTGTATCCCAAATTAATAAATTATAATAAGCAAATCGATATATCTTAAAAAGAATTCGAAATTATGGCAATCGTATCTTTTTAATTTTAGTTGGCAATGGGTATATACTTTTATTTAACACATCTGGATGTTCCTGCATTAGACAGCGTGAAATGGTTACCATTGGTCTTGTTGGTCTTTTTCTTTATTGGTTATGATTCAGGTAAATAACTGTGATATATAATGTACTAGTATTATTGGTAAAAAAAAAATGTTTTATTATGGTTTAAAAACACTGACTCTGAATGTGAAAACTTTTATATTGAAAAGAACAATTTTCTTTTCAATATTGAAGTTATAATTTAGTTATTTAATACAATGACATAATGATAACTATTCTGCAAAAAAAAAAAAATCCCACATTTATAACCTTTTGAAAATTCTTTAAAAAAACTATAAGTAATGCTACATAATCAAAATTTCAGTTGTATTGTGATACATTTTATATTTATTCACATTTTTTTTCAGGTCTGGGCATTATTCCAAATTGTTTAATAGGAGAGATGTTCACGACAAATGTCAGAGGCAAAGGTTCCTGTGTAGCACTAACTTCCACATGGATTATTGGATTTTTACTGACCACTGCTTTTGGCTCAGTTGTCGAAAATTTAGGACCCTACGTAGCGTTTTGGTTCTTTTCATTTACTTGTGCATGTGCGTTTGTGTTCACTATATTATATATACCGGAGACCAAAAAGAAATCTTTGTTGGAAATTCAAAAATTTTTAGGCAAATAAATCTCTGTGAAAATTTTACGCTTTGCGCCCAGTGTGTATGTAAAATGACCTTCCATTTGAATTTAATTTTACGAATTAAACTGATAGAATTGTAATATCTAAAGGTATGTGTTCTGATACTTAATAAGGAAAATATGTATAACTTATATTTGCTTTTAAGTATTCTTGTTTTAAAAGAACTAGTAATACTTAAGTAAGAAATATGTAATTATGGAATTAAATAAATTATATTGTGATAATCATGTCTTTTAGTTCTTGTATCAATGATTTCTATATATATATATATATATATATATATATATATATATATATATATATATATATATATATATATATATATATATCAATTTGATTTAGGCTTAGATCTAAAAAACAATCTATTTTAACACTGTCACTTTTTTAAAGGATTAATAAAATAAAATAAGGGTTAAGAGCCGATAACTGTATGCATCTGCAACCGAATAAAAAAAATGTAAAAAAAATATTGTTTGGAAGATATTTTTCCCAGCTGCTAAGGAAGGGTTATGTTTTTCGCTCGTATCTTGTATGTACGTACGAGCATACATATATATAATATTCTTTATTCAATATATTTAAATATTACCGATTTATCGACGTCACTTGCAAGAGCGCAAATGTTTTTTATAATATATTAAAAGGCACATATCGTTTATATGTTTTTAAATTATTTGAAAAGATATTCTACGTACATACTTGCAATAAGTGATATCTATCATTGAATAACCCGGCCGGCAATGAGACCGGTCGTGGCGCAGGGGCACAAAGGGTAAACGTATTTGGTTGTGGGTTAGATCCCCAGTCGACAAAATTCTCTCTCACTCGAGAATTTGCTCTGGTGTCAAGGCAAAATTCCGCCTCTCAGCACGCAATACCTTCAGAAATCGAACGGAGAACGGAGTATTTAACACTAGATTCCCTACCCTGCTGTGTGCGGATAGTGCAGTGCTCATTGCATCATCAGAATGCGAGTTGCAGGCATTAGTCACCATTCTAAAAGAATGATCTGTGAAAATAATGATCTTAGCCTGAATGCGAATAAGACAAAGTTTCAGTTTCTGGTTTTGGATATTTTAGTACCTATACTGTTATACACTTTAAAAAAAATCTTATGGGAAAAATGTTTAGTTATTTATCCCTCCCTATCCAGCGGGATTTCCACGATAAAAGGTAGCCTACATGTAACTCCATATTCATTGTCTGTGTTTTAGTACCGTTTAAACAACAATATGCTCTTGACAAAATACGGTAATTTTAAAATCACTGACAGATACGTTAATTTGTATATATTCGATTAAGCTTAACCGGATTATCCCTGGATGTGTGTGAAACAGTTTCTATCTATGATACTGCTAAATTTAATTATTTTATATAAAAAAATAGACCATAGTCAGTCACTGAGTGCTAAATATCCATCTATATTTTCCTTTTCAACATAATTCTAAGACATTTAATTTAAATATTTTTTTAATTCATTAAAAATCAAGGCGAGAGGAATATTACCTAAGGGAGGGGAGGGTTAAAAATAGAGGTCACCACTTTCAGGGACTGAAAAGAGGTATGTAATGGTAGTTTGAGGATCTGGTGTCGCGAACCCGTATTCCCAATATAAATCTCGGACAGATATTAGTCAGGGCACCCTCTGAAAGTAAAGTTTTGAATATATAAAAAATACTCAAAGACGTTGAGCTTTGCGACACAATATGCTCAGTCTCGAAATTGAGTGGAGAACGGAGTGTCTCTGTACTGGATTTCATATGTAACCTTATAAGCAGGATATAACGTGTGCGTCACATACACGTTTCGCAACTCTTATTTATACAAATTATTATTAGATCCTTAGTTCAATTTAGATTAGATGATTAAAGGCTTATATTGTATTATTTATATTAACAAACACTTGAATAATAAATATTTATATAATATATATGTACGATACAATAAATTTTATATAGATATATATATGTAGGGTAAATTCAGAAAACCAGTTATATACATTGTAAATTGTAGTACGACTACATGAACGTATATAAGATCTAAGAATGTTTAAATTAATTGGAATAAAACGACAAATTCTTATTTCATCATGCAGTAAGTGATTTTGATTTTCGACATCATTTTTTTAATGTTTTAGTTAATACGTATGTGCATTTATGAGTAAAAATTCCATTTTAAAATTACGTAGTAGCATTGGTAATTTTATACTGTCTGTCTAGAATTTCCAGTTTATTTCTAGAAGTTAGTACGAAATAAGCATTTTACATAAAAAATTGAATCTCTATTTTATTTAACGATTGCTTTAACAACAACAATATTTTAAAAAAATTATATAAAATAGCAAATTATTTCTCTTCCAACACTAGTTTCTACTAGTTTCTAGTAGTAAACTAGTTTTTACTAGTAAACTAGTTTCCACTAGTGTTGGTAGACAAATAATTTGCTCTTAACAGAGTGCGATAATTGTATAAATTTTATTTAAAAAAAAAACGATGTAATCTCATAAACTATTTTTAGTGTATTTAGGTCAAATACTGGCAGGATTTATTACAGCATGGAGTGGGCCTGTAATTCCAAAGTTGCAAAAAGTGGAAGAGTCGCCTTTGCCTTTCTCGTTGTCAGAAACACAAATATCTTTAGTTGGCTCAATAATCTACTTAGGTGGTTTACCAGGTTAGTTAGTATCAATTATTTAAAATGGTTTTCGGAACGAAACGAAATTCTTATAGGATCGCTTTGTTGTTCGTCTGCCAAGTCCATTTATTTTAAGATCGCATTGAGGTATCAACCTAAAATTAATATCAAATACTTAAGTCTTTAGTATCTTGAAACACAGCTTCAAAAATCAATCTTCTAAGTCAACGCAATCTAAAGATACGAGTATTCATGCATAGTTTTTACTGCATTATGTATGAAATTCACCACGTAATCAAAACCTATAGGATACTTCCCTTAGACTTATGATTGATTATATAAATTATGAAATTTAGCACAAAAGGCGAACTTACAATAGTCCTCATCATTTGCTCATGTGAGAATCGAACCTATGGCCTGTCGCATTTACAGTCGCATGCTGCTCTAAAACTGGATTCTCTAATTTTATAATTATACACCTAATTAAAATTATCTCATCCATTCATTAACCTTTAGGTACGGGTACATTTTATATATATATATATATATATATATATATATATATATATATATATATATATATATATATATATATATATATATACTGAAAATAATTTTATAATTAAAAGAAGACATATTTAAAAAATTAGTTAAAAATCATTATTTGAAGGATGATTCACCCTGAAATGACATCAATATGCACAAATCACTATTATAAATAGTATTATTAAATATATAAGTGTATTATAATAGTATATGTTTTTCAAATATGTATGTTTTATGTTTATGTATTAGGATTTAATATGATATGTAAGTTTATTTACACCACCCTCTTTAGTTTATCACAAATTTCCTAACCCAAAGGTTGTCTGGTAGAAATCGCTGATGAGCGATGAGACCGCCGTTTGTGTAATCGCGTTGGTTTAATCTTTGTTGTTCTTTTATACTGTTTATGTCTCAGTTACGTAGGCTGCAATCGGAGGGTCAAGAAAATACGATTTTTATATCTTAAACTTATATTAATAACTTTTTAAACTTAAAATACATACATTTTATCTAAAACTAAACTATATCTAAGATTACTGCCTTCAATGTTGGAAAAACAGTAATCTGCTTAAACCTAAATCTAACTTAACCTACGACTAAATTAATCCACGATGGAATAATAAGTGTGGGAACAGAACAAATTCCTTTCCCACCGGCGCTGTACACCCGATCTCGCCTTTGTCAGCATTTTGTTGCACTCGGCCGCCTATCAGACGGACATATTAAAATATTAAATAAGTTTTCCGCCTGTGACACCGAGCGCTATATAACATCTCTAATTGTGCACAAAAAAGTGTAAATAAATAAATAAATAAGACACTAAAGTTCCTCACTACATAAAATCTTTACATTTTTTCAGGACCATATTTAATAGGATGGATATCAAATATAAAGGGACGTAAACCAGTTATAGTTTCCGCTGGTGTTTTTGGAATTTTAGGATATACAATTCTAGTAACAACTTCGAATCTCACTATGTTATATATTGGACGAATATTTACTGGCTTTGCAACTGGTATTATAAACGTTATGAACGTGGTTTATATCGGTGAGATAGCGTTAGTATATATCTTTATCTATTTTTATTATTAATTTCCGCATCACTATATCCTGCATAGCAGAATAGACAGAGGAAATATAGTGTTCAGGCATTAGACATGATATGTCACTTTCGGAACTCAACGCCGCACGTTGTCGACTAGAGCTGGAAAATCATTTAATTTTAATCATTCACTCAAACGGGTTATCTAAGTAACATCAATCGTGTAAACAAGTCAGGCGTTGCAAAATATACGACATTTATTATTATTTTCAATTCTATTTAATCATAATTATTCTATATCTATAATATATTTTACAGATCTACACATATCAGAGGCATATTGTTGACAATTCTTGGAATATCACACACTATCGGTACAATTACAGCATTTTCCGCAGTACCATTCGTGAGCTACTCTGCGGCGTGTTATATAGGTCTCGCTATTGCAACAGCGTTAACTTTAAGTTCCTTAACAATATCTGAAACACCATTATTTCATCTTATGAGAGGTAAGGCTCTATCAGTTGTAAACAATTTTTTGTTGTAAACGACTAATGAATCTGTTTTTATGCCATTGTCACGTTATATTTAATATCCTTTAGTGGTTTTAGATTTCTAATATATTTTATGGAAATATCGGCATTTATAATATAAGAATCGTGGCGCAGTGGCACAGAGTATGGCTATAATCGCGGCGGTTATGGGTTCGATCTTCACTCGTGGCAATGAATTGTTTAAGATTTTCATTTCCTCGCTCCGGTAAAAAGACAAAGATACTCAAAACCAAAAGTCTTTAGATACCCTCTGTCTACCCTGCTGTATGCGGATTAAAGCGTGAATCTAAAAAATATATTTGAGGCCGGTGGTGGCGCAGCGGCACGAAGTGTGACTGTAAAACCGACTGGTTGTGGGTGTGATCCCCACTCGAGGAGATAAAATATTTACTTAAATTTATATTTCCATTTCTTCGCACTGATATCGAGGCTAAGCGCGGCGTTGAGTTCTGCCACTCAACACGCAATGCCTCCAGAATTCGGCAGAAAGTGGGGAACGGAGTGTCTTAACACTAGGTTCAGCGTGTCAGCAATCAGATATAGCGTGAAGCTGATTTTTTATTTTTATATATATTTATGAATGTCAGTTTTATCTTAGCAAATTTATATACTAGGGAGTCCTATTCCGCAAAACTAAAAAACACATTCTTGAAACAAGTCTTCACCTTATGTGATGCTTTTTTTATTTTGTATATTTTTTTAGGAGAAGAAATGAACATGGCAATAGTCCTTACTGAATTAGGCAGATCAGAAGACATAGCTAAAATGTCTGAAACAATTAAACCAAACCAACTGACTAAGGTTGAAGACCATTTTGAATTATTTAAATTGAAGAGCAATAGAAAGGCATTATTAATAGTACTCACTTTAAATATTTTACAACACACGAGTGGTGTTCTTGTTATTATATTCTTTGCAGCATCCGTTTTTGAGATGGCTGGATCATCTATAGATTTCAATATTGCTATGATAGTGATATGTCTGTTTGAGTTCTGTGGAAGTGCTTTGAGTCCAATGTTGGTGGAGAGAACTGGAAGACGCAGTTTGTTGATGGCGTCGACTGCTATATGTTCTTTAAGTATGGTAATGTATTGTAATTTTGTATTTTGTAATATGTATATTTACTTAATTTCGAGGCAGGCAGAAAAATTAAATAAGCATATAGGCAGAAATTTTAAATATATTTTTCTAAGCGTGTTAGGGAAGAAAAATATTTAGAAATATAAAAATCTTTGAATATAGTAAGATTCGAACCCGCGCCTAACGGTCATTAAAATCTCATTATTATTTTTTTCTTTTTTTTCGGTTTCACGCTGTATCCCGCACACAGCAGGGTAGGCAGTGGGAACCTAATGTTAAGACACGTCGTTTCCTACTTTCCGCTGAGTTCTGGAGACATTGCGTGTTGAGTGGCGGAACTTAACGCCGCGCTTTGCCTCGACACCAGAGCAACGAAATTAAAATATTAATTAATAATAATTCATTCCCTCGAGTGGGGATCGCACCCACAACCGACGCGTTACAGTCACACCCTTGTGCCTTTGCGCCATGTCAGACTCCAATATTTAATACTTAATATGGATTTGTTAATGTATTTTAAGTCGGTTTGATTGTTTTAAATGATTTTTAGTTTTTACTCGGCACATATTTCTACTTATATCATATAGAATATCTTGGAATTAAGCAATTTAAATGGATTCCATTTGTACTGCTTGGTATATTCTTCATAGGTTTTAATTTTGGTAAGTATTTTATTAATTTTATTTCTTTTCTTTAATATTGATTATTTCTCTGAGAAAGTTTTACCCTATATGCTTTCATTTTGACTACTCTAGACAGAAAGACCTTAGCGTCAAGACGTTTTGTTAGTTGCGGTTCTTGACAGTGCGTCTAGACAAAGTCGACAGTCGTTAGAACAAAGAAATAAAAATAATTAATTTCCCCTAGCAGGAATCGAACCCGTGTCCCTTATAGTTCCAAAATAAAATAGCCTAATTAAAATTTCAGGCTATCGTGGCGCAGTGACACAGTGTTTGACTGTAGATGCGCCGGCTGTGGATTCGTTTAGAAAAGGTTTTAATAAGCACTTTACCAATTTCAGGTTTTGGTATAATACCAAATGCAATATCAGGTGAAATGTTTACAGCGAACGCAAGGAGCAACGGCACTGCTGTGGCGATGACTGTGTCTTGGTTTGCAGGATTTCTAATAACTACCGCTTTTGGTTTGTAATGTATATATTAATAAAATTTGAGGCTCTCCGCTTCACGTTGTATGTAGAGGGAACCTAGTGTTCAGACCCTTAATTCCCCATTATCTGACGTATTCTAGAGGCATTGCGTGTTCGGTGGCGAAACTTAACGGCGCGCTTTGCCTTGACACCAGAGCAAAAGCACGAAAATATCAATTTAAATAAATATTTCATTTCCTCGAGTGGGTATCGAACCCACAACCAGTCGTTTTTACAGTCACACTTGTGCACTTGGGCCTGCATCACGACTGATCTCAAGCTATAGCTGTGCAATGACAACAAATAACTGTTGGCGCAATAGTGTACTCAATCAATCTTTAAGAAAAAAATATTTTCTTGTTCTTATAATATACGGCGTTGACTTCTGAGATTCTATATGCAATGCCTCGAATTGGATTACCGCAAAACGAAGGATTGAGTGTCTTTATACTACGTTCTTTCTGCTTATCTCGATGTGATCATACGGCGTAAAAATATTTAAATTTTACAAACGGTTTTAAATACCTTGCGTCGTTGACAATTAGTACGATTTGCTCAGATGTAAAGAAACTTTGTCTTGTGCCAGAGCGAGGAAATGAAAATAATTGATTTCCTCGAATATCGAACCCACAACTATTGCTTTTACAGTCAGACGCTGCGCCACTGCACCATGACGGTCTCTAGCCAATTAATTTAAGGATTAAATAATCTTTGCAGGTGCAGTGGTTGAAAAATTTGGTGTATACACAATGTTTTGGTTTTTCACATTTACTTGTACTTGCGCTTTCACTTTCACATTGTTTGTCGTCCCGGAAACTAAAGGAAAGACTCTAATAGAAATTCAAGAACTTTTAGCAAAATGAAAATTTAATTTAATGTGTAAATAATATATTGTCTAAATCAATTCATGATAGTTGTTTTATATTTAAATATGTGTATGTAGCTTAAAAATATATTTAATTTATTTTATAATAATATCATGAGAAATTATTTTAAAATTCGGAAGTAAAGTTAAAATTATTGATGACACTTCGCATCACTTCACTCTTCATTTACCGCTCATTTAAAAAAACAAGATTTCAATTCAAATTTTGTCTAATCACGATATAAGACTTCAGCACAGCTAATATTTATATTCAATTATTATTTATATAATGCTGCTTAAGCTGTTTTGCTGTTCTCAATTAAAATCATGACCATACAAAAAAACATTAAAACTCATTCATAATCGGCTGAGTAATCGTTTGACGTGCATACAACATCTAGAGTCTAGTGTTAAATCACTCCGTTCTGGAAAAATTGCGTGTTGAGGGGCAAAACTCAACGCCGCGCTTTCTACAACAAAATGAAGAAATGAAAATTAAAAAAACACAATATTATATTAGATTCCTAATTTTATAAATATGAAAATAATAATATAATAAATGATTGGACCTTTACTCCTTTAGAGCAACACCGAGAAAATGATAATAAACAACAAAAAATATCATCTAAAATTAAAATTCTTCTGTTCGCCTTATTAAAGTGGCTTTCACGTTATTACGAGAAATATATTTTTAGGAAATTGTTATAATTTATTAATTGTTGCAGTTTAAAAAATCGAAAAGCATTTGAGTTTTTCTACAATGCATAATATATATGTATACAGTAGCCAGTAAGCTGCTTAGCAATGGCACAGCGCGTGATTGATTTTTCCATTATTATTTTTCTACCCTGTTAAAGTAATTAAAGCGCGGCGTTGAGTTCTGCCACAACAATACAACGTTTCAAACTTGGCCGAAAAGAGGAGAAGATAGTGCCTTGACAGATACAGAACCTATCCCACTCTGTGGGATAGAAGCGTAAAGATGAAAAAATACTTTTTATAACTCCTTGTATTTTAGTTTTCAGAGTAGGTATATTTACATCAAATATTTTTTCGTTAGATAAATATATCTTTCAGATCGACATTCAACCTGTAACTTTACTAAACTAAATATAAAATAGAAGCCTTTAATTAGATTTTATAGTTGATATACATATATGTAGTAATATATATCCCAAAGAGCTCGTGGGATGCTGAAATTTAGCATCCCGTGTTACGTGCTTATCGCGTTGTTCGGTGAGGAGTTCAAAGCAGTATCTGGGGCTTGCAATACAAGTGTTCATTTAAGGATTTATAAATAAAAATAAATAATCACAAAATGTGGCGTTGAGTTCCGTCGCTCAAAACCAAAAAAATATCTCGACAACACGGCAGCAAGTGAATAACGGAAGTATCTTCACATTTTATTCCTAATTTTTCTCTTACTGCCTTGCTATGTGCGAAATACAGCGTGAAGCTAAAGATGTATATAGGAAAAAATATCCCAATATAGGCACTCAAGTTTTAATTAATGGCAATTTACGGGACATCCGTAAAAGAAATATTGTCTATGGAAATTGTACGCCTTTTTAAAGAAAATTATAGCTAAAGGTAAGCAGTAGGGAAATTTTTAATATTATTTTGGCCGAGTCGTAGCGCAGCGGCACGAAGTGTGACTGCAAAACCGACTGGTTGTGGGTTCGATTCCCACTCGAAGAGATGAAATATTTACTTAAATTTATATTTCCATTTCTTCGCTCTGGTACCGAGGCAAAGCGCGGCGTTGAGTTCTGCCACTCAACACGCAATGCCTCCAGAATTCGGCAGAAAGTGGGGAACGGAGCGTCTAAAACACTAGGTTCCCTCTGCCTACCCTGCGGTGTGCGGGATACAGCGTGAAGCTGATTTATTTATTTTGGCCGATAACAGTGATTTTATTACTTATAAAATAAATAACCGTTGACAAATCTTTATTTTTAAAGTCGATAGCTGTGAATTTTTGTTGTTTTACATTAAACGTAGCTTTACCAATAATAAGTGGGGTATTAAGAATAGGCAGGATTACCCTATATAATTTAAATAAAAACTAAAGACCTAAAAATAAATTTAATACAGCACTTAAACCCAAATTTAACATGCTTAAAAAAATAAAGGCAAGGCGGAAAAAATCAAATTAATAAAACAAACAAAAAACGTTCAAAAGGTACCCTAATAGTTGTAATTATGATATATAATATCACTTAGTTTAGGTTCAAGTAATTCTTAGAATGTTGCCAAAAGATTCTTCGTAGAAATTTCCAAACCAAACTTGTTTAAGTTCTGTGATAATTTCATCATAATCCAATATTTTGCATTAACTTTATTGTAAAAAAATGTCTTATCTATTATAAAAATGTGCAAGTGTTAATGCTGATCGCAGGTACTTTGAATGGATTGTCGTGACGTAAATGTAAGTGATATCCTGATAAATGGGCTACCGAAGACCAAAAGAATTTTTCAATTTTAGCCAATAGCTCCCAAGATTAGCGCATTCGTTTTATCAAACACTTTACAGACATTTCGGTTCCCTACTTTCCTAATTCTAGAGGAATTGCGTGTTGAATGGCGGGACACAACGCCGCGCTTTGTTTTATTACCAGAGCGAGGAAATGAAAATGTTAAATATTTTATGTTTCTCGAATGGGAATCGAACCCACAGCTTGTCGGAATTAATAGGAATGACTAATATGAAGCCAGTCGCAGTGCAGGGGCATAAAGTGTGACTGTAAACGCGACAGGTTGTGGCTTCGATTTCCACTCGAGGACATGAAATATTTAATACTTTCATTTTTTCGCTCTAGTGTCAAGGCAAAAACCGGCGTTGAGTTCGGGCACATAACACGCAGTGCCTTCAGAATTAGATGGAAAAACGGGGAACGAAGTGTCTTAACAAGTTAAGACTAGGTTTTTGCCTAACCTGTAGTATGGGATAAACCGTGACGCTAAAAAAAAATAAAAAACAATATTGTTTGCCCCCTACTTTGCTAAATGCGAGTTAAACTTGAAGGTTAGAAAAATGTTCGTAATGTTTTACGTGAATGAACCCGCTACATGTATTTTTGCAATTGATTTTAAACCATAATGGTTTCACAGTCCCAATCAATTTAAAACCAGAAGGCTCCAGATTAGCATTCAATATTGAAATTTTAAAAACTCAATTTTAACCACCCTCGCCCGAAGTCATGATAATGCCAGATTTCAGTTTCTATTAACACGTAGACGATTTTCATTTTGTAGCCAATTCATTGTGGAACTCACTTCGATATTATTTTCAAGATTTGCCTTTTTAATTGGACCAGCTTTTTGTTAATTATTTATAAGAAAAACGTATAAAAATTGAACGTAAAAGGATTTGAAGGTGCGCCTATTTGGAAACCGTCCAAGCGCACTGACCAACTAAGTCATACGTACTACCAAGTATACGTTCCCTTAATAAGTATCTTTCTTTATTAAGTGTAGAATAATACTTAAAAATTGTTCAAAAAAAGCTTATTTCTACATAATTTACCTAACATCTACATAATTTCTCGACATTTAAAAAAAATATTAAGCCTATTATTTTATTTTTCCTTTATCCTGATTAGCCGGATAGTCGAAAAGAACGTTGTGTCAAGACGAGTGTCTTGATATTCTGAAATTCATTAAAAAAATATGATAAATTAAAGGCATTCAGAGGCCACTCGTTGCGTGTGACTGTAAAACCGACTGGTTGTGGGTTCGATCTCCGCTCGAGGAGATGAAATGTTTACTTAAATTTATATTGCCATTTCTTCGCTCCCTTTTTCGGAGCAAAGCGTGGCATTTAGTTCTGCCACTTAACACGCAGTGTCTCCAGAATCCGACAGAAAGTGGGGAACGGAGTATCTTATCACTAGGTTCCCTCTACCTGCCCTGATGTGTGCGGGAAACATCATGAAGCTGATAAAGACATTCAGATTCAACCTACTAAATTAAGATAGAATATCAAGTAGCCCATGAAGGCGTGCCAAAATGCACGCCTAAAATTTAATATCTAAACATTTATTTTCATCATTATGAAATTAGAATACCGAAAGCGAAATTAATTATATTTTGTCATTAAGAATAATGAAAATGAAGCTTTTTAAAGATGTTATAGCTTAATTATCTAATAGTCACTTTTGTTTTTAATGACTTCGTTACATTTTGTATGTATGTATTTTCAAACATTTTTAAAGTGTTATTCCACACTTAGGAAAGAAAAACGTTCCTTACGTTCAATTGTTTATACGTTTTCTAAATAAGTATATATGTATGTATCTAACATATAGGTGCTACCTTGTTGTGTCTGTCGTGGCACAGTGGGATATAGTCCAAGTGCAAAGACAATGGTTCGATTTCCTCTCAAGGTTATTATTAAATTTAAATTGTGTTCTTTTTCCATCAATGAACACATAATATCATTCCCTAATGATTACTCTCTAGGAAACTTGCTAACAACCTATTAAGCAAATTATCAGGAGAAACGAAAGGTTAAGTTAGCTAGGTTCCCAAGTTCCCTCAATTGCAGGATGTAATGTGAAGTTATATTAATATCATTATTGATTGATTATTGAACAAAAAAGGCGTTTGTTCTTTTTATTGCTATGGTCTTTATTTTAGGCCAGTCGTGGCGCAGGGTGTGACCAAGTGTGTGTGTAAATGCGACTGGTTGTATGTTCGATCCCCACTCGAGGAAATTAAATATTTATTTAAGTTTATGTTTCCATTTCTTCGCTCTGGTAGCGACCAGTGGTAATGGAAGTTTGAGCCACGCCGCGTTAGCTCTCGTCAGGCATAGCGCGGCATGTCTCAACTCGGAGTGCTTCCAGAATTCGACGGAAAGTGGAAAACAGAGTGTCTTAACATTAGGTTCCCACTGAGAACCCTGCTGTGTCTGAGATATAGCGTCTTTATTTTAAGTTATTGTATTAGGATATACAAATCCAATTTGTTTCTATTAGCTTTGATTCTAGAAATCCTTCCTTCAGCTACCATCTTACATAAAGTACATTGTAAATTTACTATCTGACTTCACAAGTTCATTTCTCAATATCATAAATTTAAACGCTAATCAAATTTCGTACGACTTTGTACAATTTATTAGAGCAGAATGCTTTAATTATGAAGGCCTTTGCAAAGTTACTGGAAAATTGTTGAATATATTATTTATTGATAATATAGTGTCGCAGTTGTTATTGGATTGACGCGAAGGCTTTAAGTTCAAAATCCTCGATTGGGTTGGGGTCGGATAAAGTTTATATGAAAAATATCTTAATTAGATAAAACTCTTGAGGCCAGTTGTGGCACAAGGGCACAAGGATGGAAGGGTAAACGAGACAGGCTGTTGGTTCAATTTCCATTCAAGGAAATTTTATATTTCATATTTTAATTTCTTCGCTCTGTTGTAGAGTCAAAGCGCGGCGTTAAATTCTGTCAATTAACACGCAATATCTCCAGACTTTGCCAGAAAATGGGAGACGGAGTGTCTTTACACAAGGTACCCGCTGTCTACCCTGCTATATGCGAAATACAGTGTGAAGCTAAAAAAACTCTTGTCTTACTCAGTGACTGATATACAACGCATAGAAGATAGTACTGGAGTTAAAAAGTTAGAGAACTTGAAATTTGGCATATAGGTTAGGAAGTGTAAGGCAGCACTAAGAGAAAATTTCTCGAAGTTCCTACGGAAACGGGACAAAACGAGATTTTCCAAGCAAAACTGCGGGCGGCGACTAGTTATTTAATAAATAAAGACATTTAGAAAAACTATAGTATAGCATTTTGCTTCTTAGGTAGGTCTTCAATTTAAGGAATGATGTCTCATAATGATGATCAAATATATATGCATATAAACATATATAAACACATATATAATGATAATCTCTTTTCTTACTGAATTACTAACAGAACCGAATCCACTAAAAAAAGAATGTTGATATATACTGTTATAGGTTCATAGACGAGTCTATGGGAGTATATGATACTTTGTTTGCAACATATGACTTATTAAAATGCTTCCTCGTACACAATATTCTTCATTTCTACTCGCTCCGGCTTGCAAAAAAAAAATGTCTTTTAAAATTGTTGGAATTTATTAAAAGCAACTTACATGTATTTAACTTATGTATTTTTTAAAATGTTTATACAATATCTTGTTTTTGTAAAAGAATAATCTAGGCTTGTTTACTAGAAAGTATATCTTTTAACTAATAGTGGGTTTCTAGGTTTGTAGGTTAACAAAATGTTTTAGTTAAATGAGTGTTATGAAATTACATGTTTCAAGCATTTTTGTCTTACATACGAGTCACTTGTAATTTAGAAAATCGTACATGAGTTTTAAAATGAACGATGTTTATAGGTACGATTCCCGCTCGAGGGAATGATTTTATTTTTATATTTCCGTGCTTTGGGAACAAGAAAAAGTTCGAAGATAGCGTCACACTGACTCGAAAATTTTGAATTGAAATGGGAACGGCGCGGCTTAACACTACGCTGGTACCCTTTGTCAACCCTGCTATATACGATATATAATATAAAACTATTAAAAATCTGTTCAAATTAAATCATGTCATACGTGTTTCTATGTTAAAATCTTTTCAATTCAGTACTAAATATAGTTTCGACAAAAAATAATATTCTAACATAGAAAAAGTATAATAAAAAGTGGTTAAGTGCGAATCAGTCTCGCCCACCGACAGTTCCGTATCTACTGCAGGATTGTAAGTCAAGCTTGTGGATTTAAGCAATCATTTTGTATGAAATCAACTACAATTATAAGTTTAACGAAATTTTAATAAATAAAAAGTTCCTGTCTGTAATCCTTGAAAGAGAGTCATGTGAAAGTTCTAATGCATATCTTTTATTTAGCCGTTGGTCGGGACATATTTATTATATTGAATAAAATATCCGTTATTATAATATATATTACACATATGTCCGAATAATAAAAAGAACAGATTAATTTAAATGCATTTATTATTTAGAAAAAAAAACGAAACTTCTACAAATTAAGATAAACCTGTGGTGTGAATATTAGTTTTTACTCCATAATTTTTTTTTGTCAAAATAATTAAAATTTTGTGTTATAAAAAGAAAATTTGGATTTATTACATGCATCAGAAACATCAAAAACAACAAGTAACAGCTTTGGCAAATTTTATTTTCTACGGAAATTATAAAGATAGATATACCCTCTATTTTATAGAGGCAACGATGATGATGAGAGATGTTCAAGGTACGTCTTGTGGCAACAAGTTAGAAATCTTATTGTATAATATATATCTTCAAAGTAGAAGCTTCTAAGCGCTTGTGTATAAATGCTGATGACAGTTTCATGTTATGCATTTTTTTTTATGGAAAAGACACGGCAAACGAGCGTTCGGGTCACTTGATGGTAAGTGACTACCGCCGCCCAAGGCCCGTGCAACACCAGAGGAATTACAGGTGCGTTGCCGGCCTTTAAGGTGAGTTGGTAAGTTTTTGTATTAATGTGTATAAAACAATATATAAAAGAAAATCATTAAAAATACTCCATAAATTAAAATCTTAAGAGTTATCTCTTCTCTATATATAATAAGACAGTAAAAATATTTTATCTGTACATTTAGTAATTTTGACTGAAATGGATAGAGGGGCACTTAGAAAGTATAATAGAAAGCAAAAATATTTTTTTTAAATTTCTTGTCTGTCTGTCTGTTGATGTGTATGGTCACATTTTTCTCTGAAAATTTCACCAATTGTTTTGTTTTAACTCAACTAACCTACTAGAGTATGGCTCACAATCAGTTTAATAAGAAAAAGGAATTTGAATGAACTCAAGGCATTAGTTTGCCTTGCGCGTGTTATATAGCAATCGCGCTGGTAAGATTCTTGGCCAAAGAATGACATTCTAAATATCTTGGTTATATGACTGTTGTAAAAATATATGTTTTTGAAGCACTATTATACTATATTTTATACAATAAAGTAAACAAAATTATACAATAAAGTAAACAAAATTGAATTGTTAATGGAGATATAACCTTCATAAATCATAACAGTTAAGTTTAAGTCGTAATAAATTCAACACAGACATAAAAAACGATTTGATCTTCAATGAAATATCAAGTACATACATAGATTTTTTGGTTCGTTCGTTTGAAATAAATCTATATAAAATGCCGTAAACTAGTACATATTTACTAATTGTACATTAATCTAATAATATATGTAACTAATTTAAAAACTGTACCGGAGTTAATTTGCAATCGTTACAAAGAATATTATGAATTCTTACCCAAATCAATAATTTAATATTTAAGGCTGTTTCTGAAGCAGTAAATAAAATTATTCACTGACATCAGCACATTTAACAGAGTTTTAAAATTATGACGAGACTTACGTAACGTAGATAAAAAGAACGTAATGTTACAAAAATATAAATGTATAATAAATAATTAGCTTTATATATATTTTATAAATATCAAATATCAACATTGGTCGTATTTTTTTAATTCAATGCAATCAAAAATTCTTATAGAAATTACGATAATGCAGACAAAAATATAACATTACAAGTCATTATAGTTGTCAATCAATTCTGTTTATTAAATCAATAATCATGTAGTTCCAGCGGGCGAAGCCGCGAGCGGGCTGCTAGTTTAGAATATAATCATGCGTCATTTTGACTCTCATGAGACTCAAAAAATCGGTGACTTTTATCAGCTTCACGCTGTATCCCGCACACTGCAGGGTAGGCAGAGGGAACGTAGTGAAAGACACTCCGTTCCCCACTTTCTGCCGAACACCGGAAGCATTGCGTGATAAGTGGCAGAACTCAACGCCGCGCTTTGCCTCGACACCAGAGCGAAGAAATGGAAATATAAATTTAAGTAAATATTTCATCTCCTCGAGTGGGGATCGAACCCACAACCAGTCGGTTTACAGTCACACCTTGTGCCGCTGCGCCACGACCGGCCTCAAAAAATCGGTGATACTTATTTTAATTATATATACGCCTCAAGAAAGCTTCTAGCGACCTATACGATTTCCTAATCCCACAACAATGTATTCGCGATATTTATTAAGAGAGAGCAATATTTCAAAACGGATGTTTCAATTTGATGCAGACTATATTTCTAGGTTATATAGATTTCCATTTTTTGGATTTTCTTCGTTTACACCTGGTCGGGTTCCAGGCGGCGCGGGTTCGAGTCCCGCTACGTACAAATTTTTTTACATCTTCTAATAAGTATTTTTCTTTCCTAAATGTGGAAAAACACTTAAAAATCTTTAAATATTTTCTTCCTTTATTTGTATAGCAAGTTCTCATGTGTTTGCAAAAAAATGTGTTGTTTGATTACGTTGATTTAAAAGTTCGATTTTTTTCGTGCTTCAATATTAATTTCAACTTGATATCTTCACATGATTCTGATCTCTGTCTGTCATTTCTTTCACTTATCTAATTGTCATGACAGACAGATGGACCTCAAATTTGAGCCTATAAGGGTTCCGTTTTTTTCTTTTAAAGTACGGAACCCTAAAGAAAATAAAAGATGACTCGTCGGGGTAATTTTTCGTGACACAAAGCAGTTTTTTAAAATAAAATGTTGTCTGTCGTTCGTAGTATCGACTAACGCCTATATTTTCATATATAGGCAATATTTTGTACGTATAAAAGTTGTTACTTTTTCCACAGGGTATAAACTTTGATCATTTATGTATGTTATTTTGTCTAGTACGTACAATAAATTATTGTTTAAATACTTATTTAGAAGAGAGTGAGTGGCGGAATTCAATGCCGCGTTTTGTCTCATTACCAAAGCGAGGAAGTGAAAATGTTGAATGAAATATTTTATTCTCCAGAGTGGGAATTGAATCCATAGCCATCACGGTTACAGTCGCACGCTTGTGACCGTGCACCGCAAGAGCTTTATATTTCCATTTTATTATACATAGCTCGTAAAAATTAGTAGCAAACAAAAATCTTTCAAACATATTTGTCTATTATCGAAGTATATTTATAAAAACGTACAATTTACTTTGAAGGCAGTCAGCAGTTTGCAGGCAGTTATATCGAGTAATATGTCGTACTAAAAATGTAAACCTAATCTGATATACATCTTCAAAAATAAACTTCGCTGCACTCGGAACTATTTTTGTATAAACAAACACATAGTTTAACGTGTACATAAATAATTATTTATTTATGTAAAATAGCCAGTCGCCAGCCAGGCGCAGTGGTACAAAGTGTGACTGCAAAACCGATTGGTTGTAGTTTCGATCCCCACTCGAGGAGATGAAATATTTACTTAAATTTTTATTTCCATTTCTTCACTCTGGTGTCGAGGCAGAGCGCAACTCAACACGCAATGCCTGCAAAATTAGGCAGAAATTGGGGAACGCAGCGTATTAACACTAGATTTCCTCTGCCTATCCTGCTATGTGCGGGATACAGCGTGAAGCAAATTTAAATTTAATTTAATATAATTTAATTATTTATATCAAGAAAAGTTTTGATTATAAAATACTCGTATAAATACAACTGCAAAGACTAATGCGGCGACATTCGCGTGAAAAATTGGTTCCATTGTAGTTTTTCCTTATCTTACAATGGAGGTCACACAAAGCATAGAAATATAGAAAAACGGAATATTGTCCCAGCGAAATGTCCATTGTTTATATGTATTGTGGAACAACATTGTTATTTTACCAATATACAAAATGAGGTCGTCATGGCGCAGTCGCGTAGCGTCTGACCGTGAACGCTTGTATCTCTCAATTTTCTCGATAAGTCAAAACGCGATATGGAGTTCCGCCATGTGAATCGGCGTTTTCTAAAGTTTGTGCCGTGTGATCCCGGCCTAGAATAGGATCATCCTGGTACTGGTGGTGTCGTAAGAGGCGACTAAAGTACGTGTGGTAGAGTCACGTCGCCAGCAATGGCAACACGCATGGGTAGACTCGGCCGGATCATTACCACCCCCGGCATTTAAAACCGGCGTGAAGTAGTGGCTTTATGCCACTGTGTTTCGGATCAGGAACGTTTTTGAGAGAGTTTTTTCACATTCATATGCCCTGCTAAAGGCAATATCAATTTCCAACGATTTATGCTTAGATCTTTAAAATGCCACAACTTATTTACCAATTTTAATATGCTTTTCAATAATAGTGTTTCAAGACGAATGTATACCTAATAGAGTAAGCCCAAAAACATGCTAAGGCTAAGCCGCAAGCGAAAATCATCTATACAACTTTACATAAATTGAAGTATCTGGCTGTGATTTCAACATTACTTTGTTATTTTAAGTTCATATAATTATCTACACGTTACTAAAACAAATGTTTTTAAATTTATTGTTTGTCTGTTTGTCCAGACTAATTTACAAAGCCACTGAACCGATTTTTAGAAGATTTCCACTGAAAGATAGAAGAAATTGTATAGCTGTAGTTACTTTTTGCTCCTCGCAACACAAATTTAATATTTTTTCTTGCCGTTCTTATTTATATGCTGTGGAAAAAAAGCTGAAATGTATAAATTAATTGCTCTCATTTTACAAAAAAAAATCCTCCTAATTTTAGGGATGTCCAATTAATTCTAATACGTAGCGCAACGCGCGGAATGAAGTCTTAATAATAATATTATGAGTGAAAGATTATGAGGATGCATGTTTGTTCCACTTTCACGCAAAAATTGAACAGATTTAAATGAAACTTAACAGTAATATAGTTAATATATAGGCTACAATTTATTATACAATTAACTATAATATAACAACAACAATAAGTGAATGAAGCCGCGTGTGGGCCGCTAGTACATAATTATTTAAATTGACTTCACCTAATAATTACCGATAAATTTTGAGCTAGACCTAGATAATGGCTTTTACCACGAAATTATCGTGTAAATATATGTTAAATTCGAGGGAACCGCGAACTTTGGTAATAACAAAACAGTCAAAATCTGTTTATTTGTTAAACATTAAACTTTATGTATATATTACTTACTTTATGTATATACTTTAAACAAATAAAGTTTGCATTCTTCAAAATAAGAAATTACACATTTAAAAATTTTATAAGGCAATCAAAATGTATTGTTAAGATCCACTACTCAACATGTAGTCTCAATAGAAAGGCGGAAATGGCAGGGGAATGTCTCAAGACTCGGCTTCTTCTGGCTATGTTGCTAAACGAGAAGTAACTTTAAGCTGTTTTTTTTTTCAGTTAAACAGTCAAACTACGAAAGATGAAAGTGGAAAAAGTATGATGAGGATCATATATTCCCGGAGGCGGGAAGCTACGGGCGAAATTGTATAATATTATTTTGTATTTTTTTATTTCTTTGCTTTTTTAAAGTCTTTTTTACGTTGTTCTTTTTCGATCAGCCATTTTAATGCCACTCTTTGACGAAATCTTAATGTTTCTTTTTAGGGTTGATTACCTTTTAAGGAAAAAAGATCACTTTGTTATACGTCTATGTATCTGTCTGTCAAGAGCCCTTATTTCAGGAACGCTTGAAAATACCGAAATAAAATTCAAATCATATACTTAGGTTTACAGTCCCTTTATTTCCTAAAAATATAACTCTCTCTATACTTATCTCTATAAAAGACTCTATAAAAGGAATATAAATTAAAAGAGTTTTCAAAAACTTTAAATTAATACGATTTCCGTTTGACCTAGAGTTATGAAATTTGGCAGCTAGGATTTAAAAATAGTACTAGTTCAGAAAAAAATCTGAAAACTATATATTTGTGATTAAATCCAAAAAAAATAGTAATCTTAAAAAGCCTTAAATAATAGCCTTAATATTAAGATTTCTTATGGAATTCCACGGAACTCTAACGTAAAATTTCAGCTATCTACGACTAAATATTTCGGTTGTACGCTGTCTGTCAGTCCCAAGGGGGGTATGGATAAAATATTAAACTTATTGGAATTATTTAATTTATATATAGTTTTTTTGGTGTCACTCTATAACCCACACGTAGCAGGGTAGGCAGAGGGAATCTAATGCTAAGACACTCCGTTTCCTATTTTCCGCCGAATTCGGCAGGCATTGCGGGTTGAGTGGTGGAACCCAACGCCGCGCTTCGCATGAACACCAGAGCGAACAAATGATAATATTATATTTTTCATTTCCTCAAATTCATCTGCCTTGCTACAAATTCATTTATGTCACGCATAAACGTGACAAAATGAAAATGATTAAACCTTATTTACTCAGTTCTTTGTTTTGAAAGTACGTGTACGTACGTGTTTATTAAATGACAGTTTTAATTTATACTCTACCATTTAGAAAAAAATCTTTTAAGAAACAAACGTTTTAGAAACAATCACTAGTGTTCCGCTCTGGAGGAGTAGATACCGGACCGGTTAACCGATTTAAATGAACTTTTCACTATTGTATTTTGGCCAGCTTTTCATAACATTTAGACTATGCCTTATTTCAATATAATACATTCACAAATAAAAAAATATATTAGTATAAAGTATTTTGTCTAATTCCCGCGCTAAAAAAGCTAAAAAAAACATGTAGATTTTGGTTATATTATTGTAGAACAATAAAAGTTGAAGTGGACCCACTTGCTTCTATAATTGCCAGGGTAATATAATTGCCAGGGTAAGTGCAGCACATAAAAGAGCAATCATATTTTTTATACCAGTAACTAAATATCTCAAACAAAAACATTGTTAAAAATATATATATTTATATAAAATACAATTTTTACTATAGCTAATTCTTAACTACAAGAGTAATAGAATGAATTATTCCCTTTTTTTCGAAATGGCTAAAATTGATTTCACTTGATTTCCTTAAAATGTAAGGAACGTATTTGTCCTGTACCCTCAACATGTCTTAACCTACAAGAATATGTAAAAAAATGTGAAAAATACACCTACATTTAAATAATATTAAAAACTACAAATTAAAATCTATGAAAAAAGAGAGATACTTATTACTATACTGGAGTACATAATGTACGATAACCATATTTCTTTTCAAGCCTTCTTGTGAATATAAAGGGGAGCTCAACAATACTGATCAACATCTAATTAAGCTTTGTAAAGTCGTTTCCAACATGAAACTTAAGAAAAATAAAAAGTACTCGCAAACAATGCGGATTATACTTCGCTACAGTCACTGGCCTTATGGCTAATTAATTTGAATAGTGATGTTCACTTCGTGTTGATAAAGTTATCGATGTTATTTTAATTTAGAATGTTAACTTAGTATAAAATATAATAATAGTATCTAAAGGAATATAATCGTAGAAATTAAAATCGAATTCGTAGGAAAACAAATACCACCAATTTGTGGTTTATTTGTAGCTTCGTCCTCCACCATCCGCCGTTCCGGACATGACGTGTTGGGTGACGGTCCCCAACGCCGCACTCGTTGCCACTTGGTACATCAGAGGGGACACATTGATGCCTGTTGCTTTGGGGGGACGTCCTATCAGTGCGCTCTCGCAAGTTGCACATGGCGAATGGAATGTTACAGGGGTCGCTGCACATCGCGGACCCCAACGATGGAATGCTTGCTTTGATTTATCCCAGGGTTGATCTTCGAAAACAGAGTATCATAGATACTAAAGGAAAATCGCGTAAAAAGCACGAGGAGATCCTAAAAGTCATGTATGAAGAAGTTAATGACAGTGGACACGGCAAAAGAGATATGTAAAGACCGTAGCACTTGGCGCTCCGTTCTCTCGCTTTCGCTTCACGCTAGGGATAAAACGTGAAGCTAGGCAGTTAGTTAGTTACCTAGTTTTGTAGTTAATTAATTTTTTACCAAATGACTCTAAATAGAATGCAAGAAATCAGTGACTTATATATTATTTTATCCATATGATCACATTGCTAGATAATTTTTGTCCAATATAGTTAATTTCGTTATGCTTCGTATATTTTATAATATACTTAGGATATAAGATAAAATATAAATATATACAATATAAATGATCTGATTTCCAATCGATATCAAAAATCATGATAAAACCAACACAACACTTTTAGTATTTGGGTGCAAGCTCAGCTGTGATTTAGCGTCACTAAATGGCGCGATAGCGGTTGTAATGGTGTTAAAATAATCTTTGGCAAACAATAATATGTGTTTAGGATTTGGCTGCTTTAAATGCTCTTGCCGTTTTGTGAAAGTGTCTATAATCATAAACGAATTTTCTATTTAGTATTTGACATTTTGAGTTCGTCAGGAATTTTATTTACCGTGAAGAAATTTTGTGGAAAGTTGTTTGGTCTGATCTCAGGAACTACTGGCTTGGATAGAATAAATATTTTTATGTATTTGTATATAGGCTATATGCTATATGATATTATATCGACGGTTGGATGGTTCGACCCCACTCGAGTAAATGAAATATTCATTTAAGTTTATATTTCCATTTCGTCACTCTAGTTTTCAGGCAAAGCGCGACGTCCAGCTCCGCCCCTCAACACGCAATGCCTCCTAAATTCGGCGGAAAATGGGGAACAGAGTTTCTTTATACGAAGTTCCCTCTGCCTACCATGATGTGTGCGGGATATAGCGTGAAGTTGATTTTATTATCCTTATAAAATTTATAAAGCGTGGCAAGATTATGTACGTAACAAATATCTTATATTTTATTAGTGAAGTAATTAAACAACCAGCGCATATATAGTTAGACTGCGCCACGTCTTTTGTTCACGTTTTTAGCATCAATATAAAATTTAAAACAATATTAAATAAAAAGTTTAAAACAATATTTTATGCCCATAAAGTAAGAAAAATAATATGTCAATTTTATATATTTAAACCCACGACCTACGATAGGTACCTATATTGCAACCATAAGCTATACTGTACCGAAACGATCGTTTTACATAATGCATATATTTCAATCTCAGTCTTACCGTAGCGCATTGGAAACAATAGAAGCTCTCGAACTTCTGTTCGAATGAACGGAATTGCATGTATGACTTTATAGTCATACGTGCAATTTAGTTATTTCTTAAAAGTTTGTGCCACTACTTGTATTTGAAAGAATATTGAATACCAAATATGCATACTTTTTGAAGAAAATATTTAAATAAGAATTTTTGTCAACAGAGTGGATGTGATTTCATTGAAAACCGCATTTCTTTCCGATTCCTTAAGAGTTTCAAGAATTCCTTTTATAATACAATACATTCCTTACCTATCTACATGCCAAATGCCAACTTTGTGAATCCAGTATTCTTATCTGAGCGTTGTCTGTCTGTGTTTAAAAATTCGGCGGTAAATAGGGATCGGGAGGTTAGTCTTGACACTAGGTTCCCAGGTTACCTTAGACTACCCTGCTATAAGCAGGATACAGCGTGAAGCTATATAAATATAAATACACATAAAAAAGTTTCTGTGTCTAGACTCAATAAACCTCGTTCTTCAGTAATCCGTAAAAGACGTCTATAACGTATATTATATGTGAGCATTCTAAAACGCATGTGGACTTTTAATAGTCTCATTATCCATAATATATTATGTAGTCCGTGACATACAATTTAGCCGTGACAATACTACCACTAAGAAAGAGTTCATCCAAATTTACTTTGTGTTAGTATTATTAAATAATAAAAAAATCGTATTTTGTTTGTTAAATGTTTAAATTTCCTTCCTCTGACCATAACACAATAAATAACTATACATAAATGTGTGTTTATATATATATATATATATATATATATAATCAGCTTCACGCTGTGTCCCGCACACAGCGTTGTTGTGTTAAGACACACCGTTTCCCACTTTCCACCGAGTTCTTGACGCATTACGTGCTGAGTGATGGAACTCAACGCCGCGCTTTGCCTCGACACCAGAGCGAAGAAATGAAAATATAAATGTAAGTAAATATTTTATCTCTTCGAGCGGGGATCGAACCCAAACAGTCGATTTAACAGTCACACTCTGTGCCCCTGCGCCACGACTGGCATTTTTTACATATGCTTTGTACAAATATCTTATAAAATATAAATTAATGAATTGTGATAACCCCACTGAGTTTTATACGTTATCGAAAGTAAACATATTTTTACCATTATAATGGTATGATGGGAAATGTTTTGAAAGTTCTACAAAGGGCCTTAAGTAGCCATCTCAAAAATATTTTTGGTTGTTCGCGTTTAACTTCTATTTTTGGATTTATATTGAACAGGGTTGTGCATAAATAAAACTCCTTGTATTTTATTTATTTTTAGATTATTTAATTTATTTTGGTCGGGCATTAATCTGTGATAGTGTTATTTAAGTATTAGCGTCACGCTGTAAAAAAGAAAATGTTCAATATTTAATTTCCTGGAGTGGGAATCGAACCCACAGCCTGTCGCGCTTACAGACATTTTTTGTTCTTGCGCCACGACTGACTGCAACTGCTATTTATGTTGGTATTTTAATTATGATAAAAATGAATACGGATATATACGGATACGTTACAAAGTTACAAATTACAAAGTAAAGTCTATTAATTTGATTAAATGGTGGCCATGATAAAGATTTATGAAAGGCACACGAGGGCACGAAGCTTAAAAGTCTTTCTTATTTATTGTAAATCGATTATCTTCTTTGTAGCTTATTGAATTAAAGTTTTTGTATGATTCATGTATTTTTTTATTATCAATGGGTAATAAAACAAGGAATTCTGGGGAGAATATTAAAGTAAGGCATCTGTCGGTAAAAGCGACGGCTGTGGGCTTTACTCCCATTCGGGAATTTTTTTTTTCTTTGAATTGCTTAATCAAAGCACGGCGTTGAGTCAGTCAACACTCAATGTCTAAAAAATTCGGAGAAAAGTGGGGAACATAAGTGTCTTACTGGGAACGGAGTGTTTCAATCACTATGTTACTTTATACACGCAAGGTCTGCAGAATTTGTGGGGAACGGAATTGTCTTAATGGGAACAAATTAAGTTCCAGGCTGCCTTTGCCTCGCTGTTCTTCATTACCCGTAATTTATTTGCGAAACACTTTCACTTTTTAACATTAAATATAATATAGCGTGCTCACTGAATTTTAATCGAACCCACAACCATCTTATTATCTAATAATTATTAATATTTAATTCAAAAATATATATAAAATAGAAATAGATTCAAACTTTTACAATTCTAGTATTCAAATATTTTCAACCCCAAATTCTCCGCTTTAAATTTAAAAATTCTTCAAGCTTTTATCAAGCACAAACTGCTTTTGTAACGTCTTATAAATGCCGTGAACGTTTCGCATTCGAAACGGAAAGGAAACTTCTTTTATATACAGGTTAGGATTTTATATACAGGTGTATGAAAAAAAAATATAGATATAATTGAGTGTCGACAACACTCAATAAAGGTTGTGTCTAAAAATACATTCGAGAGAATTATATTAAATTCACATTTATTAATTTGAGACCGTTGTGGAGCAGGGGCACAAGCATGCTGTAAATGCGACGATTGTGGGTTCAGTGGCTGTTAATTTTTCACCGAATTCCCAAGGCATTGCGTGTTGAGTGGCGGTACTAAACGCCGCGCGTTACCGGTCACACCTTAACGTTTTTATATGAATCAAAAAGGTCAGGAATTAGTTTTTTGTAAGTAATGTAAACAGTGGAAGTCGATACAAATATCGTTAGTGCTTCCATACAAAAACCGTAAGGGGAACGCGTAATAAGGCCACGTATCAGGTTAAACGATAAAAATAACATGAAAACATTTTCAGGCCTACAGAACCCTTTATTATTCCATAAGGCGAGGCCAAGTGGCCGTGTAAGCGATGGTCGTGGATTCTATTTGCACCTCGAGGAATGATTTTAAGTTGTTTTCATTTTCCTGTTCTAATGAGACGAATGACGCGTCTAGAATTTGGACAGGGAATGGAGAACGTGCATTAGAATCTCTATTTCTAACCTAATATATACGGAATGAAGATAGTATATGAAATATATATTTTTTAAATTTACGCTTAATCTGCCATTGCATAGAGAATCTTGGAAGTTAACCGTTCCTATTGACACATTTCCGTGCTTCACTTTCTGCTGAAGTCTTGAGGCATTAGGTGTTGAGTCGCGGAACTCAACGCCACGCTTTGTCTCGATACCAGAGCAAGGAAATAAAAATATTAAATAATATTTTACAATCGAACCTACAACCATTGCGTTTATCATGTTACCAGAGCCAGAAATTGAAAATAATTCTTACCCTCGGGTAGTAACCGAATCCACGACCGATTCGTTTGAACCAGATTCTGTATCGCTGCGCCACGGCAACCTCATATTTATACTAAATATGACAAACATAATATCAGAAAAATATTCCTGGGAAATTAGCCCTGTGTACGACACTCTTTGACAGTTCACTAACATGTTTTTTTTTATAATTGAGTTGTTACACGCCACAGACTTTTGTTGTCCGTGCCTTTTTTGTGCTTCAAATCAAATAAGTGATTATTAAAATTTTGTTATTTTTTTTCTTTTTAAAATGTGAAGTGGACGTTAATATCTTGCTATCTTGAATGGTCTGCAGTTCCTTTTGTCAAATCCGAGATACTAACATGTTGTACTTATTTGTACTTATTTTTCACAGATTTTAAGTCGTGGATTGTGATAGGCTTTCTAAGAAACTTCATTTTCCCGTATTCACGCGAATTTGAGAATTGATTAAATAATAATATTTTTTAATATTGCCAAGAGTGTACGCAACACAATGGTTTCTTAAATTTTATAAGTTGATATTTGTCTAATAAGCTCCACGCTGTATCCCAGAAGACACAGAGAACCTAGTATTAAGACATTCATTATTTTCAACCGAGTTCTGGAGGCATTGCGACACCAGAGCGAAGAAATGAAAATATTAAATATTTAATTTCCTAGAGTTCCTAAGAACATAATCCAAAAACAGTTTTACCTCCAATTCTATACATCCCAAGGAATACTTCGTGACAAATCTGACGTTTCCTTTTCCTCGGGTGACCTATAAATATGGGAGTACATCTGTGCCTCAATAAACCTGATATATACGCCATTAAATTGATATACACCGACGTCCATGGTGTTTATATGCATCTTGTTAACGCGACATATGTAAAAGAATTATTGCTTAAATTTGGCCGTTTATGTTTTATTACGGGTACGGTATACCTTCGAGTGATATTTTACAAAAAATGTATTATAAAAACATTTTTATAATGTTATACTAGTATGGTGGGCCAAGTGAACCTAATGTTAAAACAATTCGCTTTCCACTACGAAATCAAATTCATAATCATACCAGTCAAACACCTGTACCACTGCGCTACGACGAACACAATACTATAAGGCGGTAAATCCATCTATAAATTAGATAAGGAATTTAGAGCGGAGTGTCTTGACATTACATTCTTTTCGTCTATAATTGGTGGATGCGTCATGTAAGTTAACAAAAATAATACTAACACAAAGATATAACCACAAAAATATCTTAAGCAAGAGTTAAAAATTTAAATATAATATTTTTATTTGAATATTTTTACCGCTTCTTTTATTTCTTGGCAGAAACATTTTATTATGCTACTTTGTAACTGGAAAAGTGAAAGCTTTGAACATTTTACCTTTTGTAAAAGACTGTAGTCTTCAAGTAGAATTTCAAGGAAATAACGCCGAGATCAAAATTCGTATTCGTTAAGTCTGACTAAAATCTGTAACGCAAACAGAGAGTAATTTTATGTTGTACAATATTCTGAAGTTATAAAATATACGTTGTTTATGTACTTTGTCTGTCGATGTTAGGAAACGCGACGATCGCGAATTTGATACCACTTAGGAGAATATTAAAAAAAATCGGTTATGTGCGAATCGAGATCGCCCACCGAGGTTTCAGTACCAATTGTAGGCCAACGAGAAGTACAACTTATGAAAGTTGACAACTTTAAGTTTACATTCATTTTGTCTCTTTGTACGAAATGGACTACAAACTTAATTTTGTAACGTTTTTTTTTTTTTCTTCTTTTCCGTCTAATTTCGTAATTCGTAATTTCGAGTCATTGCGTAATAACTTCTTTAGTTGCTGGTCATTATTGGCGCAATTTTTCCTACTATAATAAAAAATACATCATAAAATGTGGATTATGTCCACAAAAAGTGTTAACAGCCAGATTTACAACAAAAAAAATTAATTATAATATAATACATTTATCACCATTAGGGAATAAAATACTACTGTACTGTATTGTTAGAAATCGGAAGCGGTTAACGTTTTTAAAAATTATATTAAAACACATATCGTTTATATGCTTCTAAACTAATTAAATAAGTGATCATCACCCAATCACCCAATAACAATACTTACTTATACAAGAGTTTGATAACAATATTTATATATCAAAATTAATTTAAGTATATATTTCCTAACGAAACATATGGTACTGCTAAAAAATCTCCTGTTCGGATTTGACAGGGGAGTGCATGGGAAGTATCTACCCTATAGAATTTGATTACGCGGCGAATTACATACAAAATGTAGCGAAATCGATACATAAATGCTCGTATCTTTTTATTGCGTTAACTTAGAGGCTTGATTTTTTCTGTGCTTAAAAGGACCATAGACCTGAATACTTAAAAAAAAGCTTGACACCTCGACACGATCTCAAGATCGATGGTCTTACAAACGGATAGATGAACAACAATGTGATCTTAAAAGGGTATCATATTTACCTTTTAATATACGGAATCCTAAAAACATATTTACTGTGGAATAAGTTTACCTACGGCAGTGTTTTCAGGTGGATAAGAGGTGGGTCACTTCAAACAGCCGCCTATCTTTACTTTAAAGACCGGTAAAGATTAATTAGTAAATAAGTATGTAGTTCAAACAGGCGAAGCCGCGATCGAATCGCTAGTTTTAAATATCTAACTCTTTGAAGTGTGAATCGAACCCACAAACATCAAATTTTGGCGTAGTTCTCACTACGGTGCTATGATGTCTAAATTATCACTTAAAAACTATTCAACTCAAAATAAAGACATACTTAAAATTAATTTATGTTATTTACGAGTCATAAAAGTTTGTGCAGTTGTAATTGCTAATGTTTTAAAGATGTTCAATTTTTTTTTTGTAACTTTTAAATGTGTTTTTGATATTCCCAAGAAAACAGAACTTTTGAATAGTCGTTTAGTAGTCAGTTTAATTAAATTTTGTTTGGGTTCCGTAGGTAAGTGGGAAAAATGGAACCTTTATAGATTCAGTTACTCAGTTATCTCTGAGTTATTAGAACTACAAAGTTAAGACCTGGTATCCACACCAATGTCAATTGTATACACCTATAGACCCCATATTTCTGTATAAAAAATCATAAAGCGGTTCACAATATCATAGATATTCTATTCGAAAAGACTCGAAAAGATGACAATATGGGACGGAGAATCTTGTACTAACAAGATACACTCTGCGTACTTTACTACACTACATTTTTATTAAAAATATAAATAAAATTATACATCTCTGCTTGATTGGGCTCAATTATTTCTTATATTCATTAAAAATAAAAAATAATTTACCCCATGATAAGGAACCAAACCCACTGTCAATTCGTTTACAGTCACAAAAGCGCTACGATAGCCTATCCTCTTTCCCGGACATTTTAATCTCATTTTAAACCTTTTATATCAGAAGTAGTATTTATGCAATCTATTTTGGCACTAGCACAGTTTATAGTTCGTAACATTTATCTAAAATCGACAAGTTTGCCAAATTGCTTGAAAGGTTCATTTAAAACACGAGTGTTTCTAAAAATAGGATTTGACCCTCGTTTTTTGAACGTAATATGCATATGGTGAACTTTGTAAAGGCCGTCGCTGTTCAATGTAATTAAAAAAAAACACAGCTTCACGCCTTTTCCCGCGTAGACCCTGACCCTGACTCTGATGCTGAAATAATATACTGCAAGCACTTTTATGTAGCACTGCAATTATATGAAATAATTCATTTCCCTGAGCATTCATCAAATCCATAAAGTGTTTAAAGTAAGACGCATTGCGCCACCCACTGCACCACGATACTCTATTTCTTCAATTATAATGATACATTTTATTATACGCTCTGGTAACGAGGCAAAGCGCCGTATTGAGCTCCGCCATTTAACACGCAAAGCAATAATCGAGAGTCGTGTTTAAATTCGGGGTCAAATGTGTCTTAATGGGAACGGACTGTCTGAACATTAGGTTCCCAGGTTTTGTCCCTCTACCCTGCTATATGTGGGATGCAGCATACTCATAATGTTTTAAGTTTCACGCTACATAACACAGATGAAATCTTAAAAATTTTATACATAATTTTATATCCATATAAAACAAAGCACGTCTTAAACGAAAATTTTCCCACTAAACCTACAATACCCAATTAAAAGGAACCATCGTGCCCGTTCGTAAAACATAAATTAAGTAGCAAAATCGTTTCTTTAGCGGCCCCATTTCAGCATATTTATTTTCCCTAAGTTATCGGCCAACGGAGTACCGAAACACAAGAAAAGGTGTTTTCAAGATGATTCCATTAGATGAATCTGTTTTCTAATTTACTGTTTAGGAGTTAGGAGTAGTGTCTAATGAGGTCGTATTAGATTGAATATTATTAGTAAAACTTTTAGATCAACGCTTTTAGAAACCGCTTTGATTTGTTTGTTATATATATTTTGTTTGTTTTTATTGTCAAATAAATACAGTGCAACAATCATTGACTGTAAATACGATTGTATCTTTGTAATCGTTTTTGGTTCGATTTCCAATCAAAGAAATGTATTATTTAATTTCTTCGCTTTAGTAAGTAAGACAAAGCGCAGCGTTAAGTTCCGCTATTTATCAAAAATTGAGCAAAAAGTAGTAAGCAGAGTGATTAAATACTAAGTTGAAAAGTTTAACAGAAACAAAAATAAATTTTACCTAGAGGGAACATAGTGTTATGATACTCCCTTCCCCGCTTTTTGCCGAATTCTGGAGGCATTGCCTATTGATTAACAGATAAATAAGTAATCCTATAAGAGTTTTGATTTTTTTCTTTTGAGGAACGGAACGGTATTTTTAGTTTTCAATAAAAATAATCTATTAATTAACAATTTTGCTATTACATTATATTTCAAGTACAAAGCATTGGCACAATTCCAAAAGCAAAAGACATTTCTCTAATTGGATTTAAGATTCAACACTTTATGTAAGCTGCAGTTTAATATGGGATTAGATAAGATTTCCTTTTAGCGTCCTACTATTTTTTTCTTAACCATTCTATTTAAATGACTCTACGTAATAAGAAAGAAGAACATTCAAAATCGAACTTTGTCTCGTCTTTTTTTTCAATTTCACGCTACAGCAGGGTGGACAGTGGACGAAGATAACCTAATGTTGAGATAAATCGTTGACCATATACCACCGAATTTTCGAGATATTGCGTGTTCAAGGGCGGAGTTTATCGCCGTACTTTCTTCACCGGTCTGTCAGAACTGACCAATGACAAAAAATAAATAAAATTATATCCCCTGATAGGAAGCCACAATCGTCGTATAGAGTCGCTGCGCCTAATACGACCTCATTAATTACACAAACACTTTTGGCAGAAAATGGGGAACGGAGTGTCTTAACACTAGGTTCCCTCTGCCTACCTTGCTGTGTGTGTGGGCGGAATACAGTGTGAAGCTGATTAATTAAAGACTAAATTTGAATGTTCTTTAAATAGGACCTAAACCTATAACCTTAGTGTAAGTTGTATAAAACCAAACTAACAAATCGCTAACAATATATTATTTATGACCATATTCAACATCAGTGGAGCATGAAAATAAGATCATTACTTATCTAGATCCAAGACTAGAGCATATATAATATTTGTGTTTCATATTTGCTATATTTTATGGAGAAATCAATTACACTACGAAAAATATGATTGGGCATTAGTTACCTTTTTTTTTGTGTATTTCAACGAAAATAATCCGAAAAAAAATGTTGTATCTTTTTAAGAAACTATAGAGGAAATAATATACATCTTCCTATAGACATTCTACTCTCCACTTTCCGCAGTTTTTTTGAGTTTTGAGTGGCGGAGCTTGTTATAAAGTGAAAATCATTTATTCTCCCTGGATTGATTCCAGTTTCATTCACAACCGTCGCGTTTTCATCACGATGGCTTTATCTATATATTTTTTCATCTTCCCGCTGTATCAGCAGTGTAGGCAGGGTGTTCATATCCCCGAATGAAAATCAAACCCACAGCCGTCGCGTTAAGAGTCACATTAGCACACTTATGGCACTACGCCGCTACGGTTTTATATAGTAACTCACCTTATTCACAAAATATACAAACAGCGCAAACATCTCGTAGTCATGCCGAGACATCGGTCAAGTAAAACCGCTCATCCCGGTGCCACAATTTGCCATAATTACTATAATTACTAAAAGTAAAAATATCTAAGTATAGTTATCGTAATAATATATTATATTTTTGTGCCTTTTCTTTTATACCAGGGTAGACAAAGGGAACCAAACGTTAAGTCACTTCTTTTCGCAAATTAGCACAGTGACTTAATAACTGATTGTAGACGCAATAACGGCGGACGTGTGTTCTATTTCCAGCCGGGAAAGTCAATTATTGTTATTTACTCGCTTTGATAAAAACACATGAAAAACACGAAACGTTGAATTCCGCCACTTAAAGCGCAATGTCTACATAATTAGGCGTAAAATGGATTATGGAGTGTCTTAACACAAGGTTCTCTCCACGCTGCTTTGAGGTAAAAAGTCAAGTGTAAAAAATGCAATTTTGCACAATAATCGACATGCTTTGACATTAGTGGATTTTTAAAAGGGAATCTCATGTGAAAAGGGTAAAGCAAGTTGTTGACCCGAATATTACCTCGGATGTGAAACGAAAAACCTATTCATGCATTCATTTATCATGCATCATGATGAACATTAGTCATCTATTGTTATTTTAAATAGCGTTACTTGCCGTAGTATCAGCTGAGACGGTCACATAAATCAAATTTGATGTCGAAAATTGTTAGTTTACCTTACACCTCTTAGCTTGTGTAGTACAAACATTTGTTTATGTGAAAATTAAATATATTAAAGTATATCTGAAAAGTCTGGTATAGTTTTATCTATCTTAGCTATGGGTACAGTAAGTAGCTAGCTACTAGGTTTCGATTTGATCCCAATTAAGGCCATATTGATTTTACAAAAAAGTATTTTATAAGTTACTTTTTAAATTTATCTTACAATCTGAGACTAATTATATCACTATGAGATAGCATATTTGTTTTAAAAAAATATATTACTGTCCTTCAAATAGATTTTTTTTATAGATAATATCACATTTTAATATATCCTACACCTCAATGGATTTTTCATCACTGGCCTTACCATCGTTGGCCTTATCAGCAAGGCATATACTTAAGTATACTTGGACGCAAGTCTTAAATATGCTTGGATGGAATTGTTCAATCTGCACAATAATGGGGACATAGTTATAACTTATAATATAAGAAATATAAAAACATTATAATTAATTCATATTAGTTGAAAAATCTTGACTTTAATTGCCCTAACTACATTAGAAAAGAAAATAGAAAATAAGAACAGTCGCAGTATTGTACTGATAATAAAAAAAAATGTCTACTATACAAAATAATGTCATAAAAATAGCGACTTACATTAAAAGTCTCTGTAAAATATGAAAAATGAAATCACCTTTATGTTCTTAGAAAAAGTATTTTTCAAGCAAAATTGGCAATTTTATCCGCGATATGTAAAAGAGAAAAAAAGCACGCTGCTCATTGAAGTTCAGGCATTGTAATGGAATTTCGAACGGAACTGCCACCCGATGTTTGGATGCATGAAAGCTGAAAGGAAATTTTACAGGATGACCGTAAAAAACTGATGACCCATGCTGTACTGTACTACTTTGAAAATATAAGCGTGTTATTCTAAAAATAAGAAAAATAAATTTGTTTGCATAAATTTTTAGGGTTCCTCATCCCAAAATTACTTTGTTGTCCATCTGTTTGTCTATCTGTTCCGTCAAGAATATTGATCTCAAGATCACGTGGGGGTATCTACCTGAAATTAATATAAAATATCCAAGTATAAAGTCCTTTGGGGCATAGATAAAAAATAAGCTTACAGTGGATAATTGAATAATTGGTTATTTTAGTTATCTGTTATGTCTTTTGTATCTGGGCGGTAGGTTGGTACTCGCGAAATTCCCTGCGGTAAGTCACGGTTCCGCAGAAATATCGGAATGAAAAGTCTTTAAGTTGCTCTATAATCTCCTGTCTTCCAGTGAAAGTTTCGTAATTTTACTAATTGAGTTGATCCTGAGATCAGCCCGGACATAAAATTTAAAATCCTTTGTTTGTTTATGGGTATTGTGTTAACACAACGCATATGTTCATTTGAAAAAGCACGGTAACAGCTATTTTGAAACCACAGACAACTTGATTTTTATTTATATGTAGAGATGTACATCTTTTTTAAGAAATATACAATTTTGGTATTTAAACAAAATGACTTACTTGTATAGCGACGTTAATCCAATTAAGCTCTAGAAAAGGTAAAGTCATTACTTGCTTTATTTGTACGTAAAATATTATAATAATTTGTTTTAACTAAGAGTATTAACGTCATGAGCAAAGAATCTGGTGGAATTTCATGATACGGGTCTGTGAACTTTGAAGGCTCTTGACTTTCGGTGGGCTATCTGTAATTAGGCCGTGGCTTCGATGCTCGTTCGGGGGAATGAATGAATAAATTGTATTAATATAATTTTCCGCTATGTTAAGATACTCGTTGATTTCCTTCATTAATCACGCCTCGAATTCTTGTGGAAATCACTGGGGTAGAAGCTATTTGGTATTTGAGTTTCGAATATAAGTTGAGGTTTTAATTGTCGGTGCCCTAAGAGATGATTTCCTAAAATATTTATTATTTTCATTGTCTTCCGTCTCGTAGCGAAGTGCAGCGCGGTGTTGAGTTTCGCCATACATTACCTAATGCCTCTAGAGTTTGGCGGAAGGTAAGGAACGCACGTGTCTTAACCGAAACGGAATAATAAGACATTCCGGGACAATAGGTTCTTAAGTACTTTCAGACTACCCTGCTACGTGCGTGATACAGCGTGAAGCTTAAAAAAAGGTGAATTCCCGAATTTTTTGCGGATATGGAATAATTTAGATTTTACAAAACCCTAGTATTGTATAAATAAAACATAAATAGACATGGATAGAGAGTAGAAGTACAATTGTAACAGAAAATCTGCCATTTTATATTTATCTGTCAAATATTCAACTGTTAATCCAACGATTTGAATACGATATTGGCGTAAATAGAAAGACAATATATATATATATATATATATATATATATATATATATATATATATAGTCACGGTCAATCTCGTTTTCTGGTTTATAGAACGACTAGATAATATTTTCTATTTTAAAATACTTTTATCGTCTCAACGGATTAATATTATAGATATGTCTAAGTAATAAATAAACTTTACTCCAACTTAAAATAATACAAGTAGCATCTAAAATGTTCTAAACGCAAATTTTCTATTTAAATCAGAAGCATGAATCAATGAATCTAAAATAGCAAGCTCGTTCTGGTGTAAGAATGAATGAGGATATTTTTAAGCTTTATACAGAAAAGCTGGAAAGCTTTTGAGTTTAAAATAATGAATATTATTTTAAATTATAAACTATTTAGTAGGAATATCAAATGTGTATGGTGTGAACGGGCTTTAATTACCTAAGTAGAGTAAATATATTATGCATATTTTATTTAAATTTAACTTGCAAAGCTTGCTTGATCATTTTCAGTTCAATATTATATAGGTACATAACTATTCATGTCTGAAAATTATTATATAAGATTTTATTTGTTAAAAATAATCAACAATGTAACTTTACACGTCTTTTTGACTTCAAATTATATAAATATTAAAAAAAACACTAGGAAATTATTAAAAAATGTAGAAATCTTTTGAAACATAATAAATATCATTCAGATTTGCATTCTTCATAATTCTTCTATCACTGTCATCCGTCAAAAGTCACCTTCTTACTGCTGTTCTACTACTGTACTAGTCTAACAGCATTGACCACTCATTTGAAGCATTTTTATAAGAGAGTCATGTATCATTATTCCCTACTGCACTCAAACATCTATTTTACCCAAAAATATTCAAACTTTAGATATTATTATTATTTTTTCAAAAAAAAGCATATGTTTAATTAAAATTTAACAACAACAACATTTATATTCTGAGAGCGGATCATGAAATTTTATGACTATCAGTCCAATTTGATTTGTTCGTAAAAACCTCTAAAAGTATATTTCAAATAGTATATGGAAATCTCGTCTAGAGCTCTGAATAAAATTGTCTCGAAATATTTAAGTTTATTTCGTAATACGTAAGTAAGTATATAAAAAACCAGTAGGTACTCAATGGTTTTTAATAACAAATTTTTTTTTTTACACTTATTTTAACTTAAATTACAATTGAAAAATCGGTTAAGTGTGAGTCAGACTCGCGTACCGAGCCTTCCGAATCAATTTTAGGAGTGAAAAGGAAGCTTGCCTCTTCTTATCAAAGTACTATATTTGGATAATAAGTAGAAAACAGAATGAATGGTTGATGTTATTACACATTACACACCCTATATCGTCCACCCGGCGTTGAGATCCACCACTCACAAGCATTATCTCTAGAATTCAGGCAGAAAATGGAAGTGTCTAAATAGGAACAGGTATCCTAAAACTTTTTGGTTCCCAGGTTCCCTCTGCCTACCCTATGTCCGCAATACAGCGTGAATATCTGTCCTTTAAACGTTATTTTGTAAAGTTACATAAACTTGAATGTTTAGGCTTCATTAAAGTTACTGTACAGAATGCCACGTGATAATTCATCCGGCTCTAAGATTAGCACGTCGTAGGTAAACAAGATGGTGTTTACTTGTTTGTTATATAGCGCTCGGTGTTACAGACGGAATGATTATCTGTGTATATACATATAATCATACTTACATCCTCCCTCACTCGTTACTAAGTGGTTGAAAGACAGCAGATAAGAATGATTTACTTTGAAAGTTGTAACTTGGTGTGTGGGTTGGTTAAGGAGTGTGAGGGAGGGAGAGGGAAAATGATTTCTCAAAATTATTTTAAAACTCTACAATTTTGCACATTAGGCCTGAATATCCACATGTAAAATTTGTAAGCGACTAGGTTTATATAATAACTCGTCCATCTGACATCTGATGAACGGCAATGAGAAAGGTATTGTTTCGCAATCACTTTTATTCTAACATGAAATATATACAATACAGTCATCCCTATGACATGGTAGATGTGTAACGCGTTACGTATAAATTATTCACGTTTATTTTTTCTCGCTAAATTGAAAATTACAAAAAAACTATAACATGAACGAAATATGTACGTTTTATTAAAATCAAAGTGTATCAAGAACATGAAAAATATTTTTTTTAAACAAAAAATACCGATTTAATTTAAACTGGATCTCATAACGAGAATTTTCGTCAAACTATTATAGAAGTGTATCCTTACCAATAAAAAAAATAATTATTGAAATCAATTGGCGGGATATTGAGTTATTCGTCGATTTGTAGGGGGCATACTTAATGCAAATATCATATAATTTTCTACCGTTCCCGTAAGAAAAGCGGGCACTATCTAAAAAAATAATTATCAGAGCCGGTTTACCCTATTAAAAGTCTGACATAACAAACATAAAAAAATACAATTGAAATGATTACCTCCGTCTTTTATAGAAGTCGGTAAAAAGATCAAATACTTTAATTTAGTTTTATAACAACACAATAAATAGATACACGTGCGAAACTGATTATCAACTGTACAAATCATTCAGTATTTAAATTTTACAGTATTGAAAAATAATGTGGGAAATATACCTCGTTATATGGGGAAATGCCCGTGTTATACGGGAGATTGAAATCGCGTCATATGAAGAAGAGAATGCGCAAGAGAGTACCGTGTTATAGAAAGGATTACTGCGACATTAATTAAGTTTGTAACTATTATTTCTACTTTAAACACAATTGCTATAATCGTGTTGTTAATTGATGTTACAAATTATATTTTTAAACACCTTTTTTATTTGTTCTGCCTTGAATTAAATAGAAAGCATTTTAATGTAAAAGAAAAAAAAATAAAACATGGTGAATCATAAATTAAAAAAAAAAATCTCCTTTACTTTAAATAAACCTAAATCTATTTCAAAAAATCAAGAATTGAGGCATACATTATTTATGTAATAGATTCAATCCCACTCGGTAATTTCACTCTTGGGTCTTAACACTATAATCGCTGCACATACGTTGCAAAAACGGAAAAAGCATAAAGCTATACAAAAATAGAGAACGACTTTCAGCTATGCCCCGTGAAAAGGTTTAATTTAATGCATTTGAAAGATTTATATCGCAAAAACGAATAAATGACTAAAGGTATAATCCCATTAAATGATTATGTATTAATATATCCTAGATTTATTTGGTATTATGGACTACTTTTTCATTGAATATCTATAAAAAGTTTTGTAGTTTATCCCGTGGGTGTCTTTATATTGCCCAAGATAAAATATATATTGGATATATACGGAGAATACGCCATTTATATTTATATCTAGTACTAGTATTTCACCCGCGGCTACTCTAGCTTTATATAATTCTGAATTGTTTTCATGTTCTAATACATATTTGCAGCGTGAGTTTTAATACCTCGCTTACACTATTGAAATTTGCAGAAAATAAATATTGTTTTGAGATTGTTTCGTCTGACTTTCACTTTACAGGTTTTTTCCTATAAACATAAAATATTTTTCTGGGTACTAAAATAAAAGTCTTGTAACTGTAAAATTTTGAAAACACGGTTTCCTTATACAAAGGACGTACACAATAAGGTCCTGGGTGTATCGTTAATAGTGTCTATTCTCAAAGGCTTAGATAAATCTGTTTCAGATTTAAGTATCAAATTGTAGCACGATACAAGCACTCATTGAAAATAGCGCTAACATATCCAGTTTACTTTATATTTTATTTACAAATAGCCTATACCTGTAGTAGTATGTTACATAAACACAGGGCCCCCAAACTCAAATTCTAAGGCTAAGCTCAAATTTTGAGGATTTTATTAGTCTATGCACTTAGGATGGTATGCTTACTTACAAACTTGAAACTGGCTCTTTCAGAGGTGGTGCCACCTAAGGCACGTAAAACCCCCACTTAAAATAGTACCGCAAATAGTATTTGTAAAAGGAGATAAACGATTGCATGCATTTTTGGGCCCAGAACGTAAAGAGACGTAAATGGTATGATTTAATAGATTCGGGTACATGAATTCCCCTCTGAAAATTCAGTAAGTTTTGGCAATCTGAAAGCTGAGTCACACACAGCAATCGAATCGAATAAAAATCGAATCGGGAACTATCATGTTATTTATGACTGAGCCATGAAAACTAAGTATTATTAACATTAATGGTAAAACAAATAACACACACAAATATCCTATACAATCTATGTTATAAATAACAAAATATTTTTAATCCGTTCATCAGTAATTCAGGAAATCTCTTAACACCTGGGGAATTAATTAGACTCGCCCAAATAAATCGCGAAATCGATTGGCGTGCCCACTGAGAGAACAAACCAATGAATTTCCTTGTTGTTTTAGTTTCGCGTATATCCCACATACGCATAAACAACTAGCGACCCACGCGCGACTTCGCCCGTTGAAACTTATTAATATATTATAGCCATATAGTATAAGCTATATTACTTTTAAGTTTTATTTAAATCCCTTCAGTAGTTTTTGCGTAAAAGTCAAACAAGCATCCTCATAAATGTTCCATTTATAATATAAGTCGGATAAGGAGGATACGGAGAGAGCGGAGGAGTGTTGAAAGTTTACGCATTGATTCTATTTTACTAGAGTAAAGAAATAAAAATAATTCAAATTGGATTCTATTTAAGGCCATTCGGACATTCTTCCATATTGTGGTCATTCTATTTGCGGCTGTCGTGGCGCAGGAGCACAAGCGTGCCTTATTATAAACACGAAGTTTGTGGGTTCGTAAGATATTTAATATTAAGATTTCTTCGCTGTGTCCCTCAACATACTCAAGAATTCGGTGGCAAAAAGGTTCCCAGGTTCCTCTATTTTCTTTATTATGTGAAGGATATAGTAAAAAAATCTTTCTAATTAGGATCGAATCTACAATCATCACATTTACTATTAAAATCTGTTCTACATTGGTTTCAATATGTTATGTTGTACCCATATCAGGCTCTTTGATGGGGAGAACGTAAACGAATGAAATATTTCAAAAGTTTAATTTAACTTTTGGTGAGTTGAGTTTGTTTGGGTAAAGCCCTTTGTATTTGGTAAAAGCTTGTCTTCGGGTAATAAATGTTAGTTATTTCTTGTTTGTAATAATTGTGGATATATTTGCAAAAAGTTGAGAACAGAGCGTCTTGATTTAGTTTACTTATGCGCTAACTAAAGCTATTCCCGAAGATATGTGAAGGTGAAAAAATATTAGACAAGCTTATAACAATAGGTACAAATATTTCGTGGTGAAATAAAAAAGTTTAGTATAGAAATTGCGTAGAAAAACAAGACTTAGTGCCAAAACACTCCACTTTCTTTCCTGCCCCAATTCATTGTAAATAAGAGTGATTAAGTGATTACTATGATTTTTCTGGAAATATTGATGTATTGAATCCCTCTTATTTGTTAGTATAAGTTATAAATATCTAAGTTGAATGTTATATTTTAAATGGAATGTCTTGTTACTTTGAAAAATAAACTTAGTTTACATTAATTAATTAATTATTAATTTTTAAAGGTAACACGGTATTCCCTTTAAAATATAGGTTAAGTAGAGTTTTGGCATTTAAATGCTAACATAAAATGATGTTTATTATAAGAAGATTTATGTAACTAAAAGTAAAATTAAAAGTAGTATAGGTAGTAGGTTTTTGTTTCGTTGATAGGCTTAATAATAAAAAATAAATACCTCTAATCGGATTTTGTATATTGTTTTCTCAATAGGCAAGATTTTTTAACTCACCTTAAGTGATCACCACCACCAAGTACCAAAATCACGATATAATATTGTCGGTTTTATTTTCACTAACAAAACAACATGAAGCGCTAAGTTCGGCCACTCAACATGCATAATCACGAATCTGGACGAAAAGAACAGAACAGAAAAAATAATTTATATTTTCTTACAAAAACATTTACAATTAAAAAGTACTTAGCATCTAAATACAACAAGTTTTTCATAAAAAGACTTTTAATAAATCATTACATTTTTCTTTCCACGAAACGTGAAATAAAACTTGAAATACAAAAAAAGCTATACAAAATTAATGATGGCTACAGACGATCAATTATGTTTCTTGAATATTTTTCTTATTTAGGCTATTGATGCGTAGGCTGTCAGTTTAATAAACGGTAGCAGTAACTGAGATTTTTTATTTCTGAATGAAACGTTAGATTGATTGAAACGTAAAGCTATTTTATTTTATTACTGAAAATCGAATCAAAAAATATACTTTTTACTTCATTGTGATAATTTATGTGTGACTTGCGTTATATCTATCTTGTATTTACAAGGTAGCAAAAAACTAATAATATAATTAATTTGCTTGGACAACTTGCTATATATATATATATATATATATATATATATATATATATATATATATATATATATATATATATATATATATATATAATGATGAAGAATGACATGTCTATAAGAATAAAGTACTAATTTCAATAAAAACATTTTACTAAATGAGAATTAAAAAAAAACGAAAAAGCGCGAGTTGGACTCGCCCACTGAGGGTTCCGTACAAAAATTTTAGGTCTCGAGCTTTTCCTGAAATGTAAGCTTAGCTTAGCCCTTTCATCTGATACCTCACTTGAACTAGCGGCTTTAATAAAAAATTTTGACCCCCTTTTGAGGTTATTATTTTTTAGGATTTAACCACAAATGTATAATTTTCAGTTTTTTTCCTCATTTCAACTCAACTTCAAATTTCATAATTCTATGTCAACCGGAAGTACTCTACTAATTTTGATACCTTTATAGTGTCGAAATACGCGTTTTTTGCAACATAAACGGCCAAATCTTTTTTTAAGTAAATGTAGAAATACGATTTTTTTAAAAAATGAGGAGATCGTAGATCTGAGTGTATGGTGAGATTTCAACTTGGTATCTCCAAACGCTTCTGAAATAAAGGCTTTTGGCAGACAGACAAGGAGATTTTCATACAAATTGAAAGCTAAGTTCAGCCAATTCAGTAAAACGGTTGTATAAAATAACTTTTATAGCAATTAGCAAATTTGTCGTACAAAGTACTTTAAATTGGTAATAAAATATACCCTTTATGTTAACGGCAGCTTGCTGTAATTGAATAATGAAAACTGGATTTAAATCGGTTTAGCCGATTCTGTGGTTAGCGATAACAACTTAGAACTGGCTACTTAACTGGCTTGAATCGGAAAAAAATATTCGTACTGGAGAATCCATTTAAAGTGTAAGGCTATATAGACTATCCCAAGTACATTATATCAATCCTTAACCCTCTGTAACAGGGACATTTAGAATGTATCATGTGCCATATACAACTCTTACAAACTCTTTGTTTTCATTTGACCAAGCGGGAGAATCCGAAAACAAAATATAGTTTTTGTACGTGTGGTAGAGTCACGTCGCCAGCAATGGCAACACGTATGGGCAGGCTCGACCGGATCATCACCACCCCCGGCATTTAAAACTTTATGCCACTATTATGTGTATGTGTTTCGCATCAGGTAATGCCGGGCCCCGGTGCCCAATACACCTTAAAGGCCGGCAACGCACATGTAACTCCTCTGGTGTTGCACGGGGCCGTGGGCGGCGGTAATCACTTACCATCAGGTGACCTGAACGCTCGTTTGCCGTGTCTTTTCCATAAAAAAAAAAGTTTACATAAAACAACCAGTTTTGCTAAATTTCCTTTATCTCTCCTACGTTTATTCAACATTTATGCTATCATTATAAAAGGTATTTAGGTCATAGTGATCATTAAGTAAAGGTAAGTCTAAAGTATTTACGTTTAGTTCGGGCGCAAATACCGCAGTAACTAACATTTAGTCCATAGTATAATGCAGTGTAATAAAGGCCTTCTGAGATAGGAACACGACAAAATATTTATTTTTGATTATTATTACATAAAATAAATAAATGGTTTTACATTGATCAGTACGTAATGAGAACCTAGTGTTAAGATACTCCTTTTTAAATGAAACTTTTAACCGGATTAATCGCGTATTTTGTATTTGTACACATTTTTGGAAACCCGACGTTTTGAACATCTTGCAGTAGTCCGTGGTCACGAGTAGAGTCTACCCGGGTAGAGTTTGAAATGCCTTCAATAACACCGTTAAATAAGAAACAAGCCCTTGTCACAACCGCAATCAATTGAGACAATACATGGAAATGAGGGTTGACAGGGGTTGACAAGTTATGACATGTTCTTTAATAGCTTCCCATTCTATTTACTTCCATACAACGAGACGTTAGACTTATTACGTAATTGTGTTATATATACCCTATGAAATACTAATTTGATATTATTTTGACATGTGGCGGTGTATAATATATTTTGTGGGTAAGCTTCACATGATTGACTTGTTAATATGATACCATCGTGGTGTCGCAATTTTGAACGGGACCGTCCCGTTTTTAGTTTGTGCACCGGGACGTCAAAATGTTAAATTTTTTGAAATAGCTTACAAATATGTGTTTTATAATTATTAAAATTGCAAATTAAAAAAATAATGATCCGTTTTGAGCCGTTAAAGAATTATCACTAATTGTAAGCTTGATACCTACTCGAGAGAGTAATTATGTTTCAATTATATCCATTGTATAGTCTCGCAAAACAATGGGAAACGAATGGAAACACCATTTAACATTATTGGAGATTTAAGAGTTTTAATTAGATTTTTTTTTGGATTTTCCTATGTATATGGGACAATAAAGCCATAAAAAGGTATTGATGTATGAGGCCAGTCATGGCGCAGTGGCACAAAGTGTGACTGTAAAACCAACTGCTTGTGGGTTCGATCTCCATTCGAGGAGATGACATATTTACTTAAATTTATATTTCCATTTCTTCGCCCTGGTGTCGAGGCAAAGTGCGGCGTTGAGTTCTGCCACTTAACACGCAATGTCTCCAGAATTCGGCAGAAAGTGGGGAACGGAGTGTCTTAACACTAGGTTCCCCCTGCTTATCCAATTGTGTGCGGGATATAGCGTGAAGCTAATTTAATTATTATTTTTTTATTTATGATGTAAATTATTCCAATATTTTTTACTTACGGAGCAAGGCCGTAGCATAGCGTGAGTCTGTCAACGCGACAGTAATCTTTTCGACTTTCGACTCCCTTATTTTCATTTTACAGCTATACGTGAATTTTCCAAAAAATCTTTGTTATTGATATTTTACTCTATTTATAAAAAGATTATTTGTAAAATTTCATGATAGGTTCAGTTTTCTAAAAACGATCAGAAATATATAACAATCAATAAAAAAATGTTCTGTACAAAAAAATGTTGTGTAGCCACCTTAAAGTACTCCCAAAAATAATATAACGAATCACTGAAATATTTATCACGACCCAACGATTATTCATTTCGATAAAACGCCCGAATAATGTGTTGACTTCATTTCTCAAATATTTCCGAATGCTTCGAAAAATCATATATATTTTCGGTTGAGCGACCATGGCGGAAGCCATATTGACGGTCGTTAATCTAACGGTAATCCTCTAGATAAATCAAGAGCTGGCTATTGAAGTCTCGGGCTACGCCGACTGAGTAAGAGTGCCGAAACAAACGCCTAACAACTGAACCTAACCTCAGGCATTGAGCTCTGGCACCGTGGGATGGCCGGCGGCGTTATTCCTTGGTCCTTCGTGGCAAAGAGAGCACCCAGGAGATCGGCTTTCTCTTTTACCGTGTGGACCAAGATGTAATTTCTGTTTAAGTTGCGAAGTGCCGCCTTTGAGAGTGCCCAGAACTGATGAATTCCGGACATGGAGCTCGCAAGCTTCTCGGCCATTTTGGCGATAGGCTTAATTATGTAATAGTAATACAAGCGGGTAAGGCCGCGAGCTGGTAGCTAGTCCTCTATAAGCGTGTAATATTGGTTAAATGATGAAACTGTAAGTTTCATCGGCACCATCATTTTTAATTGATTTTAAAATGGAGGATATCAATCTGAATATGTTTTTTTTTGTATGTACCTAATTCTTATGCTAATCAAAGTGTAAGCTTAAGAGGCCCTTTACTGTTCGAGTTATATAGATGTTTTCACCAATTTTTTGGCTGATTATGAACGAATTTTGGTGAACCATGATTTTAAAGTAAACAAAAGTACTTCAAACTTACTGAGAAACAGAACAGAAATAGATTAAGTCCTAATTTGTATGCTGTTGAAGAAGGAGCGGAGTAAAGGGCCTCTTAAGCTTTTACTTTGATCAGCAACATGGTGGGTCCATGAAATGCTAACTATTTTCTTCTTATTATTATATGGTGGGTGAAATATCCACTATATAATAATTCTTTACCTTCATGCTTTTCGCATATAGCAGGATATCTACTACTCTAAACGATCCCACGATGTGAATATTTAGTAGGTTAAGTAAGTAGTTGTTATCCAATTGTCAAGTTGAGTGGCCAAGCTTAGTTAACTTTTTAATTTAATAGAAAGATATACCGTGGTATGTTAATAAATTAAACTTAACAGTAAATGTTATATAAATAAAAAATAAATTTGCTTGTAAAATCTATATATTCTTGCAATTTATCACAAACTTGTAGTTCTAATTGACTAGAACTATAATATAAGTATACATTTTGATATTTATATCATACATATTATACATGGACAAAATATACAAATATACATAATAAATGTAGATTAGACACTTATATTATTTCGGTGGTGACAAATACGAATTTATTTTTAAATTGCCTTAACAATTATTTTGGACTAAGAAGTAAGTAATAAATATAAGACAGCTTGATAATAATATAAAAATATAATAAATTAAATTAGATAATAAAATAAATTAATTTCACGCTGTAACCCGCATACAGCAGAGAGAGAGAGCAGAGAGACAGTTGTGGAACTAGAACGTGCAACGCCGCGCTATACCTTGATACCAGAGCAAAGAAATAGAAATATAAATTAAAATAAATATTTCATTTCCTCGAGTTCGACCCTCGATCCTACTACCAGTCACGTGTACAGTCTATATACTTCGTGCGTCATGACTGGATAAACTTACAGTTTCTTAAGAAACCAAACAAAAAATATCCGTAAAGTCATAATTTTCCATCAATTTTCAAACAGTGGTTATCAATCTGTTTTTTGTATGTAAACTGATTTTTCGGGCGATTATGAATAGATTTTAGCGACCATGATTTTGAAGCATACAAGTATTTTAAACTTATTAAAGAACGAACAGTAAAAAATTTAGTGGTAATTTATATAACGTTGAAGTGGAAGCAAAGAGGTAGCGAAATCTATGAATCGACTTGTCTAAAACTATCATATCCAATACATATTGATATGATAGTTCTAGACAGTAAATCGAATAAAACTCCAATTTCGTTATTGTTGCATCAACCCAGCGGTATATACTATTACATATACACCATAATTTGCATCTTAATATTTTTTGGTCTAAATGTCAAATTTAATTCAGGCAAAGGAAATAAAAGAAAACAGAAAAAAATTTAATTATCGAATAATCACAATCTATCGAAGATTTTCTGTCGAGATAATCTGATAATATAGCGTTAAGACACTTTCGTTCTTTACTTCTGCCCAATTCCCGAGGCATTGTGTTGAGTGGCGGATATCAACTCCGCACTTTGCCTCGTTACTCGAGTGAGAGAATAAAAACATTAAATATTTCATTCCTTCTGTTTACCGTCGCACGCTAGTTATAATATTAGTAAAACAATAAAAGTATAAAAGTAGTAATATAATGAATAAAACTTTATTAATATAAAGAAGCCAAATTAATTTAAATTTGTAATAAAACTGGGTTTTAAGCTTTAGCGTGTCTGAACCTATTTTCTGTGTTTATGGGATTACCTAAAATAATCACTATTCAAGTCTATATACACTAAGCCTTACTGTCAGTTTAGTGTTTATCGGTTTTAATCAAAAATTATTATTAATATTTATTCGGTTGGGTTGGAAATTAAATCTAATAGAAGATTAAATCTGTTATTTTATATCGAAATGTGTATTATTTCATTAATTGATAATATGACAAGGCAATTAGAACCGTCAGGTCAGGACCAGATTAGACCGTTGAGTTTCCCAACCAAACATGGAATGTTTTGCTGTTAAGTGAAAATCAGTGACTGGAGTTGCCTTTCCTTTTGATCAACGATGGTGATGGGTTCAAATCGCACTCGAGCGAATTAATTATATTCATTTCTAGGTAAGAAGACGAAGAGCGGCGGTGAGTTGATCTACTCAACGCGCAATATTTTGTACAATAGGTGCGAAGTGCGCTTAACACTACATACTCTCTATCTCCTACATGTGGGATACATAATGAAGCTAAGAAAAAACCAAAATTTTAACTCATTGTAAAAGTTTTAACATATCTCCGCATCCATAAATAATGTTAACGTCATATTTTTATATAACGAATGACCGTAAGTACCAGTCAGAAAATAATAAGTGGCTCTCACGTTTTCAACTTATGAAATCATTTATTTATTTATGTCGAGGCCAATCGTGGCGCAGGGGCAAAAAGTGTGATTGTAAAATCGATTAGTTGTGGGTTCGATCCCCACTCGAGGAAATGAAATATTTATTTACATTTTATTTCCATTTTTTCGCTCTGGTTTTGGGGCAAAGTGCGGCGTTAAGTCGCGACACTCAACACGTAATGCCTCTAGAACTCGGCGGAAAGTGGAGAACGGAGCGTCTTAACATTAGGTTCTCTTTGCTGCTGTGTGCAGGATATAGCGTGAAGCTGATTTATTTATTTTATTTATGTGCAAAATGTGAGAAGCACTCTACGTTCTTTACTTTCTACTATTAAATTAGAGTAAAGAAATGAAAATGGTTGTCCCGAGTAGGATAGAACCTACAACCATCGTGTATATAGTCAGACATTGGGTCATAACAGCATTTAATAAACGTAATATAGCGTTAATGTAAAAAAGTATAGTGAGGCCGTCTTGGTGCAGAAAGACAAGTGTGCCACTGTAAACGCAACGCTGGGGGCTCGATTTCCATTCGAGGGAGTGAAATATTTAATACCGAGGAGTACCGAGGCAATACCGCGTTGAGTTCTGCCACTCAATAAACAACGTCACAAGAATTCGCCGAAAATGTTGAAAACCTCGGAATGGGAGTGTCTTAAGGGGAACGGAGTGTCTATCATTATGTCCCTAGGTTATCACTGCCTATCCTGCTATGTGTGTGATATAAAATTGTACCATTTTTAAAAATCCAACCCACCATACTTACATACCGTAAGAGTAGAAAAACATAAATTCCTTGAAACGACTTTTTACAAGCTTAAATAACATTTTATACATAATGTGCAACAAGTTCAACGTTATGGCTGCCACATCCGTGGTTTTCTCTTACTTGAAATATGGCTTTAAAAATAATGTAAGCTAAACTAAGCGTTAATAAATTTGTATGTAAATAAGTATATAAGTTTTGTTTTCGTTTCACGCTCCCACACATAGCAAGGTTCATCACAAGGTAATCAAGGTTTCATTCACGGGATTCACAAGGTATCATTATGATATCTCACGAATGGCGGAACTCAACGCCAGCAAACCACTCAGTTTTGGTAAATAATTTTTAATTGAGTAAATTTTGAATTTTACTTTTCTCCTTCACGTTTTATCCCGTATATAACACAGAACGGGCAAAAATAATCTAGTTCTTAGCACGCTTTTATTAGGTCGATATGTAACTAAGTAACTATGAATTTTGTACAGTTATACTAATTATTATATTAGTATATCTTTTCAGAAGCTATTAATAAACTACTCGAGTTTAGGCTCAAACAATTTATAGCTCCGAGTACATTCTATAGAACTTGTAGAACTTGTTGTACAACTTACTTGTTGTACTACTTGTATAACACAAAAAAAATTGAATTTTTAAAAAACCTCCGCCCAAAAATCACTACCTTATTTTGGCAAAGTCAATATAGCTCTTAAATTACTAATCCGATTTTCATAAAACAAAGCTAAGAACCACCGCGATGAACAAGGCTTTATAAAAAAAAACTCGTTCTCAATTCGATTCATTAGCTCCGATGCCACAGACAGACATACAAACAGATATGTCAAACTTCTTAACCCACTCTCAGCATATTGCTGGTGGTAATGGAATATGTGTTACCTGTAGATAAATTGGTATTACTTAAATTTAAGGGCATAATATTTAATGTTCTGCTTTTCAGAGAAATAAACAAAATCAGTTTTGTAAGGCCTTTTACGAAAAAACTACCGTGTCGTTTCTAGTTTTAATAAAATTTTGGATAATACTATAAACGAGAGTCTTTAGCAAAAAAATAATAACAATTATTCCATCATAATCGATCGATTGATAAATTTCAATAATTTACTATAACAGTTGAAGTTATATAGAATAATAATACTATGTACAACTGATCATATCCTAAATAAGTAGCTATAAAATAAATAATTCTTTTTCTATATCTAGTTCTATTTAGAATACCTATTCTCTAATATTGATTTAAATCTGTACAATCATCGATTAGTTTCAATATTACTTACAAACTTTACTATCTAATTGATCAATATATTTTATATATTATTCAAATATATAGTTTTTAGATTTGCTATAAACTAACGCTTGCCTCGCCTGCATTTTTTAATAGTGAGCCTCCAAAAGGCCATTCTAAAATCTGGTGAATAAAATGCATAAATGAAAGGATTTATAGCAGAATTGAACCATCCTAGCCAAGTTAATATATACATTAGGACTGAGTTGACATAGCTACTCGGTATAAAAGGGGTGACAAGATAGTATAAAAAGAAAGGCAACCAACAAGCGATAAAGCCACCAACAACCAAACTTAAAGTTTGAGCAGTTTTAGTCTCTCTGCGTAGTGAAGAAACTCTATTTTCCATGTGTTCTTTAACTGAATAATTCCTATGACGACTAGTTCCTTTATACTTAAAATTACTCTTAAAAGGTACGTCGTTATAAAATTTTGATTCTTTTTCGTTAGACTTATAACGGGATTGACGTCGTTTTTCAGTTCTGAAACAGCACGGGCATTTTTGGTCGCTCTGTATCGATACTTCGCTGTGTTGAGTGGATGTTTTTGACGGTTGCTTCGAGGCACTTTGTCGAAGTGAAAGCTTGTCCGATCCTGAATCAGATTCTGTCCTTATGCAGGATAGGTTGTTCTTCTGAAACAAATCAATGAAAATGTTATGTCATACAAAATGTAACCCGCAACATTGTTTGAGTTAAAAGTTGTAAAGTCTAATATTATCTCGTTGTTATATGAATTTAGAGAACTCACTTAAAGCTCTCCTATACTTCCCCAGGAATCTATTTATTAAATTGCAGCGTTATACGCCGCTTATTTAAGGTTGTGAGTTGTCTAAAAGTTATTCCGTAAAGGCTGAGTTTTAAATTTATACTACTTGTCGGAATCAAACCCACAACTATCGCGCAACAGTCACATGCTTGTGTTATTTGCTACGATATTTCTTTGCTCTGGTACCATACAACAACGATACAACAATGTGGCCAACACTCAACACGCAATGCCTTGAACGTTTGGCGGAAAGTAGAGAACGGAATTATATTAATGGGAGCGGCGTGCCATAATATTAGGTTCCCAGGTTCTCTCTGCCTGCACTGCTATGTGCGAGTTACAGTGTGAAACTAAAAAAAAATAAAAAATATAGTAGCAATAGTTATCATGACAGGGGAACAGCGTCTCATTGTAAAATTTATGTGTAACACGAGAAACTGGTATTCGAGAAAATAAACTTCTAGTAGTAAACTTAAATATTCTCTCGAAAATCTAGTATACGGAATACACTATTTTACTTTAACAGCATTTCAAATAGAATCTATAAAATATCTAAAGAACAATATTTCGCCTAGTGGATTTTATATGAGCGAGTAAGTATTTTACTATAACTAACCTTATAACATTTTTATTTTTTGAAATTTATAATATAAGGCAACCGTCATACAGTAACTCTGTATTCACGACGGTTTAGGCTTCGAATCCCACTTAGAGGAAGGACTTATTGACATATATTCCTTTTGGTAACAGGAAAAAAACGTGACGCCGAAGTCCGTCACTCAACACGCAATTTCTTAAAAATTGAAAGAGTATTTTAATTTTTAGGGAACGTAGTGTTGAGACACAGTAGTACACGTATCAAAGTAAGGAATTGAAAATATTTTAAATATATATTCCCCCCGAGTCCACAACAATTGTGAATACAGGTAGACGCTGTCCCACTACTTGCAAAGGACTCAATGGCTTTTGAAAATATATATTTTTTTATTTCCTCATCCAAAGTTACGTTCATACGGTACAAAGCGAACAGTAATAGTTCCTGTTAAGGCTTTTTAAAATACTTTTATACAATATATTATTTATTACCTTATTACACTTCGAAGTGGTACTGGCGAGTTGATGATGGCGACGTGCAACCACACATGATATCCTCGCGTATACATACACCATGACAATCATGGGCAAGAAGAAGGAACCCATGGCTGAGAATACCACGTAACCAGGATTTTGGTTGTACCGACACACCCCACCTTGGTTGTGATCTGGTTCATACCTAAGAATTTATTATAAGATAAAGCAAGTTAGGAAATTGAATTTGTAGATAAAGGAGACTGCAACTGAAAATTGTTGGGCCCAGATTGTAAATAGATGGAAGTGATATGATTTAATATATTCAGGTACATGATTCCCTTCCTCAAAAAACTGTCAGTTTTGGTAATCTGAGAGCTGAGTTGTTAGAGATTTGATAAAAGTTAGGCTATCGCACAATTCACACAGGGATCCATATCCATAGCAGTCGTTATATTTTACAAAATCTATTTCCACTGGGGAAGCAAGGCCCTTTAAAAGTAGGAAGCAATTATAACGAGTAGAAACGAACGTAACGAGTGAAATAAAAATGCAAAAATCATTATACAAGGTGTCCCCGTCAATCAGCTGTCATATCAAACATGAATGATTTAATCGATTCAAATTGGATTTCTTTAAGTTTTTTGTTTATAATTTATTGACATTTTCTTTATTTTATACTGTAATTATATGCAAATAAGTGCAACACTTAAGTTTAATTAAAATGAACAATTATTTTATTTTTATATTAATGTAATGGATTATTATTTATATCGGTTATGGATCTAAACTATTTTTTTAATTGAGAATAATTAATTCCAGATTGCCAAGTAAACTGGTTTTTGGTATTCTATAATTTAAAAAAGAATACTCATTTTTAGACTATATCTCAATTTTTAACACACACACAAAGTTTAATGTAAACGCGACAGGTTGTGGGTTCAATTACCATTCGAGGGTACGAAATATTTAACTACATTATTTCCAAACATCTACATTGAAAATCAGATAATAACCCACTAGGCTCAATTTAAATTATATTATACTTTAGAACACTCTATCTAAGGAATTCGAATCCAAAGCATTTCATATCATCAAAACTATACAATTTAAATATTAAAGCAATTTACATATTAATACTACTACATACAACATTAAAATATTGGAAAACCATAACAGCAATACGATTCAGTTTATATTACATTTTAATCCGTTAGAGACTATTAATTTATTATATTAATTAATTTGATAATAATTTAAAAAGTAACCATATTAATTGTTTATCGCTTGTTTTTTTTTAGATAGAGGATTAAAGGTCCAATAACCCATTGTTTATCTTAGCCAAATAAAAGACGTTGTATGCTGAGCATCAATGTAAGCATGAAAAGGACTTGTTTTCGATCTATCTACCAAAATAATTTAGTTATAAAATAAATTGACTACAAAATACGATTTTCTATTACGTATTATATAATTTTCTTTAAGCTATAAATTATAAGAGCCTAAGTTCGAGTGGTTTTCTATTAACCTTTGAAGAATTTCCTATATATTCAGATCCTGACTCCATCATCAGCCCAGTTACATATTTCTATATCATTGTACTGTCATCTAACATATTACTTATAACTACTAAGTTAAGCCAAATTTAGTTTTTTAGATATTATAACAAATCAACCCACCAAAAAACTATAAAAAACCAATTTCTTACCATCCAAACATGGGAGGGCATGTAATCGCGCTGGCTGCTATCCAGACAAAGAAAATCATCGTCAGCGCTAACTTCTTAGATCTTCTTCTTCTAGAGTAAGTCAGCGGTCTTGTCACAGCCAAGTATCGATCGATGCTAATAGCACATAAGGAAAGTATTGAAGCTGTGCACAGGAGGATGTCCAAGCTTATCCATATGTCGCAGAGTATCCAGCCAAGCTCCCATCTACCTATAAGAATAAAAATAAGTTAATCAAGTTTTCTTTTTTGAAAGTTATGCATATATAATGTATATTTAATAATTTCATTTTCACGCTCTGGTAATTGGTAATTGAAGAATAAAAAAAATGTTATCAATATATGTGTTAAATTAATAACAATTGATATCCATCAAATAATTGTTATTATTATCATAGAAATTATAGAAATTGTTCTAAATTTTTTAAATTATTGAGTGATACCTTTCTTATTGTCATTGATTACGATATTGATATAACACAAAAATTAGATGCCGTGGTTGTATTCTGGTACCATTTAAGACACAGGTCTAACCACCGAGGACGCTATGTTACGCTAGGACGCTACGCTAAAGTGGAGTAGGTTGAGTAAGAAGGCAAACCCAAATAAATCTTTTCATTTATTACAAAACAAAAATAATAAAAAGGTTCTATAATTTGAAAAAAATATCTTGGAACGCTGTAACAGCTATTTATTTTTGCTGTTCTCAGCTTCTATAAGTTATAAGCAGATAGTGCCAAATTCTATTTCCCAGTAGGTACGGACCACGACGGTAACAGCGCAATAACGTAGCACTCTTTGTTTTTCTTTCTTTGTTCTTGTAAACACTATTAGCGAAATGGCTGTTCATTTGTGATAGACGTTGGTTTGAATTTCAATTTTATTTGGTTTAAGAATCTGTACATTAGAAATATACTTGTTATATTAATATTATTTTAATAATTGAGGCCTGTCGTGACGCAAGGGCAGAAACGTCCGACTGTAAATGGGATAGATTGTGGACTCAATTTCTGATCGGAGAAATGAAATTTGTTTTTTTTATATAATGTAATACATATTTTTCAACAGCCGTGAAAACATTATTTTATATATTTTTAGTAATAAAAAGAGTAAAAGTAAAACGTTTTGAATCTAAGCTGTAGGCATAAAACTTATGTGAATTATTCTACGTTTAAACCGTAAACTATTGTAAAAAAAAACTGAACAATTGTAAAAAGTAACAATGTAAATATAACATATAACATGACAGTATGTGTATCGTTTATTTTATTAAGTTAAAACATTCCTCTTTTATACATTTCTCTTTTATACATTTCTATTGCTATTCTTGCATACTTTTAAAAAAACTATGGTCTACTACATAAAAATGTTTAAGTTTATCATGTTTGTTCTATTCCGGTAAACATTTTCGTTATAAAGCGTCGAAAGTTTTTCCTTCTATTAGATATAGAGACTATTGTCATTTTATTTATTTATTATTTTTTTGTCGATGTCGATACAAACGACGGTTAACGTGACGGTTGTGGGTTCTATTCCTACTACGAGGAATGAGTTATATTAATTTCCTCGCATTGGTCACAAGACAAATTGTAACTTTGTTTTCGATCCCTCAACAATTAATAGTTGGTTAATAGGGAACGGAGTCTCTAAACAATAGGTTCTCTCTGCCTAACCTGCTATATGGTAAAATATTACTGTTCTTTTTAAGCAATTAATATACGATGCAAAATTGTACAATTGTAAATTATATTGTGTTGTGGTGCGGAAGCTTAATCTGAATACCATATATGGAGGATATAAACGTTTTACGGAGAGAGTTCCTGTAATAGTTTAGTTTCTGGAGCATTTAGCCTCTAGAAATGTAATTAAAGTTAATCTATGACAATGCAATTTGTCATAGATTAACCTTAAAATCTGCTATCGGAAATTGGATGGTTGCTTATATTTTTTTATTGTTTACTTCACTATAAATTCTTGTAGTGATTTTAGACCATAAGCACATACATGACTAAAGAATAAAGAGCCAATTTAATTTTTCCTTTTAATGCGACAAAATGTAAGGTTTCGCAAATATGAGTATTATATACGAACACATCTTTTATAATAATGATTTTCATATTATATAAGATATCTTAGTTTCACTTGCTCTTTTGCCCTCTCTTGCGTGTCAAACAAAAAAGACTAAGAGTTAGCCGTCTCGTAAAACAAATTTCTATGTTATTTTGTTCGCGATTCTCTAAAAAAGAACTATTCGATATGAGATTTTTTTTCGATCCGGTAGTTCCTGAGATTAGCATGTTCAAACAAAACACACTCTTCAGCTTTATAATATTAGTACACATAGATTTACACATACATACAAATTCGTACGTTACGTTTCATGATACACGTTACATGTACAGGCATTCTATTGCTCTAGTGCCATTGTCGTTTTGATAATTGCTACTGCAATACACGCTAAAGCCGTTCCAACAAAACTGCGTGCAAACGACATCTGTATGCAACAGCTAATTAGAATAGGTTAGATTTTTTAACAAAAAAAATTATGGTGCAGTGAGGTAGTGTCTGAATGTAAACGAGATAGTTGCAAGTTCTGGATTTTTTTTAGCGTTACGCTGCTTAAACAGCAGGGTGGGCAGAGGGAACCTAGTGTTGAGACATTTCTTTGCAAATTTCCCGCCGAATTCTTGAAGTGTTGAGTAGCGAGTAGAGTAGAATTCAATTTGTTACCACAGCGAGAAAATGAAATATTTCATGGTTCGGTTCAAATCAATCGAACCCAAAACCGTTTGTGTCCATGTGTCATGATGGGCTTAATGCCAAAAATATGCTATAAGGGTACTGTTTTCTTCTTTTGACATACAATACTCTAAAAAATAATACAGTTCGTGAAGGTTTTAGATTCGTTTATAGATAAATTAATATTTTTTACACGTTTCCATTTCGTCTTCCGTGTCGCTTGATATCATTCTTTTTCCTTTTCAAGGTATTATTTGTCAAGTGACAGCTCGTAAATGGCCTTCCGGATTTTGAATCAGAACAGGAAAATATTAATGTTTCTAATCTCATAATATAAATTACCCTTCCTCAAGGATTAGAATCTTCTTGTATAAACAATATATACAAATAGTATCTTATATAAAATTCATTTTAGGATACTTAAAATTGTACCACGTAAATAAATTGTAGCTTTTGTGCAAAAAAAAAAACCTGGTGTTCGACGCTACCAGGATCGCTGACGCCGGGCATAAAGCACCACAGAGGTGATAAAAACATATTAATTCTTTTTGTTTCTTTTTGAGGAACCTTTTTCTACATATAGTATAGTGTCTTATTGTATTATCTAACCTCATTTTGCATTTTTAAAGAAAAAAAAAGAGAATAATTGCCAAATTTTAAACATTATGAAGAAAAGTTGTCTTTTTGAATCTTTTTATTAAAAAATATTATGTTTTATAGCTTAACTTAACTTAGCTTCACGCTTTATCCCTAGCGGGGTAGTCAGAGAGAACGAAGCGCCAAACGCTACGGTATTATGTTTTATTATGATATTATATACAAGCAAATAGAACATAATAAAAAAATATGTATCAAGACTTTCGATATTGTTCATAGTTTATGAACAATGTGACATTTTTTACCCAGTAGCGGGATAAGGGGGATAAGTACCCGGTATATGTATTTTCTCTGATTCAACGCGATCAAAATATAACGAGCATTTATGTATCGTTTATGCGGCATTTTGAATTGAATTTATTACGTAATCAAAGAGTATGAAAAATAGAGTGCTTACCATGGACCTTATGAAATTTGGCACGAAATGAGAATTTACAATACAAGACTTTACGATAGGGTCAGATCGGTCAGGGACAGATCAGTGGTGGTCACGATACTTTTGGGCAGCTGTGAACAAGTTTCTAATACATATTTTCTTTTAAAATATTTAGATACAAATTCTCGCACGTCATATAACCAATAGAGACTAATACGTCTTGTCTAAATACAGAAATACCAAACCATTTCACTACTACCTCCACGTTGTGCAAACGGGTAAACATTCTTTTCAAGCACAGAGAAACTGGCACATAGAAAAGTAAGCAGAGAGTAACTTGGAACCTATTGTTAAGACACTCTGGGTCTCATTAGGACACTTCTGTTTTCACTTTCCGGCGGATTCTTGAGGTATTATTACGTAATAAATGGTGGAAATCAACGCCGCGCTTTAATAATATATAATTAAATATTTCATTCAACGGAATTCCTGTGGGAATTGATCCTACAATCGTCGCCATTAGAGTCAAACGCGACGGTTAAAAATATTCTATTTACTCTTGTCGCAAAAGATTACGTTATTCCATCCTGTTTCTTATTTCAAAATATTTTTATCTATATAGCGATGAAGGTGATAGTGACATGGTTCGGGACTATTTCTTAGAAACTTGTGGATACATATCAGAAGCTATTTTATGATAAAAATTGAACGATTCCTTAAAAAAAGTACTGGTTTTTTAGCATTACATTGTATCCCACTTATAGGAAACCTAATGTTAAGGCACTCCGTTCAGATAGAACCTACACTTAAGACACTCCGTTCCTCACTTTCCGCAGATCTTTAGAGGCATTACGTGTTGAATAGCGGAATTAAATACCGCATTTTTGCCTTTCTACCACAACGAAGAAATAAACTACTAATAAATAACAATCCATTACCTCGAGTGGGAATCGAACCCACAATCGCCGCGTTACAGGCACACGCTTGCGCCCCTGCACCACGACGGCCTCAATAGTACTGTTGTTGTCGCTCAAATTTATTTTTCCTCTTTTATACCTAAATGGCACCATTTAAGCAAAGAAGGAACAGAAATATACACAAACCGAAAATAGGAGGCTTATTTCCGAACGAGGCCACCATTGTAGAATGTTTTAAATGTCAGGTTCTAAAATAATATAAGAGAATTAAATATTCTGAAAAGAAGCATTGTTTATGAATGGAAGCCATTTTATTTAGATATCAAATTCACTTAAATTGGTTTTTTGTTGCTTTTTTGTATAAATACACATATGACTGTTGTGAGTTCGATTTACACTCAAGGAAGTAAAGTATTTATTATTTTATTTATTCACTTTGGTATCGAAACAAAGTACGGTGTTGAGTTCCGTCACTCAATACGCAATACCTTGAAAATTTGGCGGAAAGTGGAGAACGGAGCGTTTAAGCATTAGATTACAGCTGCACCTTGACATATGCTAGTTACAGCGTGCAGCTGAAAAAAACAATACTATGAAAATATATATACTAACTTGTTAGATATAAGTTTCACTAAAGTCATTGCAAATTTTATTATATTTTACAAACCTAGAATTAACGATAATTATAATTGATGTAACTTTAGAACACGTTGACTTCGATCGTTAATCATTAATCTGAAAGGCTTTCAAGTGGAGCCACGTGGACACTTCATTTATTTTTATATTGAAAATAAAAGTTTAAAATCATGCTCAGATCGTGTACACAGTGTTTTTGAAATCGATTTAGTCGAAGTAGTCCTGACATAAAAAATTATACTATATAACAAAGTTGTAACTGATTGACACATAAATAATATATGGGGTTCGAACCCAAAATCATGATACTTATTAACGAAACGAAAAAACTTATTTAATAAATCTGCTAAATACGTTTTTTGTCATTATACAGTCGTACGTTTTTATACCATTCGAAAGTATAAAAAATATAAAATTAACTTTTATTTTATTTCATATAGTAGAAAATTAAAATCAATATTTTACTTTCTGATAATATACGTATATTCTTAGATTTTTAAAAACATTTTAATCTCTCCTGAGAATATGCTTAATAGGCTGTTAGCAGGCTTACATTCTAAGCCAACGAAATGTGAAACTCAACTCAAGTATAAAATTTAAATAAATTAAAATATATTTATATATAGATAGATACAGGAAAATTTATTACTTTGAAATTTTAAATTTTAAAACATTTTTTTATATATACTTTAACTCCTGTCGGTATGAAATCTTGTATGCACTTATATAAACATAAAAGAGCTATATCATTTCTTTTTTTTTTATTAGATTTTGCATTTAAATTTTTGATAAGGATTCTTAATTCAAAATTAAATAAATTTCGTAGATTAATAACGCTGTATGCCGCACGCACACAGCGGATGGACCGAGACAATCAAGTGTTTAAGACACTTCATTTCCCCTTTTCTGCCGAATTCTGGGGGTATTATCTGTTAAGTGGCGGATCACAACGCCGCGCTGCGCTTCGACATCAGAGCAAAGAAAATAAAAATATTCACCTGTTGCCACGCCAACGATCCTGTTTATACTTGCCTCTATAGATGACAAGAAAAATTGGAATTTTACATTTTACGTAATAAAGTCCTGGCAAGCAAAGTTTATTTACTAACATCAAACTACCCTACATAGATGTTTATCTTTCATTCAACTTGTATATGATTGAATATGAATAATATATAAGTTACATTTTTACCAATATGAAACTCACAGGAGAATGGTACAAAATTATATTTACTCAAGTGGCAATATCATATTATTTTGGTATTTATAGCAACTCTCTCATATGATAAAATAGGTATAATTTGATGTCTATTTATCTCATTTTCCACTTGCCTGATATCTAAATATTGGATATTGAATGACAGAACATATTTTGGAACAACAACAAACTAAATGTATTTCATTATAATAATTGTCCTGAGTGAAAATTGAATCCAGAATTATCGTCCTTTGAAACAGATGCCAACTATTGCCCCACAAAAATTTGAGAATATTTTGTATTTTAAATATAAAATGATAACGAGTAGCTCATTCATCCTATAATAAGCGACGCATCTGTCGTTAACCTTGCAAAATTAATTACATACAAGTGTAACTACTCGCTGAATAAAAAAATATGATATTTTTTTTATTTTATTTATTTATTTATTTATTATTGTACCCTTTTTTTGACGTTCTATCTGTTGTATATAATGAACTATCTATATACATATTTGATCTAAATATTTATCACTTATTAATAAATCAAAATAACTTTTTACAACTATCAAAAATCAATATTACTAAAATTTTTTGTAGCTAAAGTATAAATTCGACTACATAACATTCTTCATCTTAATGTGGCTAAAGTATAAATTCGACTACATAACATTCTTCATCTTAATGTGGCTAAAGTATAAATTCGACTACATAACATTCTTCATCTTAATGTGGTAGACGAAGCTATTTTTAAGAAAATGCAATTGATAATTGTCAATTATTAAGCATTGCGTTCTACCTAATACACAATTTTTTTTGAACTGATTGAAAAAGAGTGATTTATCACTAATATCAAGAAACTCCGGTGTAATATGGGGAAAACGTAAAGATATATAATACTTGGCAATGCTATATCAATAACGAGATGGCTTTCATTTGTATGAAATTAAAAACGTAAGATATCGTTTTTTCCGTTTCGGTATGCGTTTCAAGAAATATTCTTTTTGGAGCCTAGCTGATCGAATCCGCAATGAAGAGGTACACAGAATGGCAGGTACCAGCGAGGATGTCACAGTGAGAATGAAGAAGAACGTGCTCAGCTGGTTTGGGCACATCGAAGGAATGAGCGAGGAAAGAATGGCAAAAAATATTTATGATGGAAAAGTGAGTGGTAAGAGAGGTAGGGGGAGACCTCGGTTGACCTTCGAAAATACAGTATCAAAGATACTGGAGGAAGGTCACGTAAAAAGTATGAGGATCCCCCGGAGGGCATGTATGAAGAGGTTGATGACAGTGTAAGAGGCGAAAGCGGTATGTAGAGACCGTAGCGTTTGGCGCTCCGTTCTCTCTGACTACCCCGTTAGGGATAAAGCGTGAAGTTAAGTTAAGTTAAGTTCTTTTTGGAGTGAAGTAGAAGTTTGTTATATGTCTATTTATTATTTTGAGATATTTTCCACTACTTTGTTTTTTTTGTGCAACTTATAGCACAGACAGACAATTTATATAATAATATTATTTTTTGTAGGTATTCCTGGAGAAGTGAAAAAACAAAGGTGTTAACTTCAATTTTCACAATTAAAAAAAAATACCCCAAAAATATAAAAAAGAGTATATGATTATTTACTTATGAATAGTCACGTTTAGTTTAAATTTTATAAAACTGTCTTCAACAGATATTGAGAAAATAAATATAAATGTTATGGGTTGTTACTTCCATAACTTCCTTACTGTAAAGGCTAGAAGCAAACAAAATTCTGACGCTATTTCTAATTTACAATTTACAATCCACCTATCATAAATTTTTATTTACCTGCACTGTACTTTATTTTATTTACTTCACGCTGTATCCCGCACATTGCTGGGTAAACCGATGGAACCTGAAATCCTAGTGTTAAGACACTACGTTTCCCACGAATTCTGAATTCTGGGGGCATTGTGCGTTAAGAGCAGAAAAAGCGTTTTGCCTCTAGCAAAGCGAGGCAAATGAATTCATTTTCTCCAGTGAGATTCGAACTCATAACCTGTCGCGTTTACAGTCGCACACATGTGCCCCTGCGCTACGTCTCTTGCTAAAATACGTAGATGTCAAAAGGAATGATTATGAAAGCAATTCACCCAAGGCAAGGCACTGTAAACAGAGATGCCGATACTCTTCATTCCTACTCAAGTGCAAATACGAATAAATTGTAGATGCTTGGGATTTACTACTTTAAGAGATTTTATAGCTATCGGTTAACGCTATAGCTCAGTCGTTATTTGTGTGATATTATTTATTAGTTTATGTTATAGGTATATCGTTGGTCGTGTGTTCAATTTTTATTATTTTGACTATTATTATTTTTTTAGCGAGAACCGTCTTGCTATAAAGGTGACGTTTTTATTTCGATTCCCACTCGAATAAGTAAATTATTAACATTATCCTACGGACCCGAGTGTTTCAATACCAGATTAATTCTGCTTTCCCTGCTGAATGCGGAACAAAGGATGACTCTAAAAAAAGTAAGTTATGAATAAAATTCCTTTATTAATATTCTTTTTGGCAATCGAATCGAATTGAATTCCTCTTCTAGGAATAGAACCCACAATCGTAGCATTGGCAGCTACTATGGTCTCATATACTTGATATAACAACATAAAGCCTCTTTTGTCATTATATCGTATTATCTTAGCCAGTTACTTTATTACTAGTAAGTTCTTTTGACGTTTGTTATGTGAGAGGTTATCATATCATATTCTCAACATATTATATATTTTATTTATTTATTTATTTACTTATTTTATTTCAAAAAATTCGTGCACAACAAAAACAGTTTAAGACGATAATAACTACAGTAGTTTGAAACTGTGTCGCAGTTATCAACGCCCGCCTCACAAGCGTCCTTTCAAAAGTTACATCAGTTAATCAAAAAAAAAAAAATTAATTAAAAATTAAACTTAATTGCATAATACAAAGCAAATTATTATACATTAGAAAAAATTGAGAAAATATAACAAAACCATGACAAATAATATTAATAATAAAAAATAATAGTAATAATAAATATTAACTTGATCCAAACAAAAGAAAGGCAGAAACACAGGCCACGCACACAATTTATATATGAGGCCAGTCGTGGCGCAGAGGCACAAAGTGTGACTGTAAAATCGTCTAGTTGTGAGTTCGATCCCCACTCGGGGAGATGAAATATTTGCTTAAATTTATATTTTCGTTTCTTCGCTCTGGTGTCGAGGCAAAGTGCGGCGTTGAGTTCTGCCACTTAACACGCAATGCCTCCGGAATTCGGCAGAAATATATATATATATATATATATATATATATATATATATATATATATATATATATACATATATAATAATATTATATATATTTAATGTGATATGAAATTTGTATATTATATAACATAAAAGATATATATTTTATTATTTTATAGATTTAATTAATATAATATATATATATATATATATATAATATATATATATATTATAATATATATATATATATATATATATATATATATATATTATATGTATTTTAAGTCATTTTAATTTTTGAGTTTTTATTTTTTTTCAAAAAAAAATGTATCTTAAGACCTTAGGCTAACACCATGCAAAAATTTATCAATTTCTGTCAGGTAGTTTTTGCGTGATTGACGAACAAATAATCCGACAGACAGACAGACAAGAATTCTGCTGAGTGGTTTTTTAGGTTCTATAATCAACATATTTACCGACCTAATTTTTATTTTTTTTATATCTTTCATGTACAGAATTGACTTTTCTAACCTTTCATTATATATGGAGATATATATATATATATAAAATCTTTTAGTATATATTTGCCTTCTTCTCTTTGCCAAGTTACTAAAAGATTTTAAGTGTTTTAACGAGTATTTTCAGTGCTACTCGTAAACTAAAAGTCAGCACTTCTAAGCAGATTCATTAGCACAATATACTTGTAATAATTATAAAACGAGGCCAGTCGTGGCAGACAACCACAAAGTGTGGTAAAAGACGATGGGTTGTGGGTTCGATTCTACACTGGTAAATTTCATATTTAAATTTTTTATTTTCTTCGCTCTGGTGTCGAGGCGCGAAGTTCAGTTCCGCCACTTAACACGCACGTTTTCAGAACTCGGTGGAAAATGGAGAATGGAGTGTATTAACACTAGGTTTCCCTGTACTTAAAAATATTATTGTAAAAAAAGTAATTTATTCCTAAATCGGTACTATTGAAGACGCGTATTGAACGCAAATTGAAAAGCTTTATGTTCAGCGGTTTGGAAAACTTTAATAAGAGGTTTCTTTCAAAAGCTCAGTTGCTTAAAATGTATCTATATTAAGCCCGTCTTAAAGAAAATTACGTAAAAACATAAGAAAATACAATCTAAAGTTTAGTTTAGTTATAAATGATAGGATAGTGTATTTAAAACTAGTTGCAAAATTTAACTTCAAGCATTTGTCTTCAAGATATTTTTTGCATATAGGAAAGTAGGCATAAGGAATCTATTGTCAAGACACTCCGTTTTGCCCACACTGACACCATATTTATCATTTTATATTTAGAGAAATTTCATGTAAAGTTTGTCCCGTTACCAGAGCAAGGAAATGGAAAATATATCAAGACACCCGTAAGGAAATCAAAATATTCGTCGCGTTTACAGTTAGACGCTGTTCCGCTGTGTGACACCAAGCCATAATTTTTTTTAAATGTATTTAGAAAATTATATATCCAGAAAAAAATGGGGAAAGATGGGAAAATCATTACAAATTTGTAAATCGAAAATCTACATAGGCTTTATAATTGTTTTTTATTTAAAAGAAGTATATCTAACATTTTTTTTTATATTTAAATGCAATAATCATATTTATTAATCAGTGCTATGTTAAAAAATTTAATTGTTTCAAAATTTACTTACCACTTATATGGACGGCTATGGCCGGTGGCATAACAAATATACCAACCAACAGATCAGCAGCTGCTAGACTTGTAACAAAACAATTTGTAACTGTCCTCAATCTTTTTGTAGTCACCACGGCTGATATTATCAATGTATTGCCTATAACTGTAACTACTATCAAAAGAAACAATATAGTAACAACACTAGCTTCAAATATATCATATTCGTTCACAGAAGCACTATTTTCATTGAAATTTGAAAAATTATTTGTTTTATCCTTTGTTTCGTTGTAAACAGCGTTTTCGTTTAGACCATTTATTATATGGTACATATGTCCAGTAAGATTCATGGTTCCTTTTACATCGTCTATTAACACTTCTGTATCTATTTCTGTTGTGGAATTCCATTTTAATATATTTTCTATTAGTTCGATGTCTGCAATCGAGATCATTTACGCTTGCCGTTGATTCTTATGTTGTGACCCTCATTCTCTGTAACAATTAAACATGTGTAACAATTAAAAATTATTGTAGAGTTTCGCTAAATTGTATATACAGGTACACATACTATTTTCTGGCGGCCTAATTCAAGTGTCAATTTAAGCAATTTTTTGCTATGTTAGAATATAAGTCACACTGTTGCTAATTGTACTGAAGATTTTTGCTACATAAATTAATTTTTATTATTATACAACTTCTCGAATTCAGGTGAAAAAAAAGAACAAAGTGACTTGACACTAAGTTCGTTATGCCTACCCTTCTTTAAGAAACAAAACTGCGAAGAACTGATTTGTTATATGTGTCAGAGAAGCCGATTTATTTTCGTTTATCTTTTCGACTCAATGAGTGTTATCAGTTATTTAAAGAATTCTCGAGTCAGACAATATTTGTTTTAACCTTTTCCTTTACTATACAACATCGAACACTAACTAGCCAATTAAGCCTCACACGTTCATATTCTAAGGCGGCAGGATTTCTATACGGCTGTTAGAACTTTTGTTATTAGCAATTTGCCTATGTATTTCACAACCTGTAGATTGTGAAAAAATATATGGATCGATGTTCTTATTTGAGACTACATTGTTAGTTGTAAATTCAGAATATTTTTAGTATATTTTCCCGACTTGGGTAAGACTGTCGCAGTGTTGGCTTTATCAATAGCTCATTCTTTTAGCCAAAATTGGGAATTAAAATGATAGAATTTTTATTTACTTAAAAGTTCTAAAGAATTTTCATGTTTGTGAAAATTCCTACTAGGCCCCAGTGCTACATATGAGATGATTTTTCATTCCTTAACTATTTAAATCAAAAAGGAATATATTCGACAATTATCGGCAAATAGACTACACGTGCTTGAGAGCCTAAATAGATCATCATATCTGAGTACTATCCAATTCCAAAAGTATTATATTTATATTGAAATTGTTAAGAATATATCTTTACAAACGTACACGAATTCTCAATTGAAAATATTTTTAACGTAGTTATTTGCTAATATAATTCCCTCGAAAGGCCTTATTAAGATAATTGAGCATTCGCTTTAACACGAGTAGATAAAGAGGTCTATTCGTAAAATATTGCTCTACTAAAGGCCCTTTCAGAAGACAGCCTTAGAATTTTCATTATTACTTATGAAGAAGACTAAATCTGCTTCGATTGGACATAAATTCGTTTAAGTTGTGGTTTAGTAAAGTTGAAAACAAAAACAACTAAGCTTTTAAGAATAAAACGCAACAACCGCATAGTGTTAAACCACTGTTTTACCACCCAAATCAAGATACATTGCATGTTGAGTGGTGAAATTCAACGCTAGATTCTGTCTCCTAAGACTAGAAAATGTAAATAATTTAAATATTATTATTTATTGAACCCTCTATAACCACACTGCTCACATTCATATAATATTTCAATGCGTCACAAAATAAGATCCATTACCACTTAGGAAACGTTGTATTTTTATCGGCACACAGTGTAGAATAACAATGTAACATTCTTAAATATTGATTATCGAATAATGGTGCAGATCAAACATTATACAAAAAAGTTATGGGATGCTTGATTAGTTACTAGATAGTAGTACTTAAAAGATACGCCTGCGGTTTCGCTTGCGTGGACTACACTATTGATCTTTTATTTTAAAACATTTTTAAAGTGTTGTTCCACACTTAGGAAAAAAATACTTATTTAGAAAACGTATAAAAATTTGAACGTAGCAGGACTCGAAGCCGCGCCTCCTGGAAACCGACCCGGCGCTCTGACTGCTAAGCTATACGTTCTCATCGAGCTACGTCGAAATTTTTATACGCTTGTTACAACTTATTTATGTTGTTCGTATCCCTGTGTAGAGATTTAATAACATTAGTGGTTAATGATTACGATTCATTTTGTTTTTCGCACTTAGAAATAACGATGACCGATGACCAAAACGAGCAACACATAAATACGGTAATTGGAAAAGCTATGAATATCTGTAATTAGCTAATATCACAATATTTCCGGAACGTTTTTGTTCAGAAAATTACTGATACAATGTTACAGGTGGCAAATTACGAAGTCGTTAAGACTACACTTATGTATATACAAGTATTATATATATTTTAGGGTTATCTTGTTTGTATTCTTCTTCAGCTTCACTTATTAATTAAATTGAGGCTGTCCTGGTGCAGTCGTTTCGACTTTACACGCGATGGTTGATAGTTCAATCCTCTTTCGGGAATATAATTATGTTTAAACAATTTTTATTTACTCGATCTTGTTGGTAAAATGTGGAGTTCAACATCGCTACTCACTGTCATATGGCATATTGTAATATACACGCACACAGAAAATTTATGTATTAACATCTTTGTAAATGTACATTTTCAGATAAATGTATACAGTTTTTACTGATGAAGCTTTATTTTTTTATTTTAAATATATAAAAGATTTGTTTGACTTACTTTTATAATATTTATATATGAAATCAAAAACTGTCGTTAATATTATAATTAATTAATCATATAATCTTTTTTGATTTATTTATTTTATTTTATTTGTTTATTTCATTGAATATTCTGTCATCTGTTGATCATTTATTAGCGGATGACGGATCTATATATTTTTTTGAAAATAAAAGAATAATTTAGTGCTAACACACTTTATTCTCCACTTGTTGTAGGTACATTTAAAAATATTTAACTTTGTCTCTGTTTACTGTACATTCTCTTTCTTATGTTTTCCATGAAACGTGACATTGGCTTAGCCTTATTGGGTACTAAGTGAAAACTAACTCCTGGTCCCAATATTTGCAAACAGATATATTCCGTGGAGATGAAAATGACACAATTTACCACAAATACTTTGTAATTCTTGACACTAGATTCTCTGTTACTGTATCTGAATTTTATATTAAATAACAAGACTGAAATTAAAATGTTACCGAGACTTTCAGTTTAATTAAATCACATGGATATTGACTTTTATTTTAGCAATGTTCGAATATATCTATACACCTATAGGTAAATACTAAAAATATTGTAGTGAGACGCTTTTATACAACTATTCTATTATTACAATGGCATTGAAAACAGTAAGTGGTTTTAATAGCTATACCGTCATAGTTTCAATATACCGTAGAAACAATAAATATTTAATTTTACTGTATTTGGAACCATAAATTCAATTTTAGGACCATCTTAGCCGAGTGAGATCGAAAACTTAATGTCAAGACACTTCGCTCTCTACGAATCGTTCAGGCATAATTTGAAACATTGTGTGTTTAGTGGCTGAACTTGAAGCCATGCTTTGCCGGAGTGGGAATCGAACCTGCAATCAATACAAACTGATCTACAAGCGTCTCAACTCAACTCTAGCGTAATATACCTACTGTAAGTAATATTAACTTAATGTTTTTCACCAAGAACTTCTTTACGTTTGAAATTGTCAAAAATATCAGCATAACACATTAAAACTTTGACTTTTAGCTTTGTATATTATAAGAATATGGGACAAACCCTTTAGAACCCTAATTAAAGGAAGTTTTGTTATTATATTTTAAATATATGTTACTTATTGGTAACTAAGCATTCAAAATGACTCATTTTCTTCCACTGGTTGTGAGTGTGTCTGGTAACAATGGCTTATTGAAGGCGGGGTTGAGTTCCGCCGCTTAATATACAAAATCATCTTTACGCTGCATCCCGCACACAGCAAGGTAGGCAGAGAGAACCTAGTATTAAGACACTCCGTTCCTCATTTTCTGCCGAATTCTGGAGGCTTTGCGTGTTGAGTGGCAGAACTCAACGCTGTGCTTAGCTCGACACCAGAGCGAAGAAATGGAAATATAAATTTAAGTAAATATTTCACCTCCTCGAGTGGGGATCGAACCCACAACCTATCGGCAGTCATACTTAGTACCGCTGCGCCACGACTGGCCTTTGGCGTTTAATATACAATCTGACGAAAATTGGGCGGAAAGTGGAAAGGCGTGAAGATTAAAAAAATATAATATAATATGTTTGCTTTTTGGGTACCAGCATATTACTATAAATATTTAGACTTCTATGAAGATGATCTTTAGACACAAACATAGAATAAAAGACTGTAAAATTGACAACTTGACTTAACACAAAATGCCAAAAAACTCAGCGGAATGTGGGGAAACAGAGTGCCTTAACACTAGATTCCCTCTGCCTACCCTGCTGTATGCGGAATATAGGGTTTTTTTTATGGAAAAGAACAAGGCAAACGAGCGTTCGGGTCACATGATGGTAAGTGATTACCGCCGCCCACGGCTCCGTGCAACACCAAAGGAGCTACAGGTGCTTAACTAGAAAACGTATAAAAATTGGAACGTAGCGGGACTCGAACCCGCGCCTCCTGGAAACCGACCAGGCGCTCTGACCACTGAGCCATACGTTCTCGCCAAGCTACGTCGAAATTGTTATACGCTTGTTACAACTTATTTATGTTGTTAGCATCTGGCGCCAGATCGGTTTCCAGGAGGCGCGGGTTCGAGTCCCGCTACGTTCAAATTTTTATACGTTTTCTAGTTAAGTATTTATCTTTCCTAAGTGTGGATTAACACTTTAAAAATGTTTAAAAAATAGCTACAGGTGCGTTGTCGGCCTTTAATTTGGAAATAGACGCGCTTTTTGTCCCATGTCAAGCTGAAAAAAATGGCTACCGCAACGACGCAATATATTTTTATGTAATAGCAAGAAATATGCACACATTGTAGGTCTGCATGCGGTCTTTGTAGATCTGCAGACGGTTTTTGACTGTGTGAAAGTGTATCTGAGGGCATTATGCTAAACAACGGATCCCTGAGGACTAAATTAAGATTATCAGAGATATGCTCCACGACTTCGCTTCTACGATAACGACTGCTGTTGGCCAAACCCTTCCAGATATCAGTATGGGTTCACGAAGGCTCGGATCTAGACCGTTCTTATTCAATATAGTGCTCGATACTGTCTTGGACCTGCCAAGGCTGAGGTGGATTTACGGCATAACCCGGTTTAACTACAAAAGTAACATATTTGAAGTAGTTTCGGAGTCCGTGACGTAGCAGATAAGCTCCAAGAGCTACCTAACCCATGATATTACCACGGTGCGCGTTAGCGTAGAAACTATGTTGGTTGGACGTGCCTTGCTATGCATGCCCCTGGAATGAGACCTCCCGGATGAGCAAAGGAGCGCTGGTTGGATGCAGTGATGCAGATGCATATGAGAGTCAATGAAGTAACCGAGGACGTTAAAGACTGTGGAAAATGGAGTAGGTTGATTAGGAAGGCAGACCCTGACAAACGTCAAAAGTATATACTGAATATAAGTACATATTGTATGTTCTTTTAATAAATTAATTAGTATTGATTAAAAAAACATAAATATAAACTTCAAGTTAAAACATTAATTTCAAAAAAGATATAATTTTACATAATTACTTTAGAAACTCCACTTAGTTCATAATTTGAGCTTCTTTTTATAATATTTTATCTCATAAACTTACTTTTAAACGGTAAGCTTAAGGCTTTTAAAAACTAGGCTGAAATATGAAACTTTTTTCATTTACTTTAACATCAACTAGTTCGTAAAGGTCAATAGAGTATCAAGGTACTTACTTACACTCCCGATGGTTGTGGGTTGAATTACCGTCAGGATATATAAAAATATTTTTTAAGGCTCCTGCACATAGCAGGATGAATGGTAGCTAGAAGGACCTAATGTTAAGAAATTTCGTTCTCATTAAGATACTTTTGTTACCCACTTTCCACCGAATACTTGAGGCATTATGTGTTGAATAGCGAAATCTAACGCCGCACGTTAGATTTCGCTATTCAACACATAAAACACACAATAAATAAAATAAAAAAAAAAGTATTTTTATTGACAACTTTTATTGACAATAAAAATATTAAATAGTGCCTTGGGAATTGAACCCATAACCGTGGGGCTTACAGTCGCACGCCTGTGTCCCTGCGCCACAACGAACAAAGTATAATTACTGTCTTGAAGGGGGATAGAATTCAAAGTCGCCTTTACAGTTCGACCTCGTGTATACTGCATATCCTCCAGGTAGCTTTATTATACTTAAACTTTGTAAAAGCTTTCAGTCATAAATTTATTGATTTATGACTGAAATTTTAAGATTGTAGGTCAACAAGCAGGACAACTTATAAATGTTAACAAACTTAAGTTTGCTCATTTTGCTCGTAATATTTTTCTTCTGTAAAATATTTTAAATACAAAATGAATAAAAAAAATTGCATAAGTTCCTGAATCTTTTGATTGTGTTGACTTCTTAGAATGCTGTTTTTTTTCTGTACTTCTAGGGAACATAGATGATATTTAACCATAATTTCAGCTTGATACCTCCACGCGACCTTGAGATAAATGGAGGGACAGACAGTCCACAAAGTGGTCTTGTAAGGGCTCCGTCGTTATGTTTTAGGTACAGAACCCTAAAAAACATAATTTAATATTTTTTAAGTAGGCATAGTATCTCATACAATGAACATATTTTTTACGGTTTTAAAAATACCACATTGTCCTTCATGTAGCAGGATAGGTACAGTAAACTTTGTATTAAGAACCTGCTCAATTCTCGCCGCCCAAATTCAAGTATTTTCTTTAAAAGGCGGAAATCAACGCCGCATTTTGTTTACTAGCGGGGTAATGGATATAACTCATTCCTCCGAATAAGGATCGAAACACTACTCCACTGCACCTCAATGGCTTCTTTATAAAAATATTTTATAAGCAAATATTCTTCAGAAATTCAACTTTCAAATATATTATTGAAAAAAGGCTTTTGGCGAATAAAATATTATAAATTTAACATCATAAATCACCAGTTATCCTCAGTTTATTTTAACTGCCCCATTTAAATTAAAAAAAAAGGAGCAGTTAAATATCGCTGAGGCCGGTCGTGGCGCAGCGGCACAAAGTGTGACTGTAAAACCGACTGGTTGTGGGTTCGATCCCCACTCGAGGAGATGAAATATTTACTTAAATTTATATTTCCATTTCTTCGCTCTGGTGTCGAGGACAAGCGCGGCGTTGAGTTCTGCCACTTAACACGCAATGCCTCCAGAATTCGGCAGAAAGTGGGGAACGGAGTGTCTTTCACTAAGATCCCTCTGCCTACCCTGCTGTGTGCGGGATACAGCGTGAAGCTGATTTGATTTTATTTTGATTGAACGATCAAAAGAATGAACATAAGCTTTTAATCAATATAATCAATTCAAATCAAATTAAGCTTTTGAATTAACAATTATCTACGCTTAAGTAGATAAAAGTGTTTATATTCTAGTTATACTAGTAGAATTGAGTTTGAAATTAATTTTATTAATATGATAAACACATTGATTAGGGTAGTCAGGGAGAACATAGAATCGTGAAACTCCGTTCTTGTCTTAGCTCTAATTCCTGACAGTGCGTGTAGAGTTGAACTTAATGCCGCGCCTAATGACCGGATTAGAAAATTTAAAATATTCATTACCGCCAATGGGGATCGGACTCACAACAACCTTATTTAAATTTGAACGTGTTCCACTACGCCACGAAGGCCTGTCGATCAAATTATAGCATGAATAAAATATAATATTTAACAAAGAATTATAGCTCAGTCTAGGCGTTAGATTCGTGTACCTTAAGACACCTTGTATTTAGGGAAAAATTTACTTCAAATTTGGCGCTATTAGTACCACAAGCAAACCTCGCGGCCTTTTGTGTCCAACATCTCAATCGTACTTATCGACTTATGAGTATTTTGCAATAAAATAATTTTGTGCCTTGGGACAATCATATTTTTGTAGCTTGGGACTGCCTAAATTATTATTTTTGTTGTTTTGGGTGCCACGAATTAAGAGGAAAGTAACTAGACTTGAGGCGAAAAACTGGAAGCCGGATAACGCCATGGATGACTGCTGAAGAAAGTTATTTCAAAATAATTGATAGCCTTAGATAGAATGAAGAATATTAATCAAACATGTTTTTGATTAATTTTGTAATTATCACTCCTTTATTTAAAACAAAGGGCAAATTTTAAAACAAAGAGAAAAATGTTCTCGTATAAACATATTTTGTCACCGGCACTGTCCAAATGTACAAGAAGTGATTATAACTTCAGACAAAATTAAAAAATCAGTTTTAATTTTTTTAATATTCAAAAAGATATTTTTAACATTTTTAAAGTGTCATTCCACACTTAGGAAAGCAAAATACTCATTTAGAAGAGTCCCGCTAAGTTAAAATTTTTATACGTTTTCTAAATAAGTAAAAATACATTTTTTAGTAGTTCTATGTATAACTTTTTATTAATATTGTAAGGATGTGATATTTAAAAAATCTATTCTTCAAGCTAATTAAAACAGAACATTGTGGGGGATTGTCCTATGGTGCAAGATCTCCTCTACCTATAATTCTATTTCTTTTTTTGAATTAAATATATGTTTCCTTCGTTTGTTTCAATAGGCTGCAACAAAAAAACCGACTTCAAGCAACGAACTAAAAAATAAAAAATAATTTTACATAAAGTAAACTGTACTTTGATTTTGTTAAAGAAAAATAAAAAAATATAATTTTGAAGTCATTTATTACAATTTTGGTTAAAATTATGGTAATTATAAAAAAAAATTATGTGTGTGCAACAAGAGTGAATAAAATCATTACAAAAACTGGATTCAAGCGGGCGAAGCCGCGGAAAACACAACAATTTTCTTTAACATTACAATTTTGATATTATTTTCTCTCTATAAATACACGACTCAATAATTTCAACATTTGTGCAAGAGATGATTTATCCTAATGAGATAAAACTGCGTTTTGCATTTACAACTACACTTAAGAAATGTAGGCTAAGTTATTTAACACCGAGCGGAAATGAATTGCAAATATGAATTAAAAGCTTGGGGATGGTGCGATGCATATCAAACGATCTGTGCCTGTCACTTTCGTTTATGTTTTTTACTTTAATCTTTCATTTTCACTCTTAAAACTTTGAGTTCGCAGGATACAGTGAAAAGCTACGCATGCTTTGTACAGTTTAACTCAGGAAATTTTAAAATTCAGGTTTACTTAACAACTTCCTTTAGCTGTAAAAAAAATCTATTCAGGCTCTCCATAATTGGGAGGCCTTATAACAATTGAAAACATTATCTTTGTAGTGCTCGTATACACTAATATTTTTTCTGTAATATATCAACAAATTACCAATTTTTTAGAAGAGAGAAGAAAGTGTAAAGCATTTTTTCTTTTGAGATCCGGAATCCTAAAAATAAGATATTTATAAAAATATGTGAGTACAATTACAAATAAATCTATTTCAATGAACCAAATCCGGGATGGGTTTGATTCATTGAAACGGATTATATAAAAGTTATTGTAAAATACTAAACAATACAACGAGAGAGATAGTTTACTATTCTGAATCATATTAAGTTGTTGTATAAACAATACATGTATATTCAATGGTATTATTAATTACTGTTTTAAAAGATAGACGTCACAATAACCTATATCCGGACACAACCTGTCGTGTGTGCAGTCATATTTTGTGCCCCTGCCCCACTACTGGCCTCATTCTGACCTTTTTTTTAGTCATGAGTAAACCCTTTTACGGGTACTCCGCCCGAGTGGGGACTCGACCGGGTTATGTGGGACTCATAGACCGGCAGTTGTAGGCCGTCCGCACTACGCACTCAAACCTTACTCCTCCGGTGCGGTGCTCCTCTTCGACCGCCACAGGCCGTTTCTTTCATAACCTAGGCGGGCCTCATTCTGGCCTAGTATACTTTTCTTCTCAGTAGGTTCTCAGAAGATATTGTGCTTAATATACATAAAATAATAAAAAAAAACTACTACGCATAACTATAATTCCATAGAGCTTTACAGCTTCCATGCATAATGCTCAAGTCAACTAGATTCTTTCATAAATTTAAAAACTCTAAAATAAATATTTATTATAGGCATTTAGTACAAAGGTAATCAGCAAATAATAGTGTAATTAGTATTTCTGTAACTAATTACCTCATTTGCTGAACAATGTAAATACAACAAGCAAACCATATGTGATGCTTAATTTGTTAATATCAAATAATACAGATTTATAATATTATATACCTTAAATTTGTATTAATAAAAAACAATTTCGTTTGGCAGCGTGTTATACAATTTTAGGAAAAAATGGAAATTTTGTTTTCGTACATGTTTTTAAATGCGACGCCAGAAATAAAGTAACGTTTCATAATAATCGTTAGCAAGTTAAGCGTTTTTTCGGTCATATGAGTTTTGGCGCCCAGCGTGGGCTTCATTTATTTTTTCATTAAAATTATGTCGTCCGTAAAATAAAGTAGACATTAGGTTTTATTGTATAGCTTTGTTGAAACAAATATTTTTTACTTGTGAAAGTTACGACGACATTTTAAATATTACATTTTTTTTTAGGTTGTCAAGTTTATTTCTAGAATTTATTTTATAAGTGGAATTAGTAAGATCGTTTAGAAAATTGTTAGGTAGAGAAAGGCATTGTGGAAACAGAAGACTAGTTCGGATTTCTACGCCACACTTTGCTTCGTTTAAAAGAGCTAGGAAGTCAAAATATTATTTAATTCTACTGAGTGGGAATCGAACTCACAACTGTCGCGTGTACAGTCCTATGCATATTATATAAAAAATCATAGTCTGCACCCACTAGAACTATACGAATAATACACTTAACAAATCGCAATTTAAATCTTTTGGATTTTTATCCCATTTTTCTCGCAAAGAATGTCTGTCGTATTAGAAAAGTGTCTAGTTATTCTATTCTATATCGATAGGCGGAAGGTACTTGATAAACGCAGTTTATTCTAAGTAAATTGCGATCCTACAGATATTCCGAAATAAATATTTAACTATATTGTTGATCCGCATTCCTCTGTAACTTTCAGTGTTAGTCCCATAGACTTCACTTGAGTTATTCTGGAGATTAGCCCGAACAAGCAGAAAGACAGATAGACAAAAATAAAAACCAGACAAGCGGGAGTCGGACTCGCCCACCGAGGGTTCCGTACAACAATTTGAGGTCTCTAGCTTTTTCTGAAATTTAGCTTCTAATACCAAGCCCTTTCATCTGATACTGAATTGAAGTACTACTTGTAGATGCTAGCTGCCAAATACGAAATACGATTTTTTAAGGAAATTAAGGGATCGTATATCTGAGTATATGGTTTGAATTTCAACTCGATATCACCAAGCGTTCCTGAGATAAAGATCTTGACAGACGTACAGAGGGATGGACGGACAACAAAGTGATCTTATAAGGGTTCCTTTCTTTCTCAAGAGGTATCATGTCTTAAAAATTAAATTATTTGTTTGTATTTTAGTGTCGTGTAGATAAATATATTAAGCATAAACTTGGTTTTTTGAAGTCACAGACAGACACTTCAATTTTATTTAGAATAACTATACATTTAAAGTAAAGCTATAAGCTACGTATATTTTGAATATTTAGAACGCAAATCTGAATTAAAAATGCACAACAAACCGGCAAGCATTCATCCATTTAGAAAATAGGAAGTTACAATATTTCATTCTAAAATAATAAAATGAAGAATCCTCCATTGTTACGGTAGAGAGCTGTCACTGGCATGTTGAAACGTAAAAAAAAATCTCTTTCATAAAGATAAGAAAAAGCTACATTTGCAATATTTATTTTTAATTTTAACTTGTTTCACGTTTTTTGTTTGTATCAAGACACTGCGGCGGGATTTGCATTTAAAAGGGATTTAACATTTTACTTTTTATCTTTACGTAGAAGCAGCACAGCTTAGTAAACAAAGAGAGCTTAGTATTTCGACATTCATTTCTTAGCTTTGCATCCGAATTCGAGACATTCCATGTAGTGTGGCGAAACACAACGCCACACTTACGGGAGGGGGTAAATTAAAATAATTTATACTATAAAATGATCTCCCTGAGTGGTATCGAGTGATATCGAACCATTGTTTTTAGAAGTAACGATTCATTTGCAAAGCTAATTCCTATTATTTTCAAGAGTCTACTTTGTAAACTAATGTTTTAATGTCTTCACGTGTTATCCGTTGCGAGGTGTGCATCGAGAGCGGAGTGTAAAACATTACGGTCGCAATATACCATTTCCGCCTAAAGCACCGTCATCAATCTCTTCATTCATTCTCTAGAGGATTTTCAGCTTGTATACAACATCTTTCATCTGGTATTGTCGATAATGTTCTTGGAGGTCACTGAAGATTCTATTTTATTTAATTATGAAATTGTAAATTAATAGATTATAATTTTTATGATGTCCGAATCGCAATAATGAAGTGAAATAATTATTTTATGTTTGTATGAACATAAAGCTAATTAAATTTTATTTGTTTGACTTTACTTTTCTTTTGCAAAAAGTACGGGAAAAACTTTCCATTCTTTACTTTTCGCTCAATTTTTGAGACATGGAGTGTTAAGTTGTAGAACTCACCGCCGCGTAATGTCTACCACGCACAAGTATCAAAACGCAGAACAAAATAAAAATCATTAAAATATTTTTACGCAATCATTGTCCCGAATGGTTTCTATTGTTTTGTAATGCTATCTAAAAAAATCTAATTTATACAGTATGTTTTTATCGAATCATGTTACATTTTAAGTGGAGAATCTTAAAAGTTTTTTAATTATGTTTTCATTAATTAAAAATGAAACGATAGTATTAGGATCAGCTTTAAATATTCATTAGAATACTTTTTAATATTCTCTTTAATATGCTTTGGGTTCACGATTGGAGTAGAAGATGAAATCCAAACTTTTTCAATATTATGGAGCACATTAGCGAAAATTTTACTTACTGCTAGCTGTTCTCCTGAGTTTTTCAATAGAAACTCATGCTTTATCAAACCTAATATAGTGGGTAGGATTTTGAAATTTTGCAGATTGTCGTACTCATTTTAATAATAATACAAGGAAATTAATTTAGTAAAAAAGTAATATATTCCAGTTAATATTTCTTTATAATGTGTTGAAAATAATTAGATGAAAGATATTACCTATTGTTGTGTTCTGCGTACTATCAAAACCTTAGAATTGTATAGAAAAGTGGTTTTGTATAATTAAGTTTGTATTATAAAACCAAACTATAATACGTTAAAAAGGTTTGAAATTTATGCGAAAAAAACACTAGATTATACGTTCTGAGTCAGGTAACCAAATCCTGAAACACTGTATAATTTACACACGACATTAATATAGTAAATTAGTTTACCAATTAACCATACAAAGGCAATTGAAATTGGTTTAAAATTAATTTTAATGTAATCAAGACACACGCCAGCGTGTCCAACCAAATAACAAGCTAGAAACGCGCTATGTATATTTTACACGAACCATTTCAAGCTACTTTTAAGCCCTTAATAACTCGTAAACCAATTAGTCAAAATCCCATAGCTTGTGATATATATATTTTATTTAATTTTAACAATTTAGCTCAAACGGTTATTGATATATTAACGTTTAAAAATCGACATTTTTGTGACTTACTCATCAAAACCCTAAACCACTTTTAAAGCTTCAATTTAATCCCGAGTGAAGACAGAACTCGGCACCCATATAAATTTTCATTTTTTTGGAAAGGAAATGTGAACTTAGTGTTTATTTTTTTATATTTTAACTTAACATTGCAAACACGTGGTTTTGCAGCTTCAGCTTTTTTCGTGACCTGATCGTATGACGCTTTAATTTTATTTTATCATTTTAACGAATCTGTATAGCTACAGTAGGTGGCATACGATTACGGTTGGATAGCCAAGTACATAACAAGAAAATGGTCCCAGCTTAAAGGATTTCAAGCATATCTCTATCTGTATGACGTAAAATATAATACGCGTAAGTAAGTTGTTTATTTAATAGTCGATAATTTTTTTATAAGTAGTTTGAACATAATAATTTCAGCTGGCTCTATTTTCTTGTTTCGTACTTTTTAGAGAATGTTTTAGTAGTTGAGTTTTTGTTATTAAGCTTCCGTCTCATTTAACTTCTTTTGAAGTAACTTGTATTCGTATTAGGTATATTTGTTATGTCTATCATATAGGAGTTAAAATTTTATTGTTTCATATTATATTTATTTATTTAAGAAGTGATTTTATATTTTTTGGCAATTATCACCAATCACCTGATTGCAAGCAAAGTCGTGAGCAACAGCTAATAATGTTTACATATTTAAAATGTGCTAAGAAAACTCTTTCATTTAATACCCCACAAGCATAGTAAAGATTGTTTTTTTTAATTCTAACCAGTAGACGATCAAGATAAACATTCATACCCACATACACATTTTTTGCTTCGCCGTAGTCTGGTAAAAAATAGTATAATATAACAATATTTTATTACACTTACAATATTGGTTTGTGAAATCCTTAGCTTTTATTACATATTTTCAAGACTTCTTTGGCATCAAAAACTGAGACTTCAAATAAACTTTTATCATAGCATTAGTATTCAATTAATTTTGATTTATTATAGACCAAAAAAGGAAAAAAAAAACATGGATCAATAGCGACATATTCAGTACAGAGCAACCTATTTTTACTTGCCACTCATTTTGGAGTATAAATATTGTGTTTGGTAGCGATTCCTATACTCCTGATAGTGTTGTGCTGAACATTTTTTTTATTATTATTATTTTACTCTGTATTCCGTAAGCAGCGTACATAGGAGGAAGTATTAAAATACTCCGCTTCTAACTTTTTGTTTAATTTCGTAACATTTTGTATTAGATTTTAACGCCGCTCTTTCCTTTGTTATCAGAGCGAGGAAATGAGAATCTTTCATTGCCTTGAGTGGAAATGAAACCTGCAAACCCACAAGCGCTGCGCCACGACCTGAACAATGTAAGTGAACATTAAAAAAACAAATTTATCAAATTTATGTATTTTTCTGTAAAATGAACACCACATATAAACATGTCAAATATAAATGCGCCATTAATATACGAATTAAATTTACTAAAATACATTGCGAATAGTCTTATAGAAATAGTTAATTAGGTGCTTGTTCCCTTATTACTTTATGCCAAGATGATTTATTATCTAACAACTTATTCTGAGGCCAGTGGTAGCGCAGGGGCACTGGGGGTACGACTGTAAACGCGACAGATTGTGGGTTCGATTCCCACTCGAGGCAATTAAGTATTGAATATTTTGATTAATTCGCTCTGGTAAGGGGCTAAAACATCTTGCTATGTGCGGGATACAGCGTGAATCTAAAAAAAAAACATTTTTTCTTCCTTTACATTGCTCTTCTGAAATAGCGTCTATGATTATAGTGCTGCGGTGAGTTCTGCAAATTAACACGCAATATATCGTAAAATTTGTGGTATACGGGGAACAGAGAATGTTAACACTAACTTTCCTTTATCTACCCTGCTATGTAAGTAACAGCATGAATCAGCTATGCAGTTATGTACATGTATATTTTGTTTTTCATTTCATCCCGTATTAGAGTGCGAGGTAAAGCGTGAAGTTAAAAAAACCTTTCAAGTGATGTTATCAAAACTGTAAAAACTGAGATTGAAAGTAGGGCACATTTCACTTTCATTCACTAAAACAGCTTACATTAAAAATAAGTTCATTTTATTAAACCAGTAAACCTAGTTCTTGTAGCGGTATTACAACAAATTTATGACTTTGGTAGCACCTTTTATACTCATACAAAGTGAGATACATATGATATACATATGTATTCTATTTTGTATGAGCGTTGGTATTTGATTTTTTTTTTATTTTAGAAAAATTATAAAATAATGAAATAACAGCGCAGGGACGCAAGCGTGCCACTTTAAGCTTGACGATTAAGGGTTCGATTACCATTCGGGGGAATGAAATATTTAATAATATCATTTACTCGGTATTGTATGGTTGTACTTGTACGATGTACCAGACACCGTAACCTAAGTTTCTTAATGTGAATGTAGTATGTTAATAGCGTGAAACTGCATAAAATACATGACTCTTAGTCCCACATAGCAAGAAGATGAAATCCGCAACCATCGCTTTAACGATAAGTCCTAATGCGCATTGATAGATGATAGCTTCCTGTATAGGACTAATAATTTGAAGTTATTATCAAAAAAATCAGCTTGACGCTGTTTCCCGCACACAGAAGGGTAGGCAGAGGGAACCTAGTGTTAAGACACTCCGTTCCCCACTTTCTGCCGAATTCTGGAGGCATTGCGTGTTGAGTGGCAGAACTCAACGCCGCGCTTAGCCTCGGCTCCAGAGCGAAGAAAATGGAAATATAAATTTAAGTAAATATTTCATCTCTTCGAGTGGGGATCGAACCCACAACCAGTCGATTTTGCAGTCACACCTCGTGCCGCTGCGCCACGACTAGCCTCATAATTTATATCAAATTTATGAATATTTATTTAAATACTAATTATTTCTATTGTGTAGTCCACAGAGTGACAGGCAAGCGTGATCGTTGTAGCTTTTATCCTCACCTGGGTAAATTATAATTTTTTTCATTCTCATTGCATCTCGCTGCCCTGGCAAGATAAATGTTCAGAGGATGCAGTATCTTAATATGAGATTCCTTTACTTAGTTAAAACTGACCGAAATTAAAACGAAGTTTTCGATCGATCACTAAAAATAATCATTAATATTAAATTGGTGATAATTAAGTAAATTGAATTGTTTTCTATTATTTGAAAGTATTATAATACAATGACAATTAGTAAAACATAATTTTACTGTATCCGGATAAATATTTAGAGGATGTGAAATTGTCAGTGATGTCGCAAGATTTCGGTGGAAAGTGGGAAATGAAAGTGTCTTAATGGGAACGGAGTGTTAAAGTGGAAATCAGGTTATTTGAACTTCATGCCGAAAAACATATTGAAAATAAAAGACTAAATTTTCTTGCCACATTATGAACATTTTTTTCAGTTTTAAATTAAACAAAAAGAACTAGAGCGTGGCAGAAATTTTCAATAATAGCAGCAAAAATAATCAGTATTTCTAAATAAGGACGGAAATATTATATACAACTACAAATATATAATAGTCATAGCCCGCTGCTTTGTTTGCGTGGAGCAAGAAAGAAGAATTAAAAAAATGTCGGATTTTCCCATTAGGTAGCAATTTTGAGTATGTTCTAGTGCTACTGTAGTCTTGCTAAATGCAAGGTCTACATACCAAATTTCCACTTTTTAAATGCAGTTCTTTTGTCTGTGGGTTTTGTGTTGTATCTGAAATATATATATACATATTTTTATTCCCTCGAATGGGAATCAAACTCGTGTTCATCAAACTGAAAATTCTGACGCTCCAATTGTTGGCAGTTTGGCACCAATTTTTTATTTTACTCCCGAAATAGCTTTTGTCCCTCCACATATAAAGTATTAACAACACCCACGTGTATAATTTTATAATACAATACGATTTATCTTCATATAATTTCTTTGTGAGACAAAACTAGGGCAAAGTATTAAAAAATATACGGCCTTTCTTAGTATAAGTATACAATACAGGTTACAGTGAGTAACGCGATCGACGGATCAACGATTGTCTATGGGTAGAGGACTTCAGTACATATCCAGTTCGCCCTATGTATGTTTAATGATTATCAGTGCTTTAGCAGATATATGACAATTTATGATTTTTTATGATTCTTTAAGGAAATTGGAACATACAGCCCACATACATTTTATCGGAGCTGGGACACAAAATAGCATCATATACCTCCTAACGTATACCAAGTCGTAGAAGTGGCATACAATATGACAATGACCAACGCCATACAGGTACAGCTTACGTACCGCGAGCGTAGTATGAGACGGCATCAGCCACTACATAGTTAATGTCGCTATAATAGTCGCTGTCGTGACGCAGAGGCACAAAGTGTGACTGTAAAATCGACTGGCTGTGAGTTCAATCCTCAATCGAGGAAGTGAAATATTTGTTAATATTTATATTTTCATTTCTTCGCTCTGGTGTCGCAGCAAAGCGCGGCTCTGAGTTCCGCCACTCCGCCACAAAGTGGAGAATGGAGAATGGATGGTCTTATCTCCTTATACTTAAGGTCTCTGCCTACCCTGCTGTGAGCGGGATACAGCGTGAAGGTAAAAAATATATAGATTGTATTTTTCATAATTAACCTACTAAACGCTTGCTAAATAGTTAAAACTAGGTCACTGTTATTTTCTAGAATATGTAATCACAGATAATCCTATATAAATTAAGCCTAAACACGAACATTAACTCAAACTAACTGTCAATTATTGTAATGTAACTTTAATCCTCTAACGCTAACATAAACCCCTAAAGATTTTGCAGATGAGACGCGCGTATAGATCTAGTAAAAACGTATTTATAAAATTCAAGTATATCTATGAAGGTAAAAAATGTCCATGTTATGATAGGCAGACAATATAAGGCAGAAAGGACCTATATTGTTTGGACATGCTTTTTTTCCACATCCCAATATTGGGTATATTGTGCGAGACATTGCGCGAAGAATGATAGGTTGTGGGTTCGACGCCCACCTGAGCAAATTTAATATTTTCATTTTCTGTACCGGCGTTGAGATCGGCCACTCAACATGCAATGCCTCCTAAATTTGGTGGAAAGTAGGAAACACAACAGGACTCTCCTGAGTCTTAATGGGAACGAAGTATCTTAACACTAGGTTCCCAGTTTTCCTCTGACTCTAAATAGATTCGGTTCTCTCTGCCTACCTTGCTATATGAGACAATGATTAAATTAGAAAAAAAAACAAACTATTATATAGGTTTTAGTAAATTGTAAACTAAACTTATTATAGTAAAATTATAATCGTGAATTTCCATATACATTATTAACAGTGTTACTTCCTTTATTTATTAAATGTGAAATATGTTTCCCCTTTCGAGTTTAAATAGAACGCTGTAGTAGCGGTATAATATAAAGCGGAATAATTTGTTACGTTTACTCTATACATCTTGTGTGAAGTGGTAGATGTGTGAGGATAATAGAAAGTTAAAAATTTTACAATTTCATATTGATAGTAGCCGTATGGCATTCCGTGCTGCCTGGCTACCCCGCTAAGGATATAAAAGGAAAATTGTAATAGAAAATTTGATTCGATGTTAGAAACTATACGAATATTTTTCTAGCTTCACGCTGAATCCCGCAGAGAGCAGGGTAGGTAGAGGGAACATAGTTTTATAACAATCATTTCACCACATTCCGCCGAATTTTTAAAAGATTGCGTATTAAATGGAGGAACTCAACATCTTGTTCTCGGAGAAAAAAAAATATTAAATTGTTTTGAGTGAGAACCCACAACCTTCACATTTATAGCCGCACGCTGTACTACTACGTGACGACAGTCTCATAGAAATATAAATATTATATACATGGGATAGCATAAGATATGCATATAACGTTTCACATGTCCTGAACCACTCACTACCTTTCAGTCTTCAGTTCTTCAGTCACCTCTCAATGTTTTTACTTGTACGTTATATATGCAATGTAACAACATTCTTTTACTATAATGATTCGCAATCAAAAACATATACGTACATATGTATATCCCACTAAAAGTATGAACCCGTAATCTCTCAGTTAAAACACTATTCCACTGAATACTAACGTGCTCTCAGCATTAGGACAACCATTTTAAACATATAAACAGGTAGAATGATCTGGGTATTCCTAAAAAAGTACAATAGGATTTTTAACCTTATCAACTTTAAAATACAGTTCATTTTACATATGATGTAAAGCAATCTCATAGTGAAAGAGCTAACATAAAATTTAACACGAAAATAATAAATCGTCTCGAGTGTAAAAGTCGAAGGGCCGAAATATAAAGTGCATTCCTTTATAATATATGTTTCTTAATATAAAAGTAACTAAAATAACCGATATTTGGAACGTAAATGGCATTTTGTTTAAGAGTTTCTAGGTTTTACCAGTAGCTTCTTTTTCGTGTTCAAATAGAAAATGACTAAGAGATTTAGTATTACCCCAAAGTAACTCATATACAGTGCGTGTTAATACAGTTTATACCCAACGACAAAATAATTTTTCAATTCGAATATTTCCTGAGATAAGCACTTTCAACCAAACAGCCTCTTCAGCTTTATAATATTGTTTATTGGCTATTACACGTTATTTACATCGTATAGAACATACTTATTTGTATGTAACTCCTTTTATACTTCACATTTATTCAAGATTTTTTCAGAAATCACCAAAATTATGTTTTGTGCACTCAAAATTCTGATTTGAACTGATCTGGTATTAATTATCTACCAAATGAAACCAGACCAGAGAACTATATATACGTAAATAATATTTATATTATTCATATTGGAAACTGTTTATGGCTACGAAATTAACTTATACTGAAAGTGCAAATATATGGCAAATACTTATTTTTTACTGTTAATTCAATACTGATACAACAAATTGAGAATATTGAGTTAATCTTCATCCAACACATGGTTCAAAAACAAAGAAAGAGGATTCCTTCTGTGTAAATAATTCAGTAAAAACAAATCAAACACATCACAATCCTGTTTGTAATATCGAATAAGCTAACAAAAAAAAGCACCAACATACAAAAAAATCAATTTAAAAATACAAAACATAAAAAACCTAGTCCTCTTCGTCTACAAAGTGACCGGACCTCAATCTACAAGCCGCATTCACAATGCAATTGTGTACCAGATGGCACTGAAATCTCATAGAACAACGCTCTGGGAATGCTCTAATGTGGACTATTTGTGGTCCATCGGGTCTAGTTAAGATGGGCTTTTAGACGACTTTCATAATTATACTGTATAAATAACTCATGATAGCAAACGTATTGATAAACATAAAATCGACGACAATTTGATTGTAAACGTGATTATGATTGTTGGTATTTGACTGCCGCGCTGGTAGTATTTATGGTCGTGGGTTCAATCTCCATTCGGAGATATGGATTATTGAGATTTCCTTATTTTGAGTAAGACAAAACGCGGCGTTAAGTTACGCCACTAAAAACACAATGTTTCGAATTCAGGTGGAAAGCGGAGAACTGTGTCACGACACTAAGTTCTCGCTGCCTAGCCGATAAAGCGTGAAGCTCAAAAAATCATAAATACATAAAAATCAGCATCACGCTGCATCCCGCACACAGCAGGGTAGGCAGAAGGACAGCAAGGTCCTAGTGTTAAGACATTCCGTTCCCCACTTTCTGCCGAATTCTGGAGGCATGGCGTGTTTAGTGGCAGGACTCAACGCCGAGCTTTGCCTCGACACCAGAGCAAAGAAATGGAAATATAAATTTAAGTAAATATTTCATCTCCTAGAGTGAGGATCGAACCCAGAATCAGTCGGTTTTACAGTCACTCTTTGTGCCCCTGCGCCACGACTGGCCTGTAATAAATACATATAGACTTGAAAAGCTTAGAATAATAAGAGTACTAAAATTTATGAATATGTACGAAGATACACTTAATTTCTTTGCTTAATATATATGTTGCAGTGAAGACAAAGTTGCTGCGCACCTGCTGAGATGTTAATTGTACTTTACTTTAGATTACTTGTTACGTGTTACCGTTTAATTTAATTGTACAATTCAAATAAAATTGTTGAACAAATTATTTATAAGAATTCCTAGTTCTATAATGATTAACTGAATAACATATACATTTATATTAGGTACTTATTAAGAAAACGTAGAAAAGATTTAACGTAGCGGGATTTGATCCCGCGCCTCTTTGAAAACCGTCCAAGCACTTTGACCAACTAAGCCTCCTATACGTTCACATCGAGCTACGTCGAAATTCTTGTACGCTTGTTACAAGTTATTGTTGTTGTTTTATACATTTTCTTAGTAATTATTTTTCTTTCCTAAGTGTGAAGTAGAAAATATTTTTTGATTTTTTATTAATATGGCCGACGCAATAGTAGTTATTTTGTGTTTCAAAGCCGCAAAGTGAAATTAATCCTTTCCCCGAATGGATATCGCACCTATAACCATCGCGTTTGTAATCAGAGACCACATTAATCAAATAAGTATTTTTTTATAATTTTTATAGATATAAGTCAATGTTAATGGAAAACATTACAAATACTGCTCTTTTTTTTAACGCTACTTACTGCTCTTTACTTTTAACGTAAAAATATTTGAACGTGTATATGAACCCTCGCCTCTTGCATACTGTCCAAGCGCCCTAACCACTAGCCATATCCTTTTTACCACTTGTTAATGTTGTAATCATTTCGACTATCAAGAGGCGCAGTTTCAAATCCTTCTACGTTAAAATTTTTAAACGTTTTTTAATAAGATATATTTCTTTCCCAAATATCGAAAAAAATATTAGATTTACTAGTTAATAAATCCTTCACGAAGTGTCTCTTGAATACTTTGCATTATAATAAATTTTGGAATCTCTGAATTGTTCGTTTACAGATGATTTACGTCTATTGTTACAAAGTTTTGTGTAATTTATAGTAAGAAACAACAAACCCCTTATTGGGGATGCCACTTTCTGTTTAGGGACTATGAAAATTGTATCTTTCAACTTTGTTTCCGTTGACTTTAAGACGTCAAATGGAAAATTCCGTTGGAATTTCGAGAAAGATTTTTTAATTCTCACCTAGACTCCCTAACCTACATATTTTTACATTTAAATTTTACCTTTTTAAGTCACCTGGTTGCGTCTGTTTATTTTCTGTCAGTCGCTTAGTTCGGCAACTCAAGACTTATTTTCTTGAATTCGGGCGAAAAAACGGGGAACAGAGTGTCTTGATACTAAGACCTCCCTCCTGCTATGCAGGATGAAATAGAAATTGAACGAAAAATACATAATATGGAATAAAGTATAGGTTAACATAATACATTATATTATATTCTTTTATATACTTAACTCTAAGAACTTTTTAAAGTGGCACTTGACACAATACTCGCTAGGTCTTCTTTTGAAGTTGTACTTTTGGAGATAAAAGGAATAACATTTCATTTCCTTAGTTTTACCTTTAAGTGCAATTCTTAAATAAATAAATTTTAACGGTAAACGTGAAGATTTCAATATCCACTCGGAGAAATGAATTATTTTTTTATCACGCTATGTTTTGAGTTTAGTCGGAAGTATTTTGAGTTTAGTCGAAGGGCGGAGGGCTTTGACACTATTCTTTTTGCTTACTCTGCTATATGCGGAATAAAGTCTGTAACGTAAAGAAATAAGAACTTTTTTTTGCTTCACGCTGTGACCCGCATGTAGGAGAGTAACCTAGTGTTAAGACATTATATATACTCGTATATTTCTAGCATTGCGGAAACGGACACGTCATTTTCCCTAACAAAACGCTAAAATTAACAAAATTTATCACTGTACTTAACATAAATATTTTCCCTACTAAAATATCTATTTACATTTAGCGTTACTCCGAAAAGGTTGAAGAACTTACCTTGAAAATATCGACCTCTATTAAAACATATTAGAAGAGTATTTTATTATAAAAGAATTATTCCGACCTTTTTGAAATTTTATCACAGGGACCAAAAATTCTCAATTTAGTATTGAATTATTTTTTAAAAAAAAATATTTTTTCAAAAACATATATAAATAAAAATATTTATTGGCATTGGCAAGTAAACATATTATATATATATAGTGTTGAATCATTTCATTTTCCAATTTTGGGCTGAATTCAAGTATGCGTGTATGTTACATGTAACTTTAGGCTCCTTTCCAAAATGGACTTAAGTTAAAATAAAATCAGCTTCACGCTGTATCTCGCACGCAGCAGGCAGAGGGCACCTAGTGTGAAGACACTCCGTTCCCAACTTTCCGCCGAGTTCTGGAGACATTGTGTGTTGAGTGGCGGAACTCAACGCCGCGCTTTGCATCGACACCAAAGCGAAAAAATGAAAATATAATTGTTAATCAATATTTCATCTCCTCGAATAGGGATCGAAACTACAACCAGTTACAGTCACACTTTGTGCCACTGCGCCACGACTGGCCTCAATAGAGTTAATAAACTTTTATGATACAAGCATGTGAAAAAATACCCGCATATTGTAACTTCCACACGAGTGCAAAAGTAAATAGTCGTACATCGAATATCTTTTGATAACTTAATAGGTGATTAAACTTTGCACAGCTTTTAGTTAAAGCTGAAGTGCGCGCTTTCCTTTGTCAAAAGGTCAGAGGTCTTTATAAAAACGAATAATGGGCACATTGAACATTGGATAGATCACTCAACTGAAAGCGACAAGACTCGGAAAGACAAGGGAAATGAGATAGATATTTTGGTTATAGCCACTAATACACTTAATTTATAGGCATGAAAAATCTTACGGCTGTATAAATTAAATATTTATTATTATATTATATAATTAATTATAATTTAAGACACTCCGTTCTCTACTTTCTGCTCAATTTTCGAGATGCTTCATATTGAGTGGCAGAGCTCATCGTCACGCGTTACCAGAGCAAAATGATATTTTTTTAGCAGAATAGACAGAGGTAACATGGAAGCCTAGTATTCCGTTACTATTTATACATATCTGTTCCCAACTCTCCACCAAATTCTGGAGGCATGAAAATATATTATTAAATATTTACAAACATGTTTAACAATTCTCCCGATATCGAATCCACAAGCATCGCTGAAATTACTATTAAAATAAAGGCGCCACGACGACTTCGAATTTAATATATTTAATTCGAATATAATGTATTTTCTTGTCTAGACAAATGTAATGTATATAAATTTTATAAGTGTCAAATATTTGTATTATTCATAATTTATTTACCTAAGTCCACCTTGGTTCAGTTTGTAAGAGCATATGAATAGACCGTGAGTTCTATTTCTACTCAAGCTGATTATTTTATTTGAAATATTTTCTTATATAAATCTGGTTATAAAAAGTACCGCTTTCTTTTCGGCCATACCATAACCAAATAAAAGTCGCAAACAGGGTGAAATATCACTAATCGTTTCAAAGTAATTACTTAAAAAATAACTGACGTCGCGCGACGGTTGTGGATTCGATTCGCATTAGGAAAAATGAAAGATTTTAATTGGGAGTGCAATATTTTAATTCTAGGTACTCAGGTTCCCTCCGCTTACCTATGTGTGGGATAAACAGTGTAAAAAAAAACAATCATTATCTTATTAATTATTTTTTTATTGTATTCAAAATGGAATTGTATGACGGAATTTTATAAAAATCTCTCTACAGACGTGCTAACAACAAAACTTGTAACAACCGTATAGAAATTTCAACATGACTGAATGTAAACAAATAACTTAATTGGCTGAAGCTAGTCCTAACAATATTTACATAGAATTTCAATAGATATACAAAATAGTTTTGAATATAGGGTAAAACAATATATATCTGCTAAAAGAGCAATATCACAATGGGATAATTAAAGAGGAATTATTTTTAGTATATGAAATAAAAAAAACATTGTATATGAATAAGTTTAAGAAACAGATATTTTCGCCTTTTTGTAAGCTTTCACATTATCCAGCAAAACAGAGGGCCAGAGGATGAATCTAGTGTCAAAACTCTCCGTTCTCTTCCTTGAACCCAAATTTCAGATATTGCAGTTGAATTTTGCTCCGTTTTCCCAGAGCTAAAATCTTTGTGAAAAAGCCTTGTTGCCATCGTGATTTGGTGGAACAAGGGTTTGACAGCAAATACTATGACGTTACGACGCTAAAGTACGACTGTAAATAGGTCATGAGTTCCATTCCCACTAGAGATGGAGAAATATTAAATATTTTCATTTCTAGAGAATTCGGCAGGGGAACGGAAGTGTCTTAATGGGAACGGAGTGTCTCAACACTTAGTTGCCCTGCTATGTGCAGGTTATAGTATAAAGTTAAAAACAAATACGAAAAAAAACCATGGTAGAAGTCCGAATCTGTTTCATATAGTCACCTTAACTTCAAAACAAACGGTAAAACAAACAGGCTTAGTAATTTGATATTGTAGTAAGTTTTTTGTAGTATTAGCCTGACACCGACTTCAAAATTATAAAATATTTCTTTAATTACTTTTGTTTAACTAAATCATAGTTCGTTGTTTGAATTCCTTTTTTTTTGTAAAAAAATAATTTATTTTACGATTTTAAGTGATGGGTAGACTTTAAAATGATGCTTCTCAAGTTAGTGGTTGACCTATGTAAAACTTCAAACCTAATTAGATATCAGATAGCATACTAACATTTTGGCATATTGACTAGAACATACATATAAAACATTCCAACGAATTGGGAACCTGTCCCTTTTTTGAAGTCGGTTGAAAATGAGAACATCCTCTTTTGTCAAGTTGGTTGAAAAGAAATGCAACGATGAGGAATGTCACTTCTGACACCCATTTTAACAATGTTTTTCCTTGTAACTATTACAGTATAATTATATTTTTTCCCAAAATAAAAAACAATTTGTTCAGAACCTAACCAAACTTTCACCAAATTGTCCTTGAAGTGTATCCTTTCAAATAGAAAAAGAACCATCAAAATCGGTTGTCGTGGTGTTGAGTTATGCGTCCATTTGTAGCGCACATACTTAATGCAAATTTAAAACTTATGTGATTTTCTCATAGATACCAATGTCAGAAATGGACCAAAAATCAAAAACAAAAAAAATCAAAATCAGTTCACCTAATCAAAAGTTCTGATGTAACAAAAATAAAAAAGTACAGTCAAATTGATAACCTTTTTTTCTTACAGAAGTCGGTAAAAAAGGGAATCGAACCCACAACCCATTTAAGTTACCCGCTTGTGTCAATATGCCGCGACTGGCCTGGTTTTAAGGATATGATTGTCGATATTACTGTTAATATTTAGATGTGGCCGATAGCAATAACTTGTCAAGCTTTTGTTAAGAATTGTACATAAAGTTGTATCGGCCGTAGGGAGCTCATCAATAATGTATGACACGCACGTCAAATTTGTTTTACGCGTTGGAAAAATATTTATTCTTATGACACTACTATAATGAAATATTTTACTGTGTCGTGCCTCGCGTTTCTCATATCATCGACTATACTAGTTGTGAATTCGATTCCTAATCGTGGTAATAATTAGAAATTAATTTATTTTTACTAATTTTCATATTTTTTGTTGGCAATCATCCAAATTTTATGTTCTTTGTGTGGTTAAGCACTAAGGACAGAAAAGTAGATTCCGACTATATAAGATCTTGAAATTGAATAGGAAATAGAGAACCGAGAATCTTATCTCTGGTTTCTTTCTGTTGTCTTGTAATACTCACATTTTGTTGGATAGAAGTAAATAAATCGATGCCGTTGAATTAAGAGAACTGGTGATGGTAAATAAAGACCATACCTATCATATTTATTGATTTGAAAACCCATAGAAAACGATTAGTCTTTAACCCGACGTAAAACAGATAATAACAAATAAAAACAAAAGCAAATTTTATCACGTTTCTCAATACTATTAAGTAAAACCTACAGGTGCGTGAAGTCCCAACACGCTGTCCACTGTCACCTGACATCCGCGGCACGTGATCACACCCTCGTCAAAACATCAAGCGCATTTGGACACTTAAATATAGTTGATTTGATACATATATTCAACTATTTTCGCAGCGAACGAGATGATGTTCATTATTATTGATATTTCGTTATTTTAAGTTAACTAAAAATTTTACTCTGATGTTAAATAGCACTCCTGGGAAATATAAGCTATAAACACGTTAATTATTGTGATGTAACTTCCGTTTCTAGAGGAGAACGCTCTAGTAATTTTTTTTCTTTTTACAAAGAAAATATGATGTTATGTTATTGAGTATTTGACTGTAAACGAGAGGATAGTGGGTTCAATACCTTTTGAAGTAATTAATTATTTTCCTTTTTGCCCACTCTTAAAAAACAATCTTTTGCTTAGATATTGAATTCTGACATTACCTATACAGAATGTCTCTAATACCCGTGGAAGACTGGAGAACGAAGTGTCTTAACATCAGGTTCTCCTCCTACCTTTTTTTATATGGTAAAATGAGTTAGCTATCGTTACTTGACATAATCTAATATTTGCCCAAATCATTTAGGTCTTAAGTTGAACGTCAAAACAATAATATTATAGACTAAAATGGAATGGACCAAGAGATCCAAATGAGTCTTATCAGTTCTTAAATTTTAAGAAAAGCATTTATCCAACCGGAAAACAACCTCTCACTCTTTCATACAAACGCTATACAAACTTTACAAATCACGCTACAAATAACAGTATTCCAAAGATAATATTATTCAGAAATCACAAAAATAATGCCAATTAGTAACTTATCAAAGAGAAAAGTTTGTACCCCTCGTAATTTATGAAATGATGATAATTAATAGCTACTTACATCTTATCTTATTTATCAGTGGCACTATAAAACAGGGTTTATCTTTAATATATAATTTGCTATTTATATTATTTTTTTTAGCTTCACGCTGTATCCCGCACATAGCAGGGTAGATACACAAAGCTTAGGAAAATAGTGTTAAGACACTCCGATTCTCCGTTTCCATTAAGACTCTTACGTTCTCCATTTTCCGCTAAATTCTAGTGGAAATTGAGGGTTGTATGGTGGCACTCAACGTCACGGCCTCATCCCAAGTCCTCAACTTGTCCCATTTACGCAGTTCATAGTAGAGTATATTCCTTAAATTTATTATATAAGGCCGTCGTTGTGCAATAGAATAGTGTGTGACAAACGCCTTGGTTGTGAGTTAGATTCCCATTTGCGTTGAATTTCTAAAATAAAAGTAAGTAACTAAAGTGAATAAAAATAGAAATTTGTAGGTGTTCACTAGGTTTTACTTTGCTTAGCATATCATTATAGATGTTTATTTGTTTAGCTTCATATATCCCGCACATAGCAGGGTAGGCAGAAGGAACATGGCAACATTGTGTTAAATCACTCCGTTCCTATTAAGACAGTTCTGTTTACCACTTTCCGGCATATTCCGTATAGAAATTTCGACGTAGCTTCATAAGAACGTATGGCTTTGTGGTCAGAGCGCCTGCTTTCCAGCAGGCGCGGGATCGAGTTCCGCTACGGTAAATTTTTTACATGTTTTCTAAGTAAGTATTTTTCTTTCCTAAGTGTGGAATAACACTTTATAAAACATGGAATAAATAATCGTGTAGTTCATGTGAGAGTAGCTGCAGGCGGAATTCCCGCTTGCAGAAATTAATCCTCGTGAAGGAATCGAACCAACACCCTGCCACGCTTACAATCACACGCTTGTGCCTCTGCGCCACGACTAGCCTAAATCAAATTGTACGTACATATTTTTGAGAAAGAAAGCAAATAATTACATTTATTCTTTCAAAATCCGACTGAGCATATTGTAGGCTAAATACTACTTAGAAGATGTTTACATTTAAAAATGTAACTATAAATAAATTACTGGAAACCTATTCAATTATCTCAACTGCCTTTTATAAACGGTTTAATAATAGATCGTACACAGATCTGACATTTAAGAAACTTTACAGGGGCTCCAGCTTGAAGTGATATTTTAATATAAAACTTGTGGAGTTGAAAATTTTGAGTTGGAAAAATTTTATTAATATCCACTCGATTGCTTAATATCCTATAAGTAGTGCAGTGGTATAAGATAGGCTTGTATACGGGATGGTTATAAGTTCAATTATCATTATCATTATTTGGGGTAATGACGAATGGCGGCGCACAACTCCGCGCCTTGTCTGCATTTGGTCTTCCTCAAAAACAATTTGTAAATGACAAGTTGCTTAAATTTAATAGTTTTATTAGTACTAATGTAATTAAGCCCACGTAAGCAGTTAATAATAGTATAGGTATATCCTATGAATGTATGTAATGTAAATCAATGTGTACGACAGTTGGAGATCCCTATAAATAAATAAATAAAAAATCAATCAGTTGGCAAATTCAGCATTATAAAATAATTATAGATGGTATGCGGGTGAAGCCGTGGGCCGCTTGTTATAGTATAAAAAGATTAGCATTTCCCCCTTCTGGCTACACCAAAGTATAACACTGGGTTTTATCACCTCACACAAAAGGACTATTCAAGCTTATAACAACTTTCAAACAATTCAGTTATTCTTTATATATACAATTTCTTTCATTTTACAGATTTGGTAGAGATATATTCTCTGTTCTTCAGTGTTTTTTCATATTAAAAAATGTAATATTGGATGCTTAACGCCGTACTTGATTTAAATAAAGAAATCTTTGAATATTTTTTGTGTATTATGTATGTAAATATTCTTCCGCGTAGAAACTCAGTACAATTTTAATGAGTTCCCTCAGAAAATGTATAATGTAATGGGTTACAACGGTTTTTATCCCATAAAATTATATGATTTCGTATTTAATATTTATGCAGTAATGTTATAACATTCGGCGTTGAGTTCTGCCACTCAACACTCAATGCCTCCAGAATTTGGCAGAAAGTGGGGAACGGAGTGTCTAAAACACTAGATTCCCTCTGCCTACCCTGCTGTGCGGGATACAGCGTGAAGCTGAATGTTATAACATTCAAAAGCTAAATATATTTACTACTATAAAAAAATAATTTCAAATACAAAAATACACAGATACATATTTACATAGTTATATATTTAAATTAGGCGGAAAGTATGTGATTACTACGGATTTTACAAAGAGTGTCTTTATGTTCACCATTTTAAATGTGCACAGTTTAACTACTCCTTAAAAGCCTAATATAAGTAAAATGAAAGAGATTTTGCCAAAAATAAAAAAAGTGAAGTTTTCAAGCAAAATAAATTATAAAATGAACGTTTTTAAATTAAATGTCATTTGTTAAGAATGACGCATACAGACACTAATCTATCAAAGCAACGACATTGCACACACCTCATTCACCAAATCGAGTTGTAGGTATTGGCGGTGAAGTTGAACGTTGTTTAGGTTTATAATAGAAAATAGGTAATTGCTTGAAATAGAACGAGAGATATCCCTTTCTCGTTCTGGTATGTTTTTTGTGAATGAAAAGTGGCAGATCGGCAACGTTTAGTATTAGTAGTATTAGGTGTCCACGTTATTGGTATTCGTAACTGCGTCACACGTAATACAGTATGGATAAAAATCATGAAATGAAAATAATAATTCTACAATAAAAATATATTTAATAATTGTTGACGAATCTTGATTATTTCTTATAGGTATGGATTTGAAATATGTAAAATATTATATGCTGCTCCAATAAAAGAATTACAGTCGCTTCCACTCTATATTTTATTATATATCATAGTAAAATTTTACTTAGGTTAAAGCTTGTATCAATAATATAGGCGTTAAAACTATTTTTATTATATTCGTATACTGTTTGAAGTTTTTTTTTTTTATGGAAAAGACAAGGCAAACGAGCGTTCGGGTCACCTTATGGTAAGTGACTACCACCTCCCACGGCCCCGTGCAACCCCAGAGGAGCTATATGAGCTGTTAGATGGGTTGGGCGCCGGGGCCCGGCATTGCCTGATGCGAAACGCATTGGCATAGAGCCACTACTTCACGCCGGTTTTAAATGCCGGGAGTGGTCCTATTCTAGGCCAGGATCACACGGCACAAAAAGGGAAGAAGTAGATCTATTATATATATTTTTTTAAATTTTATTTTTAGCTTCACGCTTTATCCTGCACATAGCACGGTAAGCAAGCAAAACTTAAAGTAAGGACACTCCATCATATCCGCTATCAGAAACTATAAATTACAATACATGAACTATAAATTATAAAATCGTAAAATATTATGTAAAGGTAGTCTTTACCTTTAGAGGTACATAAACTAATCAGTATTTCCGATATATATTTAGAAACTTTTAAATACATTCATATATACTATATTGTCTGTAGTTAACTACAACCAGTATCGATTACAAAGATTTTTCAGTTATTTATGTAAAATTTTGATATTTTTGTCTTTGAAGTTGAACTTATCAACATACACTGCCTGTCAAAGTACCGGTAAATGTAGCTGTTAAAGGCTGACGCGTAACAAAAGTGATTTTTAACCTATTTTTATTAATTTTCAGCTTCAGGCTTTATCCATAGCAGAGTGACAACAGCAAAATGTAGAGAGAGCGAGAGAGAAGCAGAACTTGGCGCCGCGCAATGTTGCCCGTTTAAAAGGAATCGAACTGACGACCAACCAGGCACTAAAGCTAAGCGAAGCGCTCAAGATAAAGCTAAACATATATACGTACAAACACAAACAATTAATGTTAGATTTGCGTTGTAACAGTTAGGCTTGCAGCTGGCACAGTAATAAATACTCGTACGCAGTTAATCAGGAACTATAATGAACTTCGGTTATATGAAATATGGTGAAGGAATAACTATATATTATATGTGAGAGATCTTAGTAAAGATTAATTACTTTATAATTAAATTTAATAAGTAAAGTATCAGAACGGCGTAGAGTTCCGCAACTCAACACGCAATATTTCTATGTTACGGGCGGAAAGTTGACGGTAAAACGCTTAGAAATTAGTGTTAAAAGACTCTGCTTAGCGCTCTAATTTGAGTGGTGGAACTCTACACTCTAATTTGTCTACCACAGTGGGAATGTGTTTTTTTTTTTGGAAACCTCATGTAACGTTTATAAACGTCCACTAAAAGAAAATAAAAATTTTATTTTATTTTTTAAATAAAATAAATATTTATTTGTTTTATTTTTTTCTCACATAGCTAGCAGCAAGCTGTAGCTGTAAATAAGGAACTCTATGTTACCCCTCCCTCTGACTACCCTGCTACACACGAGATACAGCATGAAGCTGAGAGATATTTTCTATTAGTTTTTTCATCTTTTGGGGAGGTTGAAATGTTTTTTCATTCCATTGATTCCCACTGCCCCTACCATTTCATGAAATTCACCATTATCGAAATTAAAATAAAATGCTGTTTCACTGTGCCACGACAACTTCAGATAAGTTAAAAATTGCTTATATAATATCAATAAGTAAATCTACCTTACAAATACATATCTAGATGCCAGGTAAGCCTCATAGCAGTTAACATAGCTTAAACTTTAATCGGAACTACTTCCCCCTACACGCAATAAATACTCTAATGTTTGTCAGTTTTAGTACCAACCCTGTAATGAGCTCAGGAAAGAAGATTATAATGTATATAACAAGCTTAGGCCTGCGATTTCTCCCGTATGACCGTAGCTTAATATATATTTTATTTATTTTTTATAGTAGGGAACCAGGGAATCTCGTGTTAAGACACTCCGTCTCCATTAAGATACTCCCGTTCCCTATTTTCCACCCCAATTCCGGAAGGTATTACCTGTTGAGTTGCGTATCTCATATTTCATTTCCTCGAATGGGAATCGAACCCACAACCTGATAATATTTGAATTTATTTGCTCTTGTAACGAGCCTGCTACATATAATGTTAAGATTTGTTTCGCTTATGCCAATACTCATAACCATTTCTATATTACTTCACATCCGACTTGAAAAAATATGTCTATTTACAAATATATGTGTACGAGCATATGAAAATAGATATTGTAGACCGGCATTATATGTATACATCTAAGGTATTTAAAAAAAAAATGACATCTTTTTTTTAAAAAAATACCTTAGATTTTACCACATGGTACGGTAAGCAAAGGTAACCTGATATTAAGGCACTCCTTGCCGTTCCGTTCTTCTAGATGTCCGCTCAATTTTCGAAACATTGCGTGATGAGTGCCAAAACTCAATGTCACGGATTTTCTCTCTCGGAACGAGGAGTTAAAAACAATAAATATAATAACTCCCCCGTATGGAGATTAAGCCCGTAATCCTCACATTAACAGTCAGATACTGTGCATGTGCATCATTGTGCCACGACGAAGGTTTCAAGTGAAGTAATCTAAATATAAAATTTAAAATTCTCAAACAGTTTAAAATTATTCATAGCGGTGATAAACTATATAAAAATACATAAAAACCTTATCGCAAACGGTCGAGCCAAGAAGGGAATGTAGAGGCAAACATAGCAGAATTTCATATATAAGTAAATATATATTAACATAAACTCCAGTCACCTTAACCTGTCTCGGTACTGATAAATTTAGCTTACACAAAATTTATTACACATTACAAAACTACGCTAGAATAGAAATGCTGGATTAGATTTTCGCTTTCTACCTTTGTTAGAGCGTAAATTACGGGTGAATAAAAAAAAGAGCTACATGAATTTTCAGGTAGGGAACCTAGTGTTAAGTAACTCTGTTCTCTACTTTGCGGCTCATTTTTCATCATGTATTATTTTAAATATGGAGGTATAATAATTTATCGTGGTATCTACAAAACGGAAAGCATTAGAATGACTGACTGACTATAAGAGCATTACAACATTAGCGACTGAAAAGGGTTTGTCAGAAAAATGGACAAAAAAATCGTGACTTTGATCTTTAACTTTTATCAATTTACTTAGATGAGTACGTTTCGCAACACGCATTTCTTTTTTTGTCTTTGAATTAACTACTTTTTTATATTTTAACGCCCGACTTGACGTATCTGTCTATGTGTGTGTGTGTGTGTGTATCCGTAAATCTGTATGTGGCATCATAGTTCAAAAATGGATGAACCGATTTTGATCCAGCTTTTTGATTTCTCACTCTGTTAATAAGACTAATTTCGCGACTCAACACGCAATATGTCGAAAAGTGGGAGAAATGTAGAGAACGAAGTAAGTTATCCGTAGGTTCTCTCTAGCCTGCCTACCTGCCTGTTCATGGGATACACGAAGGAAGTAAAAAAATTAAAATATATTAAAAAATATTTAAATTATTTCAAATTCCTTAGTATGTCAAATATGTCAAATATGACAATAAATATGTCAAATAAAGAAAAAAAGTGAAGAACACACACACACACACAGTACTTGGTAATCTTTCTCTACCTTTCTAGTACTTTTGTACTTATTGTGGTTCCGCCACAAGTTGCAGTAAAATGTTCAACGATCGAGTTTTCAGTCAGATACTCACTGCGCCACGATGACTTCATTTTCTAATGCATTCGTTTCTCCCGTAGGATAGCTAAACTAGGTAGCTTGTACCAACTGACTAGAACGATCCCATGAGATGCAATGGAATAGTATCTAAATATTAATATTATGTAACCGTTGCTTCAGTAAAGGAATGTAAGAAAAAAGCTAATCTTCCTGCTTTTTATCGCACAGCAAGGTAGGTAACCCAGTGGAATTCAACACCGCAAAAGGCTAACTTGATTGAGGATAGCAGGTTTTATATAGTCATTCCAATATAATAAAAACACCTGCTTAAGTTACAGTGTTAAATCAGAAGTTTTCAGATTATTCATAGTATTCTTTGCTTATTTCTATAAAAAAATATTGAAAATTGTCAGAAATATTAAAAATTTATTAATTCCAAACTAATTTGTGAATTAATGAAATTAATTTATAATTTTATAGAAATTCGTTTTTAATTGGAATTGTACCAAAATATTGAAAATGTACCAAAATATTTTCATCGTACATCGAGAGATAGAAACGAGCTAACAGCACTAGCCTCATATTAGATAAAAAAAATGGAATACGCCTTTCGAATTACCCTTATTTGCTTTTACAGCTTCGACGAATCTGTAGGGAAGAAGGTCCTCTGTCCCTAAAAAATTGCAAACACTTTATGGCTGCTTGAAAGGATGTCGTAGGCGGCAAGAGTGGCCCTGCGAGTCTCTGACCTAGGCTTGTAGATATAGATTGGGCTTCGGCGTATCCATGTATACGGATATATATTAAAGTCTTCTATTACCGCGTGATTGTAAAATGCAGAAATTTCGCATGTAACCTAGATGCCAAATTTCACCTTTGAGAGTGTGTAGGAAATCAATAAAAGGGGATTTCCCAAAATTCCGATAGAAAACGAGAATAAATGGAATTTGACGTTTTATAGTCCACCTGAATGAAGTTGCGGTATACGATTTGTAATATATTTTGAGGTTAAGACGAGTATGTAAAATAAATTTAGAGCAACAAGAATATTGTAACATTTTTATTGTTTATAGGTACTTATTTTAGAAATCTTTGTTTACTTGAGCTGATTTTAAAATGCTTTGAAAACCATTGTAACAGAAAAAAAAGCATATAAGATATAAAACAAATTAAAAAACTACTTATAATGTAAAATTTTTGTCGATTAATTTACTGTTCATTGAATTTTTAAATGACAGTTTCATGTAAAATTGTCGGTATAGTTGTATACTTTTTGTTTTTCTAAAATAAACACACAATATTCAATAGACAAAAGTTAGATACTAAAAAAATAATAATTAAAATAAAACAGAAACTTACTGAATACTTACACAAGTTTAATTAAAAAAAAGGGCACAAAACACTCAACTTTTAGCAAAAGCACAAGAGTAAAGAACTCTATTTTACCTAAAAAAATACATAAAGCACTTTTTATCACTAAAATTAAACTTTCACTTCAGATAAATGTTTACTCAGCTTCGATATATTACGGTAGGTAAAGCTCAAGCGTGAATACGTCCTCTCTCTATGGAGGTAAAGTCGTTACTGGGGTAGGACACCTAATATGTGCTTTTCCGAGCGCCAAAAAGCTTAAATAGTTATTATTATAAACATGTTACTATTTTAATAATATATTGTGATTTGGATATGAAATTTAAGTTCTTTAGTTAATATTTAAATATTTTTCAAAAGCCAGTGGTAACAAGTCGATTGACTAAGTTAAAACATAGGTAACTGACAATCATTTGCAAAGCAATTCCAATGTCAGTTTTTCAAAATCTTCTACAATAAATAATTGTTTTATAATGGTTGTGTATGTTTTTTATACTAATTTTTTTTTTTAAATCGAATTAATAAAGGACTTACTTCAACAGCAATAGTGCCATAATTGTGAGTTGTGTTACAACCCCTATTCTCATGCTCGACAGGCAAATACTATTTTTTGTAACTTACCTTAAAATGGAATTAGCGGATCAGCAAATTTTTTATTCCTTTTCCCCACTCAGGGGCCTTCCCCAGAGAATTATTTTCATTTTTTTGGTCTAATGGTTGCGTTCCGACACTCACATGTAGTCTCCTCGAATTTTGGTGGAAACGGAGTATTCTGGCACGCGCAGAGAGTTCTCTCTGCCTACTCGTACAAGCAATATTCTGATCTTAAACTTCAAGTAAAAAATTATTTCTAAGATCATGTTCCAATTGAGAGACATTTTAGTAAGTTATTAGGTAATATTACGTATATTACCAAATGCTCCCAAAAAAATAAGAAGTGCGTGAACATAAAAAAAATACCTTTTTCCGTTTTTCATTGATAGTCTTATTTACTTCAATATAATGGCATCACGATTATTGAACTGAGCGAAACGAAGCTTCACGGTCAAAAGTGTGTGTTCGTTGTAATGCTACTCCTCCAAGACCGTTAAACCTACAGTTCTGATATTGTCTGAAACACGGTGATGCCAGAGATAATTGTAATTGTAGTTTTTAGTAAATGGTCAAAATGTGTCCCATAGAGTTAAGCTGTATGGTGTTTTGAAAGTATATATGTCAGTCTTAAAGAGTCATTTTATTTTAAGTACCTCTTAGTTTTTTTTTCTTACATTGCGCAACATGGCTTCGCTCAAATCCACCCGCCGTGCACAACATGTGGCGGATCATAGTATTTATTAATGTGATCCTCATTTATTGCGGGTTAGATCGAGAGAACCTAGTATTAAGACATTTCCATCATTTACTTTCAATGAAATATCAACATAAGTCATATTTTTTTAGAAAGAAATACGAATAAAAACTAGGTTAGACTATAAAAATAATACTGAAGTTACAATAGTAAACAGAGAATTTAAGAAAGAACAGCACAATTCAAATAAAGAAAGAATATTATTTTAGTAAAATTGACGATGATATCTTTGCTCGTTTGTGCGATAAAAAAAAATATATAATATATAAAAGTTAACTAAGGCAAAGCATCAATAAAAAGAACATAGTAAGCAGAGGGGAAATAAAATATTTCTACACCTATTTATTTTATTTCCTTGAGTGGGAATCGAACTCACAACCAGTCGCGTTTACAGACAAACTTTGTACCCCTGGCTCAATATTGATTAGAAAAACATAATATAGAAAATAAATAATTCAATAGAAAATAACTAATCAACAAAACAGTACACCTTATATTTTAAATTCCACCCAAAGTAGGTCACCATCAAATGTAGAATATACAATAACCCTTGAACTAGATAGTGTGAATATCGCAAATGAAGTCTAAAACGTTTCTAAGGAGAACCCACAAGAGTATTTAAAGTACGTATAAGATTCACGACTAGCTATTGGACGCCGCTTCCCTAAGAAATGATGTGTCATTTTCAAAATATTTATACATTTTTTGGAAAAAAATCTGTGTTGTAAAGTAAATTTTATTTAAATAAATTGAAAAAGTAATATATGGAATGCCAAATAAGAACGAAACTATTTTTTAAGTTAAGTTAAAGAAGAAAATCGATGATTTTTAGTTCACATAGGTAGTTAGTACCGATGTAAGCGCGATTGACAGATACAAACTTGTGTTTGGAGTGAGAATGCCAATTTCCAAGACAGCACACAGACCGTTGAGTGGTCGAATTCAACACCGCGCTTTGTCTAATTACCAGAGCAAGAAAATTGAAAATTATTTATTCTCTCGAATGCGAGTCGAACCCACCACTGTCACGTTCACTATAATACATCAATATTTAAAAAATATATCATTATTTCACAAAAGAAAAACATCCCACACCTACTATGTAATCAATCAAATCTAATATCTTGAAGCAGAATTTACAGATAGACAGTCAAATTTTTATATTCTTGTAACTTTACTTACTATAGGAGTTATGTCACGAAGTCGAAGCATATCTGCATATTTGCAATATTGTAAAATTGAATAAGTCGCTCAAGCAGTATTACCTACATATAAGACTTATGTCTAGTACTGAGTGATTTTTTATGGTATAGTATAGAAAGATCAGGATGTTACGTGATAGTTGCAGGTTCGATTTCTATTGAAGGGATTTTTTATTGTGAATACTTTTTAGAGTTCCGTAACTCGAAAGGAGAAAACGGGATCCTTATAGATCACTTTGTTGTCCGTCTCTTTTTTTCAGGAACGCGTGGAGATTATCAATCTATGTAAAATATTCAGGTTTACTGTCCCTCAGAGCTGTGAAAAAAACAAACTTCTAAGGCCACGCAATCAATTTCCCAGAGCGGATATTGAACCCACAACTGTCGCGCTTTCAAACCCACACTTGTGCACCTGTGCCACGGCAGCTACTCACTATTTACTATATATATATTTTTCACGCAATATCCCAGACACAACAAGCTAGGCAGAGGGAACCTACTTTTAAAACACTCGGTTCCTAATTTTACATTTTTTTCTTTCTTAACCGGGAATTGAATCGACCCTCTTCAGTATAAAATGGATTACTCCACTTGGCATAAAATAAAACGCAGCTATACATATAAATGTTTAATACAATATCAAATCGAAATCAACCCGGCGTTCAAATTTAATAGAATAATTTAGAACCTTCATAACTTTGACCCTAAATGGATATTGGAGATGATAAAAAAATATTTTTCCATATATAACAACTTGGTAACGCGGTGCTATTTCACTTTATTACTTTATATGTACAATTATTCGGAATCTTTAAAAGAAAGCATGGTTATAGGTTCAATCTTGAGTTAAGTAGAAGGACCCTAGTGTCATGACACTCTTTCTCCTCTTCTCTCTTAAAGCAATTAAATTATAAAGCGTTTACTGAAACTTAAAATAAAAACAAATCTACAGTCTCTTATATTTACTATTTTTCCAATGAACTGACTAATTCACAGACTACGCGCAACCAAAAGGAGCGACGTGGCGTAGAAGGCACAAATTAGTCGTGTAACTTCGTTAGGGAGTGAATAGAAATAATTTCCAAAAAATCTTACGGACGGATGGGATGGGAAGAAACAGGATTTTACATTTTATTGATTGCTCGAGCGGAGTTGTTCGCGGTTACTACTGTAAGACCTTTTTTTAGTTGCACGCTGTATCCCGCACATAGCAGGGTAGGCAGAGGGAACCTGGAAACCTAGTTTTAAGACACTACATTCCTCAAAAAGGTACTTCCGTTCCCCACTATGAGACAAGATGCAATATTATGTAAAATAGCAATATTTCCGTATGATACTTAGCTTTATAACGTTTTATAAATACGTTATGAAATACTTAGCCCCGTCGTCATAAAAGTAGAACATCAAGAAGAAATAAGAAAACTAATGATGCAAAGGCACAGTAAAATATATACGGAATATAACGTGGAAATAAGTATATAAAGCTTAAAAACTTATAAGCGAGTCAACTAAAAAGTTATGAAAAGATTCAGTGAAAAGATTCTATGTCATGACATTTTTTCTTTTTAGATTAGTTGCTTATTTTTAGTTTTTAGTATTTATTTTTTAACACACTAACCAAATTTCAAAAATGTACAGAAACAGAATTCAGTGTTTGGCTTACTTTCTCCAAGATGTACATATATAAAAAAAATATTATTGATTCAAAATATACACCCTATTGAATGTTTTCTTTGTATTTTCATAAATAATTAAGCTTTTATGGTTACTATAGCCAAATAATAAACAAAATATCTATGTTTCACTATTACAACCACAATTTTTTACTATTTTATTATATTAATGGCAGATAATCTACTTCAAATATAAATGAGGAAATTTTTATTTTATGAAAAACAGACAAGTAAAAAAAAGATAAGTAGTAGTAAAAACAGCATCACGCTGCATCCCTCATATAGCAGGGTAAACAGAGGCAACCTAGTGTTAAGAAATTCCATTCTTCATTTTCCGCCGAATCCCCCGAGAGAATATTGAACCCACAATCATCGCGTTACACCCTTCTGCCCCTGCGCCACGACCGCCTCATCAAATAAGTACTTTTCAATTTAGCCCTTATTTAGGAACAAACAATTAAACAAACATACAAAAGACATAAGCTTTCTTTTGGCATTGCCTTAATCAGTTAATCGAAAGTAGACTAGACAGAATAGAATGATATAAACATACAATATTCCGCAATTCGCCATATATGTTTCCGAAATAGCACGATTAAATGGAATCATTGGTGCCAAAAGAAGCTCAATATACGAGGGTGGCATTAAGAAGTACGTGTTCAGAAACTTGATGGTTTATATGAAGTTATTACTGTCTATAAGAAAATTATTCAAATGCTACCCTTTATTTTTAGATGGAAATATGAAATGTCGGGACAATCCCTACATTATATATAGGCGGACACAATGATATAGTACTAATATCATTTTGTCCGCCTATATATAATGTAGGAACATAATTTAAGATTGCATATCTTTATAAAAAATACTAAATAATATTAAATAATCAAAAACGGAAAGAGATCAGTCGTGGCGCCAGACACAAGCGGGTGACTGTAAACGCGACAGCTTTTGACTTCGATTTTCAGTCAACGAAGTTAAATATTTAATATTTTCATTTGCTTCGCTTTCGCTTTGCTTTCACTTCGCTTTCGCTTCGCTTTCGCTTCGCTTTCGCTTCGCTTTCGCTTCGCTTTCACTTCGCTTTCGCTTCGCTTTGGTGTCGAGGCAAAGTAAGCAAAGTAGTAGAAAGCGCTGTTGAGTTAAGCTACTGAGCACGCAATGTCTCCAGAATTGGGCGAAAAGTGGGGAACAGTGAATTAATATAGTAGGTTTCCCCTGCGTACCCTGCTATCACTATTACAACAACAATTTCTTACTGCTTTATTAATATTACAACATTCTGAGTACAGCGTGAAGCTGAAAAGTAAAAGTAAGATTTATCTTTTTTATTGTTAAGTTAGTGTTTTTATTCTTGGCCTTTTTAGCAAGTACTAATGTAAATATCATCATGTCCTTGGATCGGTCAAGGAAAAAGTGAGTGAAACTAGCGTTGCAAGATTTTATTACTAATACAATCTTAGGAAAATCGATTTTTCCCTACGCGAGCTATTTTTTTTGTGTTTAGTTCCTCCAAAGCACGGCGTTAAGTTCAGCCAATCAACACGCTGTTCAAAAGTTTACGTCTTAACAAGGTTAACACTTTACCTCCCGGAATATGCCAGCCAATAAATTCTTCAATATGGATCCACCACCATTCCATGCGATCACACTCGATCGAACTGCTCTAATATATACATAAACTTTAAATATTGACATCAGTTTTATTAATATTTATAATATTTATAATAAGAAATTTTATTAATATTTATAATAAGCAAATATTTGCTTTTCTCATTGCATCCTACATATAATATGTTTCGTCTGTCTCCCACTTTCTACACAATGTTTGAGATACTGCTGCGTGTTGAGCGTCGGAACTCAACGCCATACTTTGTCTTGTCAAAAGAGGCAAGAAATAAAGAAGAGTCATAACCCGGAGTGGAAACTGAACCTACAGCCATTGCTGTACTACTGCGCCACGAGGGACAAAAGATATTATGATTTATATTGTATTTATATTTTTCTTGTTGCTGTCCAAATATTTCTATTTTACCAACCGTATCCACGACGGGCCATTGTAGTAAACCATGGCTGAAGAAGTCGTTTTCTTGCTTCTCAGGTTTGCGTGAAAATAATATTATAGTCGTATATTATATAAATGTACATTGTATGTATAGTTTCTTTAATATTTGTATAATTTAATAAAAAAATCTATATTTAGATTAATTTTTAACTTAAACCAAGACTTTTACTTTATTCATTTATGGATTTTTTTAGCTAATTCATTTAATAAGAATAAAAAAAAACAATTTATTGTTTTACATTTTAAACATTTCATACATTTTTGTGGCCACAGATTGATAACATAAGATTAAGATCAAAGCCATCCGAAAAATTATTCTAAATAAATATTATAATTATTCTTATTAGTACTAATAATATTAAAAAAAAAAATATTTACATTTTTTACCTCTCATTCAAATATAACCATATTTACATGTTAAAAAAATTCTGTATTATTTAGTTACAATCAATATACGCGTATTGCCCACAAAGTGAAATTTATAAGTGGATAAGCGCTGATTTTGTGTCAGCGTTAGTTTGAATATTTAATTTAAATTTGTTAGCTATATACGAATATAGAGAGGCCAGTCGTGGCGCAGTTGCACAGGTGTACGACTGTAAACGCCATAGGTTGTGGGTTCGATTCCCACTCGAAATATTTAATATTTTCATTTCTTTGTTGTGGTGTTGAGGCAAAGCGTGACGTTGAGTTCCGCCAATCAACGCGCAATGTCTCCGGAAATTAGCGTAAAGTGAGTAATTGAAAGTTTTAACAATAGGTTTTCTCTGCCACCCTGCTGAGTGCGGGATACAGCGTGAAGCTATATAAATGTTCATAATTATGTACTGAAATATATTTCATATTTATATTGTTACCCACACACCTCAGAAATACGCATTACTCAAACTTTACATCAGATACGAACATAAACGGAATATTTGAAAGCTAAAACATCGAATGAATGAATAATTTTTCCTCGTTTGTTAAAATTAATTATTAAAACTTTGTATTAAAATAGAATTCACTCTTCTATATCGCTTGAGTGAATGTCAATTTTGGTTAAAAATAAACTTAAAATTTTTTTATACGTAAGTTAATTCCGCTTTTTGTACTCCGCCGCCATCATATTTTTTTAAATTTAACACGGAATCCTCGGAACCGAGTGTTAAGACAGTCTAGTCCGTTTCTCCATCATGATACTTACGTTTCCCATTTTACACCGAATTTATGACGCATTTCGTGTTAAGTGGAGGAACTCAACGCAACGTTTTATCTCTTTACCAGGGCCAGGAAATGAAGATATTAAATATTTGATTACCCCGAGTGGGGTAACACTAAAAAATGTTAACTCGAGTGGAATTTTAGAGTTTAACCTCGCTACGCTAGAAAGCATATAAAGAATATAATATTAACCCTTTGTAAAATGTTGTAGCGACCAGAATTAAGATCTTTTTTTACATAACGAACCCCCATTGACATTATACACACCTGCAGCTTTAACAATTTATGAATAACAGATTATTGAGACTGATTGAGTATTAAAAATGTCGACTTCTCTATATTAAATGTATTTTTGTTATTTTCAATATAAGCAATTTTGGGCGAGTATTTTCAGTTTATTTTCTTTTACGTTTCATGCACATATCAGCGCAGGTAGAGGGAATATGGGAGCCTAGTGATAAGACACTCTTTTCTCATTGCTGTAAATGCTTACTGTAAACGGTTATAGATTCGATTACCACTCGAGACAATGAACTATTTTCATTTCCCTGCTCTAGCAAAAACGAAAATAGCGGCGTTGAGTTTTACTACTCAACACGGAATGGCTAGCAGAGTATTTTAATGTTAATTTGCCTTTACCTACCCTCCTATATGTGGCATACAGCGTGAGGCTAAAAAAGAATAAATATATCTAAAATAAAATTTAACCCTCATTTAGTTTTCCAGTACATAAAACATACTAAAATGCGACACCCAAGTCAAATATTTGTATAAACTCGAGTGACATGCTACTGGTGAATATTTCTTAGAAACCTTTCATACTCGTTTGAGTGGAAAACACAAAGTTCTTTCTGAATACACGGAATAAAGACTGACTTTACTTGAAATTTAAAAGAGAATTTCGAATATAGTTTCTTTAAAGCTATTTATAATGTGATTGATGTGGGTTCTAATCTAGTAAAAGGTAGTGTTTTGTAAATAACTTTTTTCCCAATTTAGTTTTGAGAGTAAGGGTTTAAATATAATAACGTCTGTACCTATCCCTTTTAGTCAATTTGAATACAGTGCCTGGTGGGATACAGCTCCATGTTCTATAACCACGGAATTATATTCTGAGTTTTCATTTGTGTGGATTATGAAACTATAATTAAGAAATTCCTGATGAAACTATTATTAAGAATAGTATGAAACTATAATTAAGAATTTGTTTTCAGCATATCTTAAAAAAAGGTAACTCGAGGAAAAGACTCTGTTTTTATTTTTCTCCTATCTTCACTTTTTCGACTTCAACTGACCGTGATATTAAACATTAAAGTACGGCATCTGCGTGCATCGCATCGCGTCTGGTCAATAGGTGCTTGCTTACTTCGGCTCGTTGTGCTCTCGCAGTTTTGTTACTTTTCCGCTACTGCGTAACGTCAGGTCGCGTCTCGACGAAATGCAAGTTTTAAAAAGCGGTTAAAAATTGCAATGTTGTAACTTTGAAATCCAAGTCCGATTTTGATGAAACAAAAATTTAATTGTAAACGAAATTGTAAAGTTCAGATGCATTATGCGATTGAGATTTATTTTATTTATTGTTTATATTTTGATCATTATTATTATTGTTACTTTCATATTTTTTTTTACAAAACTGTTTTTCGTTGGCTACTGTCGTTCGTTGGTAAACAATTCATTGTTTATTCTACACTTTGCTCAGTCTTGCTTATATGTATCTACGTAATCGGTTTGCCAATGCTCAGTGTATTGGCATTTGGTTTTTGTTGTAACGTATTTAAGAATTTTATAAGCTAAACGTTTTCAGTTTCATGCTGTATATATTTTATAGTTAAGTTTTATTTTACTAATATGAATTTATAAGCTGTGATTTCTGTTACTATTGATTTCTACCTATTTTAACTCTAACATCTTTAATTCTTTCTTCTTATCGTATTTGCCATTTTGGGATATTTCGTTTTTATCGATGTTTTGGTGGTGTATTATTAAAATATACAAAGAATCTACTTAACATAGCATCTATGGCACTTTTTATTCATCTGTAAGTTGATATACTTTGCTTCGATTTATTTCTTTGTAATTTATTGTTTGTTTAAATAATGGTATAGCATTGTGTTGTGGACACTGTATGCCCATATTATGGACGACTTTTTTCGAGTACGAAAACTTACCGTAACAGATGCAGATAGATTATCCATGTAAGAACTCTACACAACATCTACGGTAGAATGATTAAATGAAGCAAACGATAATGAAAGTGATGGTATATAGAGCGAAGATGAAGATGATGGAAGAAATGTAGGTGATGACGATGAACATGATGATAATCATGATGATTCGGCTGTAACATATTCTTTGACCGAAGCCCGCCGGTTCAATTCCTCGTCGCCGATAGTCCACATGCTGAGGCAACCAGCATAGACTAATAATAGGCAGCCGTAAATTGTACGCTCTTGCTCATTATTCATTAAAAAAAGTTTTGGGAATTGTTAGTTTAGGAGAGGTTAGCCCAGATGTTATTGGCTAATTAAGATTAAATTAATTATTAAAAGCTTTAGCTTTGGGTATCAAATGAAAGGGCTTGATTTGTAAAATACAATAAATTATATATTGATATATTTTTTCGATGATTTTTTATAAATATTTTATTTTCTATTGTTAGAGCCGCTATAATATTACCGAAAAAAATTATATAAATATGCCCCAAAGCGAGGATCAGACTCAAAATCATCATGTATATGGTATATTGAGACATAGCAAGAGTATTTCTAATTTCAAAATCAGCTGGACACCATATCCCGCACACAGCGGGGTAGCCAGAGGGAACCTTGTATCAAGTCCGTTCCCCACCTTCCTCCGATTCCGTTCAGTTCGTTCCGTTCCGTTCTCCACCTGTCGAATTCTGGAAGCATTGCGTGTTGAGTAGAACTCAACCCCGCGCTTTGTCTCGACACCAGAGCGAAGAAATGGAAATATAAATTTAAATAAATATTTCATGTCCTCCTCTCCTCAAATTTCTTATTTCAAAAAATCTAAACTATCTTATATTGTGATATTTGTGAACGTACAGGCAGATTGTATAACAATTGTTTTATTATATAGTGATTACAAAATATTAACCCAATTTCTAACTATTTTGACGATCGACAACATTAGCAAAAACAAGCTTTTCTAGTAATACCGTTTTCTATCCATGAACAATGCTATGTTTGAGCAATAAATATATATGGTAATTATCTTATTTCATAGCTATTTACTATATTCAAGAGGTTTTTGACAAAATTTTTAAGAGTTTCTTTTTTTAGCGGTACCTGAATAGATTCGCCATTTGAACGGACCAATTGTATGTCCAAGCCACTTAACTTATTAAAAAAATCGGTCAATTGTAAATAAGGCTCGATCATCGAGGGTTCCGTACAATTAGTGCGTCATAAAAAGTGAACAAAAAATATATTGGAATAAGCACAAAAAAAAAAAAGCCTTTTATCTCACTTGAACTAGTCTTAATACCAAATTTTACCCGCAATATCTTTTTTAACCGACTTCTGTAAGAAAAAGAGGCAAGTAAAGGAGAAACTTTTGACTAGATGAACCTATTGATGATTATTTTCGATATCGATGTTTCCAAGCGTTCCTCAGATAAAGGCTTTTGACAGACAAACAGACAGGCTGACGGATTGACGGATGGACGGATCGACGGACAACAAAGGGATTTTATTATGGTTGCTTTTTCCTTAAGAGGTACGGAACCCTAATTAGCTCTCTCCTCTTATAATGGCAACATAGTATATAGAGCGAAGATGAAGATGATGGAAGAAATGTAGGTGATGACGATGAACATGATGATAATCATGATGATTCGGCTGTAACATATTCTTTGACCGAAGCCCGCCGGTTCAATTCCTCGTCGCCGATAGTCCACATGCTGAGGCAACCAGCATAGACTAATAATAGGCAGCCGTAAATTGTACGCTCTTGCTCATTATTCATTAAAAAAAGTTTTGGGAATTGTTAGTTTAGGAGAGGTTAGCCCAGATGTTATTGGCTAATTAAGATTAAATTAATTATTAAAAGCTTTAGCTTTGGGTATCAAATGAAAGGGCTTGATTTGTAAAATACAATAAATTATATATTGATATATTTTTTCGATGATTTTTTATAAATATTTTATTTTCTATTGTTAGAGCCGCTATAATATTACCGAAAAAAATTATATAAATATGCCCCAAAGCGAGGATCAGACTCAAAATCATCATGTATATGGTATATTGAGACATAGCAAGAGTATTTCTAATTTCAAAATCAGCTGGACACCATATCCCGCACACAGCGGGGTAGCCAGAGGGAACCTTGTATCAAGTCCGTTCCCCACCTTCCTCCGATTCCGTTCAGTTCGTTCCGTTCCGTTCTCCACCTGTCGAATTCTGGAAGCATTGCGTGTTGAGTAGAACTCAACCCCGCGCTTTGTCTCGACACCAGAGCGAAGAAATGGAAATATAAATTTAAATAAATATTTCATGTCCTCCTCTCCTCAAATATTCTAATTTCAAAAAATCTAAACTATCTTATATTGTGATATTTGTGAACGTACAGGCAGATTGTATAACAATTGTTTTATTATATAGTGATTACAAAATATTAACCCAATTTCTAACTATTTTGACGATCGACAACATTAGCAAAAACAAGCTTTTCTAGTAATACCGTTTTCTATCCATGAACAATGCTATGTTTGAGCAATAAATATATATGGTAATTATCTTATTTCATAGCTATTTACTATATTCAAGAGGTTTTTGACAAAATTTTTAAGAGTTTCTTTTTTTAGCGGTACCTGAATAGATTCGCCATTTGAACGGACCAATTGTATGTCCAAGCCACTTAACTTATTAAAAAAATCGGTCAATTGTAAATAAGGCTCGATCATCGAGGGTTCCGTACAATTAGTGCGTCATAAAAAGTGAACAAAAAATATATTGGAATAAGCACAAAAAAAAAAAGCCTTTTATCTCACTTGAACTAGTCTTAATACCAAATTTTACCCGCAATATCTTTTTTAACCGACTTCTGTAAGAAAAAGAGGCAAGTAAAGGAGAAACTTTTGACTAGATGAACCTATTGATGATTATTTTCGATATCGATGTTTCCAAGCGTTCCTCAGATAAAGGCTTTTGACAGACAAACAGACAGGCTGACGGATTGACGGATGGACGGATCGACGGACAACAAAGGGATTTTATTATGGTTGCTTTTTCCTTAAGAGGTACGGAACCCTAATTAGCTCTCTCCTCTTATAATGGCAACATAGTAGGCAGAGAGAACTTAGTGTTAAGACAGTGCGTTCCCAACGCACCGGTTAATATTCGAAACATGTCTGAGTGGCGAAACTAAACCATGCGCTATGTCTTATTACCAGAGCGATGAAAAGAATATATCACATTCCTATAAGTGGAAATCGAACCATTTCCAACATTCTAGAGGTAGGTAGAGACCACTACGCCTCGACGGCATCATATATTAAGCTTACAATACATTTCTAACATAAAATAATTTACATTCAGTTCTATTGTTAAGAGTTATTACACGATTTTATAACAAGGTTTATGCACTTTAAACTATTATGTAAGCTACGACATATTGAAAAAAATATTAAAGTATAAAGTACATACCTTCCTAGACAAGGTGATATATATGAAATTAATATCTCTTGTGGATATCAATAAATTGTTTATTTGATTAAATCGTGTGCTCGAACCAGAAGTTAAGAAGGTACGGGGTTACTCAAGAGATCTAGTGGGTGTGGGTTCGATTCCCACACTATTGTATGAAATATTTGATATTTTTTTAATTTGCTCGTTTTGGTAACGAGGCAAAGCGCTTCGTTGAGTTCCGCCACTCGACTCGAATTCGTCAGATACTGGGAATCGTAAGTGTCTTAACACCAGGTTCTTTCTGCCCGTACGGTATCGTGCTGAGTGCGCTGAAGCTGATGAAAGTATAAATTTAAATAAATATTTCATTTCCTCGAATGGAGATCGAACCCACAACCAGTCGCGTTTACAGTAACACGCTTGTGCCGCTGCGCCACGACCGTTCTCAAAAAAACACATTATAACTTTCCAAAATTCGTCTTTTGTCAAAATGTATACCTGTCAGCAGTTTTTATAATGAAACTCAAATCACGCTACAAAAAAGATCGTCGTAGCTCAGAAGGTTATGACATTATCTTTAATGATGAAAAAAACAGGCCGCTAGGCATCAATTTCTCAGGAAATTATTTGTGCTTATTCATCAAAATAAAAAAAAATCTAAATTTTTTTTTGCTTGACGCTTTTTTTTCGCTAATATCAAGGTAGGCAAAGAGAATTATAAACATCATTTTCCACTTTCTGTGTAATTTGAGAACCTAGTGTTAAGACACTGCATTTCCCATTCCGTATTTAGTGGAAAAATTCAACGTCGAAAACTCAACAAAAACTCTTTGTTTCATTACTAGAACGAGGAAAATACAAATATTAAATAGTTTTTTTCCCGTGAATTGAAATCCTGCCTGCACCACGATGACGCCAAGATTAGGCTCATATATTTATCTATCAGTGGAAGAAAAATAACATTAAAGGTGTGAGCAATTTACATAATAATAAGAAAGTTATTCAAATCAAATGATTCAAAAAGCTCAATAAGATTTTATTAATTGATATTTGATATTGGAATTGATAACCCGAACCGATATAATAGTGAACATTTATTGTCGGATAACAATCGAAAATGTTTTAAATGAAACTATTTTAACCGGATTATTCGCGTATATCGGTTGAAGTCTAGCCACATATAAATTTTGATATGTTTTGTAAAAAAATATTTTTCTTTCCTAAATGTAAAATGGCACTTAAAATTTTAAAAAAATATATTGTTTTTTTTTATTTTTAACGTAATATTTAAAGTTAATTAGTAAGTGGGTAACAGTAAATCTTATCACTACGTTCTCTCTATCTAGTGTAAAGCCACTCTATTTTCTATGAAGCACTGAGAATTGAGTGGCGGAAGTACCAGAGCGAGAAAAAGAATCAAATTGAACATTTCCTCATTTGAGTGGATATCGAACACATAAGTACTCGTAAGCGTAATATAGTGAGGACCCACGATAAAATATCTATATAATTTTCCCGGGTGGGAATAGAACCCGCAATCTTCTCGCGGAAGTACATAAACTCGATACACATTTAGATAAAGATAAGTCTATGAAAATAATGAGCGATTTCAAGCTGAATTAAAGCCGATCCAAATTGTAATTATAACTCGCAAACAATGAATTGAAGCCTAACAATCAAAGTAATGAATTCATGCAGATCTTATTCATTTTTTTTCATATGTATTAGTTTCATGAGGCCGGCCGTGGCGCAGTGGCACAAAGTATGACTGTAAAACCGACTGGTTGTGGGTTCGATCCCCACTCGAGGAGATGAAATATTTACTTAAATTTATATTTCCACTTCTTCGCTCTGGTGTCAAGGCAAAGCGCGGCGTTGAATTCTGCCACTCAACACGCAAGGCCTTCAAAATCGGCAGAAAGTGGGGAACGGAGTGTCTTAACACTAGGTTCCCTCTGCCTACCCTGCTGTGTGCGGGATATAGCGTGAAGCTAATTTAATTTAATTTAATTTTTTTTTATTAGTTTCATATATAGCATCTATTGGTACGTTCTTTCTTCGGATGGCAAAACTAAACGAAACGCTTTGTGTAACTCCATAAGGAAAACCACTATATTTTAAGAACAATGTTACATTCTGATAACCACTAGGTTCCCTCCCTACCGTAGCGTTTGGCGCTCCGTTCTCACTGACTATCCCGCTTGGGATACAGCGTGAAGCTAAGTTTAAGATCAATATAGTTACCAAGTTTGGCGTGTTCAGCAAGACAAACTCTTCAGCATTACAATATTGATATTGATTTCAAAATTAGACAGGGGAATTAATTATTTTTATTTCTTTTTTTTTGGTAATAAAAGAAAGCGCGGTGTTAAGCTCCGCCATCCAACACGCAAAATATCGAAAATTGGAGGGTGCATAAGCAACGAAGTACTCTAACAATAGGTTTCCTCTCCTTTGCTATATGCGGGATACAGCGTGAAGCTAAAAGAAATATTATAATAATATTCCAAAAAAAATTCTGTTTCTTAATACTTAAAATATTCAGTGTGTGATATTACGCCTGATAAAGTTGAAATGTCGCCCTTAATATCTTTTGCTAAGTGTAAACCATTACTCGTTGTCAGTAAGCGCCTTGTGCCTTGAGTTGAAATTTTCTTGCTTCCCTCAGCTATATAATAAAGCTTCCTTAAAACTTAATAATTTTATCATTTGAAGTATTTTTACGTTTCCTTAGCTAAAAGGCAAAAAACGGAATCCTCATAAATTCGACATGTCATCTGTCTTAAAAAATGTTACGGTTTTCAAAAACGTTTCTTGTCATAGTCAATCAAATCAAAATTAAAGGCAGAGGGAACCTAGTGTTTTAGACACTCCATTCCCCACTTTCTGCCGAATTCTGGAGGCATTGCGTGTTGAGTAGCAGAACTCAACCAGAGCGAAGAAAATGGAAATATAAATTTAAGTAAATATTTCATCTCTTCGAGTGGGAATCGAACCCACTACCAGTCGGTTTTGCAGTCACACTTCGTGCCGCTGCGCTACGACTGGCCTCAATAGTCCCATAGTCAATCGTTTGAAAAAAAGGAACGAAAGGAAGGGACAGTACACATATGGTCGCTTAATTTAATTTAAAATCATTTTGAGAAAATAAAGTAGAAGCATAGTGTCTCAACACTTAACCTATTCTACTACAAGCGCACACATAAATAATTAACTGTTAACATATATTCATATTATGTTAACAGTTAATTATTAATTTGACGGTTTTTTGTGTAATATCTTTTTCATAAAAAATATGAAAAAAAAATGTTTAACTTATTTATTATCATGCTATGTGCAGGTTACAGCGTAAAGCTAAAAAAAAATCTTAAGAAAAATTGTACTGACAACCATCGCCATATGAAAAATCATAAAACAGTCCACTGTGTTACGATGGGCTTTAATTTCCATAACATCCCATTATTCAACACTCAAGAGAATAAATCGTAAGCTCATTTAGAATTTGGAAAAGCCCAAAAAAAAAAACGAGTGATATTTGACGTTTAATACAATAAAGTATAACAAAAATCTTAAGAAAAATTTAGTTAAATTAAGTTAAATTCGCATTGTGAGTGTTGTGTAATTTCAAAGGGACGTGACAGAGGAATGGCAGAGGAAGGACTTTTATTGTTTTTTTTTTTTAGCTTGGAGTAAATAATAATAAGGAAGTACGATTGGGGCTGTCGTGGCGCAAATGTACAAACATGTGACTGTAAACGTAAAGTTTACACGTTGTGAGTTCGATTACCTCTCAGGCGAATTAAATATTTAATATTTTCATTTCTTTGTTCTGGTAACGAGGAAAAGCGCGGCTTGGAATTCCAACTCAACACGTGGCAAGCAACAATGCCTTAGAAATTCGGCGAAAAGTGGGGAGGGTATCTAAATGAGGAGTATCTTGTATCTCACTGTTACTTTGCTATATGCGGTATCCCTGCATCAGCCTGAAGCTTAACAAAAATATAATTATAAAATAAGCACTGTACCACGTGATGTTTGTGGATTCAATGTCTGCTTAGGAGAAGCTATTATTTAAAATATTTGTGGTTTTTACTTATTAATTATGGAAAATAATAAAAATATGGTATACCTTTAAAAAGTTAATTTGGTTGTATTTAAGAATAATATTCACTTCATACTTAAACTATTTTCAAGTTTCCGACCTCGTAGGCTAAACGCGGCGTTGAGTTCCGATATACAGAATGCAATATCTTGATTTCAAACAGAAACTTGAAACACTCCGTTCTCAACACCAAGAGTACCGCTTGCCCTTCTGCTTACCCTATGTACTCTGCTTTAGGGAATAAAGCGTGAAAGTTTTAAGAAAACTATCATTGCCAAGACCTCTAGACGTATCAGATTTAATAGCATAATATTTCAAACTGACAAGAGTCAAGTGATATGCGTCGAATAACATGCACTAGACAAACTATGATACATATACATACATATGTATATATATAATATACCTATATATTTTCTCATTTAATATATTATCTTATTAGATAGAGGCCGTCGTGGTGCAGGGGCACAAGAGTGCGACTGAAAACGTGACAATTGTGGGTTCAGTTCCCATGCGGAGGAAAGAAATCTATACTTATAATAAAATCGTAACGAATCGGTCTTTACAGGGCAAATATTTAAAAAAAAATGTTATTTATTGAAACAATGGAACCCAGAACAGTAATCTTAAATTTTTTTTATCAGTTTGTATGTGCGTTTGTTTACGCTAATCTATGAATCGGCTTAACCGATTTAAATGCAGTTTTCATTATTGGACTCTGGCAAGCTTCCCTTAACGTTTACGCTTTAATTTATATCTATATATTTAATTTATTATTAGTTTGTTTTTATTATTTTTTTATTTAGGTGTAGGATATTAGGTTTGAGCACTTGTTTTTATTCAAAATCATGTTGAGCTAGCCCGTAAGTGTGATGTACAATGTAAAATATTTTTAAATCGTTGTACTTTTTTGTATTATTTGTATGTTACGTTGGCTTGTCTGATAAATAAAATAAATAATAAAATACGCTATTATCGACCTGGTTTGATGATGGAGGCAGGACTGGAATATTGGAACAATTCAAAAATTACTAGTAAAGCATTTAAATCTCTGAACATAATATATACCTATAGTACTGTAGAAAAGCGTTTTTTTATGGTAATCTAAATTGACCAAAATTAGATGCAGGATTTGAAATTACATCGTACAATGCAGAAATATTTCCAATGAGTCTCAGAGTCTTGTTACACAACAAAGCAACAATATAACATACTATGAAATTAATATGCTAAAAGAGTTAGAGAGTGTAAGTTTATCTGTCATTATTTATTTGACGACTATAACCTCGAAACGAAAAATAACTGTTAATGGCGGATTGAGAAATGTCAACGGATTTATAGTTGAAACTTTAAAAAAGTAATTCTACAGCTAAGCGTTACGGCTTCAATTCTCTGTGATATTTTTTACTTTCCTGTTTTCCTTTACAATGTCATATTTAATAACGTTTCTATAAATACATCAAATTTATTCGTCGAATAGAAATTCAAATAGAAGTTACTACATACTTTTTACTTAACAATATCGGCCCATTATATGTACATTAAAAAACAAGCATTACGAAAGTCGCATAGTTCTAAAAATAATTAAAAGTTTATAGCGTCTAACCGCCGTAATAAAAAAAATTAAACTAAACTGAAATAAATAACAAAAAAACAGACACAAAAAAGAAAAAAATTAAGTAAAAGTATTATCATTAAGATTAACTGTTTTTAAGACGTCTTACAAAAAAAAAGATTACCTAAAACGGAATATCCCTTAAACGGTAGAAAATAAAGAATTGTACACTATACTATTTTCTCTAAAATGTGGGTAGCATGCATGTTTATTTTTTTATTCTTACCTAATATAAAAAAAACATTTAAAAATACTGACTTGCACTTGGCCGGTTTTTGTTTGTAAATCAGTAAGTCATTATAAAATACATAACACAAAAATATATCGTTATTTATAAAACTATTTTCTTAATCATTACGAGAGAAATGAAGATAAATTTAATAATTAGAACCTGAATATATTTTACTAGACGGGGACAAAAACGCATGCTACAACTAGTTAACTTAAAGTAAACGATTTACAGCGTGTTAGATGATAGTTTCAAATTGGATAACGATGTTATGATTGATGCTGAGCGCTGAGGTTCTAAGAAACAAGCCCTATATATGGCACCTTCGACCGGCAACGTAAATTGACCTATATTAATCATAGTTTTTTTTTCTTATACTAACAAATGTGTTTGTTTACATGTTTTGGGATCATAACTTTCCTAACACTAGGTTTCTTCTTTTTTTTTATCTACGCGGCATACAGCTGGGTAGGGAGAAAAAACATACTATTAAGACATTTTTTTCTTCTGTTTCCAACCTAAAGCGAGACATTACTGGGGCTTCAATAAAAAACTCAAAAACCGCGCTCTGTCTACTCAGACGAGGAAATGATGGTAATTCATTTCCCTGATCGGAATTGAACCCTCAATCATGACATTGGCAGTCACCGATAGTCCCACATTGATGTGATGGCCTTATTTATAATAGCTATAAATATATTCTTATTTCGAGTATACTACTAGTGATGCTATACAAGCACTTGTAATGTTTGTACATGTGTAATCTTACAACTTAGCTTGTAAACAGCTTTAAATGATTGAGCTGAAATTTTATTTAATTTACATATTCAGTTATAAGGACAATATATGGTATAGTTGTATACAAAATGGCGGAGCATTCTAGAAAACGGGCTAAGCTCTTTCAATGCATTCCTACAGTATGGGCGTCAAATGATAGGGCTTGCTTAGTCACCCAAAATATAAAGTCATCTTTCTCTTCATATCCAATATGTCATACTAATAAGAATAGAATATTTGAAATTCACTAGCGACCTTGCAACAATGCGTTGAACAAGATGAACAGAATGAGAAATATATCCAGCGTTCACCAAAAAGTTAAAAATAAATGAACAAAAAACGTAAAAAAATTAAAAACTTTGAATATCAACGTATAGCGTCATTATACAATTTACATGATTTAAAAGCTTGTCGCGAAATTTGGTTGCGTAGATAAGCAAGTATAATAAATAATAACTTGGTCTGGAATACATAAAAAATACCCTTAAATCTCGCTTGTTCTCTTTATTTATTTTTCCTTTTCTTTCGATAGAGGGTCTTTAGGTATTTCATTTCCCACTTACTGTTTTGTTCTGTGACGGAAAGGAGTCTTATTAAACAAAGCGAGATAATTATTAACTTTATAATTTATAATTTATTAACTTTATATTTATTTATTTTAATTTTTGTAATCGAATTTCTTATAAAGGCAAAATATGTGTAGGGGCGACATATATTGTGGATCAAAGTGAGCATTGACCAAAATTACAATAATAAATGTTGCTTGACGTAGGGTAGGCTGAGTCTACCTAATCAGCCCATTTGGGTCCCACTGGTAGACGTCACAAAGACTTTTGTCTTCAGACATTGAGGAATAGGCGACGAGAAGATTTGACGCAGTTTGCCAAACCAGCTGAATTTCTGTCTCAAAGTCATTTTACCAAACTGTATAGCTTACCTAGGTAGATGTATATATTTCCGAACAAATTCGCGAAGTTTACCGTCCATGTGTATCGGTCCCAGTATGTCATACCAAGTCAAATAATTTAATTAAAGATATGAAATTACATGCTTAACTTTTTATAAAAAGTGACGTTCAAAAAATTCTAATGTTTCGGACCTGAGAAAAACTAGAGCAGGAAATTAAGAACGTTCACAGTACCTATAACGAAATTACCCTTATTGGGGATTTCATAAAAAACCTTATAAAACACTTCAGTGGCACTTCAAAGGCCTATAAGTTCCATTCGATATCTTTTACCAAATCCAATTGAATATACGTTCTCGGTTTCCGCTGCTTGTCTTTTGAAGCGACGATTCGGGATTTACTTGCAATTGTATTCTTATACATAGATTTTTATATTTTTATTCAATAGATTTTTTTTTATATTTTCCATTTTTATAGTCTATCTATTTGTTTGCTTTTTTTATGAAAAAAAAAGCAAACTAGCGTACTGATTATCTGAGTAGATTAATATCAGAGTAGCGTGGTTGTACCTCGCGCAGAAGGAAATTGCTATGAAACAGCAAGATATTGGAATGCCATGTATTCAGATAGTGTGCATGATATTTGAGGTTATGATGTACTATGCGGTATGGATAATTCGGCGGTAAGTACCAGATAAAATAGTTTCCCAATACAATTACCACGATAAATACAGTACTGAATACACAACGCAAAGCCAAAATAACAAGCCTTCCACATATTATTGGATCCTACACGATTCGAAGGTCCTACGTTATATGCATCCAACAGTTTCACACTGAAACTGCTGGTACTTTTCTTATTTCTTGGCTGGTACACACTATACCAGCTTAGAAATAAGAAAAGTACTCCATATGAGATCGAACCTGGGCTCTATACACAGCCAATCGGTGCTTTGGCGTGACGACTTTTCTCTCCCGATGACCCCCAGTTTCTTTGAGACCAACTTGTGCCTTGCTTTGAGATCATCACGATCGCGTATCTATGTGACTAACAACTTAATTATACGTTAATAAGTCATCGTGGCTTCGCGGTACAGCATCTGGCAATAAATTTGATGATTGTAGATTTAATTAGAAATCGGGGAAAAGAGTTGTTTTTATTTCCTAGCGCTGGTAATATAAAGCGTGGCGCCAAGTTTCGCAAAACAACAGGCAATTTCTCAAAATATCTAATACTGAATTTCTTCAGTCGAGGACTATACGCGAGGTATATACAGCACTAAGAAAAAATCCCTTTTAAGCTATAAAATACCAAGCCTCATTCTAATTAATAATAAAGTAAATACGTGAATTTGTACAACACACACGTCTCTGTAAGCCCATACTAGGCAAGTAAGTCCTATGGTAATCATTAAACTGTAGACGGACACACATATATATAAAAATATGTACATTATATATTTAAATAGATAATCCGTCGTGACACACTGACAAAACGCCTAATTGTAAGTGCAACGATTGTGGGTTAGATTCCTTCTCGAGAGATTGAATTATTTTTATTACTTCGGCGTTCTGTTTCGTAACTTAACACGCTATCTCTCAAAAATTAGATGGAAATGAAGCGTCTAAACACTAGGTTCCCTTTATCTACTCTGCTATATGCGGGATAGAGCGTGAAGAAAAGAAAACCAGTTTGTTATTATGTCACCGCTTTTTATGTCAACGCCATCTTAATTAGTTAAACAAAAGTAGTCCTTCATTTCATATTGTGACGCGCGATTCAATTTAAAAGATGATTGTACGTTATTTAGGTCAAATGCGTCTATAGTGTTACGTGAATATTTTATCGCCTTTTGTTATAAAACATAGACTCAGTTTAGTCAGAGAGTTGTGAATAAAAGAAGAGAATAGAGAAGTCTCCTATATAAAATAAATTAACCAATAATAGTTGCAAGTAGCTTTATAAAACTGATCGACAATTTTAGTATCGTGTAAATATGAACTTGAAAAAAAAAATAATGTGTAAGTCACAGACGGATTTCCATATTATTCATATGTACAGATTAAACGTATTTGAGGATCTAAAAAAACTAATTCCTATAATTATATATATTTTCCAATGCGAAATTAAAAATAAAATTCGAATATTTTAATTATATTTATATTAAGCTTATTTCGGAAAAATATTTTAAGTCTTTAGAAGTAACTTTAGTGGTAGTATTGTTTTAAAATTACTAATCGTTTCTTCTAATATAGCTTCTTCCTCAGATACTTATATGCTCATATGCTCATCGCATTCACGCATTGACAATGAACTAGAAAATCTAATGTATGAAAATCAACGTTGTCAATTTAGTTGTCCTGAAGATGTCCTAGCGAGATAACCTGCATTCTATTTTAATAGAAAAATCTTAGTGTTACTTAGAAAAAAATAATAGATATGCTTATGTAAGACGTACATACATACATTGTATAAAATTTATTGAAAAATGTACGTCAAATTCGTCATATTTTTCATTGTTGTACATTTATTGATAACTTCATCGAGAGATGTGAATGAATCTGAAAGAGCTTCTCGTGCAGCTTTCATTCAAAAGTTGCTGAATCAACAAAAACATTTGGAAGGAAGAATTAAATTACTTGGAGGTTCTAACAAATTTGAAGGTGAGCTACCTATACTACGATACATTTTTGTAATAACGTAATGGTAATCGAATTTTAAATACATACATAACGCGGCTTCGCTCGCTGTAACTTATTGTTATTTTACAATTAAAGTAAACAAAATATTTACTTAAATTCTAGCCTGTGTAGTGCTCTGATGTATAATTTATATCACTGTAAAGTTTCATTCTAAATTCGTTTTCTTGGTTTATGCGTGAAAGAAAAAAAAAATATCCATCCTCACATACTTATATATATATATATATAATATTGGTAGAGCTAACTAAAGTATATAAAGTCGGGGGGCAAAAATATTTTCGTATTGTTCGGAATACAACGGAAAATATTTTTTTAGCTATAATTTTTTTTACTTATAATATGTATATGCCGTTTTGGATAGATGACTTGTTGCAATCTTATGGGTAGTGCCATTATCCATGCCATGATAAAAAAATCTGACACAGTATTCTTTAGAGGTTAGCTTTATGCTTCCTAAAGAGTACTGAAATGACCAAAACTGGTGGAAATCTGATGGACCAAGGTCAAGAACATATCCCATCCAAGCTCTCTCAATTTTTAATACGTGGCTATAGATGAGTGCGGTCTAGCGTTGTCATGATGGAGCACCACGCTCGTCCTATTCACCTGCTCCGGTTGGTTATTCTCAACAGCTTTTTTAAGCCTCATCAGTTGCTGATAGTAGGGGTCAGAATCGGTCGGTCGGAGGTTTACGGTGGCAAAAGCTCATAATAGGCGATTCCTTTTCATTACCACTGCGTGTTGAGTGGCAAAACTCAACGACGCGCTTAACCGCGACACCAGAGCGAAAAAATGGAAATATAAATTTAAGTAAATATTTCATCTCCTCGAGTGGGGATCGAACCCACAACCAGTCGGTTTTCCAGTCACACCTCGTGCCCCTGCGCCACGACTGGCCTCAATTAAAGTTATTATTTTTTAGTAACTAGTTATTTACTTAAATTCTAGCCTTACATATCATACTGGTTATATATATTATACTGGTTATATATCTATTTGGACAAGACAAAATTGTTTAAACAATAAATTACATTTTATTTATTTTCTCAGAAGAAATACTTTTGATTATTTTTTTAAAAAAATATTATTTTATTTGTTTAATATCTTTCAATTTAATATTTTTTTAATTTCAACATTTAGGTAATGTCTACATATATCACGCTGGTAGATGGGGCACAGTGTGCGACGACTCATGGGATGATGCAGCTGCCCAAGTAGTGTGCAGAACCTTCAATAGAACTGGTATTGCTACTCATGGAGCACAATTTGGAGAGGCTTTAGGTAAATCATTTTATATTTTTTTAAGTATTTTTCCATAATTAGTAAAGAAGAAAAAAAAACTTTTGAGGTAGGTAAATTTTTATTTAGGGCCAGTCGTGGCGCGTTTCATTTCTTCGCTCTGGTAACTAGGCAAAGCGCGGCGTTGAATTCTGCCAATCAAGTGTCTTAAGCGGAACAGAGTGTCGTAACACTATGTTCCAGACGTACTTTGATATATACAACCAATTTCATTGTATGAGCTTACTGGGCTGTCTTTGCTCTCTTGATCGTAAGTAAAGCAAGAGGACGATTTTTTTCTGCGATTTGTAACAGCAATCCTTGTGTTTTAAAAAAAAATAGATTTTGCTTGTTCTAATCCATGGAAGTCGTCAAATTGTAAAACTAAATTTAATTCAGCCGTTTCCCAGACTTTCTTAATTAGACAGATTAGTTAGTCAACCTCATTAGATCTTTAAGACTTCATCGGCAGTTTCCAAATATTTCTGCTTCTACGACCATGTCACCGACAGCCCACCTATGACATTTAGAATATTTTACGTTAATTAGACTCTTTACTTCAAATCATAACTTTAACTATTACTATTATTTATATTATTGTATTCAGTTCTCTAGAACGTGATATTACGTGTTAATTACGTTTTAAAAAGTTTACGCTCAGGGATATTAAAAAGGTGCCAGTTGCGTACCCATTATGTAATTAAATTGTGATGTATCTGATTAATTATCTCTAACATGTTTTGTTTTGTTTCTTATATAAATTAACTTTATATTATTAGTAGATAAAGATATGCATTATTTTACTTTTAAAATGTTAATTATAATTTGATCAGCAATAAGAATATTCCGATGATTTTGCTTACAGAAAGATATTGGATGGATGATGTAGTATGCGAAGGGGATGAGAATTCACTATCTCAATGTATTTTTACTGGGTGGGGATCTTCTGATTGCGATGCCAATGAAGTCGCTGGAGTCATATGTAATGAAAACACCGAAGGCGCCACGGTAGTTACTAACAGTTCAAAACTACATCTACATGAAGCATTAGATATTAGAAGTGCAAGCCTTAGACTAGTTGGGGGAAGAACTAGTAATGAAGGAAGGATTGAAGTAAGTGTGATTAATTATCAACATATTATTTTTTTCTAGCTCCATGCTGTATCGTCCACATAGCAGGATAATCAGAGGAAAGTGTTTACGGCGCATATTGCATCTTCAAGCTTCCAACTTCTTTCCATAATTCAACTCGTTTCGACACCCCGTGTAGCTGCGTCAACCTGCGAACAGTCCCCTTATTCTAGCAACGGCTAGATAGTGGTCTGTTCCTCGAATAAATTAATTATTCTTTTACAACGCTACAGCTTGACGGCCTATCAGTGCGCTCTCACGAGGTGTACGTGGTAGATGGACCTTGCCATCTATCGTGGATCCCTTAATAATTAAATAATTATAATAAAAATAACTAGAATCACGCAGTATTACTATTAAGAAACTTCATTTCCTTCCCATTCTTACCTCCATCCCACTCCACTGTCCAATTATCGAGAAGAAAAAACTTTAGCGTACGAAAAATATAAAAACAAAGTTAGATACATCATTTTAATTTAAATTTAAAATGAAAAGAGTAAGTTGTTGGTAAACTTCAACTTTCAACTGTAATCTTTAAAGTCATGAACTTTATTAAGATGAACACAGTCTATTTTTAGCTTTCTTTTGTCTCCTTGCGTATTATGTTCTGTTGAATCTTCTGTTGAAGTAATACTTTTTTAGTGCATTTTTTGTGTTATTTAGATAACATTTATTTTAGTAGATAATGCGTTATAATAAAACTTTCTTTTAATATACCGGCGTTGAGTTCCGCTACTCAACAAGCAATGCATCCAGAATTCGGCGGAAAGCAGGGCACAGAAGTATCTTAAATTGAACGGAGTATCGTATCGTTCCCTCTCCTTACCCGGCTTTTTTCTATTATTAGTGTCGTTTTCTTTTGCAAACATAGGATAACGCAAAGGTAAAATCTTTGTAAAAAGTTTTAAAGTATAACTATAGTAGCGGCTTCCCTCACATATTCATTTCTTGATTACTAATAAAGGGTTTCCAAATTTTTTTATATTAAAATGACTAGGATTTTTATACACTTTTATTGACTTCATTAACCACCATACGTGGTTAATGGCCAACTTCCAAGGTAAGACTCTTTAAATCTGATGATCAAGACGATAAAAATTTATGGTAAATTGTCTGGTCGGCAAGAACTTTCTTACAAAAAGCATATATTGTCTTTTTCCCAATAGAGTAAAAATTAAAAAATGAAATATTTTCAATACCTGCAGAATATATAAACATAAATGATTACTCCTATAACATATTATATAATCAATTTCAGCTGGAAAGCTCTAGATTAAGTTCTCGTAGCTGGTTCCCTAACAAGTAGCTTGTAGTAGCTGTATTGTGAAACTTAGCCGGAAGTTTCATGGAAATAAGTTATTGGGGATCAAGCGTATGACCATAGTATTATTGGCTTAATTGGATTTTAAATATGTTATGCACATTTATTTATTAAATAATATATGTTAATTTGAGTTAATAGTGAATAGAATTACTAGATTCAACTAAAAATAATCTTCCAACCAGAGTGACGAAATGAAAATAATTCATTGTTCAGTTCAGGTGTGATAGCCCTGTCCGATCACGGCATAAAATTTTTATGTTTCCGCACACAGTGGGGTAGGCAGAGCGTTAAGACACTCCGTTCCCCACTTTTTGCCGAATTCTGGAGACATCAATATTTACTTTTTTACAATAAATTTTAATACCAACCTATGCATAAAATTTCCTAAGAATTTATCTTTTTAGATTTATCACAACGGTATATGGGGCAGCATTTGTCCAGATGGCTGGACTTTATATGAAGCGTCTGTCATCTGTCGTCATTTAGCTCTTGGTTATGCTGAACAAGCGCTTCAAACAAACTATTTTGGCACATCACCTATTATTATTAGCGGATTTGAATGTGAAGGCAACGAGACAAACATATTTGCATGCAAATATCAAGATTTTGGTCACGTCTCGTGCCCCGGAAAAGTTGGTAAGTTTATTCGTTAAAAGTAAATGAAATAAGGTTAGCAAAAAGCTTGAGCTACACTATTCAACACCCAATGTCGTGAAAATTGAGCGAAAAATTATTTTAAGATTAGGATGCTTTTGTCTACCCTGCTATATGCGGGATAGATAAAAACATTAAATAAAAATGTTACTTATGAAGTGGAATTTTGTTTCATAAATTTTTCCTTTAATAACTTTACGAGTCGCTTTAATAATTCCTAAATATAACAGTCGTGGCGCAGGAGCACAAAGTGTGACTGTAAAGGCAAATGATTGTGGATTCGATCCTTTCTCGAGTAAATTAAATATTTATTTAAATTTATATTTCGATTTCTTCGCCCTCGTGTCGAGGCAAAAGGCTTAAGACTTGGTTCTCTCTGCCTACCCTGATGTGCGGGCGAAGCTGATTTATTAAAATTTTAAGAATCCTATGATTCTCTACCCAATTTTCAATATATTGTATAAAAATAAAGTTTGTTTGATTGAAGGTGATAAGTCATTTTATACATATTAATAAAACGTATAAAAAACTCCCTCACTCTTGGAAACCGTTCAAGCGCTCTGACCACTAAACCATACGTTCTCATCAAGCTGCGTCGAAATTTTTGTAAATATTTTGTAAAATGTAGTTGTATTATATAACAATAAAATGAGGCGAGCGAAGCCGCGTTTGAATTATACATATAAACATATTTTTATTTACCGTTTTCGCCACCAACCATTCCAAACTTGTAATAAATCAACGTACCTACTGTACCTGCTAGTCAAAATGCAAATCACATCACCGGCAGACCATAAACGATTTAATATTGACCGCATAAATTTAGCGACGATCAACTCGCAACGATTGCTTTAATTTACACATAGATTACTTGTGCAACTTTGTACAATGCTTCATGAATAAGAGGCTGACGGGTAGTAAGTAGTCGATTGGTTATATAAAAATTAAAAATATTAAGCTTTAATAAAATTGTATTTGACATACATATATACCTTCATACTGTATCCCTGATAAGGTAGCCAGAGAGAACGGAGCGCTGAACACTATGGTCTCTACGTATATCTTGTGCCTTGTCCACTGTCAGCCACCTCTTCATACACGTTCCGGGAGGTCCTCAAGCTTTTTACGTGAGCTTTCTCTAGTATCATCGACATTGTGTTTTCGAAGGTCATCCGAAGTCTCCCTCTGCTATAATTTTTTTTATAATTTCTTTTATCACTCATTCGGTCGACATACTCATCCATACTTATTTAGAAAACGTATAAAATTTAAAACGTAGCACGAGTTGAACCCGTGCCTTTTGGAAACCGTCCAAGCGCTCTGACCTCTATGCCATACGTTCTCATCACGCTACGTTGAAATTATAACACGCTTGTTACAACTTATTTATATTGTTAGCATCTCTGTTGTAAAAAAAAAATATACGTTTTCTAAACAAATATTTTTTTCGGTCCTTAGTGTAGAATAACTTTTAAAAAAAATGTTAAAAAAACTCCACACCAACTAAGCACGTTAGTAAAATTGTGTTTTAAATTACATTATTGTAATTAATTAGTCTCAGAGCGTAAAGCTAAAAATATTATTTTAGCTTGTTTCGTTCACAATTTTCATTACTGGTAAGTCTAAAAAAATATTTGTTAAAATTTTAAACCTGCAGGTCACGTAGCAGCAGTAGTGTGCACTCGTCTTATGGCGGATCTTTTACTCGATACGAATGTTATAGAGAAAACAGCTCATTTACAAGACGCACCGATGTACCAACTTCAGTGTGCAATGGAAGAGAATTGTCTTAGTAAATCAGCGTATGAGGTATTCCTTAATTTTAAGTAGTTTTAACTTATTTTTCGCTAAATTATAGGGATTTGTTCCATCGTGCTTGTCTGATATTATTTTCATTTTTTCGCTCTGGTAAAAAGACAAAGCGCAGATTTGAGTAGCGCCACTCGAAGCGCATTGTCCCGAAAATTGGATGGAAGGTGGGTACCAAAGTGGTGTAACAGTAGGTCACCTCTCTCTTCCATATACAAGTAGAACCTAACAAAAATTTAAAAGAAAACGTGATTGAGTTATAAGTCTCTCAGGTCTTCGCTTTAACATATGTAACTCTTTGCTTTACTTGAATATATAAAAAAATATATTAAAAGAAGCTACTAAATAAGTAAAAGAAAATCATTTTATAAAAAACATGTTTACCTTTTTTAACAACAACTGCAAACAAACAACGTTGCATTTAAAGAGCAATCTTTAAAACTTTCTCAACTTCTCGATAATAATAGGTAAATAGTAAACTTTTGCTAGCTTAGGTAGCTTTTTATTTATCTTATCATCACATATACCACTCGCCATGAGAACCTAGTGTTAAGACACTCCGTTCTCTTTAAGACTCATATGCTCTATACTTTCACTACTACTATGTTGAGTGGCTTTATGTAGAGCGCTTTACGCTTTATGTAGAGCGAAAGAGTAAAAATTAAATATTTAGTTTCGCTGAACCCACAAATACTACGTTTAGAGTCATTCAATTTCATCATTTTCATTTTTGAGAAAAAAAAGAATGGTATTAAGACTTTTATATAGTAGTTAAAACTGTGGTTTAATTTAAAGTGATGCTGACAAAAACACTCTGTATACATTTTCATATAAAATTTCAGCAATACTTCATATAATGATCCTGAAAGTATTGCTTGTATATTTAAGCATATTTCATTCCTCTATATCACGTACTTTCAGTATACGCCGCGTGTTGTAATAAATCGTCTCTACCCAAAGTAAATAGGCAATATACGAGTAAAAGCCCGTTTGATTGATTATTTGTGAACCCTTTACTGGGCTCATCCTACAATATTTGAGGTTTTTTCGAGTATATAAATGATGTTGTTTCACGTTTTTTGTTGTCGACTTGAATCTGGTTTCGATTTTTTTATTTTGAGTGTATATTTGTGTGAAGTGAACGTGTTAAGGTTAAGACGTCATAATTAAATCTGTGTGTAATGAATGAATAACTTTTCTAATCGTATATTACACAACCATTGCTATTACTGTCAGATGCAGTAACACTGCGCCACAATTAGATGAATTCCTAATTATCCTTTAGCAAATATGATCTTATTTAATGAAGTATTTTATATGAATCAATATTTATATATACGTATGTAAATTTACAAATCCTCAAGTAAGCTTGAAGTTTTACAATACAATGGGTTTGTTTCGCAACGTTCGGATAAATGAAATAATTTAGGAGAATCTGGATTAAAACGATCTCGCCTATATGAATAGTCGTCCAAACTCGGCTATAAGGCCAAGTGTACACGATATGTGGATATTTATAATTTATTAAGTGAATACACGTAATGTACGCTTTATAGACGCTTAAAATTATTATACGCTTAAAATTTTTAACACAACACCTAATTTTGTTTAATGATTAAAAATCTCTCTGCGAAGAAATTTCTTTAAAATTTTGTAACCATCATGGCACAGCGTTCAACTGTAAGCATGACGGTCGTGGGATCGAAATCCATTTTAAAAATTATAAAACTGTGGTTCTACGACTTGTAGATAAGACTTGTAGATACGATTAGTTGATTTGTGAATGTAATAGTGCCTATGTCCTGGAACTCGAGTGTACGTAGTAATATCCGCCTATGGTTCTAATATCTAGTTGGAACTTAAAAAATACTCGAAACACAACTGCGATGTGTGCGCCGTGTGTTTATTTGACATATCGACCGCTTTTGGATAGTGCGCTCGATTAAACGACAAATCAATCACAATTACGAATCACCATTCTAATACAATCTTAATATAAATAAGCGTAACAAGTACCTTTAGATGGATCATACAAATATCCCTAATAAAGACTGTTGCGGCCGCAGTTTGGTAGGAATTCACGGTGTAGATGCGGTGCTTTGGCACTTTCTTCATTTTATTACGTACACTGTTAACTTATCTCTAAATCTCTAAAAGATTTTGAATTACCCACGATTACAGCGATAAAAGGTTCTAACTACTAAACACATCACGAACCAACAATCAAACCAAAAATTATTCAATAAATTGAAATAAATTTGAAAATAAATTGAAAATTTTAATTTCCTCGCTATGTAACGAGTTGAAGTACTGCGTTTATTTCCGCCACTTAAAACTGTTTCCAGAATGGAATGGAATGGAATGTCTTAACATTAGATTCCCAGGTTCGGTTTTACTGCACGCCTGCTGTGTGGAATACAGCGTCAAGCTAAAATGCATTAGGTATGGTATGAAACGGCCTTTACGCTCTGTTTTATTTATTGCCTGTCGGCTTGCGGGGACATTGGCTTTTTAGAAATATTGCCTTCATCGATACCCTAATGTTGTGATTTTTGTATGCTTTCAGAAGTTTTATCCAATAATATAATTCTATTATTTACATTACTTTTGTAGGAAAGACTGTGCTACTTGATTGATAGGAAGTAAAAAAAAATAACTTGTAGAGAAAGAGTACTTGAGAAATACAATTTCATGTTTTTAAATTAAAAATAATAAATTCTACCAATTTCTTAACTAAAATGTAATATTAATATCACTAGCCTTTGAACGATTAATGAAGGAACTTTAATTATTTCGTACATATAATAGAATATTAACAATATTATAACCACACAACGCTAAGCAATGTGAAACTTAACACGTTTCTATCATTTTATTTAGATTCTTTGAAACCATCTTGATTACAAACATAATATCCCCATAAAATGGAACTCAGATCTCGCGAGCCGAGTGTCTAGTGGCTAGTGTCGAGTGACTTGTCACGAGAGTTGAGTGTCTTGAGTACAGGGTCGTGCGTTGTGTGTCTAGAGACGAATGTGGAGTATAAAGTATACAGTACAGAGATCCCCTGAATGAAAATTGGGCCATCGCGTTCCACGCTGACATGATGAAGCTTTTCTAAATATATGAAATTCTACTATTAAATTCTCCTTTCAGATACAAAGAACGAACGTTAACTGGCAATTTGAAACTCGTCGTCTACTTAGGTTTACAGCCTCATCGCTTAATATAGGAAATGCTGAGTTTCGACCGTACCTGCCCAAGCATTTATGGCAGTGGCATTTGTGTCACATGTGAGTCTTAGTTATTATTATGGAGTGGTAGCTGGTTAAATAATGATTTTTTTTATATTTTAACTATATTTTTAAGTATTATTTAAATTTTTATTTTTAAGTATTATTTAAAATATTGAGAAACATATAACATTTATAAAGAGACCAGTCGTGTCGCAGGGGCATAAAGTGTTACTGTAAGCGTCACTGGTTGTGGGCTCCGATCCCAACTCGAAAAAAATTAATATTTATTTAATTTTATATTTCCATTTCTACGCTCTGAGATCTAAGCAAAAGTTTGTTGAGTTGAGTTTCGCAACGCAACGTGCAATGCCTCCAAAATTAGAAGGAAGCTGGGGAACGGAGTGTCTGAACATTAAGTTCCTTGTGCCTACCCTGCTGTGTGCGGGATACAGCGTGAAGCTGATTTATATGAAATTATAAAAAAAAATATAAGTTTCCAAGAGACGGGTTCAAGTCCCGTTAAAATATTCATACGTAATTAACACATTTCTCACACTGCCGGAGAACGGAGTGCTTTAACGCTAGGTTCAATTAGCTGTATTTGCGGAATACAGCGAGAAGCTAAAAAAACAAATATGCTCCTCAAATATTAATTTTATAAACAATATATACATAGATTGCTTGAATTTAAGCCAGTCATGGCACAGCGCCACGAAGTGTGACTGTAAAACCGACTGGTTGTGGGTTCGATCCCCACTCGAGGAGATGAAATATTTACTTAAATTTATATTTCCATTCCTTCGCTCTGGTGTCGAGGCCAAACGCAACGTTGAGTTGCCACTCAACATGCAAAGCCTCCAGAATTCGGCTGAAAGCGGGGAACGGAGTGTCTTAACACTAGGTTCCCTCTGCCTACCCTGCTGTGTACGGGGTACAGCTTGAAGCTGATTTGATTTGATTTTATGTACATAAATACAGGCACTACCACAGTATGGAAGTATTCGCAACATTCGATGTTCTAGACGAGTCTGGCAGACGTATCGCAGAAGGGCATAAAGCGTCGTTTTGTTTAGAAGATAACACTTGTTTACCTGGAGTCGAGAAAACGTATTCGTGCAAGAACTATGGAGATCAAGGTACGTAATATATTAATTGAAACATTATAAATTCATCGTAATGCAGCAGTATAGAGCCTACTGTGAACGCAACGGTTGTGGAATCGATTCCCCCTCGAGCTATTTCTTAAGACTTTTCTTATTTCTTCGATCATGGTAACATGACAAAATGCGGAGTTAAGTTCCTCCACTCAATGCACAATAACTGGGAAATTGGGCGGAAAGTGGAGGACGGAGCCTCTTATCGCTAGATTCCCCTTTTGACTATCTATTTTATGTGGTACCTGTTATATGTAGAATATTGCATGACACTAATTGAAATAATCCTATAACAATTGGATAGTTTAGTTTTTTTTCTACTATTGTTTTTTTTCAGCTTCATACTGTATCCCGTACACAACCTGCTTGTGGCAGAGGGAATCTAATGTTTAGACACTCTGTTCCTCACTTTCCGTTCAACTCAACGCCCCGCTTTGCGTCGACACCAGAGCGGAGAAATGAAAATATAACTTTAAGTAAATATTTTATTTCCTCGAGTGGGGATCGAACCCATAACCAGTCGCAGTACAGTCACACTCTGTGCCCCGGTGCCACGAATGGCCTTTTCTATTTATTGTTAATTTCTTTTATATATCTATATATATTAGTACGGCGTAAAATTCGTTCGTCGTATTAAAATCGATCTTCCGAAAAATCATGTTTAATTATTATTTTTGGCTTTATGCTTTATTACGCATATGACAGGGAAGAATTTAGTGCCAAGACATTCTGTTTTCTGTTTACCTCTCCAATTCGAAACTTTACTTAGAGTGGTGAAATTTCACGCCACATTTTGTCTTACAGAGCGTTGCAATTAAAATAATGTATATCAACCCGAAGAACACCCAACGCATTTAAATCAGAAACTGAATCACTGCCCCACGATGGTTAAAAAATGGAGTCTAATATCAAAATTCATGAATCATTTACCATACTAATTTAATAAGCATTTAGAACTCGCAGTAATCTCGTTCACTCTAAATTTTCTTTGTTATTTCTTACTTTGGCTTAATTATGGCAAATATTATTTGCAGGAGTTTCAGTAAACTGTTCAGATATTTACCAATACAATATTGACTGTCAGTGGGTCGATGTGACTGATGTTCCACCTGGAGATTATACTTTTAAAGTAAGTTTAGTATAGACTGTCGACAATCGACATATTGAGTCTTAAGAAGCGTAAATGAAATAAAAACAATTTTAATATAATGATTCCCTCGAATGAGAATAGAACCCACAGTCATGGCGTTTAGACATCTTCATCCCCGATGCAACAATGTCGCCCAAAGCAAGCTATATTATGTATAATTATTCTAAGGAAAGAAATATTTCATTTTTTTTTATAAAACTACACAAATTCCTTGTCCTAGTATCTTCATTTCATTTTTTAATCATCTTTTAAAAATCCCTTAGAGCACTCTAATTAAAAATAATTTGTTTTGTTTTTTTTTTAATAAATTTATAAGATTCACTTCTTCCTCTTAAAAGTGGATTACTAAAACCAATCTTTAATTAATTACTTACTGAATGGATTATAATAGCAGTCTTATGAAATTAACCGTCCTATGAATTCACGCAATATATAACATATTGCGAGACAAGATACTTTCCCTTTTATTTTTAATAATAATGGATTTCATAAAGCTTTTTTGTCCCTCTAAACTAAATTGTTATAAAAATATATTTCCAGGTAGCCATAAACCCTCACGCCAGAGTGGCGGAACAACATTACCACAATAACGCTGCATCTTGCTTACTCCGCCTAACGGAGAGTTACGCATTTGTATACGGCTGTAGTTTGCAAAGACCTTGAAATGTATACTATATAATATAAATAAAATAATATCACACAACAGTTTTTATTTCATTTTTAATTATATTCGATATAGCTATTTGTTTAATAAGCTCTTTGATTTTTACGATTATTACGCATTTTAAATGAAAATGTGTCTTAACACTAGGTTCCCTCTGCCTACCCTGCTGTGTGCGGGATACAGCGTGAAGCTGATTTATTTAAATGAAAATATCCGTGGTCAGGGGTAGACAAAGTACGAATTAATGCAAAGCATTCGAAACGTCGGGTTTTCAAAAATGTATAATCTCAAATATCCGTTGTTAATCCGGTTAAAATAGTTTCATTAAAATAGCTATTTGTTCTTTGAGGAGTTAAGAAGAGCACTAAGAGGGGATTTTTCGAAATTCCTACGGAAATAGAAAAAGTGGTATGTGACGTTTTACAGTCCCCACCAAGTAAGTTACAAGCTACAACTAAAATATATAGCTTTTGTCATTTCTTATTTCATATTGTGTAAAGAATGCAGAAACTCGATGCCGGTCTTTGTCCAGTAATCGTAGTAGATAAGTAAAATAATAAAAATAATCTTTGTCGTTCAGTGGAAATTAATTAACTTTTAATTAAATAATGGTATTTAAAATTGGGTAATATAATAAAATAAAAAACGTTTACTATTAAAGTAATTTTATTTATTATTTATAAATCTTATTCTAGAACATGACTATCATGTATAATTTTGAGCAAATCTCATTAAGAACACCCCAATAGTATAATACAAAAATGTATAATTGTTCAAATTAGTATTTATATTTACATTAACATTTTATAAAGTGATGCTTGGACATAAAAATATGATATTATATTAACTGTGTTATATTTTGTTTCACTGACTATTTATTGGTTTTGAGCTAGTCTTTGAGGCCAGTCGTAGCGCAGCGGCACGAAGTGTGACTGCCAAACTGACTGGTTGCGGGTTCGATCCCCACTCGAAGAGATGAAATATTTACTTAAATTTATATTTCCCTTTCTTCGCTCTGGTGCCGAGGCAAAGCGCGGCGTTGAGTTCTGCCACGGAGTGTCTAAAAACACTAGGTTCCCTCTGCCTACCCTGCGGTGTGCGGGATACAGCGTGAAGCTGATTTTATTTATAGCTAGTCTTTTCAATGCCATTTAATCTAAAAAAATATTATTTTAGAAAGTAATCATATATTTGTCTGAAAAATATACTATTATGTATGTATGTAGAGAAGTTTTCATAATTTTACAACAATAAAAGAATGAAATACCAACAGTATTTTTTTCAGCTTCACGCTTTACCCTGAATTTAACAGTATAAAAATGGATAATCTTATTTCAAAGTACTTGGTTCGCTACTGTTCCCTTCAAATTCTAGACATTGTGTAGTCAACGGCGTAACTGAACGCTGCATTTTATATTCTCAGTGTGTTATTTGTTGCATATAATTTAATGTTGTACATTAAAATAGTACTATTCAACACGAGTCAGTAGAAAGTTTGAAACAATATAAAATAAATATTTATACACTATTACAGATGTATATTTCAAAACAAAGCAAAATGTTTAAATTATCTATCTTTTTATAATTAGTATTTTTATTAGCTTAGTTAAGTAATCTTAAAACTAAGACCAAAATGTGGAACATAATGAATTAAAATAAAAAAAAATTACCCCATACTATGATTAAATATCACATTGTGAACCTAAACCTTTAAATGTAACATCACATATTTGGGTAACTCGAATTACTTGTACATATTAATACCTCGTGAATAAACTTAATCCTAAATAATATTAAAATATAGTGAAACTTCACTCTGTTCTTTTCTTATTTAAGTATAAAAAAAATTGGTAGTGTACTTAGTGTCTCAAATGACCAGTTAATATTATAACGAATGTAAAATTTTATCTGTCACAGTAGAATTATATTCCCATTAATACGTTAAAAAAACCTTATTTTTCGTTATAAAAAATACTCTAAAACACACACATACATACAAACTCAAACAAATTAAATACACAAAAAAATATCATATTCTACACAAATCGAAAAAAAATTACCCTTTCTTAAATTTAATAAGTAAGATACTAACGGTGAGGTACACTATGATCCACAACGATGTTGATATGAAACCTGAGTAAACGGTCGGAACGGTGATGGTCCAGCCTCTTTGAAGCATCGAGCGTAGTGACTCAGTGGACTTCGTGAGGGGCAGTACGTAGCTTATCCACTGTAGTACTGTGTGCATACCTGTTGAGATATGATTTTTAGGTAAAAAATAAAACATTGAAATTTTGGGTTAGTTTTTTAATTTACTTAAAAAAATAAATTTTAGATTAATGCTGTTTGCCACAAACTGTAGGGTAGGCAGAGGGAACGTAGTGTTAATACACTCCGTTCTCCACTTTTCGCCAAATTCTTCGGGGCGTTGCGTGTTAAGCGGAACTCAATGCCTTTTGTCTTGTTGCCAAAACGAAGAAATGAAAATATTCATGTACACAGACATAAACAAAAATATATGTGCTTTTCTTGTTTGTAACCCTCTTGTCCTCTACCATTGTAAATTCAAAAGCAATAGATGCATATTTTTTATAAATTAAATAATAAAATCAAAAACTAACCTTCAATAGGCCATATGATTCCACACAATAACATCATTGGCAAGAAAGATCCAAGAGCTAGGTAGGTCGCAGTTCTTTCTGTGTCGCATATGCAGGATACTACGAAACCTATAAATAAACAGACGAGTTTTTTTTAGAGGTTTAAGTAAACATTATAGTAAAATAAATATGGCAATATAATGTCTTGTAGAAAATGTATAAAAAAATAAAGTTGCGGGATTCGAATCCACGTTCTTGAGATAGTTCATATCTTAATACGTTTTCTGAAAATATTTTTCTATCTCTAGGAGAAATAAGACTATGAAAATGTAAAAAATATTGAATATTTATATAGATGTAGTCTATTAACAAAATGGGAAACGTACCATTTTGTTAAAACATTTGTTATATTCAAAAAAATATAATTTGCAAGAAAATCTTAATTTGCGACACAGCGGTATAAGCGTGTTACTGTAAACGTGACAGGTTGTAGGTTCGATCCCCACTCTAGGAAATGCAGTATTAACCCTCTGTGACTGATGTGGTAGTGTAAAGTCAATAAATACTGTTAATTTTAAAAATACTTTATTTAAAACAATTTTAACCTAAAAAAATATACTAGTGATCTAATAAATATAAAACAATAGAGGCATAAGATTTTTGTATAGTAATATTTTCTGTTTGAAAAGGTGTCTCGTAGACTCCGTATAATTGTAAAAATTAAGCCACGTCAGTCGCAGAGGGTTAATTATTTTCATTTCTTCGCTCTGGTACTCTGCTACCGTACGCCGTATATTTATCTATTATAAATAGTATTATCAATAAACAATTTTTTTTATCGAATTTCATGAAAAATATTACGAGAGTATAGTTTTTTATATTTAAAAAAATTATAAAGCGCCGTTAGTATGTTTGTATTTAAAAAATTAAGAAATAATTAAAAAAAAAGAACTTAAATTTTTCTTTGCTAACATTTTTAGGCATTGAGAATTAAAATAAGTATAAATCAAAGTAGATGAAAGGTGGAGAACGGAATTATGGCTAGGTACCCTCTAAATATGTATATATTTCAAAACTTGTCTCTATAAACTCAACGGAAAATTCTTACATTTAAATTATTTTTATTTATCAGTTTTAATAAGAAGTCGCGGCGTTGTAATCCGCCACTTCACAAGCAATATCTAGGAGTGACAATATATTCTCTCTATCTAGCCTGCTAAAAATAAAAATCTTCTTTTGCCTTACATAAAACAAATGAAATCTAACAGAAAGATCCTAAGATATTTCAATATAAAAGTAGAGTTGAATAAATGTATGCAGTATACGTCTCGGCAGCTTTGGCTTTGTAAGAGATAACATTCAAAAAAATAAAACGGAGTAACTTGCATTTATATGTACTGTTTTGCAATTGGATTTGAATCTAAATAGCGTCACACTGTATCTCACATATACCAGTGTGTGTTGTGTAGTGTTAAGACACTTCGTTCTCCAATTTATATTGATAGAAATTTGGGAGACCAGTCGTGGCGTAGGGGCTCTTTGGTCGAAGCAAAGTGGGACGTTGTTTGGTGTTCCGCCACTCAGCACGCACTGCCTCCAGAAACCAGCGGAGAACGGGTAGCGAAAGTGTCTTAATGGGAACAGAGTGTCTAAACATTGGGTTCCCAGGTTTTATCTGCCTGCCCTGCTATGTGCGGAATATAGCCTACAGCTACAAGAGAAAGGAAAAAGACTCAAATATCTTAAACTTGCTGAGAAGGTAAATTTGAAAAGTTTTTCGATTCGAAAAATATTGGAATCAGGAGTTCCTGGCGTGAGCGCGTTCAAACCAATAAACAGTTCAGCCAGTTACTTACCAAAAGTCATTCCACACAATCCGTTTATGAGTGTTAATACTACCACCCATAGCACAGGGCCGGTGATCGTCAGATCGAAGACAAGAAATCCAAGTATTAGTACCGTTGTAGTTTGTACTATCATAACTATCATTTGTACTAGCACGTGGGCGAAGAGGATCTCTGTACCTGTAAAAAAAAATGAATCTATTTAAAAACTGAAAAATCTAAATAAACTTAAGATATTTTTCCAAAATATATGTACATATATTATTTATTTGGTGCAACAATGGCGTTTTGCACTTTTTGAAATATTACATGAGACGTTTTTTAAACCTGTCAGCCTTTCTAAATATATTGATATAATTAACTAGTTTTTTTTTAGGTACAATTACGTCATTCTTGCATCAAATGAGCGATATATTTGAAATATATACCTGTGATCCCTGATACTAGAGAACGTTCTAAAATTCCTTCATTTCGTTCTGCTAACATAGCGCCTGATGTTAATGCGACGGCCAAGAAGAAGATGATCCTGTTGTGAATATGTATAAAAATATATAAAATAAAAGTTAACACTCTATGGCTTATTTTACCATTAGAATACATTCATAGAATCTATGATATATATTTTTATATTAATTAAAATATATTATTATTAAAAATAAAAAACTATATACTTGACACATTACCTACACGTTTTAGATATTCTTTACATCGTCGAGGTATTGTATAGAATGCCTGAACTATATATATTACCGGTAATATACACAATTGAGAACTCATCTAGAGTTCTAGAGTTTTAAATTTTATTTATTTTTGCCATAGAACAAAAATAAATTAAGCTTTAGTATTAATATCTACTCTCAACAACTAACAAATTTGTTTAACCCAATTGCAAGAATGAGATAAGTAGTGTCTCTCATCAAAAAAGTAGTAAAACTGGCATTATAGTGTGGAGTTTATAGTTTATGACTTTACTTTGTAATGAGGAGAAAAAAGGTGAAGCCGAATCAGACCGAATTTATAATGCATATATACTATATATATATAGTAATATGTATATATAGAATAATGCGTATATATTATTAACATAATCATTTCGGTCCTCATTACAAGATTTGTTAAAAATATTATTATATAAGAAATAATGAAAACATTACAACATTAGGCATTAATATGACAACCAATGGAAGACGGCGAGAATCCGCTGGATTCAAAGGGCACAGGACGGAGTGGCGGATTATTATGGAAGGCCTATGTCCACATATTTTGAAAAGCTGATGGATATATGAAATAAAAGCATTCATACTATCGTTCCGGTCAAATTCCAATCCGATCACGCACAAAATAATATTTGGCATAAAACAATATGAATGTTTGTATCCTTATTAAATCTTTAGACACTCTGTTGCCCACGCTATAACATATAACATATCACCTCGGGCCAAAGAAGAGACTTGTTGGATAATATATTTCTATATAAACTGCTGCGAAATAAAATAGATTGCCCAAATTTATTAGATAAAATAAATTTTAGGATACAATATCGACACCCTAGAAAACCTATCTATCTATTAGAACTACCAATTAAAAAAACAGTTTTTGGAGCTAATGCAGTTATTCCCCGTTTATGTAATTTATATAATAAAACCTGCGATTACTTCGTTTAAGTCGTCAGTAATTAATCATATAATCAATCAGCATTAATTTGTTACAAGTTTAAAAGTACTTTATTGTTAATCACTAATACTAATCATTAAAATGTAAAATGTTTTTGTTCTTTTCTTTTCTTTTTGTAATTAAGGTTATGTTCATTTTGTATCTTTAATGTTCAGTTTTTTTTTTTCTTTTTTAAGTTAAATGTATAAATTGAAATTGTTGTAAAGCCGGACGCAATATACGCATGCAGTGTTTGCTTTCAAAAGGCTATATACGGAAAAAATTAAGCTTCTAAGTTAACGCAATTAAAAGACACAAGCAATTATGCATCGTTTTTGCTGTATTTGGTATAAATGGCGGGATACAGTTATGAAATTTGGCACGGAGGAGAACGAAAAGTGAAAAGTATTTCATAGAAAGAAATGCTTACAAACTTATATTTGTAGTTAGTTTCATACAAAATGAGGATGCCCGCAAACTTTTATAAGTTGTACTTTCCATTGACCTACAATCCTGAAGTGGGTACGAAAGCCTCGGTGCGCGAGTCCGAGTCGCACTTACTTACCAGTTCTTTTGTAAGCAACCGAAAAAAATATTAAAATATATAAAACCATAAGATTTAATTAATTGTTATTTACTTACGTTAAGATAACGCCGGGGCCGGCGAAGTCGGTGAAATTTGGGACCTTCAGGCCGAAAATAGGTTTGTTGAACTGAAACAAGTATTTTTATAATGAAAAAGTATAATATATCTTTTTATTGTATCTACGTAAAATTCTATAAGAATTTTTCTAATTATTTTACCAACGATATTTAGTTTTTTATATTACTTTTTTGTCCCAAATTTCCACAATGCACTAAAATAATGTAAAATATTAATAAATTAAGTTTATTTACACAAGTGGGGATCGAACCCACGACCGTCAGGTTACAGTCACACTCTCGTGCTCATGCGCGACGATAGCCTCAACTTAACTTGGTAAACATAATTATTATAAACTATATTTATATGTATAATAAGTACTCTCTTTACTTAATGTGGCATAGACAGTTTTTATATATGTTTCTAATTTCTACAGTAATTTATCTAATGAGCTTTAAAAATGGATTTAATGGTGGATGTTTTAACACTAGGTTCCCTCTGCCTAACCTGCTATATGAGGGATACAGCGTGAAGCGTACTAATTAATTATCGAACTTACATTGACAGGCACTGACATTATTCTCTTGGGTAGTTCACACGTTTCGCTAAGATGTTCTATTGCGTCCATTAAAGACTCTTGAATGTCTCTGTTCAACATCCACTCCATTTGTTTATCTGATGAAGAATAATAATCTAAATAATCTAAAGCTATGGGTCAAAGAGTTTGATAAATTAAAGATGGTTTTTTTTTATTTAACGTCCTCTCCCATAATTTTTTGGAAAATATGTATATGTATATAATGTATATACACAATACACACAAATATACACTATACTATACTTAATGTACTATATAACACTACTACTACTATATAACACTTTATAATGCAAATTTAACAGATTTTCAAATAAAGTGTAATAAGTGATTCCGATACGGAAGTGATAATATCATTTTCTGTGAAAAAATCAACAAAAGGACGCTTCAACGAGATTACTAAAAGGCAATTTCGAGGCAATAACAATATTCCGTTGATCCTTTTATCAAAAACCTTACGAGTATGTGACGATCGTGTAAGGCTCTTTTCAGAAGTAAATCTTATCTGATTGCGGCTAATGTATATTGATTGTACTCTAGTTGTCTTTATATATCTGGATTAAGGGAATGGCCAGAAACAACTATTTCCTTTCTCACTTTTTGAATTATTTTTATGAAATTATGTTTTCGATTGCACACTTCAATATTTTCTGTACGTTATTTGTAGTGGTAGCTGAATAAAAACGTATGGATTAGTAATCAGGGCGAATGAACAGTTTCTGAAAGTTGCAGGTTCGAGACCGCTTGAAATTTTTATACGTTTTCTAAAATTATATATATATATATATTACTAAAATAGATACATTTTAATTTTATTACTACAAACCAAATGTAGTATAAATTACGTAAGAATTACGTTAATACTTTTATAGTGGGTAACATAATAATTAATTAGGACTTTCGTTATGTTTCTTATCACACCCTTTTCTACATTTTATATAATAGATGATAATTATACTTACTTTATATGAGAAAAGAGTTAAAAATATACAATTGATATGACCTAAACATAATAAACAATATTGCATTTGTTTACAGGATCAACTAACGTCAATACAGTCAGAGCAATATCCAGTGTTTCGGGGAAATCGTGTAAATTTTAAAATTTCAAATGTATATTTATATTTTTTATTAGTACTTTTAGATTGAATTGACACTCTTAAAGATAGATACAGAATGGTCGCAATTTTAAGGGTTCTGCACCCAAAAGATTAAATTATTATTAAAAGTGTCTGTCTATAACTTAGCTAGTTAGTGTGTAAACTAACTGTCTATATATATTATTAAAACTGTATATATCCGTCTGCCACCACGCTGTATCTTATGAACCGTATGAGTAAGACAATTAATATTTTCACAAACGATGTATTTCTGTTGCCGCTATATCAAGAAATACTAAAGAACAAAATAAAATAAATATTTAAAGGGACCCCCATAAGACAAACTTGATGTTTTTGGCGTTTTTATAGATTAGATAGAAAAGTAATATAAATATAAAAACATTCGCAAACGGCCTTATTATTGTACAGCGATAAATACATATATCGTAAAAAAATTTTGTTTCAAATATTTTCATTTTTAATTTAAAAAATAAGAATTTTCAATGTTGGGCTCTTTTTTTAAAAATCAGCTTCACGCTGTATCCCGCATGCTGCAGGGTAGGCAGAGGGAACGTAGTGAAAGACACTCCGTTCCCCACTTTCTGCCGAATTCCGGAGGTATTGCGTGTTAAGTGGCAGAACTTAACGCCGCGCTTTACCTCGACACCAGAGCGAAGAAATGGAAATATAAATTTAAGTAAATATTTCATCTCCTCGAGTGGGGATCGAACCCACAACCAGTCGGTTTACAGTCACACTTTGTGCCACTGCGCCACGACCGGCCTCAAGCTTTCTTTTTTTATAAGAAATTTATTATAATAATAAATAACTTAAAAAATAAGTTATTCCACACTTAGGAAAAAAAACAAACGGGATTCGAACCTGCGCTACCAAAATGTAAAGTATGTTATGACCTATTAATTTCCATTCGCATGGGAATTTCAAAAAACCCTTTCTTAGTGCTTCTTTGTTACTTATATCTTGTAACTAATGATATCTACAAGTCATTTAGAAAAAAAAGAATTCAATATATATACCTTTATTTTTCACTTTCACTTTATATCCCGCGTCTTGCAAAGTAGACAGAGGGCGCCTAGTGTTAAGAACCGAAATAGCGAAATATATTTCGGTATAGAGACCGAATTCTGAAGAAATTGCATGTTGAGTGGCGTAACTCAACGCCTCATTAAATATAAAAATATTTCCCTCCAGTTGAAATCGAACCCAAAGCCTGTCACGTTTACAGTCACACGTTGGAGCCCCTGCGCAACGACTGACCTCATATATATATTTTATTTATTTATAATATTTAACAAAGGAGATTTTGTTTTAAAAATGCCTACGTATACCTTCGAACATATTTTTTTACTCAATTTAACTTTACAAATGAAAATCCAAACCACATTAGGCTGGGGAACCTTGAAAAATTTCATACTGTCACAGGAAGTGAACGGAAGTAGTTAATTTACATACAAATTGAATGAAACTTTTTAATAGACCTGCTCTTATCTTATCTATAAACATTAGGTTAGACTTTGCGTGACGGATTGCATTTCCTTCCGAAGCTTACAAGCCATACAGAGTATAAAATTGGTTCTTAATGATGCCAAATGGGTACCTAGAGTTAAGACACTCCGTTCCTTCCGTTCTCCGCTTTTCACGGAAAGTGGTTACTTTATTTAATTTATGGTTATTTTAACTTTATTTTTACTATATTTTTACTTTTTATCTAATACTTTTATATTTTTTTTATAACAGTTTTTTTTTTTATTTAATGACTCCCTTTAAATATGTTTTGCTGTAAAATAGGACTTGCAGTCTAACAATCTTAACATTTTAATTATCAATACAAATGTTAAGAGGCCGTCGTGACGCAGGGGCATATGCATTCGACTGCAAAAGCGACCGTTGTGGGTTCGATTATGACTTGGGGAAATGAAATAGTTGAATTAAATAAAAAAATTATTAACTCAATAGAGTATAATATTTTAATTTCCTCGCTCGGGAAACAAGGTGAAGAGCGGCGTTGCATTCCGCCACTCAATACGCTCAAGAATTCACCGGGATATGGGAAACGTAGTATCTTAACAATAGGTTCCCAGGTTCCTTCTACCTGACATGCTATGTGCGCGATACAACGTGAAACTTAAGTGAAACTTAATAAATGTACATTAAAACTAAAATAAGATAAGTCTTACCAGTATCATCCAAATGGACTTCAATTTGAGAGCTAAAGATAGTATTGTTGTCAGTATGTCTCGGATCACGCAATCTTTCTTGTAAAGACGTCGAGAAGTTAGCAGGGAACACTAGCACTGTTCTCACTTTGCCCCTCAATGCTTCTGCCATGGCAATCTCTTTGGAGGGATATGGTACCTAAAAAGATATTATTATATATAATTAGTTAGTATTAAGCTACAATTGTTTATTCAAATTCATCTCGAAGATAAGTTTATATTTTTAATATATAAACCAAATTCAAAAAAGGCAGAAAATAATACTATCACTACAGGATTTCTCAAAATTCTCGTGGAACTTTTACTTTTAATAATCCACATGAAGAAAGTTGCGAGTTACAACTTACTTAAAATTAATTAAAGTCGAGTATGTTGTTCAGAAACCTACGATATCTACCTTATTTCTAATTAAGTCTATCGTATCAAGTTACACTGATAGATCAAAAGGCACCTTGTTAAAAATTAACACGTAAAACTAACGAAATACACAAATAAACTCAAGATCTAATTTTCAGTATATTCCGCTTGAAGCATTTCCACCATTTCTCATATATATAATCTTCGAGCGATGTCAACGAACGAGTATTTCTCGTACGACGACCCTGTTGTGTATGTGGCATATAAATATCTGGTTGTTTCTATCTAAAATATAAATTTCAAGAGATTTTTAATATTCTATTTCCATAGGTTTTTATTCTGAAGTCTATATCTTTATGTACTGGTATATGATAAATATTATTAATAGTTAGGATGTGACTTGAATGAATTTAATTCTTTTTTGGATTCTTTTTGTACTTAACAACATTAACTTCAATATAGGATGCAAAATTATTTCGTAACGTATATCGCATTAGAAATTGAATATCCAAACGCAAAAACAAACGATAGTAGGCCATCCTGAATTTAATTTAAACCTTTAATCTTTTACAGTGATTAATTTTATAAGTATAAAATCCAAAATTTCCTCAATCTGGTTAATTAATGGCGTTGTGTTACGCCACCCAACACTTAAAATCTAATAAAAAGGTGGTAACGTCTAATAAATAGGCCAAATTTAAGTGAGTGCTGCCACTCAAAATATGAGAAAATTGTAAGAAAATAATATGAAAAAAAATATTAAATTCGAAATAACGAAAGTTATAACAACAACTAATTATATCAACTTTGTTAACAAACGACAGCTGTGCATTTAAGGGAGACCAGTAAATGATACACGAACTCGAGAAAAAATTTGGCAAGAACAATTGTTTAACTGATATGAAATATAACTGTTCGTTTAATAATTCCATTTTGGAAGATATTTTAACTTTTACTGATACTATATTCTGAATTATATATTACCGAATTGATTTTTGTTGATTTATTCCACTATACTATAATAGCCTTACAACTAACTTAGTTACAAATTTGAACTGAAATATCAATCGCATAAATATAATTTCTCCCTAAAATGAGTATTGAACTGACTATCAATTTGTTTAATCATATGTAAATCATATATTCATATGTGGCAACTACAGTACAGTAAATATTTTCCAAAGGTAAAGAATGATTATTTAATGATTAAAGTAAAATTTGTTCAAACATTGCTAATTTAATATTCCTCACGTTCATTGTCTGTCGCCAAGGATTGCGTTCACAATTAAATCTTTACGACTTCCGCAGTTATGAATTATTAAACTGTTTTCCACGATCCTAATTATGTTAGCGGATTTCCGAATTGTTGGCTAATTTTCAGTATACAATTTCGTTTGTTATACTGGGACATTGTTAATTACAATTTAATTGTTTCTTTGCTATGATTTCACAATCAAATTTTTTTTTTAAGAATTCAAACTCCTTAATATATATTTTTTTGAAAACTTGCAAAAAATAAACGAAGCATGATTTATGCCTACGTCTCTTGTTTACGTCCCAACGCTCTGACCAATAATCCTTACGTTCTAACTAAATTCAACAACAACATACAGTTTATATACATCTAATAAGCTATTTTCTTTTCAGGATTATTGCACATTTTTAATTAAAATATATGTGTATATAAATACGAAGAATGAAGAAAAGCCCAAAATTTGACCAGCCAGCCTGTAACTCTTTAACTTGGCTGACAGGCTCGCGCGTCTTTTCATAAGGACTTACCAAATTATGCTGCCGTTTTGACAAAAAATCCAGATATCGACAACTAAATCTTGTTAAGTTCCATTCCCATGTTTGACGATCTTGAGGACAACTTTTATCGTAATCACAAAGGACTTTAGTATTGTTGGCCCCCACTTCATGATTGACGATACCTATTGGAAGACTGTTGGGGTAGTGACCGATGGCGAGACAGAAGAGAATCATTTGGGATAGCGGTAAGCCGATGATGAATGATAGTAAGCTGTAAAAGAAGTTATAAAATATAATTTTTTGATTGTAAATTTAAAAACATTAAAATGTTACATATCCGCTTTCATTTTACCAAAGTAATGATAATTATTTTTAAGTAAAAAAGCTCTTAAAAAAAGAATCTAAGCTATCCTCGATGTAATGTAAAAATTTATTTATTTGATGTTTTCTTAATGACTTATTATTGTCTAATACGTACCCATAATTCCTGAATAAACTCCAGAAATTCTTCCAAACCAAAGCCTCCATATGATGAAGCTGCATAGGCTTTATTCTCTGCAAGAGTCCACTTGGAGGTTTCTCTTCTGGAGGTAAAGCTTCTACTACATTAGATTCCACAACCACACCCCGGCCTTTACTGCTCATAGAGACATTGTCTCCGAATTCTCCTGAAATTTCGCCTATTTCGTCTTCTACTTCTATTGATGTTGGATCCTAAATCACAAAATATAATTTATAAGTATGTTTGAATACCTCTAACAAAATAGGAAATTATACTTGGACTAATTGTTAATTGTAGAGATATAGAATGAGCTGAATGTAATAAGCTCTTTGATTTTCACGATTACTACACATTTTAAATGAAACTAATTTAACCGGATTAATCGTGTATATTTAAGATTTTACATTTTGGAAACCCGACATTTCGAACACTTTGCAGTAGTCCGTGGTCACGGGTAGACTGAGGTGGCATTCGTCGTTCAGTTGACATAATTATTATATCAAACTACCGCCAGCGCGCGAGGCAATTAAGAAATCGCACCGGGTTAAAAAGTTTAATTTTATATGTATTTTATTCAACACTAACTATTTATTTATTTTTAAATATGCCATTAAAATATCTTTTTAGTATAATCGATTGGTTGTTTCACGGGATTTTTCAGTTAATAGAAAAAATAAAATTACCATTTCGTTAATGCTCTTAGAATTTGAATAATACTCCTAAGCTTATTTCCATTTTAAATCAGTTTCTCAACATGTGAATTTTGGCAGTCGTCTGAGAGATGTAGCGACCTTTTGGTGTAGAAAAACTTTTTGGTAGATGATATGAAGCTTACAATTTGTATGTCATGAAAATGATTATTTTCACGTGACAGTAATGGATTTGGTCCACACTTTAGGTAATGTTTTTTTTTTGTTTCGAGCTTTATCTTACAAAGCAATATATAATATAAAGAGAATGAAACCTCGGTACTGATTATCAATCAATTAGCTTTACGCTGTATCCCGCACACAGCAGGGTAGGAAGAGGGAACCTAGTGTTAAGAGACTTTCATTTCATCTCCTCGAATGTGAATCGAACCCACAACGGTTCGGTTTTACAGTCACGCTTTGTGTCACTGTGCCACGACTGGCCTCAATGGTAGTGACCATTCCACTACCAGTCACAAAGTCACAAGTTTTTTTTTAATATAATGGTAGCCAGTCCACTACCATTATATTAAAAAAAAAACTTGTCTTGCAACTTGTGTTGTAAAAGTAATGTTAAATAACGACAAGAAATAGAGAAATTACAGATTTATATTTCATCATTTTCTCTCTACTAAGATACAAAAAGTTATTTTAACAGTAAAACTTACAGGTATTGAAGGAATTTCCACACGTTCAACAACATCAGCGAGGATACTTGATCGACGTCGTTTCCCCATGTTTTGGAGTACAGATAGTTTTAGGAAGACATCTTCAAGGCTCTCCGCGTTGTACCTCGTTATCAGCTCATTTGGTGACTCCTCAGCTAGGAACCTGCCTCCGCGCATGAGGCCAATCTAAAAAAAGTATATACGTACATTAATATTAATATTGACGTCTTCGGTACCCTGCACCGAAGCGAGCGCTTACGCAACACACTCGAAGAGTGAAATATTTAATATTTTTATTTAATCTCTTTGGTAACGAAGCGGTGGTGTTGAGTTCCACCACTCAACACACAATGCCTTGCAAATTCAGCTGAAAGTGGAGTGGAAGGTGAACAACCACAGCATACCCTGCGATAAAAGATAAAAATAAAAAAAATACATATAGAGAGTTAACAATGTGTAAAGATACATTTCCCTGACGCCGCACTTACTGCTAGTGGAAAGAAACAAGAGAGTTCAATATATTTGCTGAGTTAACTATTTTCAATAATATAATTTATTAATTAATATTCTTTGTCTTCAACTTGCTCTGATACAGAAAGGTTCTTTGTAAACTTAAATATTTTTTTTTAGAAAAGCCTTTTCTCGCCTGCGTAATTTAACTAGAACGGCAGGTAAAAAAACCGGTTAAGTGCGAGTCGGGTTTATATCGGCATGAATCCTTCTGTATCATGCTCGGGATTGTAGGTCAACTGGGAAAAGGTAGTAAGTACATTTTACTCTAATTGACAAACTTAATACACTCATTTTGTATACAATGAACTACAAATATGAGTTTGTAATGAAAAATTGCGGCATAAACGGCTGTATCTTTTGATTGCGTTGACTTGGAACTTTGATTTTTTTTACATCGCCAAGGGTCAGTAGACCTGAGTATTTGATATTAGTTTCAGTTTGATACCTCCACACCATCCTGAGAAAAAGGATCTTGACAAAATGACGGACGGACTTACGGACAACAATGTGAACAAGTGTTCCGTTTTTTTCTTCCGAGGTGCGGAACCCTAATATTGGTTCTAAGGGTAAGCTTGTAGATATAAATTTTGTGGCTGGCCCTTTGTGGCTTTTAATATATATTTTTAAACATTATAGTCAACTGAGCTGTACGTTCACCCACTATAACTATTTAAATATTCCAAAACATTGAATAATAAATAGCATATCCCAGACAAATGATTGAAATGTAATTATTCATAAAAAAGTAATAATTTTAAAAAATATATATATTCATTGTGAAACTTGAAGCATAAATCTCAGTATAAATGAAGGTAAGGATTGAAAAATATATATATTACTAAACAATAATTTATTTGTTACGTATAAAAAATGAAATCGGAATTAGCTACTTCAAGCGAATAATGATTTACGATGCCTTTGCGTTATTAGAAAATATTTGGAAGTGAAAAATGTTTATACATTTTGTTTTATTTTAATTATTAATTAGGACGTTAGGCAGCGGAAAAGCAATCCACCTAGTGGGAATCGAACCCACAACCGACTTGTTCAGTCAGTCAGATGCTTTGCCGCTACACCATGATGGCTTTTATTACTATTTTCTATTATTTAACAAACAAATTATATATAAACTCATTCAAAAATATTTTATGACACTAAAACCTTTTTGAACGGGAAATATACAGTAACAGAAATATAACCGCATTTAATATTAGTAATCCAGTGAACTATACCTAATAAATGTCACTCAGTGTCAGTTTATATTATTAATTAATAATCATGTAAACCGACTGTTCTTTAGGGACTTAAATATTACATTAGATCTAGATATATGTTTGACCTGACCAGATCAAGCCCACAAAAAAAGTTATGACCATCAAAGTAGTGAGCTTCAGTCGGTCAAGTGCGAGTCGGCGTGTTCTCACTTATGATCAATTTCTGTTTTCTCATATTTATCGTCGTCATAGTATCGTGTTACCCTTTAGGAAATAAAATCACTTATTTAGAAAATATACAAAATTTATATTTTTAAATTAATAACTAAGAGTTGTTTATGATTATGTACGATGTACGATTAACGTGATATAATATAGCCTATAGGTTAACTTGATTGATTCCATTTTGAAAATCATTTTTTGTTAAAATGAACCTAACCCCAAATTTCATCAAATGACATCATGATCGAAACATTTTCCTAAACGGTATTCGAAAGCTACGATCTTCGCATATACAAAAAGACTGTACCACGATGAAGCTATGAACGAAAGAAGGCAAAATACTTACAATATTAGCCTGTTTCGTTTCGTCAATATAATGTGTTGTGATAATGACTGTCGTTCTTCCGCCTTTAGTAATATCCACTAAGTGATCCCATATGCTGCAAATTATATAAAATTTTATTAAAAAAACAATATATAAAAAAGACAATAAAGCTTTTCTATTTAAGTGTAAAGGTTATCTTATCATTGCAGGTTTTCTCTTCCAGTTAACCCTTATTATTGACAAAGATGAAAGGACCAAATTATCTTAAATTTTTCTCTTAATAATTAACTGTTTAATCTTTTTCTGTAACGTAAACAAGATTTTAACTTTGAGTTTAACATCCTTGAACTCGACTTCAACTTGTGTAAATAAAAAAATAAATTTGAATTTTGAATAAATAATGAACACAATATTTTTCCTTTGCTTCTTTTATAAATGGTTCCCTCAAAGTTGTTTTACAACAACGTTATTAATATATTTTTGTAATTATTAACCTAATAACGATTTGTGAAACTGACTGCGGACGGACTGTAAATGCGACGGTCGTGGGATTCGGTTCCCACCCGGGGAGATTGAATTATTTTATTCAATTGCTCTCTTTGGGAACAAGATAAAAAAGCGGCGTTGAATTCCACCAACACATCAACATACAATGTCTCGAAAATTGTGTGGTTCGTGGGAAACGAAGTATCTTAACAATAAAAATAATGTATATATAAAAAAATATAAAAAAATCTGGGTATATATCTTGGAGATTATTTTATATATGTTAATAATATCTAAACTTATCCTTAAAAGTTATACATTTTATATTAGGCTACAATGTAATAATCAATTGAAAACCAAATAAGTACCAAATAAGTAATTTTACTCAATTTCAAAGAATGCTAGTGTTCCGCTCACCGCTTTGATTTACAAACAGACATTAACAACAACAAAATTAATTATTTAATTTCTTCTCTTTTATTACGAGGTAAAGCACAAGGTTGAGTTCCGTCACTCACGCAATGTTCGTTGGAATGTGGGGAACAAAAGTGTTTTAATGGAAATAGAGTGTCTCAACCCTAAGTTCCCAGACTCCTTCTGCCTACCCTGCTATATGCGGTTCATAACGTTAGAACGGAAATAGAACTCACAATGGCATACATATATATGTATAGAGCATACACTACTACGCTATGGTGGAGTAATATGTAGCTTAAAACCTTAAAACCTTAATCGAATTGTTTAAGCTAATGCCAATAGGATTTTGGTTCAAGTAAGATTGGGATGTAAGATTCACTTAGATTTTATCACACTTGTTTTAGTTTCTTTTGTCTTATGTTTTAGGTAGAGATAAGAAAGGTTATTATATACACAGCAGCACAATATCTGTCTATCAGTGCAACGGTTACGGGCTTGACTCCCATGATGTGGAATATTTTTTTTAATTTCCTCTCCCTGGTGACAAAGAGCGGTCAAAGATCGCTCAACACGCAATGTCTTGAAATATAGATACTGATATTATTTATATTTTTTTATATGTGTACTTATTCTATAATAAAAAGAATATAAAATTGTATATTTTTTATGCTTTTTTATTATAATTTTAAAAATATATAGGTAATATGTTATTTCAAATTTTTTTCAATATTTACTCACTTTTTAAATTATTATTCTATCTTTATTTAATTTAAAAGCATTTGTATTCCAATTCAATAACTAAGACTTTTTGCCACAATTAAGTGTCAAAGAATCAAATTCATATTAAAAACAATTAAATATTTACCTCTGTCGTAGTACTGGATCCACTCCAACAGTAGGCTCATCCAGGATAAGTAACTCGGGATCATGTAATAAAGCAGCTGCCAAAGACACTCTACGCTGTTGACCACCAGATAGATTTTTGACTTGTCTGTGAAAATTTTATCCGTAAAAAGTAGTTTAATTCATAATTAAATATGATATATTTTTTTATAGTTCAGTCGTGGCGCAGCAGCACAAAATGTGACTGTAAAACCGACTTGTTGTGGGCTCGATCCCCTCTCGAGGAGATGAAATATTTACTTAAATTTATATTTCCATTTTCCGCTTCCGCTCTGGTGTTGCAAAGAGGCAAAGAGCGGCGTTGAATTCTACCACTCAACACGCAATGCCTCCAGAATCAGGCAGAAAGTGGGGAACGGAGTGTCTTGGCAAGATGCTCTATTCTCAACTTTTAGATTTTCATACATATATTTTTTATTTGTAGAGCTGGCGCAGAGAACCTTTGCATAATTTCTTTCATTGAGAATAGTTCAACGATGTTTTTTGTTTAAATAAAAATAGAAACATTTATAACAACGTTTTATGCGTATATACCTACGTATTTAAAAAAACCGGAGTTTAGAACTCCTAACCATCACGTAGAGGTATTTTCCAACTTAGTTACGTAAAATTAACTTAAGTAAAATTTCTTTTCACATGGTAGGTAAAAAAAACTAGACCCTATTCTCCATTCTCCTACACATTACGTGCTGAATGATAGAACTCGAAGCCGCGCTTTGTCTTGTTAGCAAAGCAAGGAAATTAAAATTAACTCTTTTCCCCGAATAGAAATCGAACCAATAACTGTCACAATTACAATCAAGAGATGCAGTAGTGCAACTGCTGCACGACGCAAGATTCTTATTTTTAAATACTTTATAAAATAATACCATGTTTTTAAATAGCAATTATATACATCCTTGACTCTGCTATGACACTGTTATTTTGTAATTATAGCTAAACTCACTGAATAATATGAAAATAGACGTTTATTATGATGGTTTCTAACAAAAAAATATTTTCGTATATTGAGATGCATCTATTAAATTTAGTTGTCATTATAAGATAAAGAACGGCGTAGAGTTCCCCCACTCAAGTCACAGTGTCAATTCGGACAGGAAGTGGAAAACGGATATAAACTCAATACCTACAATGATAAATATAGACAGTGTCTGAAACTATGCCAATTTTAATCTTTATTTTTGGTATTTTCCCTTAAATATAAAATGAAGATCCACGCTTCGTCCTGCCTACAGCAGGGTAGGCAGAGGGAATTAATTTTGCCTTGGTGCCAGAGTGAAGAAATTTAAATATTGAGAATTCAATAATCCACAACCGTAGTGTGATAGTTACACCCTACGCTACGACGACCTCTAAATAAAAAATATTATAATTGATAATTTTTACTCACCTAGTAGGATTAGGTAACTGAAGCAGTGATACTAAAAAGTCGACTTTCTCGTCCACCTGTTTAGTAGTCATGCCCGCTATCCATCCGAAGTAAATCATTGTTTCTCGTATAGAAAACTCTCCGAACAGCGCGATTTCCTAAAAAGAAAGAAATATTGAAAATCAGCACTAAATTTTTAAGCGATCTTGATTTTATTCTTGTTCTATTCTATAAATAGTTTCGATTCCGATATTTAGATTTTATTTTTTTTATTTTTTATTAAAAAACTTTTGATTTATTTTTTATTTTTACTAAAAAACATCATGTCTCTCATATATTGTTTTTATTTTAGGATTCACGCTGTTTCCTGCATATCATATATAGATATGCGGGATACAGCGTGAATCCTAAAATTAATAACTTATTATAAACTAAAATGATGTAATTTACTTTACGATACCAATACAAATCACTACAGCATTATAAATCAACGGCAACAATAAACAATATTTGTTGGGCAAACACCTGAACCATTAATCCTCATTTCGCGTATTTCCATAATATTTGTGTTGTAATAAGATGAATCAGTTATTAAATACAACTGATATATGCAATGTATAGGAATTTTCCATATACAGAGTTTTTTTGTCATCACCACTTTAAATGAAAGCACAGTTTTAACTACTCTATAAAAGCCTAATATACATTTAAAACAAAAGAGATTATGTCAATTTTTTTTTTTTTTCAAATAATATAATAACAAAATTATCATACACAAATCTATCAAACAGACACTAATCTATCAAAGTAACAACATCACACACCTCATTCACCGATCGAGTTGTAGGTATTGGCGGTGAAGTTGAACGTTGTTTAGGTTTATAATAGAAAATAGGTAATTGTCTCGTATGAATCGCTATGATATATTTTTTAAGAATGAAAAGTGGTAGATCGACAACGTTTAATAGTTTGGATAAAAATGGTAAAATCAAAAAAAATCTGACAGTGTTTACGAATACTGATAATTTTTTGTATTTACAGGTTTTGAAATATTTTACCCAATATGCTGCTCCTGTAAAAGGAGCGCAAGCGCTTCCACTGATACTTTTTAGCTTTAAGATGTAAACGTGAATATATCAGGCAGGCAGTGAGAACCTGAGCACCTAGTTAAGGCTGTTTACATTAAGACACTTCCACCTTCCACGGAATTCGGAAGGCACTGGAGGAAATAAAAAAAAGATAACATTTGATATCCTCAAGTGGGAATTGAACCTACAAACTACCGTTTTTAATGTTGCACGCTTATGCCCCTTCGCCACGACTTGCCTACTAGTTATACTTCGAATTAAAAATAATATTTTTATGTAGACTTAGGTTGAATTACGTAACGTAAAACTTTTCGATGTAACCCACCGTACCTACCGGCAAACAAAAAGAAGATGTCATGAGTCATACACAACTCTACTCTATTCTTAGCCTTATTTTCATTTGACTAAAGAAGAAAAATCACAGGGCAAAGCTTGTTATAAACAAAAACGATAATCTAAGCGGAAATCGAACCAACAACCATAATTTCTAGTCACACATTATCCAATTGTGCAATAATAGCGATAATGATATACCTATAGCCTGTATATATTACATACGTACGTATGAAGTAATAACCCTGAGTTTTTGCTGTACCAATACAAAATCTTAAGAAACAACAATGCATAATATATAATTAACTTTTTCACCTCTGTCAGTCTTAACGTTGCTCTTTTAAACATTTTTTAGGGTTCCTTATTCTCACCTCCTAAGAAAATAACGGAAACCTTATAGAATCTCGTTTATACGTTGGAATTCGCTGCTGCTTTAACAAAATCTGTAGGGTATCTCTCTTATTAAATTTAACAAGAAGTGAAAACGTACCATACAAACAAAGGAAAAATTCTATTGATGAAACTCGAATCAAAATGTACATAATCAAATAAAATAAAAAATATAAATTAGCTTCACGCTGTATCCCGCACACAGCAGGGTAGGAAGTGGGAACCTAGTGCTAAGACACTCCATCCCACGTTCAGCCGAGTTCTGGAGGCATTGCGTATGAATGGCGAAATTCAACGTCGTGCTTTGCCTCGACACCAGAACAAAGAAATTAAAATATAGATGTGAATAAATATTTAATTTCCTCTAAGTGGGTTATCGAACCCGCCAACCGCCGCTTGCGCCACGACTGGCCATTGCACTAAATGAGAATTGAACCAGCAACCATCACGTCAACGCTGTCCCACTGAGCGTAAATGGTAATTACAACCATTTTTTCTGATGACACTGACAATGAAATATGAACTAGGAAAATTCAATGTTTACTCATAATCTATTTAATATGAAAATAACGTAAATAGGTGATACATTACCATAATTTACATATTTTTTCTCGAAACAGAGTGGTTTTTTTGCATTATCATTGTTGTTTAGCATTTTATATCTGAATAGTTATTTCCTGCGGATTCGCCCGCTTGGTGAAATGGAAATAAATGAGAGTTGTGTATGACACATAACAAATTCTAAATACCTATGGGCGCGGGAATATTAGGGGCCATATAGACCATGCCCAGCCCAAAAAATTTACTGAAAAAATGTTCTATGAAATATTTTCAAAAAAATCTTTACGCGAACAAATCTATTCAAAGCTCAAGCCCAGGCTTTGAAAATATTTTTCAGTTACGGACAGGCAGACAACGGAAAAGTCATTTTCAATTGAAACCAGTAATTTCTAATACGCACTTCTATTAGTTGTTTACTAACTTATTTTTGACTATGATTAGAATGCTACCTACAGCTTAAAATCGGATTGAACGTTGGGTGCAGATTCAAATCCGGCTACGTGTAGTTTTAATACGAACGTTTTTCTGTTATATTAAGATATTATACGTTACTTTAAAATATTATTTAGTAACCTCTCTTTTTTAATAATCTTGACACAACAGCTGCAGTAAAACAGCGTTTGACTGTAAATGCGATAGATACAGGTTCAATTCCAACACGGAGTAAAATTTTAATTATTTTCATCTCTCAGCCCTGGTAAGATAAAACAAGACTTTGAGTTTTGATACTTAACACGCAATGTTCCAAATTTTTTTAATCGTTTTCTTTTGGTTAATTTGGAATTTTTGAATTGATTAACCTTAAAGTAACAAATAAAAATCTAAAGAATTCGCTTAGTTTTTTTGAAATGTAAATTCGAATAACTTAAAATAAAAACATAACAATTGTTAAAGACGTTATAGGTAGGTACATAAAAAATTGTCGGCAAAAAGTTATTGGATGATGCAAACAACAACCGGTTAAATTCAGAAGATTAAGCTAAGCATTAAAATATAATTAAGTTGTTTTTTTTTTCTAACAAATCAATGGGAGTTCTATGGATTCATATGAGCGATATGGGTTCACATCCGGTTTGATGTCATTTAAATGTTAACTAGAATAGTGTTGGTGTTTATAGTGAATTCCTGTTGTATGTATTGCAGCAGCGCAGCGTTTATTGTGATAATCATTTCGTTTAAATGATTTTTTTAGCTTCACGCTGTATCCCACACAAAGCAGGATAGGCGATGGAACTTGGCAACCTATAACACTCAATTCCCGTTATAAATACTTTCGTTCCCCGCTTTTTGCCGGATTGTGGAGGCATTGGGTATTGACGGAACTAAACACCGCGCTTTGCCTCGACACCAGAGCGAAGAAATGAAAATATAAATGTAAGGAAATATTCCATTTCCACGAGTGGGGATAGAACCCACAACTAATCGATTTTCCTGTCGCACTTTAAGCCCCTGCGCCACGACTGGCCTCAAACCACTATAATAATCAGTAAAAACATTAAAATATAATATATATTTAATAGAGCTTTTAGAGTAAATTGCTATCATTAGGCCATGACTGATACGACCCGTAATTTATGTTTTTTGTTGAAATCCAACTTGTAGTTAATTTATCGTAGAGATAAAAAAAATATATTATACAGCGCCATCTACATATAACTCATTCTAAATTGACATCCTATATTAATAATACATTATATATTATATATATTAATAAAGTTGTCTTTGCATTTTATAAAAAACTTTTTTTATTTTGGTAATATTTGTGCTATAAAGATATATTGACTATGACCTTATACGTTATAATAACAATATATATTATTCCAATTCCTCCTCCGCTATATAGATTAATTTCTTACTTTAATAAATTATGAATATTTTAAGGAGCTACAAAGGAGACACCTAACACTTACCTTCATTATATATATCGAGTGGAAAAAGTAAGAGATTTGGCGACGGCTTTGTGTTCGATTACCGCTCGGAGATATTATTTATTTACATTTCCTCGCTCTGGTAAAAACACAAACGCGGCGTTGACTTCACCATAAAATATGCAAGCTCCGAAATGCATTATGCATAAAGTGGGCAACGAAGTGTTTCAACACTAGATCCCTCTGGCTATTAGCAGGAATATTATTATTGGCAGGCATATTATTATTGGCTTACTGGCAGGCAATATGTATATGCGGGATACAGCGTGAAATTATAAAAAAACCATCGTCTTACAAACGTAAGCAAATCTGCGTATAAAAAGCGAAGTAACCTAACCGCATAACCTTCATGTATTAGTTTACCCGTCACCCGCTTTGAAGTTTCACTATGCTATTAAGTATTACAGTATCAGTTCACCTGCATGCACCTGTGACATTGACATATTTATGATGAATCAGTGAACTAGGTTTTACCATTTTCTTGGTTAGAAAATTACTTAGAAGGATTTTGATGTGTGAATTGTGGAAGAAATCAATTTGTAGATAATCTATTAATAACTATAAAAAAAAACTACTTATGCTGGTATATTTTCTTACATATATGTATAAGTATAATAGTTTTTTTGACACACATACATTAAGACATGTTGTTCTTCAAGAGTCTTATTTTTCATGAAAGGAGTCGGCAATTTGAACAACCAGGAGGCGAAGTTCCTAATTTCTTAAAGAACTAGAGAAGTCTATTTTGGCGTCGCTATTATATTTACACAAAAACCGACAGTTGTAGATTTTTATTTTGTTGCGGAATACTAAAAATTTATTGTTCTTTCTCAATTTGTTGATATAAACATCTGATTAAGATACGCTTATCATCATCAGCGTAATCTCTAATCAATACCTGGATATATATTTTTTTCAACTTCACGCTGTATCCCGCACATAGCAGAGCGGATCCAGGGAACCTAATGTTAAGATCCTTCCGTTTTCCAGTTTCACACACACACACACACACACAGACACACACACACACACACACACACACACATACACACAACCTGTTGCCTTTACAGCCGCCTTTACTCCTGGCCTCTTATAAACAGGTAATGGTTTTAAAAACAAACATTTAAAAATCACATAAAACTATTATTCTGGGTAATAACTACAATATTATGCCAAAACGCTATAACTAATTAAAAATTATGAATTTATAATGTGAATAGAATTATTCTTTTTTTTGCGGCATGATATAAAATATTAACATGATGCTAGGTTTAAGGTCACGGGTACATAAAAATTAAAGTCGGAAAATTTTAACGGAGGAGATTAAGTATAATGTTAAGTATAAGTATAATGTTATTTTAGTTTTTTTTCTATAAATTACATAAGAATCTTGTGTTTTCTTGTAGGTTTATAATTTCTAAGTACAGTAACTCATTTGAGGCTTGTACAGTTTATAAAACCGAGCAAATTCTGTAACACTTATCTTACTGGGGTAGAAATCTGTGTTTTTTAGATTTTTAATCGTGGATTTTGAGTGGTGAAATTCAACACGCAATCTGTCGGAAAATTGAGAAATTAGAAAAAGAAAAGAAAAATTACTCTATGGCACTCAATAAAGCAATTTTCCCTATATCTTACAAATACTAAAAAGCGGTAAAAATGTGTTTCGGTTTTCTACTAAAATAAAAAGATTAACTGAGCTCATATATTTATGCCAACAAAATGGGTTGCAAGCGAGAAATTACTTTTCATTATAACGAGCTTCTTTGGCACGTTATGGTATCTTATATTGTTACATGATCAACGTTTCGTAATCTTCAAATATTTATTTCTCTTCGAAAACATAAAAATTTAAACGAAAAGGGGTTTTCAACCCGCGCCTCTTAGACGATTTGCAAGAGGCGCGGGCTTGCTACATATGCTGCTATTTTTCTTTGTTATGCCAAGATAAGTCTAAAAAAATGATATCTTCATTTCATCCTTCGAGTGGGAATCAAATTCAGACCCGTCGCGCGTGGTATGATAAGCGAGATTTATAATTTAAATAGGTATATATTTTAATAAGGTATAATAATGTCCAAAATACAACAAAATTTTATCAAGATAAAAGTTTCAAAAGATAGTTCAATAAACATAACCAACATTAGCATTGATATTGGCCAAGTCTACAACATTTTTAATGTAATATATAGGAACAAGTATAATAGCAAAGGCACAAGGATGGCAAGAATCCTGTAAATCCACTGAAATCCTTACGAAATGTATTTTCTTGATGTCCGCTTATCTGTATATTTTATCGTGTTACTAGATATATTGTTATAGATAAACCATATTAATGATTCCATCGCGAAGAAATTGGGACAAGTTGCCAATCTAGTCCAAACTATTAATATTATTATGCATGTATTTGTTTATTTTATATGTTTTTCTTATTATTGAGCTGTTTTATGGGACAACGTGATGGTATTGATACTATTAATACTCGTATAAACAATTATTATTGATCATATTTTAGGTTTTTTGGTATTGGTAGACAAAATACAGCGTTAAGTTACACAATACAATGTGTTTAAAAATGAAAAAGAGAGTGATCTATCAATAACTTGCTTAAAACTTCTCTAAAACAATAAAATAACGACAAAATAATTTCAGTGGGTATAACGTGATGAATGTAATGTATTAGTAGTCTTGGAACAAGGAAAATTTATAAATTTTGTGGAAACAAGAAATAAATATTACAAGAAATATATGTTAAAAATATAAATTCACTTCAAAATATTCATTGTTGTTCATTAAAAATATTCTAATGACACTAAGCATTGTTAAATTTTTAAACCTCGACCTTATGTTAAAAATTTAAAATTTACGTGAATATAACAAAAAACTTATATTACTTAAGCATACAAAAATAGATAAATACTTATTTACAGAATATTAAAATTTACAATATCATTATGTATGCTTAAAGATTATATTATATACAATACGCTTTGGCTTTTCTAATTTATCAAATTTAAGATTCCTTTTTCAGCAGATTCTTCTACAGATTACGTACGGCATAGTCCAAGATATAAATCATTTGGTTCAATCACTTTTACAGGTACGTTTAGACTTATCAATTGAGTCACGACGATGTTAACAATCAAAAGTAAAATTACGTTAATAATTATAAAAATCAAAATAATTATAAAATATTATCAAAATAATATAAGTAATTATATTTTACCTGAGGCATATAACCAATCCTGGGTCCAGGAACACCACTACCAGGTCCACCAGGTCTTCCACCAAGGACCCATATTTCGCCAGCATTGAGACGACGACGACCAACTATGCAAGAGAGTAATGTAGTTTTTCCACATCCTGATGCTCCCAGAAGACCATATCTGAAAAATATATCATATATTTTATAAAAGGCCGACTGTTAACTGACGGTTGTCGGTTCGCTTACTCGCGAAAATATTTATATTTAATTTATTTTTCCCTGATAGACAAAACGCTGCGTTAAGTGACGCTACTCAATAAGTAATGCCTTCAATATTCGGCGGAAAGTAAGGAACGAAGTGTCCTAACACTCGGCTCCCTCTACCTTCCCTGCTATATGTGGGATACAGCGTGAAGCTGAAAAAAAAAATTCAATTAACGACTCTATTGCAGCTTCGCCCGCTAGAACTAAACAATTAGATTTAGATTAGAATTAGAACGTGAAAGATGAAATTGCTTTCATGTTCTAATAACATTATTATTTTAAATACAATATATACAGCAGGTACATTGGAAAGTAAAGTTTCAGACGATTCAATAACAACTTTGAAACATATCTTGTCCAACCACATAAATTAAATTGATTATATATGTGTTTTATTATTTATAAATCAATTTAAATAAAACAAAAATTAAATGTTACATGGAACCTAGACACAATCACCTAACATTACCTTAACACAACTGCATTTAATTATTCTTACAACCCTTAAGCTATGGACCATATGAACAGTTTAAGCTGTATCTAACATGCAAGAGCATTTAGTCATCAGGATAATATCAGCATATAAATATTTATTGTTTGAAAATGTCAGCTTCACGCTGCATTCCACACACAGCAGGGTAGACAGAGGGAACCTAGTGTTAAGACACTCCGTTCCCCACTTTCCACCGAATTCTGGAGGCATTGCGTGCTCGTGCTCAGTGGCGGAACTCAGTGCCACGCTTTACCTTGACACCAGAGCGAAGAATTGAAAATATAAATTTTAATAAATATTTCACTTCCTTGAGCGGGGATCGAACCCACAACCAGTCAATTTTACAGTCACACCTTGTGCCTCTGCGTCACGACCGGCCTTTGTTTGAAAATGAAAAAAGGAATAATAAGAATGGAGGGATTTGTCACTAAATTCGTACCTTACATCAGATCACTATATTAATGCAAATGAAATTAGGAAAATTGATGGGCGACGACCAAATTTAGATATTGATTGCATTTTGTCCAAGTTGACTGGAATAGCTTATGTAATGATTGCAATTATCTCTTTAATGCATGTAGTTAATTGTATTAATAATAGGTAATTGTATCTATTAGTTATATTAGGGTAATAACTTTGTGAATATAACTAGTGTTGTAAAGAGAGAATCTAATAATAAATACATTTTGTTTTTCTATCTTCTAACAGTTTAAAAAAAACATCAAAGCGAGACATTATGTGTTGAAACTTAACGCCTTTAGAATTTTGTTTTTAATGATCAAAAATTTAATTAGTACACGACAAAATTTTTTTTATTAATATTAAAATATCACTTTAGATAAGTACAATATAATAAAAATCAAACACTTTTTAATAACATAACCGCGTTTTATCAAGTGAATATTGTTTTAACATAATATAAAATATAAACAATTTTCTTTTTATATATGTGTTTGGCCGGAGTAAAATCCGGAACAACTAAAACGATTTTAATGGGAATTATATTGGAAAACAGAGAAGGTTGTGGAGCAACATATGAGTTTATTTTCATCCGAAAATTCCTGCTTTTTTTTCGAGGTGTTCCCCGTAGGTTAGGCGGAAGCAATCTTATCTTAAGACACTCCGAAAGAGGGCCTTTCCGCTCAAATTTCACTCTTTGATATCTTTACCAAAACGAGGAAATGAAAATAATTCATGAATTATTGTGAGATCGATTCCCAATTGGGGGAATAGCCCCAATTGGCAACTGATCTCACATTTGTTGCGTTTAGAGTCAGACAATATACTATAAATAACCCACACTATAAATAGCCCTTTAAACAAATCAGAAATCGAAACTAATTTTACCATAACATAAAAAACCAGACGTAACAACTTACATGGCGCCTTTAGGTACAGTCATGTTCAATCCATCCAATATGACATTAGGATTCTTTGTTGGACCGTATTTCTTATGAGCTCGTCTCACACAGACTGCTTGCTGTCTTCTAGAAGCTAATGTGGACTTCTGCGGTTTCAACATCCGGTTTCTTCTAGCAGCCAGATCTTCTCCTATAGTATTGATCGTCAGCTCAGGACCTCGGACGTCCTCCATGGATATCGTGGCACCTTCATTGTCGTATGCCGGCATTTTGCTGTAATAAATAAAATTGATAATTATCTTACTGATTATAGCTCTTTTGATCTGTAAATATTTAAGGTTAAGTTATTCAGGGTGGCCTGCAATAAATTAAAAATGAAAAAAAAAATAAAGTTTATTTATTACATTACTATTTGGTAGGTATTGACGGTAAAGTTAGAAGGTTAAGGTTTCATTATTTATCATATCGTAACGTCTCCAAAATGGGCGTGAAATGAAGAATGGAAAATCGTATTATAGGTGAATTTTTTTATTAATATTCAAGGTATGATATATATTTATTTAAAACTACAAGACATATAAGTTATATCAAATAAAATTAAATAAATCAGCTTCATGCTCTATCCTGCAGGGTAGGCAGAGGGAACCTAGTGTTTTAGACACTCCGTTCCCCACCTTCTGTCGAATTCTGGTGGCATTGTGTGTTGAGTGGCAGAACTCAACGCCGCGCTGTAAATCGGCACCAGAGCGAAGAAATGGAAATATAAATTTAAGTAAATATTTCATCTCTTCGAGTGGGGATCGAAACCACAACCAGTCGGTTTTGAAGTCACACTTCGTGCCGCTGCGCTACGACTGGCCTCGATAAGTTATATCAAATATAAATAAATAGAAATGCTTCGAAATTTTTTAATATTTATAAAATTATGCCTACCGAATACAAAGCGGAATATATACATGAATATAATTAATTAAATTTATAAAAAATATTTTAAAACAACATTAATATTAATGATTATTGCCTAATGCTATATGGAAAGATATATTTTTAAATAATTAATCTATACCTACCTATGTTAGAATTGTAACGAAATTCGGTCTGTATATGAAAGATATATAAGAAAAAAAATTATTGGGGACCTTTATTAACGTAGTAGAACCCGAAACAATGATTAAAAAAAAAATGTTTGTTTGTATATTTGAATGTTTGTCTGTGCGATTCTTATCTCTATTCTCAGAATCAGCTTAACCGATTTAAATATGGTTTTCACTATTGGATTTTGGCAACATTTCAAACATATAAGGTTTGTTTTATTACAATCGGTTCATAAATAAAAACGTTATATCAATTAAAAGTACTTAGTTTCGACAAATTTGCTAATTGCTAAAACAGTCATTTTATACAACTGTATATATATATATATATATATATATATTTAAATTTTATAGTTATATGAATATTGCACACAAGAAAAGCCAAATGAATGGCTAGTTACATATATGGTATATGATTGTATATGTTGTGGTGTATACCAAGATCTCCATAACCACATTATGTTTTATGTTCTAAGGAAAAATACCATTACTTAAGTAAATATTCAAACGACGTTTTATGTTTATTGTACTAACAAACCTAAGTTTACTATATCAATCAGTATAAGTCATCAATGTCATTGAATGTTATCTATTTTATTAATAAAGTTCAAATTACTATTATAAAATTGAAGAGTTTGTTTGGTTGACCGCGCTAATCTTAGGAACTATGAGTTCGAATTGAAATTAATTTTTGTGTTACACATTTCATTTATCTAGGAAGGCTGGATTATATCATTATATCACGACAATCGAATTGTTTCTTACTGTAGGTACAGGGGATTACAAGTACCACAGATAATTATAGATGTCATGTCTTCTAGAGGGTGACTTAATGTCTGTCTGATATTTGTTCTTGGGCATACGTAATAAAATAAAAGTCTTGTCTTTTTTTTTAATCCCAATTTCTTTTTGCTTTCCTCCCCTTCTACCTATCCGTTTTTCCTTTTCTGTCTGTCCTATACCTCTCCCTTCGAATTTTCCCGATAAAGGGGTTTTGGGCTTCATTTTACAACCACCATCCGCGGCTATAACGAACAAAGGCAGGCAGAAACTGGGTATGACTGAGGTGTCGCCGCTTAACGATACACAGGCACATCGCCCTACATCTGCGATATGTGGGCAAGGGCTACCGTGTCAAGTACGGGCACGGCAAAAGTACCCAGACAGAAACTCCACTTTGCAACGTGGAATATTGGCTCTATAACCGGAAGATGTAGAGAACTCGCAGATGTGCACCATGATGCGTCGGGTCGAGTATACCTGCCTTCCTTCAGAAAACTTACTGGGAGGACAATGAGTCCCGTAAAATCGGACAGAGTTACCGGCTTATATACACTGGGTTAACTTCAAGTAAAAACTGTGTGGCAGTAGTACTTTCGGGAGAATTTCAGAATGGGCTTGTTGAAATGATCGCCGCATGATGCAGGTAAGGATGTTGAATGAGGGCATTCCCACAAACGTATTTAGGTCCTGTAAGAAGGCAGAACCTGGCAAATGTTGGGATTAATGGCAGGAAGAAAAAGATGATTTAGAGATGTCATAGGTCAATCACAACTCTTAGTAATTTCATTTGATTACGTGAGGGTAGCTAATGGTAGAATTTTAGACAGTAGGCAAAGGGAACCTGGGAACCTGGTGTTAAGACACTCCGATCTCATTAAGTCACTTCCGTTTCCCACCTTCCGCCGCATTCTCGAGCCATTGCGTGCTATGTGGCATTACCGCACTTCGTCAACGGCCCTAGTACGTAATAACACAGCAAAAGTTAATTACACATTATTACTTTGATATCCCATTATAACGAAACTTGTTCTGTCAACAACAAAGGAAACTAAAGAATGAAGGATTTATTTTTTTTTTTTTACCGTACAACATATTTTGTGTGTTCTTCATACAACGTGACATTAGCAAGTGATTTTGTAGTCGCCATAATAAAAAAAAATGAAAGTTTTTATATTATCAGCATTCACAAATAATCTCTTAATGAGTGCGCGGTTTGTGGTTGTGGTATTAATTTCTATGAATATTATTTTTTGCGGCGTTGAGTTCCACCACTCAAGACGCAATACCTCCAAAATACGGCGAAAAGTCGGGGACGAAAATGTCTTAATAGGTAACAGACTTACCACATAATATACAGGAACAACACAACATTACACTACACAAATTACACTATTCTTTCCTTTTACCCAAATCTTGAGTGTGATAAGACATGAGGATCTACGAAACTCAACGCCATACTATATCTATCAAATTATTCCTGAATATAATACAAAACGTATCTATATATTAAAATAAAAAACATATAAATTTTTTTAAATCAATAATGTCAATTACAATGAAATAAATACTTATATTTACAATAAGTTACATCTTTTCTTTAGCTTAATTATTTATCGAGGCCAGTCGTGGCGCAGGGGCTTAAAGTGCGACTGTTAACGCGCTAACAGGTGTGGGTTCGATTCCCACTCGGGGAAATGAAATATTTAATATTTCCATTTTCTTCGATCTAGTGTCGAGGAAGAGGTGTGGAGGTCTGCGTCGAAAATTTGGCGAAAAATGGGGAACGGAGTGTCTTAACACGTTTATCTTTAAGTATTCTGAATAAATGAAACGCAAAACGATACGGTTCCTGCATCTTCTAAAGTCATTAACCTCTACACAGTGCTTATAGGTATATAACGATATAAATATTATACTTGTTGACGGCCCCTAACGCTGTGTACGTGACCTTCCTTTAGTATCATCGAAACTGGACTTTTGAAGGTTAACTAAGGTTATACATTTATATATAAATATAAACCTTCACGTTGTGCCCCGCACACGTCAGGGTAGGCAGAGGGCAACCTAGTGTTAAGACACTCCGTTCCCCCACTTATAATTATATATAGGTAGATTAAATTAAGTAACAAAAAGTTGGATAAAATAGGGAAAAAAAAAGAGTTATGGGCAACTCTCCGTATTCAACGCGCAAAGCGCAGCATTGATTTCCTCTACTCAATACGCTATGCCTCCAGAATACTGCGGAATTTGGAGAATACTATGTTCCCAGGTTCCCTTTACTGCTATATGCGAGATACAGTGAAAGCTAAAAGAAGACCAAGGGAAGCAGCTCTACGGTTATTATTTCACACGAAGCAAATTATATATACTATGACATATACCTATGATAGACCCCAATGGAATTTTTTAAACAATTTTAAAGTGTAATATCACAATAAAGCATCAAAAATAATTAATAATTAAACATGTATGGCTTAGTAGTTAGAAGTTCAGAACATCCAAGAGGTGCCAGTTTAAGTCTGGCTTCAAATTCTGGCTTCTACGTTCAAATTTTTATTCATTTTTAAAAAATATACATTTTTAATGAAAGATGCAAAAACATAACATACTTTAAAAAACATAATAACTTATAGTTATAAATGTATTAAAAAGAAACATAATATGTTGTACTTAGATCACTTCTATTGTCATAAATAATATTATTGCATTTCACGTTTCTCATTTTATTACTGTGCTTTATTTAAGTAGCTATGAATAAACATAGACAATGTTTGTATAATAAATCATAGTTTATATTTATATTTAGAATATAAATATTTTCCTTATGTAGGTTTGTTATTGAACGCGGCGTTTAGTTCCGCCAATTAATAGAAAGTCTCTTAAGTGCCGTGTGATCCCGGCCTAGAATAGGATCATCCTGGTACTGGTGGTGTCGTAAGAGGCGACTAAAGTACGTATGGTAGAGTCACGTCGCCAGCAATGGCAACACGCATGGGCAGACTCGACCGGATCATTACCATCCCCCGGCATTTAAAACCGGTGTGAAGTAGTGGCTTTATGCCACTGCGTTTCGCATCAGGTAATGCCGGGCCCCGGCGCCCAACCCACCTTAAAGGCCGGCAACGCACCTGTAGCTCCTCTGAGGTTGCACGGAGTCGTGGGCGGCGGTAATCACTTACCAACAGGTGACCCGCACGCTCGTTTGCCGTGTCTTTCCCATAAAAAAAAAAAAAGTTTATCGGGTAACAGAGGAACGATTTGAATATTACGTTTTAACGTTTACACGACTACGACGACGACGACGACACGATGCGACTTAAAGCGTGATGGTTGTGGGTTGGATTCCGATTTGGAGGAATTTTCTTATCGTAAAATAGGGGCACATAGCGGATGACTGTAAACGAGGCAGGTTGTGAGTTCAATTCCCACTCGAGGAAATGAAATAGGTAATATTTTCATTTGAAAACACGGCATCGAGTTCCTCTGTTCAACACGCAATGCCCCCACAATTCGGCGCTAAGTAGAGAACGGAATTGTCTTAATGTAAAACAGAGTATTTTAACGTTAGGTTCCCAGATTCCCTCTGCCTATCTTGCTATATGCGGAATACAGCGTGAAGCTTAAATTACGAAACTATTTACAGTACATTTAGAAATTTCTGAAATTTCTAAATTATTTACATGATAAAAACAAGAAAAAAAGGTTAGGTAAATTTTAAAATATTTATATTTTTGTATTATATTGTCTTGGGATCTCTAAATTAATTTACTATGAAGTAACGAAGTTGACTGATTACTCATAAATGTTAATAAGCCATTAACTGTCATAAAATTATAATGACTAGATACATTAATTTATGACTATTAGCCATTACTATTTTGATAAAGTTGAGTTAAATTAAGTAAATTGTTAAAAAAATTATGCACCTTTAAAACATTTTAAATTTAAATAAAAAAGTTTAGGGAATACATATAATAATATCACGATAACAGATGCTAGAACGATTCTTATGAACCTCAATTAAAGATTAATTGCAATTAATACTATGTAGGTACAATAATCAATCTAATATTAGTTAAATGTTATTTGTCGTCTCTGGTTGCGGCAATCAAAGACTCTGTGTAAGCGGAAGAAGAAAAAGTCGTTTATATCGTAGGTGTATGTATAAAGTATAAACTATATTTATTTCAATGTGGTAATAGAAGTTTTTGTTGTTATTATTTTTAAAACAGTTCCTTGTTGGGCTTATAAAGATTTTGACATATGTTACCGGCCATTGTATAATTTAGGTTTTATAAGGCAATATATGAAATATGATGAATATTATTATTAATTAGATTTACATACATTAGGTAATGAATAAAATTCCTAGTAATTGTAAAGAGTACCTGCTGATCCACTAGCAATGTGCAGAATAAATAGATCTTGATCTGTACTCTTATATTCGACCTACAAATTTAACGATTTTTAAGAGCAAATTAAGTTAGGTTATTAATTTGAACTAAAAATCGGTAGCTAAATCCGTAGGTGCGATGGAATACATAGTACAAATGTAAGAACCAATAAAAATCTACTTGAAACGCTAGCAAGTTTACTACCCGCCTGCCTGGACGGTAGAGGGGCACCCTTATATAAATATATATATATATATATATATATATATATATATATATATATATATATATATATATATATATATATATATATATATATATATATATATATATATATATATATATGTATGTATATATATATATATATATATATATATATATATATATATATATATATATTACCTACACTTTTTAGGTATTTAATATATTGCTAAAGTATGGTGTAGAATATCGAATTTTAAAGATTGCATACAAATCTCTTACAGCCAGAAAGGTTGCTAAGGAACCAAACACTAAGAAACAATTATATCTAGTATTATTAAAATTAATCTTATTCAAATTCAATACATTCAAATTTGGTTGTATTAAATGACTAGTTCTATACCAAACAACTTAAAGAAAGAAAACATTAAAAATTAGTCAGTGATATGTCATATAATATAGGCTGTATTAGCAAGATGGCCACTCTGGATTTTATTCCCGTATCAAACTGACAATACTGACATTTTAAAATGTAAGTTCCTAATATTATTACTAACCTTCAGTTATGTATAATACTGTAAATATATTTTTTTACGTTATAGGGGAAGGCAGAATCTTAGCTGCATCTCTTAACGTAACGCTGCAACTCTATTGTGTAATATTATATCTTTTTTACCGTACAATCTCCTTTAAATGAAGAACAACGACAACAATTTATTATTATTATAATAAGTAACAAAACAAATATGAACTTGTATTGACATTTTTGTATTAATTAACGGCCTAAGAGTTTTCAAGTGGAAGGGTCTCTCTGTCTACTCCTTAAAATGGAGTAGACAGAGAGACCCTTCCATTAACGTCATACATTATTAAGTATATATAGTAAATTTTATACTAGAAGCTTCTATGCTCCTGACGCCTTCGCCACGACTGACCTCAATAATTGAATCAAATTATTTATGTTTTTAACATTTTTTATAGTTTTTGGTTTCCAGGAGGTGCGGGTTCGAGTCCCGCTACGTTCAAATTTTTATACTTGGGGCTGTACTTTGAATCCTTTCTAATGCTGGAGATTTTGTTAGATTAAAAACCATATCTCACAAAATACTCTTATTTACAAATCCTATTTGCTATTTCTTATTGACCACGCTAGCAAAGCCTCAAGAAACAGCTAAGAAATAAGGAAAGTCATTTTAATTCATATAAAATAATTGCAATCAACAGTCTAAGTCGTTATTAAGAGTGAATGTCAGGATATGGATATTTATGGCAATTAATATATTCCCTTAATCATATATAGTCAACATATTTGTAATATCGTTTTATATTATACTCGTAATATATATCAATTTTGTCGGTTTCAAATAGTTTTTTTTATTATAACGATAGTTTCATTTAGATTTCCTCGCTCGCTTCGCTCTGGTAAGAAGACAATGCGCGGCGTTGAAGTCCGCCACTCAACACGCAATGACTCAAGAAAGGGAAGTCAGTAACACTAGGTTCCCCTCTTCCTGCCCTGTGATGTGCGGAAAATATTTTGATGCTAAAAAAAAAGAAAAAAGTATCAATAACCCACAACTACAGCTATACTCTATTGTATAGCGTCACGTAAATTGCAAATCGAGATATTACGCAGGTATCTTACCTGCGGATGACGTTTAATGATTAGTTTAAACAATTCCCTTAAAACCGGTTCACTCGCTCTAAAACGTATTAGTTAATATTTTGTAAACTTATGGTTGTATAACCATTATGTCTAATAAATACAGTATTAGACTGTAAACGCGTTGGTTATAGGTAAGATGAAATGCGGCGTTGATTTCCACGACTTAATACTTAGCGTCCCAAAGTAGGGCGGAGGGCGGAGAAGGGAGTGTCTACAAAATAGGTTCTTTTAAGCCTTATATCTGTACGCGGCATAAAACTAACTTATATAACACGTTTAAATACTCTCGCAATATTACATTCAAATTCCGATTATTGCAAATTCAAGTAACTGACACTTTTTTTGTACGAATATTAAATACGATATAAATTTTAGTATTCATAAAAATAAATACATATTTACTTACTTTTTTCTTCTATTTATTCTTGTTTACAAAAAGAAAATTTAGACCAAATTCTAAAGAAAAGGCCTGGGGCCAGTCGTGGTGCAGGGGCCTAAGTGTGCGACTGTAAGCGCGACAGCCGGAGGGTTCGATTCTACCTCGAGGAAATAATTAATATTTTCATTTCCCCGCTCTGGTAGAGAGGCAAAGCACGGTGTTGACTTCCTTCACTTAACACACAAACAAAAGTGCGTTAAAGGGAACGGAGTGTTTTAATACTAGGTTCTCAGGTTCCCTACCCTGCCATATGCGGGACACAGCGTAAAACTTAAAATAAAATACAGACTTTTAGACTATCCAGACATAGAAACAAACAGACATCGGTTCACAAAGTCGCATTTCGAATAACTTACATACAAGTTTTACACAACCTGAGTGGGATCGATCCACAATGACCTCAGCTAGTACATAAATAAATATAATTAAATAGTAACTATTTAAAAACAACCAGATATCCTTGATTAATCCAAATTTAAGACATTTAATTGATCAATCAGAATCTAGTGGCACCATTTCGGTACATCTTTTGCATACAACTCCGTCTGTAACGATCCATGTCAAGGTCGGCGTGTCTTAAGCCAATATTATTGCCAAATTCCTCTTTAATGAAAGTATACGGGTTTTTTTTTTGCTTAACATTAATTTTAATATTAATATGTAGTATATGTACACGTAAGGTGCAATTGTTTAATGGTGTCAGAGTAATTTTGTTATGTATTGAGGTTTTGAACGTATGGTGTAGTGGAGTTGTGTAACTTGGTTCGTATATCGAGGCGTATAGGTTCGAATTGGCTATCCTACTTATTTATATGATAAAAATACTAATGTTTTAAAAATACTAAGAGTTCGATTTCGACTAGAGGAATAAGAATAAACATGTGTCAGAAATATGTGATAAGTTATTATGTAATGTAAAAAAATCATTTTCATTTGTACGAAGGAAATAATTGTGACCATCAAGTAAGAATCGTCGATCAGGCCCTAACACACATTTTTTAAGAAAGAAAAATACTTATTTAGAAAACGTATAAAAATTGAAACGTTTGAAACCATTTGAAACCGTCCTTGGACTTTTTCTTATTAAGTTATTTCAAAGAATATTATAACATCTAGAGAGATAACCAATGACCCTCTAAGCTTATGTAATATTGCGTTTCCTAGTAAAAAAATATAAGGAGGTATGTTCTTCAAGGTATAAATTTACATAAATCAAAGTTCGACTTTAGTTAATTATGCACACTCCATTAATTATTGAAGGTTATATATACGCCCGTTGTGGCGCAGCGTCACGTCGCTGGCTGCAAGCGCGCCGCTTTTCGGTTCGATTCCCATGAAGGTAATTAATTACTCTTAGTTTCTCGCTCTGGTAAAAAGATAAAAATTATGATTACTGCACTATTCAACACGCAATGTCTCGAATATTAGCCGCAAAGTCAAGATGGAGTGTCTTAGCACTAAGTTCCCTTTTGCTACATATATACGGGATACAGAGTGAATGAAAAGGGGAAAATGAAGGAAACAAAATACTAAAATTTCATAATTATAACCATGTGTTTACATGGAACGTGATAAATAACGTATTGTATGTATTTATTCTTGAATAATAGAGGTCGCAATGAATGCGGAAATAATGTAACATGTGAACAAAATTATTCATCTCGAAGTGCTAACTAAACCTTATTAAATTATATTATTTACTCACGTCCCGTTTTACCTAATTGTAAAATTTTTCGTACGAAATTGTGCTTTTTGAACACACTTTTACTAGATTGTATTACAAAAAATAATGTGATAATAAAAATAATAATTTCACGCTGTATCATACAAATATCAGGGTAGACAGAGGAAAACCAGTCTTAAGACACTCTGTTCTCCACTTTTCGCCAGACACCAGAGCGAAAAAATAGAAATATAAATTTTATGCAGTAACATTGGTGTATATATTCGAATCATTGCGTGTTACTATCTAAATATAACGACTCGATGTGAGTACTTCTTACACTTTGATCTTACAAATATTTTTCTTGTATAAAACTCAAACAGCAAACATGTATGTTACGTATTAATAAATATATAAAAAAAAAATAATAAAAATACGTATATATTTTTTCTTATTCAGCTTCACGCTGGATTCAGGACATACCAGAGTAAGCAGAGGGAACCTAGTGTTAAAAACTGCGTTCCCCATTTTCCGCCGATATCTGGAGGCATTGCGTGTTGAGTGATAAATAAAGTGTAATAAAACAAAATCTATAGTTCCTGAGATTAGCGTGTGAAACCAAACGAACTCATGAGCTTTATAATATTAGTACTAATAGTAAACAACACTGGTTTTACCAAAATAGAAAAAGCTAATATTAGTATTGTTCATAAACACATCACTTAAAGACAAAATTCAAGAATAAAGATTATTTCTTGTTATTTTATATATGTCATGGCTTCTTAATATAAAATTCTTCGAAATAAACTTGATAACTAGAAAAACGAGGCCGTCGTGGCGCAGTGGCACAAGTGTGCGACTGTAAACATGACGGTTGTAGGTTCGATTTGGATTGGAGGGAATTAAATATTTAATATTATTATTTTTCATCTCTTGGCTATGGCAACAACGCAAGTGGATGAATTCCACCACTCAACACAGAATACCTCGAGAATTCGGTGGAAAGTAGGTAACGGAGTGTCTTGACACAAGGTTCCCTCTGCCTATCCTGCTGTGTGCGAGATACAGCGTTAAGCTGATTTATGTTTATTACTAGTAACAGTCTAGTATTTGTAAGTCAGGAAGAAATAAATACTATGACAGATTTTTTTTTCTTTTATCAGCTCCGTGCTGTATCCCGCACACAGTAGGGGGAAGTTAGTGTTAAAACACTCCGTTCCTTCCATTGGTTTTTATACCAATTTCAATATTCATTAGATCTCCGACATAGAGTTAAGTGTCAAAAGTGTCTTAAAGATAATATAATAGCAATTTTTTTTCTATTTCTTTTATTTTATGGAAAGGACACGGCAAACGAGCGTTCAGGTCACCTGATGGTAAGTGATTACCGCCGCCCACGACCCCATGCAACACCAGAGGAGTAACAGGTGTGTTGCCGGCCTTTAATGTGGGTTGGGCACCGCAGCCCGGCATTACTTGATGCGAAGCGCAGTGGCATAAAGCCACTACTTCACGCCGGTTTTAAATGCCGGGGGTGGTAATGATCCGGTCGAGTCTGTCCATGCGTTGCCATTGCTGGCGACGTGACTCTACCACACGTTTCTATTCTAGGCCGGGATCACACGGCGAGAATTCGTAAGTCCAGTTCTCAATATAATTCAATAATTTCGGCATTGAGCTCCACGATTCAGTTTACAATAATCTTTAAAATTGAGCGAAAAGTGGAGAATTGAATGTTTTGACATGGGGCTCTCTCTGTGTACCCTGCTATATGCTATATGCGGGGTAGAGCATGAAGCTTTAAAAAAGAGAAATGAACTCATATAAATATTTTTCCGTGTGGATTTGAAGACACTACCATCGCGTTTACGATTCTTTAAGATTCTTTAAACTGCATTAACCTGCCACATTACTTTAAAACTTTCGTTTGCTACCCACAAGGCCAACGAATCTGTTTACTTAATTTGTATACATTTCAAAATTTACCCAACACCTGCTAAGTGGTAAATATGACTCGTTAAAACGGAGGAAGCTAAAAACTGAACGCCCTTAACATATAACTTAAGTTTCTAGGAAATACCAGATTTTCCATCATGTATCCATTTGCTCTACCAAGGGCACGAGGCATAGTTTGCTAGTGACGTCTTTCTTATATTTATATATTTTAATATACATTTATAACGTATCACAAAGAGATAATCATTTCGTTCCCATTAAGACATTTTCATTCTCCACATTACGCCGAATTCTGGAGACATCGCGTGTTGAGTGGTAGAACGCGCCTTGTCTCGTTACCAGAGCGAAAAAATAAAAATATTAAATATTTCATTTCATGTTTTTGTAAATATATCAAATTTAACCAAAAATAATTAGCAACACTTAACTTACTTAACATTTTTTCTAAGCAAATACAAATTTGGCAAGTTTTAGGTGGATAAGCAAATAACACACCATAGTTTCATTATATCCTGAGCAACTCTACGTAGTAGTATTTTTATTTTATTTTATTTATTAAGGACAACTAACAAAACATACACTTAATCGAATATTACAATCATGTCTTAAAAACTATTGGCTTAGTGTTGCTTTACTTATAAGCTGCCACGGCATGATTAGGGACAGTTTCATATACTAAATTTAATTACTTACATAACGATTATAATCTTTATGTAACAAGGAAAAAAAAAAAAAAACTTAATTGAATCTATATATATAGGTACATATAAAACAAAAACAAAAAATACAAAATATAAGAAGTAACATACAGAACATACAGAAACGTGATCGAGGTAGCATGACTTCTTAGTATCAAGACGAAGAAGAGCGCAGGAATGCAATAATTTTAGTCCTGAATACTTCAAGGCTATTTGACAGGATATCAATACTAGCATCAGCTTGTTTTGTCATCCTGTTATACTCGTTGGCTAATCTGTTTATAGTAGAGTTAAGGCCCAAGTTAGTTTTTGAAATTTTTGTTAAAAATAGAATATATTTTCTTGTACGGGGTAACCTTGAAGGCGCATTTATATTTAGTTTTTCAACAAGAAGAGGGCAGTCTAATTTGCCGTTAACCAAATTATAAAGTAAAACCTGATCCAACAACTGTCTCCGATCGAACAAACTAATGAGATTGAAATATTTTAAGCGGCTTTGATACGTAGGCAACACTTTAGCTTTATTACAACTGTACGAAAGGTGCCATAGGAAACGCTTTTGAATCCTCTCGATACGTTGAATATGAACATCGTAGTATGGTGACCAGACTTGCGCACAATATTCCAGACCAGATCGAACTAAGGCCGAATAAAGTGTAATCTTGGTCTGAGGCTTCTTAAAATCTTTAGTATTCCTTATAATAAAGCCCAGCATTTGAAATGCTTTAGTAGTGATTTTATCAATATGAATGTGGAATCTAATCTTACTATCGAAATGAACTCCCAAGTCACTGATAGTTTCTACTTTTTCCAACGCTCTGTTATCAATGGTATAAACTTGCGAGTTCGAATGAGTTCTACGTGAGAATCTTATATATTTACACTTATCTATATTCAGGACCATGCGGTTTATCTTGCACCATTCCACTAGCCCGTTCAAGTCTTCTTGTAGATGGTCTGCATCATGTTTGCTTTTTATTTGTTTTGCAATTTTTAGATCGTCGGCGTAAAGAAAGCATTCACTGTGTTTAAATAGTGATACCATATCGTTAATAAATATATTAAACAGAATTGGTCCCAGAACTGATCCTTGGGGAACACCTGATTGGGTTTTAAATGGTTGGGACGAGTATCCACTAACAACAACCCTGGAAGTCCGATTACATAAGTAGGAGGAAAACCATTTTAGTAGGTTTCCTGTAATACCAATTAACGAAAGCTTGTGAATAAGAATATTGTGGTCCACAGTATCGAAAGCTTTGCTTATGTCTGTGTAAATTGTGTCAACTGGAATATTAGAATCAACTGAATCAGTCAAGAAGGTTACAAATGAGACAAGGTTGGTGGTTGTGGATCGAGCCTTAAGAAAACCAAACTGCTGTGGCGATATTAATTGCTTTATATGCCAGGCAATTGTGGGTCTTAATAATAATTCAAATAATTTGCCAAACACAGGCAATATAGAAATCGGTCTGTAATTTTTTATAGACGCTGCATCTCCAGACTTAGGAATGGGTACAACTCTAGATTCTTTCCATGCGGTAGGAAAAATCCCGGATTTTATTGATTCATTGTATATGATCGAGAGTGGTAAAGAGAGCGCATCAGAACATTCAGTTGCAAATAAACTTGGTATACCGTCAGATCCAGCTCCTTTATTGTACTTAAAGTATAGTACTTAAAGTATTATATGAGTATTTTGCAACAACCGCAGTAAATAAAACATAGGATGTTGCAAAAGAGTTTAGACCTTATTGCAAATACTATATTATGTTCATTTGTCTCTCACGTCTCACTGTAAACGCGATGGTCTTATGTTTGATTCATTTCTTCCTTGTGGTAGGTAGACAAAGTGCGGCGTTGAGTTCCACCCCTCAACACTCTTTTTCTTTGTAATTGGACGAAAAATGGGAAACAGTGTTTAGCCAATAAAAAGGAACTATTTTATTACTACTTTTATGTAGAGTCCTAAGTGTATATAGTATTGCTTTGTACTACAATATAATATTTATATAAAAATACTTCTATATTCACGATTATAAAAAGAAATAAATGAATTGCTTAACTGATTCAAGTACTGCAAGCATATGGAATTACATAAAAAAATATTCATATTATGCATCTATGAGGCCAGTTGTGGCGCTTGCTGCAAGCGTGCGATTGCAAACTCGACTGGTTTCCTGTTCGATTACCACTCGAAGAAACAAAATATTTAATTTAATATTTAAATTTCTGTGCTGTGGTAACGAGACAAAGCGCAGTTGAGTTACCACGCAATGTTTCCAGGATTCGCCGGAAAGTGGGAAACGGAAACGGACATTAGGTTCCCAGGTTCCCTGTGCCCACCCTGCTATGTATGGGATACGTGTATTTATACAGTTCATATAGTACATAAGTACTTGCGGTCTGAGGTCAGTTCTGATACTCAACAAGCACCATTTCCAATCCGGGCTGAATGTGGAGAACAAAGTGTTTTGATAACAGGTTCTCCGGCTATTTTTTTATACAGAGTAAAGAGTGAGACGTTTATATGTATAAAACAATGCAGAGATAATTTAGTGTTATTTCAATCTGTTTAATATAAAGGATGATAATTGAAACGATTTTTTTTCATCGACACATTGACAGTATTGACTTCCATGTGGAGTAAATTATAATAAATAACAGAAGTACAAAGCAACGATCCAAAATAAGTCTTTGGACTTTCAAAACGATCTAGGTATATTTCCCTCAAGGTAAATTTGCACCTTACAGATGGTTGGTGGTTGATACGTACCGGTATTGGATAAAATAACTATTATTTTAATATTTTTTTACATTTCACCACGTACCGTTGCGGCCGCGCCTCTCGGAAGGAGAGCCTCTCCAAGAGGCTTGGGTTCAAACCCGCTACGTTAAATTTCTTATATCTATTTTCTAAAAAAGTAAATAACAATTATAGTTTTTTAGAATATCGAAGGTTTTACGAAATTATAATAAATAATTTTATTAATAAGACCGCCACGCGTGTCCTCGTCCCTCACCTTTAAAAAATTTAATAAAAACATGAGTTTAAAACCAGATAGATGGTTATATGAAATAACATATATTAATAAGTTCGTATAGCTGATATGTGGCGATCGTCATTTAAGGTCAGTTTTTAAACTTAACCCAGAAGATATATATTATTTTTAATTAGCTTCACTCACACAAAGGAAACCTAGTAAGACACTCCGTTCCTCATTTTCCGCCAAATTCTCGAGGCTTAGCATAGTGTTGATTGGCGGAACACAACGCCGCGCTTTGCCTCCACACTAAAGCGATGTTAATATAAATTTAAATGTATATTTCATTTGCTCGTGTGAGGATCGAACCCGAAACTAGCCGCGTTTGCAGTCACACACTTTTGCCTCTGCGAGGCGACTAGCCCTTTTTGTATTAAATAAAAAATGTAAACGGAACATAAATATATTATGGTTATAAATTAACCTTTAATCTGTTTTTTTTTGGCAAAAATCTAGGTAGTGTTTAGACACTCCGTCCCCCACGCTTCGCACAATTGTCTGGCGGAACTCTACGCTGCGATTTGCCTCCCTTAAAATATGTTGCGCAATCTAAAATATTTAAGCATAAATACGTAGGAAGCCAATTGGTTTCATACATAATAAAGAAGATGAAAAAATGTATTACCATAAAGTTAACAAAACAAGAGCCAAAACCTACAAGGCAATACAACTTGTATAATAATCGCTTAAATGAAGGTCTCTCAAGTTTTTGTATATTAAGCTTCGAAATTATAGGTTGAAAAATTATAAATTAAATTTATTAAAACGACAATGAACTTTATTGTTTCTTATTACATGATTATCGATCATATTCGGAATATTTGTAGCGTATTTTTAATGTGAAGGTTAGAGAAAGTTGAAATATTATAAATATAAGAAACATACATATCAGGCCATCTTGTCTTGGATACGTCGTCCCTATTTCGTACTTTTCTAGTTTTCATTTAAAAATATTATTTGTTGTTGTTAGAAAGATTACTATAAGAATGTGTGTTATAATCGTTAGCCTGATCTTGTCCACTGCTAAATGTACCTCAATAGAGTCAAGCAGGTTGTGCGAGCCGTCGTATTTCATACCTTAAATTATCTATTTGGATTTTCAAAAGCGCTATTTAAATAAACCAAATCGTCATCATCATTATCATCATCATCATCACCACCATCATCATCATCTTTGTCGAAACTGCAATCGAACTCACCACCCAACAAACCATCCAACAACTAACCATAATGTATACATTATACAGACCAATAGCTTTAAGGATAACAAGATACTCGTACATATAATAATTTAAAAAATTACCAATAAACTAGTTTCATAATTATATTGCTTAATACGGTCTGGTAGTCATGAGTCAGTCATTTCTTTTGAAATCGTTAATGCTGCTTAACGAAATCACATTAACGCCGGCCTGGTGAGTTAACAAACTATATACCTGATGGCTATGGGTTCGATTCTAATTAAGGTAAAATATTTTAATTTAAATTAGTAAATTTTTTAATAGTATAATTTTAAATTAATTATTATATATGTATATACATTAATAACATTATTCTACAGGCTTTCTATAGCGAAGATGTCACGGTGAGAACGTCAAGAGAATGAAATAATGGCAAAAACATTTGTAAGGGAAGAGTGATAAGAGGGGAGCCTAACCTCTGTTGACCTCCGAAAACTACATGTGGATATATAAAACAATGATCTGTTTAATACAAACCTGTTTAAAACGTAAAAGTTTCAAGATAACAAACTGCGGCGTTTGGTTCTTGTTGTTGTATAATGTTTAAAAAAATATTTAGAATGGAGAAACCAATATTTTAAAACTTGGCTCCCTCTGCCTACTCTGCTATACTTATGTTAAATAAAATAAAAAATACTTTGAAAATAGAAAAAAGAATGATATTTTTCTACTAAATACGCCATTTAGAAAAAATATAGTATTTTCCTAATGGTGTTTGTTACCTTGCATGCCAAAGGTCGTGATTTCGATTTCCGCTCGAGGTAATGTTTGTAATTACAAGAGTTTTTCCTCGTTTAATCAAGGATAGTAAGATTCATTGTACATTGTTACATCATTTAAATTTTATCTATATTTAAAATAAGTACTAAGAATATACATTTTGAATAAATTTCATCTTTTGAACCGTTTTATATTATTTTTTTATAGCCTTACGCTATACCATGCACGTAGCGGGGTAGGCATAGGGTACCTAGGACCCTAGTGTCAAGATACTCCGTCCCCAGTAAAACCGTGCGCATTGAGCGAGCAACGCCGCTCTTTGCTTCGTTGCCAAAGTGAGAAAATAAATATATTAAATATTTCATTCCCCCCGAGTGGGAATCGAACTGGAACCCCTGCGTCACGAGGACCTCATATAATATTTGTAAGAAAATATGTATAACGATAACATTTAGTTTTAACATAAACAAGAGGTATACGTAATGTTTAAAATCAAGTTATAATATAATACATATAACAGTATGCCAGATAGTAATAAAATATTGTTATTAAGATTAATTATTACTCTATCAACGATTATATCATCAGTGACGCAGTTATCACATGTTTGACCATTGTGTTGTGGGTTCAAGCCCTAAGTACTAGTAAGTTTACATTCATAGTAAACGTGGATGCAACCCACATATGCTAACATAAAGTGCGGTGTTGAGTTCTGCCTAGCATTAATTAACTTTCGTTGAGGCCAGTCATCGCGCTGAGGCAAAAGTGTATGGCTGTAAACTAGTGGTAGGTTTGTTCCCCACTCGAGGAAAATATATTATTTATTTAAATGTATTTGTTCAATTCCTTGCTCTGGTGTCGAAGAAAAGAGCAGCGTTGAATTCGGCTACTCAACACGCAATGCCTCCATAATTCCACTGAAAATGGCAACCGAGTTTGGGTTTCCTCTGCCTGCCATGTTGTGTACGGGATACAGCGTGAAGCTGATTCCTTAAAAACAATTAAAAACAAAATAATATGATATACATATTTAGTATCCACTAAAACAAGGCTTAGCATACGAAATACATCGCTTTTAACGCGGTTCAATAATGAATCTTTAGAACGTTTCAGGTGAAAGCGCCTTGAAATTAGTAGGGTTTAAAGATTGATGGCATTTGGCAGGCGAGGGCCGAAATTGTTTGAGAATATTTAAAGGTGATAATACTTGTATATTATGTGCGTATTCGTTTAGGTTTGTAAGCCATTACAAATCTATTTAGTTATTTATTTTGTTTTTCAGTTTCACTCTTATAGAAAAGTAGGGTCCGTTTCCGGTTCAGCCATTACGTTGCATGTTGTATGGTGAAAAATTATTCAACTTTTTTACTTACCTGGTATGGCGTTGAGTTCCACCACTCAATCAATATGCAATATTCCCAATTGAAGTAGAAAGTGGAGAACGGTATATTTTGACACTAGGTTCCCTATCACTATTGTAAAAAGTCAAGCCAGTCAAGAAATAATATATGATTCATATAATGAATAGAATAAAAGACAAAATAATAAATAATAATAATACTTCCAATAAAAAGTATGTACCAAGGACTACTTCATACTTGTGCAAGCCGGAAGTTAGAACGGCTTTGCTATTTTAATTTTCCATTCGCCTCTCAGACCTAGATGTTTTACCTCAATACTGTATCTCCATATATAAATAATTGTTTCGATAATAAGATTTTTAATTTTTAAGTCGATTTTTACACATTTTAGTTTGATTCTGACTCAGGGTAGTAAAATATATATTTTTAATCAGCTTAACGCCGTATCCCGCACACGGCAAGGTAGTCAGAGGGTACCTAATGTTAAGACACTCCGTTCTCCACTTTTTGCCGAATTCTGGAGGCATTGCATGTTGAATGGCAGAACTCAACGCCGCGCTTTGCCTCGACACCAGAGCGAAGAAATGAAAATATAAATTTAAGTAAATATTTTATCTCCTCGAGTGAGGATCAAACCCACAACCAGTCGGTTTTACAGTCACACTATGTCCATGCGCTATAAACCAGGCCAGTCGTCACTATTAAGCAACCAAATCTAACGGAACCTCCTCAAAGAAGAGCAAGGAAATTCAATTCGAGTAATATAAATATTTTCCAAAAAACGAATTGAACTCGCAATAATCGAGAGCACCCAACATTTTTCCACTGCGCCACGACGGCATCTAGTTCTAGCATTATAATTAATGTTATTCAGAGCAAGAACGCGTCAGTATGACGTAAATTACTCGTACTCGTACATTTAAGGCAACAACAAATGAATTTCGACTCTTCAACTTTGCCGTGTTATTTATTACTTCACAACTAAAGTTTTAAATTATGATCCGATTCAACCTACTTTTGATTACAGAATGTTGTTACTATTGGAATTATTTGATGAAATATTGTGTGTAATTAAATAAATAAATAAATCAGCTTCACGCTGTATCCAGCATACAGCGGGGTAGGCAGAGGGAACCTAGTGCTAAGACACTCCGTTCTTCTCTTTGAGGTATTATTTTGTATTGGTGCCTGAGCGATAAAATGAATATATTAAGAAATTATAATTAATTCTAAATAATATCTACTTCATTGACATTTTTTTTTATTTTTCTATAATTGTAATGTATATTTCTATACTAATATTGAATTACTGTAGAGTTTCGTAGTTTAAGACACGCTAGTCTCAATACTTTAAATTCCGCTTTGATAAAATATTGATTTGGTAGTCTATTTATTGACGAAGGCTAAGTTAATCAGTACGGTGTAATATTTCACAGGATCCCAAAAAAGTAGCTAACAAGTGTTTTTATTAAACGATTTAGCTAAAACCAGACAATGAAAAACTACAATTTTTCAGCTTGGGTTGGGTTATTTTTATTCTGAGGGTGCGTTATTACTATAGTAGTATAATATCACTACATATTTCCATGAAAGTAACATGTATTACTCACTGATCGTACGATTCTTGAACCTACAAACTAAGTAACAATTATGACGTAAACAAACAAACGTTTATAGCTGCTTGTTTTATTTATCCTTAACTGATCATTTATATAAGTATAACTATGTTAACATTGTAAATGTAATAACGTAGGATTAATATATATTTCATTTTATATTGTTTATATAACTTCATTCATATTTCATATGGAAATAAGGGAGGCTGTCGTGGCTCAAGCGTGTGACTGTATACAGGGCGGTTGCGCATCCGTTTCCCAGTCGTGGTAAACTCTCGATTAAGGTCCCCTCTGCCTATCCTGCTGTGTGCGGGATACAGTGTGAAACTGATTTTTTAGAGTTCTGAAGATAGTTCTGAATAGAGTAGTATTAAAGGTACAAACATACCTTTAATACTACTCTATTTGCCAGGGATTAATAATATTAAATTACCAAACCACAGGAATCCCTTGGTTAAAAGCAAAAAAATTAATCGCACTACGAAGTAGCCTCCTATCGTTTCTCAACAATATACTACGTACGAGCCACAAATTACTATGCATTGCATAATACATATCTAGTATATAATGTTTTAAGTAATAATTTCAAAGTAGGTTATTATTTATCTTCACTCATTGATCGTGCCTACTGACTGACTCGCATTTTTTTTATTTGTATTACTGTAACTTTAATATTATAGTTAAAATCAAATCAAATCAGCTTCACGCTGTATCCCGCACACGGCAGGGTAGGCAGAGGGAAACTAGTGTTAAGACACCCGTTCCACACTTTCCGCCGAGTTCTGAAGGCATTGTGTGTTGAGTGGCGGAACTCAACGACGCTCTGCCACGACACCAGAGCAAAGACATTATAATATGAATGTAAATAAATATTTCAATTCCTCGAATGGTGATCGAACCCTAGGACCAGTCGCGTTGACAGTCACACTTTGTGTCCCTGAGCCACTACTGGCCGCAACTTTAATAGTTAGACTTAATATTTATATTCCCTTTCCGTTTCCGGTTTACACCACTCAATGTCTCTAAAGACTCTGAAAGACAATAATAAAGAAATTTACTAGTAGATTATATCCGTTTACATCACGAGATACGCGTGCGAAAAATTATTACAAAGAAAAAAGTATTTCTTATCTTAGGATTCCAAATTTATTAAAATAGAAAGTATAATTTAGAAAAAAAACCATATTACGTAGTCTTCGAAATTTTTCCTTTACAAGTATAATTTAATCCAAGAAACATTGATATTTGATTCCACACCATTGCCATTAGACAATATAATCCCACTGGTCCACTATAGTCTATTTTGTATATTATTAATTTTTTTTATACTAATAATTATTATAATAATACTTATAATACGCCGAATCCAAACCCCTTCTTGCTATATATCGCGGGTGAAGATGACGTTGGTGACGATCAGCAACAGGCGATTCTTCAACCTATACGTCGGTCGGCAAGTGTAAGCAATCTTGTGACGACTAATAAAGTCACGTAAGGAGAGGGTTTCTACTTGATGTTAGTACCTCTGATACTTGTGGTGATAGTAGAGTTTGTTTAAGTTAGTTAATGTTTTTTTAATATTTTTGTTTAGCGTCACGCTGTATGTCGCACAGCAAGGTAGGCAGAAGGAACCTAGTGTTAAGACACTCTGTTCCCCATTTTCGCCAAATTCTGGAGACTATGCGTTTTGATTGGCTGAACTCAACACAACATATTGGTTCGACATAAATATAATGCATAGCAAAACGTATGGACCATGGATGTATAGTGCAAGAACAAATTATAATATTATAAAAAAGTACCTCTACTACCTAGTATCCGGTTCAAGTTTACTCACTTGTGAGTCTCACAGTACCGTTTGTCTGCTAGGCACTCAAAGTAAATATTCCACAACCTATAATATTCAAATATTGATTTTCATTGACGCCAGTTGTGGTGCAGGGGTATAAAGTGTGAATGTAAAGCTCAAGGAATTGAAATATTTATTTAAAGTTATATTTACATTTCTTCCATCTGGTGCAGCGGCGTTGAGTTCCCCCACTCAACGCGCAATGCCTCGAAATTACGCGGAAAAGTGGGGAACAGAGTGTCTCAACACTAGGTCCCCTTCGTCTACCCGGCTTCGTGCGTTAATTTTTATTGATTTTAAGATTTGATTTAAATTATTTATATTTCTATATCATTTGGATGTTATAAAATTCATATAACAAACATAAATATTATCAAAACAGGTTAATTTTGACTGAACGCAATAAAAAAAAACAACTTAGGTGCGAACGAGTGACGTAAATCGCAATGGAATATTATAAAGAACCTCAGGTAGGTATTTCCCATGTTCGTAAAAGGTTTTTGCTCTTTAATACTTTCCGTAGTGTTGAGATATAAAAGGTTAAAAAAAAGAAAATAAAGATATATGTATATAAGATGGAAATAAAACAAGATATTTAATCCACGTGACGTACGTACCTACTTAATTTATAATAGTTCAACCGAAATAACGTAGAGATAGAGCGCTTAATCTTTCATTTCGACTTGAACTCCGCTTGTTTTGTTTTAGCTTCACGCGGTATCCCGCAAATAGCAGGGTAGGTAACGGGATCCTGGGAACCTTGTGTGAACATTCTGTACCCTTTAAGATACTTCCGTTCCCTACTTTAATATGAACTAAACAAAAATGTCAACTGCTTCTAGATTCCAGAATTTTAATTCGCATTGAAATTGAAAGTAGCGTTGAGTTGAGGATTTGCATTTGCAACCATTTAGTTGATATATATATATATATACATATATATATATATATATATATATATATATATATATATATATATATATATATATATATATATATATATATATAAATATATATATATATATATATATATATATATATATATATATATATATATATATATATATATATATATATCAACTAATATTATATTAATTATGACATGCATGTGAAAAGCATAAATTGGCACGTTATTTTTTATAACATCATTAACATATTTTTATTTACGTTTTTATTTTTAAAATATTAAAAACGATTGACGCCATCGTGACGAAAAGTGACTGTTAAGTGAGATAGAAGACCTCGGTTAACCTTCGAAAATGCTTCATCGGTGATGCTGGAGGGATGTATAAAAAGGCTACGTAAAAGAATGAGGACCCCCGGGCATATATCAAGAAGTTGATGACAATAGACGAGGTCGAAAAGATAAGAGAATTAAGGGACCGTAGCGTTTAATATTGTATCGCTTGATATATATAATTACGGGTTCCTATGAACTTTGTTGATTGATATTTACAATTAAAAAAATATTGTGATTTCGGCGTTAGGTTCCGCCATCTAGCATATACAGGTTTTAAACACGCTGAAAATAAAATATTCTTTAGGTAAAGTGTCAACACTCCGATCTCCTTTTTCGAGTTTTATTCTTTTCTTCTTTTTTGGGGAGGGACGAGAGTAGCTCGCCTCTGAAGAATAAATACGAGCTCTGATGACGGACTCTCGTCAAGAACAGCAGTAGCACAGGAATAGGTTGGGTCCCGTTGCGACGAGGCGGAAACGTGCCGTGAGATAGGGCGAACGAAGTCACGTCACCTCTTACGGCGACAGCGCCTGTTGAGAAGCGAACCCGCTACCGCACATTGCTGTCAGGGAGGTGAAATTTTGTGTTTAGTTACACGACATCTTAAAGGCCGGCAACGCACCTGTTCCTCTGGTGTTACACGGGGCCGTGGGCGGCGGTAATCACTTACCATCAGGTGACCCGAACGCTCGTTTGCCGTGTCTTTTCCACAAAAAAAAAAGTTACACGACAATGGATTCTGATACGATGAATAAGGAAAAATTGAATGGGTGCTGTGTATTGGTAATATTCGTAATTCATTTTTCTAAGGATCAGCGATGAGTGCAGATACTAAGAAACTTATGGATAAAACGTCCTTTTAAATCTTTGCCGATAAAAGACACGTGTAATGATATTTCCTATAAAATGAAGATTAATAACTTTGATTACACATTAATCTCTTGTTACTACAAAATACTTATTAAACTACTTAATTTAAATAAATGATTTTTTAATTATTTTCTAAGGAATTTCAGAGTGATTAGCCTTAGTCCTTGATCATAATATTTTAAATGAGAAATAATACAAAGTAGTAAAATATATTTTAATCAGTTTTAGGTTCTTTTTCCGTAACCGCATGAATTTGAGATACCGAATTGAGTAGCGGAACTTAACGCTGTGTTTCATTTTACGCGAACGAAGAAATAAAAAAAATCCTCTGTTCAAACCCACAATCATTGCGTTTGCAGTCAGGGGATCTCTCTTTGCACCAACAGCCTCATTTTATATATATTTTGTGATTTTAATAGTACGTAAATTTGTCTTAAATAATACATTTAATTTTTTTAGTGCTCATTAGTTCAAGTTAATGATCACTGTAATTATAATCCTATTATATCGACCTAGAATTTTTGTTATTTTATTGTTTTTTTTACTTTTTAGGGTCCCGTACCTTTTGAGGAGAATAGGAACTTTTAGGATAGGATTTTCTAATATTTCGTAATATTTTCAATTCATTTCTTACTGGGGATTTAGCACCTATTAGTTCTATTTAATGCAGCATCTACTGTGCAAAATGTATTTAAATTAATTATATTGTGTGAAAGCAGACATAATCCTGAATGAGTCGAACCTAACATCGCTTTGTATGGCTAACGGATAACAAACCAAATTGACAATTTTTTTTATTAATTCATAAACTTAATAATTACCTGAGTTAAAAACGAATCTGTACCCATTCCGTATAATCAGATTCTTCCTTACTGCATTATAAGGATATCAATGTACGTATGAAGTAAGAATCGGTTATACCACAAAAACTATGCAATATTTGGTACTTACATATGTACGTTGTACGCCAAGGTTGTGTTTATGTATGTAATTTTAAAAACAGGTTATCTTAACACAAAAAAGATATGCAGGTATCTATAGATACTATATAAAACTATATATACGTTTATTATACAAGAGGAATCATTATTATTAAATTTGCATTCTAGTGATTTTGCTTATAAAATCAGTATCATTTTTAATTATTTATAAAATACTATACTGAGGCCGTCGTGGCGTAGGGGATAAGGATGTGACTGTAACGTGACGGTTGTGGATATGATATCCATTCAAGGGAATGAATTATTTATTAAAATTTTCATTTCTACGCTCTGGCACCACAGCAAAAGCTTGGCGTTGAGTTCCGCCACTAAAAACTGAATGCCTCAAAAAGTTCAGCGGAAAGTGGGGAACGGAGTGTCTTAGCCACTATTTCCCTCTGGCTACACTTTTGTGAGCGAAATGCACCGTGAAGTACTATTGACGGCTTCACTTGTTTTGTTTTGTGGTAATAAATAAGATTTGTACATAAACATTCGTAACCTCTCAAGCTCTATCGTTTATGCGACATTTTTCACTGTCAATGTAATATAGCCTAAAGTCTTCCTCAATAGATGGACTAGCAATCGACCACAAAAACTTTAAATTTTATGGTATTAATGTGGAAATATAGATGATATGAATTATAGCTCTGGTCGTTAATGGCTATATGATGATTGTGGACTCGAATCCCACGCCAAAGATTTTTTTGTATATACAAGAGGTCGCAGTATATTTGAGAGTCGCGAGTTTTGCAGATTCAGCGGAAATACTTCCTTGCTCTATCTAGCAAACTGCGGTATCGGACTTCATAAAAAGGTAGTGAATGGGGAACGAAAGATTTGTAACTATTTTTATTTCTTTCTTTCATTTAATAATTATTTATTTCCGTTTTAGGAGATTTTATTTTATAGTAATTTCTCTTGGTCTTGCACCAAGACAAAGCGAGGCGTGGTATTACGCCACTCAACATACAATGGCTCTAAAATAGGATGAAAAATAAGGAACATACAGAGTTAACACTAGGTTCCCTCCGCCTACCGGGATGCAGTGTGAAAATAATTTATGTTCTTACGTGAACTGAATAAGTTACAGATAATTATGTATGATGTATATATAGAGCATATTATGATAACCATTCTTTGTTAGATTCTGATTAAGTAGTAAGTTCATTGTTAAACATCTAATATATATATTTTAAAATTAACGAATATAAATTAATCTGTTTGTTCCGAAACAAAGAAAACCCGAAATATCATTTTTGTATAAATAAAAAAATATTTTTAAACGATTTTGATATTTTTTAAATTAAAAATAAAGAAATGAGTTAAAATAAGCTAACCATTTTATTAAAGTGAGACACTGTTTGATTGCGCCACTATAATGGAATATTTTATAACTAAATTCTTACTCTTTAACCCGTATTATTCGAGGGAAATGTAAATATAAAACAAAGTAATAAAAAGGCAGCTTCACGCTTTTTCCTGCATAGCAGGGTAGGCAGAGGGAATCAGCCGAGAAGAAATAGTGTAAAGGCACGTTATACGTTTCCTACTTCCGGCTCTACAAATTAATATTTTTTGTAAAAATAAAAAAATTACAAGACCAATATTTAAATTGATGCAAAATATATTTTCATTAATTACTTGTTTTTTCTTTATTTTTGTTCAATTAATACATAGCAGGTGTTCATAATAAATTCAGTAGATAATTCATTCAAATTTTAATAAGTAATATTATTTATCTACTGTCGGTTTTAAATGGGCCATCTTTATATACTTATACAGACTTGCGAAGGTCTTCCCAACCTCAACACGCCAGTAAATGTAAATTAAAAAAAAACACTATCTTCATCTAGAACCATCTAAATTAAACCTGAATTAAAAAAAACTTACCTTTTTTCTTTTAAATCACATACACAAATCCATAAACGAAAACCAATTTTTTGTTCACAGCACTATTTTTATTTGGCGCGAGTTTTAAAAGAGAGAACGTAAAATAAAAAATGGCCGACGCGTTTCGGCGCGCGTTCGTTTAACACTGAACTTGCTTCTTGCGCTTGCGCTTCTGTTATTACACAGATTTTGAATTTTCAATCAAAAATCAACCTTATATACCAGAAATAACGCATATATTCTAATGGCGGAGACAATGAATCATTTGTGACAACAAAATAGGCTTTATTGCTTAAGAAATAAGGCTATTTTGATAATAAATTAATTAAAAAAACAGATCGCTTTTAAAATGCATACAAAAATAAGCATTATCATTATTAAAATAGAGTAGAATCTAAATTGTTATTATCGTTTTCTTAATTTAGCGTATTTTCCAAGATTTCGAGGCTATACCATCAGTTTCGACAGTGAGAAGTGCAGGTTGCATTATAAACGAATCGTGCAATTTAATGTTGTAATATCGTTTAATATTTTATTTTGTGCTATGTTATTGTTGCTATTACTGTACTATTATAAGATTTTATTTTTATTAAGCAATTTTTGATGTGGTTACGCAGATTTTGTTGCCAGTTTTTTGTTTTCATTTGTTTTGTTTTGATCTATTTTAATTGGATCAATCGCCTATATTTTGCTATTCGAAAATGTAAGACGTAGTAATTAGTTAGAATAAAATATTTTCATTTAAAATATGTAAAATAGAACCCAAACATCCTTTTGTCTTGGCTTAATTTGTTATAGTTAATAATTATTTAGTTATAGTTATACAAAACATAATTATTTTTTAGCTTCACGTTGTGTACGAGAGAACCCGGGGGCTGGGAACCAATTGTTAAAACATTTCGTTCCCGTTAAGATACTTCCGGTGTCCATTTTCTGCATCATTCTCGAGACATTGCGTGTGACTGACAAACTTAACGCCCAACTTTGTGATGTTGCCAGAGAAAATTGGAAATCCAACCCACAACTTCGTGTTTATAATCAAAAGCTGTACCACTGAATTCTTAAAATGATTCAGTTACATGCTTATCTTACTTCACAATGTTTATTGACAAAATATTTTTGAAAGTAACCATACATTTTTAATCAATAGGCCTTAATTAATAATCTATGTGTTTACATCATTGTATTCAACTTTAGTATGGTATAAAAAAAAAACGTTTGTCATACGATACCTAATATATGTATATACTTCTAAATACTATAAAATTATTTGGCATTCATATACAATAATATGAATTATTATTCATATTAAAATCTAAGCATGGTATAGTACCATATCTAACTATACCCACGACGGTTGTGGATTTGATGTATGAAAATACGTATAGTCATTTTCACACTTTTTGGTAAAACAAAATAAGGCATTGAGTTGAGTTGAGTGAGATACAATAGCATTCCTTTCTCTAGATAAGATTATTAGGATAGTTTTATATTTTACGCCGCGCTTGTCTCGTTACTAGAGTAAGAAAATGTAGATATTAAATATTTAATTTCCCCGGGAAGGACCCACAACCATCGCAATTACACTTTTGTGCCACCGGGCCACGACGGCCTCAATATTTTTGTAAGTAACTTTAATATGTTTTATTGCGTTATTTAATTTTGTTCAAGACAAGAGAAAATAAATTTAACGGTCTTTCGCACGTAGGGTATGCAGAACTCTATGTTTTTATACTCTACTTTTTGTACGAATGCGAAAAGATATGTTCAGTGGCGGAATTCAACGCTAGCGCTCGTCGTAATCGTTTATTCAATTAACAATATTAATTTACATTTATTGTTCTTTTTATTGTTTATAAAAGAATAGCATTCTTGTACAAAACTATAGGTACATTGTTATATTATATTGCATTGCAGTCAATAGGCACATATATTTATGAGTTTCAAGTAGGAATTTTAATTAGTGTAGTTAATAATAACAGGAGGTTCAATGTAAGAGGATTAATAAGTTCGTTCTACTTATTCTGTAACCATATTATGTATTTTTCCTTTTCACGCAGTTTTGCGCATTAAGTAATAAAAGCGAAACATAAGTTGCTTGCGAGTTCAATGTAGTCGTTAATAGGTCCGCTTCGCTCGCGGTGGACAACGGGCTGCTGTGCTATCCAAGTTCGAGGCCTCCGCCAAAGAATGATGTGCGGAAAGGTCCAAAGCGGAGACATACATACCGTCTCCACTGGAGACGGTATGTATGAAAAACGAAATTCTGGTTGTTGATAAATCTCTCCGCTTGTCTCGTCTCCGCTTTGGTAGTGCCCGGGCCTGAGATATAAATATAATTTGAATTACTTTAAATAGGAATCGAACCCACAACTATCATTTGTATAGTCTGAATGTACCAGTGCCCCGTGTGGACTAATTATGTATTGTATTTTTTAATATCCATTTTTTATGGTGGGCCATATGCATTTTTAGGTGAAGACAAAGAATTTTTTGGTGAATCATTTAACATTGCCATATTTTTTATATTTCATTATTTTTTCTACCAGTGAGAATCGAACCTACGATCCACGTAGTCAGTCAGTTCATTTTTCAACTGCAGTTTATTCTCACACATTTTACCGGTGTACACAGAAGGAACTTGTGTCCTGTACATTCCGTTATCCTTGTCACACACACCCTTATTCAACTCAATATGTGTCAGAGCGGAAAAAGAAAACAATGCATTCGCACGTGTGGGTTTCAAACCCCAACTTCTGGATGACCTACACACGTATACACGTGTTATGTAAGTATATTTTATTTATGTATTGTATATTTTCTAGAAGCTATCTTAATTATTAATTCATTTTATTTTCTTTTTTGTCACGATTTTTATTCTTGTTAACAATAGCATGTCATAACTACTTTTTCAAAACAATTTTCAACTTGACAGTGGTTATGTACAAAATTGGTGTATAAACATTTATCGTATTTTATTGTTATTATTTAGATGTGGGTATTATATTTAGGGCTATCAGTATCTCTTATTTGATAAGAGATACTGACAGCATTTAATCATTTTATTAAAAAAAGTTAAAATCACTAAAACAAATTAAAGAATATTGTTACATATTATCGAAATTTACTTAACTTAAATATTCTATGAAGAGATTCTTTCACAAGTAACAAAATTATGGTGATATTTTTAAAGATTTTTATCTATAAAAATCGCACTCTCCTCGATTCATCTATTTATACTACTATGATACAGACAAACACACAGGTCGGTTTTAAGGTACTAACACAACTTTTTACCGAAGGGTACTAGCTTAGACCATTTGTTTAACCTATTCTATCCTGCATATTGCAGGATAGGGAGAAGGAACCTGGGCACATAGCATTCCACATTTGAAAATATTGAATAATTAAATTCGAAACCATAATCGTAGTCTCATATTGTGCCATTGTACCACGACGGCCCCCCTCTAATCCCCTTGTCCCAAAAATATCTCGCCTAATAAGAAAGCTAAGAGTAACATTAAAATAAAAATATTCTTTATAAGATCACTTTGTTATCCATCCGTCTGTTTGTTTGTCTGTTTGTTTGTTTGTATATCCGTCAAGAGCCGTCTCAGGTACGCTTAAAGATATCGACTTTAAAATCAAACCGTATACTCAGATCTACGGCCCCATGATTTCCTGAAATCGTATTTATACATTTACGTAAAAAAAAGATATGGCCGTTTATATCGCAAAAAACATGTATTCGACACTATAAAGGAAATCAAAATAATAAGTTGCTTCCGGTTAATCTAGAATTATCAATATTGGCAGCTGGCATCTGCAGGTAGTTCTAGTTCAGGAAATAATATTTGTGGTTAAATCGTAAGGCTATTAAGCCTTGAAAAGGGGGCAAAATTTGGTATTAAAGCCACTAAGTTCAAGGTATTGGATGAAAGGGCTTGAATTTCAGAAAAAGCTCGAGATCTCGGGCTGTTGAGCTGAGGTGAGCTCGAGCTGTACTTGTACGATTTTTTAATAAGGCCATTACAAGCAATTTTGAATCATCAAGTTACATAGAAATGTCTACATCCCTACGAAGCTTTGTTCATACATTACGTGACAATTAGACAATTAAATATTACAAAACAAAGGCCACTCGATAGATTCTGCAAAAACATATTCGTGACGCGAGTATTATACGTGATTTTTTCTCACATTATCACTTTCCAGGCAACTCTACTACTGTCAACAATAGAGATTTTTTTTTTATATAAAAATATTTTATGCCAAGAGATACGTACCCAGAGAGATGATACGTAACTCAGTATTAGGAAACTTGTCCCGAATATTTAACGGATGGGGAGGGAAGAAGAGGGAGATTTTTCGTCTCAAAAAATCGCTAGCACTACGTGGCTGTTTGAGACGAAATCGTCATCAAGGGCGGCCGTGCTAAAACACTCTACATTCCGCCAATTTTATAGATATAGTGTATTGCGTGGCGTGAGTACGACTCGCTGTATGATACAAACATTCATCGAGAAGGAATCAAAATTAACCACGATACTTTAACTTTTATTTTATATTAAGAATCATGTTAAACCTTAAATTTTCGTTATTCTTCTTTTTGCTCCGTTCTATTGACGAAGGACGGCCGGTTAGACTTATTTAGTAGATACAGCAAAGTGTAGGTATAACATTCGTTAAATTGGTTGTTTCTTGTAGTTGTATATATATAAATAAACTAACTTTTTCAAAAGCATTAGAGAGAATCTAGTATTAAAACATCTTGTTATTTGGGTGACCGAATGCACTTTCAATGTGTCATACATAACTCTTAGTAATTTTCATTTACGATGACAGCCGAATCCTTAGGCTAAAGCTAGTCAGTTTGTAAAGTGATCACTAAAAAATATGCTTTACGCTATATTTCACACACAGCAGGGTATGCAGAGGGAATTTAACGTTCCGTTACCTATTTCTCTCGGAATTCTGGAGACATTGCGTGATGAGTGGCAAAACTCTACTTCTCGACAAAAGATCAAAAAAATTAAAATATTAATAATTCATTACCTCGAACCCACGACCTGTTGCGTACACAGTCACACCCTTGTGCCACATCTTCAATAAAAATATTCAAAAATTTTAAAAAATATATTTAAAAAGCACAAGTTAATTTTTGCTAAAAATAATTCTATGTAGCACGTGCTCTGTACCTACTCTTATGAATGCTGTTTTTATCACGCCTTCAAAATTATGTGCTTAAATAAATTCACATTTAAATAAATCAAGAGGCCACTCGTGGCGCAGGGGCACAATTGTGCGATTGTAAGCGCGACAGGTTGTGGGTTCGATTCCCACAAGAAGAAATGAGATATTTAATATTTTCATATTATCATTTTCGCTCTGGTAACAAGATGAAGGGCGGTGTTGAGTTCAGCCAATCAACACGCAATTCCTCCAGAATGGGGCTGAAAGTGGGGAACGGAAGTATCTTAATGAAAAGGAGTGAATACTAGGTTTCCAGGTTCTCTCCGCTTACTTTGTTATATTAGGAACACAGTGTGATGCTAAAAAAAGTGATGCGAATTAAAAGGAAGTTACAATCTAGTAAAGTGGAAAATGGGGAGTAGAGTGTCTTAATTCTAGGTTTCCTCAACCTACCCTGCTAGAAAAATGGAGTCTATCCGTATGAATTCTATCCGTATGTGCTTCTATAAATCATTGTATCCACATATTTATATATTTAGTATAACATTTGCATACTTAATTTTAATGAACACTTACATATGTAGCAAGCTATTAATTTCTTTTATTACTTCCATACAAAACCGGTTAATTATAGACTACTGTGGAATAAGTCAAGAATATTTCAAGGTAAATTAAATAAATAAATCAGCTTCACGCTGTATCCCGCGAACAGCAGGATATGCAGAGGGAACCTAGTGTTAAGACACTCAGTTGCCTACTTTCCGCCGAATTCTACAGGCAGGTGTGCTGAGTGGCAGAACTCGACGCCGTGCTTTGCTTCGACACCAGAGCGAAGAAATGGAAATTTAAATTTAAGTAAACATTTAATTTCCTCGATTAGGATTGAACCCACAACCAATCGCGTTTACAATCACACTTTTTTTACTACTGGGCTAGAATAAGCTTAAATTAATATAGTTTTGGGATTTCCGTGATACTCGTTACAAAAGTTTACCATCAATGTACTCATATTAAGAGGCTGTAATTTTTTTTTTAGCTTCTAACTGTATCCTGTACATAGCAGGATAGGCAGAGGGAACATGGGAACGTAGTGTTAGACTCTCGAATTCACAGCCGTTACGTTAACAGTTACATACTTGTGTCTCGGCGCCACAACTGCCTCAACTTTTACTTTAATTCAACGACTGTTATGTTAATTTATTATATTATTTTATAACTTATCTATAGGCACATATGAATAAAGTTAAGGTATCAAATTTTTTAATTCGTAAAGTTATTTACAGGATACTAAAACACAAACAATCGGTTTTTAAATAATAAACCATTTACCCTAAAATGCATTTAAATAGTATCAAATAATTAGCCAAAGGTATTATTATGAGATTATATATGAAATTGTTTTATATTTTTTTCAATTGACGAATAAAGGTCAAAATTAATATTTTAAAGTTAGTATGTCGTCGTTAGTATGTTTTATTTTCTTCCTATAAAAGAGTAACATTATGTTGTGTTTTATTATAAGTATACTATTTAAATTTCGATTTTATAAAAACTTGTCATTTCCCTCGAGTGTCTCTATTCGGTGAAATCAATATATATTATAAAATTACACTATATATTTTCATGAACTCATCCTGGAACCTGTTGAGTTCTAACGAATATAGCAACTGAAAATACCAGTCGAAATATTATCGATTATTATTAATCGATCATCGACAATCAGTTATCGATCGTAGATCGTGGATCATTGATTCCTGATTATTGCCGTATATTTTGCCGTGTGATCCCAGCCTAGAATAGGATCATCTTGGTACTGGTTGTGTCGCAAGAGGTGACTAAAGTACGTGTGGTAGAGTCACGTCGCCAGCAATTGCAACATACATGGCTGCCCATGTCTACTCGATTGGATCATTACCGCCCCCGGCATTTAAAACCGGCGTGAAGTAGTGGCTTTATGCCACTGCGTTTCGCATCAGGTAATGCCGGACCCCGGTGCCCAACCCACTAAACGCCGGAAAGGCCGGAAACGCACCTGTAACTCCTCTGGTGTTGCACGGGGCCGTGGGCGGCGGTAATCACTTACCATTTACACCAGGTGACCCGAACGCTCGTTTGCCGTGTCTTTTCCATAAAAAAAATGAGTTTTGGATTAAGAATTACGAATTAAAAATTACGTACTATGAACTAAGGGTTGTAGAATCTACAACCTTTAATCCTTTATCCACAATGTAGATTAAAGATTAAAGGTTAAGAATTAAGGATAATGGCTTACACATTATAGATTAGTGAATAAGGAGTAAGCAACACAAATAACAGATTGCCGATCGTAGATTACCGATCATCGATTAACGATCTTGGATTATCGATTACTTAGCTATCGATTATCGATTTAATTGCCGTCATACCTAAGGCTAGGACGAGGTCCCTTATAGCCGCTACTAGATGAAGCCTTAGATAAAAACTAGTTTTATTAAAAATGTGACAGTTAATTTCATTGAGTGTTTTTTTTTATTTCTTTATTTTTTTGCTGCCGCTGCTGCTGCCGCTGTACATCAAACAATGAAATGTCATGACTCTAAATTTTACCGCTTATCTTACTATCCAAGAAAAATGTAAAGCTGTAAACAATATAATAATATCTAAACCAAATAACATACAAATTTGTGTGGGCAGAATAAAAAAAAGAAGAGGTAATCGGCGTAGTAAACACGATTGTGTGGGAAAATCGATACGAAAAAAAAGAGAGGGTTAATTTTGAAATTACTAGATTTTTTAAGTAGAAAATGTAAAGAGATAATAAATATGCCTACCAGTAGAATAATCGTAGTTGTAATCTTGTATGCGACTGTGACGTAGACAGATAGGATTAATCAATCTTGTGATAAATGACTGCGTATTCTTACTGTCTAATCTAGACATATTTTTTGGATTGCACGAATTCTGTCTGAATACTTCGTTGTAATAGAGTTGTCAGCGTGCGAATAGAAACGAACGGTTGAAGAATGGGTCAAGTATTTAGTAAATTTTATATACAAATTAAAGTTAAATATTTTAATATAGTATTACTGTTATAGTACAGTTTTACCTTCTGAATCTAAATGATGTGAAGAAAATTGAGGTTGATATAATAAGATACTTATATTATAATAGTGAATTAAGGAATTTACAGTAACTTCAATAGGCAAAGCGCGGCGTTGAGTTCCGCCATTCGGCAAACAATGCCTCCAGAATTCGAGAAGAACGGAGTGTCTTAACACTGCATATAATAAATCATAACTGACTGTACATAGAAGATATAATTATGAGAAAAACATATATCCATGTAATAGAATCCAAAACAATGATTCTCAATTTTTTGTCTATTTGTCCGTCGGTACATTTGTGCACGCTAATGACCGATTGTTTGTAAATCAGTTCATATTTTGAAAAGTTACATGAATATGAAGTACAAAAACAAAATCCTACTTTATTAAATTGGCTTAAACTTTAGCTTTGTATAGATATTGTCCGAAAAATATATATACATATGTATTACCGAAATCTTCATTTACTTCCCCACACAGACGAAGCAGAGGGGAAAGCTAATACTTTCATTAAGTATAAGCGCAAGAAACAAACGAAAAAATTCGGCTTGGAACGCGGAAGCAAGAAATGAAATTCATCAGAAATTCCCAAATCGTTTCAGTCTGGTCGTTAGGGCTAATGAAAGAGGTAAATGTACCCCTAAAGTTCATCAACCACCGGGTGGCTGATGAACTTTATGAGTGAACATATCATATGATATTTTACACGTTTGCTTGAAATTTGGAAAATAAAATTAAAATTGATGATTGTAAATCATAGACACCACAGTGTCGCAGTTAGTTAAAAACGATTGTTTTCTTAATAATATTAGTAAAGTTTTTTTTTAGGTTCATGCTGTCTCCCGCACATAGCAAAGTAGGTAAAGGAACCTGAGAATCTGATGTCAAGACTTTTCCCATTCCATTTCCGCGAGAAAATGAAAACAAATTAAATATTACGTTTCTCCGAGTGGGGATCCAACTCACAATCCTCTCATTTACAGTATCTACCCATTGCGCCATGACGTACTCGATATAAAGATATATATTTCCTTCACTAATAAGTACTCGTACAGAGAAATAGAAATAATATAATTAGTATAGTTCAACCGATCGATACTATGTAGTCTTATAAAATTAAATAGCATACATTCTGGACTAAAGCCAGGAATATTAATAAGGTAAATGACAAAGTACAAGCCGCAGACTTTGCTAACATGCAAGTCATTGCACAAAGAGAAGCAACAAGACGTTTATATTACGTTAGTTTTTTTTAGCACCACGTTATATCCCGAACAAAGCAATATTGTTAAAACACTCCGGTTACCATTTTCCGTTGAATTCTTGAGGCATTGCTTGTTGAGTGGCGGAACGCAGCGCCGCGCTATGCCTCGTTACCATAGCGAAAATTTAAAAATATTATTTTTTTTCTTTCCGTCGAGTGGGAATCAAACCAACAACAATGTTAATGCAATATTATATATGTACATATAGATAAAGGCGATATAAGACAATGTAATTACATAATCTAAGGAATTTCCTAACACAGGACTCAGGAAATTTATATACGTTTTTGATATTGAGGCCGCTGTAGCGTAGCGTTTGGGAGTTTGATTTGTTTTCGTTTCTTTTTTTTTTGGTAATAAGACACAGCGTTGAGTCTCGCCATACAATGTTTTGAATAGACAGTGGGAAATGGAGTGTCATGTTAGGTACCTACGATGGTATTATATGCGGAATAATTCGTAAACCTATAAAACTTAAATTATAATAATTTTATTTTGACAATATTAAATATACAAAATTTAAAATATTCCTTTGTTTTTTGTTTATTGTTAATTATTTAAGAAAAAAATTGGAAAATGCAAAAAAAAAACTCTAGTTTATTGTGTATCGTGTATCTTTTAACAGAGCGAGTGTTACGGATAATTTATCACGTCACGTACACTCTCAGTGAAATAGAAAGTCACGTATTATAATGAATTCTGATTATATTTTGTGGCGTGTATTGAAATTTTATTTGGATATTTTTTTCGTTAGTCAATCACATAGAAGATTTTTATGATAGGCAGAGAGGATCTGGGAACCTAGCGTTAAGACTACACTTCGTTTTTCACTTTCAACACTCGCACGGCTCGACTACGACTCCTAACGTTCCGTTTGTAGGGATGTGAGATAAATTAAAAAAAAAGTTGATAAAATGTAAATTTTATAATATCCGATTTTAATTTTAATTAAAAGCTCTGCTTTTAATTGATAATGCTCCGGAGCCATCCTGTGAATTTACAATATCTTGTCGAAGTCATAAAGGTGATGTTTTTACCACCTCTCTCATTCAATCCTGAGACCAAGGTATCATTTCTACATTTAAACTTACAGCACTACCGATCGTGAATGCATTCTTACTTTTTTGGCAATATTTTAATATTGTAAATGCAGTAGAAAACACTAAAACAGCAGAAATTTTGCTATATATAAACCTCGAGAAAATCGACTTGGAAAAAAAATCCTGAATTGTTTAACGCTATGACGGCAGTATTTTATCTCCAAACTGCTGCGTACTACACGAAATTCTACACCTTTGAAGATTATTAGACGAAGAAGATTTTACTAAACTCTTTATACAGTCTATTTTAAAAACTAAAAAAATATTTATCGATTTTTTTTATAGGCCTTTAAGATATGCTTGAATCGCAAGTCCCAGATGCTATTTAGAGCTGGACAACCGCATGATTAATATACGGTGCTCATTTTTAATGCTAAGTTTCTCAGTATTTACCTTTTTCTTTCATCTTCGCGCTGTATCTAGCTTACAACCCTCTCCTTACTCTGTGATAGGCAGAGAAGCCACTTTCTGCCGATTTATTTCGACAATTTTTTGTAAGAACTTAAACTAAGCGCCTACTATAAAAGTATGGCAATATCTCATTCTGGTGACTCCCTGTGGCATATATATAGACATTAGAATATAATATTGCCATACCCTTGCCATACTTGATACGCAGCAATATTTCAAAAACGGAGTGTTTAAACACAAAGTTCCGTCTGCCTATTTTGCTATATGCATGATACTGCGTGAAGATAAAAAAAGAGAACATCTGTGACATATACGTAAATTTTCACTAAGACACAGTTTCTTATACAATATGTTTGTTACATACATTGCACTGTAGATTGGGGTAGATGGAAAAAAATATATATTTTTGTAAATCTTATTTAATCAGCAAATATTATATTTCTTTGTCAATAACAAAATAATTCATTTTAGTATTAATATATTTCATGTTGAAATTTTTGATTATCTTTGGGTTTTTTTGTACGTTCACAAATGTATACTCACCTCCTCATTATTTGAAAACGTTCCTGTGTCACTCTAAGAAAGCTTGAGTTCCATTTATTTAATATCCCTTGCTAAGAGAAATCTTTCAGTTCAGGCAGCGCACTTATGAAATTTACTTCCTAACCCCATACTGGCTGGCAGCCTGGCTCTTAATACTCTTAAAAACAAATTAAAACAATAGTTTCTTAACCTTAATTAGAATTTTTATGTATTTCTCTTTGTATTTTTCTTTATTATTTTATTTTTTCTTTTTCACCTTCTTTATGTCTTTGTTATATATTTATATTTTTGTATGTTTATATAAGTATAATAATTATATGTTTATGTAGGTAAAGTTATATTGATTAATTTTAAGTAAATTTGTATGTAGGTTTATTATTATTAACGTAATATTTAGATAACGCATCCAAAATGTTTCTCTTAGCGTCTCTTTCTAACATCTCTTTATATTTAAAGTTTTGTGGTAGAGATCTCTATTGTATGTTTTCTGTACTTTCTTTCTTGTGTGGCATATAAATAAATTATAATTATTATTTTATATTGAACTATAAAAAAAAAAAAAAAATTATTTTTGCTACCGCCATCTACAAACAAAAGTTTAAGTCATTGTGTACTTGCTGTTACGCGGAGTATTAATTATTATAATTTATAACCAGATGGCATAAGACGATTATTTATGTTATGAAACATGTACGCCGTTGCAGCGTTGAGTCCCGCCACCCACAACATTCAACACGCAATGCCTCCGGAATTGGCCAGAAAGTGGGGAACGGAACAATTTTTATTATTTATTAATAATTTATTATTAATAAATAATAATAATAATAATAATTATTTTTATATTTGATTAAAACACAAAAAATGTCCCAAAAATTAAGAAGCAATTTTTTCAAACAAAATAATTGATAAAATTATCATTGTAAAATAAAACACCATTTGTCAATAATGACTGACACAGACACAAACACATAAACTATTCAAGCGATAACGCCGTACACGCCTCATTCATGAAATCGAGTCTACGACTCGATTTAGATTTAGACAAAATGAAATCGAGTCGTAGACCAAATGGCGGCTATGTAGAATTGTGCAAAATAGAACGAGAGATATCTCTTTCTTGTTCTGGTATATTTTTTGATAATGAAAAGTAGCAAATCAACAACGCTTAGTAGTATTTTTGTAGTAGTATTTATTCGTAACGTCACATGAAATATACTACCTATGTATAAATATCATGAAATAAGAAAAAATCCAACATCTATACTGTTGAGGTAACTTGTTTAATTTCTTTAGGTATGGGTTTGAAATATTTTACCCTATATGCTGTTCCCGTAAAAGGAGCGCAGACGCTTCCATCCTGTATATAAGTATCACTTGACTGGCAAATATCTAAAGAGTTAGTCATTTATCATTGCGAGTTATCTCAAAAATGGGACAAAACACAAAATACAAAAACGCTAATCGCTAGGTGCTTTCAAAATTAACCCGCCCGCTCGGACTCATTTTCCTAGACATGTAGGTGCATTGTGTTGAATTTAAAATAATTTATTTATCTATAATAATAATTATTATTTATTTTTTTATTTTGATTGTATCTCTAATTATTAATTACAATATTGAAAGTTAGCTACGTAGTATCCGTACCCACTATTCACCCAATTTCCAAGGCAGCGCGTGTTGAGTAGCGGGAGACAACTCCGCGTTTTGTCTTGTTAGTTTGTCATTGTCAAATGGAGTAAGGATCCCACATTACTTCGCATTCATCAACACACAACCGTCGCGACTACTTTTAGTAGCTGCGACGCGAGAACCTTATGTACAGATTTCCATAAGGTTATCAATTTGACTATAGTTTTATTTCTTTTTTTATTGGTAAGCCGATTTCGATGATTGTTTTTTATTTGAGAGCATGGCTTCCCATGTGGTTTCGATGATTCTTTTTTTATTGGAAAGGATACACTTCAAGGGTAGTTTTATGAGAGTTTGGTTAGGTTAGTATATGGGATCCGATGGAAGTCGGTCTTTTTTTTATGAAATGCTAATTTTCCTTAAAACAATATATTTCTTATTAATAAATTTTCACAAAAATAAAGATATATGATGAAGATGAAAAAGATATTATCGTATGGTTTATATATAGCCAAGTTGCTGTTAAATCAAAATACATACATACAAACATACATACACATATACATACATACGTACATAAGTATAAATATAACCTTATCAAGCAACATAGCAATGAGATTTAAACGTAAACTTAGCCGTAGAATTTGATTATATAATTTTTTCGCAATTCCGCTCAGCCCAAGAGGCCGCCACGACACTAATACTACTATATAAAACTACTTCCGTGCGATTTTTTGCTTAAAATATACAGTTTTAAGCCCCTTAATTATATATTTTGTCAAATTATGTATTAAGGAGAAAAAATATACTGCATTCTTGCAAAAAAGTACCACATCTCCATTTTTTATGCATTAAGATTTTGCAAAATTATATTTTGTTTTGGATGATTTTAGTAAATTCTCATAACTCACAATTTTTTTATTTAAACGTCTTTTAACATTAAATGTTTTTATCTTGTAGCGACTGACTGTTATCCTAAATCGTAGGACTGTTTACATAAATTATATTTTAGCCTTAGTAAGTTAATCTGGCTAGATAAATTGCTGCATGATCTGTTACCATCTACATCTATCTTGGCATAGCCAAGAGGAAGATACTATTTACGATGGTATTGGGTTCAAACGCGATTCGGAGCAGTGTAGATAATATACTCCTACATCACTGGGCAAGGTAAATGGTAGTTAAGTAGGTCACTATGTTTTGCCTCTTTCACAAAATACGCAGATAAAAAATATGCAATAATCTTTGAGAAAATAAATACAGCTTAAAAAATATTTATCACCAACAATTTACGTCATGGAAATGTTTTTTTTTATTAAAAAAAAATACTAATAATAAAAGGATATTCCTTTATATCTTTGAGAAAACATTTATTACAGGTGGCTCATTTACAAACAATACGATAGCAATTGATTATACATGCATATAATAATAATAATAATAATATGAGAAAGAATACAAAAAAAACAACTCGATGAGTTTCGATAAGAAGCAATCAGTGCACTCGGTCTCGAATATCATAACAGAGGGCCTAGCCAAGTGGCATTTCTAACTTTCTGTACGTTTTGACAATAATCGTTATCGAAAACGATAATTTGGTAGCCAATGTCACAACCAATGACATTTTAGTGTCTGACGCTTCTTCTACGTTAGAGTAGAAGACACTCAGTTTTTGTTATCTATAATTATCGAATTTTTCTTTGTCAATTGAAGGAAGTGAACTGTCACAACTGTCATTGTCACTGTAAGTGATTGAAGTATTATAAGGTACGTAGTTTTTATATTTTTATTATTATAATTAGCTTTACCATAAATTTTAAAGTATAAAATGTAACATGTAAAAATTATTAAAACACTACAGGTATATCCTATTAAAAAACATGCTTCGCAAAGTATTAGGACCTTGAATAAGTTCTCGCAGTTTTTGAAAGATGGCGTTGCGGCACTCTGTGTATTCTGTGGTACCAAAGTAGTACTATATGTAACCTCAAATTATAGTAGAACAGTGTTTACTACAGTATCAACTACATATTTATTTTTCCTTTGTGAAAATGTGTACTTTTGTGCCAAATAAAGTGTTTTGGCGGGGAACTTTATTGCACTGCTTTACTCAGAAAAGCACTGCAGCAGAAGCACACACACTCGTTGAGACATATGAAAAAAAACTATTAATCGCACTGGTGGTGGTCAAAGCAGCAGCAGACTTTCACTAACTTCTACAGAACATAGAGTATTGGGCATAATGGGAGTAACTGCTTTTGTAGGTCTCTCAGTTGTAGAGGAGAGAGGCTTCGATATTAGTATATCTATAATTCCTGACTTATAAGTATTTACTGAAATTGACTAAATCAAAATCTTCAACACCACCATTGTCCAAACAGGAAAATATAACAATCACACTGTCAGAGGCAATGTTAGATCCAGAAGGTACATCTAAGTTTATGTTATAACATACTAAGTATAGCTTTGTAAGAGTAAAAACCATACAACTAATAACCATAATAACTGTACAACAAAAAAATTTAACTGTTATTTATTAAAAAATAGTCTTATAGTATTAATCGATAGTCAATACTTTTTAGGTAGTTATTTTAGTAGAAACTACAATGGCACTGCTGCTGCCTGCTGTTGCATTTGCAGCTTCACCACTGAGATGCGAGAGCAGCGAGCCGCCGCGTCGCCGACCTGTCTGCGTTCGCCGGTGACTTACTCCTTTCCAGGAGGTTGTTACTCACTTTGCTGCCATTGATCAGCAGCAAGTGGAACAGGAGGAAAGGAGAATAAAATTATTTGAAGAAAATAAACTCTTAAAAATATACAGCAAGGCATAAGAAATTTATCACTGAGAAGAGAATAAATACGTTATTTATTTATTCTTTTAAATTATTTAGGCCTCAAATAATATTTTTAAGTATTGTGATTATTTCTGTTTATATTTATATGTCTTTGTTGATTTATTGTTCCTTTTCAATTTAAGAAATTTGTAGTTTATAGTTTACTGATTATTATTAAACTGAATAAGATATGTTTTATTTTAATTAGAGATTTTATTATTATTTATAAAAACAATCAACTTCACAGAAGATTAGGCATTTTCTTGAGTAGGGATTGAACCCACAACCGTCGCGTTACCGTCACACCCATGTGCCGCTGCGAAACAATGGTCTCTAATTTAAAATTAAAAAAGTAACTAAAAGATTTTATTATTTGCAAGATTTATTATTCTTTTTATTAATTTAGGATTGTTTTTTACTTTTGTTGATTCCATTGTCTTTTTAATTTAAGAAATTTGTTATTTTTAATTTACTGATTGTTATTTAGTTGAATTAGACATATTTTTATTTAATTTGAGAAATTATTGTTTTTAAAAAAAATAAATATGTATATTGTTATTAGTGTGTTATTTCAAAGAATATCATCAAATTGATATTTATTGTCCTTTCTTTAATTTAGGAAGTTAGTTTTGTTGTTATTTAAGGTTTTTTAAATTTGAAAGATCTATTATTTGAATTTTATTGTTTTTTGTTGTATTATATTTAAATAATGTTATTAGATCAAGAAAGTAATGTAGATGAGTAAAGTAAATAATTGTATAACACAAGTGGGTGCACCCATGTGGAGGCCACTAGTTACTAATAAATTATTAATTATGCAAGCTTCATAGTTTTATTATCTACTTATGTTTCTCACTAGTCCACTTTCTTCTTGTGTTTATTAAATTTATGTTATCTAATATTTTAAACTAATTAAATTTTAACTATGCACATTTTTTACTTTTAAACTTACTTTATAATCGCACAGATAATTCTAGTAAAAGAGAGAAATGGGAAAGGTATATTTTTTGTGAATTTTTTTAGTAAATAAATAGTTTAAAGGTCAATCAAATCAAGGAAATAGATTTAAAGAGATACATTTATTTATATATAAATTTTAAAATGAAAATACAAATACATGTTCAAAAATGTAAGTAATATAAATTAAGGACAAAAAATAAGTAATTATAATACAAAAATATAGAAAATCAAATTAAGTTAAATAATAAAACATCGAAGTAACAATATAGCATAATCATAAAAATATAAAAAAATTAAATAACACAAATTGAAAATCTAAATACAATAAAATTAAAAAATGTAGGTAAAGTATAAACTAAACACAAATAATCAAGTTATTATTATACAAAAATTAAAAACAAATTAAATGATAAAATTTTAAGTGGAATACAATAAATAAAATAATTTTGTATAAATGTATACATACATTAATACTACAATATGTTTAATAAGCAAGTCAGCATTGCTCTGCCCTGGACAAGATCATTTGTATTTGCAGTGGAGGTGGAAGGATGCAGGGTGTCATCATTATCATCCTCTTGTACAGCAGGAAGTGAGGTTGGTGGTGGCAATCTGGCTTTTAAGACCATGTTGTGGAGTACACAACATGCTGTTACAATATTACCTGCAACATGAGGATGGTAATGAAGTATCCTTGTGTCTCAACAAACATTTCCATCTTGCTTAGAGCACCCCGAAGCAACGCTCTATACAGTTCCGGGCTTGTATATGCCTTTGTATATATATAGTGTTCCCTAGAATTTTCCACTACACTTAGAATAGGAGTCATGAGCCACGGCCGTTGTGGATATCCTGAGTCACCTGTAATTTTTATTGATTTAAAGTATTGTTTATAAGCATGCATTGATGATTTACTACTTATGGACACTATGATAAAATATTTAGAATGATTTAAGACATTTGTTGAAATTGCAAAATTATTTGTTTTCCATGTGTTTGTAGTGAAATAAATTAAGGAATATGAATTATATGAATAAGTAAAACTCACCTAATAACCGCACTTGTTCATTTCTTAAATGAAGCTCACTCATATATGTTTCAACACTGCTTGTCAACCATATAATGAATCATGTGAAGTCTTGTTGTGTTAGTGGAAACTTTATCCACTTTGCTATAATGGCAGATTGGTTCAATGCTTCCACAACTTGCCTTATACTACTGTATACGCACCGTAAGCTGTTGCTTACGGTGCTTCTTTTAATTTACCTAACACTCATAACTTTTCACACAGAGTTAGGTAAATAATATTGCTCAAACGGAACTCCTCCGGCATTTTTTCAATCATCTCGGAGTATCGACTTTTTATTCCTCCGTTGGCGTCTGAGCTACACTTAAAAATGCATGTATGCACTCCGCATTTAAAAAATATTAACTATAAACTTCCTAATTCCTATAATACTTGGGTACAAGTCTATAATCTGCTTACATATGACTAAGAGCCGCCATATTATATTTGCTTTCTGCTACATTCCCGCGATCGAAAGTTGACCATAAAATACAACCGTTATTATCCGTGCGTAAATGTCAAAAAAGGCCACTTGGCTAGCACTTTTCTATTGACACTTTGAAATAACGCTTTGCTCTATGACTTACGGTTCTATCGTCGCGATCGTTTCGATAACGTTGAACGAAAGTGTCATTTGGCTACGGTTTTTCTCTTCCATCGTCGACTTTTCTACATCTCCATACATTTTGATATCGTACAGAAAGTTAGAAATGCCACTTGGCTAGGCCCTCAGAAAAGAAAGGCTATTCGTTGTGACGTCATTATCACCTAAGTCTTTAAAAAGATAGATATGGCAGTATTTGATATTGCTACTATTTAATCGGATAATAATTAGTTAAAGAGTGCGACTGAACATGTGGTTATAGATTTGGTTTTTACTCGGTGAAATCTGTAAGCGCGGCGTTAAGTTCCGCCTCTTAATACACGCAATGTCTCGAGAAGCTAGGAAAAACGGATGTGTCTAAACGGGGACGGAGTGTCTTTACACCAGATTTCTAGGATGCATATGCCTACCCTGCAACTGCGGGATACAGTGTAAACATAATAAAAAGGGATTACATGCAAGCTTTTACCTTAGTCTTTAACCATGTGAATAAGTGCTAAATGCAGTAAATGACATTTAAAAATGTGATGAATGAAAACAGCTATCCTCGATAAAATGACTACCCAACACAAAAATGTTATTTCAATTCGATGTATCCGTAGTTTCTGAGATTAGCGCGATAAGCCAAAAGGAGTATGTTTGTAATTTAAGTATAGAAATCTAGATAGAACCCTATATTTGTTTATTTTAAAAACGGAGTACTTTAACACTATTATATAGAACTCTTTCCTACAATAATAAACTTGTGATATATGAAATTAAAAATTAAGTAACAAGCAAGTGACACTATTTAGCTTGTAATTTTACTTATTTATTTAATAAAATACAAAATCGTAGTGGCTTTAAGGATATTGATTACGTATATATGGGTATTTAAAGTATAATTTAATTTTTATTTTGTTTTGTATATATTAAATATTTTATAGGTACCTAACAATTTTAATTATTTATAATAATAGTTATAAGTATTATGGGAAAATATAAAGTTAATGAAGATTTTTACTATTTAGATTTTTATTTATTTCATGTAACTCTCTCACTACGTAGGTATGTATGGAGTTTTCAGTGACTACTTTTATAAATCGTTCAAAAAAAATACTACCGGAAGTAATGAAAAAATTCACTTCGTAATTCTCGTAAGTAGGATTCAAATCACATCGTTTAATGTGCCTACCTGTACCTGTTTTATGTTTAATATTAATTGAGAGAAATGATGTAGAACAGCTTTCGCACTGGTTAAGCAAAGCACGGCGTTTAATTTCGTCGTTTTTCACTAGTCATTTTCCACCTAATGTGCCATTTGCAGAATAAAACTTGAAGGTATTTGCCATAACTTTTCTCAAATACACAAGGGTGCTTAATATTTTGTCATAGTAAAGGTAACAATGTTTTTGTTATAAAAAAAACATTCAGAAATTAACATAAAACGTATATAAAGTTTTCATCATTCATCAGTACATTTGTAAAATATTCCTTGTAGAAAAATTATACAAATATTAATATTATCAAAAATATTAAATTGTCAAAAACTATTACGTTTAAAGCTATAGTCTATAAAATAACCATTATTAAGTTTGTAAATATTTTATACCAGTCGATAACTATATATTTTTTTTAGGAAAATATATAATTGAGATTGAAATATATAATCCTGAAGTTATCGTATATATTTGTTATAGGTATATATTATTTTATGTTTTATATTTTTTTCATAACTGAAAAATAAATATTATTATTTTTTTTTCCAAATACATATTCCTTCTACACAGCGTGGACCCTTGACCCAAACGTCAAAAGCTAATTTATACAGCACAAGCCATTAAATATTAACTTAATCAAACAACTACATGCCATTTCTCAAGGTTTCTTAACACTATTCGAACTGGAGAGAGCGATCTTTCAACCGATTTGGCAGTTTGCATTCGTCAGTGCCGCGTCTATGTCGTATCGATTTAAAAAATAATAAAACAACATTTGCGCGCCAACTTCAAACGACATTTTGATTTTATTTTATTTTCAATTGTGATTTATATAATTTGTTCTATTTTACATATTGTGATACATAGTGAGTGTTGAAAACTAAAGAAGATCAAAAGGAGGAGATTATTTAATAATTTTGGTATGTTTCGTGTTCTTATTTTTATTAAAACTTAATAATTCGTTTAAAAATTACAGTGACAAATAGTAGTAGTAAAACGTCTCTCCGCTCTTCACACTCTTCACACGAAGTGACGTCTTCTCTAAAATTAAAAAAAATCTTTTAAAATGTACATGGATAAATAAAAAGTGAATCTGTATTGAGTAATAATAATGTGTATCTTAAATGACACACTTTTACTCCGGCGCAAGTTTTCGTGTTATCAACCTTTTTATTTTTCATATTTCTAACAAAGAAAAAAATACTATTAGGAGCAGCGTCCCACCATAACCGACACTGGCAACTTTTAAATTTTTTAGCTGATATTAAAAATTCTGAGCGAGACAGACATGGTCCCGCTTTTCATGAATTATTCCAAGCACTTTGAGACTTTCCAAGCAATTCTTTTTTAATTTAAATTTATTTAATTAATTACTAACAATTTCAGAGATATTATTTTTTATCTTTGGGTTTTAATCGAGACTCAATCTCAATCTGGCAACGGTGATTAGTAGGCCTTAATAAAAATAATCTAAATTGATAAACTATTTAAACCTATATTTTAAAATCTTTTAACTCCAATTTGAAACTATATTTTCAATCAATATTTTCATTTACTAACTCTGGTAATAAGATTTGGTTTCCACCATTCAACAAGTAATGTTTAAAAATTTTGGCCAACATAGTAAGTGAAAAACGGAGTGTCTTAATTCTTCTCTTTGCATATGCTGCTATGCTAAAAAGCCAAAAACTTTTTTTTTAACAATATAAATATTTAAACTGTATTTATGTTTATATGGCAAAAAATGTAAATAACCGAAGTCAACATTTTACTTTTTATTTACTTTAATACCGTTAATATTGAGGGCAGATTAGTTACGCAAGCAAATGAAATCATCCATGTAAACGAAACTATTTGAAAAAAGGTTAACAAAATGATGCCATTATCTAATTTTTATGGTTTTGTAGCCATAGGATAAGACTGGAACCAGGACCATATAATAGGAATTTAAATGCTTTATTGATTCATAACAATTTATTATTTTAATGTTACTAACTCAACTCTAATTTGATCCGCTCGATGATTTCAGTTCCAACTGTTTGAGCAGTTTAACTTTTTCCGCGGTAAAGTGAGATTAAATTTAAAATCTCTTATTTTCTTCTTTCTTCCAATAATACGCTATATTTGTTATATTTTTTTCTGTATTCTATTGCATTACCAGATAAAGCTGTGTGAAATCTATGATATAAATATCCAGAGGGGGGATATTTACTTATCTTCAGCTTCAGATCAGGGCCTTATAAATTCGTTAATGAATAAAAAAATATATATATGAAAATGATTAAATAGTTGAAGTATCATTCTATATAGTGGTGCAATGATAAATAAGATTGTAAACACGCTGGCTCGATAAAACAGTACAATTTACTACCTTTTTGAAGTATTCACATCGCCTTAATGGAGTTATTGTCTATTATAAAAAAAAGTATTTTTGCATTTATAAGTCAAGTTAAAAAATATCAAAATAATCAATATATTGAGCCATCACAAGCTTCTTTAAATCAAATTATACATGTTTATTCCTCTACCGACGTATATTGTCGTATATATTCCATCTCAGATTTGAAGATGATTTTCTAAATTTTTCTTACCTTTATTTATATCCCGCATATAGTAAAGTATCAAGCTTTCATATAAATAAAATTATTATTTTATTAAAATTTTAAGCTTTAAAAAAAAATTGGGTTGGGTTAAAGAAAAAATTTTGTATTAAGACACCCACCCTGTTCTCCAGATCAAAATGTATTTTTAATAACAAGGTCATTTTAAAACGTATCAAAATAAGTTGAAACTTTTTTTTTCCTTTTAAAACATTAAGCTCAGGGTCTTACTTTCTGATAGCTCAAGCTATTATTATATTATAATTTATTGCATTTTTTTTAGCCTTATACATTTTTTAAAAATATTTAGGTTGTGAGTTCAGCAACACCCGTACCTGTAGTAACTACACCCGCAACACGTCGTATGTTGTTGTTAGTACACAATAACAAAAAAAAATATAAAACTTTGAACTTATACCTTCCCTTAATTGAGCCCATGATTAGCGCACGCGGGGTATTCCCCTGCGATCGCTAATACTGCACGAGCGCCCTTCATTGTCCGTAACTTCTTCTTCAGGGGCGAGCTACACTCGCCCCTCCCAGTCCGGTGACGCTGTTAAGACCATACCAGGTCAACAGCAGTAAGTCCATCAGAAAAAAAAAAGAACCTCCCCTTAATCTCGCAAATTTTTATAATACTGTAATTTGATATATGTTGTGTTAGTACCTATACCTTATCCTAGAAATCTAAAAAACGAGATAGGGATAATTTGTTGTAAATAATGGATTTTCAAGAAATCCTACCCTATCCTTTAAATTATGCGGTGGAAGAGAACTATACAAATTCGTCTTTGCAGCATGAAACATGAACATAAAAATAATTATTGCACAAGAGTTGTATTTATTTTGTTTGTTTGTATATATAAAAAATCAGCTTTACACTGTATCCCACACACCTCATGTTAGACAGAGGGAACCTAGTGTTAAGACACTACGTTCTTCACTTTCCATCAAATCTTAGAGGCATTGCGTGTTGAGTGTCGGAACTCTACACTGCGCTTAGCTTGAACACCAGTGCGAAAAAAATTAAATATAAATTTAAATAAATGCTTTACTTGCTGTACAAACAAGTCGCATTTACAGTCACATTTTGTGCCCCTGCGCCACGACTGGACTCTATTTGTAGATATGATTATTTATATTTATATACATGAACAAAATGTCCTTATGTTAGTTTATAAGCTTTGGTCTTTACAGTGGCAAAAGGATCGAACTACATATTTTGATTTTGTAGAGTTTGCGAAAACATAAACGAGTCAGGTCGTGTAGAGCTTGAAACTTAGCTTTTTGATGATGAGATCTGATAAATTTTTGACAGTACAAGTTTTCTTATTTTGCAACATTTTACACGAAAATGTATTTGATAGAATTCTTAATGTTATTTTTCCTTTATTATTTTTGTTTAATTCACACATTTGTCGCATATAGCAAGTTAGAAAGATATTTCGATATATTACGTTTATAGTGGTGGAACTTCGAGAATTATTAATGTGTGAAGATAAAAAAAGTGATTATCTTGTATTTATTACAGTCATTTTTAAACTATAATTAGCGATCAATCAAAAATAAACATAAATTTTACGATTAAAACAAGTTATAATCATAATTAATTCCATCATAAAGAAAAAGAACGTTTTGTTAAAGTATACGTTGCCTTTGACGTGTAATTTTTTAAAGTCATAAAGTTATACTCGACCTTTAGACGATCGTAAATTTTAGTATTATTAAACTGCAGTTTGTATGTTTAATTATTTTCTTTGTCATACCTATATAACTAACCTAAGGTGATGTATGAGAAATAGAAAAATCTTATGAAGGAACGAATTGAATATAGGCTATCATTTTTTTGAGGCCAGTCGTGGCACAGTGGCACAAGGGTTCGACTGAAAACTCGACAGTTTGTGGATTCGACTCCCACTCGAGGAAATGAAATATTTAATATTTAAATTACTTACCTCTAGTAATAAGGTTAATCGCGTTAAGTCACCACGCCTAATGAATTCGGCGGAAGGTGAAGAACGGAAGTGTCTTAATGGGAACGGAGTGTCTTTACACTTTACTCTACTCTATTAATACAGGTTCACTGGAATATGGTCCAAGGAGTAATACGCTGGACGGCGTTGATTTAATCTAATATGTCACAATATGAATTTCCACTTTTAACTCCTCTTAAATTTCGTTACTGAATTAACAAAAAGATCCTATTGATGCCAATTTTTTGCTATTATCGGTTTATCGGAGTAAACGAGTAAGCGCGAAGATACTTTTATAGGTTCACGTTCTAATTCACCCGTGGCGGAGTAGTATAGATGTTTTTAACGTATTTAGCAAATTATTTTCACAATAAATAACCTGTGACTAATCATTATCTTCCCTTTTCATCTACAATGTAGTTACTATATTGTATATATGTATATTAGTAACTATATTAAGAGCATTTTACTATTACACAGTTTTTTTTCACATGTTATTACTCAGTATTGCTAAAAATAAAAAAAATATAAAGAAAAATTTATTCAATGTATTGTTATATATTTATCTTTTGTGAACGTTTAATTATTGATATCAATTGAGTCATGTATAAAAAAACTTATATATCTTAAAACTATAAATAATAAAAACAAAACGAGTTAAAATAGCGAAGCGTGTCGCACGCTTGTGCCCTCGCGCCATGTCTGGCCTCAATGCATTACGATGTAAATGATACATTGAACTCGCGCCTCCCGTTAACCGTCCAATATCTATGACCACTAAGCCGTACGTTGTTATCAAGCTACGTCGAAATCTTTATACGCTTGTTACAATGTTATGTTGTTAGCACGTCTGTTGGATTATTTTCACAAATTTTCGTTACCCAAATATAAGTGCATAGAATAATCATTTGGCACAAGACAAAAGGTATCAACTAAAGGTTAAAAAAGAATAACAGAACCAAAAGTCAAAAATAGGTCTCATTCATTTTACACTGAAATAGATAAAAAATATTGTAAAATAATTATTCTATGAAGTCCAGAGATCATAAAGTTAGATTCAATGATAGATATATATAAAATGTTAAGTAACCTAACAACTCATACACAATCGTCTGGAATTACAAGCAAACCATTGTTATTCGTGGGCAATCCCATTCTTTAATGGAATTTGGTTATTGACACTCTAAGCACGTAACTGAATAAGAATAACATCTAAATATCTTTTTGTATCATCCGATTATAAGGTCAGATAGGACCTAGTGTTAAGGCACTCCGTTTTTATATAACAAACATAGTTGTGATAGAAGCATATTTGATGCCGTCGTGGCGCAGGGACACAAGCGTGCGACTGTAAATCCGAAGGTTGTGGGTTCTCGTTCTAATAACTCAATTACAATTAAGTCATACATACGTATCCAGCTACATCGAAACTCTTATATAGTTGTTTCCAAGAGGAGTGTGTTCGATTCCTGATGAATAAATTTTTATAGACGTTTTAATGCATCAGGAACCTAACCGAATTTACCTTATAAAAAATATTTAAAAAACAATGCAGACATAAATTTAAGTGACCATATCTGCTCTCTCTTTTCTTTTCTATATATGAGAAAGAGTGAAATATATATTACTATTCATTGTATACTGCTACCATACGGGAAGTCGTCTATATCTTTAGGATTCTTTTATTATCCTTATAGAGCTTAAAGCTCTTTAGCATTTAAAATATATCTTTTCCTTGTATTCATTATTTGTTATAATGGAAATTAAATCAGTTTAGCCGTTTTTGAAATAAGAGACACCAAGCGCATAGACAAACAGAAAAAAAAACTAAAAAACTATACAAATCACAAGATTTTCTTTATCTACGACATACAAAAAATATAATTTAAAAATATCTATACTTACGTATACTATAGAGCTGAAGAGCTTGTTTCATGAAACGCGCTAATTTCAGCAAATGAAATGAATTGGATTTTTTTGATAGGATTGGGATAATCTATTATCGAAAAGTCTATAAGTTAAGTATGAGCTATCTCGTTTTAATGTAACACTATACTCTCTGAATGCATCATACATGTCGCACCTTTAGAATTATAATGACCTAATCAAAAAAACCATGATTTTGAGTTTTTGTAAGAAATTGACCTTGTTTCTCACTTTCCGCCTTCAAAGGTCGGCGGAAAGTAGGGAACCAAGTGTCTTAATTCTAAGTTCCCTCTGCCTACCCTGCTGTGTACAGAGCGTCGTTTTAGCTCGTCGTTTTAGGTCAATTTCTGACAAGAATTCAAAATCATGGTTTTTTAATTAGGTCACTATAATTCTAAAGGTGCGATATATTATACGCATATCTAAATTCATTTGACCACACGGACGAAGCCGCAAAAAAAACTAGTAAAATAATAAAAATATTTACAAAACTGGTAGCACAGTTATGCTGCTATACTTACATCATAATAATATATCGAGAGTAAGGCTTAAGCTAACGCAACCGCTAGGAAATCATTGCAAGAGATGTTATTGTATAGTAAGTGACTGTACAGAATATATATCCGCACTTTATCGAATGGTACCAAGGGCAGGTTGCGTTTAGCGCCGTGACAAGCATGCGAAATACAAGGTTAATTTCACCAACTCACTTTGAGAATAGCGATCGCCTAAGTTTAATGAACTGTTAGTGTTTCTTGTGTGGTCTTTTGAAATATAGTTATAGAGGGATCATTGGATTACGCAGAGAAAAGTGATTTATTAATAAATGATTTAGTTCTCAACTCTCTGCTTTTTTACATATCCCATTTGTTTCTATTTGTTATATTTTAAAATAGTAAAACGTATTTGTTTTTCATCCTAGCGGTTTTGGTAAGGACGTAAGGATCGTGCTTAAAAAAATTAAATGTTTGTAAAGCATAATCTAGGTACACCAATCGGTATAATTAATTGTTTGTGCAAATTTTCTAACAAATCGGATGACAAAAAGTGGGTCGACATAGCGTGAGGATTGTATTACAATGATAGATTTATAGAGGTCAGGCTAATAATAACGTATTAACATCTTTTTACTCAACTATAGCAACACAAAGGAGGGTAATGTGTAAGCAGTGTATGAGTCTATATATGTATATGTATGATCGTTTCTATGTGGCGCTAAACACACCAAACGCGTTGACCGATTCTGATGACACTAGTCGCTTCACCTTGGTAATGTCACTAAAGACATGACAATACCTTATCAAAATTACAGTCAGAATACTATATTATAAAAGCACTAATAAATGTGAAATAATAAAAAAAGGACCCGTTAAATTTTGTCAAGGAGTCCTGTAAAATTAAAATGAATTAGTTGCTGTTAATACTTACAGACTATTGTGCTTGTTTAGTAACTTTCCGTTTTATATACCGGTTTTTCGTTTTCTTATAATTCTTGTTTTTATTTTAAATGTTAGTACCGATACCCTAAGAAAAGGAACATAGTTTAGAAAACGTATTAAAAAAAAAAGGTTACGTTTGTTTCAACTTATTTGGGGATTATATGTTGGGGGATTCTTATATATAATTTACGGCCAACCAGAAATGATTACTACGTTCATTTAAATGCTCATTCATTTGCCAAATAAAATCTTAATAAGCAACGACAGATTTGTCAACTGCATTTAAACGGCCTCTAGTACTTTTTTTCAGTTTCACGCCGTGTCAAGTACCTAACAGGCAGACGGAACCTGGGAACCTAATGTTAAGACACTCTGTTAACATTAAAACTAAAAGTTTCTTCAGAGGACAATCTCTTATCAAGTTGCCACATAACCTGTCGCGTTTACACTCGCACACTGGACCACGACTGGCCTCTAGTACTTTCATAATGAAATATTAACAAAAACCAGCTATAAATAAATAACTTAGGAAGTGCGACTCATCATAAACTGCTGAGGAAATGATAATCCTATTTAATAGCTATATCCACTGCCTTCCGGATTTTATCTTATCTAATGCATATATATCATACTACCGCGTGTGTAACATCGATTAAGATGATTCAACTTATAAAGTTGAACATATTGTAAAGGAAATATAAATAATGATATATTGTTTATATACATTTTCAGTATATGTGACATATTTTTATAAACACAAATAAAGCTGCCGTGGCGCAGGGTGCGACTGTAAACGCAACGGTTGTGGGCTCGATTTCTGCTCGGAATGAAATGTTTATTGTTGTAATTTCTTCAGTGACGAGGCAAAGCGCGGCGTCGATTCCCGCCATTCAACTCTAACTTCAGTGTTTAACTAATAAATAAAATGCGTAGCGGAGTCTTAGTTTTAGTAATATGGATAACACGACCAAAAACCATAAAAAAAGGAATATATGGTAATCATCAAAGTAAGTTTACTATGTTATTACTAAAACGTATATAAACACAAACATTATAATCACGTACGTTAAAAGAACTAGTTGAATATGAATGTTCGTGACGTGACAAAATTGTTAACTATTATTGGAGAATTTTTATCTACCATGAATTGAAGCGTCTTCGATTCAATATTTAACAGGATATATTTTTTCCCCTGTTTTTCCCGCATATCAAAGTAATCAAAGGCAAGTAATATTAAGATAAACCGTTTTCACGTTTGGTCCAAATTTCGAGACATTGCGTATTGAGTGACAGAACTCAACTCCGTGCCTTATCCACCAGAGCAAAAAACTTAAAGTAACATAATCATCCCACCGCTTGGAGGTCGACCACACAACCAATACTTTTAGAACCTTGTTTATTTAAAGTCAAAATAATTAATAAAAAACATGTAGTCATATAAGCTTATTCGGTACTTACACTATACTTTCGGTAATTTCGTTGTTTTAATCTTTGTCCAACTGCATTTTTATATATAAAATTATATATAAAGTTCGATTAACTGTAGGTATATAATAATAATAAAAATAAAAATGTTGTACTCTATAAAAATTATAGTTATTATTTAATTATTATTTAAATTTCGTTATTTATTATGAATTGTTATTTTTTCTCATTTTCACGGTTGATTGCGTATACAGCAAGGAAGACAGATAACCTAATGTTAAAATATTCTGGTCTCTACCTTCCGCTGGAATATGAGACGTTGAGTGTTGAGTAGCGGAACTCAACGCCGTACTGGGACATTAAAGTAATTTATTTCCCTGTGGTGTACCGGGCTCACATCAGCCTTGGATACCGTCCGATGCTATTCCACTGCGCCAACGTGACCGAAATAAGTATATAATTACAAGAAAAATCACTAATAAATTAAATAATTTGTTCTTATTTAAATGTTATTTACACTGTCATTTATTTAAATATTGGCGGAACTCAACGCTGCACTAGAAACTTTAAAGTAAGTTATTCCACTGAGTGAACAAGGGAATAGAACCCACAGCCACCGCGCTTACACTCAAATGCTTATCATGACAGACTCGCATAACACAAATAATTACTTATAATAAAAATCTTTTCCATAAGTACTTTACAAGAATTGCTCATACTGAAGTATTATTAACATCGTTATTTGCTTAAGTGTTGATGCAAATTATAAAATTCCAATTCAAAATGAATAATGGGTAGAAAATTTTCTTTTTTATACCTCATACTCATTTATATAATTGCAGTTTATTATTTTTATTATGTAGTTATTGTAGGTATTATTGTAATGTTTCCTACGCAGGAGATCACATTTGTTATTTTTTTTTTATTTTCTTTTTTTTTAAAGTCAACTTAAAAATATACGTTAAATATATTGATGGCGATCTGGGGACCAATAAATGTTATATTTTAGAAAACAAAATAAGGTGAAAAACTTTTAAATAACGTACGACGGTAATTCGATCAGTGACGTTGTGACCTTCAGTTAATTAAAACTTACATTTAAATTACTAAGAGGAAACTTATAATAGGGGATAGTAACTTATTATTTATATTAAAAAAATGGCTTAAGCATGTTCAATGCGATTCAATGGCCTTAAGCGAAATTTACTTTAATCTTATGTAAAATATCTTTATTAAGTAAAAAAGATTAATATATAAGTATATATTTCCGTATTTCATTTTCCTGTTAACAATATACATATGTACAAACATAAAAGAACTAAAAATGATGAAAAAAATAAAAAAATATATTTTTTGTTAACATATTGCGCAGCAGAGAGAGGGAATAAAATAGCAATATCTACGTAATTGCGTTTACTTCTCGCATATGTTAAACGTAGTTCAATAGGTAGCGGAAACCAACGCTGCGTTTGGTTCCTTTATTTTTTTTAACGAGATTATTGTTTTAAGTAAATACAATACGTTCCCTCATGAAGATGGAATACATAATCATCGCGTGTACAATACTTTTTCGACAGCGTCAAGATGCCGTGAGTCATTAAATGATTTTAAATGTAGAAATTTTGATGTCGTCTTGACACGATTAAATTGCACGCGATGAAAGTAGGTTCAAATGTCATTCAGTGCTACAATTTTTTAAACATTTTTAAAGTGTTAATCCACACTTAGGAAAGACAAATACTTATTTAGAAAACGTATAAAAATTTGAACGTAGCGGGACCCGAACCCGCGCCTCCTGGAAACCGACCAGGCGCTCTGACCATTTCTAAGATAAGATAATTTAAGATAATTTCTAAATAAGTATTTATCTTTCCTAAGTGTGGATTAACACTTTAAAAATGTTTAAAAAATATTAAAAAAATAGTATTCCACGACCGGCCTCAAAAATAATAATAACTTTATCCAAAATACGAAAGGTATGATTTTTTCTTAGACCATCTAATTTATAAATTTCGAGGTGTAAATAAAAATTTTTCGAGGCATTGCGTGTTGAGTAGCGGTACTCAACGCCGGGAATATTATATACAAGAGGGGGGAAATAAAAATAGTTTTAATACAATTTCCCCGAATTGAGATCGAAACCACAGCCGTGACATTTACAATCAGAAGCTGCCCCGGCGCGCCACAGCTGCTTCCATTTTTGACATTTGGTTACTATCTTTAATCTTAATTAAATTTGAAGTAATGAGAACAATCACTTTACAAGCCAAATGATGAACAATAGAGTTATAAACAATGATTGGAAACTGAAACAGGTCAAAGTCAGCATATTTTTTATAAATTTGTATAATATATCATATTATAAATGTGTTAATTAGATTTTATATTATAAATGTTTTTATTATGTATTGCTATCACTTTAAATATTTAATTTAATTTATTAAAACAGCTTCCTTTATTTTGAAGTGAAACTTCTTTATATGGAAGAAATCTTTATAACAGCGTCACACAAAATCTTAAGATTTTTCCTCACTTGACCCATTAAAAATAATTTTAGAATAAAATAACTTTTATATCATGAAAAACTGTTCACTTATGTCTTTATGGGATTCGAAGCCTAATGTCTTATTGAATATATTAATTAAATTGAATATATTAGAGACCGCATAATATTTTACCTAATAGTAATTAAATTTTCATTTCTTAGATATCTTCAGACTACTTTGGACGCTTGCTCTATATATCTCTCTCTCTCTCTCTATCCTTTAAGTAACAGCTTTCCTCTACTGCTTGTCAGTCGTACATAAAATTCAAATACAATTACTTTTACTGAGCACTTTCTATGTTTTGGACCTGTTACAATAGAGTACTGACCATCGACACAATAACCTCATTTCAATTTCTCATCGGATAACGGTATAAGTAACCTTGTACTTTGTTACATACACGACAGGATTGTGGTTTTCATAATTTATTATCAATAAACATCATTTGTCAATATAATATATGGCTTCGCTGACAAACTGTATAATAACTTAGCTTTAAATTGTCCATGAAAGACTCGGTGGTGCTGTGGGAGAACATTTTACTGTTAACGATAGTTGTGGATTTCCTACTCGGGGAAACTGTGTGCCTTCTTGGGGGACAGTGAGCTTCGCCTCTCACACGCAATGTCTCGAATTTGGGTGGTAAGCAGAAAATGAGAGCAATATAACGTTAGATTCTGTCTGCCTTTTGTTATACAGGAATGACCTGTTTTTTTTTACTTTAAAGAAAATTGACTTTTTGAAGATGAAACCATACAAAGTGATTTATATACATCATGGAATATTGTTTATTGTACAGAAAAATAATCTTGACAAAAATATTAAAAAATTAAAGGCTTTTTGGTATAGTTTGTCAACAATTGACTTTAGCTTTGTAAACGCAATAATGGCATAAACATACATGTATTGTCATACTTTATTGAAGGTTACGAATACAATTCTGTTGGCACAGGATTGTTTTTATTAGTTAAATTTTATTTAATTTTGACGTTATACAGGGGCAATATAAACTATACAATGTAAAAAATGCTTTGCTTACTTCAAATTATAAAAAAATATCAATATATAAGAATAGTCGACATAATAGCGAAGTGAGACCAATATGAATGTGAACATAATAGTTGTGGGTTAGATACATATATGTTCATAATTGGGAAAATGGTTATATTTAAATTATATATATACAAAAACCCTCCTTTGATAATATGAAGCGCAGTATTGAGTTCCACCACATAACACGCAATATATTAAATTTGGACAGACAGTGCAGTAATATGCGAGTTGAAGCGTGAAACTGAAAAAAATAATAAATACATACCGTGGCCAAATATCGAACTCACGATCCATTCAAAAGATTTTATGCTAAACTCGCTAAAAGTTAGAAAATTAGACTTTAATTAAATGCAAGAAAGTGTATTAGAGCGATGCATTCTCTCTTACGGTACACAATTTTGCATGTCATTGTTAATGTTCATAGAAAGTTTTACATAAAATTCATTAAGTTTATTTCGATTTTGTTATTTTTTTGAAACTTATTTTATTATCAAACAAAATGTTACATAAATTACTTACTATACCATATGTTTATGATGTTGAGGGCATCGTGGCCCAGGGCTGAGATCCTGCGCCACTTACAAAAACATATATTTTAATTATTTAGAAAACGTATATAAATTTGAACGGGACTCGAACCCGCGGCTAATGATTATATTTAATTAATTTTCGTTGTTTTCGGCAAATTGAAGTCTGCTGACGCTGACGCTGCGTTTCATCTCGTTATTAAGAAATGATCAAGAATAGTTTTAGTTAATATGGACCGAAAGGTAAAACAGAACAATTTCTCTATAGTTCATGAAAGGTCTTGGCCTGTCTAGAAATTTCATGAATTAAATTTTAGAACGTACTTCGAAAGCTAGGTACGAAAAGCGAATCATTTCCAGTTTGGTAACAAAGAGAGAGTAACTTAGACAGCGAGCGACTGAGAAACAAGCGAGAATTATCACATTTCAAATATTATTTCTTTTTCCTTTTTTTTCTTTTCTTTCTTCTCTCCCTACGATGGGCTTAGTGTAGTTATGGAGTGCTGCGTAGTGCCCTGCAAAAAGCTCTATAACATTGTGATTGTTGCTTCAATTAAAATTATTTATTTTGGCTTCACGATGTAGTCTATATGTAGCAGGGTAGACTAAAGGAACCTGATGTTAAGATACTCCTTTCCTTACTTTCCACCTCCTTTTTTACAGACTTGAATTGCGTTTTGATTTTGAACTAAATGTCACGATTTGTCTTGTGACCAAAGCCATTTAATTAATATTTCATTCACTCGAATGGAATTGAAGCCACAATCGTCGCTTTTACAGCCAAATTATTAAATAATTATTAATAATATTATACTTCCTCCTAAGGAAGAATTGGAGGTCAGTCAATACTTGTGTAAAACGCATTGCTCATACGTGTAAAGAATAACGAATGTTAGTAGCTATTCGAAATTTTAGATACGAACAGTAGTGACGTTTGATTAAATGTAGGTATAGATTTTTTTTCAACATCATGCTTTTGTAGAGATTGATTTTTGTAGAGAGGCCCATCGCAGTGTAGAAGGAACCTAGACACCTACACTCCGTTCCATTAAGACATTTCCGTTGCCTACCATCCACCGAATTCTGGGTGTATAGCGTATTGAGTAGCGGAAATCAACACCAAACTTTGCCTCGTTACCAGAGCGAAGAAATGAAAATGGTAAATATTTCGTTTCGTCAAGTGGGAATCGAATCCACTAAAAGTTACGTTTACAGTCGCACGCGTGTCCCTGTGCAGGCCTCGAGAGTTAAGACATTAGATGTTCCTCTCCTCCATCCAAAATTTGTACAGTATAATCGCTATTTATAGTCGTTTTATTAAATATTTTTTTTTACCTTCATGTTTTATTCCATATATAGTAGGGAAGGCAGTGAACCTAGTACCAACTGATATTCCGTTTTTCATTTTCCATCGTAATTCTAGTTTAAGTTTATTACTAGCTTTATTTCATTTCCATTTTCAGTACGTGAATTATTTAGTGTATGCAAATTCAATTTGAGTCAATTCCAATTGTCCAATTGAGGTGAAATATGGATTACGACTTCGATTCTGATAACAACGAATTACATATAATCGATATTTTTAATCTACTATGACCGCTGCAACAATATGGTGGATTAAAAATTTTTACATAACCCTAATATGGATACCAAATGAAAGGTATTGGTTTGCAAAATTAATAACATAAAAAATATGGTGATAAAAAGTTTAGTTTAATATTTTGTATTTAAGCATTGATATAAGAAAATCTAACGCAATACTTAATTGGAATTTCCATTGATATTCAACCATCATTATTATATAACATTTGGAGCGTTATTGAAATGGTATAGTGACGTGCGTCACTGATTGCAATTTGTAAACAATTAAAAACTAAATAGGTGATATGAATGATTGAATAAAGATAAGTAATTTTATAGAATTTTATTCTGATTCATGGAGTATCATAGATCTTGCCGTAGTTAATGTATAAAAAAAATCAGGCAATTATGAATTGAACTAGCGTACGAACGGTTTCGTACCTATTTAAAGCCTTAGCTTAAAGCATTCTTAAATATTTATTTCCTTCATTTTTTTCAGTTATTAACACACAGATAACATATGCATTTTTCTGTTGTTACTTATAACAATCGATTATTGTTATACAACAAAAATACATCGTTTGTAATCATATACAGACGCGTGGATGGACAGGGAAGTCCGGTTACACCCTCTGGTTACGAAATCAATAAAAAATATTCCAAGTGGAGGTCGAACCAAAAACCATCAAGAAGCAAAATCTAGTCACGTTTCTAGAATTTTGAAATTCGATACTATTCTAAAATCAATATAATAATAAAAATTGTAACAATAGAAATGTTATCATAATAGCATAAGAGCATATATAGTATATATGTAGAGTCAAAGAGAAGCGTCTGCACTCCTTTTACGAGTGCAGCATATAGGAAAAAATACCTCAAATCCATACCCAACAAAAGATATCAATAACATAAATACTTAACCTACTACTACAAAAATATTGCTAAACGATGCCGATCTGCCACTTTTCATTCTCAGAAAACATACCGGACAAAAAAGGGATGCCTATCTCTCGTTCTGTTTTACACATTTACCTATTTCCTATAATATAATAAAATAAATATATAATAATATAAATATATAATATAATAAATAATGAACTTAAAGAACATTCAACTTCACCGCCAATACCTACGACTGGAATTCGTGAATGAGACGTGTACGATGTTGGCGCTTTGATAGGTTAGTGTTAGTGTCGTAACACAACGTCCCCTCTACCTACCATTATGTGTGCGGGATACAGCGTGAAGCTAAAAAAAAACAAGTTTGTACGTCCGTAATTTTGGAAACAGCGTGTTGAGTAGCGGGGATCATACAGAATCGAGAATTACAAGATTAGTGATGAGTTGTAGTATAAGACCTTAAAATTAGCTTATATTCAATACTTGTTCTTAACATACACAAGTGCTCTAAAAATAACTCAGTTAAACTACCATGAACTTAACCGTAGTTAGGCCGTTAGGTGCATTGATCTTGGACATCTAATGACTTCAGTAAAGTAGAATATTGTTAGTATTGTTTTTACGAAAACATATTGTATAAGATTTTGAGAATATATTTTGGACTTTTAAAAGAAACCAGTCTTTTAAATTGTCCATAATTAATTATTAGTTTTAATGTGGGGTATAGTCAACACATCATGTCTGGAATTCGAATGGAAATTGGGGAACGGAGTGTCTTAACACTAGACTAACCTACCTTTATTTATTTTTTGTTATATATATATATATATATATATATATATATATATATATATATATATAAATAAAATAAAATAAATCAGCTTCACGCTGTATCCCGCACACTGCAGGGTAGGCAGAGGGAACGTAGTGAAAGACACTCCGTTCCCCACTTTCTGCCGAATTCCGGAGGCATTGCGTGATAAGTGGCAGAACTCAACGCCGCGCTTTGCCTCGACACCAGAGCGAAGAAATGGAAATATAAATTTAAGTAAATATTTCATCTCCTCGAGTGGGGATCGAACCCACAACCAGTCGGTTTACAGTCACACCTTGTGCCGCTGCGCCACGACCGGCCTCAATATATATACAATTAAAAATATATGCTATATTACCGTAAAGTTTATTCCAAATCTGATACGTGAAAGTGGAACAAATATCTATCCTAGACAAATTCAACATTAATAATATTAGTATTTTTTTATTACATATATTTAAATATACATTGTATCGAGGCAGTTGCTAAAATGGGCCTAAAACTGATTTTAATTTAATAAATTTAATGTGGAGGTCAGTTATACAAGTATGAGGTAGAGGAAGTATGTTTAATTGTAATTTAATATAGAGTTTTAAAATCTGTATTAATTATTATAAAGGGGACTTGAATGTGTAAAGAATAAGCCTTGAAGTAATATAATATTATAGTAAAATAATTATTATTCGTAACCTTCCTTTTATCGAAAGTTTATATAAAAATTAGCTTAATAATTAAATAGTTCCTACAGATAAAGTAACTATAACTTAAGTAAACATTTTATGACTTTATATATAGTGTTCAATAATATTTCAAATCAAAGCTTCACGCTGTATCCCGCACACAGCAGGGTAGGCAGAGGAAATCTAGTGTTAAGATACTCCGTTCCTTACTTTCTGCCGAATTCTGGAGGCATTGCGTGTTGAGTGGCAGAACTCAACGCTGCGTCTAGCCTCGACACCAGAACGAAGAAATAGAAATATAAATTTAATTAAATATTTCATCTCCTCGAGTGGGGATCGAACCCAAAACCAATCGGTTTTACAGTCACACTTCGTTCCGCTGCGCCACGACTGGCCTCCATAATATTTCAATAAACTGTACAATAATAGTTCATTCTGAATTCCACACATGGCAGTGAGAAGCAGGGGACCTAGTTCTAAGACATTATATTCCCATTAAGACACTATCGTTGCCCACTTTCCACCGAATTCGTTGAGTGGCGGAGTAGTTAAATGACTCTATCTGTTATGTCTAACACTCAGTTCATTCTGGATGGAGGAATGGATGGAGGTAAAATGGAGGTACCATTGCAATATGCGGTATAAAATGTGAAGTTAAAAATAAAACATGGTCTTAAAATTAAAAAGATAGCTTTCTATCAGCTATCATTATTATATGAAAAAATCGGAGCCATTGTGGATTCGATCCTCGCTCGAAGGAATTAAATATTAACCTTTTTCACTTATTCGCTCTGATGTCGAGGCAAAGCGCAGCGTTGAGTTCCACCATTCAACGCAATGCGTCTAGAAATCGACGGAAAGTGGGGAGTGGAGTGAATTAACATTAGACTCTATACATACGGCGTGAAGCTGTAAGAAATAAGAAAAGAAAAAAAAATCTACTGGTATAAATAAGCAAATGTTAACCTAGTATTTGCGAAGACTACTAAGTATACCACAATACGAGTGTTCGTTCGCAAAGAAAGCCCGCAAACGGGTTTATGTCGGAAATATCGATCTGTTCCTCGACATACTTTCTGCGACCACTTGTAATTATTATTTTGTAATATATATTTATTTATACTACAGATTTATGATTATAAAATATTATTTTATATGCAATTTTTTAATATATTTTCTATTTTTGCTTAGTATGTATATTTTGCAAAGTATGTATAGCTGAGGCTGTATGTTAAAGTAAACGGTATAGTAGTCTTGATAATTCAGCGGAATGTAGGGAACGTGTCTTAATGGGAACGGAAAATTCTTAAAAGAAACGCTTTACCTGCCCCACTACGTGTTAATGTTATTCAATATAGAACAGAGTATTTTGACACTACGTAACCAAAGAAAGGAAGCTACTGCAAACCAATCGAGATTTATAAATTGAAATATATATAAAATGAATCATTTAGGCGACACCAATGAACAAGATATTGACGCAACCATTACGTGCTATCGGATGACCGGAACAGTGTGCTAACCTTACGTTACGTCAGCATCGGCGCAAGTGGCGAACGACCTTAATGAAACCTCAAATTTAAGATTAAATCAATAATACAATTCTTTTTTCGTTAAATTATTAAAAAATAATTAATTAGCAAATAAATAATAAAAAAATAATTAATAAAAAACGATAAGAGGAGAGCAATTAATATTAATATACGAACCTTAATTTTGGATCGATTTTAAGAACTGTCGGATTTAAGATGTGTCGGAGTTTAATGCCACGCTTGATTTTAATTATTTTACGAATGGCGATTGGAATTAGGATATTTTATTTTAGAGCCTAAAATTTATTATAAAATAAATATATTCAATTGCAATTTTACCCTGATCTGTTAAGATGTATTTAAATAAGACTTGCAAATTTTAGGAGATGCGCAGTCAAATTATAGTTATTATTTTCCATGCCTAATTAATATTTTAATAATTATATATTTCGTTGATAATGAAATATATGGTGACTGCTCTTATTATTCACCAAGTGAATGATAAGAGTAGTAAAAAGTAAATAACGTCCCCACTATATGCGGAATACAGTGCAAAAATAAATAAAAAATAGAAAAAAAAATCTATTCAAAATTTATTTAACAGAATAGTACCTACCTATGTAAATATGAAGCTATGTCATATATATCAATAAACATTTAGTTATTATCCTTATATGAATTTAAATAAAAACAGTAATTATTAGCTTTGAAAAAACTTATTTGTACATCTATAGAAAAACCATTATGAATTTCCATACTTCCATTAGTTATATTATCTTTAACAAATTAATCGTTACGCCTGTAAAGTGTTATTTTGTTGTATAATCTATATATTAATGTAAAGCTTTATCTAAATCAGTTCAGTAATTTTTTGCTTGAAAAGTAGAATTATCCACCGTTTTTCACAAATTTTTACATTTATAATATTAGAAAAAAAAATTAACGTATTTTGAGAAAATAGTTTTAAAATGTTTCTAGGGTTTAATTATTATTATTTATTTAAGTCTTTATTAAATAAATAGGTTATTGGTAGAAGCAGGATATTTCACATAGAAAGCTTCTTGCAAGCTTATGATTTATCATTTTCAAATTTATTTTCAAGTTAACAAGTATGTGTGTGTACTGAATGAACTTTTTATTATTTTTTATTATATTTATTATTTTAAGTTTTTTATGTATATTAAAACACAATCTAATATTGTTTTATTTTTATATTAAAACAGGCTTACGTTTTTTTACGCATATTTTTTTAATTATTTCCTTTAAAAAATTCAGTATAAACAAAAAAAATCTTACCTCCATTTATGAAAGAATTGGATAATCACATACGTATGTATGTATGTTTAATAACAACAAATGTACGAAGACAGTTTTGTGGGCCACTGAATGTGAACAGGTTCCGTGCGACCCCGTTTCTATAGAGTTTCGCATATCTATTTGAATTATGTTGTGTTATGTTATGTTACGTTGAAGATTCTACGGATGTTGATATAATTTTATGTTTAAATTTGTATGACATAATTTAAATATATATATATTTATGTTATATCTTAATGTATATCTATCTGTACTCGAGGTTTCTGTAGAAAGTGGTGAACGGAAATGTCTTAATAAGAATGGAGTGTCTTAACACTAACATCCCAGGTTCCCCTCTGTCAGCCCCTGAAACTAAGAATAATAATATTCTTTTTAATCGATATAGAAACGCAAGAACCTTCTTAATTTCGTCAAAAACTGCGGCCGCGTCATTGAATCGAAGAATACATTTTGTATCGTAAAAAACATTTACATTGTTAATTATGATTATATTATATTTTTACGAAGTCAGTTAATTAAACTTAAATTCATCAAATTTTACACGTACGAACAATAGATAACATCTTGATTTTCTTTTTGTTTTTTTGTCTTAAGTATCTCACTACTTAAATCTTTCTCAAGGAAATTAAAAATTTAAACTACAATAAGCCATTTTTTTGTTTTTAACACGCTTTTATTACGTCGACTTGTAAGTATGTTATTTGATCCTCTTTGATCAAGAAAATCGACAATTATTTGATTAAAAAAAATAAATAAAAATAAATCAGCTTCACGCTCTATCCCGCACACTGCAGGGTAGGCAGAGGGAACATAGTGAAAGACTCTCCGTTCCCCACTTTCTGCCGAATTCCGGAGGCATTGCGTGTTAAGTGGCAGAACTCAACGCCGCGCTTCACCTCGACACCAGAGCGAAGAAATGGAAATATAAATTTAAGTAAATATTTCATCTCCTCGAGTGGGGATCGAACCCACAACCAGACGGTTTACAGTCACACTTTGTTCCACTGCGCCACGACCGGCCTATTTGACTAAAGATACAATAATATGGTATCATCGAGTTAGTTTGATGATGGAGCCAGGATCTGAATTATGAAATACTACTAGTACACCTTTTTTCCACTTTCCGTCCAAATTCGTGCCTTATAAGATTCCTAAAAGCGAACTCTAGTAGACAAATCCAGAACTTATTGCTCTGATTGATTGCTCTTTTTGATTCCACGACTAACGCGTTCCTGTCGTTTTTGTTGTTAGATTAGCAGTTATATCAATTAGAAGGAAAAATAAACCAAATAATTTGTCCCGTGTACTGTCGCACAATTGTGCCCCTGCGTTACGACGGCCTCATATATTTTTTCCTTTCTACTGTTTCTATTTAACTTCACGCTATATTCCGCATATAGTAGGATAGGCAGAGAGAACCTTGATGAGCGTCAATGCCCCATATATGTTTAAAAAACACATTTATCGAGGGAGTCAACGATGAAATCCAGCTTATTTGAAGGGAAGGCTGCGCGTGGGCAAGGTAGGCTTCTCAAGCAGACACGTAGTGCTTGTAAATTTTTCAGCATTAAATCAATGACGCTCTTTGTCATGTTACCAAAGGTGGGGTTATTTGGAATTATTGCCAAATATATTATTATAAGGCAGAAAAAAGAAACCATAATACTTACTTTGTTTACTCAATACCAAGACCAAAAATTATGTAAAATATCATATATTTATCATTAATATAGTATTGCCTTGTTACAGGATAGACAAAACAATGCATTAATAGATCAGATCAATATTAGAAGATCAAGATGTCCGCCCCCGCGGTTGTAGTAAAACGTGCGTGCAAGTACTATGGGAGGCAAGACAAACCTGACTTCAAGCCGGTCCTCGAGTACTTGGACATGACCGTCGAGAAGGGTATTATGTAAGTTGAATTGAATAAGGTTAAATTTGTCTTATACAGTACGGTCGACGAGTCGTGGCCGCCCTGAAATTATCTGAAGATGGCTGCGTAAAGTAAATATTAGAATTTTTCTTACTTTTGAATATTCCTTCCCAAGTGTACAGTGCGCAAAAGTTTAGAAAGCCTAACTGGACGGCCACGCCTCGTCTACTGTATATATAGTATGGACTTTAAAATTTTTTATATTAATCAGAAAGGATAAGGCCGTCGTGGCGCAGCGGCGCGACGTCTGGCTGTAAGCGCAACGGTCGTGGGTTCAATTCGCGCTCAGGGGAATGATTATTTTCATTTAAAATTAAACTATTTAACCGCATTAATTGCGTATATTTAATCTGTCGTCGCCACGCTTCGCATCGCTTATTGCCCTGTAGTCGTATGTAGTACGCGAAGTTCTACTTCAAATTAAATAGTTCAATAAGATTTCGTTCATATACCTCTTCAATATCAAATAATGTATTTCAGTAGTTCATTTAGACCAGTATTAGTCGTAGAGTCCAGCCGTTCCATGTTGTGTATGTATACTCGCAGAGTGAGTGAACTGTGAGTCAATTTTGCCAGTCCTAAGTCTAAAAGTGTGAAGAAAAATCTGTGACATTTGTTATTATTAATAATAATAATATATTATTTATTGTACACTCAAAAAATATTATACAACAAAAAGAATCAATAAGCAAGAAATGTACAAGAGGCGACTTTATCGCTGAAACAGCGATCTCTTCCTGGCAGCATTAAGACATAGGACACAAAGAGTAGGGAAAGGGTTGGGAGTGTGAATAAAAAATATCATAAAACATAAAATTAAAAATATATATTACACAGTACATATTATTAAATTACATACATACCTACATAAAATCTTAAATATATTTATGTATACATAAATCCGTACACATTTACATATACATATGTATATGGCCAAATAGTACCTATATAGTTAGTAGTGTAAAAATGTAAAAGTGAAATAGAAACAAAAACATAAAAATAAAATCGTTTGAATATAGGTAATGATTTAGTTCGTCTGGTACTCAAAAGTAAATCATTCCAGAGTCGGGAAGCTGTAATTGTAAAGGAATCGCTAAAGAAGGATGAGGAACGTAAGGGAATTTTCAGTGTTAAGTGTCGATTTGTGCACAAATGTCGGGGATGCGATCGCCCCAAAAATCCTCTTTTAGATAAGGCGGGTCAATGGATTGAACATAGTAAAAATGATGTAGAATACAAGTATTCCTGCGAAGTCGGATTCGAAGCCGCTTGAGCTATGTTCGAAACACGGAGACATGGTCATACTTTTTTGATCCAAAGATTTTGTGGCCGCTCAAATTTGTTAAATTGCTCTTCTTGTAAGTCAACATTACATGAATCAGTGTAATCAAGAATTGGTATGAGATGAGACTGTTTATTACCTTATGTTTTTAAGTAATATTTTTTTACATGGTGTTTAACCATTAATCATTTTAGAAGATACCTATTTTATGCTAGATAATACATTACGTTCATCAATTAGCCATTAAAGTACAATTTTCAATGCGTCTTCGCTTAATTAGAGAATAAATAATGTTATAATAATAGACCTGTTGAACGTTGTTATAATAATGACCAGAAAACTCGAATAACTAACAAAATTCAACAGTTTTTGTTCTAATAAACTGCACAATAGTGAAGTGCCACGTATCCGCGGTCCCGACCTTAAAAATTGGTAAAAGGACGCAAACTTAAGCCTGAATAACGACAACAGCGATCACGGCATGACGCATAAAATTATGATCTATTTTGTAGCTGGGGCGACGTGACTCTCCCACACGTCACGTATTAATTCAAAAAAAAATAGCAAACGAAAGTATTCACGTCATTAATGCTTTTAATACGGGAACTACCAACAAAAGTATTCATTTATTTTTATACTGAACTAAAGGATAGATCTAGTTATCTATGATGGAAAGATGTATCCTTTTATTTTAGTGACACATTACGATGTGACTGCATCCTTACTCTGGTATGGTGGGTTTGAAACAAAGATTTTATGAATGAGACCCAGGTGGTAAAAAGTTTGAGACCAGTGAAATGTAATAGTCCTTTAAAATGTGCAGGTGTAGATTATGTAGTAAAACCTTTATAATTTAATAAGTCAGTCTTTCAAGACCATTTATTTTAAAATCGCGTGGACATATTAAGCGGAAATTATTCCGAATTCCAAATCTACAGTCCCTTGAGTCGTAACAGAAATTAGGAAGAAGAAGCTTAGAAGCTTATTAAATTAAGCTTCTACATCAACGCTATCAAAATTTACGCGATAAAATTTATGAGCATAATTTTTTCTGCATTGTATGTGAAATTAAAACCTATAGAGTACTTTCCGCAGATCTACAATTATGTTCATGTGGTGAGAAGTGTTACAGTACAAACAAAGAAAAAAAATTTGAAAAATTAAAATTTAGGTTCACAGTTGGATTTTCCATAACAAATTTATACTTATAGTTGTCAAAAATTTAAAAAAATTAGCTTCACGCTATATCCCGCACACAGCAGGGTAGGCAGAGGGAAACTAGTGTTAAGACACTCCGTTCCCCACTTTCTGCCGAATTTTTGGAGGCATTGCGTGTTGAGTGGCAGAACTCAACGCCGCGCTTTGCCTTGACACCAGAGCGAAGAAATGGAAATATAAATTAACTTATAGTTGTCCATTTTTTTAAATCTGTGAACTTTTGTAAGTTGTGCTCCTCGTGGACGTATAATCATAAAATAGATAGAAAACCCTTTACTGGGCGAGTCCGACTCGCATTTGAAAAATAAAAATGTTTACATTATAAGTTATTAAGGACATCACAGTATTTAAATAAAATTATCTTAAATTTATCATTATACTTAAATAAGCAAACAATTTTCTATAAATACATTTAATCATTATCGTTAAGACGTGCAAAATCGAGGATGGACCGATAGTATTAAATAATTCAATAATGTCATTTAACGTAACAAAATATAATTTTCTTGCAGATACGGCCTTCTCGGTCCTTCCGGCTGTGGAAAGACAACACTGCTCTCTTGCATAGTTGGCAGACGAAAGCTTGATAGCGGGGAAGTATGGGTCCTCGGTGGAAAACCCGGTGAAAAAGGCAGCGGTGTTCCAGGGCCGAGAGTTGGATATATGCCACAGGTATATTTGTAATAGTATATTATATTAAGTAAAGGTACAGCATATAGGGTAAAATATTTCAAACCCATAACTAAAGAAATGAATCAAGATACCTCAACAGTTTAGACAGTTGTGACGCAGTTACGAATAGATACCAATAACGTAAAAAATACATGTGTGCATCATTCTTGAAGAAAGAAAGGATAATTGGCGAAACTTTTTTTAACAGTATAGTATTACTCCTATTCCTATTAAATATGTATATATATATATATATATATATATATATATATATATATATATATATATATATATATATATATATATATATATATATATATATATATATATATAAAAACGTAAAGTTAACAAAAGTTTCGTTTTTCTTTTCGTTATTTATATATTCTGTACCTATAGGCTATATAACATTACGGTGTAGAGTTAGAGAACTCATTTTGGGCGACCGGCTGTCAAAACAACAAAATTCCTTGTTGCTTAGCAATGGTTTCTTAGCGGTTGTAATTAACCTGGCATAATAATTAATAATTAATATAATTGCATGTCAAATTAAATGGTTTTTTAATATGTATACTTACACATCGAGAGTCGACATTTTATGTTAGAAATTAATAAGTCGACAAATTACAATTAATTTTTAAAACAGCAGCTTCTCGCTTTCTCCCGCAGGGCAGCCAGAGGGATCCTAATCATATGACATTCAGTTCCTCATGCACCGTCAATTTTTTTAAATATAACTCGTTGAGTGACGGAAAACAACACCGGGCTATCAGAGCGTGGATATAAAAATAATTTAAATATCGTTATTCCCCTGAGCGGGCATCGAATACACAACCATCGCGTTTACAGCATCACTGCATCACAATTTTTTTCCCAATCATATCAAAATAATAAAAGTTGTTAGCTACAATGACAGTGATTCTTGTTAAAAGCTGGAATACTTCATTAAATTTTGTTTTATGTTTAGTAATTACTAGATTACTAGAACCATTATTTTTTTACTTATTAATTTATAAATAATATTATAGTACTTTTAAAAGTTGTTCACCTTTAAGTATTATTGTATCTACTGGTAATTGGCTGTTATGATTATTACACATATGATATTTACAATTTTTGTTATTCTACACGCAATGCTTCAAGAATTCGGCGGAAATTGGGGAACGGAAGTGTCTTATACTTATTTAGTAAACTTATATAAAAAGAGTCTTAATGGGAACGGAATATCTTACACTAGGTTCCCAAATTATCTTTGTACGGGATATAGCTTAAAAAAATATATGTAAAAAATATAGGTAAAAATACAAATTACGTGATACTTTCTTTTATAGTGCAATAGTATGACAAAAATCGATTTAATCACGCTTTTAAATTCCACGTTTTAATAATGATAATACAGATTTAATAACTTGTTCAAACTAATATAATATATAATATGTTGTTCTTTTAGTGCTTAGAAGTAGGTACATGTTAAATTATCATATAACTATATTACATAGTAGATAAATACCACAAGGTGAGTAATAAAATTTTATAAACTGAATCATAAACAAATGTCGAGTTAATATATAAATTTTCTATCTTTTTATTTATCTGTAAATGACGTTTATATATTTTTTGAAATAATAAAATCACAAAAAATCTAATTCATACAAAATTTTCATCCCAGGACATTGCTCTCGTCGGTGAATTTACAGTACGAGACGCCATATACTACTTCGGAAGAATATACGGCATGAAACATAAGAAGATGACGGAAAGATTTGATTTCTTATCGAATTTGTTGGAACTTCCTAGTGGCGGAAGACTGATTAAGACATTATCTGGAGGTCAGCAACGACGAGTGTCTTTGGCTGCCGCTCTGGTACATGACCCAGAATTGCTAATCCTGGATGAACCTACTGTTGGACTAGATCCTGTTTTACGAGAGCGGTAAGTTTTTTTAGTTATAATGACTAATCATTTACTTTTAGCTTCACGCTTTATCCCTAGCGGGGTGGTCAGAGAGAAAGGAGGTCATTAATCTATTTATATATACCTAAGTGTGGAATAACACTTTAAAAATGTAAAAAAATACCCTCCATACATACCCTCCGGAGAGTCCTCATGCTTTTTACGTGACCATCTTCCAGTATCTTTGATACTATTTTTTCGAACGTCAACCGCGGTCTCCCTAACTCTCTTACCACTCACTTTTCCATCACAAATATCTTTTGCCATTCATTTCATCACTCATTCGTTCGACATGCCCAAACCAGCTGAGCACGTTCTTATTCTTTATCACCGTGACACCCTTACTAGTACTTGCTATTCTGTGTATCTCTTCATTGCGGATTCGATCACCTATGCTGACTCCGCATATCCTACGAAGAGATCGCATCTCCACGGCATTCATATTTCTTTCATTATTTTTCTGTGATACCCACGTTTCACGTGTACGGCCAAATGCACAGCTGTGCTGACGCTTCGCTGTCTCATCAATGCAGCCAAGACACTGTTAACCCTATTACCGGCAGCAATTCGCCTTTCCACATCCATCTCGTATCTTCATTCTCTACTGAACATACTTCCCAAGTATATATATATTTAGTCATAGTTAGTTAATTCATTTATAAAAATATATATATATTTTTAAGTAGCTTTATGGTAGTAATGATTTTATATTTAATCTTCGGTCGTGTATACAACTAATTGACAAAATAAATCATATTTTATCGCGTTAATTACTTTAAAATTAGTAACGATGTTACTTAAATATGAAGAAAAACAAATAATAAATATAAGTACGTAACCTTAGTGTTGCCTTGCCTTAGTTATTCAAGTCCAAAATCTGTTCACATAAAAAATCGTACGTTATAGAAAGGACCCGTACCTATAAATTTTATTTTTGTGTGCATTATATTATTTCATCAAAAATATAATTTTATCAAAATCATTGTTATCTATTGTGTGAAAAATGTTTAACGCTGAAAAACTTATCTTACTATTATAAAATGCAGATGATTCATATTATTGTAATATTTATTTTATAATAAATACAATAAATAAATAAAAGTTAAGGCCAGTTGTTGAGCAGGGACACAAGCTACAAAGTGAGATTATAAAATTGATTGGATGTGGGTTCGATCCCCACTCGAGAAAGTAAAATATTTATTTAAATTTATATTTTCACTTCGTCGCTCTGGTGTCAAGGTAAAAGCGCAGCGTTGAGTTCCGCCAGTCATTCCAGAATTAGAAATTGTGAAGCTGATATATTTTATAATAAAATGTAAAGCTTTTCATTTAAATTCCATCCGTTCAGTATTTAATAAAATTATGATCAATTTCACGAAACCATCAACTACAATGTAATTTAAAATAATCATATTAAAAAAATTATTAACTTAGTGAAAATTACTTATTGTCATATATTGAAGTTCAGTTAGGAGATGTCTTTCGGATACTACGATATACATGATGCTTATAGGTTCGATTCCCACACGGGGATAGGCATTTGTAAAGAAACATAAACCTATGAAAACCCTATCAAAACTCTCATTAACGGAATCGCGTTGTAGTAGATGTTTACGTTATTGGCATCTATTTGTAACTGTGTTACACGTAACAAAGTATATATAAAAATCGTGAAATGAAAAAAAACCCTACATTTAAACTATTGTAGACCCATAATAGTTTTTTTAAGAATTATTTTTTTTATTAGGTATGAGTTTCAAATATTTTACCCTATACGCTCCCGTAAATGGAACGCAGACGCTCCCACCTGTATAGGTACATACATGATTAAACTAAACCACCTGTATAGGTACATACATGATTAAACTAAACCACCTGTATAGGTATATACATGATTAAACTAAACCACCTGTATAGGTACATACATGATTAAACTAAACCACCTGTATAGGTATATACATGATTAAACTAAACCACCTGTATAGGTACATACATGATTAAACTAAACCACCTGTATAGGTACATATACATGATTAAACTAAACCACCTGTATAGGTATATACATGATTAAACTAAACCACCTGTATAGGTATATACATGATTAAACCAATATCATGATTAAAGCAAATTTATAAAACATGTATGGAAACAAAATGTAAATTTATTATACGTAAAAATATAAAACTTTTTCTTATCTTTTATTTAAATTTTTGTAGCAAAAAAATACATTAATTTGAAACATCTTATTTTATTTCGCAATATTTAATAATATAACACATTTAAGAATTATAAGCACTTTTAAAATCGTTAGTTTTGTCAGTCTTATTGGAATATACCACTAGGTCGGCGAATGTGACATAGTGTGTTGAGTGGGAGTTTAACTCACAACCTATGGCGTTCATAGCCGCACGCTGTATTTATAATTACTAAGCGAAATTACAATCATTAATGGACGAATTTATGCTACCGCCTATAGGTGTGCTAAACAAATTCATAGATTAACATCTCATTAATAAGTTGTATACAGTTTTCTATTATATTATAAAACTAGCGGCCCACTCACGGCTTCGCCCGCATACCACCTATAATATTATTATGTTGCATTTGCCTACAAATGCGACCAAAGACAATGACGGATGTAAGGGTAAGAAAGTTATTATTCATAAAGTACGCCTCGCGTACTGCCCTGAGGCAATTAAGAAATCGCTGGCGGTAGTTTGATATGATAATTATATCAACTGACAGACGAATGCCACCTCAGTCTACCCGTGACCACGGACTACTGTAAAGTGTTCGAAACGTCGGGTTTCCAAAATGTAAAAATCTTAAATATACGCGATTAATCCGGTTAAATTAGTTTCATTTAATATGTGTAATAATCGTGAAAATCAAAGAACTTATTAAGCCATACGTCTCATCGGGCTACGTTGAAATTCTTATATGCTTGTTATAACTTATTTTTGTTGCTACCATCTCTGTAGGAGATTTTTACACATAAACGCATGCATTTCTCTTATCATCCTCTTAAGCGTCTCCAATATATCCTTGCTCATAAAACCAAAATTATGTTAGCGCTAAGTCTTATTAATGTCGATTATTGACTCGCCGACGTTGCTATTAGGATGTGGCCGAGGCGCTAAATAATAAATAAAAGCGACTTCACTCTTTCGCTCTACGCTTTATTTACTGTCTACGTAAATATGACCATGAATATCAATTCAATTGGCTCACTGTCCATTTTCTCCTTGAGATGCACATCCTTTTTTTCCTTTTTAAATACTCACCTACCAATCTTCGCTCCCTTTTAAAGTCTTACCCACTCCCACACGCTCAAGGAGGTCTTGTGTCATACATTGCTAGACTTTCCTAAGAGTAACACCAAATTCCTTCAAAAGTCTTTCTACGTATATGCTCAATTACTTTAGAACAAAGTTATTCAAGAAAGCCAATCCGTTGTATAATTTTTCTAGTAGTAGTAGTAGTAGTCAATCGGAAGTACCCTATTAATTTTGATTCAATTATAAATGTTGATATTGTCGAATATAAACAGCCATATCTTTTTTAAGTAAATGTAGAAATGCGATTTTTTCAGGAAGACATTGGTTTGAATTTCCAGTCGATATCTCTAAGCGTTCTTGAAATAAAGGCTCTTGACAGACAGACAGACAGATGGACCAACAACAAAGCGATATTTTTTCTTTTTTCCTTAAAACGTACGGAACCCTAAAAACACAGCAAGCAACAAGTAGATAAAATTGAATTCTTATCCTTATATACTAGTACAAATTATTTCACTACTAAGGAATCTATTTATATGTCAATAGTATGTTTTTAACCTTAACCGCCTTAAATTAATGAGTACTAAATGTATTTAACAGTAATAAGTGTGAGGTAAACAGAGTTTTCCATTATATTTGCAGATATTCTTGAGAACAAAGTAAACAGTATTATATGGTCGTCCATAATATGTGAATGGTAGAGTGCTAATGGATTATTTTATTTATATAAATTATACAGTGGCATAACTTTTTTATTTAATTTTCCTATAAAAGGATATTTTTTTTTGAGAAATCATTCAAAAATCTATTTAAAATTCTACGGAAACTTCGAATTTTAGCGATGACTTTATTTTTTTATTTTTTATCTTTATTTCATAGGACTTTCAATATTAACTGTTTTCAAGTGAAAATCGAATCTACAATTTGTCACGTTTACGGTCGCACGACTGGCCTCAAAAAAAAAAAATCTACCTTAATGTATATTAGCTAAGCATAGCAAAATCTCATTAACTTAATTTTTTAAAAATATATAATATTGTGTTCAAACATAAATCATATTTATAATATAGGTATATGCTTTTATATATGTAGATATCTCTTATTCTGGTTTGCCAATTTCTCAGGTATATGAAAAAAATGAAATAAAAAGTAATATAAAGTCGGATAGAAGTCGTGGTTCGGGGGCACAAGTGTGTGACTAAACGCGACTAGTTTTGGGTTCAATCCTGAATCGAGGAAATGAAATATTTATTTATATTTCATTTCTTCACTCGGGTTTCAAAGAAAAGCGTGGCTTTGAGTTACACTAATCTAAACGCAATGAATTCGGCGAAAAATGGGGGACCAAGTATTCTAAATCTTAACAATAGGTTCTCTCTGCCCTCCTGTGTGCTGGATACAGCGTAAAGCTTATTTAATTATTTTTTATTTTAGTATAAGGGCCCAAAATTTCATACATTTATATTGAAACTGGCTCTCTTTGCATACAAATCCGTCCTTCACATGTACTTTAAGCTTAAAATATTATGTCTTAATCATAATAAGGTTACGTAAATTTGTAAAGTACTTAAGCTCATAAGTATCTACTTATCCGCAACCATGAACTCGCGAATTTGTTTAAGTTTAAGAAAATAACCAATAAGTTTTCAGATTGGTATTGTTTAATAGTTAGTAAGTAAATATCGCAAAATATATATATATATATATATATAAAACATTTTAGTAACCAATTTTTTAGCCAATAAAATTAAAAAAAGATATATATATATATATATATATATATATATATATATATATCTTTTTTTAATTTTATTGGCTAAAAAATTGGTTACTAAAATGTTTTTAGATTAACAAATATACGATTCTAGCCCACAACTCAACACAGCCGTTTGTATACGACTATTATATACAAAATCACGTTAACTCCAATACTGAAAGTTATTTAATTGCTGTAAATGTTTTCTTGGTCATAATCTGTAGAAAATCATATATATTTTTTTATAGTTTCACACAGCACGACCTTGTGTTAAAACTTGCCGTTCCCCAGGAACTCAACCAGATATACCAGATCGAGGAAATGAAAATAATTATTGCTCCGAATGGGATTCGCACTCAACGCCGTGGTTTTTACAATACGGTCGAGTCCTGGCCGTCCTGAAATTAGCTTTGATTTTGGAATATTTTCTTATTTTTGATTATTTACTTCCCGAGAAACGCAAAAGTAATTCAAAAATTGCATGTTAAGGCGACCAGAGCGCAAAATCAGAATATTAACAAATAATAATTCATTCCCCCGAGTGGGGATGGAACCTACACCCGTTGCGTTTACAGTCACAACCTGCGCTACGGACTTGCCTTGGCCTTGAAAAAATAGATTATAATACAGTTAGAGGATATACAGTTATTATGCAAAAGATGAAAAGAAGCGATTGAAGTTTAAAATGAAACTCAAAAAGTATGAAATTAATGAGCGTAGATTATAACAGTAAATGTCTTTAATAGTTAAATAGGGGTAATTAAGATATAAATCCTCGCTATAAATGCTAGTTACGTTACTTATGTCAATAATTTTTGAGAAGTGGTTCGCTGCGCTTTGATTTCAGGCACTCGAGACAATATGACTAATAAGGGTGAAAGCAGCCTAACTCTAGGTTCTCCTTACCTATTTAGCTATTCTTGGTATTAAGAGTCAAACTTAAAAAACTTGAATATGTAAAGATAAAGCAAATATATCTATCTATATTTCTATTTAGGTACAACATTATGAAAATTTATCAAGAAATGTAACAATTATTTTATTATTCTTCTTCATATTTTCTACTAATACGTTAATAATTCTTGAACTCTATTAATCTGTATTATTAATAGCTTTTAAAGTATTAAGATTTTTATAACCCAACTTATAAGGTTATGAATCGAGATGTTAAAATAAAAATAAATATATTATGTATATTATGTTCCTCTCTGGTCTTCTGTTGGACTAAGTGCCGCACTCGTTGACTTAAATTATGATTAAGCATCACGCTTTTTTTTTTTGAGTTACGTTTATTGAGAATACGACTCAATTATCAAAATTGTAAAACTCTGTAATATAGTAAACATATTATATTAGCTCACGCTATACGACACACAGAGGGTAGGAGAGGAACCTAGTGTTATTAAGACATCCGTTCCACACTTTTTGCCGATTTGAAGGCCTTTGTGTTAGTGGCAGAATTAACGCCGCGCTGTGCCTTGACACGAGCGAAGAATGGAAATTAAAAGTAAATAAATATGTATCTCTCGAGTGGGGATCGACCCACAACAAGTGGTATTACAGATCACATTTCGTGCCTTGCGACGCCGGCTTAATTCGGAACCTTAGTCACTTAATAAAAATGCCACTCCGTTCTCCTATTTTTGACCATTTTTAAGTGAATGAGTGATCAAAAGAGGAGTCTATCAGTTTGACTTGTATTTATATAATATAATATAATGATCTTATTAGGCTACCAAATACGTGTGCTAAATTTAGTAAGTATATGTGTGTGGGTGATTGCCAACAAATTTCTAATTTTTTTACTTCAAAATCTTCGAACCCACTGTCACTGTGTTCGTAATCGTAAGAGTAATCAGATTTTTTTTATGAAAAACAAAAAGAAACAAAAATATATCCTTTTACTTTGTAATCCTTTGTAATATTTAATCCTTCAACTTCCATATATGGATTTTATATTTATGACGCAATAAAAAGCCTTTATAAATCACAATGTTAACTATTACACCTGACGTTTACCTACTATACCAATATCAAGGACATTATCTTGAAAGAAATCATTTTGAACATTCATTTTTTTTATATTTTATTCTTTCAAAAGATTTTAAAATGTTTTAAGTTTTTTTGTGGTTATTTCTGTTAAGAGTTTTCCTGTTTGTAAATCCAATTTGTGTAAATGGCACTTTAAATAATTATACAATTTTTGTATGTGCTTTTATAAATTTAAGCTATTTTTTTAATAATGTGATATATACAGTTTTCGCCAAAATCTGAAGACACTGCGTGTTGACGGACGGAATTTTAATGCCACGCTTTGCCTCAACACCAGAGTCAAGAAACGAAAATATTAAACACAGTATTATATGTTTATTGTCAAGTTTTTGCTTATTTTAATTGGAACTAAGCTCTTTAAATGACAGATGGTATATTGACGATCGTGGCGCAATGCTACAGCCTCTGACAGTAAACACGATGGTTGTGGCTACTAGGTTGTTTAATATTGCTGGTTGACAAAGCAAGAAGAAGACACTCGATTCTCTACTTTTATCCCACTATATAGGAGATAGAGTGTGAAACTAAAAAAATAGATATATATATATATATATATATATATATATATATATATATATATATATATATATTATATGTGTAGAACAAGCGATTGTAATCGCGTCGGTTGGTTCATTTCCCGCTCGGAGGAATTAAATATTTAATATTTTCATTTCCTCGCTCTGGTTCACTAAGCAAAGCGGTGTTGAGTTCCACCACTCAAGACGTAATGCCTCAAGAATTCGGCGGAAAGTGCGGCACAGAACATGTCTTAATGAGAACGGAGTGTCTTATTACTCTATTCCCAAGTTCCCTCTCTATACCTTACTATGTGTGAAACTGAAAATAATTCCGATTGTCACTTAGCTCCAATCATAAGCATTTTTGTTAAATTTTTTACCGTTTTAACATAATTATTGTGCAATAATCACCATTGTGTGTTTAACAATGAGTTGATGAGATCGCGTGACTTTATATAGTAATTGCATATCTTTGTTTCAATTGTATATATCTCTTAAGTGTAATATTAATTATTCAGATTATTCATATTTAATAATGTATTCGCTGTTTGTTAAAATTATGCTAAGACAATCTGATACACGCGATGAGTTCAAGTTAAGTCCACACTCGTTTTAGGTTCTTATTCAGAGGAATAACATGTAAATATAAATTTAAACAAATTACCAGGCTTAGTTTCAGTTTTGAAAAAAAATGCTGTAAAATATATGAAAAAAAAGTTAAATACTGTACCCTGAGGAAAAAATTGTTAAACGACAAAACATAAAAAAACTTATATGTCACAATCACTACTAGCCATTACTAGAGTCCGAGCATTAAAAAATAATGCTAACAGTATCTAATTTAAAGCAGAAAAAAGCTAGCTTTTTAGTTTTGTCATTGAAATTTGATTAATAAAAAAATACTTACCGATTGCTTGTCAAAAAATATTTTGAATATTAATTTATATAAAATCCTCAACTCGAATCGTTTAGGTATTTTAGTTCTTAAAAATATTTAATTATTAGAGATACACTAGCATTCATTTACGTATATATCTACGTATAAACTTTTGTTTAATATTAATATGATTTCTTTGCAGAATTTGGGATTTCCTGGCTGGACTGGCACGAGCTGGGACAACTGTCATTATAACAACGCACTACATAGACGAAACGAAACAAGCTCACAAGGTACAAATTTGAATTTTTCCCTAAAAAATTTTCGCGTAATATCTTGAAAACCGGATAGAAATTAGGGAAACGGTGTGTGTCATCATTCCCTCGTGCTTACCCTGCTGACCGAGGTGTGAGGAAGATCACGTCGCGGGTTCAAATTCCGTTACGTTCAAATATTAGTTTTTCTTAAAAAAATAATACCTGATACATAATATATTCTCCAATAATAATAATTAACTCGGAAAACTCAGAAAAATAATACCATAAAAGTGTAGTTAGATGATAAAGAAACAGGTAAATGCCAAATCATATGATAAATTGCTCTATACATAATTGTTGTCACATTCATATATCATTTTAATAGAATAAGATGCTTAGCATGAACATTAACGTCTTTTGTTTGATTAGTCAGCTGTAAGCTAATTACCAAAAAAATTTTTTTATCTTTAGCAGGTTATTATTGTTTTTTTTTTAACACCAGCACTATTAATTAGTTTTTATTATTGTTTTTTTTTAACTTTTAATCTTGTGTATTTGCAATTAGCTTCTATTTTGTTTTATGTTTATATAATTTTACATATATTTTTTTAATATACTATTTATATTGTAATATTACTAGCAAGTGAGTCCAAGCATTTAATTATAGAAAATACTTCTTATATATTTACTGAAATAGCAGTTTTTTAAGTGTTCGTTTACTTTAAAATAATATTTTAAAAAAATATATACTTAGAAAAATTGATAAACTTTAACGCTTAACATTAGTTTAACTCTACGTAGTAATTAATAGGGTCAAGTAAAAAAAATTAAAGAACTATTTAATTTATTTATAACTTTTTTAAAATTATTGTAATTTTAGATGTGCTTATTAGATAATGACGTCGAGGAGGAAATCCTGAATATAACAAACAACTTTACGTAAAATTTATTTTAAAAATATGTCAAGGTAAATCTATAATAATTGTTGTTATTCATAATGTGAATATTATTTTTTAAACATAAATTACCTCAGTCACCTTCTTAAAATTAAAAAAAACCATGTTCACCACTGCCACCACCTCATACACTATCCCACAGCGCTACAATGGTCTTATATTATTAAAAATATTATTTATTTTTGACTTTTCTACGAATTATAAATTATGTTGTTCTTCTTAATAACCAAAAACCGCATAGACACCGTTACCATTTGCGAAAATTGCTATAATTTGGCTAGATTACACACGATGAATAAATTGTACATTTGCATATAAGAACGGGTTTTAATCCCATGTTTTGACATTTAACTTAATAATGATGAAAAAAAAGCCGTCTAATGAATCTAGAAATATGTATATATTTTCCATTCAAATATTAATTCTGTAATGATTTAATAATAGTCTGACATTTGAAAAGCTTAAATTTCAACAACACCTAAATGTATATTACTATTGAAATAATAGATAAGAGAGGAATAATAGGTTCGATTATTTTAGGTTTATGATATTTTGTATTATAAAGCACAAAGTGTTTTGTTAAATTCTTTTTACTCATGAACTACGCGATTATGATAATTTCCTTGAAATAATATGTTTTTTAGTATAAATTATATGTTTTTAGATATCACATTTCAAATCTGTGACATTTTTTGGTTGACGCGTGACTTAAATTGAACACATTTTAAGCCATACTAAATCAAAAATATATATATATATTTAAAAGGTACCTATAATATACCAATTATAGTATACTCATAATATACCAATTATGGGTTCCTTTTAAATAGTTACTTAGTAAGTAAAAATCACATTAGAATTTATTGGATAATTTGAAAGTTTAAAACGTACAGCGCTAGGAAATGATTTACAAACTGAACAAACAACAACTACAAACTGAACACAATTACAATAGTAATACTTTTGAAATACCAAAAATAGTGGAGTGTAGTATAGACATAAAAAAAAAAACTAAAATAACCAATAATTTCTAGGTGAAACTGACTATGACAGATATTTTGAAACGTTAAGTAACGTCAGAAAAAAACTACAAACAGTATAATAAAGTAGCCAAGGCTGTAGTGTTGCTTGATAGGAAATTATCTCGTGGCACGCCAGTAGCAGTACTAACAATGGGTTCTGATGAATGGTAATTAAAGGTGCACAAGTAGGTTTTATGCATGACTACAAGATTGCAAGTCTTCTTATTTAGACAGTATTATGTTTATGTATATTTGTATTTTATTTTTGTTTTGCTGTGAGATTTCCGCGGAGCTCTGGAGGCATTGCGTTGCCAGAAGCCAATGTCACACTCAACGAGGTGACGTCACCTCGTTATGTTCAATACCCTTTCAGAAGAAATGATAAACAATTTTTATTCATTTGCTCTAGTATACAAGCCACGGCGTTGAGTTCCGCCACTTAACTCTAAAATTCGGCAGTTGGTACATAAACTAATTAGGGCACCTACTAAATATATTACAAATTTGTTAAATACAAGCGTATAAAAACGCTACGTCGAACGTAGCTTGATGAGAACGTATGGCTTAGTGGTCAGAGCGCCGTGTCGGTTTCCAGGAGGCGCAGGTTTTAGTCCTGCTACGTTTAAATCAAAACCAGCTTCACGCTGTAGGCCGCATACAGCAGGGTAGGCAGAGGGAACCTAGTGCTGAATTCTGGAGACATTGCGTGTTGAGTAGCAGAGCAAAGAAATGGAAATATAAATTCAAGTAAATATTTCATCTCCTCGAGTTGGGATCGGATCCACAACGAGTCGGTTTTATAGTCATACCTCGTGCCGCTGCACCACGACTGGCCTCCTACATTCAAATTTTTATATCTTTTTTTTAAATAAGTATATTTTTACATGTTTTCGGTACGCGCATATTTCTATATTAATACGATAATTTTTGCGAGCAAAAGCAAATCAAATCAAAAAAGATGAATATGACGATTTATTAAGTATATAACAACAATATAGATAATCATCCAAACGAGCTGAAATAATTAACAGTTCAATCTAAATACACTAAAATAACATTAAATAAAAAGTAGCGAGCGGTGCCGCGCAGTCCCAAGGACTTACACCACACCAAGAGATAAAAACATCTGCTATACTACAACAAACTAATCTACTATACTAATAAGCGAGGAACCAAAGAACATATGAATTTATAATAAAAACAAATAACCACATAGAAATGAACAGTAGGTTGAAAATCTATGAAAGTTTACAAAACCGTCAACGTCGTCTGCCCGTTCAAGTCGGTCATACCGCGCGGCTCGTAGGTCTGAATATCTTCTGAAGTATTTATTAGAATTTTATACAGTGACCTATAATTTTAATGTAGATGAAATGCTAAAGTTGACTTTTATATTTATTTTGATAAGGATGAATACCAAATTATAGAAAATACATTAACAATAGACCGATAAATTTAAATTTAAATTAAATATATTGAAATGGTTACCGCTGCTCAACCTTCAGAGATACACGTATATCATCGCGGACATTTTAATAGATTTTTTAAAAGACAATATTTTTGTCAAACATTGTGTATGTCTTTGGTTAAGGTTGAGGTCAGCGCACGCTATGTAAACGTTCAGGAAGCTCAATTTAGACGACCTTTTATGAAAACAATATAATTACGGTTAGCGACGGTTCTAATTAACGTGGCAGAATAAATTGCATGTCAAATTGAAAGACATTTTAATATATTAGTATATATTAGTGTATATCGAGATTATTGCAAATAGGAGAAAAATAAAGTAACCTATGTCCACCATCCCAAGAGCCTCAAGTATCTCTGTATAAAAATTTAGCACAATCGGTTTAGCGATTTAGCCCTGATTGCTACACAGACAGACATACAGACAGAGTTACTTTCGAATTTATAACATAGGTTTGGATAACCTCTCTTTCATTTCATTCATTAGAGGGCTATATTATGATAGTCATGTATAAAGAATCCTTAGTGCTTATTTAATATAACTTATGTTAGTCATATAGATTAGCAGGTGGTGAGTGTCTTAACTCTACCTACCCACGACGTAAAGCTAAAAAATAGCATTTAATTTTTTTTCAACAGATCGGCCTCCTCCGCGACGGCCAACTCCTAGCCGAGGATTCGCCTGAGGAAATTCTAAGAAGATACGACTGTGAAACACTCGAAGAAGCGTTTTTGAAGATGGCGTTGAGACAGCATGAAATGCCCAGAAGAAGATTGAGTAAGTATTTTTTGTGCCTTCGTTAGATATAGAGTGACATGTAATTTAGATTTTTATCTATAGAATTTTGTTTTCTTGTAGTTTTTTTTTTTATTTTACACATTTTAAACAGGAGAAGCAAAAGAAACCGTTAGTGGCGGAACTCAACACTGCGCTTGGTGTTGTTACAAGAGCGAGGAAATGAAAATAGTTATTAATACTATGAACTCCTTAGCATTTTATCCTCTTTTTCCAAGAGAAAAGTAGATACAAGAGTTTTATAATACTAGGTTGTCAGGTTCCCTCTGTCTCTCTTTCTGTTCGGGTTATAGCGTGAAGCTAAAAAATAATAATAGTAAAAAAATATAATCTTTCTCCTATAACTATAAAGCGGTTACTGACGTAATAAATAAATGTACATCAAGTTTATATTTAACTTTTACGACATGAAAAATTGTTGGTTTTTAATAATTTTTTATACCACCAAAGCAAATAGCGGAATTTATATTTTTTTTAATGTGTATACGCATTTATAATATAACATATATGCATACCAATACCTGCAATACCTGCAATCTTAGGTTTGTAAATTTTTATAAGTTGTACTACCTTAAACTGGTAAGCCTCGGTGGGCGAGTCCGACTCGCACTTAATCGATTTTTATAATAAACCAAAGTAAGGAAATGAAAATTTTAAAATATTAAATTCCTCCAAGTGGAAATCGAACCCACAACCGTCGTGTTTACAGTTACAAAATAATAATTAAAAAATCAATATATATTCTTCCTTGTATATTTAAAGTCAAGATCATTGCGCTTACTAATGCATATTGTATGCATGGTGTATTTAACACCTCCATGGTGTCTTAAAAAGATTATTTAGCATCACAGCGTAACCGTTGCTTACATCTGATACAAGGTAGACAGATGGAACCTGTTAAGACACTCAGTTTTCCACTTCCTGCCGAATTTCAAAACATTGCATTTCACTAGAGCTATAAAAATCACTCATTCCCCCGAGTAGGAATTGGGTCCATAACCGTCGTGTTTAAAGCCAGCCGCTGCGCCACGACGGCTTCATAAGTTAATTAAAATCCTTATTTTATAACTACTCAATTTTATTTTTATGTTTCTTTAGGACCTATAAGTTTATTTCTGCGTCATACAATACATTACACCTACATATATGCATGTGTAAATAATTAATATTTTATTTTTTTATTGATCGTTAAACCTTCCACTTTAAAGATGACTAATAAAGTACCGTGTGTATTTTATTATTACCGTTATGGTGCAGTGGTTAGTGTAATTATAATTGAATGAGTTTTAATTGAGAAGTGGTGGAATGGAATACTGGTAAATGAAAATATCAAGAAACAACTAAGAAATACTGGTAAATATTGTAATTAATAAAGAGTCTGAATAATAAAAAGTGGTTTTGTGTGTATTTAATTAAATACACGTGTGTAAAAATGCAGCGTCCTAGGCTAGGGCAGAGGATGCCCTAAGTAAAATGCAATTCTACAATAATTTGATTACTCTTTAAAGAAAAATGAGTAAAACCTATCACATAATGTATACAATATAATTAAATTTAGAACGGAGTGTTCTCACAGTATTTTTTCTCTGATCACTTCCTGATTTAAGCGAGAATCTGCATGAAAAAAAGACGAAATAGAGAGAACAGAATTAACGGTATCATTAGCTACAGTAGCTTTATATATAGCAAAACAATAATTTTGAATGGGAATAAATCATTTTCTTGCTCTGGAAATGAAAAATCAAAACGCAGCGTTGAGTTCCGCCTCTAAATACGCAATTCCCCAAATTAACAAAGCGAAAAAAGGAGAGCGAAGTAACAAGACCCTAAGTTATCTCTGTCTATCATGGCATAGGCGTGATAAAATGAAAAGGTGTACCTGAATAGAAACATATAACTCGTTATATATATTCCTGATATTAACTCGTTCAACCAAACATATAATTTGAAAATATTAAGAATACTAGTATAAATTTGATCCTAGGACAGTCCAAAGCCGCACCTAAGGGAATCAAGAGATGACTTCATTAAACCATAATAAAACAATAACATTTATAGCTATCGTTATGAAAAGTGTATGATACGTTTACATTGTATTTGTTAATGTACTTACATACATATATGTTTTACAAAATATTACTTTGTAATTTGGTTACGGCTTTGTGTAACACAAAGTATATATTCGACAGCACTGAAAATATTTTTTTACGTTATATAAGTATTAACTTTGTAAAGAAAAAACTGGGGAACGGAGTGTCTTAACACGAGATTCCCTCTTCTTGTCCTACTGTGTGTAGCTGAAATAATAAAACGACAAAAAAATATATAAAAAAATGCTTATTCGATTAAATTAATTGTAATTTATTTCAAATGTTTAATTCTTGAAGAATATTAAGAGGTACTACTCTCTTAGAGGTTTGAACCTAGTGTAAATTTGTAAAAAAAAATATAAAAAAATTACATTACGCACACATTTACCTAAATAACGCAAAAAATATGTATATCATTGTTTTGTTATTTATGTTAGTGAGCGTGGTCTAACGTGCAAGAAAATGCATTTAAATACGATAAAAATATATTTCATGTCACTAAGACAGTTGGTGTTTGGACATATTCCAAAAGGTATTAGGTATATTTTATATCTTTATATAAGGTTATAATTATTAAATTATAATTTGATTCTCTTGCAGCACTAACATCTTCACCCGATGTCGTACCAGAGAATAATATGGTCAACGACACCCGATACGATTCTAGAGAAGATTTCAACGTGGTCACCTGTAGTACTGATGTAAGATTTTCATCTCTTTTTAGTGTTTCCTATCCAAAGGGTAAAACGGGACCCTATTCCTAAGACTACAATGTCTGTCTGTGTGTCCGTCTATACTACTGTTGCCACTATAACAACAAATATGTGGCGACCATATAATAAACACGATTTAGTTCAAGCTTCCCGCTGTATTCCACAAATAACAGAGTAGACAAAGAGAACATAGTCTTAAGGCACTTAAAGTAAACTTAGTCGCAAGTCATTTAAAATAAAGAAATGAAAATAATTTATTTCCTCGAGTGGAAAACGAGTTCATAACAGTCACGTTTACAATCAGACGATGTGCCGCTTCGTCACAATGTCGAATTATATATTAAGAAAGTAAAATTCATCATATATATAGGTAAATGATATTCACAATCACATAATCTGAAAACTGTGGATGTGTGCGATTCTCACTTGTGGTAATCCTCTGGTAACGAGACAAAGCGTGGCGTTGAGCTCCGCCACTCAACACGCAAGGCCTCGATAATTGGACGGAAATTGGGAAACGGAAATGTCTTAATGGGAACGGTATCTAAGCAATAGGTTCCCTCTGCCTACCCTGCTAAGTGCAAGAAACATTGAGTAGTTAAAAATATATATAAATAGAAGCAAGCACACATACATATAGTAAGTGTGTAATAAATCATATGCTAAAATAAGGTTACTAGCGTATAAAGATATGTATAAGCAAAATAATAGATTTGAAATAACATTTTATAAATTATATTTTTTATTATAAATTGTATTTTTTTTATTTTCTAATATTTGGTCAGCTTCACGCTGTATCCCGCACACCGCAGGGTAGGCAGAGGGAACCTAGTCTTTACACACTCCTTTCCCCACTTTCTGCCGAATTCCGGAGGCATTGCGTGTTGAGTGGCAGAACTCAACGCCGCGCTTTTGCCTCGGCACCAGAGCGAAGAAATGAAAATATAAATTTAAGTAAATATTTCATCTCTTCGAGTGGGGATCGAACCCACAACCAGTCGGTTTTGCAGTCACACTTCGTGCCGCTGCGCTACGACTGGCCTCTAATATAATTTATGAGAAAGGATAAAGGATATAATTTGTGAGAGTTCAAAAAAATTATAATATGAAATCAAGTCACGCAATCATAAGCACGCAATGGAGATTAGATCGAATATGATTATATATTTAGAAAAGAAAATAATTTAAAGTACAAGGTCAAGTGCGTATGAAATTAATGTATGGAAGAGTCTGTAATTTTTCTGTAATCTATACTTAAAAAAAATTAAATCGTTTTTTAAATTTAAAATCGTCACTGATCGGTGCCTTTACATGGAACATTTATCAGAAAAACTATTACTGGGTAGTATATTTAATATTATTATATAAATGAACAAAACAATGATTTTCAAAATTTTTGTCTGTTTGTCTGTTAGGTTGTTCACGCTAATCCCAGAAACAGCTTAACCGATTTAAATGCAGTTATCACTGCTGGATTTTAACAAGCTTCCGTTAACATTTAGTGTTTGTTTTATTAAAATTGGTCCATAAATTAAAATTTGTATGAATTTAAAGTAAATTGATCAACAAAATTGCTAGATTCTTTATTAAAAAAAACCATCAACAACATCGTACATTACGTTATAGGTAACCAGACTCGAATAATATATATTTTTTTCTTAAATATACTTCAATACATATTCGTATTCGTTTAAGTGGGTTAAGGCCGCGCTAGTAGGTGAAGTGTAGACTACTTATTATTTATTATTATTGAACTACTACTACTTATTATTTGGTATTTTGAGGCCAGTCGCAGTCGCAGGGGCACAAAGTGTGACTGTAAAACCGACTGGTTGTGGGTTCGATCCCCACTCGAGAAGATGAAATATTTACTTAAATTTATATTTCCATTTTTTCGCTCCGGTATCGAGGCAAAAGCGCGGCGTTAGGTTCTGCCACTCACACAGAATTCGGCAGAAAGTTGAGAACGGAGTGTCTTAACACTAGGTTCCCTCTGCCTACTCTGCTGTGTGCGGAATACAGCGTGAAGCTGATTTATTTATTTATTTATTTTGAAGTTCAATTAACAAAATAATTTTTCTTCAAAGATTTATGTTATATTTCCACTTTATTATCGTTCACTCTTTTTTTTATTTGATTTATTCAAATCAACATTTAAATGCAACCTCGAGTACATACATAACATTATGTATTGTTTACTTAACTTTACGTAAAAATGTATTTTCATACGAGTATTTTTACAATGACACAGTGTTTTATTGCACGATACGTTGTCGGTTCAAGTCCAATTTGGGGTAATGAACATTTTTTATTTAAATTACGGCGTTGAGTTTCGCCACACAATACACCATATCGCGAATTCAGGTCGGAAGTGGAGGACGGAGTATCTTAACACGAGGTTTCTCTGTCCATTCTGCTACATGCAGGTAACAGCGTAAAGCTCATAAGTAAACAAAATTTAAATATCAAAATCGTCGATATTCCAGGTACTAACGACTAAAGAAAAACCAGAACGCATTAAAAACATGAGAAAAGGAAGATATAAAGCAGTGTTTATAAAAAGTATACAGCAATTCGCACGGCATCCCGGGTAAGTTATTTAAAAGATAGATATTTTCTCAACTACATTAGTTTTCTTTCAAAGATGACGTGGCGTTAAGTTCCGCTGCACAACACGCAATATCGCAAAAATTGGCCTACCATTCTATATACACCCTTATATAGCATACTGCGTGAAACTAAAAAAAATATTATAATTTGTATCTATTTCATATATTAAAGCTCACTCTATCTGTTATAATAAATGAACTTAGCTTCACACTTTATTCCTAGCGAGGTAGTCAGAGAGAACGGAGAGCCAAACGCTACGGTCTCTACATACCTCTTTCGCCTCGTCCACTGTCATCAACCTCTTCATACATGCCTTCTGGGAGATCCTCATGCTTTTTACGTGACCGTCCTCCAGTATCTTTGATACTGTATTTTCGAAGGTCAACCGAGGTCTCCCCCTATAATAAATTAATTATACGATATTTAGGAAGGATAACTTCTGTAAGAAATATATATTATTATAGTTATTGTTTAAATAACAATGCGCGGTAGTAACAAATGTAGGGTCGTATAACTAAAGTATCTATCAATTTGTACCATATCAATATTTCCGTCTTTCTATTCACGTATGACCGCCATATTGGATGACGGAAGGAATTTGGTTATACGTGAGTTTTATAATAATATTTAGTTGTTATATTATTAGACTACATTAATAGGTTCGTTTTTTCTATTGATTCATTAGAGTTTACGCTATATTGTAACTGTAATTACAATTTTATAACTGTAATTTTCATATAATACTGTCTTAATACTGGGTTCCCAAGTTCCCTCTGCCTACCCTGCTACGTGCGGGATGCAGCGTGAAACTTATAAGTATAGAAAATTGTATTAATTTCAGTGGACTAATATTCTCCGTGCTATTCCCCATCATACAAGTGGTAGCGTTCTTCATGGCGGTGGGGCACGATCCAATAGGACTTCATGTGGCCGTCGTGAATGACGAAGCCGCTTACTTTAACGGTAAGTTTTTTTTTTATGGAAAAGACAAGGCAAATCGAGCGTTCGGGTCTCCTCTCTCCATGGTAAGCAAACACCTGATGGTAACACGTATTCAGGTGGTTTGGATGATACTTAAGCTTGCAACAGGTCAAACAGTTCTCCAGAACACTCCCCATGATAAATGCTAAATCAAAAGGGGTCAAGACGATACTTCTTCTTATTTCTGATGTTTTAGACTTAAATGGTTTTTGTTATCAGCTTAACGATGTATGGTAGACCCGAACTAAACAATTTTGTCAATTTTCATACATTTACGATCTACTGTACATTTTTATGTGGTTATTAGGTCTTTAATAGATTGGTTAGATTTTTTTTTTAATTTCTTGGTTTGCTCAAGTTTCGTTTAATTCTGTTATTATATTTCGTGTAACTTTTAATTTTAATACTTTAAAACATTTTTTACGTTGATAATATTAATAATATAGTGAATTTCATTAAATATTTTTTATTATTAATAATTTCTTTGGTTACGTTTACTTATTATTTTTTGTTCATTTTAATGAGTTAGGTTTTTTTAATGTTAGAAACTTCCATAAGTTGCGTGATCTTATTACCTTGTGATAACTTTACATAATTATTAATTGTTCTTTTCTGACTTATTTTGATTATAGAGGCTTATATTTTTTTACTATTAAATAATTAGAAAATAATTTAAATAATATATTTAATATACATATATTCGTATAGCTGCGAAGCTGCGACGCTGGTTCGCTAGTAGTCAATAAATAAAAAAAGTTAAACAAAAAAAGTCCGTGGTGCATTAAGTTAAGAAATGGTATTATATGCTGGTTAAGTAAAAATGTCCTATATGTAATGTGACCGTTTTTCGTTTGACCCAAAACGGATTTAAAACGGATCATTTCTTCTATATCTATATCTATGGTATATATCTGACGTGACATTTTTAAAAATATTATATATAGCTAACATGACCAGGCATCCCGTTTTGAACAGGACTGTCCCGTTTCTCGTTTGGGTGTTCTGTTAGACAGAGGTTTAACACCACAATTAATATTAAAACACTCCGGTCCCTCACTTTCCGCCTAAATTTCAAAATATTGTAATATATAATTCCCTCAACTGGGAATCTAACCAACAATCATCGCGGTTACAGCCACACGCTGGTGTCCCTGCGCCGCGACGGCTTCTATAATAAAATAATCATTTTAAAAATTCTATTTCCAGTTAGTTTCGACACTTGCAGAAATGGTAACATCACGACAGTACGGCAGCGGGAGGACGAGTACCTGTGACCAATATATGTTGAGTTGCTGGTTCCTTCAGGAGATGGAAAATCGTAAAGTATATCCGGTAAGTTTCTATTTATTTACTATGTTTTTAGCTTCACGTTGTATCCTGCATATAGCAGGATAGGCCGTCGGTCAGGCTGAGTGTATCATTGTTTTGTTAACCGACTTCTGTTAAGGAAGGAGGTTATCAATTCCATTGTATTTTTAACATTTTTTTAGTGTTATTCCATACGTTTATACGTTTTCTAAATAAGTATAATTCGATTGTATTTTGTTATGTTTGCTACCTCAAAACTTTTGGCCGGTAGAGAATGCTCTTTAGCGTTAAGCCCGCTTTTTGTAAAAATATTGTAAATATGCGCAATAAAGAATATATAAATAAGTAATTTTTTACAGGGTGAACCGATTTTGATGATTCTTTTTTATTTTTAGCTGGTGCTGAAAAATAATAAAACAAAATTTTACAATATGTGTTATATTTTTCAGACCCAATACAATACAGTGGAAGAAGCAAGATACGCCGTCGCAAAACGTCAATTATACGGAGCTTTGCATTTCCCTCACAACTTCAGTGACGCGCTCTCCGTGAGGGTCACTGAGGGGAGGGTCGACAACGAGACCGTCGACGAGAGCACTGTTAGCGTTTGGGTGGATATGACTGGTATGCTATTTTTTAATTAAAAACGCGACAGGTCGTGGGTTCGATTCCCACTCGAGAAAATGAAATATTTAATATTTAAAGTTTCTACACTCCGGTGTCGAGGCAAAGCACGGCGTTGGATTCCATTATTTGTGTTAGAAAGTGATCTTTAGTCATGTTAATCGTTTTAATATAACCTACTGTTCGTGCGGTAAGGAGCTATTTTGTGATACAACACTTAATTGTAAAAAAATAGTTTAAACATATAAAATATAATACCTACATTTATTTCTCAGATTATCAAGTATCGTATTTCATCAAAATGCAAATGCACAAAGCGTATGAGAAGTTCGCGAGACGCACCATGTTGGCGTGCGGGAAACACGAGGAACTCGTACAGGTGTGACATTGTTGTTATTTAGCTTACGTCCACTGTGTAGAGAACGGAGATAGAGATAACATTCATTTCTTATAAAGTACATTTTCAGGAAATATATCTGAAATTAACCCACGTATAAACCTGTACATTACAACGTACGTCATAGATTTATACTTCACGCTGTATCCCGCACACAGCAGGGTAGGCAGGGGGAACATAGTGTTAAGACACTCCGTTCCCCACTAGATTTATGCGGCTATATGTATTATAATATGTTTCATTATCTTGTCCTGCTTATAGCAGGGTAGGCAAAGGGAACCTGAGAACCTAGTGTCAAGATACTCCGTTACCATCAAGGCACTTCCGTCCCTCAATTTTGGCATGGCATTTCGTATTGAATGACAGAAAACAACGTCGCGCTTTGCCTCGGTACCGGCGCGAGGAAATGGAAATTTTTAATATTTCATTCCCCAGAGTGGAATAGAAACCACGATCAAACCTGTCAAAGCCACAAGCTTGTGCTCTTACACCACGACGACATCTAACTAAAATTTCAGAAAAAATACAAAATTGAAAAAATAAAACCTAAATTGACCTTCAAATGCCCGTACTTAACGACGATACATTCTGCACGTCTCATATATTTTTCTAGATACCAGTAAGATTCCAAGAGCCGATATATGGTACCATGGAGACGGAGGTGGTAGCGTACATGGCGCCGGGGGTGATGGTCACGTGAGTGCTGTCATTGTTTTTATACAGGGAGTGTCAGTACCACTTCAAATGAAACCACAGTTTTAATGACTCTATAAAAGCTTAATACAATTATTTTATTTTAGTTTTTTCCAAAAATGAAAGTGGTTTTTTCGAACAAATAAATAATAAAATTCTCGTTGTAAAATGAAGCGTTTCATTTTTCAAGAACGACGCACGCACACATAAGCCTATCAAAGGGAAACCGCCGCATACGCCTCATTCCGAAGTCGAGTCGTAGCTATTGGCGACGAAATTCAAAGTTTCTTAATCTTTAGGAGTATTTTTGTAGTAGTATACGTAATTGGTGTGTAAACATAGTGAAATGAAAAATAAATCCTACGTCTAAACTGTTGAGGTATCTTGATTAATTTCTTTAGATAAGAGCTTAAAATATTTAGTTTCCGACCGGCAGTATCGTGTTCTTCCTGGCGGCCATCGTGACGTCGACGCTGATGATCGCGGACCGGCTGGAGGGCGTGTGGGAGCGCAGCGCCGTGGCGGGCGTGCGCGCCGCCGAGATGCTGCACGTGCACGTGCTGCTGCAGGCGCTCGTCATCCTGCTGCAGGTGGCTGCGCGGCTTCTTGTACTGCTTTGTAAAACGCTTTTAACACTTTTGTTGATATGGGTCCTTTTGTCAATTTCAGACGGTCGAAATGATGATAGTGTCCTATTTGGGATACAAATTGCCCCACAGAGGGTCTCTGTGGACTATTGGGTCCCTCTTATTCCTGCAAGGTCTCGGAGGAATGTGTTACGGGTTTCTCCTATCTGTCTTATGTTCGAGTTACACGTTATCCTTCTTTATAGCTACGGGTAGTTTCTATCCTATGATACTGTTGTGTGGTAAGTGTGATTTTCTTATGAATAATATTAGCACAATCTTTACATATATTAAAACCGTAATTAGACTTAAAACCATAATTTGTCTGCACATTTAGTATTTTCGACTAAAATGGATAGAAGGACACTTAAAAAATAATAAAAATATATACATATTTTTAAATTTCTTATATGTGTGTATGTATGATCACACTTATCTTCGAAAGTACTGGACCGATTTACTTAAAACTTTCACAAATTACTTTCTTTTAAATCAGCAAAACATTTACAGTTTGTGTCAAAAAAATTATTATCGTCAAAAAAGTTAAAAAAAAAATATTGTCATTTAAATGAATTGCCTACAAATATATAGCAATCCAATCATACATATGGATAATAAATTAAAAAGTAACTCCATCTGTCTATCTTTGACGCAATTTAATAAAATTTTATACAGAAATACTTGAGGGTCTTGGGATAAACATGCGGCTTTACTTTTATTAATATAAAAAAAAATCCTTTAGTTACTTTTAAGCCAGTCATGACACAGGGACACAAAGTGTGACTGTAAACACGACTGGTTGTGAGTTCACAACAGTTGAGTATAGTCGAAAAATTCAATATTTATTTAAATTTATATTTCCATTTCTTCGCTCTGGTGTCGAAGCAAAGCGCGGCATTGTTTTCCACTAATCATCACGAAATGTCTCCAGAATTCAACGTAAAATGGAAAACGGCGTGTTAATGCTGTGTGCGGGATAAAAAGTGAAGCTGATTATTTTTGATTTTATTTTGTTTGTTGATTATAAACAGTTATAAATAAGTACTCAGGAAATTTTCTAATATTAAGAATTATATTTCCCTTTATTTTTTTTTTGATCTTTTCAACTTTTTTTGATCATTAAGGCTTATATTTTCTAACTATCGAAAACCGAAAACAATTTTATATACTCGTATATATTTAATAATTATGGGGATTAGTGGCCATTTCATTCACCAGTTCATTTACATGTATCTTGACTTATTCTCTTGAATGATATCTTTCTGCCTCTCAACACACAATGCCTCGAAAATTTAGTAGAATGTGAGGAACGCAAGTATCTCAATGGGAACGAATCGTCGTAACACTGGGTTCCCAGGTTCCCTCTACCTGCTTCAAAAAATGCGGCATACAACTTGAAACTAGCGAAAGAACTAGTTTTGCGTCTTTTGCCGAGATTGTCCCCAACTGAAACTGAGCCATTCTATCCGCAGGTATAGTGTGGCCGCTAGAAGGAATGCCGTACATACTCCGCCTCGTGGCCGTCGTCCTGCCGTTCACTATACCAGCCAAGTCTCTCCGCCACATGATGGAGAAAGGCTCCACCATAATGGACCCTGACGTGTATTACGGGTTCATTATTACGATAGCTTGGATTATAGGGGCTCTAGCGCTATGTTTCTTGAGGTTAAGATTTAGGAAATCATAGTCTTTTTTTGTACGGATCAGTTTCAATTTTGTTTGCCTGTTTGTATTTAACTTAATTATTTTTACTATAGTAGAAACTTTTTTATGAGTTTCTCTTCTCTTTTAAAGTTCTGCTAGAGTATGGGAAAAATTGAAAATGTATTTTTTTTAATGTAATATTCATATCACATATGTATATAAAATAGGAAAAATTTGATATTATATTATTACTTATAAAATAGCGAATAAATAATTCGTAACTTTCAATTGGCAAAGAAAGTAGTATAAATATTATTCTTATAAAAAAAATTCTTTTATTTGTATAAAATATGTGATTTTTTGTTTATATTATAAGTTAAAATAAATTTGAAAAAAATGTGATGTAATTATGAATTCAATAATTATTGTTTAAAAATAAAATGTGAAAATAATTTATATTACATGTCGCTTATTGAGTAGCAATTTTTAAAGGTATATGCAAAACTAGATCTAATAAATATTGATAAATAATATCATAAAAAAAAAAATTTTTTTGACGGGTTATGTAAATGTGAATGTATGTATGAGTGTCGTATGATTTTATGTTCCATAAATGTATGGAAAATGAATTTAAATAACTTTTTAAGGGTGAAGTAAGATATGTTTTAAACAAATTATTGTATAGGTATATGTAATAGAAAAAGGAATTGAATTTACTTTTATATTTAATAGAAATGATATAATTTTTAACATCGAAGTAAAAAACTGTTATTCACATAATTCATATAACAGTTAAATATTTAAAATATATTAAAATTTCCACGATTTATAAACGGTTACAGAATTTAATATATTTAAAACAAACAAAAAATGGAAATACAAATGGAATTAGAATATACATAATTGGTGATGATTATATTAAGGAAACTATATTTTTATGTTGACTGTACAATATATTATTAATTATTATATATAGCTTTTCATTAATTGTTAAATACAAAGAAATATATTGAAGAAGGATTTAAAGATAATATAAAAAAATCCTTTAATATATTTCTTTTTAATTAAATAATGAAATTTAATATAAAATGGATATATCGGTAGGTAACAATTTCTATTATATTATTAGGAATTTGGAAATATAGACTCTAGAACGTACAGTATACTTTATTGTGTTATCAAAGCCTTAGTTGATAAGGGTCGAGCATCATTGTGATTTATATTTAGTTTGTTAGTATATTCATGGATTTTTGTAAAATAAAGTGCATTTTAAATATTTTGAATATTTATTTCTTTTAGACTGCCAATCAACTAGCGGCCCACTCGCGGCTTTGCCTGCTTACCACCTATAATTCTTTTTTTATACTGCTTTTATCAACAATTATGAATACTACGACGCTGTGTGATAGGACGTCATCAGCGGCAAGGGCGCGCCCCGCGGGACTCGAGCCCGGGCCCGAGCCCAGGCTTGCTACCGTAAATATGCCATGACACATTTACAATTTTATTATTCAATAGAAAAAACCCTGCACAAAATTCTTATTAAGATTTCATTTATAACGTTATTTTTAGGTACTTCTAAATTTTCTTAGTAAAAAATTAACAATTTTTTTTAAGAAAATCCAAGTCACTTGACTAGCTGTTTGATAAAATGGGTGAATATAATTCAGGCCCCAGTAAAACTGTGTTGTCTAATAAAGAAGCTAGGATGTTCATTGAACGGCTAATTAGACTCGTTAGCTGCGACATACTATATAGATAACATTTTATTTTCACTTGTCTGGCACAAGACAAGCGCAATGTTGTCATTGTAATGTGCAGAAATATAGAAAATTTCTTAACAAATATTGTATGTACAGTTACAGCTGTTTACATGAATGTGAAATGTTAAGTTAACATTTATATGTTCATAAAAACATATTTACACGCTTAAATTACAACAAAAATAAAATATAACAAAAGTAGTCTCGTTTTATGAACAATTTAATGATATTTCTCATTTCATAAATGTTGATAAAATTGAGTAAAGGATCAAAATTTACAAAAACTGCAAAACGGATAATTAATCAATAGCTATTTACGCATTTACCGAATTTAGGGTGTAGGTAGAAATTGTTAACCTATAATAAAATCGTATCGGATGGGTGTCTGTACAGGGAACTTATGTATATCATATAATAATAATAATAATATAATAATAAAAATAATTTATTTCTCCACACAACGTAAAGCACACAAAAAAGTAGTGTTTATTTAGGTACATAGAATATTCTTTACAATCATGTGAGACTGACGCTTGTACTAAGCTCTGAGCTTGTGTTACCAGTCGCTTGTGTTACGGTCACTCGCGAAATACATGTAATTACAATATAAAACTACATAAATAGGTACATTAACTAACATTATTTACAATTAAAATAAATAAATAAATCAGCTTCACGCTGTATCCCGCACACTGCAGGGTAGGCAGAGGGAACGTACTGAAAGACACTCCGTTCCCCACTTTCTGCCGAATTCCGGAGGCATTGCGTGTTAAGTGGCAGAACTCAACGCCGCGCTTTGCCTCGACACCAGAGCGAAGAAATGGAAATATAAATTTTAAGTAAATAATTCATCTCCTCGAGCAGGGATCGAACCCACAACCAGTCGGTTTACAGTCACACTTTGTGCCGCTGCGCCACGACCGGCCTCAATTCATTATTTACAATTATATTATAATTATAGGTTGCTATTGCAGAATAATGAATAAGTTGGATGTTGCACGTGGGTGCGTCTGTCTGTGTATGTGTTTGTGTGTGTTTTTATGTTTTTATTAGGTAGGTATTATTTTTTCAGTTGAGTCATATGACATGCCTAATATCCATTCAGTGAGAACTTTTTTAGTTTTAAATTTATTGAAGCTGTAGAATAAAAATTTTGCATTTAACTTATTATAAAGGAAGCTACCAAGAAAACAATAGAATTTGTGTGAAAATGTAGTTCTGTGTCTATGTTGGGCGCACTTTATACAGTAATAAGTTTTCTATATTTATATATAGAAAAATTGTTTTTCTACTTACATTTATTACTGTAATAGAACCCAAAATAACTATTTTGTGATAGATTTAGTGATAGACGTTGACCCAATACACCACGTTGGACATCTATCAGCATTTTATTACAATACGTTATGTTTCTACAACCAAACAATTTACACTTGCTATTATAAGGTATCAGCATTAAATTTTAATAAATCAAAACTTTTTTTTACTAAATAAATAAATACGTCACGTACAGTAATACAAATTCACAGTAAGTAGTATTAGTTATTAATCATATTTATAAAAAACTATATAGATTAAAAATAAATCTGCGCCTCTTAAATTTGATTTTATTTTGCTTTTTTTATTTCCATCGTATGGCGGGGTGTCCGACAGACAGAGACAATGCGTCCTAATTGGCGTGTGAAACCCAACACCGTGTCTTTATTACCTATTCATTAAATGTTATTAAATATTATCAAATTCTACGAATAAAGATCTAAATTATAACAATCCAACTAACTGACGATGGTTTTGAATAGACTAATAAAAAAACTTGTTTATATTTATTTTATTATATAGAACTGTTATGTTACATATATATTACTAATAATAACTTAAGATACAATTTATTTAGAAACTATAAAAAATAACCATAGCTGGACTCGAACGAAGAACGACCAGAAGAACCTACGTTCTTATAGACGTTTTACGCTCAAATTTTACGTTTATATATTTTTTTCTTTACTTTGGAAGTAACACTTATTAATTTCTTATAAAACATCAATCAGGCAACACCTTTACCTTCTAAATGAACATTATTTATTTCAATATTTTCCCCTAAAGCTAATTGTATTTCGCCAAACGTCTTACCTTTAGTTTCTGGCATGAAAATGGCTATTATTATAAATAATAATACACACATTGTACAAAAGAACCAATAAGTAGATGCTGGTCCTAGAGCAGAAGTCATTATAGCGAAGTACTTAGTAGTGATAAAAATAAGTACAGTCGATGAAGTAATGCTGATGGATACTCCTATAGCTCTGGATGGACCCTCAAATAATTCAGACGTGACCACCCATAGTAATGAACCGATGCCTGTTGAATAGAAAATGTGAATAATTATCATTTTTTTACCTTTAGGCAGAGATAACCTGGTATTGAGCATAGTAGTACTGTTATACGCTGGTTGGGCGGTGGAACTCAACGCCGAAGTTTGTTTATTACCAGAGCGAGAACATAAATATAAATAATTGCCCATAATGGGATTCGAACCTACAACCATCATATTTACAGTCAATCACCGTGCCACGATGGCGTAAATGGGGCCATAGACTGGATCTATATTATAAATAAATCAATTATATCATATTTAGTTGTGGATTTAATTGTATTTTCTTTGGAAAATGTAGGAAAAATATATTATTATCGTTCATTGGATGTAACAATGACGTATGTGTATTTTTCGAAATATAGAAAGTAATCTAAGTTAATAATCTTTTCCATCATACATTAGCGTATTTAATTTTTGTTTAAAATAATAGTGCATTCCTCCCTTTTTCCGAGTAGATATAGAAAATTTAATGCTTAGACCCTCTGACTCTGACTACAGAACTTTGTCCAGTTAAATAAAAATCTCATCAAAAACATAAATGTAAAATAAGAGCGAAGGGAGCTCTAAATTTCACTCCACAATTTTTTATGCACTTTATTCACAGACTTTATTATATTTGCATGTCAATATACTTCCAGCTTGTACTGGACTGGCTGACATTTAGTTTGCTGCCTGGTGGTAAACTTATATAAAGGTATATATATATATATATATACCTTTATATAAGTTTACCACCAGGCAGCAAAGTAAAGGCCTGAGTCCAGTCGTGGCGCAGTGGCACGAAGTGTGACAGTATAATCGACTGGTTCGATCCCCCTCGAGGAGATGAAATATTTACTTAAATTTATATTTCCATTTCTTCGCTTCGCTTCGCGAGCTAAGCGCGGCGTTGAGTTCTGCCACTCAACACGTAATGCCTCCAGAATTCGACAGAAAGTGGGGAACGGAGTCTTAACACTAGGTTCCCTCTGCCTACCCTGGTGTATGCGGGATACAACGTGAAGCTGACTGATATATATATGGGATATGGGAATGAAATATATATATATTTCATTCCCATTTTTCGGCTAGTTCTGGAGGCATTGCTTGTTGAATGACTACATACCCCACTTTGCCTCGATACCAGAACTAGGAAACTAAAATATTAAATACTTCATTTCGTCGAAAGGGGATTCGACCTCACAACTCATCACGTTTAAAGTCGAATGCCCCTGCACCACGAATAGCCTCAAAACGGCATCTCTAATATAGGTAGATATGAATAAATTTTAATTAAGTGCATAAAATACATAAATAAGACATTTCAAGGTTATTTTTATTAAGTAATATAGTAGAATGCGTAAGGAATCATTTAAGCCTTTTAAATGATACAAATTATGTCGGCCATTATTTCGTCTAATCACGCTGTATCCCGTATATAGAGAGCAGAGTAGGCAGAGGGCACTTAGGAACCTAGTTTTAAGACACTCCGTTCCCATTAAAATAATTCCGTCCTGTTTTTCCGCCGAATCTCGGAGGCATTGCCTGTTGCAAAACTCAACGCCGAGCCTTGTTTCAACACCAGAGAGCAGACATGAAAATATTAAATATTTCATTTTCTCGTGGGAATATCAAACTAACTATCACCATCATACGTCGCGCTTACAGTGATTTCAGTTAATTTTAAATTGTATAAAGATTTCTTCACAATTAAACGGGATTATGGATTATATCGACGAACAGAGCGTTAAAGGTAGTCATGGCGTAACAGAACAATTCTTGACTGTAAACAGAACGATTTTGTAGGCGATATTTTCATTCAGGAAAAAAATATTTTCATTTACACTTTGATAAGCCAAAGCACAGTGTTGAATACAGCGTTCAATTACGCCTGTCAACACGCAATATCTCTGCATAGCAAACTGGAGAACGCAGTATTCCACTAAGGAACTAAGTTCACTCAATTTACCCTACCATATCTAAGATAAAGCTTCTAAGTACAAGAAAGGGAAAAAAATTAAGGTAGAAAGTACTTACCTACATTATAGCAAAATATAACAAGAATCAAGGAAACGATAGGTAAATAGTTCATTAAGCCATTTATTAAGTAGTCGTTATTAAAGGTTAGCTGAAAAAATGTACCAAGCCCCATCTGAAATAAAATAAAATGTTTTATAAATACTTAATAAGTGAGTAACAAAAGCATCAAAAGCTCTCTCTCTGTCTACTACTACTAAAGCTACTTTTACTATAATAATAAAAAAAATATATATCTACATATATGGTTAAAATATATTTTCAATTTCTTAAAATAATTTTAACGATTTTTAATAATCTTTGACATTCATTTAAGAACATTAACGTCCAATGTAATAAGTACATTATTTTGGGTTTCATAAACAGTTTGACACTATTTACGCTTATTTACAGAACACATGGGTAAAGTGAAGAGAGTATCATTAAATTGTAATTTTTGTAGTATTTCATTGTATGTCCAGCTTGTTTTAATCTCTGTATACAAAATTATTTGAAGGATGTTACAGTACAAACGGATTTTCACGGACAATTTTACGGATATTATACAAAATACTCTGTACTAATTACTTACATATACTTATAGTTTTATTTTATATTTATTTTATCAACTTCACGCTGTATACATACAGCAGGGTAGGTAGAGGGAGCCTAGTGTTAAAACACTCCACCACTTTCTACCGAATTCTGGACGCATTGCGTGTTGAGTGGCAGAACTCAACGACGCGCTTTGCCTCGACACCAGAGCGAAGAAACGGAAATATAAATTTAAGTAAATATTTCATTTCCTCGAGTGGGGATCGAACCCACAACCAGTCGGTTTTACGGTCATACTTTGTGCCCCTGTGCCACTACTGGCCTCATATTAGTAACACATCATACTAGTTTTATTATGGTCTGTAATTCATCTTATTATTTAAAAGAACCTCTTTTATAACCTACCAAGCCCGCCTAGTTAATGAAGAATATCTACAAAAATATTTTTCACACCATTTTTATAGAATAAAAAAACATAATTACCATTCCAAGCAATATTCCAACTAGCGATGATAACAAAATGGTCCTCCTCCCAAAAGAATTCATAATTAAAGTCGTACAAAAGCTGGCCAAAACTTGAATTATTCCTATAATGGCAGAGGCTATTTCTGAAGGCACATTAGTTTTAGTGGACACCAAAATAGTTTGCAAATAAAAATTAATAGCATTTGAACCAATCAATTGACTACCAGCGCCTAGTACAAAGCCTAAAGACACAGCTTTCAAAAATGTTTTATTCGTTAACAATATGGACTTTTTCATTTTCTTCTCCGTTTTACTTTCCATAATTTTGTACTCTTCTAATTCTTCCTTTGCACGTATTTTTGAACCTCGTATAGTTGTTAATACTTTTAAAGCTTCTTCGTGGCGGCCTGAAAATTTATGAATCTTTCATTTATCAGCTTCACGCTGTTTCCCGCGCACAGCAGAGTAGGCAGAGGGAATCAAGTGTTAAGACACTCCGTTTCCCACTTCCTGCCGAATTCTGGAGGCATTGCGTGTTGAGTGGCAGAACTCAACGCCGCGCTTTGCCTCTACACCAGAGCAAAGAAATGGAAATATAAATTTAAGTAAATATTTTATCTCCTCGAGTGGAGATCGGACCCACAACCAATCGGTTTTACAGTCATACTTTGTGCCACTGCGCCACGACTGGCCTCGATTTTCATTTAAGATAAAAACAGAAAAATGTCTGTTCCTATAATGAATGAAGTCATAGATATATCTTTGCTTTGTTTTAAATGACTCTTGTTTTAAGAACACCTAGCTGTTTCCTTCATGGATCTTTAGAACAAGATAATGATGCGACGAATCGGAATGTACGTCATTTTTTATTTCAACTTTCTTTGTGTAGACTTTTTGTGTTTTTGTGAATTATGATCATTCCGGTGCTACTTCTGTTTATCACTTTAATTTTAATAATGATAAAAAACCAAAATGACTTGAACTAAAATAGTCTTCCCATTCTGTCATAAAAATATGGATACTTTACCTTTGGAATATATATGAAACGGAGTATCTGGTAATAGAAACAAGGGTACGCTAAGGACGGTAATGACACAAGTCAGTATGATGTTATAGCCTTTATATGACATGAACGGACCGACAGATAGAGTAAACAGTACTCCTAATGATGAAAATAACTGGAGGAAAGTCCCTAGGGCACCTCTGTGATCTTTCTGTAAAGGATAAAAAAATTAATTAAAAACGATTTCATTGAAAAATTCTACTCTTAACCAACACAATCATGTACCAGCGTTCCTTTACAGAGACCGTTTAAGATCAACACGTTTCATCTTTCAAATACTTAAAAAAAAATTGTTAATAATACTTACAGTCGCCATTTCAGATGAATATATTGGTACTACAATTAATGTTAAACTGTCGACCATGACCATAACCGCTCTGCAGAATATGAAAATCCATACTTCGTTGGCAAATATAAGAACTAACGCGCAAAGAACTTTGGGTATAGTTGCTAATAAGATAAAATTCTTCCGTCCAACTACGTCAATAAGCACACCACCTAGGACGTTAGCTGAAATAAAAAGAAAATAAAGATATATAAAATTGTCTAAACGCTATTCGCTTTTCAACTATTCCACGTTAAACTAGGGTCTGTATTTGCTTTTCCTTTCACGTAGAACTCTTATTTATGCTAGTAAATACTTGTAAATATTTTAAACCCAGGTTTTCGACCCTGGTATTTTATGTACTCATACTAGGAAGCCCTGGTATTGTATTTTGCAAGTACGTCTCATCTCTAGTCTGTAGGATACTTACGTGGCTTATTCTAGATCTAGGGCATTGTATACAAATTTTCTACGTATAACTTTTGGGCTGTAACTAGTATAATTGCTAAATGCAAAGGGCATTTAGACAAATACAAATAAAGACATGGTTCCGATATTTAAAATATATAGGTCATATAAAGAAATATTCGGCTTTGAGGTAAACTTACTTAAAATGGATATTAAATAACCTCCAGATACCACCCAAGATCCTTCCTCATCTGTAAGCGGTCGTGACAAGGTGGTTTCATTTGGATTTCTTAATTTCACCAGCGACGGTGATGACCATGCAAGGCTCATGCCAGTTGTAAGAACCCCCAAATTAACTGTAATGAAGAATTGATTTTATTTTTCTTTTCGCATGTATCCCTTTATCTACCATAAAGGGATAGGCAGAGTTACTTTAGGAAGAAAAAATAATGTTAAGATGCTCCGTTATCAACTTTCTGCCAAATTACTAATAATATAACTAATTCTTCTAGTTATTAGGTTATTAGGTTCCCTCTACTTACTTTTACCTACAGCTTCCCTCAAATGTTTATATGAAAATAACTAAAAGTTAAAGTCTAAGTCAAATAATTATATTTTAAATAAGAAGTGTGAAGTTCCCAGGTTCCTTCTGCCTACCTTGCCAAGAGGGATACAGCGTGAAACTAATTAAAACTCTATTTGCTTATAGTTTGGAGAGTGTTATAGTGGTCGTCAATTGAACACTCGTGGTAGTTCTCTTTATTATTGTTAGGATACATAATTCTTGTTAATTTTGTATAGTGTTATCAATATGATCTATATCATAATATTATATATATCTTCACGCTGTATCCCGCACACAGCAGGGTAGGCAGAGGGAACGGTGTGTCTTAACACTAAGTTCCCTTTGCCTGCCCTGCTGTGTGCGTGATACAGCGTGAAGCTGATTTAATTTTATATTCCCCCAAGTGAGGATCGAACCCACAGCTGTCGCGTAATCGGACGCTTTTTAACAACGCAAATAAATAATTGATCATGTTAATATAAAATGTAATTTCTTCACTTTATAATTAATTTTTGAGACGCTATCAGGCTTGTTGAGTGGCGGAACTCAAGCGCCGTGCTTTGTCTTGTTACCAGACGAGGAAATAAAAATTAAATCACACCACCGAATGGGAATCAAAGCCACAACCGACAGTTGCGCTTACATACATATAAACGCTCTATCGTTTTCTAAGTTTTTATGTAAAGTTGAAAGGTCAAAAATTGCGCAAATCATTTGTTTTATAGGTTTGAAAATATTAAAAAAATAAACCTCACGTTGCATTCCGCACACAGCAGAGTAGGCAGAGGGAACCTTGTGTAAACTCACCCCGTTCCCCACTTTCCGCCGAATTCTGGAGACATTGCTTGCGGAGTGGCGAAATTCAACGCCGCACTTTGCCTCGACACCAGAGACAAGAAATAGAAACATAATTTAAAAAAATATTTCTTTTCCCCGAGTGGGAATCGAACCCACAAGGAGTCGCGTTCACACTTTGTGCCACGACCATAAGGTATAATATACTTAATATACTTAATAAAAATAAATTAAAAGAGCAGTCGCTAGTCATATAATTTTCTTATCCTATTTCTCTATCTATTCTTTATACAAAATATAAAAAAATATATACTCGCCTGTCAAAACCAACGCGTACATTCTTATCAACGGAGACAAAATTGGTATCATTTTGTTAGTTTCAATTTTACACGTTAAAAATGATGTTTAAACTATTACGTGTAGCATTAAACACAATTTATTTTATTTTTTATAAAAAACTTAATATATATTTAATTATTTTATCTACATATTAATTTAATTTACTCAATAACTATACATTATATTATAACTAAAATAATTTGAAGGGCCACACGATGTATTCACTTAAGCGATTGCGAAAGAATGTAAATTCTTTGTCAACAATATTAACATTGTCAAGTAGCATAATTTCTTAGTTTGAAACATTTAATCGTGTAAACAAAACGTCTAAACTAAAATAAATATGGAACAATGCCAAGTATTATGGCTATATAATAAAACTTTGCATTATCTTTAATCTAGTTCTATATTTTATCAGTATCTGCTTTAAGGTAATTCTCACATACTTAAGTATTAAAAAAATGTAAATAATAATTTTAAATATTTCATTTAATAATAAAAATTCAAGGATTTTTGAAAATGTAATTTAAAAACAGCAACTTTAAGTACTTCGAAAAATTTTTTACGAAGTATTTTGTATTGTTTTTATTTCTGAGTGCTTGTCGGGCAGTTTTTTTATAAGTACCTCTGTGTTTTTTTAGAAAAAATATCTTGTGATGACGAACAGGAAATATAAATTAGATATTAAATGATTTATTTTATAGTAACTCTGGTATTAGGAAATTTATAACTAAGTAACAAAATATACTAGAAATATATTATTAATTACCTAAAACTGTACCACAAATAAAATAAATATTCAATAATATGCATTTGTTTAGCACGCGACTGGTTGTGAGTTCGATCCCCACTCCAGGAAATGAAATATTTATTAACATTTCTTTGCTCTGATGTTCAGGCAAAGCGCGGCGTTGAGTTCCGCCACTCAATACGCAATACCAACCATTTTGATTTGATTTGAAATTTAGCACAATTTAGATGGGACTGTGACTATTGAAATAATTTTATGACAAAGAGGAACAGTCAATTTTTACATTACAAATCTTAAATGTTTTGCAAACATACATCCTATCCAGAAAAGCCCTTCCTAAATGTCCTTTAAGTCCCAACTGAAAAAGCATTTATTCGCAAGTGAGATTGATTGACCTAGCTCAGTATTTTTTTTTATTTTTTATTTTGACTACCTCACTTAATTATGCCCTTTTTGTGTATATACCTGTATATTTATAATCACCATGAATATGTATGTATGTATGTATGTATATATATAAGTAATTATATAGCTATTTATATTTTATGTATTTGTATATTGTATATTTATGTAAATATGTATGAATGTTTGTATATATAATTAATATTCTATACACACTATGTTTTATGTTTATAATTTTTTTATATTATTTTGTTTCTTTATTATTAAGATTGCATTAATTAATTGTCTCTACACCGCAACTTGGTTCTCATCCACTTCCATTGGTTGGCTGGAAGAGATTTCTTTAAGAGATAAGCCCGCCATTGTAAACAATTTTTACAATTATTATTATTTCTTTGTGTTTTTTTGTAATTCAGTGTATTAAGTAAACAATTCAGTAATTTAAGCGGGCGAAGCCGCGAGATTGTCGTTAGTACTATAAATAATGTTCTTTATAATACATCCATTAGCTTAAAAAAAATACATCAAGAAAGAAACTGTACAAAAGATGACCTTAAGGCCTTAGAAATATACTAAATAATAAATTTAATATTACATATGTATAATATGTTATAGTACTGATCGTATATATATATTTTATTTGGTACATCAAAACTGTATTTATAAGGAAAAAACTTCATACCAAAAATAATAATAAGTAATTATAAGCGTACCGTCGTTTCTACTGGTCCATTTTGATACCGGTATAATAATAATACCTGTATTTCCAAGATCAATATTATCTTTATTCGAAAAATATCGGTATTACAAGCCTTATTTTTAAGATATCACTAATAGTTACTAAGATATCACAAAGCCGCCTTTGCTTATTTCCTCTGACTGTGTAAAACGTACTTTTATTTCTGGTTTCTTTTACGTTTGCTATTTATTGATTTTTTTTCTCTTCTTGTCTATGCTTTGTTTCTTTCTATTCGTATCTAATACTAATGAAGAGTCTTATCTAATTATAAACTTGTTTTTCTATTTTTCGCCTAAAGCCATTTGAATTTCGCTAAAACTTTTTCCTTTAGTCTCAGGTAAAAAAATTGCTATTATAGCAAAAAGAACGACACAAACACAACAAAATGTCCAATAAGTATACGCTGGTCCCAACGCCTGTATCATTAATGCGAAATATTTAGTGGAAAAGAAAACTGTCACAGTAGCTACAGTAATACTGATAGTACATCCGACTGATCTTGCTGGACCCTCGAATAATTCTGAAGCAACTACCCACAGAAGAGATCCAATACCTGTAATGAAAACATTTAAAATATGATGACCATATACTAAATCTTATGAAAATATATATACAATAATAAAATAATTTATATTTATAAGTACAAATTAAACGATGAAACCCATAAGCATAAGGAACCTTACTCAATATCTCACGCATAGCAATAATGTTAAATCACTGCGTTCATCTCACACCGCCCAATGATTGAGACATTGTGCGTTGAGGAGAGGCACTTTGGTTAGTAGAGTAGAGAAATTAAAATATTTTCTTCGTCCATTAAAACCATTCTCACTAAAACATTTTTAAAATTAAATATTATGGAAACTTACCGATAGAGTAATTCATTATGGTAATAACCACTGATGTGATTGGTAGGAAGTTAATTATACCAGTCACTACATTACCGTTGGCTTCAGACACCTTGAAAAATATCCCGAGACCCATCTAAAAAAACCAATTATGTACAAGGATGTAAAAGATATATAAGGACGGGGCAAAAGTATTTTGTTCATACAAAGAAAAATATATTCTTTAAGTATAATTTTTATTTAATTGCTTTCAAAACCAAGCCTTTCCTATTCACCCGCTTCGGCCAGTTTTTCTCTATTAATAGTGGACGATTCCTTAGGCAAAAGCTAATAGCGGACGATGCATATAGCATACTTTGTTCTACACACCCATTTTTTATCACCAACTTCAACTTCACAACAAAATCAACCTTTTAAGAAATGGTTTGGTATCGTTACGATTTAACAAAGAATCGCAAATGTGAACAAGTTGCGTTAGGTTTCTTAATGAGATCATGTGGTACCCAAATGTCAAGTTTTTTCTTGTACCCAGACTTTCGTTATGACGTAAAATTGTTTTGGTCCGCACAAATTTTATTCGCGGCGTTCGTCGCATTTTTACCTTTTTTGTAATTAACTTAACTTAATTAATTTCTTCGTCACATTTCATATTACTTGCTTTTTCAAGCGAAAAATGGCGGGAACTAGTTTTTTTATATTTACTACATCTTTAGAATGTCACATTTAATGATGTTTAAAACAGCCAGTTACATTCAGTACAGCCAAAGAAATTTGATTACTAATAATATATTCAAAATACGAAAATACTTTAGCCCTAACTTATTATTATATTTCAAATAACAAAATCATTGTATCTGATATGAACAAGATAAAGCAAAGCGTTAAGTTCCGACAGTCATTACGCAATGTCTCGAAAATTTGTCGTGGGGAACGCAGTGTCTTAACTGTAGATTTCTCTGCATTATACTGAGTGAAGTTAATATACAGAAATTAAGTGTATGTAACGTAAAACGTAAGACAGTAATTACTGTTAAAAATATTTTTAATTGGTAGATGTTAAAAAAAGATATCTATTGTTCCTTGTATTTATAAATATACATTCATACAACAAGTTAGAAAAACAAAGTGACTTTTCACTAAAATTGTCTCTATAAAAAAGCTTACCATACCAACAAACTTACCATACCAATAAAGATACCAATGAGAGTACAAAGCAAAATGATCCTCCTTCCAAACCTATATGTAATTAAGGTCGTACAGAAACTTCCCACTACTTGAATTACTCCAATAATAACTGACGCTATTTCAGGCGGAACACTTGTATTGGCAGCTTCCATTATGGTTTGTAAGTACAATAAAACTACGTTAATACCGATCAACTGACTACCAGCCCCAATAGATATTCCCAAAGCCAATGCTTTTAAAAAAGTTCTATTCCTAAATAAGGCTTTTTTGTTAATTTTCTCCTTTTTGTTCTTTGAAATCTTGTATTCTTCTATTTCTTCTCTTGCTATGATTTCGGAATTGCGTAATTTTATTAGTACATTGAACGCTTCGTCTTTTTGACCTGGAAAGATTTACGGAAGTCATTGTTGTTTTGTGAACGAAATATAAAAGTATGAATTTGGAGTGATAAATAAATATTTCATATTCAAAATTTTTCGCGAAAACACTACTGTCACAGTGTGTTCGGTCCGGCGTATTGAGTGTTGAGTGCCGGACTTTAATTTACCAAAGCGAAAAAATAAATATTTTAAATATTTCATTCCCTCGCGTGGGAATCGAACCCACAATCCGTCACGCTGTGCCACAACTGGCCTCTTATATTATAATTATTATTTTGTGTACCTCTAGAATACAGATAGAACGGTGTTTCCGGTAAAATCAGCAATGGTAAGTATAACACAAACAATGCACCCGCAAATACCATGCCAAAAGTTTTATACGGTAGGAACGGACCGACAGACAACGTGAAAAGTATCCCTACTGCTGAGAACAATTGTAGAAATGTGCCTAGAGATCCTCTATGTTCTTTCTGGAAAAAAAATAATAAAAATCTATACTAACATTATAGCTGAAAAGTTTGAAACGCGCTAATCTTAATCGCGTTCTAATAAAAATTTGAACGCAAACGTGATTTAGAAAATGAATACTCTGATGACAAGATAAAGCGTGACGTACTTTCTACCACGTAATATCTCGAGATGTAAAAAAAAACTAGTCATACTTACACAAGCTATTTCAGAAGCATATATCGGAATGGTAACCACCATGAAACAATCCACTACTATCATAATTGTTCGGCATGTGATAAAAATCCACACTTTATTGGCGAAAATTAAAATAATCGCCATACAAAGTTTTGGTATCGATATTAGTATGATGGAATGCCTTCTGCCTATTTTATCTAACAAAATTCCACCCGTTATACCACCTGAAAAATTTATTGTAAAATATCATTCCCTTATCGTTTAATTTTTTAAATGTTACAACTACTATATAGAGAAACGAAACCCTTTTTTTCGTCCCACAAAAAAAAGAGATCCGTTTTGCGGGTTTTACGGGTACGACGCCAGAGTAAGAACTCGAACGAGTTCTCACGGTGCTTCTTCTCGATCACCACTGCCCAGGGAAACAGATGCCAAAGGATGCTTCCGTGAGCACCAGTAGTCAAAATGTCAATGTCCTCATGATTTTGCGTATTATCTTATGACAGGGGTTATGCTAATCTTCTATCTACTAGGGATGTTTCTAACTATGGTTTCTATTACGGTTACAAATATAAAATGATTTCGGATTATGTGATAGTTTCGGATTTGATTTTTAGGTTCACGCTGTATCCCGCATATAGCAGAGTAGGCAGACTTTTGTTTTATTCATAGGTTATCATTTGATAGTACAATCAGTCATTTACTTGAGTGTTTATTAATATGTAAATTATTATTAAACAAAATACTGCTAGTTTTTAGTAAATTCATCAGCATCTACCTCTAGAAACCTACACTACAACACATCCTTATTATACACTATTTTATTAATACCATCTCCCAATCCATGTCGTCATCCTTTCATCTCTACAAGAACGACTTGCAAGTCTTTGTATATGATATTGAAAAACTAAATCATGATTTACAAAACGCAAGCTGCTTGGTGCAAAGCATAAGGCACATAAGTGCCTCGTATAAATCCTACAAAATCTCAGGTGACTTTTTATGGGTAGATCTTCCCAATTAGCCAATCGATCATAGAGCATTACCACCTATCCAGTTTAATAACTAATTAAATTAACTCTGTAAATAATCTTGCTCTCTTAATTGATTGTTGTGTTACTTAACCATTTATCTGGTCTATGCAATTTACTGAGATTTGTAGGAAGGTTTTTGCTACAATCGGTTCTTTAAAACGCTGGAAGCATCTTATGCCGATGAAGATAAGAATATCTTTGCCTGCTTTCATACTTCATGAAACTGAAAGCACACCATAAATTATAATTGTTAAACAAACTACACAAGAAGAGATATCTAATCTAAACATAGTGGCAAGCTGTAACGCTAGTGTATTAATTCGCCTATTATCCATTTGAGTGTCTTGTCACAATATCCTATTTCAATAAAAATATTCATAGCTTTAAAAAAAGGTATAAACATTATGTAATTTTGTGTGCTTTTATCGTTATACAATTTTCCTTAATTTCAAATAAATTAGCGATAAGACCGCCTTTGTGTTAAGTATTGCTGATTGATAAATTAAATGTAAACTTACTGAATATAGATAGCAAATAACCCACAGAGATGAGCCATGATTCTTCCTCCACTGTAATTGGTCTTTCTAGAGGTGTCTCGTCTGGATTTCTCAACTTAACCAATGTAGGTGATGGCCACCCGATGCTCATTCCAGTTGCCAAAACGGCAAAATTTGCTGGAAAAAACATAGAAAACATCTTAAAATCGCTTATTAAACTATTTAATTTACATATCGAAGCAAAAATGCGGCGTTGAGTTGCGCGTCTCAACATGCAATGCCTGCAGAATTCGGCGGAAAGTGGAGAACGGAACGTCTTAATACAAGGTTCCTTCTGCCTACTCTGTTGTTTGCGAGATACTGTGGGAAGACGAGCTTAATTTATTTTTTCAACTGGTTTAATTTTTAACATGTACGTGTAACGTGTTTCTGTAGAATATAAATCGTTTTTTATTATTATTATTATTATAAGGGCAGGGTATATTTCCGTTTCGTATTTTCGTATTGTCCGTCCGTCTGTCGGTCTGTCTGTCTGTCAGTCGAGAGTAGTAGTGATATTTTAGGAAAAAATCTGAAAAGTATACATTTGTGGTTAAATTCCAAAAGAATAGCCTTAAAAGGAGGGCAAATTTTAATATCAAAGCCGCGGCTTTAATAGAACTAGCGAGTTCAAATGAGATATCAGATGAAAGGGCTCTGGCAAAGCTAATTCTAAATTTCAGAAAAACCTCTAGATATTTTTACGGAATCCTTGGTGGGTTAGTTCTTTTGATTGTAAAATAAATCAGCTTCACGCTGTATCCCGCACACAACAGGGTAGGCAGAGGGAACCTAGTATTAAGACACTCCGTTCCCCACTTTCTGCCAAATTCTGGAGGCATTGCCTGTTGAGTGGCAGAACTCAACGCCACGCTTAACCTCGACACCAGAGCGAAGGAATGAAAATATAAATTTAAGTAAATATTTCATCTCCTCGGGTGCAACCCACACCTCCATCGAACCCACAACCAGTCGGTTTTACAGTCACACTTCGTGCCGCTGCGCCACGACTGCCCACGACATTGTAAGTCATGGCCACACCATGACATTGTAAGTCGTGGCCACGTCACGACAATGTAAGTCGTGGCCACGTCACGACATTGTAAGATGGATATATTCTTGGTAAAAGAATATATCCATCCATATATATCCATATATAGTTATAAATGATTACGATAAATTATTTTCATTTAGTTCTTTCATTCTATTCGCAATGTCTCATAAATTAAACATGAAATAAATATGAAAGAAAAGGTAAAAAAAAATTTTACTTACCCGTAACAACAAGGGCATACTGTCGCACCACTGGAGATAGAACTAATTTCATTTTGATTAATATTACACACTTTTTCCACAAGAAACAACGTTATTTTTATACTTTTCCTTATTTTATAGTCGGTATTATTTAACACATACAAATATAAATTTGTAATATAATATATACTAATAACAAAATTTCGACTAAGTGCGAGTCGGGTGCGACTCGCCCACCAATGCTTCCGTACCTATTTCCGAAATATAACTTATAAAAATTGACAAACTTAAGTATGCAGGCATAATTATGCAATCATTTTGTATAAAATGAACTCTACAATAAGTTTTCTGCTACCTCGTTTAAATATTTAATAATTGAATTTATGATTTTTGAAAATATTAAAATGAAATTAACGTAGTATTTTTGTGTCAAAGGCTAGTACCAGACTAAAACATTATTTTATCAGCTGAATAATACAGCATTTACATTTGCATATTAAGTGAATCTTGTTAAAATTATTTTCTTGTTTATAAATAAAATGAAGAAGCTCTCAATTTTTAACTACTGCTGACGAAAACATAGATTCTTAAGTTTAAGGTGCGTGCGTAGATTCTTAAGTTTAAGGTGCGTGTGTGTAATTAGGTAATCTGTATGGCATCGTAACTCCCAAACAGGTGAATGAATTTGTTTGACAACTGACAATCATCAATGTTTATAGCCATTATAAGGGTGTGTAACCGGTTTCAGATTTACCGGTAATTAAAGGTATTATACAGGTATTTCGTAAACCGGTTACGGCTTCTCGAAACCGGTTCACGAAATACCTGTATAATAAATAAAGGTCTCTGGATATAGGTTAGAACCCCATCATATTTAACTTTCTATAGAATTTGTACAAAAATCAACTAGTTGTATACTTTTTCAAAAATAACATCGACATGTATAGTACTTAATTAGTCTCGTAGAAAAATCTGTCTATAGACAGTCTTGACAAACAGCAATATTGTATTCTTTGTATATGGCTTTTTCCAAAGTACAACCACATATTATCGGCTGTGGTGATGTTACTGTTTTCCATATCTGCTGTTAATTTGTGTTGAAATATGTTTTTTTGGTTTTGTCCCTTTTCCGTGCGCAAAAGGTGCCATTACAAATTTGTTACATTATAGGTTTGAGGAATTTATTGATTGCATTGATCTAAAATTCTATGCTTCGCCTAATATCACCTAGCCAAAGTGGAAAACTTAAAAACTTAAAGATCTTGTTTGCTTATTTCCACTTTTATAAATGATAAGGCGTTCTGCTTTCTTTTTCAAGTATATGTTGTAAACACATATCTGTTAGAAGTATATGTTATTTATGTAGTATATGTTATATATGAGTCTGTCACTTTTTGTGTTAACGTTAATGATTCGTTGCAGAGGCTCATACTTCGAACTCAACACTTTTGCAACTACATTTGGAATGTTTTTAACGCCGCAATATAATAGTTGATAGCTAAAATCTCCCAACTTAGTATTTTCTTTTTGATTTACTGTAGGCAAGATATATTAATTTGCCGAACCTTCAGTACATTTTTTTATGGAAAAGACACGGCAACCGCGCGCTCGGTCGGTTCGGTCACATGATGGTAAGTGATTACCGCCGCCCACGACCCCGTGCAACACCAGAGGAGCTACAGGTGCATTGCCGGCCCTTAAGATGGGTTGGGCGCCGGAGCCCGGCATTACCGGATGCGAAACGCAGCAGTGGCATAAAGCCACTACTTCACGCCGGTTTTACATGCCGAGGATGGTAATGATCCGGTCGAGTCAGCTCTGTGTGTTGCCATTGCTGGCGACGTGACTCTACCACACGTACTTTAGTCGCCTCTTACGACACCACCAGTACCAGGATGATCCTATTCTAGGCCGGGATCACACGGCAAAAATTAATACTAAACATTAATAGTAATTTTAGTAAGTTTGATTAATCTATGAAAGTACTCTTGGTACTTATATTTGACGTGGCTAATATTATTCGAGGCTGACAATTATGGACCTGCGAGTTTGCATGTTTGTCATATTTTCCGTTGCTTATGGGAAATGCCCTAGCATAATCTTCATAATTCGAATAACTTGTGTATTTTCATGGCCAATTTCGCTTGCGGAGATCTTTGCGAAGAGCAGGAGAATTTGACTATGTGTTTTACGGCCGGTTGTCACCTGATGCTAAGATACTTTTATATTTAAGTGTAGGCACTGCCGTTGCCACTGCTCTGGGTTCTTCCGCCAGGTATATATGATGGACATTTCACGATCCGATGTCTTGGAGCTCGTTCTCTAGGGATAGCTCTCTAGACGAGCGCGGCTCCACATATACCGTATAACTGTACGGTAATATTACACCTATAAAATGTTACAAGTATTCTATATAATACCCAGATAATGTAGAAAATACCTAAAACGTGGGAGAGGTATCGTATGAATCATTATTTATTTTCTACTTTGCGTAGATATTCTATACAATACCGCAGCAGACGGTGTTTTATGTAAATGACGAGGGCAAGGAAGAATTTCGAGTCTTAACAAAATATTAGTTAATTAGATCTAAAAAAAATAAAACACTTAAGCACTTCAAATAAAATTTATTTTTTTACAAAAATTGTCAACTGTATAATCAAAATACAAATACTATCTCATCACAAGTAGGCACTTATATTGTTTTTGTTTTAGCTTCACGCTTTATCCCGCATATACTCGTTCTACCAGTTATACACTTTGATGCATAAATTTGAGACGTTTCGTTTTCATCATTAATATTAAAACTACTTATTTGAATCAAAAAAAATTAAACTCACATATTAACAATTTATTACCATTGTAGTGTTGGCACGATGATAAAAACGACAATTGTAAGTGCTAATCTTATTTATGGTAGAGTTTATATTTGAAATGTTTAGCTTCTTCATGTCTGGTTACACAAATTGCAACGTTAATCTCCGTCTCTCAATTAATCTATTTTGGGGAAAAAATATAACACAGTTTCTCTTCAACATTTTGTCTAGGTATTCTAATATTTTTGATTAAATTACTGACCAACTAAATACAAGGAAAATCGTCTGACTATATTTTTGTAACATCATTATTTTGTTTCTTTAATTTGCGTATATGATAACATATTTATAAATATAACCTTTATTAGTCATTGTTATAATGATATTTCATAATGTATCAACAAAAAAGTATGATTACAAAAAGAACATTTGCACAGCCACTCGGCCCTCGGCGGTTGCTATATGAAATATTTATTTCTATAATATATTATTTTATTATGCCGCATCATAAAACTAAAGATACATATACAGGTTGTAACTGGATCGAGACATCAACGGTGATCTACGAATAGTGGACTTCAATGCCTAACCATTTCACCTTCATATATATTCAGTAATTTTCGTGATTCAGTAGATATTTGAGAAATTGTAGTTTTATAGAAAACATCGTATTCTTGAAAATAATTTTAAAAACCGGCCCGAATATTGGATCCGCGCTGGTGATTTTTTCCTGAATGTAGCTCCATAATAATAGGTCGGTTTTAATATGGCATTTCATATTGTATAATACTTAACATTGAACTATAAATTTTGGAAATAACATCGAAATAAAAATGTTTTTCACAAGTCAAATATTCCCAATAACTTTCAGGGGCTGTAGCGGAAGAAACTGATTCTTTTTCATGAGTAATGTATACTACATAAACTACTGGCATTTGTGCAGAATAATCTCTAGTAGTATATACTAAGGAAAGTATCCTGGCTGAAAGGCTAGCTCAATGACAATAACATAAAAAATGTACTTACTTAAGAAACAGTAAATCTTGTTGGGTTACAAGAATGGACTACCTTGAAATATATTTGTTCAGATTTACCTAACTATTTACATTTTTTACCAGCCAACAATAGTTGGACAATGTTTAAGGAGTGAAGTATTTTGACATTGTGTTTTTAAGTTACTTCAGAAATCTGACTTATTTCAAAAAAACACAATTTCGCAAATTTGCTAAAACAGTAAATATCTCTTGACATACATGGGGCGAAAACAATAGGTACTGAAGTACCCTACTCATAGACCGACTTTGAACCATCGATCGACTCATATTCAAACGCCCACACATACATATACTTACATTATATACTGCATTAAGTGAATGCTATGTGTAGTTACAATTATTTAAAATCACAGTTAAATTTTCATAATATAAATAAACATAGTTATTTTTTTCAACGTCACCTTTGTGACTTCCAAAATATTTTCTTAAAACCTCGGTCGGTAGAAACCTTTACTACTATATCTGTAGAACATGTATAAAAATCCAGGTTCTCCTAAATCACTAACTTAATCTTAAAAAAAACTGAGTATAAAATGTTCTTGTAATCAAACATCATTCTTCTGTACCGCATTCCTTTCTTGATTATCAATATTTCCACCGAGAGCTTTCTGAATTTCACTGAAAGTCTTTCCTTTAGTTTCCGGTAAAAAAATTGCAATTATTACAATAACTAGTGCACACATCGCAGAGAAGAAAAAATAAGTAGGTGCTGGACCCAAAGCAGTAGTCATTGTAGCGAAATATTTCGTAGTAACGAATATTAGAATAGTAGATGAAGTGATGCTTGTAGTTATTCCTATAGCGCGGGGCGGTCCTTCAAATAACTCTGATGTTACCACCCATAGGAGAGAGCCGATACCTGTAAAGAAATATTTATAAACTTATTAATATCTAGCGGACCGAACATGGCTTCATACGATATATTCTGACGTATCAGCTATTATAATATAAAGTTCAATGTTATATATATATATATATATATATATATATATATATAAGTTGAAGGCGCCAATCACACTGTTCTTCCAAAAAGACCATTCAAATGTCAATATGGACAAATGCGTGAGAGTGTCGGTTGCAATCCAGGAACCTCAATTCGTGGACAAAAATTCCAAATTTTGAGGCGATGTATACAGCGTTATTCCATAAATTAGCATATCCTTTGTACTTTAATGACTCTATAAAAAAAATATAATCAACAGACTGAGTTAATAAAAGTTTTTTAATTCAAATCTTGCATCAGTTTTTAAAACAGCCTTTATATTATGATTGTTCATTTTAGCTTAACACGTCTTATGCATATTGAGGAAAGTCATAGAGGATTGCCGTTTCGTACGAAATATGTTATCTTTAAGATAATGAAGGAGGAAGATCTTTATCTAAGTGTAGTCTTTTTTAATTTAAACTTTTTATAAACAATTTCAGTACTTCAAGAATTTTAATAAGTCCATTAGTGGCACAAAAGAACAAGTGTATGACTGTAAACATGACGTTATGGGTTCGATTCTCATTCGAGAAAATGAAATATTTTATGTTTTCATTTACTCTCTCAAGTACCGAAAAAAACGCGTTGAGGTCCGCTACCAAACATGATTGATTGTTTGTTTATATCATGTAAAAAAAGGCTTTTTTATCTACTTCACGCTCTATCCCGCACACAGCAGTACCCTGCGGCAAAGGGAACGTAGTGTTAAGAGACTCCATGTCCCACTTTCCGCCGAATTCTGGAGGCATTGTGTATTGAGTGGCGGAATTCAACGTCGCTTGCCTCGACACCAGAGCGAAGAAATGGAAATATATATTTAAATAAATATTTCGTCTCCTCGAATAGGGATCTAATCAGTCGATTTTACAGTCACACTTTGTGTCCCTGCGCCACGACTGGCCAGATTTATATTTTATTTCTGCAATTGTTTTATTTTTCATTTAAATTCGCAACTAATCCTGTGCAATTTAAATATATGTTTAAACAACTATTTATTATTGTTTCTATTAACTTGTAACTTACCAGCACTGAAGCAAAATGTGACTAAAATCAACGATATAATCGGCAAGTAGTTCATAAAACCAGCTATGACGTAACCTTCTGCTCCACTTATCGCAAAGAACGTGCCAAGTCCCACCTACACAAAATAAAAAAAAATATTCGATATTACAAATAAAATATGTATAAGAATAGTAAAACTGTATTGCACACAAAATCAATGTACTCGTAACAAAATGTGAATAATAAAAAAAATAAAAAACATTTTGACGAATTGAGAACATTCCCCTTTTTTGGAAGTTGGTTAAAAATATACTGAAAGTATCTATATAAAGCTCTTCCGTTAATAGCTGAGTGACTGACATTCTAAGCACAGCCGAAACTACACAGTGTGGAAAGTTGAAATTTCGCGTGCTATGTTTGTTGTACTGTAAAAATTTCTAAAACTCCTACGGAAACAATGTGTAAAATAAATAAAATTAAAAGCAACTCACCATCCCAAGACAAAAACCACTTAGAGAAGATAGCAAAATAGGCCTTCTTCCAAAGGTATTCATGATCAAAGTCGTACAAAAACTTGCCAATAATTGTATAGATCCCATAATGACTGATGCTATTTCTGAAGGAACACTTGTTTTAGTTGATTCCAAAATAGTTTGTAGATAAAAATTAACTGCATTTGAACCAATCAATTGACTTCCAGCGCATATGACAATGCCAAGAAATAGTCCTTTTAAGAACTGTTTGTTTTTAAGTAAAGCTATTTTGTCCACTCGTTCTTCTGTTTTGCTGTTTGCTGCTTTATATTCTTCTAATTCTTGTTTAGCTACAATTTCTGAGCCTCGAATCAATGTGAGTATTCGCATAGCTTCATCTACGCGACCTATAATAACAATATTTATATATTTTATTTTACTTTCTAGCTATTAGCTTTCGCCCCCGTGGTCAAATTAAAATGATTAAAAGTTGCGTTTGCAACATGGCACTTTCTTAGTACCTAAAGTAACTCTGACCAAAGGTATAGTGGTTTGCATACAGAAAGGAGAAGGCTCCATATTCGACACTTATTTTATTTCATCCTTTTTGTATAATCTAATCTAATATTACCAGTATGTTCAACTTTTGAAATATTAACTTCTTTTTTTTATTTAGATAATCAATAATTCTTGATTAATTATTTAATTAATACAGCTTTACGCTATATCCCGCTCATAAGACAGGAGGCAGAGAGAACCTGCAAACAACGTCTTAAGACGCACCGATCCACATTGACTTCCCCATTTTCTGCCGAATCCTTGAGGAATTGCGTATTGAATTGACGAAACTCAACGCTGCGCTTTGTCTCGTTACTAGAGAGAGGAAATAATAATCTTAATTATTTCATTCTCTCTAGGGGGAGTCAAAACCACAAATGTCGCGCTTACAGTCGCACTCTTGTGCCTTAATCTTATGAATTATACACGAAAAATATTTTTTGTTTCTTTACCTTTGGAGAATATATGAAACGGAGTATCGGGTAAAGCCAATAATGGTAACGTCAAAAGTGCTATAAAACCAGCAAATACAATACTAAAATCTTTATATGATAAAAAAGGACCCACGGAGAGTGTAAACAATATGCCTAATGAAGAAAACAACTGAAGAAATGTTCCAAGAAAGCCTCGATGTTCTTTCTGAAAAATAAAAAATAATAAAAATAAAATAAAAATAAATCAGCTTCACGCTGTATCCCGCACACTGCAGGGTAGGCAGAGGGAAAGTAGTGAAAGACACTCCGTTCCCCGGGAAATGGGGATTGAACCCACAACCAGTCGGTTTTACAGTCACACTTCGTGCCGCTGCGCCACGACTGGCCCCATATTTTTTTTAAGATTTAAAAAAATGTATTCTCCTCAAAGTAAAAAAAAATAGCTACTCTCGAGAATGTCGAGATAACGTTTTTTTACAACTTTGTAGCCCTCCCCCTTCTGTACGTTACTCTCAAATTGTCAGATTAGTGGAATATACATGACTTAGCATGTAACTAATTCATCCTACCTTAACCTGAAGCGCTCGAGAATATAGATGTTCATTTTTTTACTAATCTGATCCTTTAACCTAGCGGGCGGGCATACATATGGCGCTCATATTTGATGAAAGTATTTAACGCCGCGCTTCAGTAAATCTCGAAAGTTCCCTCTTCGGCTCCTCTACTATTAATTGTAATTTAATGATGGCCCAAATTAAATCAGCTCCACGTTGTATTCCGTATACGGCAGTGTAGGCAGGAAATGAAGTGATAAGAGCCTCCGTTCCCCACTTTCCGCCGATTTCTGGAGGCATTGCGTGTTGAGTCGCAGAACTCAACGCCTCGCTTTGCCTCATTTCCCCGAGTGGGGATCGAACCCACAACCAGTGGCATTTACAGTCACACTTTACGCCCCTGCCACGACTGAATATTAATCATATTAATTTTCAAGACCAGGAATTGTTGATACCTGTCTGCGTATCACTGTACTGGGGAGGTCCTTATACACATGTATGTGGTGGGCCCATCGTGATAAGGACATAGCTTTTACGCGGATTACGCCGCTTTGTGGAAGGCCTAAAATGGAGAGAGATCTATAATGTGAGGCGAGTCACCGTCTGTCAACTATTAAATTTTAAACCATTAGAAAGGCGAACGTGCGTTAGTGTCACCTTACTCAGTACTCAGTCCATCCAAATTCCATTTCTGTCCCAATTTAGTTTTCCACATTTTCCGCAGTTCCTACACATTAACCGGCAACCATACCCGGGCAATTACGGATAGTTATTCATATATTTCAGATGATGCGTCACAGTAAAATATTTATAAATTTCCAACAAGCATTCCAGAAGAACGAGCATCTTATAACTCAAAATCCTTAACAAAAGAGACATTTTTACCCCTTTTACTACTGTTATTAAGATGTAATTCAGGTTAATGTCCTTGAGAACTCTTCTCAATGTCAGGCAATATACAATTCCGTCTATAGTCCATATTTACAGATCTATAAGGATCTATAGAAAGAAGGAACTATCATCCAACGATTATTCAATTCAAGACTATTACAAGAACATCCGGTAGTCCAATAAATGGCCTTTACAAACTCGATTCTACTAATCATAATAATGACCAGGAACCTACTTATAAAATAGCTTAAATTATTAAGTTTAAAATGAAAATGAAACAATAGTTTAAAAAATATTTGTGAACTGAAATAATTTTTAACATTTATTATATTATGTCGTCTGTATGGGTGAATATTTGAAGATGGTTTTTGTCAATTGATAAAACATATAATGTATTACATAAATTACTGCATTAAAATACATTCTTCAGAGTATATTTATGACTTTTCGAACATAAACCGCTAAAATTTGGGGATTGGGACACGACTGGTGATGAGATTTGAGAAACGTTTTCAAACATAATTTAGCTATTTTTAACAATCGAAATATATCATTTACATCAGTATATATTGTTCTAACAGTGTTGTTACTTAATTAAAAAAATACAGAACATTTTATCTTAGTAGTTATTTGAGATTTGATATATTCAAATAATCACCCGTATGTATGTGTTCAAGCGGAACGCCTGATGTAATTTAATGGCAGTGAATAAGTGATATTAATAATACATGTTGTATCTTACATTTACTCTACCATGAATAGTTTTTTCTTGTATTCAACTTCAGGAACTGAGGCCAGTTTTATCACAAAAAAAGTAAATTAAATTGTTTTTATAGATGAAAATCACATTATGCGTGCCGGGGGTCGATTAGAAAATGCCTCCACATTTTCGTATGATAAAAATATTCTATTATTTTACAGTCCACTAATATATGTACATGTTTTTTAGGATATCTTTAATTATTGCATACTCAGTTACTATTAGCTTCTATAAGAGCAAGGCATCGGCCTCTTGGTGGTCGTAATTTAGCTAGAGATACTTGCTATCAATGTATTAGATGTATGTGCTTTGTGAAAAGGAAAGTAATTATGGGAAATTTATCTAACTAAAGTATAATTTAATCTCCTCATTTTGGGAGTCTCTAAGCAGATAGTGTAAAATCTGTAAAAATTCAATTATACAGAGAAACACACTAAAATATATTCGGAAATTGTCATTTGGCTTACAAGGAACTGTTTATAGTCCGAACAGATAGAGGCAATCCTTAACTCTCGGCCACTCATCTGTCTTTCTAGTCATTCAAATGACCTGATGCCGCTTACGCCAGGCTATTTTCTTACTGGAAAGCCTGCCCTACCAGTTATTAGAGAAGTTACCAAAGCTTAGAACACTTCCGTCACCATTTTCGGGTCAGGTGGTCCATAAAAAATATCGGTGAACCACAACAGCCACTAAAATGGCGTTCAAATATTTCAACGTTCCAACGTAGGGCTACTGCCCAATAGTTTAGTTGTTATTAATGGTGGCAACATTCCGCCGTTGAAATGGAAGATAGACCGAAATGGAGCTGTTAATCTCGGAGCTGATAATATTAACTGCGTGGCTGACGATAAAACTGAAAATGAAATTATCTGAAGGTCGTTTAATTAAATGTTTCCCTTGTTTAATCAAATTGGTTAAAATTCGATCATTTAGCGTCCGCGGGCACGTTTAGGCCAAACGTCTGATGCAATTTAATGGCAACAACTTTTAAATCACATGTATGCAAATAAATTATATAAACATTGCATGTTTTGTTTTAATACAAAACAGTGAACGCGAAAGAGACCTACAGACACTGTAGCATAAAGCTAAACAAAAAACAGTATATTATTATATTAAATACAAATACTTACACTAGCTATCTCAGAAGCGTATATCGGTACAACAGCTAACACAAAAGCGTCAGCTACTGTCATAATTACTCTACATAGAATAAAAATCCACACTTCGTTAGCAAATATTAATACTATTGCCATTACAAGTTTTGGTACTGCTGCCATCAAAACGCAGTTCTTCCGTCCTATTGTATCAACGAACATACCACCAATTATGGTAGCTGAAATAATAATAAAAATAATTATTTTTTTTAATGCAAAGTAGAGATTTTTTTAGTAGAGAATAATTTAGTAGTAAAACATTTTTAACATTTTATAAATTATTCCACACTTAGGAATGACAAAAGTGTACAACTTTGCTCTCGGCTTTTGCATTTCTTTTAAGATAGTTTTAGTGGACGTTGCGTATCAGTACAATTAAGATAATGTCGTAAATGCTCTCATATAGTTATGGTGACTATTACTGAAAGAACGTGTTGTGAGTCAAGCGTACCAACGACTAATGGACGGTGATTTTCACGTTGAACAAGTTCAAAGGGCTCCTGCTCTACATTTGGTAGGCCCAGCTCGGCATAGAGTAGAGTAGATTAAAGATTAAAGCTATTAAAACTCAATAATACTTTTGAGCCGAACCTTAAAAGACAAACGGCCGCAATTCTGCGAGAGATACAATAATGTGAGCTTGACTTTTCACAAGTGTCAGACATTCGTGTATGCTATTGTCCAAATTTTTATGTCTATTGTCTCGTTATTTTCTATCTGTATATTCTCTATTTGTAAGTGTACAGGATAGTGTTCGAGCTATACACACGAAAACTGTTGGTGCTCCATCAGCGTGGATAAACATCGTATAAAAAAATATTAAAAGACAAAAACACGAAAGTAATATTCGGGTACACGTTGGATTCAAAAATTAAATTAAATTTAAAATATATTCACTTACTGAATGACGCTACAAAGAACCCTCCAGACACAATCCACGAACCCTCTTCCTCAGTAATAGGTCTTCGAAGAGGTGTCTCTGTGGCATTCCGTAATTTTACTAATGCGGGCGAAGTCCAAGACAAATTAGCCCCGGTTGTGAGGACAGCCAAGTTAACTGTAATGAAAACAAATTTATAAGCTTTTTTTCTTTACAAGAAAACCATATTTTGGAAGAGATTTAAATTTTTACCTATATATGATACTTTCAAGCCATATACGGTTCAGATATCTTGTCTGCGATTTTTTGGATCGATATTCGGTAATGAATCGAATTTGGACATTAAGTGGAGAACGGAATGTCTTGACACTAGGTTGTCTCTGCTTATGATACTATATACGGGTTAAAGCGTGAAGTTGAAAAAAATATAAAAACTTTTTTATTAGCTTAACGCTGTAGGCAGCGGAAACTTGGGAACCTACACTTTGCCTCGTCATCAGAGCGAGGAAATTAAAATATTAAATGTTTCAATCCCACGAGTGGAAATCGAACTCACAAACCTAGTATTCTCAACAGCAATCGTAGGTTCGTTTTCCGGAACGTTCAAGTTTTTGAATATATATTTTTTTATAAACATTTTTCTATACATATAGACCACAGTCATTTCTCAAAAGCCATGTTTTTTAGTATAATTACTTTACAAGTTTTATAACACTTTTTTTTATAATTTTTTATTACTACATACATATTACGTAAAATAAATATGACGAGAACTTAGAAAACACTATAGTACCTTAACGACGATAATAAAAATACAATAAGAACGAAGTATTAAGAATCACTAATATTTTTTATAAGAATTCCTATGTTACGATAAAATATTATGAGAATTATTAATTGTTATAGGAAAATTTCGTAATAAATAAAGCAAACTTCCATTTGATTGAATAATTTATTTATTTATTCTTGTTCACAGTGTCTATGGGACACATTGCAAGATAAAAAAAAATATAAAAAAAATAAAAATTAAGTCGGTACATATCGATTCTAGAAGCTAAAAAACCATAATCTACATAATTCTTGTTTGTCTGTCTGTTCGTTTGTTCATTAATCACGCAAAAACTGCCGGACAGAAATGGATGAATTTTTGTGTGTATAGTGTGATCCACATTTTTATAAATAAAAAACAAAATACAATTAATAGATTTTTTTTCTAACATAAATATTATATTAAACGACAAGATTAGTGACATTAGAAATAATAATATCCTCTATGTTAAGATTAAATTCTGATTGTGAGTCCATAGCTTATAAAAGTTAATATGTGCTTAGTTACGTGACTATGTGAATACATTTTAATAATTGGTATGTACGAGTATGTCACATTTATTTATAGCAAATTAACATTATAAGAAATGAATTGTATGCAATTTTATTAACTCGTTCCAAATACGAAAAAAAAATTGATACCAATGACGTTAACACGACTCGATTTCGGAATGAGGCGTATACGGCGGTTTCCCCTTTGATAAGTTTATGTCTGCGTGCGTCTTTCTTGACAAATGGCGTTTTATTTTGCAACGATAATTTTATTATTTATTTTATTTGAAAAAGTCACTTTTTCATTTTTTGGATTTTTTATTGTCTTAGGCTTTTATAGAGTAGTTAAAACTGTGATTTCATTTCATTTTCATTTCAAGTGGTGCTAATAAAAACACTCTGTATATGTATTATTGTCAAAATGATGCCGTCGTGGCGCAGCACGCGATGGTTGTGAGTTCGATCCCACTCGGAGGAATGAATTAATATTATTTAATATTTTCATGGCTCCAAGGCACAAGCCCGGTGCTGAATTCCGCCATTCAGCACGCGAAAAATTTAGGTGAAAGTAGGGGAACGGAATGTCTCAACACTAGGTGCCTATCCTGCTATATGCGGGATAGAGCGTCACGCTGATTGCATAGGATTTAATTATTTTATTTTATTTATATATTATATAGAAAACAACAGCATATTATTAATTACTAACAAACAAAAACTTGTGTATGTATATGTGTGTGTGTGTGTGTGTGTGTGTGTGTGTGTGTTTATGTGTGTGTACGTTTATGTTGCGTGTGTATGCGTGCGTGTGTGTGTGTGTGTACGTTTATGTTGCGTGTGTGTGCGTGCGTGTGTGAGTGTGTGTGTACGTGTGTGTATGTGTGTAGGTGATTGTGTTTAAATACAATATAACAATAATAGCGATTATGTAGATTGAAGCCGTTTGATTTGGCTTATAGAATCTGCAAATAAATGGAAGAAATCAATATGAGAATACTTTTTATTATATAATAATGGTACCCGAGAGAAAAAAGAGTTACTTTGTATGTGATGTAGGTACATGAAATATATTAGATCCCTCCAAAATACAACCTAATATTTTAATAATTTCCACATAAGAAATCTTAATTTGAATATGAAGTTTGAACGCATAATTTAACCAGAACAAGCCCAAGAATTTGATATTAAGAATGAGAAATAAAAAAAATCAAAATCCCACCAAAACGGGTGGATATCGTAAAAGTCATAATCGAATAGGTACATTACGGTCGACAGGTATTGGCCACCCTGGAGTTGTTTTTATGAATTTTTGCATCATTAGTCCTTCGAGAATAATAAAAAGAGGGAAAAAATCTAAAATTAAATCTACACAGTTATCTACAGTCAACTTCAGGGCGTTCACTATTTTGTCGACCATACTGTTCTGAATTCCGGGGAAGCCACGCACGGCAAACTAGTATAAATAAGAAAAAAACGAAAAGCACATAATTAGACGAAGCGTAAGATAAAACCAGTTTTCAATTGGTTTTTGGCTATTTATTGGCTTTATCCAAAATTATGTGAAGTTGAAATATTATAAAAAATAATTATTCATACAAAATATTAAAATGAATACAAATACAAAACAAAGAAGTAAGTAAGGTGAGAAAAGATGTATTTTACTCGTACGTTAACGATAAATATTTTTATTATTTTTTTATGTTACTCTGAACTTACATAGTTTCACGACGTATATTAGAAAAATTGCGAAAGGAGTTTTAATTTTAACTGTGAATTTTAAACAATTTTAAAGTGTTATTCCACACTTAGGAAAGAAAAATACTTTTTATAAGTTTTCCAAAAAGTATGTAACTGTTAATTTAGATTCACGTTGTATCCCGCATATGGCATAGCTGGGTAAGCAGAGGGAATCTAGTATCCGTTCCGCACCACCCAATTTTGGAAACATTGCCATTGAGCTTCGAAAAAACATTACCGATGATTCTGGAGGAAGGTCAGGTAAAAACCATGAGAACCCCCCCAAAGGCAAAAAGTCTCGTCGGCACTGAAGTGACACTATTTGACCCAGGTAGATAGATATATTCCTGGACAAATTGCATCTCCTCTGAACCTAGCTTTCTTACCCTTCGCTGTGCGCCCGTGGTCACCGGCTTGGTCTTTGACATATTCATTTTAATCCAACCTCAAGGCTCACTTTTCTTAGGCCTTCTAGCAAAATTTGCTGGTTTGTTTCCATAGATTTGCAGTTTCCATTACATATTAATTTACTGCGCTATATTTATAAACAGAGTACAGCAGCAATAAACATTGACATCTCGGGCCTTCTGACATTTAATCTAAATAACAGTGTGAATCAGGGTGACAAAATTGACATTTCAGTAATCTTAAATATTTAATTCAATCACTCTATTTATTTATTTTAAGTACTTTATCTAAATAATATTCATCTATAGTGGTTGATATCTCTAATACTAACTTGAGTACAGTTGAAATGATGTTGCATTAAAAAAAAATTTTTTATGCAATTAGTTTTAATTGTATAACAAATTCCTTTATAATGCAACTAAATAAGTTAATTTCAATTTCTGAAGCTTAAAAATAAATTGGATACCATATACTATGTATACCTTCCAAACTACTCAACTGTTTTTTATAATTGATTGGACTGTCACCTACATTGAAATTAATTTTATATCTGATTCAAATTAAAAAGATATATCTGTTGCTTTTTTAGAAATTTGTGAGCAATATCATTATTACAAATACTTCATACAAATCAGTAAGAGTGCTTGGGAAGCTTAAATAGAAGATCATCAACATCTGTCACTCACATAAATTTATTAAACTGATGACACGTCGGTTAATATACTTAGCTATATATGTATATCTGATTATAATAGATTGTAAGTAATTCAAAGTACCAACTTTACATGATATTTGGTTACAAGCAAATATACAATGGTGCTGCCTCCTGGGTGGTTCAGTTAGTTAAATGACTCACAAAGGACATTATAAGTAAGAGAAAGTCTTTAAAAGTAATTGAACCACGACGTTGCCTTTAGACAGACTTTCTAGTAAATCTTAAAAATAATATATATATTAGATATTCTATTCTCAAAGCGCGGCGTTGAGTTCTGCCACTTAACACGCAATGCCTCCGGAATTCGGCAGAAAGTGGGGAACGGAGTGTCTTTCACTACGTTCCCTCTGCCTACCCTGCAGTGTGCGGGATACAGCGTGAAGCTGATAAATAAATAAATATAAATATATATTCTTTACGCTGTATGTGAACCTAGTCACTCCCCACTTCCTGCTGAATTCTGGAGGCATTGCGTGTTGAGTGGCAGAACGCCGTGCTTTGCCTCAACACCCGAGCGAAGAAATGGAAATATAAATTGAAGTAAATATTTCATCTCCTCGAGTGGGATCGAACCCACAACCAGTCGGTTTTACAGTTACACTTTGTGCCCCTGCGCCACGACTGGCCTCGATACTTTGATAATATTAAATTTATCTGTTTAATGAAGCTATTGTTGCACGTGCTATGTAGAATAAGAACTCATGGTTACAAGATAAATTATCATGATATAAGGCTAAAAATCCTTGAGTTAAGAGTATCGGTTAACCCTGCCTTAATTTTACAGATGCCTTGGAAAGATTAAATTGTTTGAAGAGTAAATCGTCTCTTATATCCCTAATGGTACAATTTTTTTCCTTTATTTTTAGTGAATATTTCTTATTAGCTTAGTTATAGATGTTACAAAACGTAACCAATCTTCTTATTTCATTGAGAGACTTATATTAAAAGAATTTGAATAACTTTTGGTTCGTGACTGTTAATTTTACTATACCCGCTTAATAATAGCAGAATAACGAAATAGTAAATTGTATGTAAAATAGATTTAGATTTCTAAAGAAAACCTAAAATTTATTTTTGCAAACCTATCCGACATATAAATACCGGGTAAATAATATTTTATTTATAATAATGTAAATGTAATGTACAAAATATAAACTCTAACTAATATTTAAAGTGTGTTAATGGAGGCGAATCCATACCTATATTATAAATTCGAAAGTAACACTGTTTGTTTGTCTGTCTGTCTGTGTAGCAATCTAACCAAACCGCTGATCCGATTGTGCTAAAACTTCATACAGAGATTCTTGAGAATCTTAGAATGGACATAAGCTGCTTCATTTTTCCCATATTTGTAATATTCTCCATATATACTAAGATATTAAAATACTTTTCAATTTAGTCGCTAAGCAACCATTGCTAAGCAACAAGGAATTATATTGTTATAAGAGAAGGTCGCCCAAAATGAGCCTCCAGGAAACTCATATTGGTATATTATCTCTGAAGATTGAGCCACAGTAACTCTTTAATATATTTTAATTAATCGGGTTATTATTATTGTATTTTCTATAATTTAGTATTTATCTCCATCAAAATAAATATAATATAATCACCTTTAGCATTTCATGTAGGTTAAAATTATAGTTGTATAATAACATTAAAAAAACAATACAAAATTAACATAAAAAATACAACATATTATACATCATTAAGCCGTATGTAGCCGGTTTGTTTATTCCAGAAGCTTATTCGACAATTTGCATAAAAAACCAATGGAAGGATCTTTTATCACCGATAAGATAAAAACATAATATTAGGAATTAATTAAAATACCACATTTATTTAGTTTAGCGAGGTAATTATACACTGAGAAGGTTATAACCTTCTTTTAAACCCGCTTAATTATCACTTTTTTTTTATATTACACTAACTTTTACCTACGGCTTCACTCGTGAAATTACATGAGCATAGCGTCTCATCTAAGTGTCAAAGGTAAGTATGATCGCAGGTACAGTAGTTACATTAAGACGATCAACGTGACGTGATTGTGCGTGTAATCTTCCTTGATATATGGACTACCCAACACAAAAAGAATTCTTCAAAATCGACCATTTGTTCCTGGGTTTAGTGTGTTCAATCAAACAAACTTAGCCTAACGCTGTATACAGCTAACAGCAAGGTAAACAGAGGGAACCCAGTGTTAAGACTCTCCTATCCCCACTCAAAACCACGCTTTGCCTCGACACAAGAATTGAAGACCAAAGAATTGAAAATATAAATTTAAATAAATATTTCATTTCCTCTAGTGGGGATCGAACCCACAACCGATTAAATTGACACTTTGTGCCCCTTCATCACGACTAGCCCAAAAAAAAACTCTAAGAATATTGGTGTAGGTTAGCATTACCATAATTTATAGTGCTATTGACAAAACTAGTTCGCTTTTTATAGTTGAAGCTATAAAAAAAACTTGCCCCCATTTTAATTTACAAAAATAAATATTAAATGTTATGGTAATTATCGACTTCGACTTAATTTCCGGTTTATATGTACAGGAGCACAAGAGTGTGACTGCAAATGCAACAGGTTGTTTTTGAATTCCCACTTGAGAAAATCATTATTTTAATTTCTGCGCTCTGGTGTTGAGGCAAAGCACGGCGTTTAGTTCCGCCGCTCATCACGCATTGCCGTCGGAATTCAGCGGAAAGTGCGAGAGTGGGGGAAAAATATATAATATTAAGTATACTTACAGCTTACATTAAACAATAATTTAAAAATTATTTTTAAAACAATAAACTTTTGTTTTAGAACGATGAACTTTTTGTAACACAACTCTTTGTAACATCACTAATAACTGTGCATTCTATCCGTTTCATTAATTAAGAAAATTTTGTTTTTGGCAAAACCGAAACGAAACGACATTATATAGAAACAATACATCTTCGAAAATAATTTTATTGCATTTTGCATTTATTTTGTATCGCGCCGCATAATGTTTATCTATAGTAACAGGTAGACAACAAAATTGCCGACTTCTGGTCATAAATCGTACCTAAATAGCGTTTATTAGTCGGCATTATTGTCGAAATTTTTTTGAATTTATTTTTGCCAAATGAGTTTTGTTTATTATAATTCCATTATATATATTTCTTTCTCATTCAAATTCTCAAAGGTTAGGTGAGAAAAAAAAAGATTGCGGCAACCGTTGTCAAAGCAAACGAGCAGAAGACTAAGAGGGAGAGGGGAGATTAATGAATAGTAATTTTTCATATTTTCTTATTTAATAAAAATCCTCGAAATACTTATCACCATTCATTATATTAATGAAATATTAATTAATTAATACCTTAATAGATCGATATTTGTATAGATAACTTAATCGTTTTCAAATGATAATTTAAATGAGCATTAATTTTTAGAAAACAGATTTAACAAAGACTCAATCAATATCATGACTTCATTATTTCACTTGAAAGACAAGGATGAATTTTTCTTGACATAGTTTTCTGTATGTTCTCATATAATTGATAAACATCATCATTTAACAGGTGAACAGTTACAATAAATTTCATTAATGTTAACCTTCTATTACATAATATTTTTCTTTAAAATATAAGGCAGGCTTTAAGACCGCACATTTCATCGTCTATTCTCATAGTCAATCGGAAGCGCAATAAAATATTTCAAATGATGGCAACCTCTGCTTGCGGCAATTATTCTCAAGGCAACCATGCTTATTTATACATATGTTCCAACATATGACCTGTTCAAACTATTTATTCTAAAATTGGTTATAACCAGGCAACCAGGTTGCAGCAGACTGAGAGCTGGCAACTTTCAAATGATGTGGGATTAACACAAAAACATATGAGTCATATCACCAAAAAAGCATTACCGTAAATTTAATTAAATGTGATTGCGGCAGGATTGTATCATCCTTAAAAATAAGCATGTATCATTATTAAAAATAAGTTTCATTAAAAAAACAGATACCTGCAGATTTAAGCACTGGGATCTTAGGCCATTACAGGTTCGATTCCCATTCGACATATGAATAATTTCATGCAACCATTTTAGCAATACGAAACGCGGCGATATGGTACGCCACTCAACACACGATATCTCTCAATTGACTGGAAAATTGAAAACGGAGTGTCTTAACACTAGGGAACGTACCCTCGCTGCTACAGAAATAATACTTATACAGCGGCAACAATAAAAATAAATATTTCTCGCTGTACTCCGTTCACCACTTTCCGGTGCTCGAGTGTATTGTAAGTTGAGTGGAGGAACTCAACACCGCGCTTTACCTTGTTACTAGAGAGATGAAATGAAATTAAATATTTTATTCCCTCTATTGGGAATCGAAATTATAACCATTGTGTTTACAGTCTCACGCTTGACCCACTGCGCGACGACGGCCCCTATTTTATCATGTTATAAATTATATTACTTTATCATATGTGTTACGATACTGATATCTTTTGATTATAATTGATATGAAAACTAACAGTTTTCACTTCAGTTAAACTAATAATAATTTATTTTTTTTATATTTTAATTGTATTATTTTAATTTCTGGATGTTCAATTTTTTTTTCTGAGAATAATACAATAATATGTTTCATGAATATAACACATGAACATAAACTACAATATGTATATTTATACTAATATTATAAAGCTAAAGACTTTGGTTGGATGAATGGGCCAATATTAGGAAAACCTGGTTGGAATTTTAAAAAAGATATTTGTATTGTAGTAACTAGTCCACACACTACATTAATCGTTTTTCATCTACATATGTATATAATCTATATATATAAAAAAAGAGAAGTTCCCACTGACTGACTGAGGTAAGACGCACGCACAGCCCTAACCGCTGATGGTAGAAACGTGAATATTTCATTGAACACGTGTTCCATGGTTTTTAGAATTCACCTCCTAAACTGAAAATAATTTCATAAATATATTTAGGAAACATTCGTATATTTCGAAGAGACGAAGCCGCCCGAGTCCGCTAGTCAAAAATAAAACTATGTCAAATAGATACAATGCAATGTTGAATATAAAATAATAATTTAATTGCCGTGCCGCTGCGCCGGTCGACGGCAGCGGCACGAAGTGTGACTGTAAAACCGACTGGTTGTGGGGTCGATCCCCACTCGAGGAGATGAAAAAATATTTGCGAAGCGAAGAAATGGAAATATAAATTTAAGTAAATAACTTAAATTTGTATTTCCATGTCTTCGTCCTGGTGTCGAGGCAAAGCGCGGCGTGGAGTTCTGCCCCTCAACACGCAATGCCTCCAGAATTCGGCAGAAAGTGGGGAACGGAGTGTCTTGACACTAGGTTCCCTCTGTCTACCCTGCTGTGTACGGGATACTGCGTGAAGCTGATTTAATTTACATAAATGTTTGGATTTTAAGTGCAAGTGGGTTAGTTATATCAAACGTTTCTAGCCTTACCTAACTTACATTAAATACCGCTACATCTGTAGCCAGAATATAGGAATATACATACACTGAGATCATTTATTTAACAGATCGAATTGTATAGTAACATATAAATATTTCATTAGCTAAAAATAGGAGAACACATTATATACATTTCAAATACTTAACTACGTGCTCTAAAACCGCAAGCTACGTTAGTTCAAACCTTGAACGTGTTTTCAAGCCAATACTCGTAAAAATATTTAATACTAGCGGCCTGCTCGCGGCTGTAACCTCTTTAAGCCTCTTGAAAAGAATATCATAAATAAAAATAGTTTTTATAAACTAAATTTTAACAAAAACTTTCAGATGCTGTAGGAAAAAGAATACTGATGTATTTTTCCCGCAGTAATTTTATTTATGTAAAATAATCATTGAAAATTTCATTTCCTTTCATCTATCGTAACATGTTAAAAAATGTACTTGAATCATAAAACAATAAATAATTATTATTCTCATTATGAGAATTGATTATCTTTGAATCGATTTTTTTATCGATAGTAAGCTACAGCCAAACAATATTTGTAGAGTAATATTGAATATTTTGAAATTGTAAAAATTTTCCTAGCACAGGCCGTGAATTGATAATTGGCTTATGTTCTTGGGAGATGGTAAATGTTAACTTTCAAAGGCTCTAGACAGAATATTTCTCAAGTATATTTTTTTACCGTCTGCTTTAAAATCTACTAATACATATAAATAGTAAACACTAAAAGTTAAATTCAGACACCTTCAAAGAAACGAATAAAAATTGATAATATGAAAAATAATGGTGGAAATTGATAATAAGGAAAATTATGTTAATCGAAAAAAAATCAAGTAGAAATATTCTTCCTACAGCGTTAGAATAGCATTACCCAATCCACGGTCTATGCTAGGATAGCTTTACAATATTAAAATATAGTATAGGTACTCTTTAGACATTGTCTGATGACAATAGACTGGATAAAATGCAAACACTTATGTAGATACTAGCGGACCCGGACGCGGCTTTGTCCGCTTAAACTACTTATACGAATACTTAATTAAATTAAATATATTTATGAAACAATTTTCAGTTTCCAATAGGATTGGTAAGAAAATATAAGCCTAAATAATCAAAAGAAAAAGAATAATAAGTAGAGAAAATTCTTATTATTATACGTAACTAATTAAAATAAATAAAAATAAAAAGTAAACGTAACCAAAGAAAAATATTATTACATGATTACAATACATGATTTTTTGTAACTTTTTGTAACATTTTTTGTAACATTTACGCAGCGCATAACCATTCATTTTAAAACTGATATTTTCTAAAGTATCCATTCCTGTGATATGCTGTAAAAACCAATTTCAATCTGTATAAAGCTCACAGTGTGTCCAACATACTTAATCGAATAAGGAATAATACTGTACTATTGAAATAGTTTCGCAATTATTGCTTCTTTATTTTAAACACAAAAAGGGTCACTGTCGTCCTTAAGAGATAGACAAATTATGTGCTGTAGGCTATATAACATTACAGTGTATTTCTTTAGTTAGCCGAATAACAATATTAATGAATGCCATCGAACCGAAGGCGCTGCAGAAATGATAAAATATATGCAAGTACATCGTACTACAAAAATATTTAATTTCATTCATTCTAATAAAAATCCACGACACCGAATCTCTTATAAATAAGTTACAATAAGGCATTTTACGACAAAAAATAATTGATAACTGTAAGGTTTCCGTTGCTTTGTCGGTTTCTTATAGATAGAGTTTAAATTTCTGTTTGTGATTTCCAAATAGCTGTGTTTATGAAGTACATGTGGTTATTTACATTATACTCCAATACAAAAAAATACATAAAAATTTCAGTGATCAATAGCGGAGGTTATGGAACAACAAAAAGGCTATTTTGTATCCCTGAATTTCCACGGGATACTGAATTATTTCGATAAAACTTTTATAAGCGTTTTCTTTAATATTAAGCCGATGCATCGGCGCCATCGCGATGGCGCCCAGAGCCGACACCATACACCACACCAAGAAATTAAAAAATCTAACCAAATCTAGCTTAATCTTCAGGGATAAACAAATACTATCGCAGATTTTTTCAATAGATTTTTTTAAGGACAATATTTTTATAAAAAAATATTTTTATATCATGTCTCTTAAGGTTGACTCAGCGCACGTAAGAGTTCAGGAAACCTATTTTGGGAAACTTTTTGTTAAAACAACAAAGTTACTTGTTGCTTAGCAACGGTTGCTCAGCGACTGCGTTGTTATTAATATGCGGAATAAATTGCTTGTCAAATTGAAATATAATTTAATATATTAGTATATATCGAGAAAATTACAGTCATGAGACAAATAAAGTAATAAAGTTCATCCCAAGACCCTCAAGTATTTTATTTTATCACAGCTCAATTAGCGATTTGGCCCTGATTGGGTAAAAGACAGACAGACAGACACAGTTACTTTCGAATTTATAATATAGGTATGGATAAAAAAAATATTTAAATGTATAAAATATATACTTATAATTTATATTATATAAATAGTCCAATTCTCCTAATAAGAATAACAATTCTTTACTGTTTCATGATTCAAGAAACATTGAGAACCTTTGGAACTTCTAAATTCTTGGGGCATTCATGTTGAGTGGCGTAACTTAACGCGGCGCTTTGTCTCTTTACCAGAGAGAAGAAATGAAAATATTAAATATTTCATTACCTCGAGCGGCAATCGAACCTGCTGTCGCCGCGTTTACAGTCACACGCTTGTGCTCCTGCGTCACGACAGCCTCATTTATTTATAAAATATAATAACTTATCCATTTTTTTGTAATCCAACATATTGTGTAATCCATAGTCCATACCAACTACGTAAATATTTTGATTTAATTATGTACATATGTAGATACGTTCGTAAAATAAAAAATAATATAAAAACCTATTTGTTATCTGTATTAATTTTTTAAACATTAATTAAAAACATAAAATTAATAAATTAAAACATAAAATTTTATTAAAATATTATTCAGTTTTTGTTAAATATTTTAGCAGTTTTTTAGCTTCACGCTTTATACCTAGCAGGATAACCAGAGAGAACGGAGCGCCAAGCGCTATGAACTGTTCCCAGGCCAGTCTATAGTTAAAGTCTTTGGTACCTGAATCCATATATAAAAAGGCATTTTATTTTCAGCTTTATTTCGCATGCATCAGGGTAAAAAGAAGGATCCCAATTTTAAGGCACTGCACTCCCCACTTTCCACTGAATTTTGGAGTCGGTGCGTGTGAGTAGCGGAACTCAATACCTCGCTTTGCCTCGACACCAGAGCGAAGAAATTAAAATAAAAATCAAAATTAAATCAGGGTAGGCAGAGGGACCCTAGTGTTAAGACACTCCGTTCCCCACTTTCTGCCGAATTCTGGAGGCATTGCGTGTTGAGTGGCAGAACACAACGCCGCGCTTTGCCTCGACACCAGAGCGAAGAAATGGAAATATAAATTTAAGTAAATATTTCATCTCCTCGAGCGGGGATCGATCCCACAACCAGTCGGTTTTACAGTCACACTTTGTGCCGCTGCGCCACGACCGGCCTCAAACGACCCACGACCTTTTAAGAAGGCAAAACACAGATTTGAATTCCGCCACTCAACACGCAATGCCTCGTGAATTCGACGAAAAGGAATGTCTTAACATTTGTCCCTCATCTGCCTAACTTGCTATGCGGGATAGAGTCTAAAGGTATAAATAAAATAGTTTTAATATTATTTTTAAAAAAATTATTGAATTATTCAACTTAATGTATTCATATCAACATAAGTTTTTAGTAATGATAATATTGCATTTAATAACTTCTCATTTGAATTTAAATGTCTATCTAATATTTAATTATACTGTAAATGCCAACATAATATATCGATAACGCCGTAGAAAAAGCTAAAATAAATCTAAAATTGAGAACAATATATTACAGATGATTTCTAAGTATGTATTTGCAAAAATAACATTAATAAAAAAGACCAGAACCTCAAATAAAAGCTAAAAAAATAAGGACAAATTTCTATTAATAATAGTCTTATATAAAAAAAATACCTTAAAACTAAACACTAAACTAAAAAGATATACCGTCTTTAATTATCTTTACTCAGAGATAATTACTATATTATTTTCTATTGTTTACTTTTTTGCTCTATTGGTGTATAGTTTTAATAGTTATAAATTTAATATTTTTTTAAATATATAATTAAGCGCAAACCTAAAAGTTAGACGAGTAAATATACCCTTCGATTCACACTCGCAAAATTGATTCGATTCAATTCGATATCGATTCGATTCGCACTAATAATGCGCGGCGTTAAGTTCAGTCACTCAACACGCAATGTCTGAGAAATTGACGGGTATAGAAGGTTTTCTTCAGATTCCCTCTGCCTGATGTTACTTTTACTACTATTTTTTTTGAAAATTTTATCGCGTAACCCAGTTCAATTTTTTTTTTTTGACCAAAATAATTTCATTTTGAGTATGCAAAAGTCAACATAAATATATTACCGTTAATTTATGAAAAATTTAAAATAATTTTTTTTAATAAACAAAAATTGCAAAGTGCAAATTTGCAGTCCGCAAAGTGTTCGGGTTTCCAAAAATGTATAATACAAAAAAGTAATAACCCAGTATCCAAAAAAGTAATAAATAATAATCCAGTTAAAATAGTTTCATTGAAAAATTGTATGTTTATATTTTTAATGTAATTTGTTTCTGTCTGTCTGTTCTGTCATACTTTTAATAATATTCTAATAGACTAATTTTGTACAATATGATATAGAACAGTTATAAAATAATTATTAATAACTTACCTGTCACTACTAGTGCATATTGACGGATCAAAGGAGACAGATGTATTTTCATTTTTAATATATATCACTCAATTTAAAAATCACTAATTTTATTTTAAAATTAAATCAATTAGTAACACATTTATTATTTTTACTCACTTAAAACACAAATTTTATTTAACAAATAGAAATCTTAATTTTTTTATTTAACAGCTATGTTCTTTTTTTAAATAATATTAACCATCAATTCAATATTATTGGACCTTGTTACGACTTGCGTTACGTGCAAACATGCTCCATCACGTAATGTTTATGGCGAAGCTCGGCTTAAAACACTTTCACTTTAACCAAACGTAATATATGTAAGTGCATGTTTATTTTATTGACTTAAAATAGATATTTTTGTGTTGTTTTCACGATTCAAAATGTATTAAATTTTCTTTTCTATATAGAATAGAAAAATTACTGAGTTTTTAATTAATATATGTATTTTATGTAAAATTATTTTTGTTGATAAAATAATCACGTCCAAGTGTACAGCCCGAGTGAACGACAATAAACTATCTGTCCTTCTATATCTAAAGATTGTGAGAAAAATTACTTCACTGAAATGAAATACAAGATATAGTGGCTATTAGTGGCTCATTTGTAAGTGCAATTATGATATAATTATGTTAATAGACAATATCTATTTAGAAGCATTGCTGATTGCTTATATTATATCAAACTTATTAGATATATTTTTTTTAGCTTCACGCTGTATTTTGCACATAGCAGAGTAGGTAGAGTTAACCTGGGAATCTAATGTTAAGACACTACTGTCCCTGAAATTCCGCCGAATTCTAAAGAGTTTTGAGAGACGGAACTCAACGCCACATCTTGCCTCGTTACCAAAACCAGGAAATGAACATTAAATATCTATTTTATTTCATCGAGTGGGAATCAAACCACAACCTATTGCGCTAACAGTCACACTTTGTGCCCCTGTGCCCCACTACTGGCCTGAATTTATTAGATAGTACATCAGAAAAAATGTTCCAGTTTCAGTAATCTAATGTATCTCATAGAACTCTACATATATAATATACTTTTTATTTTTCAATTTAAAAGACTTTTTTTTGTATAATTAAATATACTTTTGGTTAAATAACAAGACTATACACTTTTAAATTGTTTCCGTAAATTAACTAGCGACCCGATAAAATACTTTTTGTTTAGCTTATCTGCATTACTTACATTTTCCAATAATAATACTATTTAAGAAACAGTATCTATACCTACCTAACTATTTTAAAAACAAACAAGTAAATATTTCAAAGTAAATTTTTTTTTACTTTAAAGTAAAAAAATTAAAAAAAATAAAAAAAAATAAAAAAAAAAATAAAAAAAATAAGCTTTAAACTTAAGTTTAAAGCAATTTTTTCGAACAGCATCTACAACAACAACATTTTAATTTATGAATCGAATAAAATAAAAAAAACACTAAATGTTAAGAGATGCTTGCTAAAATATAATAGTAAACAATACATTTATATCGGTTAAGCTGTTCCTGAGATTAGCATGAACAAACGCACAGACAAACAGACAAAAGTTAAATATCACTGCTTTTGTTTCTCTTACGTTATTAAATATCACCAATAACATTTATTAGAGGCCGATCGTGGCGCAGAGGCACAAAGTGTGATTGTAAAATCGACTGGTTGAGGGTTCGATCCCTACTCGAGGAAGTGAAATATTTATTAACATTCATTTCTTTGCTCTGGTGTCGAGGCAAAGCGACATTTAGTCTTTAATATATATCATCCTTATACCGACACAGGTTTGTAACAATTTTATTATAAATATAGTTGTTATAATTAATTGAATTTAAAATAAAGTTTTTCTTAACATTGTACGTTCATAGCACATAAAAACATTTAACAACTTAGTGGCGCAAATGATAAATATTTTAGTAAATGTTTTAATTATAAATACCATTTTAAGAAAATTATAGATTCCAGTTTTACACATTATCACGTAGACGGAGAGAACCCACTGTCAAAACACTCCATTTCCCTATTTATGGTTCCGCGCGCAAAGGGTAAAGCCTGACCCTTGTTTAGTAAGACTCCGCTGTCCATCTGCCCGTCTGTCTGTCTATACGTCTGTCACCAGGCTGTATCTCATGAACGGTAATAGTCACGGCAAAAGTCACGTTGTAGTTGGGATGTCCATTAAGTATTTAATTTATCTCTTTTTTGGTAGGACAAATATTAAAAAAACAGCCAAAGTCAGCCGTTTTTATGGATAATTATACGAAACTGTTCGTGTGCAAGTCCGACTCGCACTTGGCACCATATAAAGCGGAAAATAATTAAAAGAATTGACTTGAAAATTAGGTGGAAAGTGAGGAACGAAGCGTTTTATACACCACCTTTGCCTATAGTAAGATATATATATTTCATAATCTTAAATAAAATAAGATATAACAAGAAAAGAAATATATTTTATAGTAAACGCGGATGTAATTTATTTCTACAAAACCTTGAAAATCAAGATTTAAGTAAGATCTTCCTTTTTAAATGACATTTTCTAAACTAACTGGATATATCTATGAAGTAGGAAGCTCGAATTTTAAATTACATTGTGTCATCTTTAAAGGTCTCTCTATTGTACAGCTGGTACGACTTGCGATGTGTTAGTGTGTGCTAGTCGCTGGTAATATAATATAATTTCGCAGTTTTACTCTGTATTCCGCACGCAGCAGTTGTCAGGGTGAACCTGAGAACCTAGAGTTAAGACACTCGGTTTCCATTACGTCACGCCAAATGATCGAGGTAATACGTGTTGAGTGGTGGAACTCAACATCGCACTTTGCCTTGTCACGAGAGCGAGAAATAAAAAATAATACTTATTTAATTCCCCCAAGGGGGAGTCGAACCTAGAAACGTCACATTAAAAAACAAAGCCATAATCTTAGGTAGCTACTCTGGTGTTTTACTAGGTCTTGGGCACTTGGGCCCAATAATAACAAAAAATAAGGTTCCAAATCTTATCGTGAGCATGATATATAGAAAAAAATCAATTCATCTTTGTCTTGAAATTATCGCAACATAAAAGTTTACTCGTGCGTGACCATCATATTCCTTGAAAGTGGAGTAAAACGTCTAGTAAACATATAATACATATGTAAACCTACATTACGTTTGAACAACTCGTACACGGTATTCAACCTTAAATTAAAGTGCCATTATCAACTTATGAATATACAAAAATATTTTCAATTACATGTACACTGATATAAACACAAATGGAAAAAATAATGTGAACGACAGGGAAATTAAGTAATTTAAAAAACATCGTGATGGTGCAGCAGGTCGTACCTACCTCTGAGTGAATTAGTTGTAGATTGAAATGTCACTTGTGGAATTTATATGTAATTAATAATTCATAAAATTATGTAGACGCGCGGTGGCACGTCCAGCCAAGTTCAGTAAAACAGAACTGGCGAGCAGCACCGTGTGTAATTTTACACGGACCATTTGATGCCACTTTTTACTCCTTCGTAACTCAAAAACTATAGGATTTTGGCAGGATTAGATTATTATATATATATATAATAATCTAATCCTGCCAAATTTGTCTCCAATATTAAGAACCGCTACTGACAAAAATCAAATTTCATAAACACAGCTTAAACGGTTATTTAGATATTAACGTCCAAAAATCGTCAATTTTATCACGTATTGACTGACCTATAGACCATAATTCTAACTCAGTTGACCTAGAATCATGAAATTTGACATTCAATTAATGAAAAAAATCCGAAACTTTTATCTATATTATAAATTTGGAAGTAACTCTGTCTGCGTCTGCGTCAATAATCACCTTTATAATTTTTTATTTCATTTAGATTGAAATTATAGCTTACTGTATAACATTCTAATAAATAATTAAGGAGATACCACTGATTCAAAATGACCTGTCAGTATGACTGACTCCAACGGGCAGACAATGTTGATGGTTTTGTAAATTTTCATACATTCTAGATCTACTGTTAATTTTATGTAATTATTTTTTGTTTATAATTAATTTAGATTTTTCTTTGGTCCTCTTAACTTAGTGGAGTAGTAGATTAGTTAGACTTTTTAAAATTTCTTAGTGTTCTGTAGGTTTTGGCCCTGCGCGGCATCGCCCGCTAGTTTTAATTTAATGTTATCCAAGAATAGTGGGTTATTTCAGTTCGGTTATCTATACCGTTGTTTGACACTTAATAAATGGTAATTTTAATCTTTTGATATTTTATTTGATATGGCTCGCAAAAAATAATGTATTAATATAGAAAAATATTTAGTTATTTCATAGAGTATCCACATACATGTAGATACTAGCGCGTAGAAACACGCGTACGTGTTAAAACTTTTTCCCGAATAAATCTTTATCCCCTGGAAATTACGGGATATAAAGTAGCATATGTGTTGCTCCATAACTCGCTCTATCGGTCACTGAAAATCTGAAAACTGTTCAGGACATTAGCTCGGGGAAATAGAAAGACAGACAGTTTCGCATTTGTCTATCAAGTACATAACCATATGCATTTGCAATAACACAGTTATTTTGTAATCACAAACAGACACTTCATTTTTATTTATAAGAAAACTTGCGGCCCGCTCGCGGCTTCGCCCGCTTGAAATATATTATTATGGATTGAATAAACGGAATTGATTTACAACTATAAATTAAATTAAAATTAAATAATTTAAATTAGCTTCACGCTGTATTCCGCACACAGCAGGGTAGGCAGAGGGAACCTTGTGTTAAGACACTCCATTTCCCACTTTCTGCCGAATTCTGGAGGCATTGCAGTTGAGTAGCAGAACTCAACGCCGCGCTTAGCCTCGCGCCAGACGCCTCGACACCAGAGCGAAGAAATGGAATTATATATAATTTTTTGTTTATCATTTATTTCGTTTAAGTATCCTGTTGTTTATTTTGTTTTCTTCTGTTCTTTTATTATTTTCTTCACCTTTTTAAACATTTCCTTTTATAATTTAATTATGCTACGAAAAAATCGATCATAGGTCGTAAAAAAAGAAATGCAAATAAAAATCGTTTAAATCGTTTAAATGAAAGCGTAGAGGAGATGGAAATTAGACGGTAATTTAAATATATTTGGATTGTTTGATTGATTGATGGATTGATTGATGGATTGATTGAATCCATCAATTAATCAATGAATCCATCAATCTATCAATCCATCAATCCACCAATCCACCAATTCACTAATCCACCAATCCATCCATCCATCAATCCATCAATCAATCCACCAATCAACCGTGATTTTAAACCTGTGCTTTAAACTAATCTTCTAAAGTACTTTTTAAAATGTAAAACAGTAGACAATATTTTGATTTACATTAAATGGCGAAAAGGTAACTAATATACTTATTTATATACTGAAAGTAAGGCATAAACATGAGTCGATATAGCTTTTCTCTAAAACTATTCGTAATTTTCAAATATTGTAAAGAGCAACGTTTATATTTGTTTAACGTAGAAAATTTACAACTTATTTGAGAGGATAAGGCTTAATATCATTATTGACACACATCCCTTACAATAAGAAAATATATTTAAACTATCGTCTAATTTCCGTCTCCCTTGTTTACCATTTAAATGTAAGCGTAGAGCTTACATTTAAATAGTTTAAACGATTTTCATTTGCACTTCTTGTTCTACGACCTATGAACGGCTTTTTCGTGGCATAATTAAATCAAAAAAGGAAATGTTTAAAAAGGTGAAGAAAATAATAAAAGAACAGAAGAAGAGTAAACAAAATAAACAACAGGATGTTACGTTCCCACACAACCCGGGAATCGCTGACTTAGGCTTCCCACAACGTTCCCACACTTATTTCCCACACTTAGCATAGAGATCTTAGAATTGTAATAATCTGTTATTTGAATCCTCGCTTCATTTTACACCCATTGTATTAATTAACATTAAAAATAAATGTAATAAAATAAATCATTCTTGTCTCCAACTTTGAGCAAGTCTCACCTGTTTAGTAATAAGTTAAGTTTAACAAAGTATTTTAAATAAATCTGTTTTTTTTGGAACCTACACTGCCACCGTACTTAATTAGGATACTTAAACACAAGAAATGATAAACAAAAGACAACCTACTATTCTCTTAATCCTAAAAAACTTACACGGAAGAAATTTTGAACAAAAGACTACCTACTATTCTATTAATCAAAGAAGATGAAATTATATCGCTCTGAAATAATACATTAAAGCTCCAATTATCCAATACGTACAATCCCATCTAATAAATCTACTTTGCTACAGACAGAGGCAGGCGGGCGCGGCGGACGCGCTTCTATAAGCAAAACGTGGAGTGCGAGGGGAACGCATGGCGCGTGGCGAGCCGTTTCGCAGCAAAGTTTTATTGACAACTTCTAAAGTAATAATTTAAATGAAAAACAGTAAAAGAACTATTAAAATGAAAAACACTAAAACAGTTTTGATCTACATTAAATGATCAACGTAAATAATGTATTTATTTATATGCTGTATGAGTAAGGGATAAATGAAACATGAGCCAAATCTGCGGTTAATAGCCGGCGTGATGTGTTAACAAGTAAATGCGTTTTTCTCTAAAGCTATTCGTAATTTCTAATTAATGTAAAGAGCAAATTTTTTCTTCGTTTAACGTAGAAAATTAATAAAGTATTTAAAAGGATAAGAATTGATATCATTATGGACAAATATCCCTCATAATAAAAAAATATATTCAAATTACTTTTTTTAGGCAGAAATATGCTCACTGTGTGTTATCCTTAGAAGATACGAATATACTGTCGCTGACTTTTTTGTAGATCTTATTAAGAGGAATAATATTTTAGTACATTGTTTTCATGTAGGACTTACCATTAAAGCAGCGCATGCGTTAAAGTGTCTCAACTCTCACGCATGCGTGAAATGGGTAGGACTTTATACAGATTTATCATATTTAAGTCAAATTACGTTAAAATATACATATCATAAACTATATATAAACCTTCCCTGGGAAATACTCTACCTAATGGTGATAACTGCATCAAAATCCGTTGGGTGGTTCAGAAGAAGAAGACTTAGAAAGGCCAGACAGAGAAAATAAGCGTTTCTATTTTAAAATAAAAAAATTTACCCATAAAGAGATGAAATAGGGGTTGAAAGTTTGTATGGATTTATATATAGAGAGAGAGAGAAAAATTATCGATTTTTTTTTCTCAAAATGTCTTGATGTGACTTATTATACTTACGTGGACTTTTATTAGAACGAATAATATTTTTGTAGTACGATATACTTGCATATATTTTACTATTTCTGCAGCGCCCGCGGTTCGATGGTCATTATTATTACTGAAGAAATACAGCTTAATATTCTATAACCACAGTCAGCATATAATATGTTTATCTCTTAAGAATAAGCCACAGTAACCATTTTTGTGTTTAAAAATAATTGCGAAACTATTTACAGCAGTAAATTATTATTCCTTATCCGATTAAATAGTTACATATATTGTGCGTTTTACACATATTACAACTGGTTTTTACAGCATATCACAGAAATGGATATCTTAGAACATATCGAAGTTTTAAAATATAGGAGTAGAACGGTCATGCCTTTTGTAAAGGTTTAAATTTACGCAAAAATTATATATTACTAGTGAGCACGCGCGGCTTCGCCCGCTTATTTGCACCCTTAGGGGTGAATTCTATAAAAATCACGAAACACGTGTTCAATAAAATATTTTTAATAGTCTGAATTTAATTTTTTATAAAAATCAGTGGCGATTTAAAGATTTTTCCATATAAACTTTCAACCCCTTTTTTGAACGCTTAGTGAGTAGGGGTGAGTTCTAAAAAACCATGAAACACGTGTTCAATGAAATATTTTAAAGAGTCTGAATTTCGAATTTAAAAAAAAAACCCATACAAACTTTCAATCTATATTTCATCTCTTTAGGGTTAAAATTTTTTGAAATCCCTTCTTAGTGGATGTCCAGATTATAAAAATAAACAGCAGTCCAAATTTCACGTTTCTACGCACAGCGGTTACGGCTGTGCGTGCGTCTTATCTCAGTCAGTCAGAACAAGTCCTTTTATATATATTATATATAGATAGATAATGATTATATTGTAATCTTTTAAAAAACCTTAATAAATTTCGGCGACAAGATATATTTTTTTATTATAGATAATATAGATTATATTACTAGTGAGCACATAGATTATATTTCGTGCTACTCTTAATTGTATTATAATACTATTAAATATTTATTTTACGTTGATAATATATCAATATTAATATACCATTATCAAATGTAGCTGGTTTTGTTTCGTTTTTTTTATTAATAATTTTCTTTGGTTACGTTTACTTATTATTTTCGTTCATTTTCTAATATTAACAATTTCCTTTAGTTACTTTACTTATTTTGTTAATTTATTTCAATTAACAGATATTTTATCTAATAATAAGTCTGCACTTATTATTATTTTTCAGCTTATTTTGATTATTTAGGTTTATATTTTCTTACTAATTCTATTGAAAACTGAAATAATTTCATAAATATTGGTATAGTTCAAGCGGGCGAAGCCGCGTCTGGGTCCGCTAGTTTTTCAATAAAAAGATTTTATTACATTTTATTAGGAGCATTTACTTATAGAACCTGCAATGTAAGAATAATTTATAATAAATTAATGACAGCCGGTATTTAGACTCAATGCCTATTATATATTATATATTATTGCTGTTATTTAAATGTCAGACGTAAGTAGATATTTTCTTTGTTTGTAAACTATATTATCTTCAAGTACATATATTTTAAGACAAGGAATAGAATACGAATGCGAATAGGTATTATTCGGAGCTGAAAACGATTCTCATTTATGTCCTGAGACAGCCGGTCGTTATACGTGTTCAAGGTCATCACATAAATATACAAAGAATGGATTACTGTCTTTAATTATTTTTGAACTTAAATATATCAGTTTTAGAACTTACAACTAAGAGTACTTGTATAGTCGACGATCGTATTTATTAATTTAATCAATCCAGCTGCAAGCTGTACCTATACCTAGTGGAGTAGTCAGAGAGTATCAAACGCTACGGTCTCTGCATACCTCTTTCGCCTCGTCATCAACTTCTTTATACATAACTTCCGGGAGGTCTCCATGCTTTTTCGTAACCTTCCTCCAATATTTTTGATTCTGTGTTTTCGAAGCAATCATATTTATTACGGTATCAAACTACTATTTGGTTAAGGTGAGTTGTGGCACATGGGTACAAGTAACTGTAAAAGCGGCTGCTTGTGGGCTCGATCCCACTCGAGGAAAGTAATAAAATTGTAAAAAATGTAATAAAAATCAAATTTTCATTTCTTTGCTCCGGTGTCAAGGTAAAGCGCGGCGTTGATTTCCATCACTCAACACGCAATGCCTCCAACTCCAAAATTAAGCGGAAAACGGGGAACGGAGTGTCATAACACTAGGTTCCCTCTGCCTACCTTGCTGTGTGTGGTACAGAGTGGAGCAGATTTTTTTTTTATTAAATTATTAAATCAATATTTAGCGGACATCAGTAGTGACAGATTATTTTAAAGAATTTAATAAAATTAATGATTGAGCTTCGCTCGAATGAAGGAGAGGGAATGTAAAAAAATACCTAAAAGATTTATGTATAGCAGAGAATAAACTCAATAAGCAATTAAAAAAAGTAGTTCAGTGATGTCATGTAGTGGTGGTTGAGTTTACTGACATATTATTGAGAAAGGAATATGTGTAAATAGGTAGATTACCACACCATCTTCATCTTTACCAACTCGGTCATTGCCAATAAGACAGAACCCAGATATGGAGTAGAACGGGACGGCATGGTTGTTACAGGATTCTAATAAAGCAAGCATATCACGATAAATATTGATATTAAGAACATTAAAGTTTTTCAGAGAATTTTGGGGAGCAGTTGATATACTGTGGAAAGTACATATGTACTGATGAGCCCAATGACGACGTAAATAAGAAAACAGTCACAATAATTAGACATCATTACAAAATCATAATTTAAACAACACACAAAATATATGTATAAGAAAATATAAAAAAATAATAATATTTATTAAAAATATATAAATATAAAGAAAATTTGATACGAATGTATATTCGTATCAAATTTTCTTAATATTTTGTTTAATATTTCAACTCTTAATGGGCATAAGTAAAATAAAAATAATTAAATAAAAAAATACAAATATTCAACAGAGATTAGATTTTCGTTAGTAAGGGCATGTGCATCAATGCTGAGAGCTTATAAGATATTTAGGTCGGAAAGAATTATCTTTATAACTTATAATAAGTTTTATCGTATTTGCTACATTTATTGCATTGTATTTCCGTTGTACCGAACCGCAAAATATATATCTACAGTAAAAATTAGACAACAAATAGATATTTGCCGACTTCTGATCATTAACCGTAAATAGCGTTTATTAATCGACATTCGAAATTTCTTTTATAATATATTTGTGTAAAATTTTTGCATTATTGGTTTTGTTTATTATATGTATATTCTATTGCATAAATTTATTTCCTACGAAAATTGTTAAAATTTGCGTGAGAAAGAAAAAATGCAGCAGCCGTTGTCAAAGGAACGAAAGAGGACGACGAAAAAGATAGAAAAAGAGAGTTTACTGAATTCCATAACAGTTTTTCGTATTGTAAAAATAACATTTTTTTTATTAATAAAAAATAATAGTCACTTCATTATATTAAGAAAGCATGATGTAACCTTAGAAGAATTTTTGTAAATATTTATTTAATTAATTAGTTTATTCGTTTTAAAATGATAATTTAAATTAAATATGATTATTTAGAAAAGAGATTCAGCAAAGACTCAATATCATGACTTCATTACTTCACTTGAAATATAAGGATAATTTTATGCATATGATTATAATTATTATTTAAAATTTACTTTCTATTACATTATATTTTTCTTTAAAACATAAGGCACACCGTGCATTTTAGCATCTATACTCATATTCTACGAATAAAATATTTAAAATCATGGCAAAATCTGCTTGCGGTAATTATTTTTTTGGCAACCATCTGTTATTATAATTTAATATTTATAATTTACTAAAAAAATTAAACAGTGTTCCTGTTTAAATTGCACTGTGTTAAGTATATCAAGTGACCTTTATAAAATTACACATATTGGATAAGTGCAATTTTAAAAAAATTAAAAACATAATTATAAATATCAAATCCATAAATATTTATTTAATTTATACAGTAACTTCTTCAGTCTTGACGTATAAAATAACCTTTTTTTACTTTTTACCTCATGGCTCCGTGAATAAGGTAAGGTCACTTTGACCGCGACGCCATTAAACACATTAATTATTAAAGTAACATGCAATTTGAACTTGTGACCTTCGCTGTAGATGCTGGTCATTGTCACGACTACGTACATATTATGTGCACATGTGTAACATTTTTTGAATTGAGAATGTCTAAGAGTACAAAAAATCGGCCAATTAAGTCAAGATATTACTTACATCATTATGATATTTACAATTTTTATGAAAATGAAAAAAAAAGTATGAGTTAAAATTTAAAACTATTTTTTTTAATATATTTTAACGCAGACAGTTTGCTATAAGTGTAATATCTTTATTTTCTGTGATGCCATAAGCTCCTACACTAATGTACCGATTTTGATTGATTTTTTTAAAAGGCTGCTTAATTAAGAGTTATTTTAACCATAATTAAAAAAATACTTTTAGTCATTTGTAGATCAACATTCTGTTTTGGTCAATAAAAATACATAAACAACTTCTAAGGTCTTCTATGGTCTAATTAATTTCATCTTAGTATCCTGTCAATTTATTAATATTCCTTACTTATTGTAACATTGATCTAATTCTGTAGCCATAAGAAATAACTTGACTCATCTTCACCTACTTATAAAATAGGTATTATGTATGTACTTAAATAGCCATGTATGCCAAAAATATATTTTATATTTTTTGTAGATTTTTATCATATCACGTGAAAATATATATAGACACATATTTTTTTCGAATTGACATACATGTAACTATTGTCATGATGTCAATAGTTACAAGTATTTACTTTGTGTTGCAATTGAAGTTTAATGGCAATTACAGGTGAATGGCCCGTTAATATTTAACGAGTCCAAGGTTATAACCATTAGATAGGCTTATAGATAGCTTAGAATTTTTGTTATACTCAAATGCATAATTACTGAGTTACTAAGAAATTGTATTATTCATTTATAATACTTCAGTTCTTCAATTGTGTACTTTAATAACATTAAAAATAATAAATATTATTTTATTAAACCAAATTTTGGGCATTTAATTTTCATGTATTAGCAATTTTTCAACGATAATTTGATAACTGTCAAGTGTCATATTCTTTCAGATTGACATTGACATTTGAAAATATAACAACAAATTGGTCTGTCCAATGTCCATAAAATAAACAATCAATCTATTAAATTTATCTGTAGTGTCATTTACCTATATTCTTTTAGTAATTTATATACACTGATATATATTATTTTAATTCATTGATGCCCTCAAACTTGCCTTTATAAAATTGCCATAAATATATTTTCTTACATGAAAGAGTAATTTACTTAATAAATAAAAACAAATATCCATTAAAAAATAATAGTTATAGAGTAGTTTATTATATTTTTATAATTAGATTATTAGTTAGTAATTAACAAATAATAATTTAAATATGGATGACGACGACTATTGGAATACAAGTGAGACTAAAGCAAAAGCGTTTAGTTTTGATGATGATGTGGTAATATATTTTCCTTATATGTAACAAAAAGTAAAAAGAAATTGATCTATTATGAAGTTTTTTTAATATAAATAAATTTGTTTTCATTATCAATATTTTGTAATAAAAATATATATAGTTTATATAAATTTAGAAGCCATAATGGCACTGTGGTATAACTGACTGTAAAACATGGTTATGATTTTGACCCAACCATCACAAGTGGCACAAGATATTTTCATTTCTTCTAAATGAAAGTGATCTGCTAAATGAAAGTGTAGTGTTCCACTACTAAATATACAATGTCTTGGATTCACATCAAAGGCATACAAACAAGTGCCTAGTTTCTTTTTACCAACTTACTTAATAAACACTACAGCCAAATTTAATATATATTATTAATTTTAATAATATATATTAAAATTAATAATATATATTGTATTGTATTCATTTTATTGTATTCTTATAATTTTAGTTGTCCCCACAAGAAATCTTAGCGATTGGGCAAAAAACATATTCAGGTGAAACAGATGACAGTGTGTTTAATTCAAACTTCAATAATGCCAAATCTACACTTTTGCCATTATCAAGCTTAGTATCGCCAAAAGTATTGGACTTAAGTAAGTATGAGGCTGTCATGTTGCAGGGCCACCAAATATCAAAATTTCTATACCAAAATACCATAAAAAATATTTTACAAAATATAAAAATTGCAGAATTTGGATCCTTGTGTATTGAGTGCCACCAAAGCAGTAAAATGAGAATATTTCATTCCTATCAACTTGATATCAAATCTACAATTATTGCATTTATATCAAAAATTTCACATATTTTTCCAGTTGTTCTAGCTCAATCAGGCAAAGATGTAAAGGAAAAGCAAGAAGTAGAACCTAGTGTAGCGATAACATTAAAAAGACTTATTCTGGGCAGAAGTTTTTCCTTACAAATACATAGAAGTTTGAAAAGTAAAACTGAATTGTTGGATGCTGCAATTGCAATAGGAGATGGAAATGCTGTACTTAGTGTAAGTTTTTTTAGGTTCACTTTGTATCCTGTATATAGCAGGATAGGTGAAGGGAACCTAGTGTTAGCTTAATATACTTTGCTGGTCAATGGTCTAACCACCGAGGACACTAAAGACCGTGCAAAGTGGAGTAGGTTGAGTAGGAAGGCAGACCCTGGCAAATAGCCGGGATTAATGCCAGGAAGAAGAAGAAGACTCTGCTGCTCAAATTTGGTGATATTAAGTGTCAGTGGCTGGAATTTAATACTGAGCTCTGAACCAAATTTTGTGCCCTTGATAAGGACTTGAAACAAAATAATACTTATTAATATTTGTATTGTATAATTACAAAATCCATTTCTCATTAAGACACGTCCTTTCCCCACCTTCTGCCGAATTTTCGACACGTTGTGTGTTATTTTGAGAAATTCAACACTATGCTTTGCCTCATTAAATATGATAACTTAGTCAATACTTATATATTTATTTCCCTTAAATAATAGATTGAAAACATTTTTGCTTAATATTTTCAAATAAAGTTTTCTTTTTGCAGGTAGTACTATTTTTAATACAAACCTTAAATAAAAAGTTGGTATATGAACTTTTATCATCGAGAACTCTAGCGTTAAATCATTATATAGGTTTTCTGCAAACTGAAGGGAAAATTAACGAACTCAGTGATCTTCTTACGTAAGTATATTATTTCATTCGGATATTCTTTTGTTTGAGACGCGACACGCCCTACATTTAATTCACTAGTCACTACTAGTGAATTCAATGTAGGGTCTTGAACTCTGTTTGAAAGATTGTTTCCTTGTTACGTTACGTTAAGTTGTTGTTATACTTACGTTATATGTAGTATAATCGGAATTTATTAAAATTTAAAACATTTTTAATTATAAACATAAATAGTTGTTACAAATTTACTTTAAATGTGTTTAGTGATGCCACATTTATTTATCTTTTATTATATTCAAAGCCCATTTTTTTTATAATTTATTTTTTCCAGAATGTTGGGTCGGAGTCCTGAAGCAGCTGTGAGTATATTTCACAATTTAATAAGAAACTAAATGTACTTAGAATAGCCTTTCAAAATCAATAAATTTAAATAGCTTCACGCTGTATCCTGCACTCAGCAGGGTATGATGATGATGTATCCATTCTTCACTTTCCGCCCAATTCTGGACGCATTGCTACTTACATTAGCTTTTAAATGAGGCTTCGCCTGCATAGCCTAATGGAAATAAAAAAATTGTTGAGTTCGCGTTCAACCAAACAAATTCTTCATATTTATAATATTAGCATAAATATATAACTTTCATTTTTCTTATTACTTATTACTTAAGTACTACTACTTATATATACTTATAACAGGGTAGATAGAGACAATGTAGTGTTAAGACATTTCGTATCCCACGCATCGCCCAAGTTCCAAGATGTTGCTTCTCAAGGCTCAACATCGCGCTTTATCTTATTTATAGGAAAAAATATTCATTTCCCAGTTTAGGTATCGAACCCTCACCTTCAAAATTTATAGTTTCTTTTTTCAAATTTCAGATATACCAATTTCAATATATAATCAAAACTCAAGGCAACAATGTAGACGGATTATTGAGAAAACTTAATAACTTAATGTCAAACCATTTCAATGTACCCGGCATTGATTCTTATCAATCTAAAATGCTTTCTGATTATATAAAATTATTAGGTAAATATGTATTGGTATTACTGTATAGTATTAGTATTGTAAACATCATAATAGTCATTTTTATATGAAATTATTTTGTTGAAACTTGTTTTTAATTTTTATTTTATATTTATTTATTATTGCAAGAAATTTGGTTAAATTAAAACATTTTTTTCGTTGTTTGACAAAAAAATGTTAACAGTCCATTGTTTTTCCGCCATTCAACACGCAACGCCTATAGAATTCGGCGAAAAGTGGGGAACGGAGTGTCTTACCCTAGGTTTGCTCTGCCTACCCTGGTGTACGGGATACAGCGTGAAGCTGATTTAATCCAGAGTTCACTTTTTTGCAAAAAAAATAAATCTTTAGTAACTCACATATATGTATATGTTTTTAGGGTCCCGTACCTTTTAAGGAAAAAAGACAAACACAGACAGAGAGACGGACGAACAACAAAGTGATCTTATAAAAGTCCTTATAAAATCATTTTGTTGTTCGTTCGTCTGTCTGTCTGTCTCACTGTCCGTCTGTCAACAGCCTTTATCACAGGAATGCTTTGAGATATCGAGTTGAAATTTAAACATGCCTTGGAATCAAAATCTACGTTTACTTAAAAAAAACGCGTATTTCGACATTACAAAGGGTATCAAAATTAATAAGGTTTTAATAGGGTTGACCTAGAATTATGAAATAAAGGGGGGCGAAATTTGGTATTAAAGCCGCTAGTCCAAGAGGTATCAGATGAAAGAGCTCTCTCTGGCAGTAGCTAAACTAAGCTTGAATTTGAGAAAAAGCTCGAGCCCGACTCATGCTTGTCTGGTTTTTTTAAATAACTGTTAGTCTTCATAAATTTTGATAAAGAAAACTATTTATGTAATTCTTAGAATGGCAAAAATGTTCAACAAAAATGGATTTACACAACAAATCGACGTTACAATGCCTGTCGCACTGCATCGCGCAACATTGGTCGGAGGGCGGAGGGAATATCATGTCACCGCTCACTCTGTGTCAACGACAACAGGTTAATATATATTTGCATTAAATCATCTACCTATCCTACCACCCATACATCTTTAGGCAAGTCGTGGCGCAGGGGAACAAGCGTGAAAGTTTAAATGCGAGAGGTTGCTGGTTCAATTCGCACGCGAGGAGATGAAATATTTAATCATTTTATTTCCTCACTCGCTCTGGTAGCGAGGCGGATTTGAGTTGCGCCACTCTACATGCAATGTCCTTTATTTGCCATTTCAATATGAACAAGTCAATTTAGCTATTAAAAAAAGCAACGTAAAATAACTAAAATATTTTGAAAACTTCATACATTTTTTTTCAGATTCCGCCGTTACAATACGACTGGGTCGTATTGAACGTCCACGCGAATTCTAATAAATGGGACATTGTGGAATCACTTTTTACCAAAAAAGTAGGAATTTTTTGTCATAATAACAGTTAACAGTTTTTAAATTACAACAATTAATCTATATATATATATATATATATATATATATATATATATATATATATATATATATATATATATATATATATATATATATATATATGTATACACGCTGTATGAGTTTGTTGGTATCTCCACTATTCGCTTTTTCACTATAATAATACCATGATTGCAAAAAAATTTATATAGTCCTGCAATAAATGATTGTTCCTTCTTATATTTAAGACATTAATTAAGCGTTACACAAAAATAAAGATTGCAAGGATGTGTTCAAGAAATTCGGCCGGTTCAAATTAATTTATTTTCAACCACTTTTTCAACCTTAGATTTGTTATAAGAATTATAACAAATCTAAGGTTATATATATTTATTATATATATATAATATATATTTATTATATATACCTCTATCTAGGATTGGTTCGGTCGTACAACGGTGTCGTCGCACATTCCTATAGAGACTCTACTCTCTACTTTGAACAGTCTGTCCGCAAACAAAAGTCTAATGGCGACTTGTTTGAACAAACTTCAGAATACTGAACAGAGGTTGGCCTTGGCTCAGAAATATAAGGTAAATTCATTGTAATTCAATATATTCGACATTTTTAATTATAATAATATGGTTCCGTTCCAAAGGGTAAAGCGACTATTACTAAGCCTTCGCTATCTGTCAGTCTGTACGTCTGTCATCAGGTTGTATCTCATGAGCCGTGATAGAAAGTTATAACCACAAATACTAAAAGACAGAATAAATATTTAAGAGGGCTCAAATACAGAAAAAAATATTTTTCTGCTTATTTTTATAGATAGTGAATGGTACGGAACCATTAGTGCGTGAGTACGACTCTCACTTGGCGGGTTTTGATATAAAACAAAATTAATAAATGTAGTAGTTATTATAAAAATATTTAAATCTTATTTCCAGGTGCATTCGGTAGTAATAGAAACGTTCGCGAAACAAAAAGATCGCGCGTCACTAACAAATTATAAAATGACATTGAACCCGCAGTCCGAGGAATATATATTGGCAGAAAACACACTTAGAGATACTGTAAGTATATTTTTTTAGTTTCTCGCTGTATCCCGCACATAGCAGCATACATTGCGTGTTTGTGCGTTTGTGCACGTTGGTCTCAAAAATAGCTTAACCGGTTAAAATACAGTTTTTAAATTTAATATTACTATTATTATTCCAAATTTTGCTCAAAATTTAGTATTTATTGTATTTAAATTGGTTCATAAATATAAACGGGATATCTATAAATTTATAATTGTTGGTGTGGTAATTAATACTAAAACCATTTTTTTTTGTTTTCAGTCAATTAAATGGAAGAATTAATTTATCACAAACAATAAATAAGAAATATTTGCAAATTAAAAATATAAAATATGGTAAATTTGTATTAAATTAGGCCCTATATACTCACAATAGATTTAACAACGGAGTAGTTAGAGAGAATGGAGCAACCAAACGCTACGGTCTCTGCATACCCTTCCGGCCTCCGGGGGATCCTCATGAAAGCATCTTACGTGACCTTCCTCCAGTATCATTAATAGTGTGTTTTCGACGGACAACCGAGTTCTTTTCCTACCTCTCTTACTGCTCTCTCTTCCATCATAAATCTTTTTTGCCATTCTTACATCACTTATATTTTCGACGTGCCGAGACCACTATATTTATAAACATTATAATATTTTTTGTTTTATGAACTTTGTAATGTTTAATATTAAAAAATATATTATATTTATCGTTTTCTTTCATTTTTCTCCCATTTAACAGTTTACGCCGAGAACCTAGTGTACACTTCATCCTTTTTTTTTTTTTTTTATGGAAAAGACACGGCAAACGAGCGTGCGGGTCACCTGATGGTAAGTGATTACCGCCGCCCACGACCCCGTGCAACCCCAGAGGAGCTACAGGTGCGTTGCCGGCCTTTAAGGTGGGTTGGGCGCCGGGGCCCGGCATTACCTGATGCGAAACGCAGTGGCATAAAGCCACTACTTCACGCCGGTTTTAAATGCCGGGGGTGGTAATGAACCGGTCGAGTCTGCCCATGCGTGTTGCCATTGCTGGCGACGTAACTCTACCACACGTACTTTAGTCGCCTCTTACGACACCACCAGTACCAGGATGATCCTATCCTAGGCCGGGATCACACGGCCTGCTCTTTTTACGTTAAGCGGCGAAACTTAACGCCGTTCAATCGTCGTTCGTCTTTGGAAATAATTCACCCCCCTAAGTCAAAGGGGCCCGAGGGGACCAAACCCATACGTTTACAGTCAGGTCTCTTATTACACTACGGTAGCCTCCTGGTTAGAAATGCTAACATTAGGTAAATATTTGAAAAAATTGATTGAAAGACAGTCAGTTCAGTTCTCGTAAAGAGAATAACAATTTTTTATTTGAAGAATTTAGTGTGTAAAGGATGAATTTAAATTGTAAAAATTGCTAATATAATGCGTTAAATTATAAATTTCGAGTGAATAACATATAACGTTATGGGTATATGGTCTTTAACTCGACTGTTTATGAGTTTCATTCCTACGAAATTATATTTTTAATATTTTAATTTCCTCACTCTAGTAACGAGGCATAGCGCAGCGATGAAGTCAGCTACTCAACACGCAACACCGCCAAAATTCGGCAGAAAGGGGAACGGAAGTGTCTTCATGAGAACAGAGTGTCGTAACATGTGGTTCCCAGATTTCCTCTGCCTACCCTGCATGTGCGGGATACAGCGTAACGCTAAAATATATATACAACATATAAAAGTTTCATAATTGTATTAACAATGTCACTGAAACGTCTCGTATCTTGTGGTTTACGCATCCTATTATTACTATTAATTAGCCAGTATGATAGTGACATTAACATTAATTTCTAAACGATGTCACGATCATAAAAAGACTATTAGTAATTAAGAATTATTTCGTATTTTCATTTTATTTCTGATGTCGAGACAAAACGCGGCGTTCAGTTCCGCGGCCCAAATTGGGAGTTGAGTGTGTATATATTAACATTAGGCTCCCTATGCCTACCCTGCTACGCGCTGGATACAGCGTAAAACTGAAATAAAAATTAATAGCATTTTCTTGTATATTGTTAATTCCAAGGAATTATTTTTGTGTAGCGGAAATTTGTATAAATCTTTCTATTGAGATGCTAACAACATAAATAAGTACCTAGTTAGGTACAAGCGCATAAGAAATTTGTCAGTTATCAACATAAGAAAATCTTTAAATAACAAGGTGTGACTGTAAAACTGACTGCTTGTGGGTTCGATCCTCACTCGAGGAGATGAAATATTTACTTAAATTTATATTTTCATTTCTCCGCTCTGGTGTTCGAGGCTAAGCGCGGCGTTGAGTTCTGCCACTCAACACAATGCCTTCAGAATTCCGCCGAAAGTGGGGAACGGAGTGTCTTAACACTAGGTTCCCTCTGCCTACCCTGCTGTGTGCGGGATACAGTATGAAGCTGAGAGAGAATACCCCCAATTCTGAAAATCGATCTTGAGATGCAATTTTATTCAGATTAAGTATAATTTAAGAATAAAAACGATATCTCAAGATCGATCTCAGAGTTGAGAGCGATAGGTGTCGTAAACGAGTAGTTTTTTTCCATGATAAGATGGAACAAAACCGCAAGCTAAATCTAATATGAAACAGTTATAATAACTTAAACTACAATATAAAAAAGTAAAACAACAAATTTAAACTTCAAAACAAAAGTATATTTAATCATCGCCATGACAACAGTTGTCGTCGACGTCGACACCACACATTTTCAATATATAGACACAAAGTGTAACACAGAGGAGACATCTCAAGATTTTCCCACAACTTCCACAATCACAGCAACAACACATTGTAGACACTTTACTGTTGTAAATAATTAAATATTTTGAAGGAAATTCACTTATTTTGTTGGTACTTAATATATATATTTTAATTGTTCTAAAACAATTTTACTTTTTAATAATAAAATACGTTGATTCGCTGTGGTTTTTCTATGAGAATGAATTGTTAGGTGATTTGATATTTGTATTGAACAGGTATCTTATCAATGCAAATAAGATAAAAAATCGGGTCTTGGTCGTTAATGGTTTAAGTTTAACGAAACAAAATAGAATGACGAATATGGAATATTATTAGTTTGTGCGTCACCTTCGAAGAATCGATTATGAAACTAGATGAGTAATGTAAAATGCTTAATTAATTAGCTATTGTTTTAGAGTTATCAAGTAATAGGTGCAACGTTTGATTATAATCGCGACGAACGAACCTATTGAAAAACGAAACGAACCTTTAATGGGTTCGTTTTCGACTTGGGGTAATAAATCTTTATAGTTCGTCGCCTTGATGACAAGACAAAGAGCGGCGTTAAGTTCCGCCACTCAACACGCAACGTCTCAAACAGTTTCTTGAACAAAAATTGGAGTACGGAGTTTCCCTGCGTGTCTATTCTGCTTTATGCACGATGCAGCACGAAGGTAAAAAAACGAAATAAAGAAATTAAAAAAAATAAACCGCACGAAGGTAAAAAAAACGAAATAATGAAATTAAAAAAAATTAACCGACTGCATATTGGTATAACCGTATAAACAACCAAACAGTCGGTGCACTCAAAAGGAAAATGCAGGTTTTGTTACCTACGTATCTATGTTTTTTAATTTTCTTATATCTCTGAAACTTCTAAAGCGATTGTAATGAAACTTGTACTGTTCCCTAAGTTGAAGTTCAACTCAACTTCAACTTCAACTTAGGGAACTAACGTGACCAGTCTGTTCCGTTTTTCGCTTGTGTGTCCCGGTGTCCCGAAACAGGCCATGCCCGGGACATTTTTTTCGGAATGGCATGTCGGTCGAAACAAGTTTCTCCGTGATTACCGCAGTAAGTTCGTAATGAAAAAAAATAAATTATTTATTAAACTATCCATTATACCTTAAAAACCGAAGCCATACCATCATCATCACCATCCGTTACCGTCAGTGGTAAAGAACCTGCGACAATTACGTGGAATAAATATATTTAAATTTACCCTTTCTGGGGAGATAAATCACGAGTTAAGTTCCACCTGTCGTCTGTCTCAAACTCTGTAAAGGTAGGACGGAGTATCTTGGCACTAGATTATCCGTGCCTAATTGATATAAGGGCGCCGAGTTCTGTGTTCTCTTGGAAAAAAGATTAAAGCGCAATGATTTTTTTAACGTTAATATAGGCGTTTGATTTAATTGTTGAAATTTTATATACATGTATATCACAAGCTACGGGGGTTTTATCAAATGTACCTACTATATTTCATGCTTGTACACAAATTGGTTTACGAATTATGAAGGGCTCAAATGTTGACATACCTACTTAGTTCGAGTAAATGAACACAATAAACATTACAGAGTAATTCAACATTTTATTACAATTTTTCTTCTAAGCATACGTAGAAAATATATGTATATAGGTATATGTGGTTTGTCTTTAAGGCAGTATAACATATTAAGATCTTTCAAATACATCAAAGTTACTCATCTTCATTCGGACTACAATCTTCAATACACTGGTCACACCCGCACAAATGGAACAACCAAATACAACAAGAAACACAACAAACTATCTTTATGCAACGCCAACAACAGTCTGAACAGCAACAACACATAATTTGAAAATATATCAAATTTCTATTATGATAAAATTCGATAATTTATTTATTTTTGCACTACTTATTCTAAACATTTTTTTAAATGAGGGCTAAAAAAATATATATTAAAATACAATTTGCTTCTGCCACATTATGCTATAGTGACATTCGTTTCGTTTTTTCTTTATTTAAAGAGAGTAAGTAGCTTATATATTTTTTTGTCATTTTATTATGTTATAGTGGGCGCGCTGCACCCTTAGGGGGTGAATTCTAAAAAAACCATGAAACACGTGTTCAATGAAATGTGTTCAAGAGTTCAAATTTTATAAAAATCGAAGCCGATTTAAAAAAAATCCAACCCCTATTTCATCCCTTTAGGCTTAACATTTTTCAAAATCCCTTCTTCTTCTTCCTCTTCTTCTTAAATGTCCAGATTATGAAAATAAACATCTGTAAAAATTTCACGTTTCTACGCGCAGCAGTTACGGTTGTGCGTAGAAACGTGAACGTCGTTCACGTTCACGTTTCTTTTCTTGTTAATGCCATTTATTTTATGAAACTATTTCTACATTTTACCTTTTTAGGATAATTTACATAAAATTAAACAATTTATTAATGATAATGAGAACCTAGACTAACGAGATATTATATAAAGAAAGAAACAACAATAAATGTATTATAAAAAACATTTTATTTCTATCATTCCACGGGCTTCTTTCTCCAGTTGACATGAAAACCAGTGTCGCGAAAAAATTGATCCAAGTCGTCTTGATCTAGCATCAAAAACTGAAAAAAAATATTTTTTATAGTTATACAGGAAAAACAAAATTCCGAAACACGCAAAAACTACCAAACGTATTTAGATGAAACTTTGCAGTGATATAGCTTATACATCAGAATAACACATCCTCTACAAATTATATAAATGTTTTGTATAATTTGGGTATCGTAATACACTATTATAGTACTATCGTATCGTAGTAAACTAATAAGTTAAGGCTAATATCATAAGTGATTTAACTCGAGGTCATCTTTACATATCTCGCATTGAAATATCAGGGAAGAAAAAATATTCTATAATATTAAGATATACTATATATATAACTGCTTTATAACTTACTCCTGACGACTGACGTTGCAATTTCTCAGGTGGTTTCAATGGCGCTTGTACACCAGGTCTTAAATAAAGTTGTTAATATTATATTAAATTGTATACAATATTTTTTCCTAAATACAAGGTTAGATTTTTTTGTTTTATAATTAATAGTAGTCAATGTAATGGCTCATTTCTGACGCAAAAGTCGTGGCGCAGGGGCACAAGGTTGCGACTGTAAACGCTATAGTGTGGTTGTGGGTTCGATTCCCGCTCGAGGAAATTAATTTTTTAATATTTTTATTTCCTCGCTCTGGTACTAAAGCAAAGCGCGGCGTTGAGTCCCGCCACTCAAGACACAATACCTCCATAATTCAGATCAGACTATCTGGTGGGTGAGCAACCTCTGTATACTTTTCGCTTTGCCTAATGATGACCAAGTTTTCGATGCCGTCGTCTCAAAAAGCTCAGAAGACGTCGATAGCTAGTTATAGAAAGACGATAATACTAACTTACCCGTGAATACTAATACCTATTAATTTATAAGTTAGTAACTAACCTTGGTCTCTTTTTTCTCTCTTTCCATCTGTGCCTCAAAATAGATTCCTAGAATTAAAACAAAAATAAGGTACTAAGCCTCGATCTATATCTTAAGATAAGAAGGTTACCGCTTAGCCGTTGGATCGAGAACCGCATGTAGAAGGCAGTATTATTTTTGACAGCGCGGATAGTGTGGAAGTCGCTCTCTCTGGAGTCGTAGCCACCGACGACCTGGACCCTTGTCCCGCCGTCGGAAGAGATTTTTAAAATGTTTTTTTATATTAATTTAAATTTAAAAATCATTTCTCTTTCATAATAAAAGCATACATATGAATATTTAGCAGCTAGCTGCAAAATTTCATAATTCTAGGTCAACCAGTCAATTTTGATTTCCGATCCGAACGGAACGGACGGAACACAGTTTTAATCATTCTGCCAAGCGGAAAGAAAAATTTAAAATATTTAATATTTCATTTCCTCGACGGGGAATCGAATCCACAATTTGTCGCGCTCACGTTTGTGGACCTGCACCACGACTGGCCTCACCTGTTGTGTTGATTTTCGGAAATATTGTAATTTATCTCCATCTTCGTAGGCGGAGAGTTTCTTTGGCGCAACCTCTGTTACAGTTTCTAAAGCGTCTCTGGAAAATTAAATACTTAATAGCTGCCAGCCAGTATATAGGTGTAAATATTAAAAAAAGGAAACTACAAAATCTCTTAACCTGGTATTCATTTAAGATTTAAAGTTATGATTATTTTTATATCTAAATTTATATTTCTATATGTTTTTTAAAACAAAATTATAATAAATACCTTATAAGGGCTATGGTTGTAAATAAAAATAAAGCAATTACGTATATATAAATAATAAAATTATCTGAGTCCTTTCCTTTCTTTCCTAAGTAGGGAATAACATTTTAAAAATGAGTAAAAAAAAGTCACCTAAATTTAGCATAATAGGGCTTTTTTTCAGATAACAGTCTGTCGTTCTTCGTTGATATTTCAATTTTAGAATGCCTAGTTTTGAATAAATCTTGATGTTTTTGATTATCTATATCTATAAGAAATAAATTTATTATTATGTATGTCTGTAATAACAACGGTGGAACAGTAACAACTTATTATATGGCATTACAAATTTACACCTTTATGTGTGAACCCTGGGAACCTAGCGTTGAAACACTTCCGTTCGTTTTAAACTCTCAATTCTTCTTTATTTATTGAATCACACAAAAGAACGGCACTATTTCTTGGTAAAGACAACGGGCATAATAGTTATGAAATCTAAAAATATTAGAATCCAGTCGTGGCGCAGGGGTACAAAGTGTGACTGTAAAATCGACTGGTTGTGGGTTCGATCCACACTCGAGGAATTGAAATATTTATTTATATTTATATTTTCATTTCTTCGCTCTGGTGTCGAGGCCAAGCGCGGCGTGGAGTTTTCCGCCACTCAACGAACAATGCCTCCAGAACTCGGCGAAAAGTGGGGAACGGACTGTCTCAACACTAGGTTCCCTCTGCACTGTTGTGTGCGGGATACAAAGTGAAGCTGATTTATTTCATTTAAAAAATGATAAAAATACTAACCAGGTAACAAAGTTACTCTAAACTCCTCAGTATTATAATCATTGTAGAATATTTCTGTGGATTCCATATATTGGTGTGAATTGATTATCTTATTGGTGATAAGGCCAGTTGTTTGTTTCCTTTCTTCATCATAGCTATCATCATGTTCAATTTCCCTATCATTTGTTTCGTAGTCATCATCCGGTTTTCCATATATAGATGTTATGGGTCTTCTAACCTTGTGAAAACTAGCATATTTACTACATTTATGACAGGTCATCTAGAAACTTTAATATATCGAATAGGGGTGGGTGGAAAACGGAGTGTCGCAACACTAAGTTCTTTCTGCCTTGCTACATACCGGATACAGTAAGATTTTTTATAAAATAAACAATATTATTATTATATTAAATTTTTCCTATAATTCTTAGAGTCGCCTTTATGATAGAAATTTCTAAATGCATAAAGGTAAATAAATACCAAAGACAATTATGTAGACTTACGGGGGCACAAAGCAAAGGGTGAGCTGTCCTGCTCTTCCTAACCGTCCTCATTGGACAAGGGGCTAACGGGCCAGGATTGATAGTTTTCTGCCCCAGCATATTAGTATGGGAGAAATCACATACTAATAATAAACGAATGTTACGATGACCATGGCTGACTGCTCCACAGCCAACCGCTTGGAGTGTCCATACTGCTAGCTGAGAGAAGTGACCCCATACTGTGCCTCTGTAGGAAACTTAAGTTTATATTTATTTTATGGACATTTTGATTGCTTTTTATACATAAAAGAGTATGCATTATCTGAAAACCATAGATTTTATTTCTAAAATACAAAATGTTGTGTGTGGTTCATTATATTTTTAAAAATTAAATATAGTGTAGACTGGGCTTTTATATAAGATATTTATGTACAATTCTAAAAATCATTTTAAATTATTAGATGTATTTTTATAGCTTCACACTGTATCCCACATATAGCACAATACGTGAAGAAAACATAAGACTCGATAGGTGTCGCCTCGCACAATTTTAAAGACATTTCGTGGCGGAACTTCTCATCGCGCTTGTCTTGATACAAAGAGGAAATTCAAATAATTAATTCCTCCGTGTGGGAAGCGTACCAACGACCGTAGCGTTTACAGTCAAACATTGTACCGCCGTACCACGATGGACTATAACAAAATATTTATTGAATATCAAATAACTAACTTAGCGGCAGGTTTGAAAGTGGCAGTAAGTTGTTCCGGCTTCACTCTCCTTTTTTCGCCCCACCAGGCGTCTAACACGCGGCGTATGGCGCGTTGAGAGGTCGCGTCTGCTGAACCAGTGGGGGCACGCCAGCGCACTTCCCCCACGCTTTGACCGGCATATGGATATCGTACTAACGATACAAGAATGTTGATTATAGTTACATCTAATTTTTGTATCGTTAATATTTGATAAAATTAAATAAACTTTATTTTACCTATGTCTAATGAGCAATTTGCTTTTGGTTTAATTAAAAAAAACTTACAGGTAGTCGTAGTACCGCAGCACAGCGTGTGGCTGTAAACGTAACGCTAGGCATAAGGTTCGATTTCCACTGTGAAACATTAATTATTTTCATTTCCTCATTGTGGTACAAATCAAAGCGCGGCGTCGAGTTTCGCCACTGAACACACAATGTCTGGAAAAATGGACGGTGCGTGGAGAACGGTGTGCCTTAACAGGTTACCAGGTTCCCTTCGCCTACCCTGCTATGCGAGAATAGGCGTGCAGCTGCTAAAACTAAGTAAGTAACTTTTGGATTCCAATCAAATCCCGCATTTCATAATGTAAACAGCGAACTAAATGGTAAGTGAACCACTTCTATTTTTTTAATTACTTTACTAAGAGGAAAAAGTTTAACTTTTAAGTTACTTATCATAATCATTGTATATGCAAATAACTGTAGTCTGCATTTAGGTAATTATCAAGATTTGATAAGCTATCAACGATTTTATGAAACACGGTATTTCTTATCTAATATGAGATAAACAGATAATAATCATAAAATTAATAATAAAGTAAAAACCATTTTGATGCAGTTGGAATTTTCTATGGCCGTACTTTCAAAATCCATTCATATTATCGGATGTTTATAATACTTCTAGTGCACTAGATTAGATCACTAAAAGTTGGGCATTTCGGCTTTTATCGTTTAAAGCAAATACGTAGATCAATTATACATATGCAATTAAAATTTAAATTTCATTAAATTTAAATTGAACAAAATATCGTTATACTAGATACATAAATTTTTAAGGTAAACATGTACCTGTAGCTCTGCAGTCGTCGTGTGCAAATTCACACTGATCGGCCAAGCGTTGGGCAAGGTGAGCCAATTCACGATCCCAGTTCTATAAGAAATTTGGAAATACATATATATTTTTTTAAGAATCACACATCCTTAACTTTTTGCAAACACAAATAATAACAATTTAGGTATAAATAATATAATATTTATACCTAAATTGGTTACTTTGATTTTAATATGCAATGTAAGGGATTGATTTGGGCATTTCTGTTACGATCGTGTTTCAGTTCTAAACATTTATGATACGATTAAAAGCAGTTATTATTCCGTTGTATATAGTTAAACACAGCTTAAATCGTAACTTAGAAAAATCCTATCAAAATGGATTGAATACTATAAAAATAAATTTCATATAGAAAATCAAAATATTAAACATCCGATTATTGTTTAATCACTCAAATAAGAAAATTGAAATTTCCAATATTCCTGGCAGTATAATTCATAGCTTACATTTTATTTAATTGGAATATATATGTATACAGATTATTATTACTATTTTTTAAATTCAATATCATACACATCTCTAATTCACTATTATGTCAACTGTCAATATCATATGACAATTGACATCATAACAAACTTCGTGGAAGTTTCGAAAACAATACAAAATAAATAATTTATTTGTATAAAGGTTAAGTAATACTTTAATAATAATAATTTTATTTTTTGATAATAGTAAATAATTTGAAAAAAACATGTCTAATTCGGCGCATGTCGTAGACGGAGAAGCGTCCGAGTCTGATTCTGAAATTGAAGTTGGAAAATCTCCAGTAAGTATTAAAAGAAATATTAATTTCTTTTGACATTCTTTATTTTTCTAATAGTTACAGATTTTTACTGCTAAGATGAAACAAGTAGATTCAATCAATAAAAATATATTTTGTTTGGCGACTTAAATTTTAAAGTTTGTGATGATTTTTTTATTATTTAGATTTTTAGTATATAGTGTTTCTCTTTTTATATATTTTAAATATCATACACAAGGCACAAACTCCTTAAAAATTAAAATAAGCAATATAATTTAGCTTATGCATATTTCTTTACATTAATTGTTTGTTGTAACTTATTAATATGTTCTTTTTTAAACAAAATTATTAATTATTGTAATTTTTTGAGACATTATAATATTTTTTTACACTTTTTATTTTATTAGTTATTTAATTTTAAAATTACTATTCATAACATTCTAGGATACATCCACAAATTCCCAAGCATTTGTGATATCTGGTGAAGCTCCAGAATCAGACGATGGTAATTTATTTTGTTAATTTATACTATATCTTTTAATTAGTAAAAATAAATTAAATTAAACTTTAACACTTTATGACCTATGATTAGAGACATTTAAGGCACAGGGTGACTGCATCACGTGAGATGGATGTTTTTCTCAGGGGTATTAATATTTTCATTTTTCTGCTTTGTCAGTATGAAGTTGTTTTCTTCAGTTCAGCATACAATAAATGAAAGTGGAGAGTTTTTTTTAAAAAAAAAGAACACTAAACAAATTTTGTCTGAAAAGAATATGGGGAAGAAGGAAATGCAAAAAATTTATATCCACAAGTGGAAATATTTACAGTGATGCTGTGCCACTGCACGTCAATGGTATCTAGTTTAAATTTCAAAATCTATATAATAAATATTTAATTTTGTAGAAACGAAAGTATCGTCACATTTAAATGATGAACTAGATGCTCCTCTTCACACATCTATGTTCCCGTCGTCACCAGTTAAGTTGATACATAATTCAATTTTACACCAGAAATTGTGTGAGTATATTGAGTATTCTGGTATAATTGACTATTGAAAAGCATTTTTTGAATATTTGCACTTTGCAAAATAAATTATTAGTAGCTTATAAAATCACTTTTTTTTATATTTCATTAGGATTTTTTATAAAAAATACGAAAAATATATTTTAGTTATTAAATTAAAAATAAATCAAATCAATCATCCCGCACACAGTAGGGTAGGCAGAGGGGAACCTAGTGTTAAGACTCTCCGTTCCCCACTTTCTGCCGAATTCTGGAGGCATTGTGTGTTGAGTGGCAGAACTCAACGCTGCGCTAAGCCTCGACACCAGAGCAAAGAAATGAAAATATAAATTTAAATAAATATTTCATCTTGAGTGGGGATCGAACCCACAACCAGTCGGTTTTACAGTTACACTTCGTTCCGCTGCGCCACGACTGGCCTCAATATATATTTATAAATATTTATAAAAATTAAGTTAAATCAACATGTCAAAATATTTAGAAATCTGGTTAAACTATAGCTAATTAACTATTTATATACTTTATAGAAATTGATTTTTTTTAACATTAAAGTAATATTATAACAATTATATAGACTATATAACAATTATATAACATTTTAAAGACAAACATCAAAATCTATTCAACTATTGAAACAAATAGCCGAAAATTTTTATTTTGTTATTTTCAGGGGAATGTAATGTATCTCTTAGAGCTACAATAGAAGGATTAGCGAAACATACGACTGATATTTGTGTAGAAAAACTGACTAGTGCCGATAAAACATTACTTAATGTACAGGTAATATAATCTTTTTTTTTTTGTTTAAAGAGTAGACCAAGAAAATTTAGCTATTTTAGAAAATTTAAGAAAATTTAGCTAGTTGTTACTTTGAAGGAAAAAATGTGTTCCATATTTAATAGGATATTTTTTTTGTCCATCTGTTTTAAGTTTGTTCTTGTATTTGTAAATCTTAGCTATGTTAATAATTTTTTTTTTCATTATTAAATCATCATGGCGCATTTGGACATCGTCTGAGTGTGAATGTGTTGGTTGTGAGTTTAATTCACGCTCGAGAGAATAAATAATATTTAAATAATTTTCATATAATTTCTCCTTACTTATAGACAAGGCGTAGCATTAAGTTGTGAACTCATCGAGTCAACGCTCAATATCTCAAAATTCATATAGGAAATAGGGAATGTAGTGTCTTAACACTATCTTCTTTTTGTCTATCCAGTTAAACTACTACATACGAGCATCAAGACGAAAAACATTTTTTTTAAATATATATATTTTGTTCCAGGAAAGTATGAGAGCTACAAACGCAAACTTAACACTAGCAAGAGCAAGACTAAAGCAATTGCACGCGGAATTAGAAAAGGCTAACTGTTCAAGCGCATTGCCTACTGTGAAAATTAAATAATTATTTATTATAATATCCTATATTAAATGTTATATTAATTAAAAAATTGTTTTATATGTTTTTATTTATTTCATTGCCTGTAACCATTTTTTTGTAAGTTGATATTGTAGAAATAAATGTTTCTGGTTCAAATTTTCGTTTTAAAGGTATTTTAGCTTAGTGAATCTTAACGTATTTTTCTCTAAGCTAGTCACATATTTCATAATATGATACATGTTGTAACTTTTCTAGTAAGAGTTCCTAAGTTTTACTAAAAGTCAAACTACAAAAAACACTAAATTACTCTAATGAGGTTGTTAGCATATACTTATAATTGTTGTAGTATATTCTTTAAGTGAATATAAATAATATTTTTTTCTATAGTATCATATTCTATGAATAGATTCTATATCTACTTTAAATACAAAACTTACAACTAACATCATAATCTGGGGTTTGGGGACTGGTGCTCCACCGCGCACGTGCTCGTGGCCCGAGGCGATGCGTTGACGACGCCTTTAGAAAAAAAAATTATATACTTTCTACTGTTAATTATGAGAGTGAAATAACTTGAAAATCTAAATATTGATATCCATTTTATTATATTTTTGATTTCACGATCACGATAGACCTATCATTAGCGGGGAAGTCAGAGAGAAAGGAGCACCCACAATCTCTGCATCCTGCGAAAGAGTTCTTTCGGCTCGATCACTGTCATCAACCTCATCATACACCCCCTCCACATGGCGGAGGGTCCTCATGCTTTCTATGACCATCCTCTAGTATCGTCGATACTGTGTTTTCGGAGATCAATTTCAAATATATTTGCCTCCTTTCATCACTGACTCTTACATCGACGTGTCATACTACCAAACACATCCTTTTTCATGCTGATTGAGACAATCTCCCTTTATAGATTTGTGTAGGTTCATTCCAGATTTATTTATTATCGTTTGATTAATATAATAATAAAATAAAATTAAGAAAAGTCGATTTCTTCAAAAAAAAAAACAAAAATACCTACTAAAAATCATTTAAAATCTTTTTAGTACTTCTAACTATCAAACTTACAATTAACTTCAATTAAAAAATTGTACAGATTTATATTCATTTTAAAAAATTCGTCAATATTTCAAAATGATATAATGACTATTATAGTTTTTTTTAATATCCAAAAATCTATAGCTTCAGAGGATATAAAAAAAAACTAGGTTCTTTAAATGTTTTGGCAGCTTACCTATTAATATAATGAATGATAAATGTTTTTAGATCACTTGTGAATTTAATTCGTGAGTAATTTCGACATAGCGGCCCGGGACCTGCCTGAAAATATGTTTTGTCAGAGATTATTAAGAAACTTACCAAACAAATTAAATTTGCGATATGTTTTATTCTTTTTTTAGCTTCCCGCTGTATCCCGCACAGTGGGAATTTGGGAAACTAGTGTTAAGACACTCCGCTCCCATTAAGACAATTTTTTTATTCCCCACTTTCCGTTGAAATTTGAAATTGCATCTTGAGTAGCGGAACTGAACGCTGCGTTTTGCCTCGTTACCAGAGGGATGAAAATGAAAATATGAAATATTTTGTTTTCACAAGAGGGAATCGAACCCACAACCTGTCGCGTTTAAAATTGCATGCTTGTGCCCCGTCGCCACGCCTGGCATTGTTTAATTTTTTTACTACTTCTTATTGAGTCCCAGACTATTTTTTTTGTTGATGAAACACAATCCGGAAAATTTATTAAGCCTATTAATACCAATTTATTAGTCACTTAATTTTAATCAGATAGGAAAAAAGAATCCACCGAGTGGAAATCGAACCCAAAACCATCTTAAGTATATTTAGTTGCGTCGCGTCATATTAGCTGCTGTAGTATTAATAATACAATGTACATTATAAATACATAAAAGAAATTAAAACTTACTACAGGAAACTGACAAGCCACATGACTGCCCTTTCCTTGACACAGTCGCCTGTAGCGCAGTGTGCAGTAAGGGTCGTCTATTGATAACGATATTAGTACATTCACATTCAATAATAGGATAGTTGCTTGCCGTAACATGGTTTATAATCTAGAATTAGGGTGAAAGTTCAGAAATATTTATATTTATTATTTGGGCTTGCTCCAATTTAGTTAAAACAAAATAGGTTTGAATTATATTAAAATTTTTATAGGATAAAAATTTATAGAAATGTCTTATATGGGACTTTTATAATGACACACACTGACACACAACATACCTAATTTTATGTAATTTAAAATACATAATTTTATGAGTAGAAAATAACACAAAAAATAAAATACATTTTTTGCATAATAAGTGTCTAAAAATCAAAATAGCAAAACTTTGACTAATACAAGTCACTATGACAGAATTACAACAGAATATAAAAACAATATAATCGTAAAGTAAAGAGGAGTCGTGACGCAGGGCCACAAGGGTACGAATGTAAGCGCAACGGGTTGTAGGTTCCATTTCCACTCGAGGAAATGAAATATTTAATACTTTCGTTTCCTGTATTGATTTAACTACATTCTAGAAAAATAAAACTAATTAACGTTATCAGTTAACATACATATAATGAGTACGTTGTATGTGGTATGGAGCATTATATATACAAGTATTTTTTCCTATCAGTTTAAAATTATGCAGAAAGTAAGCAATCTCTCTATCCTATAAAATTCGGGAGATGCTTAACATTTTTTTTATTAAAAAAAACAAATAACGTGACGGTCTAGTAAATTCACTGGAGGTTGCGATTAAACGTTCAAAGGGTACATAAAAAATAATAAAAGAAGAAACTTCGATTAAATTTTATTATGAAATACAATAATTTATATGTCAGGATATTTACAACGTTACGACTTACCTAACTTATTTAATATATACGACGACGATGACGTCATACAAATTGTACACGATAGTGGGAAAAAAAAACTAGCGCTAGGCTTCAATCAAATTTTCAATCTATACAATCGTAAGAGTTGTATCAAATTATGTTAAGTAGTTTAAAATTTCGACTGCCACTGGTTATATACGTTTAAGACTTATATAAAACTAATTCATAATAATGTTTATACAAAAAATGTTCATGATTATTTAATTTTCCTACGCATCAATAAAATTAAATGTAAAATATGTATGTATTTTCGACTCGTCTGTGGCAGTCAAAACGTTAATTCAAAACTAAACAGCTTTAAAAATAATATTTTGTAGAGTCCTTAAGTGAATAGCTACTTAATATAGTTTATTTTTCTAACAAATAACATGGCTGAAATATTAAATAAAATAACGAATTCGTTTCAGGCCGAATGCTATGGGACCGTTGGTCGTAAAAGATCAGAAAGGATTCTGTTCTTTTTGCAAAGCGGCGTTGTGTCAACCACTTCCACGAAGGCCACACAACACGAAATTCCTAAAGAATTTGGTTGAAAGTGGGGAATGGAGATGTCTCCAGGAGCGGAAATCTTGTGTTGGTAATTTAGAATCCCAGGCACCCTCTTTCTACCCTGCTAAATGCGGAATACAACGATTAGATAAAAAACCATATTTTAATATAAAAAAAATCGGATTTCAGGTATCTACAATTCTAGAAATATTTAAGGATATCTGTTCACTTCAGGACATTTTAACAAATGAAACCCACGGTATTTCATCATGGTTCACAATTTAATATATTTCTTTTCCCTAGTTATATACAAAAAATATAGCTTAGGTGGAAAATTGTTCTATTTTTTAAATATTATTTACATTGTACAATTGAAGTAGACGGAAAAAACTAAAATATGACACAAAAATAGGACGATTATATATGAAAGTTTGAAACTAAAGACTATTCAATGTATGCTTATGTATGTATGTACGTATAGCTATAACTATTAATTATATTGAAAATATATAAATTGTGACCCAAGTATTATTATTGTATAACTTACATATGTAGTTTCAATTTATACAGATAATTATTCCATTATTGTAACAGTAGATATTGATAATTGTTCTTTATAAGGAACCATTTTGAATTCATTTATTGTTTATGTTTAAAAAAAAATTAAAAACATAATATTAATAATAGAAAACAAACGTAGACTAAGAAATTAGTCATTTAAAGATTTTTTTTTATTTCATAGAATATCATCAGCACAGATAAGAAATTACGAATGTCACTCAGAAATACCACAGATTAAAAACACGCAGAAATGATACATAATCGTTTTTTTATATTGCTTTCCGCTGAGCAAGTGTGAGGTAGACTAATGTGAGCTAGGTTTATTAGTTAGTGTGTAAGAAACAAAAAAATTGTTATAATGAAAAGAAAGAGGATTGAATTATCTGCAGAAATTTTAAATAATTGTAAATATAATTCATTATAATTGTAATTTTAAAATAATAGTAACATACGGCTAAAATATTTACATGATTTTGATTGAAATGATAATTGATTTATGAATCAATTAAACAAAAAATACTTAAAACCCTTTTTGTAGAAATATAAAGTTGAGTACACCAACGGTCTAACTTAGTTAATAGAAAAATGCAGATACTTAAATCTTCTTTAATATTCTTTAAATTAGAGACGACAATCAGCAAAAGATATTAAATCATACAAGTATTTTGTCTCTTATCGTGACTGCCTGTAAAGGTATTAAAATGACCAATTAATGTCATTAATTAAGAAATTGAAGTAATATTATGATATATTTTTTTCCATATAAAATAATCTGTGTTTACAAAAACCACAAAACCATTTTGCTCTTATTACGATATATTTATGTTATTTATTTAATTGAAATTAAAATTCCATTTAACTTATATTTTTATTAATACATTGCTTGTGAGGCAGTTATCAATTTCGTTATTTCTTATCAATTAAAATTAATAATTAATTATACATAAAATAAAAGGAAACAAAACTTATAAGCTAAATAATAATTATTGTTAAACTGAATTCTACCAAATATGGTAAAGAATTTAATATATTTTTTATAATATAACTCTATTGAATAATTATTTTAAAAATGATTGAAAAAAGTATCTATAGAGCGAGATCATTACATAATAGAGAGGTTGAGTGCTAGCCGTCTAAACAAAAGTGGCATAATTCAAGTGCGACTGACAATACTGACATTTGTATATTAATTAATTATATAATGGTCATTTGAAAAATAAATCAAATCTTATATTATTATCAAATTCATACTTCGATACGAATGTCATAAAGCTGAAGAGTACGTTTGGTTGAACGCTTTAATATCAGGAACAACGGATTCGATTTGAAAAAATATTTTTGTTTTGGAGAGCCCATTTATTGTCGAAGTAAATATAACATTTATATGATCTAAATCATTTCAATGTAACGCACTGTACCTGCGGCCTCCTCCAGAGTTACCTCCTTAACTTAGACTGAATAATGTGTCTTATATGATTTGCATGCGAAGCCTCATTAAAAGTATAGTAAGTCAATACACACATTCTAAGATTCTTTTAGATTCACATTCTAAGATTATATAATTATGACGTCACTTGTTCGTAATATTTTCGTATATTTCTTTTGTTTCAAATACATGTATATATTATGTTACTTTTGTATCTAATGAAAAATTAATAGTGTGAATTATACCACTTTCGTCTACACCATTGGGTAAACATAATTTTAAATCAAAAGATAAAAAGTCAAAATGTAATTTTCTAAATAAAAACTACACAAACACTTCTGAAAACTGAAAATGTTCATACATTACGATAAAAGCTCATCCTCATATTACTTTGTTCTTATTTCCTACAATTTCATTATTCAATACGATTGTAAGCGAATTTTGACATTAAAAAAATATTTAATCACTAGCATTTTTACTAGAATAGACCAAAAAAACTATTGAAAATGTCAAAATTCGTTTTACTTTTCTTTTCGAAAAGAAATATATTTCATTATTAATCTATAATTATGACTGAATAAAATATTTGTAAATCAATATGTTAATAATTAATATCTTTTAGTAGAACAAAGTCGTATATACTAAAAGCATTAAACTTTAGGTTTTGCTTCAAGAATATAGATTATATTGATATAATAAGAACTGTCATTTATTTGATTACAGATTATAATATGTAACTAAAACATAAATATTTTCTTTTTTAAAAGTTCTGTACGTCAAACTGAATTCTTATAGAGTTACCTTGTAGTCTGTCTGTCTGTGTGTCACGATCATTGTTTTTTATGTATGTAGAAGCCATGTTTAAGACTTTGTTCTACAAAAGTATAAATGGAATATATTGGCAGTAGACAAATTATACAAAATAAAAAATATAAAATATAGTAATTATAGTAAAACTAATATCTCCTAATAATTGATATTATCTCGATTACAATACTTTTATTACTATGACTATACAAAATATAAATATGTTACTATGCTATAATAGATAACGTTGTGGGCGAATTTAAAAAATATTTATACAAAAAAAACCGGCCAAGTGCGAGTTGAACTCACGCATGGACGGTTTCGTACCGTTGTAACCCTTAAATCTTAATTTAATGAGATTTTTAGTATTTGTTGTTATAGCGGCAACATAAACATATGAACGCCCTTATTTACCCTTTGGGAACATAACCCCAATTATATAATAATACTGTATATTGAATTCAATAATTAAATATACATACATATATGTAATGAAAAATAATTACACATGTATCATATACATATATTACAAGTATGATATCGTTATTGCAAAAAAAGTTTTATTTAATGTCTAAAACAAGTGAATTTAGTGAAAGAAGGAAGAACAACGTGACTCACTAACAAGTCACTATTTTTGAACTCACATATTTTGGGCAAAAAAAGTAAGTTAACGTTTTATTTTATACAAGCAATCTCTGCTATATTAGAAATATTAAAATATATTAATATAAATGCTATTTATGTAATTAATAACCAAAATAATGATTATTCAGTGGCTGTCAACACACCCATGAAGAGAACCACATAAATATATATACTAAATTATATCAATATGTTGACAACTTCATAGTATCAAGCTATTTCTGTTTTCACAGGTATCTACGAGAACTGGAGTAATTTTTGACGAAGTACAGTCTTAATAGCTATTATATAATACATGATACATGAACGAAGTCGCCATTTCGATTTCAAATTTTATATCATTTGGAAATACATTAACAAATATAAAGGGTCCTATATAAATATTTTTAAATTCGTCACAACATCATTATAATACCTAAATGTCTTTAATTAAAGACTTTTTACACGATTTACACTTCAGTCGTAAGAAAAATATAAACGTTGCTTATTTACAAGTGCTATATAAGTGATGAAAAATAAAAATAAATACAATATCCACAGATAATTAATAAATAAATTATAATTAATTAATTATTAATAAAATAATTTTATAAAAATGTCATGTTTAATTTATTATAATATTTCATTTACATTGTAATATACTGAATTCAATTTACTTTAAGTATTGAAAAATCGAACTTAAAATTTTCGTTCGAAATGATTAGATCTAATTTTAGAAAAAATATATTCGACTTGGTTTTACAATTGTAAGAATTGATTTCGTCTTTAAAATGAATTTACAAATAAAAATATTGTACGTTGCTCAGAATACAATAAAAAGATGAAATTTTAGAATAATTACGTATTAAATAATTTAACTGAAAATAAATAAAAAAATAATGTATGTATGTTTTGTTGATACAAAAATTGTGATGGTATCGTTGTTAGTTAAAATACTTCGATTAGTCAAAAAAAATCTAGAACTTTCTATCAACTAACCAAAGTAATAAAAAAACGAAGCACCTAAGAAATAACAAACGTTATAATTATACAAAGTGATGTCATTTGATTGGCATAAATGCATTTGGCAATCTTTCGAAGGGAAGCGCGATCTCGAATTTTCTATTTACATTGGTTGTCTCGCCTCCATCTGTAAGAGACGCTTCGATCAGTACACAATGGAGTGTAATTTATTTAGTCAGTAACTGAGGCGGCTCGAATGCACCGTGCGTACCTGTCGGCGTGCGCGGCGACGGCCACGGCGACGTGCGCGTGCGCGTGCGCGTGGCCCAGCGTGACGAGCGCGGACGCGAGCGCGAGCCCGCCCAGCGGCGGCGCGCGCCCGCTGCCGCCCGTGGGCAGCCGCACCAGCAGCGACAGCACGGCCGCGCGCCCCGAGCGGCACGGCTCCAGCGCCACCGGCGCCGGCACGCCGCCACCTGCCGCCCCACTCACGTTATAGAAAATAAACACAATGGATGCAATATATTTAAGTTGTTATACATATTGAGTACAATATGTTTAAATAATAAATTTGATTAAAATGTTAAGCAAAAAAAATACATCACATATTCACATACCCCCACTTCCCCTCTCTAATTCGATGCTAACTTGACTAAAAGGCCGCGACGCCATTTGCTCCATCTCCACAAACAATCTCTGTCTACGTCTGTACAAGTCGTATCTCTGAAAATACATTAATAATATTAATAATTAAGATTCAATAAATTAGCCCATCTTAAAATATTACAGATTAGATCATGCCAAAATATGGAAATATTTATATGATTTTTTTAGCGTTATATTTGGCCTCTCGCTGTATCATGCACGAAGCAAGGTAGACTGAGGGAACCCGGGAACCTTAAGACATTTCAACTCAAACTACAAATACACGTATTTGATCTATATCTTGAATACTCCATGAGTGAGATTTGAACACACAATCAAAACCAAATGAAAGTATCCAAAAAATCACAGAACGAAACATTCAGAATGCCTTTTTGTGGAAAAGTAAAAAATAAATTTCATGGTAAAATTAAATTCTTTTTTCTTATTTGATGAAACAAGAGCAAATGAGCAAATGAAGGGGTCATCTGATGATAAGTGATAACCGCCGCCCACGACCCCGTGAAACACCACAGGAGCTACAGGGTTTTCAGCCTAATAAGACTCAAAAACATGTAACCGATACATGGTAATAATCTACAGCCATCATAGAATTGAAGTTGGAGTCCAATCCACAGTTTACAGTGTCCACAGCCGCAATATTTACAGTGTGGCCCCTACACCGTTCACCATACTCCCGAAATTAAAATACACCACTAACCTGCTTGATCTTCCACAGTAGAGCCGCAAAAAACAACAACAGAAGGAAACAAGACGAGAAAGTGATAAAGAACTGTTGTAAATTCAACTTGGGGTATTGCGAAAACGATATTTGTATCCACAAAGGCGGTCTAAAGTCGTAGACGTAGACGAAAAAGGTTGTTAGCGTTATATTCTCTTCAACGCCGAACGCGTGCTCGGATTTTGCGAATCTGTGGAAGAAATGGATTTGTTAGTTTTTTGGTGGGTTTTTATGAGATTGCGGGTACTTAGAAAGTTGTTGTATCAAAAAAGTTATAATTCTTTGAGAATGTTTGTATAAATGTATTTTACATATGTATACATTCTATAACACATATTTCTTTGATAAGAAAAAGATATACACTGCGATATATATTATAATATTTTTTTATGTTACAAATATCAATAACAAAAAACTTAAATAACCTTAAATATCTTCGTATCGTTTTCAAATAACTTTAAGTGATAAACGGATTTACCATACCGACATACCACTTTAGTATATAGTTTCTATTTTATGAAACAATCTGTATCTTAAAACAAAATCGATCTGCGCTGCGATGGAACACAGCGCTGAAAGTTGTCAACCAGAGAAGGAAAGAAAATAATTCATTAGAAATGTAGGGAACAGTAAATTTTGGTTTCATAGGAACACGTTATACACACAGTCTTTCTGTTTGTATGTATATATGTATACAAAAATAACTTACTTATATCTAAAATTTGTACAATTCAAGTCACTGAATAGCACTCTTTCAGCTCTATCGGCCCTCGTTCTGACAGTTAGGTTCATACGAGCGTGGGCACTACATGTTATACTAAAATCCGCATCGACATCAGGTTTGACGGGCGCATTCCGAAAGTTTATGGCGGATAGATGTCTGTCCTCCTTTTTAGATAGATTGAATGTGAACTGGTAGTCCACTGCTAGATCATCTGTAAAAAATCAAAGTTGGCACCCATACATAAATAATAGTTACTTTATAAGTATCATAAATAAATAAATCAGCTTCACGCTGTATCCCGCACACAGCAGGTGTAGGCAGAGGGGTAGGCAGAGGAAACTAGTGTTAAGACACTCCGTTTCCCCAATTTCTGCCGAATTCTAGAGGCATTGCGTGTTGATTGGCAGATCTCAACGCCGTACTTTGCCTCACCACCAAGCGAAGAAATGAGAATATAAATTTAAGTAAATATTTCATCTCCTTGAGTGGAGATCGAACCCACAACCCTTTGTCACACTTTGTGCCTCTGCCTGACTGGCCTAAGTATCATCATCTACTTTACATATTCATTTTTTTAGAACTTAGTGTTAAGATAGTCTGTTTCCCATTCTTCAACGAAAGCCCGATAATCAAATACAAAAAAAAAACCACTTACAATAACACCCCTTATTGTACAAATCGGCGTGGTAATGGTTGGTGTTATCACACTTATCGCATCTATCGCCCGCCATGCCTTTTGTACTGCAATAGCATTTGCCCGTGTCCGCCGCGCAGGAAACCGCTTGGGCGTTGCATTCGCATGCTGGAAATGGAAAGTATTCAAAATATTTTGAAAGTTTCAAGTAATCTGTAAGCCTGCCTTATTAAACAGCTACTAAATCCACTACAATCAACGGTGAAGAAACTCGATTTCGTTTCGGTATTCTTATAAATTTATCCTAGTGAATTTCGTCTGAACGTAAGTTCAGATGGTTCAGTTACCCTCAATGAATGAAAGGTGGTGAATCTCAACATGTTTCATCTTAATTATACAATTTATATAAATTTATATAAATATTTTACAATTTAGTTATATTTTTCTACTTCTGAGCTGCTACTTTTGCCGCTAGTCACCTTATATGTACCCAAAGAGGGTAATTAAGGGGCTCAATAGACATAGATGTCCGCCTCGAACAGTGCTACTTCATTTTCCATTTCCTCCTATCTCAATGAGTTCTAGGCTCATCGGAACAATATACCCATTTCTTTATTTATCTATTAGTCAGTGCATTTGTATTGGTGTGACTCACGCTGGCAGAGGCCGCCGTTGAGCGGGCTGCCCCAGTGCGCGGGCGCGCAGGCGTCGCAGTGGTCGCCCAGCGCGCGCGCGCCGCACGGCCGCACGCAGCGCGCGCTCGCGTCGCACACCGCGTGCCCGTTGCACTGGCACTCCGGGCACGACGTGAAGTGCCACCTGCAAACATTACTATCATGATATTATCAATGTAAAAGTTGTGAGTGTGAATGTTTGTTCCGCTTTCACGCAAAAACTGATGAATGAATTTGTAGGGAAGGGAAAATTTAGGGTAAAGAACCACTTGAATAGGGCACGATATCCGGGAGCTATGTTCATTCGAATACGAACTACCGAGGTATGCTTAAAAATATCTCCTAAAGACCTACACAACGACTTGGTAGAAGCATTGGGTAACACTTCGTCATGTTCACAGTTGCAAACTGGGCCAAGTTAAACTTGGGGTCGATTTTAAGTTGGGAAAAAAATTGACGAAAGAAGAACATTTGAAGAACGCCCGTCATCCCTCACTGAGGATTACGTAAAAAAAGGTTAAAGAAATTATATTGACAAATCAAGCATGCAACTGCGGTCACTAGGATCTCTTATGGGAGTGTTCATAGAATCCTTGAGAACGAATTTATATGGCGTTGGGTGCAGAAAATGAAAGCCAACGAGGAGCAGAAGAAACGAGTTCAAGAGCAAATTTCAAAAAAATTGTAACGGATTAAGATAATTTTTTGTCACGTTTTGCGACCATGGAACTAGACCTAACCCCCACTTTAAAGAAGAAAAATGTAAGTAAGTTACCAAAATGTTTAACGACATGCAATGCTTCATGTACTCATGTGAGTGGCAAAAACGAGATTTGCACGTGCACATATCTCTGTGGTTAAATTAAAAATTTTGTTCGATTCGAATAGTCGAAGTCCTATGGGCTGAGATATCGGACCCAAAACTCAAAAGTTATGATACGTTGCGAAAGTTATTTTAAGTTAAGTTCTTCATCGCTGTGCATAAAGAAATAAACTGACGAATGAATCTTGTAAGACATCCAAGCAAATGACAAAAAATATCCTTTGTACGTGTATTAAAACCCTATGGAGAAACATGTGACATACTGTCAAACATTTAGATGACTTTAAATTTAAATAAAACGAATTGCTGGAAAGAAATTGTCCGGTTTTGGTATGGTATGAGAGAGCTATGCTATAATAGTACTAAATTCGACACGTGTGCGAAACTGAGCCATATTAGCTACCCTCATATACAGCGTGACACTTACCGTCTATGCGGACACACGTGGGGGTGATGAGCTCGTCTCTCTCCTCCAGGAAGGCACACTCCTCTCCCACCTCCTAAGCCATCATCGCACCACCCGCACGCGGGCTCGGTGAGGCACGAGGAGCACGACGCGTGCGTACTACATCCCGTGGTTATTACACCAGACGCTGTATTAATGGTGGTGGACGCACAGCCGCCGGTCGACCACGCCCGGCACCCGCCCAAGGGAAATGATGCGCCGTATGCATTCTGTGAGGAAAGTTGTATGTTACAGTCATGTCATTTAATTCAAACTAGTACAGGTAAGCAGGCTACATACAGGCCGTGACGTCCAAGATCATGTTTTAAACGTCAAATAGTTAATCACTGGTGCACTAAAATTACGGCCTTAGTTTTAGAAGAATAGACGCAAGAAACTCAGCGGGACGATTTTTTCAAATAATATAATTAAATAAATAAAATAATAATAATTGTTTTTTTATACAAGTAATGGCAAAATAAATTTAATTTATTAAATAAAAATGTTAATACATTAATAAAACATACAAAAATAGCTATTTATATTTCATTAGTCTAGATAAGATAATAATTATAGTACATAAGATTGTTAACATTTTTTTTCCCTAATTAGAAAAAAAAATGATCTAAAACTAAACTTAACTAGCTTCACGCTTTATCCCTAGCGGGGTAGTCAAAGAGAACGGAGAGCCAAACGTTACGATCTCTACATACCTCTTTCGCCTCGTCCACTGACATCAACCTCTTCATACATGCCCTCCGGGGGATCCTCATGCTTTTTACGTGACCTTCCTCCAGTATCTTTGATACTGTTTCATCTTTCTTTCATTCTTCTTCTGTAATACCCACGTTTCGCTGCCGTATAATAGAGACGGTACCAATACTGCATTGTGTAACGCGCAGCTGTGCTGACGTTTCACCGTCTCATCAGTGCAGCTAAGGCTCCGTTAACCTTGTTACCGGCAGCAATACGCCTTTCCACATCCATCTCGTATCTTCCATCTCTACTGAACATACTTCCCAAATATACCACTTCATTCACCTAATCTAATATCTTATCATTTACACTGATACTACACGGAATACAAATTCCGTCCTTTCTTCATTTCTTTCAAAAATATATATTAATCTATTTAATTTATATCACGTTTAACATAAACAATAAACCTTACTTTTGCTACGGTTGCCGAAATACTTCTTCGTATCTCTTTTTTTTTTAAATGAATCCAATGAATAATTAAAACATTACCTTGTCCACACAGCGCTCGGCCGACGCGCACCAGATGCACTCCTCGGCGGTGCAGTTGGCGCACGTGTGCAAGCTCGCGCACGCCGCGCTGCACGCGCCCGACGCGCTCGCCGCTACGCTTCTGCAGTTACGGTAGTCATATAGGACCTTTCGTGTTATAGTAGAGCTAGGAGATAGCTATTTATGATTTCAATCTTAGGATTTTTTTAACTTTACCTGTATATAACTATGTAAGAGGGAACCTAGTATGAAATTTAAATAGCATTATACGTTTTATATAGTTCTAGTGATCCTGGTCCGTACAAAGTACCAAATTTCGAAACATTCTGCATTGAGTGACGTAACCCAAAGCCGCGCTTTTTTTCTTAACAGAGCGAGGAAACGAAAATAATTCATTTCTTACATTTTAAAAAATATTTCGAAAATTTAAGATGGTAAACCAACAAGTGCATAAAAAATACCTTATATCAGTAGATGAGTTGGCAGGACGACACTTTACCGTGTCATAGTCCCAATAACACGCTCGTTGACTTAATTCTTCTGAACCCTGTAATACATAGCAATAATGTCACACAGTAAAGATAACCTGTGTATAATATTGACCATGCGGGCGAAGTCGCATTTAAAAGCTAGTAAAGAAAAAAAGTAAGCACATTTTGTTCAGGAATAAAGACCGATTAAATTTTATGCAGAATAGCTACCATACATCGTGAAGCTATAAATTAAAAAAATAAAATAACATTTACGTGGGGATGTCGATGTGTGTGCGCGTGGCAAGCTGCGCAGGAGTGGTAGCGCGCGCATGATTCACTGCCCGTGCTGGTCGCTATACACTCCTCCACCGTTAACGCTAGCTGGTAAATATATATTTTTTTTATTAAAAATTTAAATTAAATGTTAGACGATTAAATTGTCTCTAGTCTCTAGTAATCTAGAAATTTTATTACGATTGTTAATATAATCGTAAAAAAAATTTATATTTATAATCATATGTCTACAAATAATATCTCGACATAGCACAATAAGACTTATATTAAATAGGTTATATACTATGTATGAAGTGTCTCACAATTGTCTCCGGAACACTAGTGCTCCGGGTCTAGTGTACGTACAGTATATAATAATGAACAGTTTAAAAAACTATAAAAGTACATTAATTATATATAATATAATATTTTTTAGTATGGAACGTACACATTTTTATACATTTTCTAAAGATAGTTTTTTATACATATAAATCATACTAAATAAACCAAAAGTTCCAGGATGACATATACCTGATGGGAGTGGCGCAAACACCGCTGAGGCGCGAGGCAGGTGCCACACCACGCGCAACCTAACGCCACGCACGCCGCGCAGTAGTCCGCACTACTGCAACGACGTTCATCTATAAATAGACACATATATTTTACTTACTTATTTATCATTGAGAACTTTTGACTTTTTTATTCATTATTTTTTTTGAGTCCGTCGTGATGAAGTAGCAGACATTGTCCCGTCTAACTGTAAATGTGAAGGCTGTGGGTTCGATCTTCACTAGGGGGAATGATTATAATTAATTTATTTTCATTTTCGGCTCTGGTAAATGAAGGACGAAGTTGATTTCCGCCAATCAACGCGGAATGTCTATAAATATGAGCGGCACGTGGAGAACGGAGTGTCCAAGCACTAGGTTCCCTCTGCTTAAAAAACAAAATAACCTACCAAACACGGGTTCAACATGGCAGGACTTGACAGATTCATCGTATGACTGTTTCCACCCTATCTCTTCTAACTGCAACAAATTGTTTAGAAATAATTTATATATTTTTACAAAAAAGAATTTTTGCTATGGATATTTGAATGAAAAATCTTAGTAGATTCATGTATGTGAGTGAAACAAAAACTACTGTGTGTGAAAAGTCATAAATATTTTTCCTTTTCTATAGAAATATGAAAGGCCAAAATATGTATAGGCCTTAATGTGTAATACATTAAATACAATTCTGTCGAGAAATTGTAGCTACCCTTAAGCTAGAAGCACATGGCTACGCAGATTTAATTTTTATATTTTTTTATTATTTTCTTCCTTGAGTGAGTCTCACGTCTGTGAGTAAGTGAACAATGCGTAAAAGTTTAGAAAGTCTAACTTGAAGGTAACCACGACTGTTTATACCTTATATATTGATACCGTCGCGGCGCAGTTGCGCAAACGTGCGACTGTAAACTGAAATATTTTATATTTTCATTTCCTCGCTCTGGTAACGAATCATAACGCGACGTGAGTTTTGACACTCAATATTTATATATCTCGAGAATTTGGGAAAGTGAGAAACAGAAGTGTCTTAACACTAGATTCCCAGGTTCCCTCTGCCAACCGTGCTTTGTGATTGTGTGGGCTACAGCGTGAAGCTAAAAAAAGATATATAAATACTCACAGCAATACACACACGGTCAGTGTGCCTCCATACACAAGCTCTAGCTGCACGGTACGCCGCGTTGAGACACGTGAGCTCGTCGTTAAACGCCGAGCAACGCGCACCCGTCTCGAACGAGAGGGCGTCCGATCGTAGACGACCGTCAAAACTGGAATATTAAGATGAAATATAAAAAAAGTTATTATATAATCCATTGTGAGTCCGATTCCTTATCTGGGAAATAACAATTAAAGCGAGGCAGAAAATATTACACAATTCATTGAACCGTGTGGGAATCGAGCCCGCAACCGTCGCGTTAATACGCCTACACTGTGCCACTGCACCCCGACTTCCTCGGAAATATACAACCTATAAATATTATATATACATTACCCGCCATGCACTATAACAGTGGGTCTTGAAGTTTTAGGTAAAACGGCAGGCCGCGTGCGCCGCGCGCGCTGAACTCTGAGGCCCTTGTATCGTGTACCATGTACTACATCTGGAATGACAAATTGTTAGATAAACTTAAAATATATTAGATAGTAAATATATTGATAAAGTACGCAAATAAGTAATAGTAAATATTAGAAACTGATATAAAAGACAAGATGAGCTCCAATTTAACTATAATAAAATGGATTTATCATATTATACTATCAAATACATATAGTATGACCGATTAGTCATGGCCGCCTTGAAGTTGAAGTTAGGCTTTCTGAACTTATGCACATTTCACTAAAGAAGACAATAATAAAAAAGAAAGAAATCCTAAAATCAAAACAGGATAAGCTATCTACACTTAACTACAAGGCAGCCACGAATCATCGGCTGTACTGTATAATTACAGTAAATAGACTGAGTTTATACATACCTAACGTCATACAACAAAGCGGTAGACGAATAACACTGCTCCGCCGCAGTAGCCGTAGCGGCAGCACTGTCGTTGTGCGCGTTTCCACCGAAAACTAGCATTATACCTGGGAAAATGTTGCAAAACACAAGAAAATTAGATTATTACAGACGTTTTTTCATGCATAACCGAGTATACGGAACATTCTATATGGAACATTAAGATAATAGATGCTAATTGCAAAAAAAATAAAGTCGCGGGCCTTAACTAACTAAGTAAAAAGTTATTTGATACAATTGTAGATACGTATAAACTTACCAGGTGATACAAAAATAGCAGTATGCAAATATCTAGGCGTGGGCGCGGCGGGCAGCGGCCGCCATATTCGAGTCTCTACTTCGTACTCGTAGAGCGCTGATGATGGCGCCTGGTAATGTAAAAATAACTTGATATTAATAAACAATAATAGTTTGTTTAAAAGATTATTTATGAATATTATGAATTTGATTATTATGAGTTTTCCTTCTGTATTTTATTATAGGCAGTGGAATTGTTTTAGCTTCACGTTGCGTTCCACTTACAGCAAGGGAAAGCTCCCTTACTCTAGAGGGAGATTATCGTTAAAGACACTCCGTTCCCCACGCCTGCGTCCCTATTTTTGATATATTGATTGTTGACTGACGGAATTTCACGTCGCTTTGATTCGTTAGCAGAGGGAGCAAGTATGGACCTGCGTGGCCTCCGACTCGGACACGAGCCCGGCGTGCACGTACACGCGGCCCGACAGCGCGTCGCGCGCCGCCGAGTGCGCGAAGCCGCCGCGCGCCGCCCAGCCGCGCGCGCCCGCCGCCGCCCACGCGCCCTCCTCCACGTAGTACTCCTTGTTTTGGGAGAGAACATGACACTAAATGACCCAAGTAAGCTGACGAACAATAATAAGTACACATTTGTAAGGAAATAAAATTCTTAATATTATAAAAAATATCAGAGTAATTAAAATGAACAAACGAATTAAGTAAAAGTTAAAAAAAAACAGCTTCACTCTGTATACCGAACACAGCAAGGTAGGCAGAGGAAAGATAGTGTTCAGATACTCCGTTCGTCACTTTCCGCCGAATTCTGGAGGCATTGCGTGTTAGTGGTCGGAACTACACCTCGCGTTTAGCCTTGACACCAGAGCGAAGAAATGGAATTATAAATTTAAATAAACATTTAATTTTCCTCGACTGGGGACCGAACCCATAACCAATCACATTTTGTGCCCCGGCGCCACAACTGTCAAAAAGACTGGAAAAGTAACTAAAGGGAATTCAAATCATACATACAAACAGGCAAAAAATTAAAAAAAAATCTCTCAAAATATTTTTACTGTTTTGTTATATGTATAAATTAAAAATTAACTCTTGAAGAATTTATGTATACATATATAATTTTAATATTTCTTACCAAATCAATAAAAAAAGGAAACACTAACCTGTACAAGATGCAAATATCCATAATGTGGCGAATGACCAAAGAACACTAACATCACAGGTTTCTTTGTCGCACCTAGATACACTAGCACAGCTGTGTGACCTGATATATGAAGACCACCTGGAAATATAAAAAAAATGATAATTACAGTACTGCCAACGAGGATTGACCCTGAAGTTATCTAATTTAACTATAACAAATTGGCTTGACCATACTGTAGCGTATGCGGTTACAAAATAATCATTCTTATATATAAATCGCCCATTCTATACAGTCACTTGTTCTTAAACACAGTACGGTCGAAAATGTGGCCGTCCCAAAGTTATTCTTTCGGAAAGAAAATTCTCGGAAAAAAAATAATAAAAAGTATGAAAAATCCTAAAATCAAGTCCATGCAGCCTTTTACAGCTAGCTCCAAAACGGCCATGACCCATCGACCGTACTGTATACAGGTATATTGCAAGGAGAACCAAGTGATAAATCCCTCCTTTATTCTATTTTACCACATATATATATATATATATATATATATATATATATATATATATATATATATATATATATATATATATATATATATATATATAAGGTATATATTAATAATATTTCAGGTATATGTACAATGGGCATACCACAATGCTTCATGGGAGCTTGCCGGTGCGGCGAGCAAGTCGTTGGGGTCGCGTTCCGCCACTCCGCTTCAGTTTCACCTAACTTCGCCCGCCACACTTCGTTTGTGACCTCGCCCGCCATACCTTCTAGGCCGGCCAGACCACTTCTAAAAAAAAATAATTAATTATCAGCTTCACGCTGTATCCCGCATATAGCAAAATACACTTAGTATTAAGACAACCGTTACCCACTGATCGCCTGATTTTCGAGACATTACGTGTTAAATGGCGGAACTTAATGCTTACCAGAGCGAGATAATGAAAATCACTCAGTTTACTTATTCAAATGTAATTTAAAAAGGATAAGGTGTAAAAATAGTTAAAATACTTTAAAAAAACCACAGACCCTCTCTCCAATTCCTCCGCAGCGACCACACCCCCGTAAACTATTAGTTCATTCTCGTATACGATGGCCGAGTGAGCGAACCTCGGTAATGGTGATTCACCTTTTGACTCCATTGTTATCCATTTCTTTTGTGATGTTTTATATCTGAAAAAAAAATCTATTTTAATAACTTCTTTAATTATCGCGATTATTACATATAAAATATGTAAAAATGAAACTTTTAAACCTGACTCTATTATACATATAGTTTAGTTTTATACATTTGTCGTTTCGAACAATCAATAATATTGATAAAAATATTGAGAGAGTTAGTAGTTTAAATGTATATTTCATTATTATTTCATTATTATTTCACTTAACACGCAATACCTTGGGGAAAAAAGCGGAGTGTCTTAACACTAGGTGCACTCTGCTTACCCTGTTGCGTGCTTGAAGTGAGATACAGCGTGATGCTGATTTGATTTTTAATAATATTGATAAAATAATTGTGTCAAATTATTAAGTACGGTGGCAGTGTAGGATTCAAAAATAAAACCTATTTACTTAAAATCTTTCTCCTGTCTGTGTCTGTCTACTCGTGGGTTGTGACGGGTAGGACGGACTAGGGATTATTGTAAACTGTTCGAGACATCGGTTTCCAAAATTATTTTATACTAAATTTACAAGTTTAATCCGTTTGAATTCAGTTTCAGCAATTCAATAAATCTTTCTATAATAGCGTTGTAAAAAAAAAATGTGATATATTTTGACAGCGGCGTAATAGAAAGGTTATACTAAAACAAGCTATATTTGAATTTAAGTTTACCGAATGTTACTTTTTTAATTGATACATTGGGCGATAAAACGGGTAAAAAATCTTGAAGAGTCTCTTTCATTTCTCTCTTTACGCTCACGGAGTTGGGGACAAGAGATGGGGATCTCTTATTGCCCTAGTCGCTACTACCCACCTATACTACCACTTACCTATACAAGAACTCCCCCTCCCCGAACATCTCCCCACCGACCCTGAGTAGGTCATCAGAGTAGTTGACCAGCACGTGCCCTGCACTCGCCGGCGGAGTGCCCTCCGGCCGGGGCTCCGTGCCCTCCCCCTCCTCCCTCCACGCCCATCCCCACCCCGCATTACTCGTTTCTCTGCTGCAATCTATGCCGGATTTCGAGGGGGTACACTCGCATCCCATGTTTGTGCATATACCGGCACCGTACTCTGAATTGCAATCGTCTGAGGAAAGTACATCGGTGTTCATTGACATTATTGTCTGACGAGCGACCGCTTAAATGGTATTTATATATATTATGGCCAAATTATAAGAAAAAACTTGACATAAATTGTAGTCTATGTGTTATTCTGATGTATACACTATACTATTGCAAAGTTTCATTTTCATCAAATTGGTTTAGCAGTTTATACGTGAAAGTGGAACAACCATCCATTAATAATATAAGCAAATAAAAAAATATATACAAAATAATTGAAGTTAAGACATTGAAAGTGGGCACCAAAAGTAACGTTTTAAAGACGTGCCATGAATGCTCTCTTTTTTGCGTCACACATTGCCTTAACCAATCTAAGATTATTTTTTCATCAATTAGAATAATTGGAATATTATATTTGGAACATAAAACGCATACTATAACAAAAAGTGAATAAAATTAAAGAAACAATAACTTACTGGGACAGAGTGGTTCATCACACGCAACACCGATCCAATCACCTTCACATCTACAAGAACCCTCATCACATTCACCGTGATCTGAAATATTGAAAAAAAAATAACAAACAATTAAATTATCCTTAAAAAAAACAATCAATTCAGTATATTTTACTAAATATACTGAATTGATTGTACAATACAACAATACAAATTGTTGTAACAATATTTGTTTATTCATAATTATTTTCATTTCCTTTCTTGCTTGCTCTGGTAATAAGACAAATCGGACGTCTTGTTAAGCGGTGCGTGGAGTGTCTTAACACTAGGCTCTCTCTGCTTATCCTGCTATATGCGGAACATATAAAATGTGAATATATTTTTTAAAAAAACTTGAAGATAGTATGACATAGGCCAATATTTGAAACAGCCAAACGGATTTTGACCACTTAACAAATAGGTCTAATGTTTTATGATTTATTACAAAAAAATGGTATTTGCGTGAAATTAGCAAACCAATTTTCCAATAATCATTGATGGAATGAAAACGTCATGGCACCAGGACCGATATGTTATGTATTGGATATATATACATACGTAAGTATATTGAAACTACTGAGCACTCACTTCTACTAATTCATCCGGTCAGAAAAAAAATACTTTAATGTAACCCACTTCACACTTTTTCCTTCGTACAATGATACGCATAGGCAACCCAGTGTTAAGACACTCCGTTCCCCATCCTCCGCCTAATTCTCGAGACATTGCGTGTTGCGAAACTCAACTTCGCTTTGCCATTTTACCAAAAGCGAGCGAACCTCAAAGTTTATAAGTATCCATACAAATAATGCAGAAACTCTTCAAATGCAAAATGCGTAATGCAACACTTGGATATAACTTAAAAAGTTTCTTCGAACCACTCATCGTTTATAAGTCCAGTCGTGGAGGGGTGAGAGTGCCAATAAAGCCGTAGAAATGTAAGTCTAAAAGAGGCATAATCCTACAATCTACAGTTGCAAATGTATGTACATTATACATATAGCATCCTTGGAATACAAAAATCGATATTATAAATAACGTTGATGCCAACGTATGGCTGCAAATACGATGGTTGTGGGTTCGACTCCCATATCCCTGCTCTGATAAGATGCAGTGAATAATACCGCCACTCTAGAGCGAAAAAATTTAGATATTTCGTACATTACTTATAAACTATCAATATTATTAATATACGTAATTTCAAAGACTCTTCTCACACCCGCATCTCCTTGAATTTTCACTTAAATCACAGATAATATGAACTTTAATTAGTAAATAATAAATTATGAACAGTTATTGACAATTACGGTCATAAATGATATCACAATCATTTACCATATAATACGGGTATCTTATTAACTAATAGCTTTTATCGGCGGCTGCGCACGCGCGGTCGAATAGAATCCAATAAATCTAAGGGCCGTATTTATAAACCGCTCTCAATTCCGACATCGATGTTGATATGCTGTTTTCATTAAAAGTTATAATCTTTCAATGCCAAAAACAACGTCAAGATCGTTCTGTGGGTTGAGAGCGGTTTTTATAAGCCGATCTAAAAGTAAGAGTTGTGTATGACAATTAATGAGCACGACACATTCTAAGTGCGGCAGGTAACTTTACGCGTATGCTCATATAGCCTTTTTGATAAATAGAGTATCAAGCCGGGCCGTGTGATCCCGGCCTAGAATAGGATCATCCTCGTACTGGTAGTGTCGTAAGAGGCGACTTAAGTACGTGTGGTAGTCACGTCGCCAGCAATGGCAAGACGCATGGGCAGACTCGACCGGATCATTGCAACCCCTGGCATTTAAAACCGGCGTGAAGTAGTGGCTTTATGCCACTGCGTTTCGCATCAGGTAATGCCGGGCCACGGCGCCCAACCCACCTTAAAGGCCGGCAACGCACCTGTGGCTACTCTGGGGTTGCACGGGGTCGTGGGCGGCGGTAATCACTTACCATGAGGTGACCCGCACGCTCGTTTGCCGTGTCTTTTCCATAAAAAAAAAGCGAAAAAAAATATTAATTAGAACTAATAGTTCCTGAGGATAACGCGTTCCATCAATATAGATTGTACAATATAAAATCTCTAGTGGGAATCGAAACCGCAACCTCCAGCACTGACAGGTGTGACATGACACTTCTAGGCAATGATCTAAAATATCAATATAATATTTCCGTTTTATATTCACGAATTGAAATAAGTATGGAGTTGAAACTTAACGCCGCATTTGGTCCAACCTTAATAGATGTAATATTGCTGCAAATGAAAAAAACGTAATCCTAATTATCGTATGCGTTACTACTATAATTACAAAAAATCTACTGCATCCCGCAAACAGTCTAGTAGGCACATGGAACCTAGTGTTAAGACGCTCCGTGCCCGATTTTCCGCAAAATTCTGGACGCATTGCGTCGTGAGTGACGGAACTCTACGCCGCGCTTTGCCTCGACACCAAAGCGTGGAAATTATAAATTAAAATAAATATTTAATTTCCTCGAATGGGGATCGAACTCACAACCAGTCGTATTTACAGTCACTTGTGCCCATGCCCCACGACTGGCCTCATCCTCATACTTCTACAATTACAACTGCTACAATTTTACACCTAGGTACATACTAGGTATATACTCACTAGAACAATTAGTGCGGTGATCGTTCGAAGGGCACGAGTACGCCGCGTACGTGACGTTGAAGCCCTCCATGGCGTACGCGTCGTCTGAGAAGAAGTGCAATAGCACGCTGCCGGACCTGGCTATCACCTGTCGGGTCCAACTCGACTCGGTTTTGTCCAGCACCCCACTGAAAGAAAAAATATATAGTAAGTTATTAATAAATAAATATTAAAAAAATCTTTATTTGCTATAGCGGAAATTCAATAAGTCTATGGTATAAAACATATTAAAAAAAACAGCTTCACGCTTTTTTCGAGGATGGACAGAGATAACTAAATATTAAGCCACTCTGTTAATATTCAAGACGTTGAGTGCTCATTGACGGATATTAACGCCGTGTTTTCTCTAGCAAAGCAGTCACCGGAATGAAAATAATTTAAATATAATAATCATTTTCCTCGAATAGGGTTCGAGCCTACAACCATCACATTTAAAGCCAGATGCTATCGCATTGCACCACGACAGCCCCATATTTAATCCCCATCAACCATAAAACCCATCATGAAAAAAAAATCAATATAACATTATAAATCTGAAGAGCTTGTAAGGTTCAACGCACTTAACTACGAAACTACTTGTTTAACATATAAAAACAAGCTCTTAATATGTTAAAAACAAACAATACAATGTAATTTCACTAACATACTGTAAAGTGAAATCTTTCGATATTCAGTTCGAAGTTAATGGGTTATGTTAATTCATACAATAACATCCGTAGATATCGGAAATACGATAAACCCAGTTCGGCCAAAAATCGACCTAGATCACGAAAGCATTATTATAATTATACTAGCTTCAACCTGTGACTTCTCTCGGGTGGTCCAATGGAAATAAGTAAAAATAGGCACAGTCTAGGTGCTCGAGGTAACTCCGAACTCATGTACCCTGGTTCGTGGGTTACATAGAAACGATTAACCTAATGAAATTTATTAAACATAAATGGATTCTATCCAATACAAAATATTTTTTTAATTCAAAGTGGCAGTTCCTGAGATTTGCACGTGCTATCAAGATATTTAGTTATAAAACTGAAGTGATTGCACCTTGTTATGCGGGAAAAAGCGTGAAGCTGTTTTTTTGAACCCGTAACGATCATATAAAGGCGAAGAAGAAGTACATCTTAGCAAATGCACAAACGTGTGACAATTTAAAGAATTAAGGTCACGAAATCGCTTCCCTTTTGAATGCACGTTCTATAGCGCGTTGAATTGTGATTGATTTGCTATATTCGTGTATCTTCTTAATGAGGGTACCTTACACCTGTAGGAATTATTCAATAGTAAAATTGTCTATTTGCTTCAATAGTTACTTCATATATATTTTTTAGCTTCACGCACCTAACAGGGGGAACCTGGGAATCTAGTTTAAAGACTCTTTAAGACACATCCGTTCCTCGGTTTCCGCCGAATTCTGGAGGCATTGTGTGTTGAGACTAGAACTCAACGCCGCACTTCGCCTCGTTTCCAGAGTTAAAAAATATTAAATATATGCTCAGCTCAAATAGAATAAGACCGTGGACGGCCGTCGTGTCGTAGTGGTAATATTTTAGTTAACATTTTTTTTTAAATTACTAAAGTAGCCAAAGACTATTTAAATAATACATTTACTATTATTATGTAAGAATTAAATTGACAAATAAAAACATTTAAAACTTTTTTTATGTGTTAGGACTTTTTTGAAATATCTAATAATATCTTATCGAAAAGCTTTTTTAAAAAGCTACAAATTTTAAACTTTCATAGTGAAAATTATATATTTTTTGTATGTATGTATGTATGTGTGTATTATTCATATTTGCACCATTAATAAAACTCAGAACGCAGTATAAAACGACTGTACTATCAAAAGCTTCCTGTCTATTATTCGAACGACGCTTGCTTCATTCTAAAAAAAGTATCAATTCAATACAAGACAAAAAACATTTAAGATATCTAACAAATATGTCCAAAATACTAAATAAAAGAGGCAACGTTTTTTGAAAATGAAACCTTTTTTTTTAATTAAATTCGCTTTAACATATTATTTTTAAATTAATTTTAACTAAAGCTTACGCCATTGTGGATACAGTGTGTGTTTGAATCCAAGTAAAGAATATCTAATAAAGTAAAGTGCAACTTTGCGTTCAATCTCCATAAATATGCAAGAAATAAAGAAACGAAATCACTAAATTAGGTATCCACATGAACACAACGACCAATTTATAAAAGGCTTAAAAAAATACATGCATGCTTATAAATACTGGCTTGCTTGAACAACACCCACGAAGTCCTTACTTAAAATACCGCTTATCAGAACCCTATCTACAATATCTCCGCTTTTTACCGCTCACCTGAACACAGCCAACAATTTCTCAGCTCTCACACTATCTCCATCATACACGTATAGATGGTCCCATCCGCATTCTGTAGCGAAGCTTTCTAGCCGTACTCGAAGTACTGGCGGGTTTGGACCTAGTTTAGGCGGCGATATTAGCCAGGAGCACTGTGTGCTCACACTGTAGTTGCCCGGACCGTCCGTTATGACGCCAGTTGGTTCTGTTAATCTGAAAAAGGATATAACGGTTATTCAACTAAAACTCATTGTAGTAATAAAAATCTATACGTAATTAAAATTATTTAATAAAAATCAGCTTCACCCTCTTTATATATTCGCTTTTTATTATTATAAGACACTCCGTTTCCCACTTTCCAACGAACTCAGCGTCGCAATTTGTCTATCACGACAAGGGAATAAAATAATTTATAAAACTGCGGGACCCAAGCGCGGCTTCGCCCGCTTATAAAAAATCCAAATTAACATGAATAGTATGCCTATGGGTTATTCTGACGTATAGCTGTAGAGTTTCATATAAATCCATTCAGTAGTATTTGTGTGAAAGTGGAACTGATATCCTTACAAGCTATCATATGTATTATATAATAGTAAGATTCCCACGAACGGGGATTGAACCCACAACCATTATTTTATAGTCAAATACTGTAACATTACACAGCAACGGCCTCTGTTAAATGATTTTTTTTTAGTAAAAATATATTATTTATTTAATAAAAATTCAAAAGAAAATCAATATTTAATTTCCAATTATGGTGAAATGTTATAGATATGATAATGTTTTTTTTGTTTTTGTTCAAATAATTGTTTTTAATTTTTATTGAAATTGTTATAAAAAAAAGAGACACTATATTTATTAAATTTATTGATATTTTTTATGAAAAGACTTTTATTACTTTAGCATTTCTTTACATAACACCATTACCTCATAAGTAATTAAAATTGTAATTACATAAAATAAAATATGACAAGTGGTTTTACTGAAGAGGTTGTGGTTGGCTGTGGCGCAGAAGCACAAAATATGAATGTAAACGATACAGGTTGTGGGTTCAATTCCCACTCGACAAAATGAAATATTTAATATTTTAATTTCTTCAGCCTTGTATCAAAGCAAAGGGCGGCGTTGAATTTTGTTACTTAACACGCAATGTCGGGGAAAAATGGAAATGGAGTGTCTCAACACTAGGATTTCTCTGCTTACCCTGTTGTACGCGGGATACAGCACGACATTACAAAAGCACAATCGTTAATAAAAAAACAAATATTTTTTCTCTGTTACTTAAAGTTGATTCATTTAATTAAATATAAAAAGATTGAGCCAGATATCAGACTGATTCATCCTGCACATCACAATGACTGTTGAGTTGAAACATTATTTAATTATTATTTATTTTTATTGCTCACTCAAGAAGTACTTCTACCAACAAGTGTAAATGAGAGATATAATTTGTCAAATAGTTTTGTGGCTGTGCTTTTGTGTAATGTTTAAGTTGTGCAAAATTTGTGACATTGTGAGAGGAGAGGGAGAGAGGGAGAGGAGAGGGAGAGGGAGAGAGAGAGAGAGAGAGAGAGAGAGAGAGAGAGAGAGAGAGAGAGAGAGAGAGAAAGAGAGAGAGAGAGGAGAGAGAGAGAGAGAGAGAGAGAGAGAGAGAGAGAGGAGAGAGAGAGAGAGAGAGAGAGAGAGAGAGAGCAGAGAAGTGAAAATAAATTATTCCCTTGAGTGGACATATAACTTGTAACCACCAAGTTTCATACAAAAGGAAAATCATAATAAGACATTAATGTAGTAAATTTTTTAGTAAATTATGATTTCAATAGTAATTAATACTATACCTGTAAAGGTGATATGCAAATCATATTTTTCAACAATTTTATATCATTTAAATATATTGTTTTATCATACAAAAAAAACATTATTTAACATATAAAATTTAAGTCTCATAATATGAAAAGTAGAAGAAATATCACCATAATCTGAAAATTTGTAAACAATCTTCTCAAGTCAGCTTCACGCTGTATCCCGCACACAGCAGGGTAGGCTAAACCTAGTGTTAAGACACTCCATTCCCCATTTTCCGCCGAAAACTAGAGTCATTGCGTGCTGAGTGGCGGAACTCGTTGCCTCGACACCCAGAGTGATTAAATGAAAATATAAATAAATATTTCACTTCCTCAAGTGGATATCGAACCCACAACCAGTCAATTTTACAGTTACACTTTGTGCCTCTGCTCAAGCCTGAACAATAATAAAAATAAATTTTAAAACAGTAATATATAAAAAAATCTAAATTTACTTAAAAAAATGACAAAACTTCTAGGGTGCCTCATTTTTTGTTTTACAATTTATCTATACAGTGTGTGACCATTGACCATGAAGATCTGTAACTGGTTTTTAACAAGTGACCTTTTCGTGAATGAATCGGTTCACATGCCAAAGTGAAAATAAAAGTAATACAATATGTAAATCTATCTATTATTCAAATCTCAGTATATCATTACACTTATATCTTTTAGTATATCATTTGTGTGGGAATTTTACAATTACTAGCATCAAACTGTGGCATCATCCTCAGGATCAAATAAAAATAATACAGTGGGCTATATCAAGATGCTTAGTGTGTGCAATGTAGCCTACAGCCTTCCTTGAAAAGTTGACTATCAAACACAAAAACTATTTTTTTAACCCAGTAATAAGATTAGCAAATTCAATCAAACAAACTCTTCAGCGGTATAACATTAATAACATAGCGTGATAGTAAAAAGTTTCCAACACCATAATAAGTTCTTTGATTTTCACGATTATTACACATTATAAATGAAACTATTTTTACCGGATTAATCGCGTATATTTTGTATTTTATACATTTTTGAGGATCCCGACGTTTCGAACACTTTACAGTAGTCCGTGGTCACGGGTAGAAATAAAAATCACGGGTGTCTACCCGTGACCACGGACTACTGTAAAGTATTCGAAACGTCGAGATCCCCAAAAATGTATAAAATACAAAATATACACGATTAATCCGGTAAAAATAGTTTCATTTATAATTTCCAACACCACTTTAGAGAAATGAATATATTTATATTTTTTTCTATATTGCATACTATGAAATATAAAAAAGTAACAATTAAATATATATATATATATATATATATTTTAATATTTAAAATAAACTCCTTTTTTAAACCCCTGATGAAAACATATAGTCATAAATTTTATGAATCTGTGTATGTGCGTATCTGTATGCCTGTTTGTGGTATTGTAGTCCCTAACAGGTGGACCAATTTTTATTTAATTTCCTTTGTTTCAGAGATTCAGTTCAGCTATTTGAAGATTATCAGCTCTTTTCTAATTGTTTGTTTACTTTTCAGAGCGTCTTGTGGTACATAGTTCAAAATATAATTATAGTATCAAGGTAAAATTATTCTAGAATTTATTGAAGTAATTATTTGTGTTAATGTTTGGAAATTACAATAAATGGCAATATGATATTAAAAACAGTCTGGTACATTCAATTATCCAATTACACATCATGTGTATGATAAAAATGTACCATAATATCATGTTTACTTTTTTATTTATAGTTATTAATATGAATATAATAAAGAGGCCAGTCATGGCCCAGGGGCCCACTGTGTGACTATAAAACCGACTGGTTGTGGGCCCGGTAGAAAGTGGGGAATGGAGTGTCTTAGCACTAGGTTGCCTTGTCCCCATGTAGCTGATAACAAAAAAGGGGCCTTGTTGCAAAGCGGCATAGAGTCTGACTGTCTGAAAATACTATGACTGTGGCTTCCATTTCAGTTGGGATGGAATACACAATTGCAGCTTTTACACATGAGGGGAATTATTTTATTTTTTGAATGAATTTTTGAATTATTTTTATGTCCTCACTTTGGTAACAAGACTAATCATGGTTCTATCATTTACACACAACATACAATGATTCAAAATGCAGATGTGTAGGAAACATACAGTTTTAACACCAAGTTTCTGCTGCCTAATCTACTATATGTAGAATATATGAAGCTAATTAACTAACTTATATTTTGTATAACTTATTTATAGGCACACAGAGTTTACCCCTTTTGATCTTATTTTTTTTTAAATTCAAATATAGCAGAGTTTCTAGAGGAAACCTAATGTTAAGGACACATTGTTCTCTCACTATACATATCACCTTTCAGCAAAATTTCTGTACAATGTATGATGGGTATTGTTTAAGCAACCACGTGGTTAAGTCCTACTGTGCCAGAAAGAAATTATTATATTTTTATTATCTTAGTCTAGGAATGTAACATAGAGGATTGAGTTCTATTATGTTGTTACATGCAATGTTTCTAAACTTTGAGGACAAAGCAGACATATTGGTATCTTTAAACTAGATACTCTCCGCGTATCAATATGCAGATGTAAAAAAAATGTTTCATTCTCATTCCTATATTGCAGGGTGACCAGAGACAAACTAGTATTAAGACACTCAGTTTCTGTAAAATTTCTGACCTATTATGTTGAGTGGTGGAACTCAAAGAAGCGGGTCTGTCTATTAGAGTGGTGTAATATAATTGATTTAAGTATAGTCATTGCCCCAAGTTTAGATTGATCCCACCATTATCATGTTTACAGTCAAAAGCTATCCAATCTTGATCTAGTCTTGATGTTAGAAGATGGAAAAACATAGTTTTTATAGTATCAATAGGAATCACAGTAAATTGTTGAACAATCAATATAAAGACTATCATGGTCACAGTTAATAGGATTATTATATTATAGTATAAAGGTTTTTCAATCACATATATTATGGTAAATGTATTACTAATGTTAGATGTGTATGGACATATTTAAAATAATATTAGTTTATTTATATAATGAAAAATGGTAATGACTATTTTAGATATATTTGCTATAATGCATTTTTAAGACAAAACAAACAAAATAATTAGATTTAAATTCACGAATTTCATATGATTTCTTTGTTTGGAATCAAAATTGAAAGCAATTGTTCTTTCGAAACGGTCACCTTCCTCATACTAGACGTCGTCCTCAAAGTTTCTAAAGAACAAACAACAAAGTGTTAGCCTTTCGAATGGTCACGCTTTGTCAAGCGACCTTCATTAAAAAAGGATGAAATAAGGAAGCCAAAGAAAATAATTAGATAATCCTGAGTATTATGTTTTTGCGAAATACGTACACGACATGCCGTCTGTCAAATAGGTCACTGAACTGCCAGTGGTATGTATTAAGTAAAAGGGCTTACTTTATTTTACCGCCGCAGTGCTGGCACTGGGGGCCCCTGCCAGCCGTCGTAGCATGCACAACTTTCATTCCTACACACACCGTTCAAGCAGTTATGATCACTACATCTAGTGAGAACACCATGACAAAACAATAACACTATAAGCACTGAACACAGGAACGGCGAGAACCAGGACCATTTTCGTCTGTATTTTGATTTGAAAAGAAATAAAAACATTTGCAGTGATTCTACCATTTTGATGTATGCATTTTATACGAGTTTTGTTAACTTATCGCGGACGTTAAAAGCGGTCGTGCGTCGTGTAGAATCCGTACGGTACTAGATTTGGTGTTGTCATACTCTAAGCTAGATTTTCCCTACGTTAAAATATAATCTATTTGGAAAAAAGTTTTTGTTTTATAGTTTATTGAACTTCGAAGAAATATAAAAAGAAAAATAACTACAGTTCAACATGAATCTATAAATTATATATAATATAATATAATATAATTATATTGTATTTGCGACCCAAATAGCTAACCATAAAAACAATACGTGCTATAGAAAATACAACAACAAATAAGTTACATTGTAAAATAATAACAAATTTAAAAAAAAATGTATGAAATATCAATAACCCAATAAATTAATTCAAAAGTTTATCTAAAAACTACTAAATTATTAGCTAATATATTTATCTATAAAATAATATTATTTAAATTTAAAGCAAAATAGATGGAGGCCAGTCGTGGCACTGGATCGCAAAGTGTAACTGTAAAACCGTCTGGTTGTGGGTTCGATCTCCACTCGAGGAAATAAAATTTTCATATAAATTTATATTTCCATTTCTTCGCTCTGGTGTTGAGATAAAGTGCGACGTTGAGTTCTGCCGCTCAACACGCAATGCCTCCAGAATTGGGCAGAAAGTGGGGAACGGAGTATCTTAACACGGTTCCCTCTACCTACCCTGCTGTGTGCGGGATACAACGTGAAGCTGATTTGATTTAATTAGATTTTTTAGATTTTTTGGTATTGATATGATTTTTTTTTATTTAGAAAAACAAAGAAATATTTATTGTTTAGAACAAAGGAATGCCAAAGGTTAAGAAATAAATTTATAATAAAATCGAGAAAAAAAATCATGTTTAATAATGTTAGAAGTAATATTTTCCCCTAATAATAGGAAATTTTAAAGTTGTATCAACTCTGTTTTTGACATTTTATTATTGCCATAAACAATCAGCACACAGGCTATACGAGCATTTATGTCTTTATATATTCATATTAAAAAATAACTATTACAAGATTTTTATTTATATAATTAATAAAAATTTAGTTTATAATTTTATTCAAATTACCACATTAGGAACGAAAAGTTAAAAATATTATAGACAAAAATAACCGATGATGTAACGCCATCTACATTAATATATGCAGATTAAAAATAAAAAGATGCCGCCATATTTATTACTACCTTTATTGTACGTGGTTGTTTAAAATATATCACTAGAGGTCACTAAACGTTCTCACATTACAATTTAGAGGTATTTAAAATTGTTAGTCAATTATTTTGTTGGTGATGTATTAAATTTTTATGCGCAATTTATGACTCTATTTATGTTAGTATGATACTTTATTCATCTACAATAAGGGCTGGATAAACATTTTAGTCACTAAAATAGCTACGATATAAATATAGTATCTTAGTTGTAAACTGAATTATTCAGTTTAAACTATAGAATTAAGGAATTAAATAAACTTACAAGAAAATAATAGATATAGAAAGTAATTTATAGAATTTAGTTTTTGACACCCTATTGAAACGAAGTTTTTATCGTTGTGAGATATGATTTCTAATTGAAGCAACGTTGTGTAATTTATATAATTTTTTTCACATATATTTCTTTTTCTAATGTTATTGCATATTGTATAACTATAAATAGCGCACCATATTAAAGATGTATTACAGTCTATCAAAATGTATTAATATTACAATGCGCAATGCGATAAAGAGACATTGTTGTGTCTTTGTCTTAAGGATTTTTTTTTCATTCGGAAAAATAGAGGGCACCTATCATACCTTACTCCACTTCCCACCCAGCTATAACTTATAAGCAGAGTCTCAAATCTCAAGGTTGTTAAGATTATATACTTATGCTAAACGCAGCATTATTTTTTGTTCGTCTCAAAAAATGCAAAACATACTTTGTCTAGCCAGACGGCGCCGGAGAAACAAAAATATTTTACAATATAAATTTTCTATTTCGAAGTGACTGATAGACGACGTTCAGACGAAACTCCATGTCGTATCAAGCTGAAACTTTGCGTATAGATACATCCCTTGGGGAGTGTTGGGAAGTACTAAAACAGAATTAGTCAAAATGCGAACGGAATAAACGTTTTATATTCCATGTAAACTAAGTTTGGGCGTTCTACTCCTTTTATTTCAACTGTTTTTTATTTATTTATATTTCTATTTGTACAAAAATATGGCATTTAATTTTGTCTTTCTAGTTCTAGAACCGCTACTAGATGGCAGCGGATGTTCGGACTTTATAAAAAAGATTTTTTACCTCCATTCATTTATACAAAATCATCATATATTTTAATATATTGTTTATATCATATATTTTAATATATTGTTTATTTATAAACAATTATTTAACACTCAGATGATTTTGCAGATTCAGAAAGAACTAGTACGTTACGTTACGCACGTACGTTTCTCTGTGTTTTATTTCTCATCCAATTCTAAATAAAAGATTGACTTTTGTTTTCAACATCTAAAACCAATTATTCGTCAATTCTAATATCATAACTGTATATTACAATTTTTTTTAAATCTTTATTATAAATGTTCTGCATATAGCTATACTGAAGCTAGACAAAGCGATTATTGAGACATTCTCGGTGAGTAGTTAGTTGCGGAACTAAACGCCACATTATACCTTACCAAACTGAGATGTTAAAATATCGAACTACTAACTATTTCGTGTACAGTTACACACTATTGTTATTGACGTTAAAATAACATTGTTTAACTTATTATTTAAGTTAAGATACAGTGAATAGCTAGCGAAAATAATTAATGATATATTTCAGTATATAAATAAACAAAACCACTATAGTCAAGCTAATTTTAAAACATTTCTACATATGCATAGGTGAGCACGTGCTTAATCAACCTCGCGTTCTTTTATTTAAAAATTTAGCCTACTGATTCTAAGACTAAAAAAGACTGCTTTAGTCTTTTTGTTAGTGTTGTTAAAAGAAGGTAATCATGAAAAAACTTTTTAGTTTTCATTTTAAAACAAAAAGATTCAAAAACTACATGTTTTTTTAAGATATCACGTAAATTACAGCAATTTCCTTTTGTGAGTGGTTTCCCCCTCTCTTGACGCTTCTTGAGATTAGTTTGGGATGAAAATATTGTTTTTGTGCCAACGGGTGGCACAATGAGCTAATTTAAAGCGGAACTTGTGTTTCACTTTGCTGTATTATTTGTGTTTTCTATAAACAAGGTCGAACTTTATTTTTTTTAAATAAGGTATATCAAAATCATATCAGGATTTATATTTAAGAGGTTTTTTTAGGCTTAATTTTTTGTCAGTAAAAATCCTGGAGCATCAGGCTATTCTGGGGTGGGCACGGATCGTCCGCCCTCCCCCATTTCAAATACACGTGACTAAAAAAATACCTTCAAACATAACTTCTTTACTTCATAAATCTTTTTCCTTTTGAAGTCGCGAATGGAACATATTGGCAAAATGATTACTTCCACACTGTATACAATACAATATTAATATAATATATTACAGTACGAACAACAAAAATTTTATAAATATACTTTTAGTGATCTTATTTTCTAAAAAAAACTGGTGCTGGCATACCGAGGGTGCCGTACAAATTTCAAGATTGTATGTCAACAGGAAGTAGGTATGATTTATAAAAGTTGACAAACTTCAGTTTGCGGATGTATGCCAAGTTTGTATGACATGAATTGCACTTATATGCTTGTAATATCTTTCACTAAAACTTTTCACTTTCATAATTGTAGGTCAACGGGAAGTACCCTATAGGTATTATTTACTCGGTGAATTTCATATAAAAGCAAAAACTGCATAAACGCTCTATCTTTTGTTTGCTTTGATAAGAGGTTTAATTTTTTCTGTGCTTCAAGGGACCTAAGACTTCAATATTTGATATGAATTTTACACACCAGAGCGAAGAAACGAAAATATAAATGTAAAATATATTTCATTTCCTTGAGCGGGGATCGAACCTACAACACGTCGATTTTGTGCCACGACTGGCCTCTAAAAGCTGTACTTGTTATTAAATCAAACAGTAAAACTTCTTATTTGCTACGTTTAACTAACGGTTAATATCAGAATGAATAACGTGGGAAGTCCTGTTACCTAGTTTATAGTCGCTAAATTGGTAATCTCTTTACTATCTTCGTAAGCAAATGCTCGTTTTGATTACAATTTTATTTTTTGTTTTTTGTTTTGATTATAAGTTTATATGCAGTCAAATTGCACGGTAGTGGGTTCAATCCTATTTATAATTTTTTTATAGTTTTACTTGGGTGCGTTGATGATAATTAGTCCCTTATTAAAGTTATGTTCACCTATCAGCTTCACCTTTATCAGAGCAAGCAGAGAAAACCTAGTGTTAAGACACTTAGTTCTCAGTTTTCTACCCGAATTCGAGATAGTGTGTAGATGATTTACTGATAGAGATTTGGTGATTTGGTGATAGAGAGATTTTTTTATTAAGAAAATAATATTAATGTCAATAAATTCTAATAATAATTTAATTATAATAAATTTTAACATACTTACATATTGCCAATTTCTTACACGTGCCCATAGGTACTAAATAAGATAGGGATGGACAATTACATGTACCTATACAAGTATCTAAATGTCATAGGAGTAATGATCACGCGATGCCCATGAAATGTCATGTGATACTTGTGTTTTTATTATTTAAAATACTGTTATAATAATTACCAGTCGCACCACCTCTATAAAAGCGATGTCTATTGTAAAATCGATTCCTACTCGGTAGTTTGAATTATTGTCTATTCCTTGCTCTGGTGACAAGACAGAGCGCGGCGTTGAGTTCCGCTACTCAAGTCTCATGTCTTAAAAATTGAGCGGAAAATGCTCTTATATTTTGAGTACAGCGTGCTGCTATACAAAGTAATATTACCCATTTTTAACATTTTTAAAGTGTTATTCCACACTTACGAAAGAAAACCTTGGTTGGTTGATATACTTATTTAGAAAACGTATAAAAATTTTGATCGTATCGAAACGAATCGGGGTTCGAGTCCCGCTACGTTCAAATTTTTATACGTTTTCTAAATAAGTATAATATTACCAATTTATTAGAGTAAATGGTTGTGTTAGTGTAAACAGACCAACTTCACACTCTTTCTCTAATAGCGGTGTAGGTATAGGGAACCTAGCGTTAAGAAATTCCACATGTTAAGTGGCGGAACTCAACCCCGCACTTTGTCTACCAGAGCTCTGTGTAAGCGGAGTTGCTTAAGTTGGGATAATAATTTTCGTAATAACCCAAAGAGTACAAAAATTGACTTGATATTTGATATAATTCTTTTGTCTTCGATTCATCTAGCTCTCCTGTATCACAATATGGAGTAACACTGCATGTAGTAGTAGTAGGTACATATACTAGTTTTTACATACGGCTTTGCCCCCTTTGTCGAATGGAAATAACTAAGAGTTGTATATTGTATATGACATAACATAAGTGCCCGAGGTGCTCAGGTACACTGGGTTACATCAAAACGAATAACGGAATATACTATGACCTATCATATAAATATAATTCGCATAAATTTAATTAAAAAAAAATACAAACTATAAAATTAAATTTCCCAACATAAATCTAGATACATATTAATATCAATATAACTTTCTATAGAAAGCGAAAACACCAAAAATTTTAGCAGTAAAAAATCGTATACTCTTATACAGCTGTGTAGCCAAGGTCAGTGTTGGAGTGCATCGCCCAAATGATTGCGGGCTGAATGCCTAAGTGAAAAGTACAAGTAACCGAATTGCATCGCAAAGAATGCAAGACCTTTAAAATGTGCCAGTTGACGTAAATTTGATCGAGATGAAGGTAAAATTGCTATTAAAGGTAACATTTTTGTTAAATTAAATAGTTTTGTAGTATATTAATTTAATATAATAATTATTTATTTATTTATTTATTGATCCACCAACATTTGTTTACATCAATACATAAAAAAAAGATACATAATATATGGAAATAAAACTAAGTGTAACAAATACTTATAGGTAGATACATCTTGCTATATAAGAGCGAAAATAAAACTCCTAAGCGCAGGCATAAAACAAGTAAAAATTAAAGATTAGGATTAATACATTTTTGGGGTGACTGAGATTTGGTGTTCAATATTAATCGAATCTTGTTTGTTGAATCGGCATTAATGTCAAATAGGTCACTGTACTCATTAACCAACTTGCAAAGTCTAGGAACAGGAGAGTTTGATCCAAATACTGTTTTTCGGGGTGGAGGATAAAGGAGGGTTATTTTATTACGGGGAAACCTAACTGGTACTCGTATATTAAACCTATTGAGTAGCTGAGGGCAGTCAATTCTATTGGTGAAAATTTTAGAGACAAAAAATACATCTAACCGCCTTCTACGTTCTTCTAAGGAAATCATTCGGAAATAATTTAATTGCTCACAATAAGAAGGTAGTTTCTTTTTTGAAATTCCGTTGGAGAATAATAGGTGCCGCAAGAATCTTTTTTGTATTCTTTCTATTAGTAGAGAATGACTTGCAAAGTGAGGTCTCCAAACCACTGAACAATATTCTAGGATGCTGCGAACAAGAGATGTATACAGCAGTATCCGGACTTTGTTATCACGTAACCCTTTAATGTCTTATTGTTAATTATATATAATGAATATGGCAAAATAACGACTGATAGAGTTGGGTTTGGATATAGAGTTTGTTTTTTTGTGTTTGGGTCTTAGACATACATTTTATTTCTAATTTATATTTTCACTTCTATTCTATTATGATTATTCTTTGAATAGTTTATAAATATAATGTATATTTATTTTAACTGGCACAGTCCATAATATTATAAAGACAAAATTACATTCCACCAAAAACGTCATATCTACATAAAATTAATAAATGAATCTTTGCAACAATACAAAAGGGAAACTGAGTAAGCATCCTACACACATAAGCACACAAACACACACACTAGTGTAACAAGTAAGGTCACGGTTACTAACGTTTCGGCTTTTTGTCCTGCGCCGGCGCAACAAGAAAAAGTAAAGTTAAAAGGCGTGCCTTAAACAAAATCCATTTTATTTCTCTTTGCATTTTCCTATACATTATGTGTTTATATATTTTTAGTGTTTTATAGAGTGGAGTTTTGATGGTTAGTTGCTTTAGAAATAATCATGGTTGTACTTGTCAATATTAGATTTATGCAGCTCAGATATATCTAAATAATTATAAATTAGTGACAAATCACTTACTTTTTCAAATTTCGTGAGTGGCGGAATTCAATTTCTGTGATATTTTGTTAAAAAAAGACTGAGGTATATTTACTTCATTAAGCTAAATCATAATCATATTATAATTTATTGACTATAGTACTTATTATAAATACGAATTTAAAAAGCTATATGAGGCAAAGGCACATCATCTGACTATAAATGCGACAGTAGTGGGTTCTATTCCCTTTTTCCCACTTGAGGATATTAATTATTTTAATTTTCTCTATCTTTATTTTTAGTTCCGCCATTCATCACGCTCATCATCAATATCATCATTCATCATGCTTCCTTTGATCCGGAATGTCTTAATATAAGGTTCCATCTGCCTACATTATTATATGCGGGGTACAGCGGGAAGCTAAGTCTTTTACCACATAGGTACTTCTGAATATATCACAATAATTAAATTTTGTTTACAAAACATATTATTTACATTTATAATTAAAATAAGTCGTTGCCATCAATAATATTGCAGCAGTATACAAGTACTATATTTGGAATAATAATTCAACAATTTCACTCATCCACGACGAAAATATACAAAATTGTACTTGCTTTAAAACTGGTTATTTCTTTAACGTAACGAATTTACTTGCGCCGCCATCTTGTTGTTTTTTGTTTTTTTAAAACGGCCTTGGAGCCAAGTGCCGTTGCCCCGAGGGTGGTACGGTCGAATTTGTGAAACCAAAATTATATTTCGCCTGTGTCATTTGTGGTTTACCACATAATACATGTTAATTTACATAACTTATTATGTTTTATCAATACTTTTTAAAACAAATTTGTTGTTTTTTTGTTGTCTTTTTTTCTGCACTGACAGTTGGCGTTTGTGCCAAATTATCGGAAAAAGCTTTAAGAAATTAGGTCTCGAGGTTATTGTGTCGCATACCGACCAACATGTGGTAGTTTGTAACCCTTAATTTTATATATTGTTTAATTTAAATTCATTTTGTAATAATATGTAATTGTCTGTATATTGATGTTTTTATAAGCCCAGTTATATTAAATTGAATGGACGTGTCTTCAAGAATGAAAGGGAGACACTATGCTTGGTAATTTGTAACATTTGTAGTGTTCAGTAAAAAATATATTTTAGTTTAACTTTTTTAATGTTTTACCGTCGTTCCAGTCGATTAAATATTTATATTTCAAAATATAAACATTGAAATTGAGATTTGATGATGATGATTTTGATTTTACTCGCTTTGGCAATTGTGGTGTTAAGATCTCCCTCTCAACACGCAATGTCTCGAAATTCGGGGAGAAAGTAAAGCGGAATGTCTCAACACAACGTTCCCTCCCTCTGCTTATCCCGCAGGAAAGTGTAAAGATGCGTTTTTTATCGTCTTACTAGAACAGCTATGTATCACTATAATGGAGCTGTAGCTTTTATGTTAAAAATCTTTTTCTATACAAAAAAGTATCTAACTTATATTTATTGAAAAATGTATTATATAAAAATCATAGTTCAAGAACATTGAGATCAGAAGATTTTATTTCTTTTTTTCACCTTTTATTACACGTTAAATAATCAAAATACATTCTAAAGTGGTTGAAAATTTTAAAAAAAAATGTAGAACATAATATATTTTAATATATTTATTAGATAAACATAATTTCCAAGTTCATTTTCAGAGATAACATCAAAATGACAAATAGGGAACAATAAACATAATTAAACAAAACATGTTTCAACAAATGAAAGAAATTTATTGTATACAGGTTTTAAATATCCTCGCACATTCTTACACCTGCCTAACCAGCCACTTCATTAAGATATAACGTAAGACATAAAGATCTTATAGATTAAAAGGTCATTACATAATATGAAAAAAAAAATAGTTCACTTCAAATGATGCTACGATACATTAGTTATACGTAAGAAACAGTTACACAAACATACATACAAGTGTACAATTCCACATTTTCAAATCAACTTTTGTGTCGCCTAGCGACTAAGTTTTTGGACGTTAAAAATCTTTTCTTATTTTTTTTTCTCGTTATTTTATTTTTACAAAAATGTCAGTCGAATCATCGTAAGCTTAGCTTTCCAAAGAAAATTTATGTTATTTATTTCATTTCTTATGTGTTTTTTTTTCTCCTTTAAAATTTGACTAGATTCAATACGGTGCTGAGCCAATCGCGTACCAAACAATCTCTTTAACAATTCGCCGCAACAGGTGTGAGTTAGTTAATGTAGAAATAGTGTATAAACATCACTCTACTACTGAGGAAGTGAATAATATAGACATATCTATGATAATAATAATAATAATAAAATAATCATTATTGAGTCACTTAAATCAACGATTTGATTATCTGTAAAAAAAAGAAAACTAAACAATATCAATAAAAACTAAAGGAACAAAACAACAAAAATTATAAAGGCGAGTAATTGTATATTGAAATAAAAAAAAATATTCCATTAAAACTTGTACTCAATAATTAAATAACAATATTATAATTTGATCTCGATCTCTTTTCGGCTTGTCAAAAGAAACGCGAGCCGTTATTTTGTTTAGGGAATAACACTTTATATCTTACATTGGTCCGTTACCTAAATCATTAGAAAAAAAAATCTTATTCGATCACAAATAAAAAATAGTATGTTGATCAGTAAACATCATGAAAATCAATGTTCCCCAGTATCAAGCATGTGATGTGAATTTTAAGCGTTACTTTCACAAATAAATACCAAGAAAATATGTCGAATAACACTATCATCTTCAATAAAGTTAACATTATATTTAATATGTCTAAAATTAAATGCTTTATGTTGTACATTTATTTTTTAACGTGGCAACCCACGTCCGAACCGCTTATTTGTTTAAAACAAAATCTCCCGTCTGTTCCGTATATCTAGTGTAATAAGGAATTATCCATATAAAAAGTACATAGATATATAAGGGAAACAATAGTTGAAGCTTACATTATCGACCTACGGGCGGCACGGCGGCGGCCGTGTACGGAGATACAGTCACACAAACAAACAACTCGTGTTTACGAATGCTTACAAATAGGATCTGGCAATGTCTTTTAAAGTATAACGATCATAAAGATATATAGTGTGGACGCCGCGGTCCGTCGACTCCATTACCAAAATATCGATGAAGTTATCTAAATATGTCTCTCTATTGTTATCTTTGGACGAACCGCGCGTCCACATTATAGGCGACGAGATCTTCGCACAAGTAGCCACGGATACAAACTGTTGAGCGACGATTTCGTTAGAAACGCGTTAAATGTTAGATTGCACGTTATTTTGCTGAAATCTTATAGATTATTTATGATTTTTAGTAATAAAAAAAATGCAACATCCCTTCATTGTCTTTTTGTTCCTGGACCAGTCGAGGACCGCTCAAGATTAACCTAACTCTTAAGGAATTTATTACAGATACGAAAAAAAAATTAACAAAAATATTAAAAAATTACTACCGCCTACCTATTAATTCAAAATTACGCTACATTATCAACTAAAATGCTTAACGCTATGTGGAAAAATGATTGAACAATATACAATAAAACGATTCACTAATTGCACAGTGATCTCTTGTAAAGCAATTTGATGTAAACTTAGGGCCAGTTGAGTTGCCAGTACAAAATATAAGGCAAAAGGCATGATACTACTTTATTGTTAAGTAAAAAAGTATAGAAAAATTTCACGGCGAGGAAGCGGCGCTGTCTTCGCGAGGTGTTGTTCGCGGAGATCACTGTCAATAACATTAAAGTGTTAAGGCGTATACCATTTGTACAGACCTACCGAGCGACAGCTCGGCATTATTCTACATATCAGTCGCAACTCTCTTTTAAACCGGGACTCGAACCCCAAACACTTGCACAAAACAATGACATGTATAACATCTCAATATAATATAATCATAATATATAAGGTTAAAATAAGCCACTTAAAAATTAACTAACGTTACAAAATAAGATTAAATAACATAATGATTTGTTCCCGATGCGAAAAATATTTATATTAATTATAAAAAAAATCTAGTAACATTCTAAGCGGAATGTTTAACATCTAAATTCTTTGCAAATCGTCCCTTCCTATAATCTGTACAACTTACACAAAATAACCTTTGTTTTTATTTTTAATCTATCAACAAACGGGCGTTGTGTACGTATTAAAACAAAGTTGTTCGATTTTAAATTTGGAACATTTGAAATGCGGTCTGACGCGACGTCACGTGACATGTCTTTCGTTTACGCTAAGTCTTTTACCGATACTATATACTCGTAAGTAAATGCACGTAACAGTTACGATAATAGAACTTTCGAGAAACTCTAAAAAGACATCAAAAATTATACACAGGGAAAGGAAACAGTGAAACATGCTATCGACTAGTTTAAATTTCGAATATAAAAATTTTTCTTTTTTTTTTCTTTTCACAGAGTGTGCGTTCGACATCTCGGCAAAGGATATGTATGACAATTTTACTTACAGATTATATAAAACATTTATTTATTTATTTATTTTTTAAATATATAACTATTTCGGGCCCACGAACGAATGATATTACATGTCGAAATGTCGAAGTCAGACTCGGACCTATTTTCTCTTACTCGTGGTCTCCGAAGAAAAATGTACGATAATAATTTTTTAATTTAACTTGTATATAATATATGTATATTTTAATTACATACACGATACAAAGACTTTTTAATTTCAATGAGGCGCACATTAACACGTAACCTACTAATAATCGTATGATAATTTTATATCCAAATATTTTACCTAAAATTTATTCTGTGAGAGCGTATACATTTTTTCATTTCCTCCTTATTCATATACTCCGATTGAACACCAAAAAATGTCACAAATGTGAAGATATCAATTTTTTTTTGAGGATTTTTTTGTGGGTTATAATTTTTAAAGTCGACAAGAATATAATAATGATTATTCATATTTTTGTATAGTCGATAAAACATTTAAAACTTGGACCATGAAAAATAAGAATATATCTTCTTAAGATACAATAATAGTACATAAAATATATAAGTTCACTAAGATGCACGTCGGTGTAAACACCGCGCTCGCGCCACGCAAACCGCACTCGTAATACCTAAATATCACATTTAGTAATATGGAGGCCCGCGTGGCCCCGAACCCGCGACCTCAGCGTTGGCCGACGGGGCCACAGAGCCGCAGAACCACACACACACACATTAAATTACTATTTTTTACAAAATAATAATTGCACAAGTCCGATTTCGGCGTCGAAGCCGATACTTCCCGCCTCCAGCGGGCGCGTGACCGTCCCAGTTACTTCATTCAATATATTACCTATCTAATTATAAAAACACCGCACAAAATCTGCGTATTCACTTAAAAATCGATAACATTTACACTCATAGCTAGCTTTATAATTAATTTGTTACATTGTTTTTTTTATTTACTTAAAAATATTTAAATAGTTGATTTCATAACATTAACTTTTGGTTGTCTTTACTTAAAAAAACTGAGGTTTCCGGAGAGTTGGGGGAGAATTTTGGACAACCTGTCGGAGGAGCACCGGGGCCACTCTGATATCACTATCGAACTCAATATTCGAAAAGCAAGCTCAGTTCTAAACAAAGTCTGCCATTATATAGAAAATTATTGTTTCAAGTTCCTTTTTTATATAAAAATTACAATTTAGAAAATTTACAGTGATGCCAGAGTAACCCCGAAACTGTAATGCGGTCTACTTATGGGCGTAGTTGTGATATCAGTAAAGCTGTGTTGTATTGAACCGGTAGGTAACTGTGATATTTGGTGACGAAGCGGAACCGTAAGTAAGGGAGAGCGTCGCTACGTGCCGCGGAATGTACATTATCACTAGTGTTGCCAGACGGCCACCGCGCCTGGGCTGCGCGGCGCCAGTACCGCACTGCACTGATGGGCCGCTCGGGCTGATGTCCCGAAGGAGTGTACTGTATCTGGCAATACTAATTATCACAGTGGCTAGGCGGGGCCGGGGTGCGCGTGGGGGTGCGGGTGCGCGGGCTCGGCGGGCGGCGGCGTGGGCGTGCCGTTGCGCGCGCGCCCCTTGTCCTGGCGCAGGCGCTGCACGGCCTCGCGCATGTCGGCCGCGAGCTGGTGGTCGGAGTCGAGGCGCGGGCGCCGCGCGGCCGGCTCGTCGCCCGCCGCGCCGCCGCCGCGCCGCAGCGCGCCTGGCGCCCCGGGCGGCGCGCCCGGCGGCGAGGGCGGCGCCGCCAGCCGCTGCATCAGCGCGGCCGGCCGCTCCAGGCTCGAGCGGATGATGCCCTCCAGGAAAGGACCCGTTGGCGGGCGGGGGGGCCTCCTCGCGCAGGCGCCTCATCATGTGCGACGCGTACAGGTCGGGGGCCGGCGGCGCGAACCCTCCCGGCCAGAACGGGTAGTTGGGGTAGCTGTCCGGTCCGTTCAATCCGTTGGTGAACTTTGTGGGAGGTTTCGGTGGAGGCTTCGGAGGTTGAGGCTTCACTTCCTGTTGGGGTTTCGGCTCTCGTTTTCGCGGCCGCATCAGATGCCGCTCCTTCACTTTGTACTCAAGCGTTGAATGCGGCACTCCGTAGTATGAGCCCGCGCGGTGGACGGACATCTCACCGCGCTGGACCGCTTTCACCGCTTCCACTAAACTATCTCTGTCGTAGTTTCTGTACTTTCCACGTTTGGGCCTAGTGCCTTTTCCGCCGGCGGCCGGTTGCCCGTTATTAGGCGTAGCTTTTGAGTTGCTGGGCATCGCGTAATTTCTCTGATTGTCTGGAGGAGTTTTAATTACGGATACATGTCTATCAGGTGCTCGCATGTACTGCAGGTCCGACGGTTGTGGTCTATCTAGTGGCTGTTGGAACTTTTGGCTGATGCTTTTTGCTATGACATCACTTAGTGATGTAAAAAGGTGCTGAGAGGAAGGTGGATCTGCAAAAACTGATGGTGGGAGTAAAAGTTGGGATGGTGGATTGAGCGGTGGCTGAGGTGGTAGGAGCGGGGTGATAGGTGTAACTGGGGTAGTGATGGACGTTGCTGGCGAAGGACTTTTTTCATCTGGAGGTGGGAAAGTCGGTATTTTGAGGATAACGGATGGCGGCGATTCTGCTTTATCGGGTTCACTATCCGGATCTGATTCCTGACCAGTATCCGACATAAGACCAAACTTGTTGACCTTGTTGCGAAGAGTGGAGCGAGGTATGCCGTATACAACGGCGGCCCGGCGAGTTCCCAACCTCCCAGATTGGATATCCTGCAGAGCAGATCGCAGTTCATCTTCGGTGTAAGCTCGTCTTGTAGCACTGTTACTGGAGCCTTCGAGGACTGCTCGTTTTAATCTGTAACAATCAAATGATATATAAATGAACCAAAATACTGAATTATGTTAGTGTCTCACACTTTTTATGAAAATTATGCCGAGCGTAAGTAGAAAAAAAATTACGAATGCTTGACGCAATATACGGCAAGGGCAAGCAAATTTATCGGACGCAATTGCCGGAAAAATGATGAGCCGGTAACAGATATCCGGATACCCAACGCTGGAGACAAATGAAAATATATAATTTTATTTAAAATTCATAATCTTCTCTTAAAATTTTAGGACAACATTTAAAACATAGAAAGCTAAGGGTCATAAGACAATATACGTTGAATTATATTAACGGTCTAAACGGGCAAAAGAGTAGAGGCTAACGCACAATGAAGGAAACACGCGCGCGATATTATTGTATTATTTTATATTTTTTATCAATATCATATAAAATTATTGCATTAAAAAAATATTATAGTTGTCTATTACGATAAAATCTATATATGACAAGTTCAAACATACATTTTAATCTACAAAATATTATTTTATAAGATTTTCGCAGTAAACAAGCAAATTTATTTAACTGAACACATAAAGATAAACGTTTTATCCGAAGTTTGAGTTGAATCACTGAACAATGTGGGTCGACAGCTGTAAACGACGGAGCGGCAATCGGTCGCCAAACTAAATTCAATATTTCAAAACCGCATTAATTCAAGATAACGTGCAACTCGAAATATTTACTCATGCAACACCGCGATAACGTTGTATGAATGCGTCTTTATCTCGCCGTCTCCTATAACTCGGTATCGGTTATGGCGAAATGGAGCTTCAGCGTGCAGCTTTACGGTCGCCGGTGGCGCAGATCCGAACGGTCGTCTTTAGTTTCATCTTGGGTTTTACTTTCTTATTTTCCGTACCGCTGACAGGGAATATCGGACCCTATTAAGAGGAGACGGGACTCATATTGGTGTCTTCGGGTCGCGGACGCAAGGTCGATGTACTGTCGACTATCGTTGCATTTTTATTTGTTTTGGCGAGTCGCGCGACCCATATCGCGGGCTCAGAATGAATTTATTCTGTTATCGATTGAATATCGTGCATAATATCGGTGCTGAATCGAGACAGTGCCTCATTCTTGTACGGTGTACGCTTTGAACTTAGTTCATGCGGACATTTCGAGTAATGAGGTCCGTTTGCTGGTTCAGCGATGCGTTAGGACAATTGAACATTTCACGTTGCTCTATTACTGGGGACGGACAATTGTGTCTATGTTTAGGGTCGTTGAACCTAAATCTTGTATATGACAAAGAAAACCTACCTATATTTTTTATGTACTGAGACGCTCATACAAGCGCTACAGCAGTTCCATTTCAAGTTGTACAAGGTTCGTTTATTAGACACGCATCTAGTTAATTGGAAAGAGTAGAGCGTGACTTGTCACTGGGTTCTTAAAGTCACGATTAACCTTTATGCGTCTAATTTTCGTTTTATTATTAAAGTTTAATAATTGTTAGATGCTATCGCGTACAAATGTACCTTTTCTGTTGACGATTATATTTTTTTCTCCGTTTTGATAAAATGTATGGTGCTTATTTCCTTCGATAACCATTACCATGTACAAATTATGAATAATAATGATTATGTAGACGAATTAGTTTTTTTATTTGCTAAAATATAGGAAATAAAAGCTATTACCTTTAGCTTTTATAAGAAAAGATACTATAAAAGTATTATTTTTATAAAGGCCCTAATTATAGAGTCTGACTGTAAATTTGAAAGTTATGGGGTCGATTTCCATTCGAAGGATACCCATTATTTTCATTTCTCCGTCAACCGTGTCATTAAAATCATCTAATGTCTCGAAAATTTGACAATGCGTGAGAAACGGAGTGTCTTAACTCTTAATACTAGGTTCTATTTCTCTATATACAGGATACAGCGTGAAATAAAAAAATATTAAAGATTAAAAGAATAAAAAGAGTATAATTACTTTCATATTTATGTAATTCATTTATCCCTCTCCGGCAATCAGGGTTAGTAAGTACGATATCCCCCAACAAGATATTATAATTTCTATGACCAACCCCCATAGTAGGTATTGAAAGTAAAGGGCAGAACGCCATTGTAAGAATTATGCTTAAAATATAGGTCAAGTGCGAATCGGCTGCATCGTTTACTCGTTAATTACCTATTCAGTGTTACTCGATTAATTTATTATTTTATTATTTTTTTATTTTAGCGCTGTTATAGTGTAGTGTATAAAGTGGATTTACAATATATTAAATCCCGTCTTTATAAATCACTCTGAAGTCTGATATCTATCTTGAGAGAACTTTTAATCCATTTTAAGCTATCATATTTGCATAATAATAATTATTATTATGCAACTATTTTTAACGGCTATAGTTAAGTGGGGAACGGAGTGTCTCAACACTAGGTTCCCTCTGTCTACCCTGCTGTGTGCGGGATACAGTGTGAAGCTGATTTTGATTTGATTTTTTTTTTAACTATTTTACGCAGATTTTAAAGCTGAGGAGTTTGTTTGGTTGAACACACCAATCTCAAGATCTACTGGGCTTTAAGTTAAAATTTTTTTTTGTGTTGGATAGTCGAGGAAGACTATAAGCTAGGTATTTCATCATCATGGTAATACAAATGAAATAAAAAAATACAAAAAAGATAATAAAAAAAGCATACAACGAATATTTATTATATAAGTATGAAACTTTTAAAGAATTTCAAATTAGCCAATATCATTATGCAAAATGTTAATCAGCTATTTTCTGTTAATAAAAAAAAACTTGAGAGCTGTGTCGATAAAATACATAAATTAACTATGATAATACATATTATATGCATGTACTTGGCTTTAGTCGTGGCTAAGAGGGTAAGAGTTGTGTATGACATATACTAAGTGCCTCTCTCTATACATGGTCTATACAATACAAAAAGAGTTTTTTTAATTGAAACTAGTAGTTACTGAGATTAGCGCGGTCAAGCAAACGTTAAGTTTTATAATATTAGTATAGAGTCGATATATTTTTATATTATAATTATTATCTATACTATAGACTATAATTAAAAAAAATATTGGACAGTGAAAATATATTTCTTGTGCAATTGGGTATACCCATAAGAAGGTTCGTAGAGTAAAAAAAAATCAAATTTCTAAAACAAAGTGGACTAAGATTAAACGCAATCAAAAACATATTTTGACTAATTACAATTAACGCATTTACCTCAATCGGGAGTAGAACAAGCAACCAACCAGTACAGAATATAATTCTGTAACCACCTACCTACACACATAGCCTACCAATATCTAGCCGACAGACGAAAGAACATCTTGTGAATGTGAGCCACAAATAATAAAATTGTGAGTAAATAACTTTCTTTCGTAATCTTAGTGTGAGGGCAGAACGTTGACTTACGATACGAGTACTTTGACACTGAAATGCAATATTTATTCATATGATTCAATGAACTGTTTATATCGCATGCCGATTTCGTATCAACATTACTTACTATAATAATATTTGAGTATTGGGACATCGGATATTTCAATATATTTTTTTCGTTTATTGTGAAAAATGCATTCAGAGTAGATTGAGAGAAACTAGTGTATGATAAGAGATAGCAAGGACTTGATAATAATTCATTCTCCTTAGTGAAAATGCAACCCACAACCATCGCGTTACCTGTCGGCGTTTCTTCTTTTGTTATGAAAGAGGGAAAATTAAAATAATTCTTTCTTCCGAGTGGGAATCGATCCGACAACCGCCGCGTTTACACTTAGACGCTGTGCCGCTGCGCCACTACGACCTAACTGTTTAGTATTTCTATACATATACAAGTACTTATATAAAATAAAAAAAAAAAACTATCCAAATAAGAATGCTGCCATAATAACACAGTTGAGAAATCTAACTTGACGGGAATCATGCTTAAGGCTAATGTTTATATACTTAAAACATTTTCGTTTTCCAACCAACGCAGTGCTTTGTGTGTAGAGACAAAGCGCGACGTTTGTTCCAGCCACCCGACAAGCAATAGGCTTTAAATGGATGGAGTGCGAACGAAGTGACTTATGAGTTTCTTTTTTTTTTTACGTATTTTCTATTCACCCCGCGAAATGAACGAGACTGTTGAGATTGAAAGGTTGTGTAATATCAGTAGGCATGACTGTGATGGGTTATTATGTTCAAAATTTCTAAATTGATTTTGTTGTTTAGTAGATATTTTTCTTCAAAAAAAGGGAAAAGTGCAATTAAATGCAGAATTTTATTGAATTTTAAGCCATGCCTCAAACTTGAACCAAATACCATCACATTCGACGACCATATACCATCAGAGCCTCAACGAAGTCCACAAACAAAAGATTACCCACACAATAGAAAACAATACTGAAACCGTAAAGAATATCAAAATTTAACTAGCACCAATATAAAATATGGGAAGCCAATCGTTTCTACGAACCCGCGCTACATGCTAGCTCTTATAAATCACAATAGCTGTCAAAGGTGGACGACCGTGGTAATAAGTTGAAACACTATTGTGTAATACGGTAACATTGAATGGGTATGGCCGTTGGTACCATGGGTTTAATGGGTAATATACCATGGTCATGGCGAATCGGCTTTTCCTGAAACTTTTCCTGTATTAAAATCCCCTTTTGTTTTTGTAATTAACTTTTGTTTTGTGTGTGGATTTGATTTGTGGCGTACCTGCACCTACTCCTACTGTTCCTATACGGTAGTTTGTGATTTTTTTTGTCGAATTTCAATAGGATTGAATATGTAGTTGTGGGTTCTATTCAAGCTTAGCATTGACAAGTAGATACCTATGTACGGTGTATGTATGTGAGTGGAATTTACTTTACATAATTAACTTTAGTGAAGTATCTTCAGTTTTTATCTGACCAAAAACAACATTTTAACATATTTTTTTTTCTGTTTCCTATTTTAATTGTTCGTATTGCTAGTAAAATTTTGTTTGTGTTTAGATTTTTTCTTGCATTATACGAAAATATTGTGTTTACTTTCATAGAATTATTATTTATTTATAAGATTTAAGTTCTACTATTTAAAACGCAATGCAACGATTTTCGAGAACCGCCCAATTTTTAGGTGCCATCACTTAAAAACTGGGCGGTTCTCGAAAATCGTTTTAACACTCATTTCTTTCTATCTACCATATTTTACGAATAAACATAAAGATGCCTTAATTTTTGTCATTATTAAACAAAAATAAACATTAATATTTAGGACTAGTGGGCGCGCGCGGCTTCGCCCGCTTTTGCACCCTTAGGGATGAATTCTAAAAAAAAACACGAAACATGTGTTCAATAAAATATTTTTAATAGTCTGAAATAATTTTTTTATTAAAATCGGTGGCGATTTAAAGATTTTTTCGTTATAAACTTACAGCCCTTATTTGAACCCTTAGGGGATGAATTCTAATAAACCATGAGACACATGTTCAATGTAATATTTTAAAGAGTCTGAATTTCGAATTTTATAAAAATAGGTGCTGTTTTAAAAAAAAATCCATACAAACTTTCAACCCCTATTTCATCCCTTTAGGGTTAAAATTTTTCAAAATCCCTTCTTAATGGATGTCCAGATTATAAAAATAAACATCTGTCCAAATTCCACGTTTCTACGCACAGCGGTTACGGCTGTGCGTGCGTCTTACCTCAGTCAGTCAGAACAAGTTCTTTAATATATATATATAGATTAACCCATGGTTGTCAATAGAAGACAACAGTCCGAGATACTAAAAAGTATAAAAAATCAACATATTCAAGATTTTTCCTTCATCATATACTCAAAACTGAATCCCCTTACGTCCACAAGAAAGATAAATTTGACGGGCTCTTTCTTCATTTAATAAAATTGGGTCGAGTGCTCTTACTACGTTCTTAACTGAAATTTGAGCGTTAATTTTTAGCATATATTTTAGCGTCATCTTATTATATTTAACCGATTTTGAAATAAATTATTTTTCAATACGTTTTTTTTTATTTGGAAACTTATTGATGTTTTATATTTTGGTCACATTGGCTTTTTTTCAAAATTTACTCATGAACGTTTATTTTGGGCAATTAGATTGATTAATTCTCCGCATATTTAAAAGTAATTTCACAACTAAATAAGCGGAATCTGAAAGTTAGAATGCACCTCTAATTCTTTTCTAAAAAAATACAGAACATAGGGAAATTGAGAGTTATTTCTTTTTCTCTTTTCTAAATTCTTGAAAATCTGGCAAGCTTTAATTTCGTCGAACCAAATTAAGTGTCAACTCAGTCGTTTGACCACCTTTTAGTTACACAACATAACGTTTACACGTTTTAATTTATAATTTTAAACTGGATTGAAAAAAAATATCTTTGTTTTGAATAAACATGGCTGTACCCCATTGTAATAGACAAGTTCTACGACTCTATAGGATAATATCTTAGGTAGTTATCCGGAAAATGGAGAACGGAAAGTTTGAACACTTTATACTTATGTTTCTACTTTTTTCTACAAACGTAAATACAGATCGGAATCAATTAATATAAAGGTTGTGTAATATAACCGAAATATTTTAAAATAATTTTCACTTTCCCACTTTAGTATATAAATTTCTGTACTCAATACACAATGTCAACAAAATTAGGCGGGAATTGAAGTCGAATAATATAACCGAAACATTTAAAAACAGTACAATAGGAGAGACGATAGGGTAACCCATAACAGTAAGTGGATTAAACAACACTTTGACCTTAATTCGATGTAAATTTCCCAACTCGTATCTAAAAGGCCATCAGTTCCATGGCATGGTTCACCGATGTATATTTCGTCAGGTAAAAATACAAGTCTCTAGGGCGGTGGAAAATCCATTATTCTAATTAGGCTTTTTATAGTAAAAAAACTGTACGTCATGGTACTATTACGTACTTTTTTATTATTTCGAAATGAAATGATAAGTTGGTATGTAGAAAAATTGGACAGACACTTCGTTCTCCACTTCGTCTACATTCGACATTGCTTATTGAGTGATGGAAGTCAACGTCGTATTTTGACTTGTCATAATGGAGAATGGTTGAGAGGTGATTGGATTACTTAAAGAAACGTGTAAATAAAATTTTTTTATTAAAAGAAAAATGAAAAATCTAAAACTATTTTATCTCCAGTTTAACTTGACGATGGATTTCTACAGTTACAGTCTATGGATTTTCTCACGTATTTTTCTGTATTAACTCATGTAAAAAAATTAAAAGTAAAATACGATACAAACCTAGCATTATCCACGTTTTTGGTGTCAGGAGGTGGAGTGCCGCTGGTGCTGGATGTAGATTTCGCGCTGAGGTCCAGGGGCTGTTCCGCGATCGTTGGTGATGAGCTGGGTGCAGCTACCTTGTCTTCGGGTAGCCTGCTGTTGGAGAGAATAAACGTTACAGAAAAATATTATTATACAGAATGGAGGCGGTCGTGGTGTGCGGCACAGTTACTGACTGAGAAACAATTTATATTCATTTTGTCACACTGTTGTCCAGTTAACAAGAAAGAGTGGTTTATAGTTCTGCATGGGAGATGTTTCGGAAAATGGGCGTTTTTGGGAACGAAGATTTTTAATAGTATATTGTCTTGTGTCTGACAGCAGCCTACCCTGTGGTATACGAGCTACAGTGTAAAGATGAAGGAATACTAATAGATATTTGGTTCTCTATATTCATCAAAATTTCGGGAAATGATTGTTATATGTTTCGATATATATGAATATGTTCTGAGCCTGAATTTTATTATTTTACAGTCGTCACCCGTTACTTTACTTGCATGGACTTTAAGATTATAAATGGAGAAGCTCGTTATTTCCCGTCGTAGGATTTTTTGTGAAATCCTCACCTAGAGAAGTACCAAATACCATTCCATTTCCACATATTAAAAATTCAGTTTTCTAAGTCGAGTAGTTGGGTCTATGTCTTAGCTGTCACGCACTCAGTAACAAAGACAAAATATTTTTTTTAATATGTACCTATGATTGAATTAAAGTAGTATGAAATTAGTGACATTTTACAGAATGCTACTATTTTTTCTATTAATAAAAGAAGAAAAATACATTTGCTCCTATAGTAACTAAGGTATACCATTATTTATATATTATTAACAATGAACATCAAAGACATTCAATATAGAAAATGAACTATCAAATTTTAATTACATCACATGTCAAGAAGGCAACTTTCTTAAAAGACAAGGAACCAAATTGAACTGTAAGATTAGACTTTTCGCCATCAAAGAACAAAAATCCTATAAAAAGTCTCATTTAGGTACCATAGTGTACATGTCTGGGCGGAATGCATTAGCCAGCCATACATCGTTGTATTTGTAATGTTAATGATACGAGTAAAGGGCGCCGTGATTATCATACGTTTACGTTACATAGGGTAGGTACGAGCCAACTACGGGAGGCAGCCCTTTTCTACCCCTTCTTATATAAATCAAAGACCCAATCCATTATACGATCGATATATCTAGACAAAAGACAATAAAAAATGTTTGTCGATAAGTTTCTATTCTTACAATGACACTCAGAGACGTTAATTAGCTTTTATTTGACGTTGGGATTTGATTTATTTGACTATATGTATTTACATATAGCCTGCCTGCTACATTGAGGCCAGTCGCAGCAGGGGCGCAAGGGTGAGAATGTAAACGCGACAAGTTGTGGATTCGATTCCCACTCGGAGAAAAAAATATTTATTATTTTCATTTCCTAGCTCTGGTAACGAGGCAAAGCGCGGCGTCCAGTTCCGCCACTCAAAACGCAATGCCTCCAGAATTCAGAAAAAGTGAGGAATGAAGTGTTTTGACAGTAGTTTCCCAGCCTTTGCTCTTGACCTTGCTATTTGCGGGATGTAGCGTGTATTTAAATTGGCTAAAAATCAGTTAAACATAAAATAAGGCGAGTTAAGGGTTAATAAATAGTCATTTGTATTTGAAATGCGTTATGTTAAATGATAAGTTATAATATAAGAATTAAACCGTATGGCATTTTTTATAATTTTAGTTAAATGGTTTAATATGTTTTTGTAATGAATCCTAGAATGCAAAAAATAAAGTTACAGATTAAACAGGTGACTCGAGAGGTAAAGAAAAAAAAATAAACACTGATTAACATAGATTTGTATTAAATCACTCTGTCCCTAATTTTTTCGTAATATAATTTATACATTGAATATTACTTACTTCCTTTGAATTTTTGTAAACGTATAATATTTAAACGTATAATTTTAAACGTGTAATATTTTTTATATCCGGGCTTTTGTCACAAAACAAAGCGCCACTTTGACTTACGCAACTTGCAATGCCTCGAAATGGGGCGGTGCGTGGGGAACGCAATGTCTCAACATTAGGTTCCCTGTTTGTCCTGCTACTTGCCAGACACCGAGTGAAGTTAATCATTTGCAAATTTTCTATGCACAAAAATTCATGAAATTCAAATTAATTTTTCAAATGTATGCTGAACCAAAACTCGCGTCCTACTTCGTCAAGGTAGTTATAAAACACAACCACTAAAACTACCCTCGTCGAACTCTACATACTAATTAGTAAAATTATATTTTATTTTTCGTTCTGAATATACTTTTTTATAAAACATCTTAAATGAAAATATTTCTGGGATAAATGATTTTTTATCTTAGGCGAAGGAGTGGAGGTGAGAGATTAATATATTAGTAATATGTAATAATAGCCCATGGTTTTTTTTATGTTATCAAAAATAGAAAAAATAATACCTTTTTTGATTTTAATATCTATTTTTATTTATTAATATTGTGCGATTTTTTTACATTTAGACCTTATATTTATATTTATATACTACATGTTTAATAATTTCTACGACTGTGCTAGTTAAACAAGGAATATCTTCTAGTGCTAAAATAAATGTAAATAGGTAAAACGCGGCGTTGAGTCCCGCTGCTCAACAAGCAATATCCCACTTGAATTCGGTGGAACATAGGGGACAAAAAGTGTCTCGATGGTAACGGAGTAATACTTGGTATCCAGATTCTCTTTGTCTACTTTGCTATGTGCTATATACAGTGTTAAACTAAAAAAAACTACAATCTATAACAAATTCTACTTAAATATTGCATGCGATCAAATATGCGATATTCAATCAAATATTCCAATGTGTTCAAGAACATGACCATATTAAGACATTTTACTTAGAAACGGAATGGGTTTTTCCGTAAACTTTGCACTTTATAATTCTGTAAACGTGTATCACTTCCTTCTATTTGTTTTATGATTGATTTTGACTCATTTCATGTTAATTAGATATTAATCAATAAACATGAAATGAATTAGACATCCATTAGAAATAATTGTATAAAAAAGGTAAAGAAATATATGTACGTATGTATTTTTTTCACTCATTGTATCTGTTGTGGTAAAAGCATTAATTAGGTTTGTCTTGATGAAAATATTGTATTCTTAACTTGGCACTGTTTTTAAATTTTCAGGCAAATTAAAATAAAGAGAAGGAAATCTTTGAATTGTCTTTGTGAAGCCTCAACAAATCTAATGTGAAAGAATCCGTTCTACTCTTTCACCTAATATCACCTGAGATATACGGACATAGCATATTATATAAACTATAGAAAGCACAATCCTGTATAAATTTACGTTTCTAATATCAAACCTACAATCTTTGTCTACAGTAGACATGACAAGAGGCAACCAGTATTTCTAACTATATAACTTAGCAGAAACGTCTCCAATGACGATACTACGTTGAATAGAATGTGTTAGACAGTCAGAGATACTGCCATGGTTTTAAATGACATACTATTATTACTAAATGTAAATTATATTATACTAGTCATCACCCGAAGCGTTGTTTACCAACAAAAGTCGACACAGTAAGACGTCAAATGTATTATTCCATTTTTCCCGTTTCCCCTCTTATTCCTCCTCTCCTACATTCTCTAACCTTAGATACTTCAGGAGGTTAAAATTGTTTATATTGAAACTAATCATCGCTCCTAACTTTCTTTGTGAGGCTTAAAATGGATTATTATGCGTTTTCCGTTTTCGTAGGAATTTCGAGGAATTCTCTTTTACTGTTCCCCTAGCCTTTCTATTTCTAACCTAGCTACATGCTAAATGACAGTCAATAAATAACGGAAGAGTTTTATTTATACCTATATTTACATATTGAAGGTTATATTTTTGATCTACATGCTTGTTTAATATAAACATAAGTATTACGAAAATCGTCGCATACAATGAAACGAGTCAAATTTAATATGATGATTGTGTGCTCTAATTCTTCACGATCCATTGTTCTTATTTTTATTTTTTTCACCTTCACTTTGTCATCTCGCATATAGAAGGAAAGGTGATTACTTAGTGTCCAGACTTAGTGTTCTTTTTTGAATTTTGCACAAATTCGAGACATTACACGTGGAATACGATACGATAATCCTCTACGTGTGAATCCATCACAAAAATCAAGATCATGTTGTTAACGGAAATTTATATATCTTCATTTTTTTCTTGCTCTAGTCTGATTAAAAAAAACGACAAATAGCGATGATTTAGTGCTTAGATAACTTAATTTATCAGTTAAGTTACGCTGAATATCTCAAACAAATATTGAGAGATATTCAGACATTCCGTGAATTTAATTTATTACAAATCTCACCACAGCAATTCAAGTTGTTTTAATTGAAGATATACATTATATAAAAAATAAACTTATTATAATCTCTTTATTTAAATCAAATACTTCCAATATACAGATAAGATAATAATAATATAATTACAACAGATAACAATTAACAGTATCTATTGTTAAAAAAACGAACGACAATTACAAAAGACAGTTGTATGTGTGAATAATTTAAATATAATGAGCGATTTCGATTAATTACAGTAACTACGATGACAAAAAAATGATTTTTCTTTGTATTTCACAGTGCAAGGTTACATCTTTCGTGACACGAGGGCGTTACGATTGTGGAATTGTGAAAAAATGCCTATAAATAGATAAAGCAATTTGTTATTACAATTTTTAAAATGTTTTACTAGACTGTAGATTGAAAATTATTTTACAAAATTTATAAATATTTAAACGTAGCGGGATTTGAATTTGCTTAGTATCATTGATAAGAATGAAAATTAGGTGACAGACACAGATTAAGTTCTGGAGTTACTTTTTTAGCTGAACTTTATTCTCAATTTTCGAAACATTACAAACATAAGAACACAAGCGAGAAAATGAAAATAATTCATTCCCCCAAATGGAAATCGAATGTGAAACCTTCATAATTCAATCAATCGAATCATCTAACAAAATACCGAAACTAAAAACAGATAAATTCATTTCAAAACAACAAATGCCGAAATCGTAAGTTTATATTTGTATTTTTATAAATATTAATACTATTATAATTAAAAGTAGTTCCTTTCTAAGCCTGTTGCTTCATCGCATCCGTCCGTCAGTCATTCTAGGATGTGGAACGAAATGCTGAATTCAATAGAGTCGCGGTGACGTATCGACAAAGCTTTTGTAGGCGTCTTGAGTATTGAAATTGTGGGGAAATAGGCTGCTTCGTAACAGTTTTTAGTTATTGTAATATTATGTTTTATTTATTATTTCGAATTATTTCCTTGTGTTTTTATATACACAAATAATCATCGCACGATACTTATCTTTAAAGATAGAAAGAAGATGTAATATCAAAATTGTAAAAATCTTTTTTGTGCACTAAGCAAACTACACGTAGCAGAGTAGGCAGAGGGAACCTAGTGTTAAGACACTCCGTTCATCACTTTCCGCCGAATTCTGGAGACATTACATTTTGAGTGGTGGAACTCAGCATCGCACTTTGCCTCGACACCAGAGCATTTATAATAATTAATATACTCAAAATAGAAAAAAAACCATAATAAATAATATTCAAATTGTCATACACCTTAAACATAGAATCTCTATATAAAAAAAAACCACACAATAGCCCAGCTAGGTACCAAACACGTCGATATTCCAGTTTAGTTGGCAGATGTAGCGCGTTACGTGAACACTACGAGTAGACGCCGTGATACGACGACAAAAGCGCACATTGTTGTTTTGACTATTGAAATTATTTGATATACACCACACAACAACAGTACCAACGCTACTGTTGTTGTGTTTTGTGTAAGCGGTAGATGCTTGTAAGCGTTTTTGTGTTCAAAGTTTCTGTTAGTTTGAAATTAAAAACAAATTATTTTGATGCAATAAAGTAATTCTGTATAATTTTTTTTTAGGTTCTCACTGTAATTCACATTTAGCAGGGTAGGTAGAGGAAACCTAGGGTTGAAACACTCCTCGTTCCTCACGCTCCGTTATTCGGAGACATTACGTGTTGTGTAGCAAAACTCAACGCCGGATTTTGTCTCGCTACTAGAGCGAAAAAATATTCATTAATTTGCACTAGTATTACACATTTTGAATGAAACTCTTTAACCTCATCAACCCTGTATATTTAGTTCCTAAACATTCACCTCAGTCCAAAGGTGGCATCCGTCTGTCAGTTTTACCCGTAGAGTACATTAGTAATGCAATGTTTTCAAAACGTTAGGATTCCAAAAATGTATAATACTAAATACACAGTTAATCCGGCTTAAGAGTTTGAATTAAAAAGTAAAATAAAAAAATGCCTTCTTGCTGTATCCGGTAGAGGGAAACTAGTGTTAAGACACTCCGTTCGCTGAGTAGCGGAACTTAACCATGGGTTCCCTCTGCCTACCCTGCTACGGGTACAGGAAAAAAACGTGAAACAAGTTTTTTTTCTTATTATCTTTATTAATATAAAGAATTTTAATAACCATTAATGATTATTTTTTTATATTAACATACATATACTTTCAGTTTTAATTCTTTTTATCCAGAGGGTGCCCTGACTAATATCTGTCCGATATTTGTTCTTGGGCATACGGGTACGCGACCCCGGATCCTCGAGCTACCACTTGTTATAACCTCCGTCCAGTCCATAAAAGTGGTGTCCCCTTCTTTTAATCTCTTCCTTTTTCCTACCCTCTCCTTCTACCCATCCTTCCCCCTTTTTCTATCTATCCTACTCCTCTCCCCAGGTTTCTTCCCACAAAGGGTTTTGGAGGTCAGATGGCAGTCGCTCCATTTAAAAACCGCCATACGCCGCTACAATGGAACGTTTAAATGAAAAACTGGGTACGGCTAGGGCGTCGCCGCTAAACGACGCGCAGGCACATCGCCCTACACCTGCGATAAGTGGGCAAGGGCTACCGTGTCAAGTACGGGCACGGCTAAAGACGCGAGTACCCAGAAGGAAACTCCGCTTTGCAACTTGGAATATTGGCTCTCTAACCGGACGATGCAGGGAACTCGCAGATGTACTCATGAGACGTCGGGTCCAGTGTGCTTTCCTCCAGGAAACTCGCTGGAAGGGCAATAAGTCTCGTAACATCGGACAGGGTTACCGGCTTATATACACTGGGTCACCTTCGGGTAGAAACGGGGTGGCGGTAGTGCTTTCTGAAGAGCTTCAGAATGGGCTCCTTGAAGTTGACCGTTGCTGCGACCGCTTGATGCGAGTAAGGGTACTGATTGAGGGCGTTACCACAAACTTAATCAGTGCCTATGCTCCCCAGGCGGGATGTAGCGCGTCCGAAAAGGAGACATTCTGGGAGCAGTATGAAGAAGTGCTACTTGCTATACCGTCTACCGAAGTGGTCTTAGTTGGGGGGGACTTGAACGGTCACGTTGGTAAGGCTGCTGAGCCGTATGAACGTGTTCACGGGGGTTTTGGGCACGGTCTTCGCAATACAGAGGGAGAAAACATTCTGAGAACCTGTATTGCGTCGGATCTGGCCGTCGTGAATACGTTCTTCCAAAAGAATCCTCAGCACCTTATCACGTATAAGAGTGGGTCCCACTCAACTCAAATAGACTACTTATTGACCAGACGGTGTCATATGGGCAGGGTAACTAACTGTAAGGTCATTCCAGGCGAAAGCCTAACAGCCCAACATCGTCTTCTTGTCATGGACTTTACCGTCACTCCGAAGAAGAAAGTAGCCGAGAAACGTAGGCCTCGGATTAAGTGGTGGTTGCTGAATGGACCGATGCAAACCGACTTCCTGGCAGAGGTGAAAAGTCATAATCTTTCGACCAACACCGAGACTGCTCAGGAGGCTTGGGATCGAGCTCAGTCGGCAATCATTGCGGCGGGCAAGCGAGTTCTTGGCCTTTCTAGGGGAGGACGTGTCATCGACAGGGAGACATGGTGGTGGAATGACGAGGTGCAGGAGGTGACTCGTGAAAAGAAGGATGCTTTTAAGAAGTGGCAGCAATCCAACTCTCCTGAAGACAGACTGGAGTACATAGTAGCTAAACGTGCCTGTAAAAGAGCTGTAGCCAGAGCCCGCAGTGAAAGTTTGTCACCATTATATGATAAGCTTGAAACTGTGGAGGGGCAGAAGTTCATTTACAAACTGGCACGTTCCCGGGATAAAGCGACGCAAGATATCGCAAAATGTCTTTGCGTCAGAGATTCCCAGGGCACGCTGCTCTGTAGTCATGCCTCTGTGAAGGAGAGGTGGAGAAGCTACTTTCAGGAGTTGCTGAATACTCAGCACCCATGCAGTCTTCATCACGACCCACCCCCTAACCTCGGACTTATTGCCCCGATAACCCTTGACGAAACTCGTAATTGCCTTCGACGCATGAAGAACGGAAAAGCGGTGGGACCTGACGACATTCCGATCGAAGCGTGGAAATCGTTGGGCTCTCTTGGTGTGCTCGTGCTTACTGCCCTTTTTAACCATATCTTGAACACTGGAAAGATGCCACACCAGTGGCGGCTTAGCTTTATTACCCCTATTTACAAGGGAAGGGGCAGTGTTCAAGATTGTGGTAGTTATAGGGGCATTAAGCTTATGAGTCATACCATGAAGCTCTTCGAGCGCATGATCGACCTCAGGCTCCGCCGCGAGTGTACTATCTCTGAGTCTCAATATGGATTTCAGCCAGGATCGGGCACTATGGACGCCGTTTTCGCCCTCAGAACATTGATGGAGGCATACAGGGAAAAAAGGAGAGCTCTGCATGTGGCCTTTTTAGATCTGCAGAAGGCCTTTGACTGTGTGCCTCGTCAGTGCATCTGGTGGGCATTGCGATCCAAAGGGATCCCTGAGGCCTATATTGAGATTATCAGAGACATGTACCACGATTCTGCTTCTATGGTTAGGACTGCTGTTGGCGATACTAAACCCTTCCACATTACAGTAGGGGTTCACCAGGGCTCGGCTCTTAGTCCGTTCTTATTCAATGTGGTGCTCGATACTGTCTCGGCTCACATCCAAGACCAGCCTCCATGGCTGATGATGTATGCCGATGATATAGCACTCATTGATGAGAACCGACTGATGCTGGAGCGTAAATTGAACCTGTGGAAGGGTACGCTTGAGAACGGCGGTCTTAAACTTAACGTGTCGAAGACCGAGTACATGGCTTGCGGGAGCCCGGACTCGAGCACTATCCTTATAGGTCCTGAACCAGCCGTTAAGTCGGAAAAGTTCAGGTACCTTGGATCCGTTATGCACGAGTCTGGAGGCATCGATCACGATGTCTATAGCCGGATAAGCGCTGCTTGGGCCAAATGGCGGGAGGTCACTGGTGTGGTCTGCGACCGCAGGATACCGCCCAAACTTAAGGGTCTGATATACAAGAGCATCATCCGACCGGTTCTTTTATACGGCAGCGAATGTTGGCCGGCACTATCTCGGCACACTCAGGAGCTTCATGTCACGGAAATAAAGATGCTGAGGTGGATGTGCGGCGTAACGCGGTCTGACCGCATACGCAACACATTCATTCGAGGTAGTCTTGGAGTCCGTGACGTAGCGGATAAGCTCCAAGAGCGTCGCCTGAGATGGTTTGGTCACGTTACGCGCCGGCCTGAGAACTATGTCGGATGCAAGTGCCTTGCTATGTCAGTCCCTGGAGTGAGACCTCTCGGACGCCCAAGGAAGCGCTGGTTGGATGTCGTGAAGCAGGACATGAGAGCCAATGGTCTAACCACCGAGGACGCTAAAGACCGTGCAAAGTGGAGTAGGTTGAGCAGGAAGGCAGACCCTGGCAAATAGCCGGGATTAATGCCAGGAAGAAGAAGACATATACTTTCAGTTTATGTCGCAGTCAAATTCAATTATAAATATATAATTTTCAAAAGGTATCATAGCGTTATCTCATGTTAAAAAAATTACACACACTATATTCATATTACTGAGAAAACAATGAAAATTTTCAATCGCTTCAGCAATATGAGCGTGAAAATTATAAAATAATATGTTCGACGTTCTTAAATACCATAAAAGTTTTAGATATATTTTTAGATTGGTTTAATTTAATGGTATGCTTTTTTGAATTTGTAAATATTAGAAATTATTTTATATTACGGAATAATAAATATGTTTTACACCGGTTGCGGTGATATAAGTAAATATGTATATCAGATTTACAGGTAGTCAGAGGGAGCATAGTGGTAAGACACTACATACCTCACTTTCTGCCATACTATTAGGACATTAACTGACCAAACAAAAAAGCTGAGCTTATCTTATCTTGTTACTAAAGCAAGCAAATGAAAATAATTCATTCCTTCTCCAATAATAAATTCCCCCGAGTGGAAGCGAACTCCTGACCGTCGTGATTACAGTTAGACACTGTTTGTTGCTGGCATCACACACATAAGAAACCTTAAACAAATAAACTGGCACATTGCTTTTTAAAAAACATTTAAATCTCTAAATCCTAAACTCTTGGTACCGTGATTAAAATTCCGTTAAACTTCAAAATTCATCTCCGCAACGAAAGATTGTCGGCGCAGCATCCGTTCAGATGCTTCTTGAGATGAAAGCGTTACGTTGACGTGACGCGTCTTTTATAGAGGGATTTATGTTGTTTTGAAATGCTTGGGAGGTTGTAATGAAAAGTTTAGCTGTTTTTAAGATTATGAGATAAGACGATGTTATCTATGTGTAGATTTGAATATGGTAGTATTATTATTTGAAAATTAATTTAAGTACTAAAATATAATATTAAGCAACTTACTACTTTAAGCTAAGTTATACAATGTGAATAGTTCTGTAAAAACTGTATGATTTTTTTTGTTGCTTCCACTTCTCTGTATCCCTCATATAGCATGGTAGGAAGGGAACCTAGTATTAAGACACTCCGTTCCTCAGGAAATAATATAATAAGAAGATTTCTTAGCTAGAGGGATCCCGGTGCTTTTTACGTGACCTTTCTCCAATATTATGCTTACTATGTTCTCGAAGGTCCATCGAGGTCTCCCTCTGCCTCTTTTACCATGTTATTAGTCATAATAATAATAATAAAAAAATTGTTTCATATATTTTTCATATGAAATCGAAAAGTTATTAAAAGTTCGTTTCTTTCTCACGTACGACCTAAGAGTAAGATTGCAAGCTGAATATCCGTTCTATATACTGCAGGTACATACTCTATCATACATCTCTCATGTATTGATACGAGATATGACTTTGATATTAACATGTGTTCAGGACGCGTTTAATGTGTTTGAAATGTAATTTTGTTTATGAAAATTGCAATAAAAAATCCTTTTGATGTTTTTTTTAGATTTACGCTGTATCTCGCACATAGTAGGATATGCATGAGGGAACCTGGGAACTAATGTTAAGACACTCCGTTCCCCTTAAAACACTTCCGTTACCCACTTTTTGATGAATTCTGAAGCGTACCTGTAGCGCGGTGTTAAGTTCTACCTCTCGTTGTTTTAAAAATTTGGTGTGTGTGAAAAGTGGCTTTTACTTGCAGTTAAGCCAAATTATCAAATGCGTCACACATTCTAAGTGCGCAAGTCTAATTAGAATTAGAAACTGAGATTAGGGCTTGCGAACAAACTAACTTGTCCGCTTTATAATATTAAATTAAGTTTTTAAAAACATTTAAATATATTTTAAAGTTAGAACTATAAATCGAAAATTTCAGAGAGCCCCAAATATTATTCAGAAAGTTCGAAGTACATAAATCCGTTTCGTGAGCAGCCACTTTAAATTATGTACACGTGAAAAATTTCATAACGCGTTGTTATTGTGTGTTGGTACTACAAAGGATGTTAGGGTTACTTAGGTTTTAATTTGTTTTTTCTTATATATTATGTTTTTATAACTACTATTAGTAGGTAATATAGTCACATTGTATTTAATAGGAAAGATGCTAGAGAAATAATTACAAAGCTCACCGAGGCAGCCACGACACATCGGCCGTACTGTAGTGGCCGCCCCACTGATGTCTGTAAAGGTTTGGTTTTCAGATTTTTTACTTTAATTTCCTTGCTCTCGTAAAAAGGCAAAGGGCAGCGTTGAGTTCCGCACACAGAGTTCACGTAATATTTCTAAATTTGAACGGAAAGTGAGGACACCAAGAAAAAAAATGATCATCATCATTACAAAAAATATATGTAATGTATGAGAACAATAAAATAAAATAAATAATCTAACGATAAAAACAGTTCAAAGAGACGATGCAATAATACTCGATTCACAAAACAAAAATCCGTAATATATCTAAAATAAAGCAAGGTTGCATATTTAGTTGGATTTGTTATTCAAATGAGCTGGGTGCCTATTGTTTGTATACAAGTAGGTCAGTAATTAGAATGACAGTGAATTTACTTTGCGTCCAAGTTTTTGGGTCACTACATATACTGCAGGTGCATATGACGCGGCCGTTTGAATACTTTTGTTTGGATACTAATGTAATTGATGCTAGAAGCTTATGGACTAGAGTGGCTACTTTGTTAGCATTCATTTTTCATTTGATCATTTTTACTCTTGTTCTGTGGCTTAAAACGAAAAATTAGAAACATTGTTCTTTATTCTGAAAGTTTTTAAAGATTTGCACGGCCAGACCTGTCGATATAAGATTATTTTATACTGCATTATCATAAATGCATTGGTTGATAATGTTGATAATTGTTGTAAGTTTATTTTTCTTTTACATGAATCAAGTTACATTAAAATGTCAGTACTGTCAGTCCTATAAGAAGCTATCACCGTCTCGGAAGTCAGTCCTGACTTTCAACCTTTTATATAAAAATAAAAAAAAGCAAAATTTTAAAATGTTTTCACAACTCCCTTAATATGTGGAGCCAAGTTACATAATGTTGGATTGAAATAGAAATTCCAAGGTTGGTATAAATCAAATATCATTGATAAACTGTGTATATTGAGACCTAGCATTGTTTGTATGTATGTGTCCTACATATTGATGATGTTCTTGAATTTATTTGTTATGTTACTATCTAGAATTTTTGTACCATTACACTAGTGCCTTTAGGGATTTTGTAGCTCTCTCTGTATATTCACAATGTGAAAATAATGAGAATCATGTAAAACTTTTAAGATTTGATTTGATTTTAATCTGTGGTAAATAAAGATTTTATTTATTAATAATTGTCCCATGAAATATACAGATAAAATAAAAACCTGTCAAAATATAACAATTATAGCCAATGGCGAAACAAATGTCCAATTTCCAAACCACCGCTGGTTAGTGCTCCTATGTAACATGTATTATTCATTTTCGTCATTTTTACTGCAGTTAGTACAAAAAATAGTATGGATAATTGTGACAAAACATATCGTCATTTTAGATAAGAACATCAATGAGACATTATTGAATGGGGAAAGCACACGGAAAAAAAAATATTTCATTTCCCTATTGTAGCGAGACAAAGCGAGCGAGCGGCGTTAAGATCCGCTATTCACCAAAAACAAGAATTGACTGTACACTCTCACAAAAAGCGAGATTCACGTGAAAATAAAAACGCAAATACGCATGATCCGTGCGCATATTTACATACGGGATTCGATATAATGGCCTCTACAGTCCTAATATAATTCGTAATGCATTTGTAAATTTATTCAGTTCGACATCGAGGACGCGTGTTACATAAAATGTTAACAAGGCGCATCTCAGAGCGAAGGTTGATATGAAAATTGAGATATGGTTGGCAATTTAATGTGATTATTCGTAAATATTGTATTTTATTTTCCACTATCTTTTTCACATCTTCTCTCTACATGGGTAGATAGTGAAAAAGAAATAATAATGGAGAACAAGCAGTGTCCCGAAAATTAGGCGGTATAGTGGAAACGGAGTATCTTATAATAACACTAGATTCTGTCCACCATACAAAAAACAATTCCTTCTACACTTTATGTATACATTATATGTATACATTTCACTTTTATAAGTTTTCTACGATATGAACAGTGCCAAAGGCAAAGAGCAGTATTGAGTTCCGTCACTCAACGAGCAATGCCTCCGAAATTCGACGGAAAGTAACGAATGGAGTGTCTTAACACTAGGTTCCTTCTGCTTACCCTGCTGTGTGCAGGATACAGAGTGAAACTGATTTGATTTTTTGGTAAACAGTACTGATATAAAATGTTATAAGTGTTACGGGATGTTTACATTATTAATATAACATATAATTTTACATATTTCTTTTTAAATCCCAAACATATGAAATACCTATGAAATAATAAATATTTTCCATAATTTTAATAATTAAAAGCAGCTTTACTTTTTTACCGCTTAGCAGGTTATTAGGCAAAGGGACCTAGTATTAATATATTGTTTCTCAACTATCGGAACATTGCAGTTCAGTGTTCAGTTCAGTTGCGGAATTCAACGCCGCGCTTTGTTTACCAAAGTGGGAAAATAAAAATGGAAACATTCAAAACCATATTATTTCTAGATATATTATCCCACTTCGCCACAACGGTATCTAAACTCTATAATAAAAACAAAATTACTCAGTTTCTTGCTCCTAGAGCAACTTTTAATCTTAGGGTTTTAAGCCGCATAATGAATAATTACTCAGTCGAGTCACTTGATCATATTTGAGGCTTATAGAAACCGGTTGAAGTAAAACCGCGTTAAGAAACTAGTTTGTTTGTCGTTTGAGTGACAAATGGCGTTTCAAGGATTTATTTATATTCATGGGAACCAAGACATTGCCTTTATATGATCACTAGGTTTTGCTTGTAGCTTTTACCGCGTAGTTTTAATTTAAATAACGAAGAGTTTTATATGAAATATGACAAATTCAACAGATATAGGGGGTTACATAGAGTTCTAACTCTTAATGTAATGTAACATAATATAATGTAATGCCTACAGCCTTCTTCCATAAATGGATTATTTATTACATTTTTCGAGTTCAACTAGTTAGATTCTTTTTTTTAACTTTAATTGATACTTAGCTTTGTATAGCATTTTTATGCTATTTCATATAAAAATTAAATTGAACTCTTAACTTATCAGAGAGGATGATCGGAGATGCCAGTCGTGGCGCAGGGGCACAAACATGCGACTGTAAACGCAACAGGTTCTAAATTCGATTCCCACTTGAAGTAAATGCAAAAAGGTGAAATATTAAATAATTTCATTCCTTTCTCCTTATAGGGCTGGGCCAACCCCGCTAAATGCGGACATAGCATAAAGCTGAAAAAGAGAAAAGTAAAGATATCTGATATATAGACAGACGCTTATATTTTATAAATAACCAATTCTTTAAGATTTTTCAACTTTAAATTAAATTGTGTATGGTATTAACTATACTACAAGGAAGTGTAGTAGTAAGTTAATTACCTAAGGACATATTATTGTTTGAATTATGGTTTCTTTGTTTAAATACGTTTATATAAAACTAAATTAGAAGCCAAGATTTAAATCATTCTTGTAAGTACAAATTCTTTTTTCTATTTACCTTTACTGGGAGTTTGCCAAAAAAAAATCATACAGTATACATTGAGGCAGGCAGTGAGGGTGCAGTGATGGTAAACGCGAGTTCAATTTCCACTGCAGAAATTAATTAATTGTAATTTTCTTGCTTTGATAACAAAGAAAGCGTTGAGTTCCTCCCACTCTCTAGACACGCAATGTCTCGAAAATTGTAAGAAAATTGTAACTTAATATTGGGTTCCCTTTACCCTCCCTCCTATTATATGCGGAATACAGCGTAAAAGTAAAAACAAAGCCAACAAAGCCAACAGGTAACTCCAATTACAATTAGAACAACTAAATAATTAATACAATCGATTCAATACCGTCCTCTTGATATTTGAGTCAATGCCGTTAGAACGGTCTGTTTCTGAATACTGAACTATTTCGCTAAAGCCACACTTTAGTCTATAAATTATGTAAGAACCTTGTAAATTGTGAATACATAAAGATGTCGTTTAATTTATTTGTTTTGATCTTATCTGCAAATGTTTTATATTGACGTTGCTGTTTGAATACTTTATGAATATGACTAGCTTCCGCCCGTGGCTTTGTCTGAGTTGGTTAGTAATGAATAGTTAATATTTTGATAGAAATAACCAGCAAAGTAGTTTTAGTTAGCTACTGCGGAGCTCAAGTCAGAAATAAATCATAATAATGTGAGTAAAGAATGTTTTAAGTGAAATTCTTTAAGCAAATGGTCACGGGTAGACCACGGATAGCTGCAAAGTGCACGAATGTCGAACTTCCAAATATACACATTTTTAAATATACGTACGCAATTAATCAGGTTAAAGATATTTATTTAAAATATGCGAAAATTTATCACATTTTTTTCTCAAGAATAATAGCCATTCCTAGGTTTTTTTTACACTTTCAAGTATTGGCCGTGTGTTGCCTGTAAGTAATCAATACAATTTACTTTTTTTACATATAGATAGAGTGGTCGCCCACAACTTTCATTGGGATGGCTTTCAAGACGTTAAATAGAAAAATCCGCTATTTCCCACTCTCGTAGGAATTTCAAGAAATTCTTTAAATACTCCCCTATACTTCCCAACTGACATGGCCACTCCAACTGCCGATAAGTTCAGTAGTTTCTTTTGTCAGCTCAGTAACGGAATGAGAATTTTACACATTGAAAATAACAAAATAATACGGTACTCACCTATCAACCTGCCTCGGCCGCATCATCCACGCCGGGGGTAGTAGGCCGGTGCCGAGAGCCGCAAGAGCCGCGATCATCTGCTGGAACTAGGGACATAGTGTAATGTGTTAATTATCAAAGACAAAGATTGTAGTGTTAAGTCACTCCGTTGTTTATTTTCCACCAAAATGGAATTTTAATGCAATAATTACGAAATCGAATTCCCTTTCACCGCGTTAATAGTAAAATCACCGCGTTAATAGTAAAATTGACACACAAGAAACGATGGTCTCTAGCATATTATTATTAATATAATCAATCCCCAATTCTTTAAATTATATATTTTTTTCTAACTTCATACTGTATCCCGCACATAGGAGAGTGGGCAGAGGGAACCTGGGAGGCTTATGAGTGGCGGAACTCAACGCCTCACTTTTCCTTGTTGTCAGAGCGAGAAAACATTAAATATTTCATTTCTTCGAGTGGAAAGCGAAATCGCCATCGTCGCATTTAAAGTCCGATGATTTTCTACCCAGAAACATTGTATTTATTTGAATATATGCCAACTATTGCATTTTGGTGTACTTTTTTATTTTACTAGACTTCACTTGGTTTCGCCATCTTTTATTTCACTTCGCTTTAGCTTAGTGCATTACTTATGGCTTTGGAGCATGCGAGTGATTTTTTATTTTAGTTTTACTAATTATCAGTGGACAGACTGTGTATTTGATTATTATTATACTCTTAAGAAGTTAAATTTTAAAATGAAACTTTCATATTCTTTTATTGGCTTTTATTGAGTAACGGAGCTCAACGCCGCACCGCATATGCCTTACTAAAGTAAAAAAAATAAACATAATAACGCAAATACCTACCAATATTTTATTTACAATCCAAAATATCAATAATAGGTTTTACTTACAGATGAGTTGATTATTTTTAATTTTTATTTTCTTTAATTAAGGACTTGAGATAAAATACATAAAAAGCTAAATAAATTAAAAGCGTACCGTGACTATAGTTAAAACTCGCAGAGGCAATTATAACAGTATTTTTTTAGTTAGTTAAAAATTTCAAATCAATTAATTATTTCATAACTTTTATATTCATTCTTTTAAAAATAAAATAAAATTATTTTTTTTAAATTATATTTCTTAATTAATATTTATTTAAAATTAAAAAGGAAAAAGTAATCTTAAAATAGAAGAATCTATTAATTTGATATAATAATTTGACTTCAAATAAAAAAAAAACAATTTTATGTTGTTTGTTTTTCTATTAATTTATATTTTCTTTTTTTTAATTTACCTTTATGAATTAAATAATTGTAAACATATCAGAAAAGATATTAAATAATTTTGACGTAAATATACCTAAATTAACATTTTTCCTTTTTCAGCATTGCACCTATTCTGTATCTATACGGATTATTAATGTCCCTCTGACGACATCAGAAGATTTGACTCACTTTTTTTATTTTATTCGAAAACAATGTCTTGTACATGACCAAAAACAGAATATTTTAAATGGTTAATCAGATAAAATTTAGTGTCAATACACACCGTTTTGCTTTTCTCCCGAATTTGAGACAATATGTTGAGTGGCGGAACTTTCAATAACTCATTTCTTGTTTCTACTTTACCTGTGCGATCGCCTGCGGGTTCTGCCCCTGTAGCTGCAGCTGCAGTAGGTGCTGCAACAGCGGCGGCCCCGCGGGGCTCTTCGCCCCCGACACCGAGCTGCTGTCTGATTCCGATGCTGGACTCTGGAACAATACAATGTAGTGTTAAGATCCAATTGGTTAGTGATAAAATTTGGTTAGTGATCTCAAACATTCCCTAAGAACCCTACAATTTATATCACAAATTTCTGCGTTCTACATCGAGTAGTGCGGGCTGTCATTGTAGCGGAAGAGTTTCATATATACATAAAAATATGTATTTTTATTTCCATAAGCAAAATGACAAACGTTTTCTTTATTAAATAAATACCTGCTTGTGGAGCAATCAATTAACGTAGAATCCAGATATCACTATGCTGTTTTTGAGTAAACAAAAAAAAGACCAATCTTTTCTTGCAGTTTTGTTACATATTTAAACCAACAACATTATTTGTTATTTCAATGCTTATTCAAAACATCAATTTTAATACAACACGATTTTCCTTACATATAGAATTGTCAATTTTCCGGTATTTTAGTTGTAGTTAATCAATATCAACGAGGATAATGCGTAATGAACATGTATTTTGCAAGCCATTAACTTAGATATATGTAAAATGTATGTGATTACGTTTATTGACTAGTTGTCTTCTGTAACTTTGTTTACGTAAAATGGAAATCCTGTTTTTTCATTTCCGTTGGAATTAGGAGAAATTTCTTGGTACTCCCCTACACTCTCTAATCTTTTTAAGTCTATTAGTTTTGCCTATGCTAAAAGCTACTGGAGAAAAACAGAATAGTTTTATATATATATAGATTGATTGAAAGCCACATAGTTAGCTTATTGGTAAGTATCTATTAAGCCAAAGTTCGATTTCCATTCGAAATATATAATTACAAATTTGTGTTCATTAATTATTTTATCACCATAAAATAGTACGTATTATACTACTTATAGAAACTTACGTTATAACTACTTTATACGAATATAATAATGATAGTGTCTTTCTTAAATTTCAACACGCAATGCCTCGAAAATTGGGAAATGGCCAAAATGGAAAATGAAATTTTTTAATACAAATTTTCCTTTGCCTATAATATAAAAATATATTGAATTTATTATATATTTATGAGGCCGGTCGTGGCGCAGCGGCACAAAGTCTGACTGTAAACCGATTCGTTGTGGGTTCGATCCTCACTCGAGGAGATGAAATATTTACTTAAATTTATATTTCCATTTCTTCGCTCTGGTGTCGAGGCAAAGCGCGGCGTTGAGTTCTGCCACTTAACACGCAATGCGTCCGGAATTCGGCAGAAAGTGGGGAACGGAGTGTCATTCACTACGTTCCCTCTACCTACCCTGCAGTGTGCGGGATACAGCGTGAAGCTGTTTTAATTACTTATATATTTTGAAAATATTCATAAATATTTACAGACTTTGTAAGATATTGGGTACTGCCTTCTAGCAGTGTTAAATGAACAGAAAGTGGAATACAGTGTAAAACATAACTCACTACCTACTCCATAAAATGCATATTTTACATAATAAACCATTTTCCTTTAAAAATAATTACAATAAAAAATAAAACTTCGCAAGTTTCTTAGAAAAACTACAAGATTAATGGATTATATTACAAAGCAAATAATATTTTGCCTATAGAGCTAATTTCCGAGAATCCGATCCCCACTTCCTGTCTAATTTCAATACATTACGTTTGAGTTACGGAACTTAACGCCGCGCTCTAACTTAACAAACAGCAAAAAGAAAAATAAAATGTGAATAACGACAAAATTATGCGTTTTGTAAATAATGAAACTTAAATGTAAATGTAACATTTCAAATATATAGAATAAATTTGATTAGAAAAATGCTTATTCAACATGCAACGTCATAACGTTAATTACTTGGTTGGGTTCCATTTCAAATTTATTTTCAGTCAAAAATACAGTAGTCAAAAGGTTTATAGTGTAGTTCGTTGCGACAGTTCTAAGTTCAAATTTAGATGAATATTAGTCATCAATATTTATATACATTCAATACAAGCTGTAATTAGGTACAGCTTGTCTCTCTGTAACGCGAAGAGCATCATTACCAAATACTAAGTTATCTAGACATAAGTCCAATATTGCGTAAAGTTCTATCGCTCATCACGCCTATCTTAAGAGAGTAAGAAAAGAATGTAATGATTAAAATGCATTGTTTTAATGCTATTGTATTGAAAATACAACTAAATTGTTATAATTTTTATGTTATTTAAAATTCGATTGGTAACTTGACTGGTACATATATAAAAAGCAATTTTAATTATGAAATAACCTACAGAATTTACATAAAAATCTTTCACCATTTCCCTTTAAAAAAAAATAAAACAATTCAGCTCTGCTCTTCGAGTGAAGTGCCATTCTTTGTGTTTTCATACATTCACAGCTTGATATTTAGAGTTAACATTCCCACTGTACCGAAAGATACGCAGAAAGAGGATTTTCGTTTTCCTATTTCATGAGGCTAACAATGACTAATTTTTTCTATTGTTACCGCATTGTTGTTCCGCGTATTTATTTTTTTTTACAAAAAATGTCTAAACTTTAACAAGAGATACATTAGACCGCCACATTACGAGGGTACATACGCTAAAATTTTCATTACGCTTAGAAACTAACATAAAATAACAAGGCATTTTTTATCTATCTCCCTACAGACTTACTCATTTGCTAAACGGACAAAGCCGCGTGGTACAACTTGTTTTAATATTCTTTTGAAGGTCTTTTGATGTAAGTTCTTTTGTCATCCACACCATCAAAAAAATGTCTAATCCATCCATCTATGTGGTACATAAAAAAACCATTGTTCTCTAACGAACGGCGTTAATAAAAAATACTATTCTATTGCCCATTACCGGTTCCCACGACGCCATGTTTGCGGATCCTCGCTCGCGATTGGTCGAACATGAGTTTAGAATTAGAACCCCACCATTTGGCGAGTAAATTATGTAGTTTTTTTTTCATCAAATAATGGCAACGGCAAGGGAGCAGCTGTTCTGCCTACAAAGGAGTTAGAAAAAAAATATTTGATTACTTTTTTATTCTATATAGTTTTTATTTAATAAATTACCTATTAGTTTGTTTTGAAGACTTAATTTTTTTATGTGGCTGTTTAATTGTTTACTTTGGTCATTAAACGTAAATGTGTTTTAAAATGCTTATATGAAAATGTCTAATATTTTTTTTAATATTCAATAAAAAAAATAATTATATTTATTATTAGATCTCATTTACTGTAGGTATACAAATATCGAATTAAAAACGAAATATGGCTTGACAACGTATTTTTAGCTATAAATTATTTAAATTTATTTCTAATAGAATTTAAATATAACTAGGAAAATATTAAGTAAATATAAAATAATTTATATAATATTTTTTTCAGCTTTACGCTATATCCCGTAGGTTGCTCCAATACGTGCGGGATATATTCTCGACGCATTGCATGTTGAGTGGCCGAACTCAACGCAGTACTTTGTCTCAAGAGAACAAAAAAAATCCTCCTCCTCGTTAACTCTTAAAAAATATTTTAATAATCATAATAATTTTAAATTACTTCTAAGTAGTACAATAAAAAATAATTATACTGCAGGAACTAAATATTCTATCTATTTCATTACTAACTTAACTACAAAACTATAATCTACACAATTAAAAACTAAACCTACAAAATTAAAAAAACTAAATATTCTACTTTATACTTATTTAAATATTTTCTAGTTCTTTCACAAAGTATTGGCTAGTACTTTAGTATGTCATGTAATATATACTTATCCATTTGACATTTTTCTACATAAAAAAATATATATTCACAATTCTTATTTAAAATGGCAACACTTTTTAAAATTTCTTTTATTTATTTGATGGAAAAACGAACTATTCTATAATCAATACAAAGCTACCTAAATAAAAGTTTATTTTCAACATATCTACATTTCAGTAATAGTTATAATAAATATATAATAATACAAAAAATATTATTTAAAACGAATTATTGAAGTAAATTATTAAGTATTGGTCATTGAACTCAACTATATTAGTTTAGTTTTCACACTTGATTAATTCTTTTTAATTGTGTCTATGTTTTTGTCGCAGCAATAGAAGATCGTTAGCGATATATCATTAAAGTAAAATAAATACTAAAAGTAAAAGACGGAAATATATAATAATAAAATATTATTTTATTAGATTTTTTATTTATTTCTTGATTCTTTTCTAGAATTTCGCCTTAAGTGTATTTTATAAATTTTATAGCATCCATTTATATAAATAGTTTTTTGTTAACTTATATATTTTGCGTACTTAACTTACAAAAAGTTTTTAATTGAAAGCTTAAATTTTTAATTTCCATGCATGCATTTTCATGCTTGTTTTTGTTTTTTTTTAGCTTCTTATCTTTTGCATGTGGTGCTCTATATGATAGATAAAACTTAAGTGTTATTATATATTTTTAGCTTCATGCTATATCCCCAACATAACAGTTTAAGTAGAAGGGACCTGGGAACCTAGTGATCAGATACTCTCTTCACACTTCTTCCGTGCCCTTCTGAATTCAATCATGAGGCATTGCGTGTTATGTGACGGAACTTAACGCCGCGCTTTATCTCGTTACCAGAGATCATCAGATAGCAATAAACGAACTGACTGATATCAATTGTAAACATCATTATCATCACTATATGTAATTAATACTTATGAGCTAAAACACTTTGTTCTCTAGTTTTTATATTTTCTTTATTAGTTTTACATCTCCTACACAAAGTATGTACTGTCTCAAATAAGAGTTAAGTGTTACGACACTCCGTTCTAGTCTCCCTTTATGTTTTTATGTTTATAAAAAAATGCATATTAAAAAATATTTTTTTCAAATAAAAATAGGCAAAGAAATTGTTTGTATCACAATCTAGTTAGAAATTCCTCTGATTGTTAGTTATGAAGCTACTATTACAGTAACTACTTCAGTTAAGTGGCGGTCATTCATGCCGTTAAAGTAATTATTTTTTATGCTTCAAGAAAGACAAACTTTTTTATTTTTTGTTTATTTCTTTTTATGTACATGTATGCATTAATGTTTACTTTGTTTTAAGTTAAAATAGGGTAAATCTTTTGGGGTTGTTTATTTTTTTAGTCTGATACATTTAATTTGGTTTTGTAATAAAGCTAGTTAAGCTAAGGCATTAATATGTTAAAATTCATATTTTACTGAGTGACAGACAGTCAAGGCACATCCGAAAATATGTGGCGTAGAACGCTGAAATTTGCCATATAAGTAGGTTAGTGAGTGAATGATTTCTTAAAATTTCTGTGGGAATGGAAGAAAGTAGGTTTTTTCATTAATATCTTAATTATGCGCCAAAGAAAGTTGTGGGCGGCGATTTGTACAACGTACCTATAATTTATAGGATTTTCAGACATGTCAGTTTTATAAAATTACAATCACTATTAATTATAAAGTGAGACATCTTTATAAAATAAATTAAATAATTTTAATATTTTATTGATATTTTATACACTGTACGGCATCAAACTCTTAATCTATTTAATTTAGTTTTAAAGTAATATTTACATATACCTATTTGATTATCTAAGTGTTTATCCGAAAGGCATTTATAAAAATATTTTACTTCTAACTTTATTATTTACCTTATTTTATTTTAAGATCACATGATTTATTGATATTTCATAGTTCATACTGACGAGTTGATATACATTTTTTTTTTACAAATCACAACTTTAAGTCCTACCTCAAAGCGTTTACCTCTTAATTTGTGCTAAGCTGGAGGTCTTTTTGCTGGACAACTTTTTTGAGTGTTGATACAATTTTTATTTCTTCATTGAACTTTTATATGTTATGAAATATAAATTATATTACACCTAAAATAACTTATATTAGTTCAATCAAACAAATTTATAAATTTGCACTGAACGGACTATAATATTAAAGCATTCCTTTATAAATAAACTATCAATCATAAAACAAAAATCAATTCGATGTAGTAGTTTATGAGATTAGCACGTTCGACAAAACAAAGTCTTGCTAAAAAAAATATTAGTAAGGATTAGTACAGGTTATATGAAATTACAAAAAATATTTTAATAAATTTCTTATTCGCTTCGCTTTTTCGCTTTCACCAAGATCAATTTTTCTGTAATTCCCAAAAAAAAAATCCTTTAAAATCCCAAAGAAAATCAAGAAGTAGATACTAAATTAAGCTAAAAAAAATATTATAGGTATATAGGTATTCCTAGCAGGCGTAAAAACTAATATTTTATTCATATTTATTTGGCCGGCATTTGATTTTCCTCGAGGAAGTTTATACATTCAGTTAGGTGTCACGTGTTTGCTATGCTCAAGGTGGACTTGATTTGCTAAAATCAAGGTAACGAAGCCTGTTTTACTACTTTTGTATATTTATGTTGTATATTTATATTACGTACGCTATAGATAAATTATGTTGGATTCTAGATTCAGACAAAACGCGTCGTTTAGTTACGATTTTTTTAAATAGCTGAAAAATGGAGAACTCAAGATACTTATAATGAAAAAAAACAAAGACCAAGAACAGCCACACTCATTACTTATTAATAATTATAAAAATGTATTAAATACATATTTAGTAACTATTAAGGGATTGAAGGATATTTAATAAAAAAACCCCTTTTTTAAAATAATTTTAACACAGTTGATTTTTTGGATAATTATAAAATTTATATTTTTCTACGCAACTATTTTAGCAAAAATAATCATCTATTGAAATGATATCAATTCGTAGTATATTCCGTTCCCTCTTAAAAATAATCCTAAAAAAATATACAACATTTATATTAGATTTTTTCATATTAAAATATATCTGCCTATCTGACCTAATGCCTGTAATAAATTAAAATTAAAAAATTAAAAATTCTTTTGTACATGTGTCATATTGAAGGACATCATGCATTTAATGAAATAAGAATATGACATAGACATTTGCCGTCCATTAGAAGCAAGAACACTCGCAGTAAGAGGCCTTCCGCTAAAACCCAGTCTTTTGAGCTACAGCACTCTAATATACGAATAAAGGAGCATACATCACTTTTTTAAGTTTAAAAGGTGCGTAAAGTTTACTTTCATCTGTCACAAATAATTTCCAATGCATTTTTTTTTATTTTTCCAACTTTTATTTTACTCGCACAACAAACAGTTTTCAAGAACTGAATTGTTCGTTCAAAACAAGGTATGGGCTGTTACTGTTTTTTTATACAACAAGCGCACAAAAGCTAAAAAGCACTCGTTAATTGAAGTGATAAATCAAAATAGAATTCGTAAAATGTAACTAACCATGAAATCGCTTCATATTCTGTACCCTTCCATTTGACACTTAAAAAAACAACACTTAAACTGTAAACACTCGCACCATTGCCACTTTGCTATGGCTATTAAAAAAAACTTCCCGCCTATTTTCAAAAATGGAATCGAAACGTCAAAGGTACATTTTCTTTTTTTTAACGTACGGCAATGATAAGCAAAGGCGTTCGTATACTGAGGCTATTTGGCCGCACGTGTTTTGCCAAGGGGTGGGTCTAGCACGTGAATTTTCCGAGGTTTCCACCCCCTGCGGACCGCCCCTATAGGCTTTTCTGTCCGGCCTATGCTGTTTAACCGATCGCATATAGACTACCGTGGAGCTCCGCTGTTATTCTAGTTTTTTTGTTTTTTTTTTACAAAAAATATAATAAGCAAGCGTGACTTATAGACGATAAAAAGTTTTAATTTGAACGATTTCATTTATAATGAGTCAAAAATTTAACAAGATAGTTAATTTCGCTAGAAAAAAAATATACAAAAAATCGCAAGTTAACAACACTTAATTGAAACAATTTCGCAGTATCTATGGTCGTAAATTGTGGCGCCAATTAGTTTTATGCACAGTTTGTATTTTTAAGAGTTTTTCTTTAACTTATAAATTGCCATGATGGTTGTGTATTCAATTTTAGTATAAAGAAATAATATATAATTACAGTTGGACGCAGTCAATCATTAAGGTAACGTTTCGTTTTGAGTAATAATACAAAAATTTTAACTTCAACGAACAAATAGCATGAATTTATTTCACGGTCGGCGTAGTACGCTGCGTTGTTCGCTAATTATGCCCCCTTGCTTACTTGGGCTTTGTAATAACCCAGCTTCATGTTTAAGCTATTCCATATTTTTACTCGGTACAAAGTTTTTATTTCTTCTATAGGCTACAAGGAAAACCTTGAAAATTACATTATATTTGAAAATAAATTGTACGTAGGTATATTATTTGAAGGTTGAATAACAATTAGGTAGTATAGCGTCAGCGCTAGCTTGGTCATTACCATTAGTGTTTTATGACCATATACATATACTCCTATCATTAAAATTTCAAATATAAAATTGTTTGAACATTTATATAAGCGAGCTATCAAATATTAAAATAAAATATAATTTGTATAGCAAGCAACGGACTAGTTTAAACATAATTTAATTGTTTATAATTACAAAAGTAACTCATTTGACTCTAGAGCTTCTTGTAACTCATTCTCTCAAATTAACTATTACGGAAAACAACTCTCGACTTAAAAAAAAAGCACAATTATACAATCGCCACTCCGCGGCACTCTCTGTTCAAACACTGCCTACTTTCATGCTCTACGCCTACACGCTTACTATTTCAGTATCAAAAGTGCTAGTTGTGGGAAAATGGACTTTAAATTTAAGCTTTAAGGTGGTTATTAGAGTCGAGCTTAAAGCTCACGCACCCCATCTCTTTCTCGCGTATTAATCAAAATACCAGTTTCCTACTTTGACGTGGAATCGTAGCAAATGGATAAGGCATTGTTTTGTAAATTGAAACTATGGTTGGCCGTACCACCGGCGTACTGTGACCCCTTGCGGTCCCCTTGCAGAAGAAAAAGGCGTACGTTCAGACGGGCTGTATGCGGACCGGGGGGTCGCTACCGCTGGCCGTTCTAAAGCTTGGTTTAGACAAGCCAGCATAATTGCTATTGTATTATAAAGGGTTTACAATATACTACAATTATGGACAGACAATGATTAGAAATGTTGATACGGATGCAACGTTTATTAATTACTAACCAACGTTTATATTCTATCGTGAATAGTTTTGTTGGGTCTCTTTAATTGTTTGTATGAGAGCCGCGGGCGTTGATCACTTCGTAATCATTAACATTAGAAACACTTTGTTGATTAAAATGTATGAAGCAATCAAGTTAATACTATTAAGATTTGTGTGTGTGTTATAGGACCTGATTGTAAGTTCTAAATGCTACAATTGGTATTATACAGTCGACTAGACCTAGCCCTCCCTTTTTCTATACTACGGTTAGCTTATTACCAATGTTAATTGGACCGTCTCTACGAGCGAGGTGAAGATCGAAAGAGTTCAGCTTATAGTGAACTACGGAGTATTGACTTTAAAGTTATAGGAGCAATAGGATTGTACAACTTCTTGAATTATGTTTTTTTTTTCATTTATTTTTTAAAATTGTAAGTCAAAGAAAATTCTAAAGAAAAACAATTATATACAGTTTTTGATAATGGTGTTTATTAAATATTAAAGTTTTACAAATTGCAACATTGTATTTCTGGTATATAAATAAAGTAATGGCCACACCCGCAAATTCTTTTAAGAAAACTAATAAAACCTTTTTAAATCGATAAAAAACATACTCATAGTACCTACTTCCCCGTACTCCTTAAAGAACACATTTATCTTTCAACTCTCTTTTGCCAGACTATAATTATTCTTAGTAATTATCTTTGGGTAGCGGAAATTTGTAAAAATCCCACTACAGAGATGCTAACGTATAGCTTAGTCGTGAGGGCGCCTGTTCGGTTTCCAGGAGGCGCGGGTTATAGTCCCGATACGTTAACATTTTTATAAGTTTTCTAAATAAGTAAAGTTTCTTTAACCCAAATACAATTTTAACTTTATTTGTAAATTTAATTACCAGTAAAATATATAAGAACGTTTTTTTGGGTAGCAAAATGTAGATAAGAAAAATATAGATATATACTACAAGCAACGTGCGTGTTAAAATTTCATAAAGAATAAATAATAGGTATAACAATTAAGTCGTTAAAAGATAATTCACTTTTGTACTTATAGTATAAAATTACTATCTTCTTATTAAATCTTTAAAAATTGAGTTTTACTAAGAAATGTTTAAAGAGTGCTGATATATTTTTTGATATTAAATGGAATTATAATATTTTTCAAGGCTCAAGCTTCCTATATATAGTAAGATCCGAATTCAAGATGTTGTTACTTGAGTGGCGGAACTCAACGCCGCACTTTTATTATTAGAAAATAATGAAAGAAGAAGAAAAAAGGGATATCACGTCAGACCCCATAATATTTTTTATGTATAGAGAACTCTACAACAAAATACAACTGTAAAACTGTGGCCACAACTGATAAGTAAACATTGTTATTTATTAAACCATAAAACGATATTTACGAAGACATTTTTCATGTAGGTGTAAAATATTTGGGCCAAGTTGTACGCACCTTTTGAATATTAACATTTGTTGAAATTTATAAGAATCGAAGCAAGAAATCTGTACTTTATTTTTGTTTTGATACGTTCAAAATATAAAAATGACTTATTAACTAATATATTCACTAAAATATTTTTGTTTATTGCCAGTCTGTAAGAAGTTACGAACGGGACAGAAGTTAAAAACTTAAAGTATATGGAATTTGTTTTGTTTATAATAATACCATACAAATTATTTAACTTTTTTACATACTAAAAGCTTACCAAAAAGTTCTTCATGCTTTCAATTTTATATACTCTATAAAATATATCCTATGTATAAAAAAATATATATAATTTTTTTATATAAAATTTCTTCTAAGTTATGGTAAATTTATGGTATTATCGTAAAAAAAATAATAACGTATTTTCGTTTTTCAGAAGAGCCAGCGTATATATATTATTTTTTCCTAAAAATAAATAATATTTATATTATTTGTACTTTAAAAAACCCAAAATAACCCATCGAAACAGTTTTTAAAGTAATAATATATTTTATTTATATTACTTCTACAGATTATCTTAATGCCAATAAAATGCATATAATAAATATGAACATCCGGTCAGTATCTGTAAAGTTATCGAATAATTTACAACATCCGTTTTTAACCTTTCAATTTTCTTTAACTTTCATTTAATTTTAGATAAGTTGTTTTTTTTTAATAACATATATTTTACTGTTAAATATATACTAATATTATCAAGTGAAAAAGACGAAAGAGTTTGTTTGGTTGTCCACGGTAATCTCATGAACAGGATTTGAATTGGTTAGTTGGATTTGAAATGTTTTAATGGACCAGCGGAAGAAGATGCAGATAAAAGCTATTAAGTAATAAAGCTAAAAATATCGTCTTGTGGTTATAGGTTTAGGGAGCAAAAAGTTTCTCTAATATGAACTATCAACGCTATTTCATAATTATCTTTACAAAAAATACACACAATACTATTTTTACGCCGTATTTTATAGGTAATACAAAATAGTATACTAAAATGGGCAGAAAGTGGAGAATATATTACACAACACAAGTATTTCTCCGCCCACCTCTCGTGTGAAGCTTAGAAAAAGTAAAGATGATTAATTTGTATAAATTAAAAAAAAAAACAAACAAATTTTCAAGCCTAAATTAATACTAAAACATGAAAATTGCAAGACTTAAGAAAAAACTAGCATATATTTATAATAATTTTCAACGTTTTCTAATAATAAAAGACTACATAAACTAGTATAAGCAAAAAAAAATTGGTTGCCATCTAAAAATTTTAAAGGCACATAAAAACTCCTAGACAATCGGTTTCCTATAGCGGTACAATCAATCATGCCTTGACATTCTAAAAGAAAATAATTCGTTCGCGTGAGAATTTACGACGTCGATCTCCTGTTATATTACATTACTTAGTATTAATTTTAGAACGCCTGTGGCACAGTGGCAGTGATTTTTCTTTGTTATTTCGTATATAGTTATAGGTTCTTTATTTTTAGTGGTAATATGATTTTTTTTTATTATTATATAAATTAATAATACACCTAATCATATTATTCTTATATTTTATTAAAATAAAATCTATGCGATACTTTTGTTATATTTTGTGTAACAATTTATTTATAAATTTATATTCGATGCAGGGTTTTATTCTAAATAAAAATTGACAAGGAGATGAATGGGGCTTTATGTTTGCCCGCTCTGGTAACGAGACAAAGGGCGGCGTTAAGTTCCGTCACTCAATCCTCAGTCTCGAAAATTGAGCGATGTGTCCAGAATGGCGTATCTTAGTACTAGGTTCCCTCTGACCTTATAGCAATAAGCAGGATACTTCGTGAAGCTAAAAAAATACTTAACATATTTAACAATGTTATTAATTGGACTAGTTGTTTTCCTTGAAAAACAAATGAATAATTTATTTTTCACGTTGTAAATCGATTTGGTTTGACTAATAAATGCAAGCTTCGCACCATTATGCGATTAAGAAGGTGGTATTTTAAAAAAAAATAGCTTGCTCTGATCTCATCATAGTGATTCAATATATGATCAATAGTAACATACAAGTTAAATTACCTGGTTTTGTTTATTAAAGAATTATAATAGTATGGTTTTAATTTTTTTTATTTAAACATATCTTTTGTATATAGAAAGATAAGAAAAAATGTAGTGTTGGGCCCAAGGTGGCGGAACCTAACGCCGCGGTTTGTCTTACCAAAGAGGAGAAATGAAATCATTTTGAATCATGACGTATACAGTATTTATGCACTGTCCCAGTGCACTTTGATGGTGTCTGAGTGATCATATTTTTTATCTTCACGCATCTTACAGAGGACAACTAAGAAAGACGAAATGAAATAATGCCATTTTCTAGTTGAGTTTTTATTTTTTTATCCATCCAGTGTTTTTACTATTAAAAGAATGGAATTACATAAAAACAATAAATACAGTTTATATGTTCTTTATATTATTTATTATAACCCAACAGCAACGCTACGTTAGTGTTAAGATACACCGTTCCCCACTTTCATTTTTTCAGTTATGGATAGAATTATTCAATAGGACGGTTTATAATATATATAATCTTTATAATATTAGAGTGTAACCAAGAGTATAAAAAAATGTAATATGATTTCTTAATACTTTGTTAAGACGTTTAATACTTTCTTAATGTTTGTACGCTTACTCTCCAAAAAAGCGAAATAACGTTATAAACTACAAACGTGTCTAATGTAAAAGGAGGCGACTAAGCTTTTCGAAATATTTCCTTTTTTTAATTCTCAGGGATTCTCTATATTTATAAATTAATTTCTAACAAAATAACGAATTATTTAAAGACTAGAAATATATAATAGACTGTGTCGAAGATCAAGAATGAATTTTGAGTCATCGCATGACGTACACGCACCTGAAGAACTGATGTTAAATATTTGTTTGTATGCTATAATATACAAATATTGTAGTAGGTAACACTTAAGACTATTGAACGAATACCTATAAAGGATTTTTTTTGAGGCCAGTCCTGGCGCAGGGGCAAAACCGTGTGACTGTAAACGGGAACGGTTGTGGGTTTGATTCTCACTTATTTTCATTTCCTCGCACTGGTAGAGTGAAGAAAAATAAAAGTTAATGATAAAAGAAGACATCGGTTGACCTTCAAGAATAATTACACTATCGTTGATACTAGAGGAAGGTGACAGTAAACGAGGCCAAAGAGGCTTTTAGAGAACTTGGCTTGGAGCTCCGTTCTCTCGGGCTACTCCGTTAGGGGTAAAGCGTCAGATTTAAAAAACTAGGTTTTCTTACAAAAATAAATATACTATCTGGTAACTAGTATTAACGTAAAACTAAATAAAAAATATAACTTATATATCATTTATACACCACTAATATTTGAAAGCTACATAACAGGACATTGAACCTATACTTACTATAGCCACCTAAGTATATAGAAGCTACTCGAATGTCTAGATACATACGTCTTTGTAAGGAACATCTGGCAGTAATCAGTATAAATCCGGTTCCCGTATACCGATGCAAAGCACCTGACTTCAATGAAGTTTACTTTTTCTATTTTGTCTATGACTGACTGACTAGCTTTGGATAGTTGTGCTTCTTTTAAAGAAGGCTGTGCTTTTTTATAATAATATATATTTCTAATATTCACTGTAAAGGCGGTGATTGTGGGTTCATAATTTGAGGGAATGAATTTAAATATAATTTAAATTATTTTCTATATACCGCTAGTTGAGCCGCGGTGTTCAGTTCCTCCACTCAACACACAATTTGTGGAAACTGGACGGTAAGTGGAAAACGGAGTGTTATCTATGCCCACCCTAAGTTGTTAACGAATTAGTTTTAGTGTATAATAAAATAGACTATGATTTTTAAAAATAGAAATCGATAAAAATAATATAAGTGACATACTCTACCCTATCATCCCTATTCTAAAAAATAAAAAATGAATAAATAAAAAAGTTTGTTAAAAAAATTGTGTAGGTCTTAAATAAGAATATAAAAAAGGGTATACAAAAGAATAGTGTAAGTAGACCTACACTATTCTAGTTTAGGTCTACCTACACTACATACATTATTAATTTTATATACATATTTTTATACGCATTTAGCTGTTTTTTTATCAATCAATTAACTATTTTATTCTCCTTTCCCGCAAAGTGACAGTTAACTTGTTATGTTTAACGATAGTAAAAAATAATAATTGGTTTGCTATGGCAACGCTGTTCGTAAAATTTTTCAGTTACTAAATTTTTATAATCGCATTGTGTGCTTATATTGTATTTTATTAGAACCATTAAACTCTAGTAGTGGAGTCACTGGAGCACTTGAGTCACTGTATTGTACTTTATAAAGGTAATAAGCCAAATATACACAATTTTAATTCAAAAGATAATAATATTACTCATTACCCCTAAACAATCATCTATGGAAGTAATAAAATTATAACAAAAAGGCGTCACTAACCGTCGCGCCGCCCGCCGCCCTATCGCCTTCGCCGTCAACGCAGAAATAGCATCTGTCCGCTGGTTTCCAGTCCGTGGGCTCCTCTTGGACCTCCACTTTGGGCTGTGTAGCTGGCCTCTTGATCAAGCTCTCTAGTATCGTCTCCCTTCTCTCCGCTTTGTCCGGAATCTCCGTTTTGCCCGTAATCTCCGTTTTGCCCGATTTGTCCGTTTTGTCCGTTTCGTTGATCTGCTCTATCGTCTTGATCTTCAGCGCGGGAGGGGGGTCGGTGGCAGCGATGTCGTCGTCGCTCGACTGCGCGTCCTCTGTGCGATGTATCAAACCGTCTTGGTATTGTTTCCATTTTCTGCGACCCATCAACTCCTCTGCCACCCGTTCTAGACCTGGAATTTTGGAATTTACTTTTAATAAATACGTAAGTGTTATATTGTACCTACTTATAAAATAATAATATTTATTATTGCTTGCTGTTTTCACGCTCTACCCCACATGTAACAGACATCATAGACAGAAGGAACATAGTGTTAAGACACTGCGTTCCACAGGCAGTGCACACTTAATATCATTTATAGATTGGAAAAATATCTCTGTATCAGTACATATATACTAAAATAATAAAGCGGATGAGTTTGTTTGTTTGTGTATTTAAACGCTAAGATCTCTAGATCTACTGGTCCGATTTACTTTCTCTTTGTTTTGTATGAAAGCTGCATTCTTCAGGAGTAAAAGAGTATAACATTACAGTGTAAGTCTTATGTAGCCTAAGGAACGCCATCGAATTGTTATAAGCGCGTATGCTGCAAAAATAGTATAATATAGTAGTATATGTCAGTGCGTTGTATGACAAAATGGTTCAATTTTATTAATTAAAAAAAGTACGCGACGTCATATATTTATTTCTTTTAAATAAGTGACAATAAGGCACTTTTGCACAAAAAATTATAAGGTGATATTTCATCGATTTTTATTTCACATGTATGTATATTGAAACTTACAGGCGAAAGTTATTTCATCATCAAGGAAATTTGATGAAGATAAGCTTAGGCTTTTATAGCATGTAATTTGGACGTAAACTTTTCCAGAAAATATAAAATTAAAATAATTCAATGCTCTGTTTGTAGCCGCAAGCCTAGACTCGAGTCCCGCGGGGGGCGCCCTTGTCGCCGATGACGTTCCATCATACAGCCACGTAGTGTTGTTCATGATTGAATGTATTAATTTGTTGGCAAATGCAGTATAATAAAAGTATTAAAGCTGGTATGCGGGCGAAGCCGCGAGTGGGCCGCTAGTAAATTATAACAATAGCGATTCCGTACATTGAAAATTGAAGTATTGGATACGATCAGTATGGTAAAAAATATTTACTTAAAACAGATAAAATTTGTCATTGTTCATTCAAAATAAAAAAAATGGCAAAAGATTGATTAAAGTACCATACATATCATTATACCTTTCCTACTTTTTCCTAAAAAAAATTTTCTGAAGATATAAATGGTTTTATTAAACTTATTTTGTTAAAATTAGATTAATAAAATCAATTAATTTGTGAAATATTTTATCTTGTAAATAACAGGGTAGGAAAAGGCAGCTAGAGTTAAGACCATCTATATGCTCATTCCCTAAATTTCCAGGTGTGGCGTTCAGGTCCACCACTCAACGCCACTCTTTGTTTTTTTACCTAAGAGAAGAAAAATTCATTCTCTCATTTATTTACAACCAAACGCTATGTCTCTGCATTTGATGTATAATTAATAAGATAAATTGAAAACAGACTATACAGAAAAATACATCGAAACTTTCCAATTCATTAAACTATACAAACAAAAAAGCTGATAATAAATCACCTATAGCACGAGTAATATAAAATATTGTTTGTAAAAAATCAAAACAGTATGACAAAAACGTTTTACCCGCTAGTGTATGTGAAGCGTGCAATGCGGGAAAAGGGAGGAGTAGAGCAAATAAACATTAAACGATTCAAAAAACTACTATATGGAATATATCTACATATTTAACTATTGGTTAAGGTGATATCCATTTAATAGTTCGTGCTATGAATTTGCAATGATATTAAAATTGTTTTTTTTTATTCGCTTTTACTTTTCAAATTTGATAACTTTGATAAATAAGTCGAAAAAAAATTCAAAAACAAAAAAAATATATATAAATATATTAAAACTTTACGATTCATTCACTTATATAAACAAAAAATAGGGATATTAAATCACTTTTAGCACAAGTGATAATTTTATATAATAGTATTTATTGTATTAAAAATCAGAACAGAATGACAAAAACGTTTTGCCTGCCAGTGTATGTGAAGCGTGCAATGCGGGAAAGGAAGGGAAAGGGAGGGCTAGCAAATAAACATTAAATGATTTAAAAAAATTGGATTTTGAATATATATATTTCACTATTGGTTAAGGCTATATCCATCAAACAGTTAGTTAGATAGATATTTGTTGCATTGGTGATTTCTTTTAGGTGAATAATATCGTTTTTTTATTTGGTTGAGCAAAAGTAACATTTTAAAATTTGAGCAAAAGTGTTTTATAAAAAATTGTTTTCGAATAACAAAATAACTTCAATTTCCAATAATGTATATTGAATACTTTATAACATATGGACATAGGTTGAGTCACATAACACTACTTACTTTTTCATATTTAAAACGAAATACGAAATATATGCTAATCTTATAAAGGTTCTATCTGTATTCAAGCTATTTAAAGCGATTTCTTAGCATATATATATATGTACGTATAAATCAATGTACATAGATATTTTACATTCAATACACCTTCTTGCTTCGCCTAATTTTAAAGACAAGTAAATCAAATTAAAATTTTCAATAAGTACTAAAATAAAAAAAATCTCACGCTATAAATAACGTACACAAAGTTATATCACAGTGGACGATCACCCTAATCAATACCATTTAGAAGACCCATAGAAAACCAATGACCGTTGATGTTCAGAGCATTAACTCATTCGAATTAACATAAAATATTGAGCAAAAAGCGGCTATCGCTAAATAATCAACCAACCTTTCAAATGAATACATTTAAACTGTAAATTTTAACGCACTTTTTACTCTTAACTATAAATAAATATAACTACATATACATGTATATATACATCGTTAGTTAGTACTTACTGCACGTGATATCAATGGAGAATATCTAAATAAATAATTATTGTTTTACTGAAGTTGTGTTTTTTGTTTTAAATCGTTATCAGGACAAGTAAAACGGATTTTGTAACGCGTCACCCAGTTTAATTTTTTTTTCAATTCATGACATATTGCGTATCGGTTGCGGTCCTGACTCTTACAAAGAAGTCGAAAGTACACAATTTTCTGCCTACCACACACACACTCCGTTTGCCACTTTCCGTCCAATTTAGAAACATTGTTTGACATATGGCGAAACTCAACGCCGCGCGATGTCATTCAGAGCGGGTTTATAAAATAATACCCTGAACTGAATATGCTTTATTGAAATCGACTTGCAAGTCCTTTTGAATCATATTCGAACATAAAGCTACCACCGACTCGGAAGGTAAGTACGATTGAGAAGAGCCGGTAAGAAACCTAACAATTGCCCTTTTCAATACAGAAAGTAAAGTTTAAACATATTTTTTCTTCTTCTTAAGCTTACGTTGTATTACGCACATAGCAGGGTAGGCAGATGGAACCTGGGAACCATCTTGTGTTAAAACACATAATTATGACACTTCCATCAATCACTTTCCGCTGAATACTGGAGGCACTGAGTGTTAAGTGGCGGAACTCAACACCGCATTTTGACTTAACAACAGAACGAAGAAGTAAACATTTCATTTTCTCCAGTAGGAATCGAACACATAACCTGTCGCGTTTACAGTCAATCTCTCAATTTATGTTGGTATTTTTAAAAAAAATTAAATTAAATTAGCTTCACGCTATATCCCGCACACAGCAGGGTAGGCAGAGGGAACCTAGTGTTAAGACACTCCGTTCCCCACTTTCTGCCGAATTCTGGAGGCATTGCGTGTTGAGTGGCAGAACTCAACGCCGCGCTTAACCTCGACACCAGAGCGAAGAAATGGAAATATAAATTTAAGTAAATATTTCATCTCTTCGAGTGGGGATCGAACCCACAACCAGTCGGTTTACAGTCACACTTCGTGCCGCTGCGCCACGACTGGCCTGGTATTTTTATAATATTGTTTAAAGTCATGGAGCCCTCAAATGACGAACGAAATGTACTTGGGCTTACACTTTTGAATTAAGTGTGTTACACTTAATTAATTATAACAACTATAACAGAAAGCATCATCAATTAACAGTTAACTTTAATTAAGATTAAACTAAATTTAATTGACTCGCGTTACAAATCATGATTTTTAAGTGATGATATAATTTAGCTGATTTCTTTTAATTAATGGCGTCGATAATTGATACTGTGGTTTAAGTGTTTTTATCTTGAGATGCCGTTTGATTTCGATATATGAGGAAATTGTTTTTATTTTTTTTGAAGAAAACCTGTGTTTTCTTTCTAGACTTTGTAGTCTAGTGATACTCCATTTTGTGGTGGAACTCAACGCTGCGTCTAATTTAATGATTTATATTTATTTCATTTACAAGATTTTAATTTCGTTTTTTAATTTAAGATAGACATTTTTATATTAATTGACGACGCAAGGGTAAGAGGCTTGTAAGGGTCTACTTGAATAAACAATATTTTGATTTTATTTTGAGTTAAGTGTTATCGTCTGGTTAAAATACGTAGCTCTGTTCAAAAAATCAATATAGAGACGTTGTTTGTGGATTCAATTCCAGTACTACACTAACAATATCTTTAAAACAAATGGCAAGCAACAAGTGCCACCGTCAGCATGAAAATGCGATGGGGGTTCGATTCTCACTAGAAAAATGAGTCACTTTCATATCCTCCTTTTGCTAAGACAAAGCACAGCGTTAAGTTGTGCTTTTCCACGTGCAATTTCTCATATTCATGCAGATACCGGAGAATTGAGTGCTTAACATTTGAGTCTTTTCTGCCTTCAAAAAAAAACTTTTATTACAAATTATAAAAAAGTAAAACCACAAGCAAACGCCTATAGCATAAACATTGTCATAACAAGTTGCACCCAGCGAGGCGTTGAACTGGACACTGACAGATAATTCTTTCATTAAATTATTTCACAGATGACGATCTTTATTGTTTCGTGTGTTATTTTATGTTCCATAAATGTTAATGTTTGTATGGAGTAGGGATGAGTCGTACAATGTTAGTTTTACGCGATGATTACGAGTTCGATTTCAGAAGCTTCACGCTTTTTCTAGGGATAGTAGTGTTAAGACACTCTGTCCCTCTTTTTTTTTTGAATAGTGGAGCTCAACGCCGCGCTTAGTCTACACTAGCGAGGAAAATAGAAATAAATCCTTCCCTCGATTGGCGACAGCCATAGTGGCAATAGTCAAAACTCGATTTTCTTGTTTAAGTAGTTATTTTACTATTTTATAATAGCATTCCACAGTTACATTGTAATATATATATATATATATATATGTTTAAAGACATATGTTTCATATGAAGCTAGTTGTGGCGCAGGGGTACAAGCATGTGACTTTAAACGCGACAGGTTGTAGGTTCGATTCCCCCTCGAGGAGATCAAATATTTAATAACTTCATTTCCTCGCACTGATAACGATACTTTAAAATTAATGTTATAAATTTTGTACTGCTCTGTCTAGTTTTGTTTTATTTTATTAATCTCACCTTCAAAATTCTAGATCTATATCTTAATAATATATCTGAACATGTTATTTCAACGTTTTCCAGAATTCGATGGTAAACGCGAGTTACTAAGTTCCGCCAACTGAAGCGCTACGCAATTAAGAGTCAAGGCCCTGGAGCAATAAAAATAATTATACCAACCTATCCATTACTTGGGTTATGATTTTTGATTACGGTTTTTTTTATTTATTTTTTTTTACAATTTTATACTTTGCTATGCTTTTTTTATTTCATTTTTAATTTTTAACAGGCGTTGCGGCGAAGTTGTTGAGAAAGAAAATACTATTAAAGTTTTATGTTATTTCGGAGAATTTTTTTAAGAAATTGGTTTGATTCTTTTAATTTAAAAGCTTAATTAATAATGAAGGATTAACAAATATTGTTATTGGACAAAACATGCTTTTAATCAGTTTTTAAGATTTTGAAAGAATTCTGACTATAAAAACGACGGCTGTGGGTTCAATTTCGATTTCGTGGCTTAGCAGGCCAACGAAAATATGTAGAGTAAAGTATATATATACTTGTACGTACAAATTAGAAAAAACAAGGTTCAAAATAATGAATGTATAGCATTTCAAAATATAAGTTATATAATTTTCAAGAAGTATTGCATTGCAACAGTCAGTTAAAGTCGAGCGAGTGTATTCATAATTGTATTATAGTTAATTAAATGAAGTTATCGCGTAACGACCCCTTTTCGCTTCCGATGTCGTTTACTTTGGAGCGTCACTTAAACCACTAATATTATAGTAAAACACTTTTTTACAAGCTTTTACTTATTTTGCCGTTTTAGTGTTTGTGAAATCTTGCAAGTAAATTAGACGATTACGATTACAATTTACGATTTCAGGTCTGGTGACAATAAAATTACATATTGTATTCAATATTGTTGTTTATGTAAAATGGCCGGCGCAACAAAATGGCGGATTAAACATTTTTCAAAAAATCATCTAATATCAACTTAATTACTATCTTTTTAATAATAGCTTCGTTTTTTAAATGTTTCTTTTTTTAAATAATATTTACATTTTATGTATATACATATATAGCGGGAAAGCAGGAAGTGGTTTTAAGACATTGCATATGTAATTTATTTTATTAATGTCTTTAAATTAGGTTCTTCTTCTCTCTTCTAACTTCGAAACTATCTCGTATATCTCTTATTTCAATGCACAGCGTTAAGATCTGCATTTCAACTCGTTTTACTTGCTAATACGTGAATAAAACGTGAACCAATATTAAAAACAATTAAATAATCTTTGTAAAACATAACATTTGCGTATGAAAATGTAATTATTTCTAGTATTTAAAACAAAGCTCTATAGTCTATACAAATACTAACGAAATAACAGCTGTGCAACAAAGAGGCGCGTGCGCAGACTGCTGATTGGTTGACGATTAGTCTATTCCAAGGTCGCACTGACTCAGGACGCTTGTGGGAAATGGACTGTAGGTTATAGGATGTAGCGATTTTTCGTATATAGGTACTTTCCTTGTTTTAGTTTTCTATTGAAATAAATAAATTTTGTGGAGCGGCCTGCATTCGGCCAGTAATAAAATAACCGGTTAAGTGTGAGTCAGATTCGCACATCAAGGCATCCGTACCAATTTCATATGTATTCATTTGCTGAAATAAACTATAAATAAAAGCTTCTGATATTTTTTTTTCTAAAAAATAAATTTTCACTTTTCGGATTTTTTCTTTTTTTTGATTGATTGTACGTCCACGTGAAATAAGTTTTGATACCTTTTTTGTACAAAACCCTTAAAATTATGTAACGGATCTAATATATATTTCGAATACTTTGCAGTAGTCCGTGGTCCACTACAACACTTATGCTAAATTCGAATTAAATAGTTGGATTTTTTATTTTCTCGTAATGTAATAGTTTTCGCCACCTACCCTGTTACATGCGAGATGCAGCATGAAGCTATTATTATTAAGTTTGATTTATTGATCAAAGAATATAAAATAGTATTTTTTTATATTCTTTTACGTACATACCTATATATGCATCGAATTTTACATTTTATAGTGAATAATAAACTACATTTTATTACAAACCATGAATATAACAATACTATATAAGTATACCTACTTAGAGACAAATCATGATTCTTTTCCTATAGCCATTTTTAGCAGTTAGCTACACGCACGCCATTCGGGATACATGTGGAATAGCAGAAAAGGCAGAGGGAACCTAGTATTAAGACATTCCTTTTCCGACTCACCGCAGAACTTTCAAGACACTGTGATTTGCATGGTAGAATTAAACGCTACGTTTAATCTCATCTTCAGGCCTTATAATCGAAGGATTTTTAAAAAAGTAAAGTATAATATTAAAATATGGTCAAAATTTGTTTAGTAATGGAACTCAACATCGTGCATGAAATTTACAATTCTTTTTTTTTAACTTCTCACTGTATCGATCACATAGAAGTATAGGCAGATGGAATATGGGAGACATACAGTGTTGAGACACTGCGTCCCCATTATATACTCTTGTTTCCCAATATTCGTCACAGTTATAGTTCACAGTTGTGGTGCACTTGTGCTCCAGCGCCTCTACTTGCCTCAAACAATTTACAACTTACACAAAGTTTATTAATACAATCATTATCAAATGAAAATAAGTTAGTTAATTTTAGTCATACGCACCAGATATTGAGACGCGATGCAATTCAATTAAGTTCATTAAATAAATGTACTGACTTCCATTACGCAAGTCTAGAATATTATGAATGATAATCGTAAGAGCTATGTCGAATGCTTGTTCTATTTCAAAAGATAAAAGTTGATATAAATCTTATTATTAAAAAGTATTTGTTTTTGGATATTTTTTTTTCAATTACCTATCTATATTTATAAAACTCATTCGTTACCGACGGGCTACCTGAAAATGAATAGTCGTAAAAAAGCGGCACAGAGTGCTGATATATTCCTTTGAGACTATATATCGGAAGAAGCACTAAGAGAGGGTTCCACGAATTTTGTAGACGCAAATGAAATTGCGGGCTAAAATTGGTTGTTTTAATAAAATATCTGAAAAAAAGGACATCAGATTTTGTGCTTATAATATAAACATTAATAAACACACAGCTTCAAAACTACTCAGCAACAACCTTGAAAAGATAAAACTAAAAATCGCTATCGCTTATGGCTTATCACTGAAACATGATTCAACGCGGAAACGCACTGTGTCCTTGTATAGCACATCGTATGGTCATACAGCATACTCCTTTAATTATCACTATTAAAAAATATCCTTCTATAAACATATATAATATTTTTTTTACATATTTATGTGTGTATGTGTGCTCTAAAAATGGTCAAAACACCATTCTTTGCGTGTTTCAAACTTGCGTGACTTGTGAGTCTAGTGTTATATAATTCTCGCACTTTATTTAATATAATGGAATGTCATAAAATACCTAGTTATATTTTATGTTTACAATTTTTTAAATGAAATATCATATATTTAATGCCGCGACGTCGCAGCACAACGTTTGACTGTAACGAGACGGTTCTGGGTTCGTTCTTAAGTGTTTACATTATATACCAGTCAGTGGTGATCATCCAAATTAAAACCTTCAAGAGCGCACACGAAAGCATATTAGACGCTATGGTCGCCTTAACAAGATGCACAAATCGATGCATCTACAACATTCACCGTTCAAATGAAGGTTCCGCGACTGATTTAGTGGAACACAACAACAAAATAGCTATTTAATACAGTGATGAGGAGGTAACAAGGACATTACGAAATCAATTATAACTGCTCTAAAATTAACGTGGTCAACGATCACCACCGACCAACCAGAGCATTGACACAGAGTAGAGCAATTGTATTATAAAACAAAGGAAATTAGGTACCTTTGGAAGTTCTCTTCTAGTCCTTCGAACACAGTAACATCTATATGACATTGGTGAGAACACTCCTGGCCCTCACGCAAGCTGTATTGTCCAATTTACTAAGATACTGTTTAATTTTGACTTTACAAAAATCAATAGCTTAATTAAGAAAAGGCAGGAACAAAAAAGGCACAATCAAAGTCTGTAGCGGACAACAACTCATGAATAAAAAAATAAAATAATTCGAATCATTAGCTCAGGAACTAATTCTATACTAATATTATAATCTCAGGAGATTACAATATTAGTATGTATAGAAGTATAATATATACAAAGTTATAAGCGGATTAAATATACGTATATTATTCAATATATTCCATAAAACTCTTAAATAAAATGTTTGTACATTTTGTTTGAGAGTTCCAGTTTATTACGTCCACAAAAAAACAGTATTTACCATAATAAGTAAAAGTGTAAATTTGTATTAAATACGCAAAAAGCTCTAAAAACTCAAATGGAGTGAAAGTTCATGCTTGAAAGCTCATATTTTATTTATTTTTTGGTGTGAAAGCTTGAATTTTTAACTGTGAGAATGAATTGTAACTCTTGAACTGGGAGGTGAGATAAATCTACATCTTACTGTGAAGGACGGTTGTTATAAGTGTTGCTTTACGTTGAAATGTAACAAAAAACAACTACAACAATATGTTAGGAGTTTGTTACAAAATGCAAAGTCCTATTATATATGTGTATGTATTATATTAATAATATCATAAATGAAAAAATTGTAAGGATTGACTTTCACACAAAAACTACTGAATGATTTAGATGAACTGTTCATCAGTATAACACATGTGCTACTATTTATTTAAAAACTTTGTGTAATTTTGTTATAATATAACAAAATAATTAAGGGAACTCTTGGTCGCTAGTAAACAGTTCTCCAGAGTCTATTTTATTTGGAATGTTCTGCACGGTCAAATTCCGATCTGTGTGTATTTTCATTAAAATATGAAGTTTTTATAAATTTTGGACTGGACATATTTATATGTTACTTTAACAATAAACATTATTGTCATCAAAATCCTGCAGCAAAAATAATATTTTTAAATTTTTGCCATCAAACCCATCTAGTAGTATAAGTTCATTACAAGCTGGAAGTACACTAACTTGTAAATACAATAAAGGCTGTGTCTAAAAATGTCACCTATAGATCTCCGATTCTCTTATGGGTGAAGTCAAAAACGACTTAATGTTGAATTTGACTCTCATTTCACATTTATGTATTTCATAGGATAGGCTTCACGCTGTGAAGCTAAGAATTAAGTTTTTTGTTAAGAAATTATTTCTAATAATCTTTTTTTTTTCAGCTTCAGGCAGTATACTGCATATAGCGCGGTACGCAGAGGAAGCCTAGTGTTAAATTAAATTTTACACACTTTATAGGCTACATTTTAATAAATTTACCAATACAAAGTATGAAGAGCTCAAAAATAGCTCGAAACGGATCGTGTAAAATACAATTGTGCGTTTCCAGTTTTTTAACTTGGCTGAAAACGCTTGCGCGTGACTCAATTTACAAATAATTTACATGAAGCTATTTAAAAAAGATTGATAAAAAACATAGTTTCAGATTCTTTTCTATTTATTACGACTAATATAATAATAACCTCTCTATACGCAGTGTGCGGAGAGTGGAGTGTCAATGCAGGGAGAGTATAGTCAGCCTGTCACAGTATAATATATTGTCTCTGGAAAAACTAAAAAAAATCGTTAAATTAGTAGCCACTCGGTAAACTGGTACTTTAACAAATATATTTCAAAGGGAAACACAATTGAATGGTGTGACTGAAGTGCGTCGAGGTGACAAATGTACACCTTGCTCGCACACTGTACATGCAAGTTCAAGTAGTCCTTCATGTTTTGAACACAAAGCCTGGTTATTCCACTGTCTTTCTAGGATTATTTTTGTAAATATATATGAAAACTGATTTTTTTTGTTTGAAGTTGGTCTGTTTTTGTTATAATTGACGTAACTATTTGGGCAAAAAAATTAAAAAATCAAATCAGTGTGGTTATTATTAAACAATAATAATGATCATATGTCGCTTGTAACAGGGAAGGTAAGTGGAACCTAGTGATATCACTTGTTTCTCTATGATCCACTCAAGGTGTGGGTATCCCACACACAGCGTAAAGCAAAAAAATATAATTAATACTGATGAAAAGAAACAAAATAATATTTTACAAGGTAAAAAGAGTACCTACGTACAAAATGTCTCTAGCATTATAGACTATTGAAATAAAAATATATATATATATACCACTATATTTCACAAATGTTTTGTGCTTTCCCAAAGAACGTTAGTCATTCAAAATATTAAAAGAATTATTCAACCGACGAAACCATAGGTAAATTCAAGAGCATTTTTCGTTTTAAATATAATTGCAAAGAACTGACGCAAGAGCTCAAATCTGTACTGCGGATGTGTACCAACGACCTCGTCCGCCCAGCTGCTAGATACAAATATCGTCATTATATAGACATACACATGTATATATACGTATATACGCATGTTCACACAACTGTCTTATAGTTTTTTTAAATCGTATTTGTGTTTTTTTTTAATTCCTTAATCTTTTTTTTTTAATCTTTATGTATTTGGTTGGCGTTGCCGTAAATAATATTAGTACTAAGATTGTGTTTTTTTTTATCTTAAAGGTTAATTTAAAAAATAATAATAACTTAAAATAAATATTGAAATAAATCATAAATAAAGAAAATAAAAGTAAATATCTTTTATTTTATCTTTATTTTGGGCTCCACATGTTATAGAGTATAATATGCAGCAGTAATACCTGATATAGACCCTAGTTATCCAAATATTAGATTAGATGAAAATGCATCTAAAATGTGATTATTATGTAGGAATTAAGGCAAGAGGGATTTCCAGTTATATTGTTAGGTAGTTTTAAACGTTCAGAAGTCAGATATGTTTTAAGGTGACATATATTTAAATATATCATTAACATGAAGGGAACCTTGGTGACTTTAGAAAACACACTATCTATGGTACTGGACTGCCCATGTATGAAGACATTGATGACTCTCCCTCGTTATCTTTCCCACTAAGAATAAAGCGTAAAAGATTTAAAAAAATAATTTTTGACCGCATGGCTATTATAGAATCTGCATCATGTGGCCTAAAAGAGCATGGAAGGCATGATATATTTCACCGAACCTGCGTGCATTTAATACAAAGACGTTGGTCTTTGTATTAAATAAGTCGAATAAAAACAGCCACTTGCAAGTATAACCGGTATTTGTATCTGCATACTCATCAACACAGAACATGCAAGTGGTTACTATGATTACTTAATAACAGTTTTTTCACGCATCTGCATACAGCGAGCGACTTAGTGCTACGACACTCCATTTTTCGCCCGGCTGAAATGTCTCCTCATTGCGTGTTTTATGCCGTAACTCAACGCTGTGCTTAGCCGTACTAGACTTGCTTATAAGTTATCATTGCTATAGAACATGCAAGTCGTCGCTATGACGACACGATAATGAGGTTATTGTAATGTTTTAATCGGGATATTATTTTTGTTTCAGATTCCCTTGTTTTGTTTTGTGGTATAAAATTTTTGGGTAAGCTGATTTCTTTGTATAAAAGTTTTCCCTTAACTATACGCTTCCTTGGTCTTATTTAAATTGCATAGGCAAAAGTTTTTTTTAATAAAAAATCAATTGGTTTTGGTATAAAAATTCCAAGTAGTTGAATAGCTTTACAAAACACACAACACGTTGGAAATAAATGGACAAAAGATTTCGATGAAATGAGCAACCACTGTTAAAAATATGAAGATTAATAATCATATTAACTCTTTTATAATTTAATTAACTTAATATTATTATATAATAATTTAAAACAATTTATTACCAAAAATATGTTGAAATTTGATAAAAAAGCTTACCTTAAGAAAAAAAAATGTAATTAAGAAAGGTTACGCGCCTCTGGATTCCGATGCGAGCCATTTGAATGAGGAATTAGAATAAGATGGCAAAAAATATGAGCATTAGATAGAGGAGCACAACCGATGTTAGAGTGGGACAGGTGATGATCACGACCCCTGATTGGCTGACCGCTTTTTATACCTTGCTTCCCCTAATTCTAACGTAATGTTTATTCGAAATAGCTCTTTAATTTTATCGGGTTACGTTCCGTTTGCGCTTTTACTTTACCTTTATTTTCATTTTAATCTTCCTATGTTTTCCTTTATAGGCATTGTGTATTTTTTTTTCTTTAGTTCAACGGACTATAGACTAAGGATGGACTATCAATCGGCTATAAGACTGTAATCTAAAAACTAAATTACCTTAATTTGCTCAATTTACATACCACTTCAATTATTGTTTTCATTTGCTTTCAATAAATTGTAGGTTTCATGGTTTTTTTTCCAATAAATGATGTGTTTTGTACTTTTCATCGGCATTTGACGGTTCATAATTCTAGTTTTTTCTTCGACACAACTTGAATATAAATTACTATTGGCAGTTGTTACTTGTCTTCGTCAAACTGAAGTATGTAAGATAATTGTATCGAAATGGTTAATTCCCATCCTTTAGGTCTCTTTTTCTACAACACTTTATGTCCAGTGGAATGTATTATATAAAACTATTTATTATTAAAAAAATATTATGAAAATGAATTTTAATAATGTCTTTTAATTTGGAAATAATGGCTTGGTTATTTTAAAAGCACAACATTAATATAGGTAGTAAATATTTAAAGTCTATTTTAATTCAACGTTTCAATTACAGAGATATAATGAATTGTCTCCAAACTTCTAATATTCGTTTCCCAACTAAGTACATTGCATAGAATAAAAACAATTTTTTTCTTATAAAGAAAACAAACATTACAAAATATAGAAATACTTAAAATAAATAAATAAAAAAAATACATTATTAAAATTTTATATAAATGAAATAAAAAAAATAAAAAAATATTGTAATCGCAACATTGAATAAAATCAGAAATAATTAAATAACAAAGAAACTAGTGAAACTCTTTAGTCTTCCTAGAGATTCTTACCTTAAACTGTAAACGGCTAGAAAATAAAAAAAAACTAACTCACATAGGTTCACTGTACTTAACCGCCTGTTCCACGCATCTGCTGTCGTAATACGTCAATAGATATAAAAGTACTCTTCATAAACGTGGTTAAGCTACGAATACGTTTCACAATAATTGGATGGGTGACCGTTTGTGGCACATCATTTTGTATGTAATATAATCGTAATATGTGCTTTTAAAGGAATATATGATTGCTTATTATGATTATACTGTTTCAGTTTAAAATTTTCTACAAATTGCAAAATAATGTTATACCAATATATTATAAATTAAGCATTTAAAACAGTTCCTTAAAATGTTTAAGATTTATAGTATAAAAAAGAATGATCGTTTTGTAGAATGAGTGAATGTAAGAAACAGTAGTGAGTTCAAATTTCACTTTGAAAAATGTTCAAAGTAACTCTTAATTTTTTTCCACATTCGATACATAATTACTCTAAGAACATACATCAATGATCATAGAGAAATACCCATTATGCTCAATTTCCAGCAAAAACTCAAAACTTAATAAAAAAATATTTATTTCAAAAATCAACATAAAGCTATAATAAATAAACAACTTTACACGTTAAAGTATCTTCTCACGCAGTACTCCATTGAGCCGTGAACGCCATATTTGGTGCATTTTTTACTAAACACGCCCGTATTCCGCTTAGTCGCTGTAGATATTTTAATTCTCATTTACTTTCTTAGAATTTTGATGTGATTGCCCCCTAGAGGTATATTATACTCGTATACCGACCGATAATCAGTTAACCGTAAAACGTATTTTATTATTTATACTAATTTTCACCTGTGGTTTCGTCCGCCTGGCCCAATTCAAGTTACTAAATCGTAGTAACTGAATCGCTGTCAACTCTGAGATCGATCTTGATGGTGATTTTGAGTGGTTTTTTTAATCATAGATAATGTATCAAGATCATTCCAGAGTCTAGATCGATCTCAGAGTTGAGAGCGGTTTAAAAGTACATAGGGCGTAACTACGGGAGGTAACTCTGACCGCATGCACGGTGGGTTGCATAGAAACGATTAATGTCATGACGTTAATATTACATGTTATATATCCTACACCTTGCCTTCCTCGATAATTGGACAGGGAGTGAATTATTTTATATGAATTAGAAGAGAGACAGAGAGAGAGAGAGAGAGAGAGAGAGAGAGAGAGAGAGAGAGAGAGAGAGAGAGAGAGAGAGAGGGAGAGAGAGAGAGATACAGAGAATACTTTATTTTCTCACTCTGGGGACAAGATAAAGTGCGGAGCTGAAACCCGCTACACGGCGTATCTTAACACTATTTACATTTTATAAAAATACAATATAAAAATTGTTCAAAATATTAAAAAAATTCTCTAACACATATAAAAAAATATAGTTTCAACATTCCATTGAATCACTTACACAATACATTTATTTCACACTTCGTCGCGAGTTGAACAAAAGTAAACTAGACAGTACAGTAGGTACTAGATTTCAAAACAAAATTTTGTTTTAAATCTATACTATAGAGGAATTTCATAATAGCCTATTCGAGTGACCTAAAACACTTAAACATAGGACTATAAGAAGTAGGTATTATAAACAATATTATGTTGAATGGATGACTGGTCCGCAGGTGTTGAGTTACGCAATTGATACGAATAGAAATATTAGATTGTACCATTATTTTTTATATATTTATATATATACTTTTTTAGTTTGTTTTTTAATAGTATTCTTGTAGGAATTAAATGAAGAATACATCAATAAATTACCAAAAGTCTAGTAGTAGCAGTCTAGTCTAGTAATATTTTCAAATTATATTTAAATTATTGTAATTTTCTCTCTGTCTGTCTTCTTGTCTATGACAAAGCGCCAAGTTCCGCGACTCTAAAATGCAATATCTTGAACATTGGGCGGAGAGTGATGAAAGGAGTCTCTTAATTAACATCCACTTGTACTCTGCTATACGTGAAAAACTGTGAAACTGCTTTTTACCAAAATCAATATAACACTCAATAGCCTAAAATATTTCAGACAAAAAGTTTAAATCGAAATTAAAATTCCAACCATATCAAACCAAAGGTTAGGTCTTTTATATTAGCACTGACTTTAGTCGGCTATTTATTATTTTACACTATATTGTCCGAGTGGCGGTCAAACTATTTCAATATGGCAACCGGCGGCTATCACTTCTGGAACTTTCGAACTATCCTAATTGAAATTGTTGTTATGTACAACTATTTTGTCCTTTTGAAAAACTGTTTTACAAAATATTTAATGTATAAAGAGTTCGAATTTTTTTTCGTTTAGTCATTTTCATTAAATTGGGGAATAAATGGGTTGCTGAGTGACGTATCACTAAATTTGATTAACTAGCAAAGATCGGAATATTATTTAGTATTAGGAATTTGCAAGACATTTTCAATTGAAAAACTAAAAAGGCTTCTAAATATAAATTAATTTGAAGAAAATTTATAAGCAATGTATTCATTGACATTTTTAAATATTGCCTCGAATTTTTTATGAATGAGTATTAGCATGCTAGCAGAAAGTACCTAAGTATTCAACCAGTCGATTTTTTATATTTTTCCTAAGAAGGTGAGGCATGGAGATGACAGATTTGCCTAACCTAACCAGAGTGTATAAATAGTGTGTCTAATGGTGATAAAATGAAATAAATTTATCATTACAATCTGTCACCATGAAGTTTATTCTTCCAGTCTTTTATTATAGAAGTGGGAATCGAATCCGCTATAATCTTATATACAGACACATTTCTTTATAAAATAAATATCAAATTTTGTACCTTCACTTGGGTTTTAATAAGACAATCGATCGGGACGTTGCCTTTTATACATGTAGATTAGAAAAAAGATTGAAAGATAGATGAAGATTAAAAAAAGTGGAACAATAAAGATGAGGCGCTCGGGGAATTACCTATTCGTTGTTTAATACGGTGTGTATTGAAGGTTCTTTTGCATAGATTATAGAATAAAAATTATATATAGTATAGGATGTGCATAATTGCATTTCATCAGTTTTTTAATTAGAATGTTTTGTGATTAATGAAATATGGTAGTGTCGTAATTTTTTTTATAGCCCACAAAACACATTAAATAAAATTGAATTAGTAATTACAGGTCAATATTATTATAGTTCTTTATATGATGTCACTTATCTTTAGTCCCTTAATTTATTATATTTATATTATATATTTAGCAAACATATATTCACATACATATATGTAGTAGTCTACTTTATTACAGCTATCAGTTTACATGCTAATAATTAAACTAATATTATTGTAGACCACGATGAGTCATCTATAAATCTTATTCATTAAAATATAAAATACCAATAATTCTTTTAGTTAAAAGAAATTGATTTGTATCGTCAAAAAAGTCATTACACATGACAGTGAATTTAAATTAAATTATAGAATATTAACAGGCACTTGAAAAAGAGTAAATAAATACGAAGCAAACTTAAAATAATCAAAATAAAATAAAATAATCCTTAGCTTAATAAGCTTTTAAGCTTAATTTTATCGAATTCTCACATTCCAAATTACTTTTTAAACGGCCTCAATCATCTGGCAATAACAAGAACCAGTAATTTAATTCAACCATAGATAACTTATAATTTCAAAATGGCAACATTGAGTAATGACAGCGCGCGGATTCCTAGCAAAGATGGCGGAATGACGCGTTTCGAATCTTTATATCGTACAATTTCGTTTTATGGGGCTATAAAGTTAGAATTTCTAAATTATGAAGCCTTGTGTCTCTTTCTTTTTGAGATATTGTCGTTGGTGTGTGGAGTGAGGAGAGTTTTTGCTTTTAATTTATTATATTTCATATCCTGAAGCGATTGTGGTGCAGTGGCACAGCGTTTGAGTTTACACGACTGAGAAACACGACGATTGTGGATTGGAGACCACGATATTCAATTCGAAATTTTCTAAATACATCACGATATCAACATATGATTATTTGTTAGTTATATGGCACACTTTAAATCTTATATTTAGCAGGATAGGCAAAAGAGACCTAGTGATATGACTCTCCGTTCCCTACGAACCGCTCAATTGTTGGAAATACTACGAGCTCATTTACGCATGAAAGTAATTAATTTAAGTAACAATCGAACCACCTGCCATTACATTTACAGTCAGATGCTCAAATAGTGTAATAAACATTATTATTCTAGTTATTGTAGGTCAAGGAAAAACGTATCGGCTCATTAGAACTTTTGATATTATTTGTAATGCTAATGCAAAGCTTGTTATTTTGAATGAAACGTTATTATTTAACTGATTTCCATACTTTGAAGTTAAATTGATAAGTAAATAGTTATCGCTATAAGGTTAAAGTTTAGTTAGCCATTGTTATTTATCCTTGTTGCTATAGTCGCTTATATACTGTTAAGCACCTACAATTTTTTTTTGTTTTATAGAAAAGGCAGTATTTTAATTCAATCTCCTTTTTGTCATACATTTTTTTTGTATTCTCTATACATTGCGACATTGGCGATGTGATTAGAACTCATCTGGTACGATCGGGATGCCATAGTTAAAAACAAATATTAGTACTATATATAAAGAAAATAATATGAGTTTTGACATATCAATCCATTTTCAAAATATTATATATTTTTCGTTTTAATTGGCGAAAATTAAACAAGCATTCTTTGTTACTGGGTCAACTAATTAAATATATCTACGTATTTTCAGTCGCATCGGGGTTCTAAGAATTATTTAGGACCCGTTGCCTTGGGCAGTGGCGGTCGAAAGCATCGTGACATTTTAGCGGGTATTATGGACGGCCTACGTACTCCTTGAGTCCTACATAACCCGTTTGGTCAAAAATGGTTTACGATAGTAAAGCTCTGATCTGTCGTATGGGAGCATGGGAACATTAAACTTAAATCTGTCCCAAATTTCTCTTTGAATATTACATTCGACCGATAATCTCTATACATTTACATATACTATAATATGGTGGGACAAAACCCGGCTTTTACTCCAACATGCAATGAACCCAATTCGACCGGAAAATAAAAAACGGAGAGACTTAACTCAAGGTTTTTTCCTTTAACCCTGCTATTTGCAAGATACAGTGTAAAACTGAAAAACATAAATATTTTTCTTCATTATATCCATGTATATTTTAAAATATGAATATGGTTTTAGCTACACGTGAAGTTTTTAGCTCTCTGACACAATAATTTACGCGAAAGCTCTTCACTCTAAAAATTTAAATACATGTAGGACTGTGCTTTAAAAGCTAAGTGTCTTGCCAGGGCCCATACACAAATGATGTGACTCAACAATTATTAGTCATAATAAATGTATGAGTTTTCATCTTTATTATGTTTTTTATCGTATATACTATTCATTTGTATGGATTTGTTTGAGAAATAGACAAAATGTAGTTGATGGATGAACATATTGAGTAACTGATTGACTGATAACAGATAGTACTGGACTTCGAAAGTTGGCATGAAGATGGGTTGGGGAGTTGAGGGAAATACTAAGAGAGGATTTCACAAATTTCCTACGGGAACGGGAACAAACGTGACATTCCAATTTCCGCGTCGTCTTAAAGTCCGCGCAAACTAAGTTGTGGGCTACGACTAATATATACTACTATCATAAATAAAAATTAAAAATGTTTTTTTACTTATGGTGTTTAATAATCACAATTAAAATTAATAAAACAAAAAAAATGTAAGAATATTGCATGACCAATCAACAATCAGTGAAAAGTAAATAACTATTAATTATGTAACTTGATATAAATTTTATTAAAGACCGTTTTAGTGCATTAGGACAGTGTTTGACTGTATTCACGATAGTTGTGGATTCGCACTTGGGAATTTTACATTCGGAGGAGTCAGTTATTTTTTTGTCTCTCCCTCTTAGAACACAAAGTAGGTGAAAAGTGTAGAACGATTTTTTATAATATTAAATTTCTTCTGATGACCTTGTTAAAACCTTGTTAAAATCCTATTTTCCTCCAATACATACGAGAAATACATCAAAATAAAGAAAAGCGTAGACAACAAGATTTTTGTATAAAATTAATCTATATGAACATGAAATATTCAACTAAGAATTGTGTACGACACATTCAGAATATCCTTATTGAAATGAAAATACTTAAAGTTAGCAAGTTCAACCAATCAAACTATTCACTTCTATAATATTAACAGAGAAGTATAGATGTAAACAAAATCGAACCCACTAACTCTACTACAACTTATATGCTATTGAAAATTCTTTATAAAATACTTTCTATTCGACGATAAGAAACATGCACTGGCTGTACCTACTCTGTATTTCGATTGTATTTTCATCTGTCAATGCTTCCATGCTTCCTAAAAGAGATGCCTTTAGTACGTACCTGTAATAGTGTTGCTATTAAAGGCCACAGGTTAACTTTCCACTTTAATAGAGAAATTACTTGTTAGAGACGCCATCGTGGCATAATTGAGATATGTAATTATAGTAAGATAGGTTTGTGATTCAAATCCAAAGTGTGGGAATGTATATAAATTTATAATATTTTTTTTATTATTGGACCGATAAGGCAATCTGCAGCGTTGAGCTACGTGGCAGTAAGCATTTTTTATATATGGCTAGGTTGTGGAGAAAAGTGTAGGTTACTCATATTTGTGTTTCAAATTTGCAATGAAAAATACTTTTAAATGAATAGGATTTTGACGGCTAGAGTGTAATTCATATTTTCGATTTTCTTAAAACTTCATAATCTAATAAAATACGTAAACTCATAGTTTTTCAAAAATGTTTTCTATCACTTCTGAGAATATGCTTAATAGACTGTTAGCAGGTTTCCATTCTAAGCCGACGATATAACTTTTATATTTACAAAAACAAGTTTTACGGTTTTTTGTTACTGAGTGACTAAAAAATAAACGACCGCCGAAACTACGCGGCGTAGAACGAGGAGAGGATATAGATGTAGGGATTTCCCGAAATTTCTATGAAAAGGGCGAAAACAAGATTTTACGTTTCATAGTTCAATTAATTTGTATTTTTTGTATTCGATATTTTTACGAATATTTTCCTGAATAAATGCATTATGCATATAGTGACGTAATATTGCAGTTTAGGAATGACTAACATTGTTTACGGTGTTTCTATTCAAAATACATATATTTTCCGGTTTAGTGCATCCAACACGTAATTTACATAAGCATTGAATAATTTAAGGACGTAGAACAGAGAAAATGGAAGCTGGAGTCACTTAACGAAATAATTTTGTAATAAAAATTGTGGGTTCTTGTAGGGAGTAGTATGGGCAGTGTAAAAACAAGTTTCCCTGCCTACCCTGATATGATATTTATCTTACTTTTTATCTTTTTTTCAGGTTGCAAGCATGGCTTAATCATTCCGTCATTCCAGAAATGACAAATACGGGATAAAGTGTAGAAAGAGAGAATTCCGTATCAAGACGCCCCGATCTCCGCTTTCTGTCGAAATCCGAGACGTAGCATATTGAATAGTGTTTTATAGTAAACTTATACTATTAAATATACCTTGGTGGTAGAAATTGCTAAATGTTCATACATTTATAGCTATATAAATAGTTCGAAATTAAATGTATATTGTATAAATGCATAGTTGAGATAAATCTTGGTGTTAAATAATATCCTTAATTTCCATTTCCTTCCTTAACCATGATTATTGCAAAGTAACTTATCACAAAATTTCTCATTATTTATAATGCTCTATAAACAAATAGCACCTGTATAAAATAAGAAAATATTTTTTTTTGTTTTAAATAAATATCAAAGATTAATTAAGAATATTTATAAAAACCTGTCATTTATGTGTCTGTCCCGTTCTTACCTAGAAAAAAATAAAAAAGTAAACATTATTATATTTTATTTCAATTAAAGTTAATTTTATTAATTAACCCTGATCTGAATCTGATAATAAAAATATTTTTGACCATAAAAATGTTATTTATTTTCACCATCATGTCTCCAATCATAAATTGCTCCATTGCGCCAAATAACGCTAAGCAACTCATTACTATTATTTTCAGCTCCACTGTAAGTCCCACGTTTAGAAGTGTAGACAAAATTTAGGCCCGTAGTTATAAATTACTCTTAAGATCGATCTCAGACTTGACAGCGGTTTAAACATTGCGTTCTCCATTTTCTACTTGAATTTGAGACATAACTCATTCAGCAGCGGAGCTTAACGCCTCACTTTAACTATGAAATAGAGAAAAATAAGAATATTAAGTAATTTTCTCGAACGGGGATCAAATCTACAACCATTAGGTTAAACGATTATGTAAAATGATTTCAAATATTATCAGTAACTACAAGGTTATATCATACTATACTCATACCACACTATACTATACTATAGTATAGATATAGAGTCTCGACCCTGGCACACAATCGCGAAAACATGTAGCTATCTAGTTTTTACATCTATATTTAGGTGTTTTATTAAATTGCATGCCTCTGTGCGACATTGAACGAATTATCACGGTACATTCGTATGCATTTGATAAAAAAATCTTTTTTTACGTATTGACTGACTTTAAGAAAAGTAGGTTATCTGTTTGGTATATTATTTATGTAGATGTGTGTAAGTCAATTTAGTGTTTAAAAGAAAGTGATGACGTAGTGATAAGACACTGTGTTTTACTTTTAAGTTGTTGACAAAACCGATATTATATCAAAGATCTTATTATTATATTATTTTAAATGACTAATAAAATAATGATGCTAACACACAAATAATATGTATAGATGTTTTCCAGTCTCGCTGTTTAGCTGTAAATTGCATTGGAAAATTTTGTCTATGATTAATATGAAGAAGGAAAACTTTAAGCAATTGTTCGATACAAAATTAATACCTAAATGTAAATTGTTTAGTTGCTTATAGAAATATATACTTTACTATGAACGTTAAGAGTAAGTACAAACTCGATTCCCGCCTGAAGCAAAGTTGTAGTGGATGACCATTTCTTAATTTTTAATTTTTTTAAAGAAAAAATTATCATTTAATAAATTGTATAATATAATTATTGTGTTTATAGCTAAATTAGCTTTGTATATTTTCTCTATGCAATAAGAGAAATACAAAAAAGTGCTTAAAGTTTATATAAATCCACAACTGAATTAAATGAAATACAATAAAATGCAATCTATGCATATACAATTGGTCCCTTACTGAATGACTAGAAGACAATTTGCAGCTGGAATTATGCGAAGTAGAATGCTGAAATTTTCGTATAGATAGTTCATAGAGTGTAGGGGAGAACCAGAAGAGGGCTTTCTATGGGAACAGAGACTAACGAAATTTAAGGTTTTACATAGTTCACACAAACGAAGTGGAGAGCTTATTCCATCCAGTAGAATATGTATTAAATATGCAAAATTCGCATTTCTCATTAATATTTTTCTGCTTCGAGCTAGGTATACCCCGCACGTAGCTGGGTTAGGCGAAGTGAACTTGGGAACCTAGTGTTAAGGCACTCCGTTCTCCACTTTCCATCGAATTTTGGGGCGGAACTGAACCGCGCTTGGCCTCTTGATCAGTGAATAATAACTTTATATAACAAATAAAACTCGATTCATATATATTGTCAGTAGGTATTCACTGACAAACAAACATGCCGTTTCATATTTATAAAGGTTACAAATAAATATTTGCATTGGCAATTGACTTTGTACTTTGAGTTAGAATTTTAAACGTGTGTGTCATACAAATAGTGGCTATTAGGAAAAACCACTAGATTATTGTTAAAATACAGCTTCTTTATAGTAAAGCCGAACGTTATAGGTAATAATAATGTCTTCCTGGTGCAATTGTAGAGTGTCTCAATTAGCGTGATCGTCATATATATTTGATTCTCAACTAAAGCAATTTCTATATTTATACTTAATATGCAGAGGATTGCATAAAAAATATAGTTAATATATACGTATTTTTACGAAAACCCAGCAATTATAAAACATTCCGTGTTGAGAGGTGAAGAAGACGTTGCGCTTTGTCTATTATATCTAGGAAATGAAAATAAATATAATCATTCTCTGAGTGGGGATCGAACCCACAACTATCGCGTTTACAAAGTTTATTTCATAATATAATTCATAATATAGTAATTTGGATTTTTTTGTTTTGACTATTCTTTTAAAAAGAAAAAGAAACACCTCTACAACCACAGATTAAACTACTCTATAAAAGCCTAATACAATTCTTTTTTTCTCTCAAAAATGAAAAACGGATTTTTTCAAACAAAATAAATAATAAAATTATCACTGTAAAATAAAACGCCATTTGTCAACGGAAACAGAACTCAACACCACGTTTTGCCTCAACACCAGAATGAAGAAATGGGGACACAAATTTAAATAAATATATAATTTCCTCGAGTGGGGATCGAACCTAAAACTATCGCGTCACACTTTGTGCACCTGCGCCACAACTGATCGTATATAATATTCATACATATTTTAGTGTTTGTATATAATATATATATGTATATAATAAGTAATTTCGTGCGTCAGTTTATCATGACCTCGACGGGAATTTAGCTGAATAGCCTCGCCTATTTACCTAGTTGTCGGCTTACTGAAACCTGTTATGTGAATAAATTCTGAGAACTATACAATTTTATGTTTATTCTTGTGAGGCTTTAGATATTAAGGTGTTTTGAGTTTTCGTTGTATAGATAAAATTTTGAGGGCTTGGTGTGCAGTGGCAAAGAGTGTGAATGTAAACGTAACGGTTATGGGTTCAATTTCTACTCAGGTAATAAAATATATAATATTGCTCTGGACATTAAGTTGCTTAAAATGAAAATTTTACGTGTAGGCTATTTTATACTTATCTTTGCCTTCTATGGTAGAGTGTAACAGTAAAAATTCTCTGTGTTAGTTATTAATATATTTTTTTTCAGTTTCTTGTAAACAGCAGAGAAGTTCGAGGAACCGTAGTGTTAAGACAATCTGGTTTAGCTTTTGCCTTCCCCTTTTTGCGTGGGCGACAGAGCTCAACGCAGCTTCTAAGAGGCTGAATGTGTAAAAAAAGACGTTTGTCTCTAAATTTTAATCTAATTCACATATACAATTTTAATGCTTAGATTTTACGTAAAATAGAAATATAAATAACTGCATTTTCTCACGGCGTTGAGAAGCTATGAGAAAAACACCAGCTAGTTCCAATTTTCATATATAAATCCACAAATTTCAACACAATTCGAAACTTAATTGTCAAGTAAACAGCATGACGCACATCGGATCATTGCGGTTAGTACCGCCCATGATAACGGCGTCCAATCTAAATTCGTGATTGGTCAAAATATAAGCGGAAACCAGTGTATGGTATTCCAACAAGTAGTTGCTTAGCGATAACATTTATAACTAATGTCCACTTGAAATTATGTGAAACATTTTTGATAAGTACTGAAAAGAAATATTTTTTTTATATTGTCATTTCTGCATGTAAAAATAGTTTTTATTACTCTTACATATCTCCTGTTACCAGGGTAGGACAATTTAAATAATTCATTCCCACGAACAGAAATCGAACCCATAACAGTTTAATTTACAGTCAATCTCGGCTCTAGACTAGAACTAGCAGTTGTTATTTAATTTTTTATTTGAAAATATATGAGTTCACTTACAATGTAGATATGTAAAGACAAACACAAATAATTTAATATAAATCAATCAACTTTATCACGCTGTATCTCGCATACTGCAGGGTAAGTAGTCCGTTTCTAATTTTTGCCGAATTGCGGAGGCATTGCGTGTTGAGTGGCGGAACTTGACTAGACCGACGAAATAGAATGGAAATATACATTTAAATAAATATTTCGTATCCTTGAGTGGAGATGGAACCCACAACGAGTCGCGTTTACAGTCCCACTGTGTTCCTCTGCGGCACAACTGGCCTCAAAATACAAAATATTTGTAACATGAACATTTCTGTTGCAAAAAAAATTGAACATTTCTAAAAATAATTAAAAACACTTACTATATGTTATAAATTTTCTATTACTTTCATATAGAGGCATAGAATAATAAAAAAGAAACAGCAACTTTACACACACACGTGGTTTTTCCCCACATTCTCGGGTAGGCTGAGGACACCTATTATTAATACACTGTGATCACTACTATTCATCCAATCTTCCAAAAAAAATTGAATAATCTACTTGAAAATATAAATATTAAAAATCAACATAAATCAAAATAAATCTACACGAAATATAGCCTAATACTCAAGTATTCAAACTTAGTATATTAGAGCACACTTGCAAATTGACCTTGCTACGTTACCAGTCCTTAGGCCAGACCAGTTACGAGTTAGGCCAGCTAACCTTGGTCTAGTCTAGATGCAAAAGGCAACGCTAAAATCGTGTAACCCAACAAATCATTTTAAATGTTTAAACTGTTAGTATTATTGTAACGCCCATTTTGTTATACCAAAAACCCACCAATGCCATGTCAAGAATCTAATAAATTACGACTTAATTTGTTTTATACGAAATTAAACTTTATAGAGTTAAGAATAAAGTCGTTTATATAATATAGTTTGTTAGGCACAAGTTTTTGTTTGTATGTGTGTCGGAATAACAAACGTGAATGGATAGGAACGCACACATAGATAGTGAATGTCACGAAATCCAGCCTGTTTCTAGGTTAGATTATGCGCGGGCGCATATCGGTTGGCCATGATTTATAAGTTTTGCGTACTGTATTGCATATATATATATATATATATATATATATATATATATATATATATATATTTAAGCTAATGTTTCTTTTTTATATTCTGAATATATCTTGTTTTCTATCTATAAATAAATATGTTTAATATCTTCGTTAATCTTATTGCTCTCACTTAAAATATAGTAAGATGTTAAATGAGCGTAATAACAGAATCTTCTGCAAATTATATTTTTTCATAGGAATTATATAAGCATACACAAGTATATTTCAAGATATTAGGATTTAATGTATAAAATATATAAATTTTGAACTGGCTTCTGTTAAGTCTTGTTCTTTTCAATTAGGTAAATTTAAATATCTACATGCTATAATCTGACATAAGATAAGTAAACATTTGATATCTTAATGTTGTCAAGTACGCAGAATTGAACCTATGACAAAGAGTCGAATCTATAACAATTTTCTTACATATTTTGAAAATTCTAACTCTACCACAAAAGTTAATTTTACAAAAGTTAAGTTAAGTTTAATACAGTTTTTTGGTTTGTTTTAGCTTCCTGTTGCCCGAATATAACAAGGTAGACCGAGGGAACCTATTGTTAAAATATTCCGTTCTCCACTTTTTGGAAAATTTTCGAGACAGTCTATTGAATGGCGGAACATGGCATGGTTGCAGTCCGTATGGGAATTGAACCCACAATGCGCGTGGTTGCAGTCGTAAGTATGTGCCCCCGCGTCACGATGATTTAATAATTTAATACTATATATATATAATAATATAATGATAAGAAAATTTACAGGGCACAGAAATATGTACCATAAAAAATTAGATATATCAATTAGACGCCATAGATTCAGTTTACCAAAATGAAGACCAACCACCTCCACGCCATCCTGAATAAAACATATTTATTCATATATATTTTCAGGATTTATCTCACAAAATGTAAAATAATGGAGTACCACACGGCGACCTTGTAGCTCACATCGTCGATTCACTGTTTATTTGATACGAACCTGTTATACGCTTTCGACTCGCATCGCTTTACAACTAGACACTTCTATAGATATTTCTAGTAAAATTATCTTGTAGTGGAAAACTTCTAATAATTGTAGGGATTTATAATTTTGCGATTTTCAATGATATAATTAATATTGAATGAGTATTGTTAATGAATAGAGGTCAGAGATTTGATTCTTGCTTTGGTAGGTTTAAATGGAATGTAAAAAAAGTTTTCAGTGTAATATAAATATAATCAAAAATAATAGAATGTTATAACTCTACCAATTATCTTACAACTTCATGCTTTACACGTAGCAGGCTAGGCAGAACAAATCTTGCGTTAAGTTACTCCGTTCCCCAATTTTCGAGACATTGCTTGTTAAATCGCGCAACTCGATGACTCGAACGAAATTATTTGATTTGTTTTGGATAGTCAATTTATACAGGAAGTTAATAAATAGTATTACAGAATATAACCTTATATCATAATAAGTCCATAAATATTTCGATGTTGCCCCCTGTGTAGTGAACCTGAACAGTCAGAAGTAGTCCTATGTGTGTGTCAGACAGCTCTCAATAGCTATGTAAGCACGGACAAAGTTGCAGGTGATATCTAGTATTATTACATAGTTACTTTATTCATAGAATCTATATTAATATTTAAATAAGACCCGTTGACTTTGCATACAATTCTTTCAAATTTAAATTAATTTGTCACCTAATGTATTGTTTTTGTGTGTAAATTTTGTTAGAGGTGGTCTTCATTTTCATAAGGTGTAGCTATGGCACTTTGGTATACCTATTTTGGTACAATTTTTTGTGTCCTGCCAATATGTGACATACAATTTTTTATGTTATTATTTTATTACATTTATTATAAAATATTTCGGTTCTCGTTGCGCAGGAGCACAAGCTTGCGATTGTAAACACGACGGATTCCTACTCAAGGGAATAAAAAAAATGATTTATCATTATCTCTACGGAATTAAAGCGAAAAGCAATTATAAATCTTTACATCGCACCCAAATTCAACGCATTTAACAATTTTATTAAGTGGCGTAACCGAACGCCGCTAATTAATCAATTATCATATTTAAAAAGCAATCCAATTTAAAGTAGGTCGTTCAAATCTAATACATCCATCAAAATCCTAAATGTCAATACTTAAACAAAAATGAATGTGTGACGTTGAATGATTTTGTCTAACGAGGTATAGTTTGATTGATGAGACTTGAAAAAATACCTATTAACTATTGAACTTTGTATGACACTAGTACATTCACGTTGCTTTTTGCTTATTATTGAAGTGTTAGAATTTTTTTACCTCACGCTTTATCACCCCTATAGTAGAGTAGAGTAGAGAATAAAATCGGTGCTAAGGCACTCCGTTACCCACTTTCCGCTGAATGTTCAAGGCACTGAATATTAAGTGGCGGAACTCTGAATACCAGAGTGTAGAAATGAAAATGTTAATAAATAATAATTCATTTCCCCGAATGGCGATAGAATTCGCAACCGTCGCGTTAGAGTCACAAACGTGATCCTGCGCTACGACGGCCTCAAATAATAGTATATAATAAGTATATCTAGATATATTATACATATTTTAGTATTACTAATATTTACCAAGGTTTCGCGGCGTCGTGTTACTTCACAATGTTGTGACAGATCAAGCGGAATCACGTGTTAAGGACATGCACTTCATCTTGTTTTTCCATAGAAATTTGTTTTAATGCGAAAAGAAGTTAATCTCCGCCACTCGTATTGAGTCAAATGTCTCAAAAATAAGGGGGAACAGAGTGTCTAAATACTAGGTTTATCAGTTTACCCTGCTACATACGGGCATCGTCAGGTTACACAAAGAAAAAACCAAACATGCTTGTAATTAAAACCAAAAAGGTAATTTTAAAATGAGAAAAATAATATGAATATCTCAAAAAATGATCACTCGTCGCCGAGGCAATGGCCGCGCGGCGGAAACAGGTGTTTGTAATAACGTGTAGTAGGTACGAATAGTTATAGGGCCTATGATATGATCGTTCAGAATGCATTACATCTATATACTATAGTATAGTATTGTAAAGGATTACATAGCATAGTTTTAAAGTGACTTCGTGCGATGGATGAATAATCTATACGTACAAGTGAATTTTCTTTTTTTATCTTCAGGCTGTATCCCCTACATAGCCAGGTAGGCAGGGGCAACCTGGGAACCTAGTTAAGTCTCTCTGTTCCCATCAAATTCTTTCACTCTTTGCCTCGTTACCAGAGCAACCACGACCTCAATCTAACTTGGTAACAATATATCTTTTAACTTCGGAAAATGTGAACTGTTCTAAAAAAATATTATTTTAAATTTACCAATATAATAGACAAACTGTTGTGTCACCTGCAAAAACTTTATACTAGGGAGATAGAAGGAGGGTCTTAAAGAGGCTCATTTACACTTCATTTTACTTTGATTTTTTGAAATATTTACTCTTACGTTACTGACGACTGATTACGTCTTAAAATCCCCACAAACAAAGTACCGGGCGATGTCTTGTCTATTTATTATACTGTCGTAACTTAAATCTGTTTTGCCAAAATAAAACCGGAGAATTGCTGCTGTATAATAAATAATGATGTATAACACGCGTATAATAATGTATAAGTTGTATAATATTATAGCTATTATGGTACATTAGTCAATTATAAATATATTTGCATCGTCGATAATGGCGTATTCATTACCAATGTTGTATGGTCATCGGTACTAGTAACTAAATGTATAGCTGTTATCTAGGTTTCTTGTAATTTTTTGATTATTGTTATTTGTTATATATAATAATAGGCTTCGTTTGCAGCTTCTCTCGTGTACTCAAATCTACCTATATTAAAATTCTAAAGTTTGTTTGGTTAAACGCACCAATCGTAGGAACTACTTATTCGAATTGAAAAAATATTTTTTTGATCGAATAGTCCACCAATAGGTGTTATATTATACATTATTATACCTTTTACGTTGTAGCCCAAAGTAGGTGGTTGCGGTCAGAATTACACTTACAATTGGTCATATGTTACTCTCTCAACTCTTAGTTATTTTGCACTCCGTTCCATTAAGACACTTCCGTTCACCACTTTCCGCCGAATTCTGGAGGCGTAGCGTATTGAGTGCCTCGTTGGTGTTCCTATATTTCATTTCCTCGTGTGAGAATCGAACCCACAACCTGGCGAGTAAACAGTTGCACCCTTGTGTGTTGTTGTGTGCACATGCTAGGTCTCATCAAAAGTAGTTAAAGTTTTGATAAAACCTTAGTGGGAAAAAAGTATACTTTTTAAGATTTGAAACCACTCCCTTCATTATAAATAGTATTTAATAGAAAAACTTATTTCCTTAGTAAGTACCTACATATAAAGTTCACAGCCATTAAAATAACGAAATGCGTATTCTCATATATAATATTATAATTGTGATATAATTACACGTTGTTAAACTGTCCGACTGATGGTCGTCATTAATTATACTGTAATTAGCTATAGTTATTTAATTTTTACTAGAATTACAATAGTACGCTATGAATGGTTTATAGTTAGTTAAAAATTCAATAGACGTAACTTAAGACTAGACACGGCGTTGAGTTTCACCACTCAATGTGAGGCCAGTCGTGGCGCGCACAACTTGAGTGACACAGGCATGCAACTTAACACTAGGTTCTCTCTAATCAGCTATGTGCGGGATACAGCGTGATAAAATATAGGCTAAAATGTAAAAATTCGATTGAGAGACAAATATCTAAATATTTGTTCCACTGTCATGCAAAAACTACTAAACTGATTAAAATAAATCTTTTCAATAATATAGTTGATACATCTGAATATCATATATACTAGCTACAATTTGTGTAAAGATTTCATATAATTTCACTATAATTTAACAATAACTGTAAGAGGACGAAGTCGCTTTTGGATCGCCAGGTAAGAAATAAACTTTGATTGCACTAATCAGTCAAATTCGAATGAATTCTTCCTCAAAATACGGAAATATCTAGACCTTGTCCAAGTAACTGCCTTGGGTCTGCGTAGAATACTAGATTTCTAACTATTTCCTTAAGCTGTGAAATTTATTAACCTTAGTTTTATGTTTAGAATCATAATTGAGTGGTTGAATAATGTAATGTCGTTTGGACGACAGATTGTAAAATAAAAAAGAATAAGGAAATCCATATATTTTTTTTATTTACTGTGTATATATTATTATTTTATTTTCAAAAATGTTAATAAATGAACCTATATATGTAAACAAACTCATGTACAAATATGTAATAGTTTACAATTGTGTAAAGCGCGGCGTTGAGTGCCGCCATATAACGGTTAAAAAATTGGGCGTTGTGTAGAGAATAAAGACTGTGAGATTGATCTTGAAATGGCGTTTTTACAAATAGTATCTCAAGATCGCTCTCAACATCGATTTCAGAGTTGAGAGTGGCTTATAAATACAGGCCTAAGATAGACTTATGAATATAGCATAAAGCCAAAAAAACATGTAATTTTGTTATTAGTTTCAAAACAACTTAGCAACAGCAAAAAATAAATATATTTTTACATGTACAGATATGTATGTATGTACGTATAAAGCACGTTAATAAAGGGCAGCTACTAATTAAGTGGCCAAGGTGTAGAGATTATCATCTCGTCGAGATAGAGTCGGGTAATATGTTGTTCTCTTTTTTTGCAATGTATTTTTTATTTATTTTATTTAATTTTTATATGTAGATAGATACTGGTTGAAACGATACGTTTAATTTGATGACTAATAATTATAATAATTAAACTAACTGACCTAACTTTTTTTTGTAAAACATATTTTTTTTATTTAAATTTAAATTATCACTTTTTTATTTTTATTCTAATTTTACCTATTCCTGGATAGCTAAAAGATAGTTCCGCTTATTTAAATACAGTTTCTACGGGAAAAGTGTGGAAAACGGTGTGTCATTTTCTTTATTATGTTTTGTTTATACACCACACTAATTAAAAGTCGAGTACAAACATGAAATCAGTTTTTACCCAAATCGAGCAAAATATCCTTAGACTCGAGAAAAATTTTTATTAATATTTTTTTTATAAATGCAGCGTTTGATTGTGGGTTCCATTAACACTCGGTAAAAATAAATTATAGACATATATGCACTCTCTCGCACTCTTAGCTCTGGTAACAAGATAAAGCGCTGAGTTAATTTCCGTCACGCATTATGTTGAAAATTGGTCAGTACGTGGATACAGTACTGTATCTTACAGTACTGTATCTTAACACCAGGTTCCCTCTGCCTACCCTACTATACGTGGAAAAATATTAAACACAAATAGGTGCTTTAACCATCTTAACAATATCTTATTAGTCAAATTACTCAAAGAAATTATTTATAAATAGACTTGCGGTACACCGCAGGCTGCTATTAAGGTAAAGATGGCGGTCGCCCAAACAGGAAGTGATGTTTGTCATTTAAATTAACAAAATAGCTTTTATTACATTGTTTTTTTTCACCATTGATTTTCTAGTGATGAGCCACTATTTTATTTTCATTTTGGTAATATGGTCGTCGCGGCGTTCTTAATGTTAACGCGCAGTTAATTTTTATTATTGCTCAGCGTTGAGTACATTTTACAATTTAAATGTGTCTTTTATATATAATATCCAAACCCAAATTAACTTAAATTAAGTACTAAGCGTGACAATGTCCCACAAATTGGGCAGTGTGAGACGTACACATCGTTGTCTACCCCCCTATATGCGGGATACCGCGTGATGATAATAACAAGTTATATAGGTGTCTATAAAAAATATGTTCAAAGATTTACATATATGAGAAGAACATACATATTAAAGCAATGAGTAAACATATTACTTATATTATACATATTATTCAACATAAAAAGCCGTCTCTATAGTGTCACCAAAAGTAAACATCGTTATGAGGAAAGTTAGACGCGAGTAGGGTTGTCTATATCAATATTATATTTGATTATTTTTTTTAATTCGGAAAGTGGAGAACGGAGTCTCGTAACACTAACACACAGTTTGCATCTGCCTACCCTGTTGTGTGCGGAATATATTTGGATTGATTATGCTGATTTATTTTATTACTTTTATAAGAAATAATGAATTGAGACCGCCGTGGCTGCCGTGACCGTTGTGGGTTCAATTCTCCATCGAAGGAATTAATTATTTATACTAAGAATGATCCTAGCTGGTAAAAAGACTAAGTCTGGTTTTCAGTTTCGCGATTCACCAAGAATTGGAGTATGTTAACACTGGTTTCCCTCTGCCTTTTCAGCTCTTTCGCGGATACAGCGTGAAGCTAATAATTTTAGCTTTTTTTTATAGAGAATTCAATTATAAATCACTCTAAATTTTATTTTTTATTTTGTTAAAATAAGTAATCAATAAAACAATAAAAAAAACTTAGATATATTTTAAACAAACTTTAATCGTGCTAGTAATATACAAAAACAATTAATTTAAAAAGGCAAATATATCTAGACTGCAAATAATTAAATATATAGAATATAAAAACATGAAATGTCAATTAAAATTGCACATCACAAGTCAAATAAAAACAATTCCATCAAAGAAAAACAAAATCGATGAAACATAACGAATATTATAAATTATTTTCAGCAAAAAATATGATATATTGACAAACTGTATATTAATTTAAGTATAATGATTCATTAATTCTATATAATCTTCAATAACGAATATAAATTTATCGTTTTTTATAATTTGATATGGAAAAATGTCTAATGCTACACTCGATGGTTGGAGGTTCGAATAACGCTCGGCGGAATATTTTTTTTAGCTTCATGCTGTATTGTATAGGTAGAGGGAACCTGAAGACTAAGTGCTAAGACACTCTGTTCCCTTTAAGACATACTCCGCCGCATTTTGGCGGGAGGGCCAGGTGAGTGGCGAAGATACTCTGTCTTTAAATAGCCGACAAAACGCAGCGTTAAGTTCCGCTACTTAAAGACATAGAGTATCTTGACATTAAGTTATCTCTGTTTCTAGCAAAAAAGGAACGGAAACGTATGAAATGAAAACCCTAGAACAAAACCGTTTGGGCCGTTATCTAACCGTGAAAAAATGCACCCGCCCACCGCTTACGGTATTCAGAGGGAGATAGCTATTAACTTTTTCACGTGTTAAAAAGAGATAGCTATATTTTAGAGCTACGTCGTCAAGGTTTGGAGGTTTCATATTAATTGAGTCTATGATGTCTTTGGTTGTTTGACCTTTAAGTCAATTAGATTCGATATTGAATTGTTTTTGGAAAATAATCAAATATTATGAATATTTATACGATTTATATTGAAATTGTTTTTAAATAACTAATAATTAATTATTCTAATAATAATATCGTCAAATTATATATAAAAATTGTGAAATAAGGTCCAAATACAATATAACTTATTAAAAAAATATGAAATTAAATAGCCCAAGCAATAAAACTTTACAAATGTAATAAAAAAAATTAAAACAACAACCCTCAAAAAATCAAAACGAGGGTAATTTTTAAGAATTTAGGGCGCCACCTAGCGGTAAAGAGTGCAGCCTCCCGTACACCGCCATCTCTTGGTGAATAGACTTGAACAGGCAGTAATTAGCATGCTATACTGAACACTTATAACGGTTCACTGGTTCAAATCCCGCGTCGTACAAGCGTGTTTAAGTTTATAAATGATTGCTTTTTAGCCTATTGGTTTGGATGAGCGAGGCCTTTCACGTTAATTAATCGATTATAGGGACAGTGCGTTTGTGGTGGGAATTTTGTAATAGTTATCGATTTTTGTTGTTTTTTGCACTAAAAAAGTATGTATTATAATGGAAATAGGTTATATATTATAGTTAGATAAAATTTCTTTGTAAATATGATGTTTTAAACGAATTGGTTATATTTGTGTTAAGAATTTATAAGTATTTTATTAAGAATTGGCTCAAAAATAAGTACTTAATGATAAATTGAATAATATGTAATAATATTTTTTTATATTCAATAAAATATTTTAACTTCCTATTAATGAATTGTACTCTATATCTTTATACATTACCTGCTATTGAACGTTTGTTAAAAAATAATTTTGTTCCACTTTCAAGCAAAAACTACTGAACAAATTCAGATGAAACTTTACAGCAATAGTTTATTTATCAGAATAATAAAAAGTATAAGTAGGAGAATCATATAATCAGAAGATAACTAGACGTTTTATAATAGCCTTGAAAACTAAAACCCAATTAAAATGATAGTACATACTGTGCGGATTAAGATAATATCTAAATAATCTTTTGGAAGCCATTTTGTTTTGCGTTGCTTATCTAACATTCTGAGTGCTTTATTATTTTAGTTAAAATATCTTTTAATAATGTTAACATATTACTCTTTAAAAAAAGAAAGTATTAAGATAGGTGACTCCGCTTATTAGATATCATTATTTTATATTTTGTTTATTTTACTTCAAATGTCATATATATTTATTTTCTTTTCCGCTAGTGTCAAAGTCCGAAAAGAAATGTCTCGATTTTCCCGTACCGTCCCGGTCTTCATGTTGAATTGCAACTTACTAAGATCAGTAGTTTCGTCTGTGCCTTGTCTGTCAGTCACTCATTAAAGGAAGAGTTTTGTAACTGTAGGTAACGCTATAGAGACCGAAAATCTATAGAACCAAGTAACACCAGAAGGCCAAGCCAAGCAATGAATACAAAATCTCTCAAATGTCATGACAAAAATGATGAAATTTCATACATTTAAAAGTATTTAATATACTTAGTTCTCGAGTTATCTTGGTATAAACATATTAATGCGTTGGATAGAGTCAGCTAGGTCATTGCTAGATTATGGGCATTGAAATGTGTCGCGGTTACGTTTTACCTTCACCTATACTTATATTTTAGTTAGTGGAATCAGTGTTCAGACACTTTTTGCCAATCTTAAAACTTATTCTTTTTTATTTTTTGTTTTCATTAAAAAAACTTTTAAGTGTTTACCGTTACCAAGAGGCGCGGGTTCAAATCCCGCTTCGTTAAAATTTTTATATGTTATCTAAAAGATAACTTTCAAGTAAAATTTAGCAAGCGTTACACAGGTAGGTACGAAGAGGTGCGGACATGTAAAACTAACCAGAGCGTGTAGTGTCGCTAAAAGGGACAAGCGCATTGCCACTTGACTACGATAATGCAGTTCAAATAACACGAACGAAATACTATATAAAATAAAAAATGAAAAATATTAATAAAAACTAGAATAAGTTATGCCTTTGAGGCTATTTGAAAAGGGAGGTTCCCAATTCGACGGTATGGTGTTTTAAGAACCGACAACCATATGTGGTTGGTGGTAGCGTGGTGGTGGTGAGTGGTGTAACCTAACCTCGCGTTTTTTTATTAATTTTAATTTAATAAACGTTGTTCATGTATTTATAGATTTTCTCATTATACGTTTGCCCATAATTGTAAGAGATCGATTTTTTTAGTTTCATGCTATAGCTCATAGCTGTGTATGCAGATGAAACCTTCCCTTGTGTTAAGTTCTCCAATAAGACACATTATATAAAAAAAATCGAGGCCGGTAGTGGCGCATCGGCACGAAGTGTGACTGTAAAACCGACTGGTTGTGGGTTCGACCCCCACTCGAGGAGATGAAATATTTACTTAAATTTATTTTTCCATTTCTTCGCTCTGGTGTCGAGGCTAAGCGCGGCGTTGAGTTCTGCCACTCAACACCCCTCCAGAATTCGGCAGAAAGTGGGGAAAGGAGTGTCTTAACACTACGTTCCTTCTGCATACCCTGTTGTGTGCGGGATACAGCGTGAAGCTGATTTAATTTTAATAATATTGTTAGATATATTTATGAGTAATAGCTACAATGACTAATAGTTATAAAATTTAAAATCAAATCTTTAAGCAAGACACTAGCAATACCCACCCACCAATACCCGTCTATCACTAAAAACAAAAAAAAAACAATAAACAAATTTACCCATTCTAACAATAAAAAACAACAACACTATCCGCTTCACAATCTACCAAACGCTGTTCCAACCAGCTACTAAGTATGTTATTACAAAGATATTAATTAACATACAACAACAAGTACGTATGAGTATCGATAAAGCAAATTACTTGAAAATTAGACCTTCTGGCGTGTAATTTCATCTCTCAAAGTCAGGGTCTGTTAGCGACCATAGCCTAGTTTCTGGATGTTAAATACAGAACTATAATATTGAGAATAGTATAATACTTGAAATATATAGTAAGCTTTAGAGGCCAATGGTGGCGCAGGGGCACAACATGTGAGACTAAACGCGGCAGATTGTGGGTTCGATTCCCATTCGATAAAATTAAATATTTAATATTTTCATTTCTTCGCTCTGGTAACTAGGCAAAAGCGCGGCATTCAACACGCGTCGCCTTCTTAATGGGAACGGAATATATTAACACTAGGTTCCTGTCAAATATGCGATTCGATCTGCCTACCCTGATATGTACGGAATAGAGTATAAAGCAAAAAAAATATTGTATAGAATAATATGTGAAATATATAGGAATTTGGAATTGGCTTTTCCAGAATGAAGAGTTGTCATGACTGATACTTCTAAGTAAGTGATCGCAAGTACAGTGGATAAGATCGAAATGACTAACTTGATCCATGATAAGTACATATTTTTTAAATAGACTATAAAACACAATATCGTGTAGGTTTAATAATGATGCTCGAGGACTCGTATCAACGAAAAAGATCTTAAAATATTAAAAAAATGATATTTTCATTAAAATGGACTTGACTTAAATTACTAGTACTTAATTTATAATGGAAAGGAGTAGATCCTTTATTCCTTTTTAGTGAAGTATTAAAATACGATAACATATTTAAAACCAAATTGCAGATATTTGTGAATTGTGGATTCGATTACCATTCTTGGTAATAATTATTTTTATATTGTCGTCCTGACAAGAAGACAAAACACGCATTATTTCGAAAATTGGGTAGTGCGTGTGGAACGGAGTGTCTAAACACTAAATTTTCTCTGCGCCTGTAAACGCGACTGGTTGTGGGTTCGATCCCCACTCGAGTAAATGAAATATATATTCCAATTTATATTTTCGAAGCAAGGCGCGGCGTTGAGTTTCGCAACTCTAGATGCAGTGCCTTCAGAATTCGCGGGAAATGGGGAACAGGGTGGGAACACTAGGTTCCCTCTGCCTAACCTGCTGTGTGCAAAATCTTTTTATTTCTTTAATATTTTAGTTAATAACTATTAATAGTATTTACAATAGGTAGTGTTCATTTAAACCGAATCGTATCAACCTTGCGCTTTCGACCCGCGTGTTATCAGAGAGCGCGGCTTATCTAATCAGCAGGGTTGCCATATTCGTAATTACACCCGGAAAATTGTCATAGTAGGCAAATATATATACATATATAGATCTTGATTTATATGTTGTAAGTTTAATAAAATTTTAGTGCAATTTTGTGTAAATATAATGTGTAATTAATTTTTTATTTTATATAATATAGAGAATATAAAGAATATTTCTCATAAATGGGATGAGTAGTGTAGTATAAGTAGTGACACTTACAATATATATAATTTTATGTTTTCAATATCTTCTTTCTACATCTTTATTTTCGAAGGCGAAAATATAAACTTTAAAAAAGAAATCACTTAAAATTACCAATATTAAATAGTTAATTGCATTTATAATTGCAAATTCTTAAGTAAAACAATATATCTTGTAAATAAAACATTAAAAAAAACACGCATTTTAAAAAATATTGTCACTCTATCATTAGAGTATGCAATTTCGGTACACAAAACTGCATACAAAACCGCACTCAGCTCTTATCACGCGATAACACTGTCATATCTGCACTAACACTAATCTATGTTGTGATAAGACTGTAATATTACTTAAATACCTATCTATGTACTTAGATTATATTATATTTTATGTGTTTATGTTATATATTCTTTTATGACTAAGCTTTAGATTGTAATGTTATTCGCGTGTTTTTGGTTTGGATATGTGAATATATGGATTTGTACCGATTTAAGTCTGATTATAGTCTAATTGACTTATATGAGTGTGAATTTACAATGTCTATAATAAAAATTATTTTGGTATATGGTTCTTCCAGTCGGATCATAACATCTTTTAAAATCATAAAAGATAATACAAAATAGATACAAAATTTATGTATGAAGAAAAGTGAAACAAAACTTTCAACTGCAAATAGTTTGCAAATCATAATAAAATTCAAATACCGAATACCCGACGCATAATTTCAGCATCTCATTCACAAAACAAACAAATGTTCGGACAAAAAACGACGATTGGATTCAATACATACGAAATGAGAATAAAATGTACTGGTATAATGTAGGATGGTGTCATAATTGTAGCAGCATTGGAGATGTAATATAGCTCAATTATTTTAGGCAAAAAAAAAATATCTTTACGCTTTTTTTCGTGCAGCAAGGAAGACGGAGAGAACCTATTGTTAACACACAATGCCGCTCAAATTCGGAGACATTGCATAGTGAGTGGCGGAACTCAACGCCGTACTTTCGTCAAGCAGAGGGGGAAATTGAAAAAAAAAACCATTTCCGAAAGCGGAGATCAAAACCACAACCGTCGTATTCATATTCAAACGTTCCTATAACGTCACAATGACCTAAGTCCAATATACATTCAAAATCGATATTCGAAATCTACATACAAAAAACAGTCACTAATTCGATACAAATATTGGCATTAAAGCAATGCTGGAGGATTATAGTTTGTTTTCTTGTTAGTAAGCCTTTGGCCCACAAAAGGTTTCACGTAGGGCTTCGTCTACTCAAATGCAATTTTAAGTGCTGAATTCAATTAGTGGAGTTTTTCGAATTAGTAAGTATTAAATACTATTGTATTTATGTTCATACTAGCTTTTGCCTGCGGCTTCGTCAGCTTGCTCAAACGGATGTAAGTAAAAGTTATGTGTGACATCTGACTCATTCTAAGTGCCCGGAGTAGCTTTGAGTGAAGGGATAGTGGGTAGGTTAATATAAAATATTTTCTTATAGTGACCAATCACTTTTTTTGGTATTGCAATTTAGTGGTGAGTTTGGAGAGCGTTTTTTTTTCTCGAATAGAAATTTATAAATAAAATATAAAATACTAATTGAAGCCCACAACTTCGGAAAATCCTCTCATAGTGTTTCCATACATTGTCCAAGGACTGAAGATAAATTCAGCGTTCTACGCCTCGTAGTGTTTTATAGAGATGTTTCGTCCTAACGACATTCAAATACACAAAAAATATCCTAGTAATCCTATTATCCCATCTTGCTAATATTATAAATAAGACAGTTTGTTCCACTCTCACGCACAAACTACTGAACGTATTTAGATAAAACTTTACGGTAATGTACTTTATATAAGAGAAAAAGACAAGGACTACAATTTATGTAGTTTGTGTAATTTGGCTATAATAACACAAAAAGTTTAAACGGGCGAAGCCGCGTGTGTGTCGCTAGCATAATCTAATAGATTTTTTTTTCTTATAAAAGCTTAATTATATATTATATACTGTTCTATAAAGTAAGTAGGTAATAATTTAAATAAAAAAAAGATAATTTGATGAGCAAATTGTATTTTTTATTTAATTATTAGTCTGAATGCATTTCTTGACTTACTTATGAAGTTAATTAATGAATTAACAATAAAACTTACCTATGCCATTTCACACAGAAACGCTTTAGTAAACAGGTAGTTTTCTTTTAGCTCACCTATCCCGCATAGAGCAGGCTAGGCTAAAGAAGCCTGGTATTGACACACTCCCCAATTTCCAAGAGATTGTGTGTTCAATGGCGGACCTCAGAACCGCGCCTTGTCATTTTACTTGTCTTGTTACCAGTGCACGCAGAAAATGAAAATAATCATACCCCGAATGAGAATCGAATACAATGCCGCATCTAAAGTCAGACAAAAATGCAAATCAAATAGGGCATGGAGTGCGTTAATATTGCATTTCCTCTGTCTATCCTGCACTATGCGGGAAACAGCGTGTTAAAAAAAACCCCTGAAGCGCTATTGTAGCAAAAAATACATAAGTCAAAAACCAAACAACTAGCTATAATTTGGACATAGCTTACTGCTTAGCAAACTTAAGTGGACACCAAGCATTCGGTCATGAACCCGACCGTGGGTAACTGGGCCAAGCTCCAGCAATTCGGTAATAAAGGACAAGTGAATCATAATGAATTATAGGTATCTACATACTTATGTAGCTATACCTTCATACGTATGAGTGAACATATATGGCTGGCCAGTTTAGTGACTATAAACGTGACGATTGTGGGTTCAGTTACCACTGGGGGGATTGACTATTTAATATTTTCGTTTTTTCACTCTGGCAACAGAGCATGAGTTACATGAAATGTCTTGAAAAGTTCGGCGGAAAGTGGGCAACGGAGTGTCTTAGTGCTAATTTACTCCTGGAAGGTAGAAAACCTTGTAAAATAAAAAAAGTGGGAAGTACGGTATTCAACGTTATTCATTACGTAATCAGATCGACGAAACGAAAAATCTTCAATTCCATTCAATATTAAATTCACAACATTGAAACAGCGGTAAATATAAAATATGATACGAAATTAAAATTAAAGATGAAATTAAAAAAAATACCGCAACTGTCAGTAAAAATCCTCATTATCGTCGATAATAAACAGAAAATTTACGTTCGTCTCATTGTTAAATGAACCAAATGCCTTTCAATCGCACAATCGTCTGAATACTTATACCTACATACATACACCATATATTTTTTTTCTTTTTTTAGCTTCATGTTGTATCATGCACATAGCTAGGCAGGCAGTGGGAACCTAGTGTTGAGCTAGTTTGTTTCCCACGCGACCGATTTTGAAGACATTGTGTGCTGATTAGCGGAACTCAACGCCGCGCTTTGCCTTGTTTCCAGAATGGAGTAATGAAATAACTCATTGCCTCGAATAGGAGTCGATAAAGTTATTATCTTATTAATTACATAAAAATTAAAATTAAATTAAATTAGCTTCACGCTATATCCCGCACACAGCAGGGTAGGCAGAGGGAACCTAGTGTGACACTCCGTTCCCCACTTTCTGCCGAATTTTAGAGGCATTGCGTGTTGAGTGGCAGAACTCAACGCCGCGCTTTTGCCTTGGCACCAGAGCGAAGAAATGGAAATATAAATTTAAGTAAATATTTCATCTCCTCGAGTGGGGATCGAACCCACAACCAGTCGGTTTTACAGTCACACTTCGTGCCATAATTAATATACTCGTAGAAATGAAAACAAAGACATTTATTATATTATTTTAAAAATTTTAACCTACGCCTAAAACAGAAAGTACAACAAAATAAAAAATATATCAATTAACCAGAATTCATTAGCATCGTAATGAAGATTTTCAAATCAAAAGAGCTCCAATCGATTGTGTCGAGACAAGAAAGAGTCACTTTGCAAAACAAAAGGCTAAAGTCCAAAGAAAAGTCCCAATTACCCGCCGGACCCCCGTCTTATCTCCCTAGGGCGTGAACTGAGTTGTAGCGTTTTGATTATTAATTAAAAAAATATATATATTGTAGTTTCATGCTATGGGTGACATATAGGGTGTGGAACCTGGGAAACCAGTTGTAAGTAAGTCCGTTCCCATATGAACTTAAAAAAATACTTTCGGCTAAATTCTCGAAGTATTTTGCGCTGAGTGGCAGAACTTACTGACGCTATTTGCCTTGTTACCAGAGCGAAGATATTAAAAATATTAAATATTTTACTTCTTCGACTGGACATCGAACCTTATGCTTGTTATCATGCTTATCACGCTTGTGCCTCTGCGCCGCGACTACCTTCAAAATTTCAAAATGTTAATAGAACATACATTTATTATTATTATTTTACATTCAAGTTTTATCAATAGCAAGAGAGAACGGAGCTCCAAACGCAAACGCCGTTTTTACATACTTTTACATCGTCCACTATTACCGATCTCATTATACATTACTAATTCTTATTATATGTTAAATAAATATGACTGAATGGATTTATTAATTTAATATGTAAATTGATAATTATAATAATATTAAATCTTAATAACTTTTTTATTTTAAGGAAGTCGATACTACTACCTAATAAGCGCTTGTTTGATTGCGATATCAAAAATATTTCTATATGAAGTGGTTATTTTAAAAACAAAATATAAGTTAAAAAAAAATAGAAAAATTATATGCAAATACAGAAGCTTACACTGCGACCGCACATTTACCGTAGAGTTTTATTGCTCTGGCCGAAAGGAAGTAATTTCGTAGGTCCGACTTTTAGTTTTAAGAAAGTTCATTTTACCCCCCGCAGACATTTTTCTAGACTTTTTTCATGCTAGGTGTTACTTCGATAACTTAAGTTTAACTTAACAGAGTTACAAAATTGTATTTGAAAATTGTATAAAACAAATTTCGTTTTAACAAGTTATTTCCGGGAGTTTAAGCAATACAATTTAAAGTTATGGAACATTTTGTTCTATATATTTTCATATTGTTATGTTGGATACATTGGCTAGGATTTTATTTATAGGTTGTAAAGAGTCAGTTCTATTAATTTATTAATTAATTTTATTCAATTCAATTTATCGTTGAAATATAATTTAAAAATGCAAATGCTTGCAAAATTTTAACGCAGCAGAACTTGAACCCGCGTCTCTTAGATACCATTCAAGCCAAGTTCTTATTGAACTACGTAGAAACTCTTACAACTTGTTTTTGTTGTAAGCATCTCCATGAAGGCGTAGGTTCAAGTCCCAGCTTCAAGTTCAAGCACCTATACTAGAATAGAAGGAAAGATTCGGAGGAACATTTATATTTATTTTTTTCGCTCTGGTAATTATTGCTACGAGAATTAACTGAAAGTGGGGAATGAATCTGAATGAACTGAATGAGAAACAAGTGCTTGACAACAGGTGACTAGGTTCTCTCTGCCTATCCTGATAAGTGCAGGATAAAGCGTGGAGCTAAAAAATATATTAAATACAATGTTCAATATAAATAATAATGTATATACGAGTACAATATAATAATATATGTATTTCGAACCAGTTTATTCATTATTTGTGAGCCAGCTGTACTAAATGCAAATCTAATTTAGTTCTATAATGAAGGGATAATGGTGGCATTTAAATGCAAAATTCGTAGGCGACCGTCCCGACCTTGCTTATAGTAGAGTAATATTGGCCGCATTGGAGTTTTGAATTAAAAATACAGATTATTAATAGATTTTACTGCTTTGTTATTATAAAACTGAAATTCGTTATAGTAGGAATATGTTCAATTTGTAGTGTTTGTTGGAGTAATATTTTATAATGATACCGTATCCCGCATGTAGCAGAGTAAGTAGAGGGTGTCTAGTGTTAAGATAATAAGCTCCCCACTTTCCGTCAAATTCTGAAGATCCGTGTATTGAGAGGCGGAACCCAAAGCCGCGTTCGCGTGCCACGACACGAGAGCGAAGAAATGAAAAAAATAAATATAACATATCCTATTTCATGACCTATAACGTTTACAGTCACCAGCTTGTGCCTCTGCGCCACGACAGGCCTCATAATATCTTTTAATAGTATAAAACATAGTCCCAATAGTAGGGATAATTTTTTTAAGTGCCTACTATATTTTTACTATAATTTTAAAGGTCGCCACTTGTAGCTCCTCTGGTGTAACGGGGTCGTGGGCGGCAGTGATCACTTATCATCAGGTGACCCGTAAGCTCTTTTACCTTGTTTTTATTTTCATAAAAAAAAATAGTACTTACTTGATCTCCGAACCTCAACCTACGCATATTTCGAAGCATACTAGGTAATTTTTTTGTTTAAAATAGCAGGAACTCTTTTCTATTATTTCAAGACTCCGAGATTTTATTTTAGATTACGTAATTTTAAAAATATGATATATTTACTATTTTAGAAAAAATACCGCTCAAATGCGGTTTTCAAAAAGCTTGGTTGAAATCCCGGTAAGTTAAATTTTTATATATTTCCTCAAGTATTTTTCTTCCCTAAGTGTGGAATAATACTTTAAAAATACAATAGTAAGTATAGACTGCTGTGTTTATGATTCGTATTTAACACAGATTTTCTTCCATTTGCATATTTTGAATCAACCCTTTTCACAAGAGGGTAAGTTCACAAATTGAATGTCACCCTCATAAGAGCAGCTATACAAATAATTATCTACACTTGACGCTTGTTAAAATTAGTTTTCTTTTTTCAAAAAGCCGTATCGTTATCATGGGTGTCTCTTGAGATATTTTCCAGGGGGTTATACTTGAATCTAGCTTTGCATATTTTTGTGTAATTTTTTTTTCAGGTTTTTGTTGTGTTCTTTCATTATAGCGTCTTAACGTCCTAGTTGAGCAGGTGTCTACTGTTAAGACATTTTCTCCACTTCCACCTATCTTTTCACCAAACTTAGCAGAAAAAAAATCTATAATATACATATGTATTTGTATCGTATGAACTAAATATATCTTTTTTTTCATCTTTATAAAAATATTAAATATTTCATTTCCTTGAATAGAAATCGAATCCGTATATAACGTTTATAGTCTATCACTTATGCCCCTGCGCCACAACTGGCCTCAAATATACCCTATCACAGATATATTTGCAGTTTTGTACAATATCAAGATCTTATTTCATCATAGGAAGTACTTTAACAATAAAAAAAAGCTAGAACCAAGGCTACATTGCATCATATGAGGAAACGCTACACAGTAAGGACTCAATATGGTGCACAAATTTGAATTCCTATTCAATGTAAATCGGTTAATTTTAAGAAAATAATCTTTAGATTTTATACAATGTCATTGTAAATGTAAAGAGATGAGATGAGATTGGTACTTTATTAATGTAACAAATTGACATGTAAAATTAAACGTAAAATTAAACATGAAATTGACACGTAAAAAAAAACATAACAATTTTTTAAAATAGAGACTTGAAAACTAAGAAAATTTATATATCTTCAATCATATCCCTTATTCAAATTCAAAATATTATCTATTTTAATATACTTTTGCAAGGATTCTTGAAGCGCCACAATTAGAATCGCCTTAAATTACTTCAAATTACGTTTACTAAAACTACACATCCATATCAAATTGATATTTTATAAAAAAATTCAACATTTCACACGTCACATCCGATCACGATTCACAAAAAGGGTCCAAATAAAACGGAAACAAAAAAATTTACCAGTACTCATGTAATCCGTAAGCGGCCAGATAGAGCACGCTCGCCGAAACTCAACAGCTATTTGTAACAGTAAGCAAATATTCATATAAGGCTTGTAGAGTCGTATTTTTTGAACGAAATCAAACTATTTTTGTTATTAAAATTGTTTTCTTTTTGAGTTTATTGCTGTATTCAGTATATAGCACGGTGGGCAGAACATGGTCTAGTGTCCAGAAACTCCGTTCTCCAAATTAGAGACACGTTTATTGAATATCTAATTAATATATTATATAACTTATGATGACTTTAGAGGACAGTCGTGGCACAAAGGCACAACGTGACAGAGTTCCGTGAATCAAGTCGTAATACCTCCTGAATTATGCAGAGAGAGTGGAGAGCGGAAAATCTTAACACTAGGCTCCATCTACGTACCCTGCTGTATGCAGGACAGCGTAAGGCTTGGATTTCTTTTTTGATAATTATTATAATATATAACTTTTGCTGAAATGAAGATAACTTTTAATTAATGGGTGATAGTTTAAAGCATAGAATATAAAAGAATTGATGGAAAACACAACACAATACACAATAATACAAATAAAAATAAATAAGAAATTTCGACTTTTTTAATCTAAACCCGTACTTATCACTTATATGCAATATATTCTAACAATTTTTCTTTACAGAACATTTATATTTTTCTATTTTATCCCATAAAATACGAATGAGCTCGTCAATATCAAGAACAAATAAAACCTTTTTATATCTATAGTATAATATATTATGAATAGGAGCAAAACAAAAGGCTGGTTACATCCCTATCGGACAAGATCCCGAGGGAAAATATGTTTTCTATACTAACTCTACGGTAGTGGGAACTAGTGTTGTGCTTAGACTATCGTCGCGTGTATTGGATTTTTTAAATTATTTTATTTATACATAGGCACGTCATTATTGTAAAACTATAAGTTTCTAGGTTAAGTTTTATCTTAGCAAAAAACAAAAATCCAATAGAATTTATATAAAATTTAGCTGAATTACTGACACGTTTATATAGTTTACAAATATTGAACTTTAAGTTTTTACCGAGAAAGCTTCAATCTCGATGTCATCTAAAATCTGATTAGCCATTCCCTATAAAGTATACAATACAAACAGCCCACTTGTACCAATATTTATTGGCATTCCCCATAAAAGTCACCATGATTATTTAATTCTGTGAGAGACGATTTTTATTCTTTCAACGAGAGGTTACTTTGTTTTTTTTAAAAAAGCATTGCAGGCCCTCCGATTGTTATATTATTATATTATTTCTTTGCATACCTTTGTTCAACCCTCTCTCATTAACAGAATGTTCCGGAGGGAATGTAATAGGCTGATACTATTTAGACAATAGAATAAGGGTACGGAATTGTCACTGTCACGGACTTTTGTATGAAAAAAAAAACAAATATGAAATCGTTATTTATTTTTAAATGAACATTCAAAGTATACTTGACCAAACCAAGAAATGCATGTAGAAGTATGTATGTAGGTATGTCTGTGTATTTTTATAACCACTAACTACCCTTCGTTTGATGTTGTTCGATGATTTTGCCTATATAGGTTCATATAATAAAATATTTTCTTTCATATTATAGCTACGTGTGTATTATCCTTCAAACTAAGCCTGATGGGGGAGAAACCTTAGTAGAATATGATGTAATTAGTAGCATTTTTGTTTCTTTATTTCATTGTAATTGCTGTAGGTACCTACTTACCTAATAGAAATGTACGGAATATGTAAAATTATTTGTTTTACTTAGTTTTATTTTATTACGCAATATCCCGCTTATAGAGTTAAGACACTACACCCTGTTTCCCATACACCGCCTTATTTTGGATAAATTGTGTGTTTGAGTGGCGCATCTCAATGCCGTGTTTCGCTTTCTTACCAGAGCGAGGGAATGAAAATATTATATAATTTATTTCCCCGAGTGGGAAACGAACACAATACTTCCAGGATTCCGGGGAAAGTGAAGAATGGAAGATGGGAAGTTGATAGGAACTTAATGTCTTAACACTAGGTTTCCAGATTTTTTCTGCCTTCCTTACTATAAGCGAGATACAGCGTAAAATAAAAAATATATATTATACGGTACGAATACAGTGGCTGACGGTTAAAGGGCTAACTACGATCAAGGTTGTGATACGATCTAGACGGTGGCTCTTGTATCATACTTGTTTGTAGGTTGTTATCAAAGTACACTAATATATTTAAATATTATATCAATCAATTATTTAAGAATATATTTGACATTTATCTAGAAGTTATTATTTTTTATAATTATTAAAAAATAAATTGATCATACATAAAGAATTTGAGAAAATATACTAAAGACACATTTGAGTTTATTTTTGGCTATACCTATACAAATATATCAAAATATAATTTTAATACCAACCAAATAAAAAAATCCTGAATAATTGTTAATAGGAACTTTACTACAGTATCCTTGTAAGAACGAAGAATGGAATGATCTATGAATAGATATCCTCTATGACACCACGAAAGGTAGACTGAATATGTAAAAATAAAACAGCCGAAACAAACCTATATGTAAAATTTACTATCGAAATCCAAAGCTATTGAAACTGCCATACTACAGTCAAGAGCTCTAAAACATAAGCTTTATAGTCATTCAACAAAAAAAAAATTAAGAAAGACATTTTATGTGTGTGCGTGTACACACACATGCACATTCAACTAAATACGTTATCAATGATAGGACACCCTTGCAGTTTTCGCCTAGGTTTGTAACGAGTCTAGGCAATAGGGTGCCTAGATAAGGTAACGGTAGGGTAAAAATATTATGAGTAGAGTATTTTTGCCCTATAAGTTTTTATTATTGTTCTCTATTGATTTTAACTGAATGTTGTGGGATTCGATACCTGTTTTAGGAAATAGTTTATTTGTTTTTAGTTTTTTAGTGACTAAATAAATAAAAATATTTTATTATTGAGCATGATGATCATCATGCTCAATAATAAAATATTTTTGCAATCATTAACATTAATGCAATAAATGCAATGCTAACTTTCTTTCTCTATGAAATAAATTTTCTTATAAAAATACTTTATTTCCTTAAAATTTCTTGAATATTACTGTTATTTACATTTTTATATATTTTTTTTATATCATTGGCAATTGAAAAAAAAGTTACTGTGTGTAGTTGTTGGTTTTCTTATTAAATATTAAATAGGCAGTAAACATTGTCCTTTATATTTATGAAATAAACATACATTATATTATATATGCTTATTCAATGAAAATGTAATGTAAATGATAGAAAAAAAATTAAGTCAATATTTATAGATATTCTAATAATAATTTCCTGTATAAAGTAAGAATACTTTAATTAAATTAAAAAAATACTTAAAAAAATCCCAAAAAGGGCACAATATTTTTTTTGCTGTCCATATTAAAACCGAACCCTCTCTTCCAACGATTTGTTTTAGAGGTCATCGCCCTCATTACTTCCCGCTTACACGCGTCGTGAGGTATATCTTCCGTCTCTATCGCACACTGGGGAAACGCCTACGGAAAGTGGAGGCTTTTGATTTTTTTTCTCAAATAACCGGAAGTCGGGTTTTCGGAGACATTTTATATTAAAAAAAAAACCGGTATATGAATAATTAAAGGGTTATTTATATACGTTTTTTTTTAAATATTAATAGTATTATATTAATAATTAACAATTAATGAATGGAAACATGAATTATAAATTATAAAATATATAACAATTTCAATGAAGAACAGAGAGACACTGGGTTCCCTCTGCTTACCTTGTTATGCAGGATATGTTATGCAGGATACAGCGTGAAGCTGAAAAAAAAATATAATGACGGCTTCTTCTTTGAAGTTCACCCTTCTTGGTAAGTTAGAAAATTTTCATATAAGTGTCAAGTCTTTATAATTAATTTTAAATAATTATATATAAGTCTGTGTTATGTGATTTTGATGATGGTCATAATAAAAAAAATCTAAGTAAGGAAAAAAAGTCATACTGCTCTAATTTCTAGAACATTGTTTTTTTAAAAATATGATTTTTTGGTTTGTTATTTATTCATAGATATAAATTTGGGACTTCTTAAAACTTTACTCTCACTGATGTCTGCAATGTCTCAAATTAGTTCCTATAAAAGTAAATAAATGTTAATATTTCTCAATGTATTTACATATGTTCAATCATATAAAAAATTACATTTGATTTTTTTACGTGTAAAAAACAGGTAAAAAATATTCTCCAAGTTCATCTCAAATTTAGTAGACGTTCTAACTTATAAGTTTTTGACGCTAACTAACGTATCGGCATTCTCAAGCGATAACCTACCTAAAGCTAAGCTCACCAATAATAAATTAAATATGGTTCATTAAATAAAATGATTTTCTTTATAATATTTATTAATAATTGACAAAAAAATGTTTTTTTTTTAAATTTTAATAAATTAAATAATTTTGTTCATATATAATTGTGTATGAGGATCTAAGAAATCAATCTTACTTCTTACCATATAACATATAAATCATAAAAAGACCGTTGAAACTCTACACATACACACAGGCTAAAAATAAAAAAAAACTTTATTCTAAAAGATTGACGTAGGTCAGTGACCCAGCCGTCATTCATTCCAATTTCAAACTTGGAATTCCGCGCGAAGAAGCCACGCACACACGCACACAGATTGAACACTAATTTGTATTTGTATTTGTATTTATGTGGGGCACGCACACACGCGGGTTTATATGGGTCGGCGGATACACACAAAGAGAGGTTTTAAGTCTTTTTAAGGGTCTTTAGTTAGTTTACTTTTTAATTATAGTAATTATTATTTTTGTTAATGATCAATAATTTAAGCAGTCACCTAAAGTTAAAAGAGAAGGAAGAGTGGTCTGATAATTATTTAACATTTAAATAGCAAACACAATTGTGACAATTAAAAACCATTGTATTTGTAATATACGATTTGCAAATATTGTTTGATATTAAGTATTCAAAAAAGATTTTTACTCTATATACTTATCATTTTTAACATATCAAGGTAAAGCACAGCGTTGATTTTCTCCAGTCAACATTTAGTGTCTCGAAAATTGGGCGATGTGTCGTAAATGAAGTGTATTAACATTAGATTCACTCAGCCTATCTTAGTTTATGCGAAATTAAATTTTGAAGAAAAAAAATCTAATTAAACACGAGAAAGTATATAAAATATACATTACTAAGTTTTTATAATGCATTGATGAAAACAAATAAAAAAATAAACACGTAAACGTTTTGTAAGGCCTTTCCTTTGAGCCTGATTTATGGCTCTATTTAATATAACAAAGGAAACGAGTTTTAAGAGATTAGATCCTAAGACAGTCTAATGTGGTTCCTATCGAATTATGTTAAAGATTTTATTCCTTCGACTGCATCGGTGCACCCTTTTTGAGATTTCACATAAAAAACATTAGTCCCGCCTTTTTGGGGTCTCTAAATATATAATCAGTTTTAGAATAAGGTAACTCATGCCCGCCTCTTGAGTTCAATCAAACACAAATGTCGACAAATTATGGAAAAGTCTATATCTGCTTCATTATTTTCCAGAATTGTTTTACATAATACTGTTCTTATTTATAAATTATTACGAATATTACGTGAACATGGGGACTGGAATGTCTTAACACTAGGTTCCTTCTGCCTACCCTGCTGTACGCGGGACACAGGTGAAGCTAAAAAAAGAAATACGTGAACGAATCCAATATTGTATCTAACCTGTCCAAGCAAATCCAAATATTTTCCTGATTAGAAATTAAATATACAATCACAGCACCAGAACTACTTACTGTGTCAAAATGATATTTATTATATTTTGGGAAATAAAGTTTTATGGTTATATTATCAACAATAGCAGCACTCGTAATGTGTAAGAATAAAAATAAAGAAAATGGATTTTTTTTAACTAATTTATAACTTTAATCAGCCAAAAAACGGCCCCGCCTTTTGAAGTTTAGAATTTAAAAAGCGAGAGCGCAAAACGAATCGAACGTCTCAATGCACGCACACGCGCGCACGCACGCACACGCACGCTCCGCGTACACTGTACGTGCACAAGGCACAAGGTGCGTCAGCGTGGGGTAGGTTCGGGACGGAATTGGGGTGGCGCCGAATGTTAGGCTAGGTCCGGAACGATACTGGGGGAACTCAGAGTTGGCCGGCTCTCTTTTGTCTCTATATTTTTTTTGTTTACGCATTTCATTGAGGGACTTTTTTTAGCAGTTGCATTAACCGTGATTATGTCAATCCGTTTGTTTGGTGAAATAAATAGGTACGGTATAAAACCTTTGTATTTTGTATAAGTCGACCACAATGCTAATCTTAACATTCGCACCATGACTCATAATGGTTTTGTAATGTCAATAACATTGTACAAAGCGGACACTTTTATTTGGTCTTATGCGAAGGCGACTCGATGTTATTAAAGTTCGTAAACTCAAATATGCATATATGAACTCATGCCTATTTCTAATTGCTACGTAGTTGAGACCGCAGACTTCCAACTGTTACGATCTCAATTTAGCAATCACGAAGTTTACTTGGTCGGTCAACTAAAATAGGCCAAGTCAACTATATTAGAGAAATCCGATTCACCTAATAGTAATTTGTTTGCATGTGCAAAACTTATAGCGATAAAACTAATAACTAAGACCGTATGACTTCAGATATCGGAAAGCATAAGAAAGAAAACATACCAATTAAAAAGAAACTTCGAGTTACGAGCATAACTATTAAAAGCTTCCGATCATAAAATTTACGGAGCAACTGAGATGTTTACAAGTATTATTACTCAAACTACGCTTTGTCGGACGTTTCCATTTTTAGTTCGTATTCAGATGTTGCTCTCTTTACATTTATAAAAGTAGCGGTACTGTATAAAAAGTAGTCATTACTAGCTCGAACTGGTGTAAGCAGAACAAGGTTAGACCTTTAGGCGTTAGATGGCATTGGCTTTTGATTAATGTTACACGAAATAGCCCGCTTCAAATTTGTCATTGATCTCGATAACTTTAACATGACTCATATAATTGAACTAGTATCGATTAATGGAAACAAGAATATCATAGAACTGAAAACCTATACATTATATATTACAGAAATTATTCCATACATACATATGTATGACTGAAAAAAAAACTACATGCAATCTAAATAAACGGTATACACGTAAGTCTGGTTCATAAAACTGACATCATATCCCTATTCCCACAGCTATGCGATCAAGTGAACGATCTTTTGGTCGAAGACTAAATAAAGTGAAAAAAAAACAAAAAAAAACCCATCGGCCAATGTACGACGAGAGCAGTACGCGGTGCGCTCGCAAAAAACTCGGGGTTAACGACCTCGCCGCGTGTCCTTCGAGCTCACGCGTGTGTGTGTAAGTGCGTGCACACACACAGGCGTAGTGGTGTATTTTGTGTGGTGGTGTGCGTGGGATGCCTTCGAGTGCGTTAACTTGCACGCAAAAAATGTCTAATGTTACGCATTTTTACTATTTATTCTATTTCTGGACATTCTATATCATAATATGTACAAAAATATGTAATTTATAATTAATGCATATCTTAGAAAAATATATAGTATTTTTTAAGCTTATATAAAGTATTTTTTAAGCTTGCACAGTGCACTTTTTGGCTTTATAATTTTTCTATAAATTAGTCATTACTCAAGAAATTTCAAAAACTATACTATATTGTAGGACCCAATGCTGATTATAATAATTCCAAAGAAACATAATTATAATCATTATTATAGAGGTGTATATAATTAGTCCTCTAAGGACTTTGATGATATTTGAACCCTATAACCTCCCTACACCACAATGAAGATAACTTGGTTTATAATTCTATAGCGATCACATATTCATGATCATCTCACATCACTTTTGATAGATAGCTTCGCAAAAACTAGCTATTTTTAATTTAACGATCACATCTATAATGATACAGCCATGTGGGTATTCCATTACATTTTTAATTTAACAGAGGAAGTTGTAAAAAATGTTGTTAGGTACGTCGATATACCGACGGCAAATTGTTTTTGATATCTTGTCTATTAATGAGATTTGTAAATAAAAATTACAAATTAACGTTTTAGGTTCTAAAAAGTTCTAAATTAACGTTCTGGGTTCTAAAAAAATATTTGTTTTAATAAAATTTCTAAGTGTATAAAATATATAATATTTTATTAAGCGCGGCGTTGAGATTCGCCAATAAACACGCAAAATCGGAAATTGGATGGAAAATGGGAAACTGAGTATCATATCACTAGATTACCCTGCAATATTAGAAATACAATCAAAGATTGTATTTAACCTGTCCTTTAGGGACATTAGGTAATTTACCGTATTTTTTTCTAGAAGTCTGTCAGTAATTGAATTCATCATTTTTAAAGTTATTAAAATTACGTATATTATTAAAGACCAAAAGAACAAGTCAAAATGTTATATTATCATTATATCTTTACTCCTTACTATGTAAATGTGTGAAGTTAAAATAACTATGCTAGTATAAATTGGTAAATACTGTTGTATTTTCTTTCATAGTTCCACTGTGGAAAAATCTAGATAGGTATACTTTAGTATCCATAATTGAAGAATGAAATTTCATTTCCATGTACTGATTTTTTTTATATCTTGTTTTTTTTTTATTTTCTGTCATTTTAATCAAAACTTAGGTATTGAAGTGTTTTATATATACAAGGGTTTTATGTAACACACAAGGTTAGGTGGAAAGAAACCTAGGTCCGTATTTATAAATAACTCTCAGCTCTAAGATTGATCTTGAGATTGATAAATTATAATCTATGAATGAAAACAGTATCTCAAGAATGCTCTTAAGATTGATCTCAGAGCTTAGAGCGACTTAGAAATACGGGTCTCTAGTGTCGAACTTTTCGTTCTATTTTGGGACATTACGTTTCAAGCGCCAAACTTTAACGATTCACTTTGTTGTATGGAATGGGAATTGAACCGGCAATCATAAGCATTTACAGTTAAACATCGTCATTAATAAGTTTAAACTTGAATGCTGGATATTTTCTAGTTGAATTCTCTCCACCTTCCTCCCATTAAAAATAAAATAAATGAGAAAAAGAGGCGAGAGATGTCCCCAAAATTGAACAAAAAGTGAAGAACGGAGTATCTGAATATAATGTTGCTCCTGCCATATAGGGGATACAGAGTGCAGTTGAAAAAGAAAAAAATATCGAGAAATCGTTTCATTTCACGCGTCAATTAGGATAAAGGCATACAAACATCGGTATCAAATAAAGGTGTGTAACACATGGGCGCGGTTTGTGTACGTATGTGTATTGTGCAGGTCTCGATAACGATACGATAGCGCTATTTTTATTTATATAGACTGTAAGACTGTATTGGATATATTAAAGGTATTGTTTTTGTTAAATAATTTTTGTGTTATATGAAAATGTTGATTATGAGATATTTTTCGTAAAATTTTGTTTTTTATTTTTTGGAACATTTGGCAATAATATATTTTATATTACACATTGGTTTTTGTATCCAGATATATTCCTAAGAGAACTGGATACCAGAACATCCAGTATATTCTGTGAGCACGTTTTACTCTGCCCATTCATCCTTTCGCCCGTGCACTTTCAGCTCATTACATACAAAGAATAATTAAATCTTTCTATGTTTATACAAACATACTTACACAAATTCGAGAACGGAGTGTTTTAACACTTAGTTTTCTGTGAACAAAAAAAAATCTAACCAAAAACAAATTAAGTACTTGCGGATAAAATTGAATATTTAACCATAGGTTGTCGTCAGGCTTCGATACTTAACATTCCCTAGATTTATTTTCATGTTTAATATAAATTATATATTGGAGTCCGTTGTTGCGCAGCGACTTAATAAAAACACGACAGTTGTCAATTCGATTCGTATTTGGTGGAATGAATTATCTTTATCTCTTCGGTCTGGTAACAAAACAAAGGGTGTTGACTTCAGTTAAGTTCAGAACGGAGTGTCTTAACACTAGGTTCTCTCTGCTCTTAGTAGAATGTATCCTAAAAAAAATGTTTATTAGAGTCTATATATTATATATTATACATACAAATATATCATCAAATTGTTAAGTTATTTTTATATGTTTGTATGTTTATGTCATTATTATTATTATATATTTAAGTTAAATACGGTTTTCTATATCGAAATTGAAAACAGGAAAAACGTTCCTCACGTGTTAGTTCACTTTAATCATTAACAAATGGCCATTGTTTTTGTTATATTTTTATTTAAAAGTGGCGTATTTATTATTGTCTGGTTGATTTTTTGTTTTTGTGTACTTATATTGTTTTTGTTTATAGTGTAGACAATTTAAAACACAGTTTGGTTTGGTAAAACTTCCAATTATTATTTAAATAAAATTTAAATCAAATTAAAATTTAATTGAAAAAAAAATCGAAGTCTTTAAGTTCAAATCAAGTTGCGGGGACATCGAGTGAATTAAAATTTGTTAATGACACATAGGTGCTTTAGACAACATTTTAAAGCTAGAGAAAAATAAGATATTCTAGCTTTGAAATATTAAAACGAACTTTTAAAAAGTGCCTGCAAAATATTAATATTTAAATAAAGCATATTTAAAACTTTGTATCCACAATTACCGTCTGCAATTGTGGATTTCTCAACTGCACCATGATGATCTCATTATATTTAATAAGCGATATATAATTAACTTGAAAATATTCTTAATTTGATAACAATATTGAGTTGCAATGTTAAAATATATGACCTCAATATAAAAGGATAATATGTGTTGCATTGATGCACTTAGTACAATGGTTCAAGGTTCTAATATTAATAGCCTTGTAATGTATTCCAAATATACAAAGGTAAGTGTAAAGAGAAATCTAATGTCCAGACACTCCGTGTCTAATATGGGAGACATCTCGTGTTGAATAAAGTAATTCAACGTTGTAATGTCGTGTCATATAGATAGGCAAATTAACTCAACACAACATTTTGTTTTGTCTAGGTACTAACGAGAAGAAATGAAAATAACTCACTCTTAATTATCAAAAGGAAACCCACAACTATCACGGTTAAAGTCTTACGACCCACTGCACAACGATAGTCTAAAAAGTTATTAGGTCCCATAATAAATTTTGTGTGCACGTTTGACAGGAAAATGAATCATGCTGTAATGCGCTTGTGATAAGAAAATCATTTAATATTTTATTTTACGCTTAAAGTAGGTATGTGGGGAAAATGTGCATTTGTATAAGCCATAGAATTTCAATAATAATTTTAGGGTTTTTTTCCGCTATTGAAATATCCTTTTTGAGATATCTAAAATAAAAATCGCTTTTCTTCCTTTTGAAAACATGAAAATTCCTAATTATTCTATGTTTTGTCTTCCATATTTATAGTTATTCAATAAATGTCAAAAAGTAATTTAGCCTTTAATAAAACCCTAATTTAACATAAAAATCAGGACACTTTTCTGCAATAAAAAATATATTACTTTTTCGGGCATTTAAAAAAAGAACACGAATATTAGCAAAACAAAATGGCCGATTTGTGTCACTATTTTAAACATGGCGTCATATACTTTATCTACTGATAAATTTTCACTTCCCCGTTAGTAGTATGTGGGCACAAACTAAATATGATTGGTTTAGCCATGAAGCAATTTGTTGTTTATCTGTGACACATACTTGATAAAATTATAATACTTTGGTTAAGTTTTGCGTTGATTTTGTTTGTTAACTATATTCTCTGTATAAATAAAATGTGGAGAACGGAGAAATAAGTCTAATTCACTCTGCTTTTTGTAACCTACTCATATAATACAGACACGTGAGGTCGGTTAAAATGCATTTCATCAAATTATATTTGCTTATACCAATATTATAAAGCTAAAGAATTGGATTAGGTGAATGCACTAACCTCAGGAACTACTGTTAGTGTATAATCAAAATCTATATAAATAAATCCACATAGACAAAATTTTATATATAATGTTAGTGGTATTATACTACAGAACTATTAAACAAGAGCTCTTCAGAGAATTTTGTGTAAGCTAACGCCATCTAGTGACATTTACTTGAGTATTGCCACTCCAATATTCATTTGGAGGATAAAAATAGTAATTTCATAGTTAATTAAAAAGACCGTCGTTTTTTTAAGCATTTAAAACATGATAAAATAATATTTGTTAGTAAAATTATATGTAACTATAAAAGTTTAAAAAATGTTTTGAAATGTAAGTATGTATGTAGAGTTAGAGAAGTATATTTTTATTTCGTCATATCTCTCGTATGAACAGTGATAATAGCTTTTTAAAAATACAGTAGGGAAATTTATGTTTCTTTTCTCTTTATTTTTATCTTTAATTTTTTAGAAAGTTACGATAAAATCCTCTAATATGCTGTAACGAATTTAGACTAACAATAGAAATATATTTTTGGAGACCATATAACAATTTAGACTATTTCCGAAATTTTCTAAAAATATAAAAAAAAATGTTTTTATTTAAAAATGTATATTTTTCCTTTCCTAAATAAATATTTCAAAGACATAATAAAAGTTTATTTCTCATAGGCTGAGGAGGTGTAAAGTGATTTCGATTCACTCTCGCTACTATTGGCATCACGCCAACGAAATGACTTATGAAGTGTCTGTCTGCTTATTAATTTACTACTTATATTAGTAGCTTTATATTTAATTACTATTTATTTAATAATTAATCATGTTGTAAAATAATATATAATATGATGTATGGGATTTGTACGCTGTATCCCGCATGCAGCAGGGAATCTAGTGTTAAGGCATTCCGTTCTCCACTCGCCGCACAATTATTGAGACATTGTGTGATTAGTGGCGAAACTAAGCGCCGCATTTTGTCTACACAGAGTATAAAAATGAAAATGATTAATTGCCTCAGGAAATAATTGGGAAACGAATCCACAATCAGATCATTAGTTGTTCATACGCTGTAATCCATGTATGTTGATTAAAAGCAGAGTGAAGTGACGCTGAATTATTGTTGTTAAAGACAAATAAAATAAAGAAAACAGTGTTTATTATTCAAACTAGATAAATTATATTTCACATTTAATATTGAAACTATCCTGTACGAGTGTATCTTTAAGGACTTACGCTAGAAATCCACTATGAGTGTCACAGTTGGAGTCACGCCAAGTACGTACCATTAACAATTGTTTATGTTTTATTGATTCGTAAATGCGATAGGCATACGTAATATTACATTACTAGTAGCTTCTAAATGCGACTTCGCCCGCGTGGTTAGATAGTAATAACTAACAAATGGAAAAATAGAAATAACAGTTGTGTGTAGCCTTTTTGTATAAATGGACTATCCGAATACATAAAGTTTTAGACTAGAATTCCTGAGATTAGCACGTTCAAGTAAATAAATTCTGCGGAATTATAATATATGCATATTATATATTATCGGGCATAATTCTATTTAACTATTGAATAACACAAACAAAATAAATTGGTATTTGATGTGAAAAACCTTCTCTACAACTAATTGTAGAGTCAAGTATTAACGATATATTATAAATTGCATCGAAAAAAGCTCATTAATTAATTGCATAATAATAATACCCGAAACCCTATTGTCCGTACAAAAGGAAAATCCTCTATAATAAATAATAGACCTAATTGGTTCTATTCGTGGGCTGAAAAAAATATTTTCCTAGCCATACGCTATAATGGCTGTTCTTTTGTTTTACGCAAAAAAAAGTCAAAACAAAAAAAAACAGAGAATACGAGAAAAAAATAACAAAAGCGCGTACAAAAACACCGGAGTCTGTGGCCGAAAAAACTCGCTCGCTCACTGTCCAAATAAATCATCAAATGAAAAAAAAAATGAAAAAGGTCATTGTGTACATCAAGTCAGTGGAATTGACAGGCCCCGCCCGCGCACGCGATTGGAGGGTCCGCTACGAAATTTTGTACAAAAACCCCAACCTAGTTCCGCCTTCTAAAATGTTTTTAACGAACCAAAATGGCCGACCGGTCTATTTGTTTATACTCTATACCCTTATTGTTTCATTGAGAATTAAATAACTGTCGAAATTCAATCAAATTTATTATTAATTTTTAATATATGGGTGTAATATTTTTAATGTTCGAGACAGTCATGTCATAGCGTGTGGGCTGTAATAGAGATGGTTGTGGGTTCGATTCCCACTCGAGGAAATGGAATTAATTAATGTTTTTATTTCCTCGCTCTGGTAACAAGACAAGACAACAACAAGTTCCGCCACTCAACTCGTAGTGACTCGAAAATTGGGCAGTGCGTGGGGAACGGAGTGTCGTAACACTAGTTTCCCTCCACCTACCCTGCTGCAAGATACAAAGTGAGGCTATATTCATATATTCAAGGTATAATAGATGGTAGTGTGATATTGAATGAATGGATAAATGAACTATTCATTGTAGATAGTATTGAGTTTTGTACTCTTTAATTGCTATATTAATAATGCTTTATCATTTTTTCCATTATTTTTGCTTTTATAATGTAATAAAAGAAATTTTGCGAAAGCACAATATGACAATCTATGATAAATTTGAATAATATATAATAAATTATTAAAACGGTAAACGGTAAAATTATTAAATAATAACGGTAAAATTATTTAATATGGTTATAATAATAACTATGGAATTTACAATAAATAAATACATAGGTAGGTATACACTAAAACGTAGCATTGATATGGTCATAAAAATAAAACAAAGTATTTAATAACTTAATTATATTCTAAAAATAAAAATCTATTCGTAACAAATCATTTTTGTACTTAAATTTAAGTTGTAGTTTTTAAATTAATATTTAATAAATACTAATTTACTACATTATAAACAAATATTACAAGACATATTCCTTAATTTTTCAGTTACTATTTAATTTTAATTATAAACCAATAATCCTTTTTAGTAGAATTCCTTTTCATACGCAATGCTTATTTTATTAATTATTTTAAAAAAAACTTAAATCAAAATATATAAATCAAATCAGCTTCACAACAGGGTAGACAGAGAGAACCTAATGTTAAGACACTCCGTTCCTCACTTTTTTCACCACCGAATTCCAGAATTCTCCAGAGACATTGAGTGTTGAGTGGTGGAACTCAACGCTGCGCTAAAAAAAACTAATGTTATTGAAATAAGTTTTAAATAAAAAAATATATCTCTGTCAAAAGTCTGTAACAGTTTCTAAAGTTCACCACATCTCAGCACACTCCCGAGGGACCTTTGACCGCCTCTATGAGGAGCCGACGATACACTAAGATTGGATATGATATATTTTATTTAACTTGAAGCACAAATTTAAGATACAATATACACTTAAGTTACTTTAAAAGAAATATTTTAAAGGAAAATATATTTACAAATGGAGCACAACCCTAAAACTAGTTTCTCTTGGCCTACCTGGTTATATACATGCGTGAAACTAAAGTACTTATTAAAAAGTACTTAATTAACAAGTAAATTTGATTTGGTATCTCAAAGAAATATAAGAAAACTGTCTCTGAGGTACATATAAAATTGTTTATTATAATTGGCATACCTTAGATACTTAATCATGATTTAGATTAAAATTATAAGATGCTTCCCATATTGTTTTAGTCATTTGTGAAGGAAGAATAAGTAATAAACATTTCTTATTTAGGAAATTTCCTAAGTGTGGAATAACACTTTAAATACATTTCATTGTCACATCCAACTATTCGTATATCATTGCCAATAGTTGGATGTGGCAAATGAAGATCTAAAGTACTTAATTGTAAGTTTGTTTTTGAAATAGATCATCAAATATAAGATAAATTATTATTTTTAAATAGTTGTGTGTTGTTTGTCAGTAGAAATATAATCTAATATCAACACACTCCATTCTCTATTTTCCGCCCCATTGCATGACATTGAGTTTTAAGTGGCGGAGCTTAGCACTGTATTTATAATAATATAAAAAAATATAAACAAGCATATAAATATATTAAATTTACCGTATCCAAATAATCGGGGATCATCGCAACGTCTTTGGTTTGGGTCGTCGATTCGTCCACTCTATCGATCGTCTCACACCGACCTAGCTTTGTCTTTTAAAAACCGTCAGTTTCATAATACTTGCAATTCTTAAGTTTTAGCTAAGTTTACATTAAGAATTAGAAATTCTTGAATATTATTCTGTATTACAAAATCTAATTTTATTTTATAAAGTATACTAAGTAAACTATACTTAGGATTGTTAAGTTATTCAAAATACAATATTAATTAAATACTTCGAACACTTAAGTCTCAATATTATTAATAAACAACTAAAAAAAAACTTTAAAAAAAACTTAGAATTAAAAAAATAATAATAATAATAATTAAAAAGAGGTAATTATTATTACAATTATTAATAGACCCTTAAAAATAATGACTAAGCTCAAAAGTGTCAAGTAAAATCATATCTGAAACTGAGTTATACGTGACGCATCTTATTCCTATACTCTATAATACGGAGTTATTGAGATCGGTCGTCGCCCCAGACGGTTAGCTGGATAGCGATAAATATGAAACAGAACTTTTTTTTTTTCAATAATAATATTTCTTGATTGGTTCTTTAGAAGTCGTTTAAATTCAATTGTATTAGTGATCATGTATATATATGTAGTATATTTCAGCGTTTGATTGTAGACGTGACGGGTTCAATTCTCTTCGAGTAAAAAATATTTTCTTTTTGTCGCTCTAGTAATAATAGATAACGCGGCGTTGAGTGCCGCCAGGTAACACGCAATATCTCGAAAATAGGGAAGAAAGTGGGGCAACTGAGCGCCTTGATTACTAGATACTCTCTGTCTGCCCTGTTTTATACGGTTTATATAAAGCTATAATAATATTAAAAAAATATTACAGATAAAGTTTTACAGTATTTTTAAGTAAAAGGAGCAAAAGATTAATGACCAAAAATATATTTAAATCACATTTCGTTAGTATAAAAGCTTACAAGGCAATGATAAACACAAATTGGAATCAGTCACGTGTTAAGAGACAATTAGATAGCAGTGAGTATTTATCGAATTATACCATTAAGGTTTGTTTTTAATTGAGATTTTTTTGAATAGAATATATATAACTATAAACATATTTATGTACGTATATATGAATTATTTTCTGTTATTAGCGAAAAAGAAATGTTGAAAACGAATATCAATATTAAAAGTAATATATAATAATTTTGGACATCTTCGTTCAGTTCTGTATCATCCCAGTGTTAAAACAGTGTTCCTATTGTTCAAAACATAGTATATTTAGGCACTTGTTACTAGAGCTTGGAAATGTAAAAATTTAATTTCCTCGAATGGGAATTGAACGCATAACCGCCATATTTAATGGCAGGCACCGTGCCGATGCGCCATGACGGTTCTGTATACCATATTTTGATTTAAAAAGAACTTTAATATATGTATTTCGATATCAAGCGGCAAGGTGAGACTATTTGCAAATATTATAGTATGCACGAAGTTTCCGCAACTTGCAAGTTGTGAAAAGTAAGAAAACCCAAGTTACCAATTTTGGTTTCGCCGCCCTATAGTTATTAAAGATAAACTTTGTGGATAGACTGGTAAAAAACTTTTTAATATAGTTATTTTTTTTATAATTTTAAAAACGGTTAAAATTTCATGCTTTTTCCTACATGACAGAGGCGACAGTCAACCTAGTGTTAAGACATTCAGTCCCAGGCTTTACGCCAAATTTTCAAAACATTGCAAGCTTAGTGGCGGAGTTTAACGCCGCACTCTGTCTTCCAAAACAAGAAAATAAAAAATAACATAATCCTTCGAATATGCCTCGAACTGATAACCACCATTTTTATAGTTAGACGCTGATACTACATAGCGATGGATCCAATAAATTTGAAATAGATATGATAGAAATAATAATAAAACGAAGAGCTACTTATAAATAAAAAAAACTGTTGAAAAGTATATGAAATGCAACAATAAATAATAAAAAAACAACAAATAAAAAATAATAATAAAAACCTATCAATACATTAACTGAAATAATAAAAATTTGACCCGCCAGCTAAATTAATTAAGCAGATTAAAAAACAAACCATTAAACATTTATTTTTATCTGTAATATTTTTTATCTATTCCTCAAACGTCATTTTATAGTCCATTCACATACATTGTTTCAGTTCAACGTTCTGTCTTCGTGTTAATGACTTAATATTTAAAAAGAAACAACTTATACTACAATATACTATACACATATGAAACGCTTATTTTTTGTAGAATCGCTAGCTATCTGAAGTTCGATACTCTCGTTTCATAAAACTTGATTGACTAGTTTATATAAACAATGGCAAGCAAATAAAGTAATTTCATTTATTTATCAAATTATTCTAAATGACATAGAGCTGTAAAAACATATTTTGTATCTTGGATATACATATATTTTTAATGAATATTGAACTTTATATAGATTTTTATCAAACAGCTGCAGAGAGATATTAAATTTAGTATTTTATAGAATTAATTAACTAATTTCTAGTTATTTTACAAAAACAAGTTTAAACCTAACTTATAAACCATCCCCCGTTTGTATTAACGCTCTACATTTTTTTTATCTTCACGCCTTGCTAGTGTGCATGCACCTGCTGTTTTGTGAGGTAAACAGACAAAACTTAGAATTGATACTCAATTCTCCATTTTTCGCTTATTTTAGAGACGTTAGTGTAAAACGGAATCAATAACTATTTGTTTATAAAATCAAGAAAACCGAATGATTTTTTTGGTCTGTTTTGAATACTTTCTCCATATTATCTCTTACATAAGTACCTAATACGCAATATAAAGCTAAAACTGAGCTCATCTCTCCATCGCATATAATATAACATAATATAAAACAAAAAAAAAGGCTGACCGATTCAAAAAGAAACGCCAAAGCTGTCAAACAGCTAGCGCTGACGTAGAACCTGCCCTGCCTCAACCGCCGGTCGTTAACCCACTGTGTTATTTCGTTTTTTACCCGCATACGAACTAAATGTTGTTGTATGTATGTATGTATAATACGTAATATAAAGAAGTGCGTATGTAGAGTTGGTTGGCCAATGTTGTGAAGCGATGGGAGAAAAATTGATTCAATAAAATATCAAATTTGTTGAATCCGATTGGATTTTTGTTGAATTTATGATTCTGAATAAAAGAAAGTAGCTACCTGTTGAAATTAAACAAAGTTAGGATGCATTGTGTTGTTAATGTCTATATGTGTTTTTCTTAATACAATGTTTAAAATTATTTTTTTGTACGTAAATATATTGAACTTATATTTAATTGTATTTCTAATTTACTACAATGTAAAATTGTAAGTTATTTCACATTTAAAAAAAATATTTTTATTAATATAAAAATATCAGCGAAACTATTGCCCAAAACGGCAAGAACACTGGTATTGCTTCTCGATTAAATCAACATTAAACTTACTTAAAAATATGACCAACAATATACATCTAAATATTCAAATTACCATTTATTCTATACACATTTAACCAAAACATTAATCCCAATCAAAATATGCGGGATAGAGCGTGAAGCTAAAAAAATAAAAAAATATATATCTCAAGATAGCACAATGATTACATTTCAGTGGACATCAAGCACGGAATATATAAAACATAACTTTGACGTCCAAACCAGTCCATTCCGTAACAGGATTCTCAGTAGCCTTCGGTATTCGACTTAGGATCTTAGTTAGCTCGCATTTAAAAAAAAGTTGATTTATTTATTTTTTAATTTCGGGCTTACATATAGCTGTGTAGATTTTCTCACGATAAGATCGCTTTTTTTTGTTCTGTGGGACGTAACTTTGAATACATGGATTTAGTGTTGATCTTTTTACTGTTTTTTTGTTTCAATGTCTAACCGGTTTTGTTGCCTTTTCTGGTTTTAGATTGGTTATGCTATTGTTAAGTAATTGGTACGTTCTAAATGGTGTAGTTTGTCTTGTTTGTTTGCTTGTGTTACTGGAAAGACATAAAGTGACTTCTTTCGGCCTTTCTTAATTATCGATTAGATCTCGCGCAGCGTGTGTATGACACACGCTGCGCTGATGAGATGATTTGTAGATGCTGATGGGATGATTTGTAGATTTGATATGTAATAAGAACTATAATATCTTTTGTAAGAAAATAGCTTCACGCTGTGTCCCGCATAAAACAAGGTAACCTATTGTTAAGTCACTCTGCTCCTTACTTTCCGCTGAATTTTCAGAATTAACTTCGTTTCTCTACTTTTACCAGAGCTAATCATTGATCGCCCCAGTGGAATCGAATCCACACCCGTCGCGTTCATACAAAGACGGCCTCATATGACGTTTTTAATCCAATATAATAAAATACACAACTATGCTCTAACACAGATAAAAGGTAAAAATAATATTAATCTATTCGCCTTTCTATTAATATACCTTTCAAAACCCTTTTATCATCTGACATAAATGATAATCTGACATTTAATGTCAACTTTATAAATAAATGACATATTAAGAATCAAAAATAATATATGTGATTTTAAATAAAAAATATAACATAAGAAACAAAATTACTTAAAGCCGACTTCGTCTGACGTTAGCTAGAGGCTGGAGAAATATAAATTCTCAATATATTATATATTTTATTTTATATTTTTCTAAATGATTGTGAGCTAGACACTTATATTTATATTTCTTTTTTTTTCGATTCATTTTGTTCTTATTTTTTCACATATGTAGATACACTGATACATCTTTAGTGGTGAATCCTAACCAGCCTAAATTGGAAAAACGCCGAATAATTCCATTTATACTATTTTTTTAATAATTGCAGGACCCTAGTATCTATAAATAAAGGCACTCCGTTCCCAACTTTCATGTTGAATCGAAGCGGAACTCAACGGCAGGTTTTAAGTCTCTCAGGTAAAATAAATCCATTCCTCAAATGCATCGAATCTACAACTATCATATTGTTACGTGACGCACTGGCACTGCGCCACTACCATCACCACACATAAAATATCTTATCTTTCTTATATAATATTACTATAATAAAAGTTCTATTAAAAAGCGAGCATAGACAAAACAAGATGGTGGCAACAATTTGCTCTCGACGACAAGACGGGCCAGTTTGTTCCTTTTTATTTTACTTTTCAACCGGATGAGTTGCATCATTTTTTGCAAGCCACAATCTATTTTGCGATCATTCGATACTCGATGGTCATTTTTGATTATAATCTACGATCGAAATTATTTATTGGTTATGAAATGTTACTAGAACTAGTATAACTGCTACTATTAATATTCTGAGTATAACTTTTATTTTATTTGGGATTTGTATATATGATATAGTCTTCTGCTTGACCACTGTAGTAGTAGTGTGAAAAAAAGATACTTATGCTACTCATCTTATATTCGAATGTTGAATTAAACATTTATTTTACAGAATTTTATTATATAGAATTATGTAGAATTATTTCCAAAATTTACAAATTAAATATAATAAAGCTTTCTTCAAACTATTTAAACAACTGACTATGAAAATTATGGTCTTCCAGCAATCAATGGAGAAAATCATTTTTTACTTTTCATATATTTAAGTTTCATTTGTAAACAATTAGCACAGTTGTGTTGAAATTATAATGTAAATATTATAGAAACAATGAAACGCGGTAGTAAACATGTAAAAAAAAACAACAAAATCTTTTAAGAATGTTTTGAATTCTTTTCAGTTATGAGTAACATGAATGTTTCAAATCTAAGATTAACTCATTTGATAGTTATTGTTATAATATTACATTCTTAAAGATTATATTTTAAAGGCCATCACAGCGCTGTGGGACAGCATCTAACTGTTAATGTGGAGATTGTAGGTTCGATTACTGTTCCAGAAAATAATTTATTACCCAGCAATGCTAATCCGAAGAGCGGCTTTAATTTCCGCCACGCAATGCCTCTAATTCGGGCGATTAACGGAGAACGGAATGTCTTGACACTAGGCTATCTCGGCCTATTCTGCTATGGTGACGCGTCAAGCCGTTTATTAATTTAAAGTGATTTAGAATTAATACAAACTACGAGATCAGACAGAAAAGGCCATTATTGTATGTATGTAGGAACAAGATGAATATCTTATTATATAATCGAGTTCCCTTTCTCTTGACGATTCTGTATTTGTATACATGACCTCAATACCATTTTCAACAATCTATATATATACATAGATATCTTAATATATTTAGTAAGGCACAATGAACATTTAATTAATACCTTAAAAATAACCGAAGGTATTATTACAATCAGAAGATTAAGTTCCGTATAAAAAGTGTTCAAAAAAGGATTTGAACGCACGCTTGTTCCGCTTGAATCCGTTCAAGATGTGGTCGACTAAGCTATATTTTCTTATCAAATTTACTGTGCGATCACTGTAACTCTTTTATTAGTATTTTTGTAGATATTTTCAAAATTATAAAAAAGATGGGTTTGATGAATCAATGTTATTATTTAATATATAATATTATAAATTATTACAAAATAACAATAAATAAATGCATATTGAAAACAAAAAAACATAATGAAATGGGTCATTCGATTTCGGGCTGAGCGAAAGTGTCAGGTTTTTTATTTCGCTTACTTTCGTCTGGAGGCCGCGGTCACTGGGAACTTATTGTTGGCTTAGGCTGTACTTACGATGGACTTTTAATTTTTTTTTATTATTCTTTTTAAAACGGTAAGGTCTCTTTAGTATATTAATAATTATATAAATTGTTGAAAAATGTTTATTTTGCACATATATATTATTAAATGTCTTAAACTAGACTCAGAGAAAAACGGAGTGATTTTTCACTTAGATCTTTCCTAACACTAAATCGTCGCTCATTTAAATAAAAAAAATTTCAAAAACGTACTAATGAGCTACGCATTTTTAAATATCAATGCAGAAAATCACTTTTTAAGTTATATTTTATTTATAAAGCTATTCCATCAAAAGTTTAGATATTTTCATTGTACAATATTTTGAGATTATTGTTACTATAATAAAAATGGAAGTTAAAAAATGTGATTCATATTACAAAAGGCAAATTTTGCTTTTAAGTTATTATTTAGAATATTATCATACAAAATAACTTTAAATGTACTAGAAATATTTATATAAAAATTTATTTTTTCTACATAAGGTAACTTATGTAGAAAAAATAAACAAGTGGTCGAATATTCATGTCATTTATTGGCGTAGCGCGGTGTTGAGTTCCGCCACTCAACACGAAACATTCTAAATTCAGGCGGAAGGTGGAGAACGAGTGTCTTGATACTTAGTTCACTACAGTTAATAATATTTATATTATTATATAAAAGAATAAAATAAAAAATGTCGTCGAGGCCCGAAGTCAGTGGGCACGCGGCCTAATGGGATGTTAGCAAGCAGATGTTTTCGCAAATTGAGTTATGACTCACTCTTCACTCATACCCTGTCCTTTTTCCACGTATTATTTTGATTTCGTTATACATACATACAAATATACATTCACGTATGTATGTAACGATTATGTATGACCTAAATTGTACTAATTAATATCTTCATGACATTTCCCTTATTTAATGGTGTAGTCAGAAAGAAACTGGTGGACACTACGTTTCCCATTTTTAATCTAATTTGCAAGTTTGCATTGTTAGGCGGAACTCAATACCGCACTTTTTGTCTTGTTGGCAGAGCAATAAATACGATATATAAATAATAGGGACCCAGGACTATCTCGTTTATACTGTGCGTTTACAGGCGCTTCCACGACGGCCTCAAATTTTGATATTGATTTTTAATTTAGCTCAAATTTATTATGTAATTTATCATGTTAGTTGTAAATAATTTTATTTTACTCTTTTTAAATGATTGCTGAGTAGACAAAGGCATGATGACAAATCTCTCTGTCCCTTATTTATCATTATTTCGTCGTGGACATACATAACATCTTATTTGAAGTAGGTATAGCTTATAGTTTTAAATAGTTTCTATAATAGTTACATTTTTTTAAAATATTAATGTTTTTAATACAAATAATAACTATTACACATGCTTTCCAGGCACAGATTATTTTAAAAAAGCTCACTAAATGAACAAAGCTTTCAAATCAATTGATGTTCAATTATTCTCAGTTTATATTATGTTTATTTTATTTGCTCTCATTACAAGCATCTTGACGTCGCCATGACAACTAATAAGGCTTATATTCTCATATCAGATTATTATAAGTGCATTTGTATTTTTTATTTTCATTTTTAGCTTTATTTATTTACTTATTTTTTCCTACTTAATTATTGAGACACTCCGTTCTCCACTTTCTGCCCAAATTTAAGATGTGTTGAGTGGCGTAACTCAACCTCACAAATTATTCTCATAATTATCTAAGTTTTTGCTTTTGTACATCTAGCGAGTTGAAAATGATATTTTAATTTACCTTTCAATGTAATTTTCTTAGAAGATTTTGGAACGCTAACATAATTGTTGGTACTTAATACGTTTAGAACAACATCATTCTGCCTTGATTCACCTTGGTATGCGGAGAAAAATATATTTTACGGCAGTAAATTTTAAACTTTTAAAGTAAATAGTAAATTTTAAGCTTCATAAAAACTTATAGATAATATAACATTTTTATTAAAAATTTGATGAAAGAAAATATATATATACGTAAATAGAAGAGATGTAAACCTGTTATCCTAGAATTTATAGAATTAGTAAACAAATATACTTTTACTCTATAATATTACAGTTTCAATGTTCTTGAACAGGTGGAGGACTAAAACGCCCACGATGATATTGTGTCAATTCCGGAATAGCACAATGGTGTAACATAAAGCATTGTGGTTTTAGATTTTATTTTTAGATGAGTTCTTTATATTTAACTATTCATCGCCTGCAATTTTGAGCAAAATGGAAATTCCCGTTTTTTCCTGTTTCTGTACTAATTTTGAAAAACTATCGTACTCTTCTAAATTAACTTCTTGCCAAATTTAATTTTTTTATTCCGTCCGTCCGTCCATTTGTCAGTCATTCCGCAATGGTACAGTTTTATATATGAATTAAAACTAAACATATCTAATTGTTGAAAATTGTTGCAGTATGGGTAATTTCTCAGCAATTACTTAACAACTTTTAATATGTCGATATTATATTATTTAACTTATTGAAGTTATTATTTTAGATATATATTGTTTGTATATTTATATTTTTATAATAAATCAATTGATGCACCTACCGATATATGCCTACTAATTTTTAGATATAATAAATTCTTCTGAATAAAGAAATGTCTCATTCCTAAATTTCCTCTGTCTACCTCACTAACTATAGATAAATTATATATAACATATATACATACATAGTAAAGTCATAGCGGGAACGGCGTGCCTTAACACTAGGTTCACAGGTTCAATCTGTTTACCCTGCTATATACGGGATACAGCGTGAAGTTAAAAAAACAATTAGATATATCTATAGTTATATATTATATTTATAAAGTATAGGTTACTATAAAGTGGGGCATATAAAACCGGATAAAGCAAGTATAGGAACGTAGGAAACATTTGATTGCATGCAGACCGGAATGGCGTCGTAACATTGACCGTTCCTTCTCAGGTTCGACTTGACCTTTCACTATTTTATCTGTGGTTACAATTTATATACTTATACGTATTTAACAGTATATTTTGTGGTATTTGTAACAGATTACAAATTGAATACAAAATAAACGTTTGGTTGCTTATTTTGCTTTTTTTGACTATTGTGCAGATTAAAATATTTTTAAAACGTATGTTTGGTTAATTTTCTAATTTAGAGTACATTTAACTACGATGATACAAAATTACATTTTAAGGGTTTGAACCAAACCTTCCGTTTAGAAGAGACGCGGATTCAAATCCCGCTACGTAATAGATTTTTTAACATTAACGTTTTCTAAATAAAAAATATTTTATTTATCTCACAAAACGCATTACGCGTCGCGTAATGTATGAGTACGAAGTAAGTATGACCTACGACGGCTTGAGTCGATTTCAATTTGATGTCAAAACATTCGTAAATTATGTTTTTACAACCAAAATTACTTTAAGCGTTAAACTCACTTTGTCTCGTTTAAATCTAAGTGTTATTGTAATGAAGTATTTATCTTAAATTATATTAAAATGTTAATGACACAAGATCTGCACTTGACATTTCAAAGCTTCCTCGACACTCAAGATTTTTGTACAAGTATAATTATCCGGCATAATGTACTGTGGGGAGTGAAAATAAGGTGAAATGTCAAAATCATAAATAAATATCGATATCGAATTTTAATAATAATAACAATGTTTTTGAGGCCGTCGTGGTGCAGTAATGGCGTCTGACTAAACGGTTCTGATAGGCAAAGCGTGGCGTTGAGTTCCGTCATTCAACAAGCTATGTCTCGATAATTGAACAGTGCTTGATGAACGGACTATCTTTACATTGGACTCTCTCTGCCTAGTTCGCTATGTGGGGAAAAAACAGTTAGTTTTATTCCTGATCAGTAAATAAAAATGTTTCCATTTTTTCTATCTATTCAGACAAAACACGGCATTGTGTTCCACTATTTATATGAAACACAACGCCGTGCTTTTGTCTTGCAATGTCTATAAATAAGTGCAAAGAAGCAAGTGAAGAACGAAACGTCTTTCCCTTTGCCTTCACTAAAGAAAATAAAAAATGTCATCATGATTTTAGGGACTTTAAATGAGGTGAAATGTCAAACTCATAAATATATGTCTATAATGCTGCCAAATTTATTAATAAATATATATTATAATTATAATATATATTTTATATTAATATTTATTTCGGTATTGCAACAATGTACTGTAGTGACCTTTCAATAATATTTTTGCATTTATTATTATTACCAACTCGGTTTACGTTTTTAGTTGTTTTAATAAGTTTCATTTTTCCTTAAATTATTGTAAGAAATAATCTTAGTATGTTTATTTATTTTTTGCCCTTTTATTATTGATTAAAAACATCAATTTAAATAATGATAAAAAAACAGTTACATAACTTATCAAAAAATATCTAACTTCTACATAATCTGATAAAAAACCTCAATAGATAAAAAAACACAAAAAAACAACAAAATAACAAAAAAATCTAATATTCATCATGCTAAACTTAATTATAATAATATTTAAAAAGTTTAAAACGTATTTGTCACGTCGCTCGTCTAAGCAAGATGGCCGCCGTAGTAACATTGACAGTTGTGTAAGTTCGCCTTGGCCGAGCGCGCGCGCAAGGACTCGCGCCAATGAGGGCGCGAACTTGGAATTGAATTTGGAATGCTGTTACTTTTAATATAAAAAAAAACGATATTGATTTATTCTGCCATAAATTCTTCTTTAATATGCAAAATTAAATTTTCGACACTTATTTATTTAAAAAAAAACATATATGTAAAATTATTTAAATAAAGCAATTGTATAATATTTAAATTACATATTAACTATATTCGATTATTACTGAAATGATTTTGGTATTTTTTAAGTATTAAGCCAATATTTGTATGCATTTTAACGAATCATAATTTACGAAGCTAAATTTAGATTGTAAATTGCAAGTGATTTTATCAAATTCTCTGAATGCGTTCATGACCCGCTTTCATTTATTTATATAATTCAAGGACAATCGACAAGCACAAGATAAATCAACAGTTATTATAATTTTTATTCGAAAATTATGATAACTCGTTTTTTTTTAATATAATTAATAATAAATCGTAAATATCAAATTAAATATATAAAAATATTTATCTTTCGTTTTTATAATAATAAAAATGGATGTATTTTACATGTTATGTGTTATTTATTTATTTTTACATAAGCTTATGGTCATTGTGGTAAAGAAACGTGCATTAAGATATTTCAAGCGCCAAAAAGTTTCCGACGGCCGATTTTTAGCCTACGACCCGCGTAGCCCCGTAGCGACATTAAGAAACTTCTATTAAAACTTAATAAAACTAAATAATTTATATATTTTAGTATGCACTCCATGAGAAAGTACTGAAATAAGTAATTTTAAGCTTAATATAAGTAAATCAAAGCAATTAAGGATGAAAAAAAAAAAACTTTGCTGTTATTGTTTTTAAATGCGCAACCGAAAGAAGTTTACAATAGTTTCTGTTAGAACAAAAACAATAAAAAAAAGATTGAATATTTAAATATGTATTAGAAATCTAGAATGGCATTTTCACTATGCCGTCATTGGCCTTCGGTCAAAATATAGGTTGCAATTTATTAACGCACACACGCGTCGAAACGCACACGGCCATGGTGGAGTCATAGAAAAAAGAGCGGGACAGATAAACAGTAATGAGGGGAGGGGATGTCAGGGGGTGAGAGGGGAGGGGTGGACCACAAAAAATGTGCGTAACCCTTACACACTCTACGGAACCCAAGATTAAGACGAACGAACGAAATTTCTTTTGTTTTGCCAAATTTTCAATAGTTACTGGAGTACTTACATGCGTCAGAGGTGGCCTGTTCCTCCTCGGTCCAGTTTGTCACTTCGGTGGTAATTTTTGATGGTGGTAAAAAAATTATTTGGAGTTAAAAAATAACGGAAACAACAAAAAAGTGCCGTTCGAACTAGTTAACTGGTCATAGACACTGCCCTGTCACACTGTCACTCGACAAACACATCACGATCGTCACAAAACACCAAATATATTATATCTTAAAATTAGTTCGGGCCCTACGTTTCCATTTGATATGTGTGCATCGCAGCGGAATATACAATAACAATTTAAGTTAGAAAAAATCCCAAAAATATTTATCTAATATTAAAACTTTAAGTGCACTACACGATATGAATATATTTTTTTATTTAATTCTTACAAAATATAGTTCTTTATAGTACAATAATAATTTTTTTTTGATTTTAGTGTTGTATTTTGGAGGTTTTTTTCGGTTTACGCGTGTCGTGGTAGTGAATGGGAGCGGAAATGCGACTCTCTACTGATTGTGCATAGACGGCACTGCACCGACGGCGCACACTGTACTAGCGTGCGTACTTAGCCATTACCTTGTATTTACTGCGACTCGGTGACGAGATATGCGCTCTTGATACTTGATGCACCGGCCTTTGTTGGATTTTTTGGTTTTTTTTAGTTTATTTTTTGGGGTCTTGAGTCTGGTTAAGAAGGCTGGATGGTGTAAATTTGATGGTGCTACAAAAAAAAATATTTCTAGGAAATTTTTCGAATAACAGCATATATTACGAAAAATTAGGCCCCATTTTAAATAAAGATTAATTATATACTTTAAACTACTATATTCTACAATATTTAGTGTACCTGACACTTGTAAAACCAATAGGAACATTGTTCTGAAACTACACAATAATGTTTGCGTTATCAGATACATAAATAGAAGTTCGTTGCACGGTTCTAGACGGTTCGATCGCGGTACACGGCACACATGCGCAGAATGCACCGTCGTTTATGCAACCTTTGCTAGTGTGAGTGCTCGCTTGTATTCGAACCTCGACCATTTGAATAGCACCCGCCTATCATATCTCCTGTACGCACGCAAACACATTCAAATTTGGCCGCGTATCCACAAAACTAGTGAAATTGCGTGAAATTTCGAAAAAATTGGTAACTTTAAATAGAAAGATTTGCGTCTGTGTGCAAAGTGTTTGTGTTAGTGTGCACTTTTTTATCGTTTTTTTCTCAGAGTGTGGGTGCGTTCAATTGTATAGACATTGCCTGTGTGTGTGTGCGTCTGTACACAGGCGTAGCGGTGTGGGTAGTTCTTATAAGAAATGGTTCCGTGAAAAATTTTGTGGGAATCCGTATAGATGGCGCTGGGACTGATGCAAATAGTACCATCAAAAATTATTTTTGAACGACGCCAACCTGAAATGGTCTCTATCTAAATAAACTTAGAGATTATTTTAATACAATAATTATATTTAAAAAATTTCGAGTATAGCATGACTATACCCATTTTCCAATCGTGATGGGTAGCCATTTTATTTCGTGACGCGTTCAAGATTATTAAAGATAATTATGAGTTTGTTAATGGTACTTAATAATAACAATTGTAATATGAGGATGTGATCAACTGAGTTAATATTTAATTGCGATTAGTTTTAATGTTAGTTAACGTAAATTTTCACTTTCTTGGATGAAAAAGTACTTTCTAGTGATACTTTCTTTTATATGAGGCTATTTTAATGTAGTTTAAAGCTAATGATTGTCATAAACTTATTGTAAAAATATTTTTTAGTGGTGCATTTGTTGAGTTTCTCGCCGGATCTGTCTATTACTTTCCGAACCGGTGGTAGCTTCATGAAGAACTGACAATACTGACAATTTTTATATTCACTAAGAATTGATTAAGAAATTATTTGTTTCAATTTTTTTTAATAATATTATATATTTTTCTTTTATTTTTGCCTGCATAAAATGTAAAAGGCTATATTTTGTGCTGGCAGGAAGAGGTTAGTAGTATTTACTCTGTTTTTTTTAAAGTAATGAGGTTTATTAATAACAAGGTTTAATGTAGATTACTTTAGCTAGCATGGTTTAGCTATATAAAGGTGGTGAAACGGAATGATATAGCACTTAATTAATACATTTGGCTGAGCGGCACAACGCCTGCCCGTTAACGCGTGGGTTGTTGGTTCAATTCTTCCTCGAGAGAATGATTTTTTTCCCCCACCACGTAATGTCTCACAAATGCGGGTAGGAGTGTCTAAAGTTTTTAAGTGTGACAAATATTATATTTATTTTTAAAATAGTTAGAATGTTATTCATAGAAAAATATTCAAAAATATATTTTAAAGAAGCTCTGCTTAGTAAAGGCAACGGGTTTGATTTCAGTATGAGATATATTTTTTTTGGTATTTTTTTTAAATAGCTTAGAGAGGATGAAAAGAAGGAGTTAGAAATTTACAATATCTACTGAAACCGAGAAAATTTATAGAAAACAAAGTTTTAATCTTTTTTTATTTAACATGACGATGACCAACAACTCGTAGTACTTTGATTTTTGTCGCTTTTAAACCACGACAAAGAGCGGCGTTGAGATTGGCTACTCGAAACGCAATATCTCGAAAATTGGGTGGCGTTGTAGGAAGTGGAGTGTCTTAGCACTAAATTCCTTCCTGCTACATGTGAAACATAATACACTAAGTAACAAAAAGAAAACGTAGTGTCATATCACTATACTTATACACATGCAAAACTATATAGAAATGGGCAACAGTCAACCATTCGGTAGCCAGAGAGCACTCTAAGAGGTGTTAGTCAAAGTTAATGACAGATAATGTGACGATTTTCACACTTAGACTTGTTAGCTTGACAAATATTTCACTGGCTTGTGTTTCACAACCATTAACATGGCGAATTGTCTATGAATACTTATATAATATGTTTATATTGTAGCAAACGTATAAGAGACCGTCGTGGCGCAGGGATATTAGCGTGTGACTGTAAGCGCGACGGTTGTTGGTTCAATTCCCACGCTTAGGACTGAAATATTTGATGTTTTCATTTCCACGCTCTGGTAACGAGGCAAAGCTCGGCGTTGAGATTCGCCACTGAATACGCAATGATTCGTTAATTCGGCGAAAAGTGGAGAACGGAGTGTTTTAACACTAGGTTTTCAGGTTTCCTCAGCCTACCGTGTTATGTTTCGGATACAGCGTGATGCTAAAAAAACGGTACAAGATTTTCGATGTAGTTTGATAAGAACGTATGGCTTAGTCGTCAGAGTGTCGGTTTAAATTTTGCTACGTTTATTGTTTTATACGTTTTCTAAAAAAAATTGATATTAGAGAAGATATGTGTCTTTAAAATTTTAGGTTGCCAGATAGGATTTAGTGTTGATACACTCAGTGACAGACGTTGCAATCGTTGTGAAAGGCATAATATAAAAAATATAGAGAATAAAAGAGAAATGATAGTAAATGTTATATACATTTTTTATATTCATGGTACACATGGTGAAATTCACAATCTTTTTTAACACAAGGCAGAATCGAAGTAACGAACACTGCCATATTACTTTTTAATCACCTATCGATCAATACCATCGAGACGTCAACGTAAAAAAATAGAAATCTTATAAAAATATGTTCAAATTAATTTTTATTAGGACGACGAACTTAAAATTACTTTCAGTCGGTACATTTCTCTAGAGAACAAGAAAGACACTTTAAGTTCGGACCACTTTATTTAGCCGGCGGTTTCTAAATATATCTACTAACCATTACTTTACGATGGACATATGGTTCAGTAGTAAATAAAAGTAAATTTTCTATGGGATACAAGTTATTTTCCCGCTAATCCTTGTAGGCTAACAACTAACTAGTACAAATAAGACAGGCAAGGAAAATGCAGTTTTATAATCCTTTGTTCTAAATTAATACAAAATAGATAATGAAATGACATATGTATATTTATTTTCACTTCACTGTTCTGGTAGAATAAGAACGGCGTTGAGTTACGCAACTCAAGGGGCAATATCTCGAAATTTGGAAAATGGTTAGATTACGTGCGGTGTTAGGTTACGTAACTTAACACCGCACTTAATCTAACCAGTGGCAAAAAATCATATATTATTATTCTCCCTAATAAGAATAGAACCTACAACCGTCGCATTTAAAATCAGGTCCTATCCCACTACGCCTAAATAGTCTCCATACAAAATATATAAAGGTATACAAATATTCTTTATACAAATTTTCATCTGCTTCATTATTTTCATTTTAGGGTGTCGCTGACAAGGCGTCACGGTTCAGTGGTTACGTGGGTCGTCTGTGAGTGACGTCTTCGAGTCCCGGATTTATTGTCACGTAAGATTTAGAATATAAAAAATACTTTAGTAAAATATATTTTATAATATGATTATTGATAAAAACATCTCTTCATATAAGCGGGATACAGCGTGAAGCTATAAAAAATATTAATAATATAAAAAATATAATTTAGTAAAGCCATCGCTAAATTGACAGGTGTGTTTTAACACTAGGTTTCTCTGCTTACCATACTTCAAAGAAGTATGCTAAGTTATAACACAGCAGGGTAGGAAAAAGGGAACCTAGTGTTAAGACTCTCTGTCCCCCAAACCCAAACAACCGAAATCTAAAGGTATTAAAAAAATGTGTTATCTAAACGCCAATCATAACATACAACATTTACAAATTTAACATTTTTTTTACAATTTAACAACAAAATACTATTGGGGCCACTGCAGTGCAATGCCACAACGTCTGGCTATAAGCCCGACGGTTTGGGGAAGTGAATTATTTTCATTCTAGTGACAAATCAAAGCGCGGTTTTGAATTCCATACATTCACTGAACAAGCAATGTTTTTAAAATGTCTAGGTTCCCTCTTTCCACCCTCTTAGTACTACCCTACACTCTCCAAGAAAGCTACATGCTAAGTGATAACGTAAGATTTCTGCGAAAATTATTTTCGGCTGTGTGTCAAGCCATTGTTACTAAGTGACAGAAGGGGTTTTTGAAAATCGATTGCTTTTTTTTCAGTGGCAGAACCCACTCACCAAAGGAATCGGAAAAATAACAATTTACGTTTATATTTTATATATTACGTTTTATAATCCACGAAAGCGACGTTACGGACAACAAGTCATATTTTCACATATAAATCTACTGAAAAACGTCAAAAAAAAAACGACTTCTATAATAAATAAAATTTCCTTTACCGTAAAAAAACGTAAATTTTTACGACAATAATAAATAAACGTATATACTCGCACGTAGATATGTCGCATGCGACTTTTTTGGAGCTACATTTTTACAGTGGACGCAGATATTGCTACCTGGTGCGTGTTTTTATCGGTTTATTGTAATCTACGGAGTATCGGCCGTCAGTGGATTTTAGCCTTTTTCAGGTTAAGTGCCTTTTAAAAATAAAAATAAATGCGAAAGCTTAATAGTCGGTGGTAGTTATGTAAAATATATTGTGGATTTTTGTTTGAACTTTGCTATTTTTGGGGAAAAATTATTTGTTTTCCTATACACTAGTTGCAGTACAGCTTAGCAGTTTTTCAAATGCGGTATTTAGATTGTGTTTTATAAAGGAATTTTTCAATTTTACAATGAGGACGTTGTGGTGCAGTAGGGTTGTGTTGTGTAGGATAGCGGGAATTGTTGTATGTTCAATCCCCACTCCTGGGGAACTGTAAATTGAAATTATATTTAATTTATTTTTATTTCCTCGCTATGGTGTTTTTTTATTATTTATTTTTTATAAAAAGAAAAAATACAAGGCAAACGAGCATACGGGCCACGCGATGGTTAGTGATCCCGTGTAACACCAGAGGAGCTACAGGTGCGTTGCCAGCTTTTAAGGTAGAGATAGACGCGCATTTTAAAGATACCACAGGCGCATTTTAAATGTGCCACAGGTAGGCCGTTTCCTACACAACCGCATAATAGTGGAGTGCTGCATATCCAGATGATAAGGATGATATTTAAGCTTCTGAAGAAACGTATGGTTAAAAAAATCAGCTGCAGGTACCAGGTCAAACAGTTCCCCAGAACACTCTTTACAAATTGCAGCGTTGAATTCCGCTATTGAACACGTAATGTCTCTTAATTTGGATAGAGACTGGGAAACTTTCCATCCAAATTAAGAGACATTACACCCTTTAACTTCGTCGCATAGGGGCACCTATGCGACGAATGACTACTAGCTGTTCAAATTTCAACATTTTTGGAAAGAGCTTATTGATATATCTTTCGTAACACGAATTACAATAAGAATAATGTCAAAGAACTGAAATAAGGATTACCTAAAATTTAAATAACAAAATCACTTCTGCGTAACTGTGAAATATTTAATTTATTATTAATATATAAACACTATGTGTGCGAGTGTGTCTATGCCTTATATTACGTAACTTAAAACTGCCTTTTATCTAATAATAATTATATTGGTAAAACGAAAATATGAGTTTGGAAATAGTAATGTTGGCGCTTAATAAGTTTTTATTAATTTAGTTATTATTAATTGAAGTTACAGAATATAGCCTTTTGCTAACATACTGAGTAGAGTAAGTAGAATTTCTATAGGTAAGTAAATAATTATAGCATATATCGCAGGATGTAAGCCTGAAACCTTATACACCAATTAATTACAGGAAATCTTACGCGTTCAGGATTTAATACTTGTATAAAATAATGTTTTCGTGTCCTTATGTACATACCTATAGATAAAATCTATTTGATTTTAATTAAATTTTCATTTTAATTAAACAATATGCTTTATTTTAAACGTTTGTTTTAGATTGACAAAAATAAATTTTAAGACATGAATAACAAGTTATATACTTATTTCTATGTAAATCAAATAAGCCACACAAAAAGCTTAACAAAAATTGACAGCTCGCCTAACAATATAAGACTAACTAAATTAAGGGACAAACTCGTGGACAATGAATGAGGCAACGAGAAAATCATTACATTTTTTCCTTTTTTTTAGCTTCACGCTGTATCTGCTGAGATATATATAATGTTATGACACTCCGTTCTCTACTTTTCGCTGCATTTTCGAAGCATTGAGTGTTGAGTGGCGGAACAGAAGGCCGTGCTTTTGCCTTGTACCACAGCGAAGAAATGAAAATATTAATAAATAGTAATTCATTCCCCCGATGGTGAATCGTACCCACAACCATCGCGTTACATTCACACGTTAGTGCCCCTGCGCCACGACGGCCTCGTTACGTTTAAATTTGAAATATAACCAAGTGCACAACATAATACAGTTGTAATCCAACACGCTTATCACATAGCGCACAAACCTCATACGACGCGTTAGAAGCTGTAAGAACTTAAATGCACTCACGAAAAAACTAGAGCAAATTCCTTTTATAGAAGCCGCCATGACACTTTTTTTGTCGCCGACCTAAGATGGCGCGTCTAAAACAAAAGAAGTATCGACCCCACCCACTCGCACACAAAAAAAATTGGCAAAAAAAGAAGAAAATTCCAGCAAAAAATGAACACAAATGGTTTTTCAAAATGGTTTGGAGAAAATAAAAATGTCACGGGATAGGGGACGCAGGATGTATATAATCCCGCAGCGGGCATGCAAAGTCGTATAACAGTGGCACAGTTACCGAGAAAGGCATCAGTCGACCACTTGTTGCTTTTGCCAACTCTCGCCTCCACGCTGGTAAACTTCGGCTATTCACCCCTACTTGGTCCAATTATCCGCACTCTACGATCCCGGGAACGGAATTTGAATTCCTTTAAGCTTTATTCAACTTTTAATCTAACTTAATTTTCTAATTAAGCGATATTTTTTAAAGCACAATCACTACGCGAAGCCCTATATGATAAATTACGGAACTTTCAAAGGAACTGCCAATATACTATATATTTTTATTGGAACAAACGTCAAATTTCGTGTTTTTAGTTAGTTCTTATACTGTATATATACGTATATTAAACGTACAATCGATAGAACACCTATTTCAATCAACTCTCACAGCACTTCACCGTCTTAGAACTCGCAAGACACTTGGACCGCACTTACAAGAAACTCGACATATGTGTTATTATCAAATATATAATTTTCGCGATTTTGGAACCGAAAATTATGTTGAATTTAATTTTTTTTAAGCTAGATTTCAGTAGTGGTGTATTGGTCGGCAATTTTAGAATTTAGCTTGTGATTGCGGAGCGTAGAAGTTGCATTAGTGCACGCCGGGGTTGCAACAGGTTGTTTGGCGAAGGCACGGAGCGACGCATGCGCCCTGCGCGACCGATGCACCGCGCCACAGTGGCACTAAACGTGATTGTATTCAACTTTATATTTACATGTTTTAGCTTAAATTTGTAAGATATTTTTTTTTCTGAAAATAATTAAATTCCGTTTAGTTAGAATTATTTGTATGTATATTGAACATATTCAATATTACAAATTAAAAGCATGAAGAAATTGAAAGCACAAATCGAATGAAAAAATCTAACTGTTATTCAAAGTAAATTACGTATTTTCATGTAAAAATAAACACAATCGAAATTCTGTATGATTTTAGTATAAATTCTATTTTATACTTGACGGGCTGGTCTGGTAGACAAAGCGCAGCGTTAAGGTCCGCCACCTAGCAGTCATCTCAAAAATAAAAGTAAGCGTCTTAATAGTAGGTTCCATCTGCCTACTCTGTTACATGGGGAATAACAAATAAATTTAAAAAAAACTACTTAAAACATAAGATAAATAACAGAGTGATACAACACTAACCTATCTATTCACACAAAAAACAATAGATAAGTATTTAAGAAACACTAAAACAAAACGCGACTATTGTAGAACAAACCCTGCATTGCTCTTGCCCTCCATAGTCGAATGTAGAATTAGATACAGCCTTTATCTCTGAATACCCATAGTAGCTGATACTGATACTATTTTACTTATAGAGTTGTGTTTGTTATGTATAATTTTGATATAATTATTTGATGTTTTTTATTTTTTTTACAAGGAGCTTTTAATTACAAGGGGAAAAGTAAGTGATGTATTAATTTCTTCGCCGCTTTCCGTTTTCATAGAGATGTTTTGTATGTACCATTTTTCTACATCGCAGCTTATCTTATTAAGATATAGACAATATAATGTTTTCTTTTCAGCCAGAGCGAAAAAAGGACAATAGTAAATATTTTATTCCTCCAAGTGGGTAAGAACCCACAACTGTTACGTTTATGGTCAAACGTTTGTGCTCCAGTAACGACGGTCTCAAGTATTATGTAGGATTCAGAAAATTGAAAAAAAATTCATTTCATTCTAAAATTCAGCAAATAATAACATTTAAATAATAACAATTCGGCAATAAGCGACAAAATTTTAACCAATTTTGTCTTTTATCGTATATATTGTTTCTTCTTCAGTTTCAAGCATATTAAAGTAGGCAAAGAAACCTTAGTGCCAAGACCCTCCGTAATATGTATTTTAATATGTTATAAAAAACGAACTACTAACTTATATAATACAAGACAGAAAATATGTAAAAATATTAAACGACGAAATCCGCTAATTGTCAGTCAGAAGCATAGCAATATTATTTGGATATAAACGAAAGTTATTTATATCTCGGATCAATATATCATTACTTTGTACTACTACTTGTTTTAAAAGTGCCTTATAACACAAAGCACCTACGTAAGTATTTTCAGAATTTTATTTATGAATATAAATTTGAAATCGTAAACGCAACGGTAGTGGGTTCATTTCCCACTGAGTGAATGAATTATTTTATTTTTTCACACGATTCTCATCTCCTTGCTTTATCTACTGAGGCGGAGAAATGAAAATATGTAATTCGAGTGGGAATCAAACTCACGACCGTCGCGTTTACAGTCATTCAGTATGACATTGCGCCACGACGGCCTCATACAACACAAATATAATTACTAAATACGTGAAGTAATAGACATCCGAACTCTAAATGGCCTTTATCGAGTTATCTGTCGTCCTTTCGGACATCCGTATTGGATTAGTGCTCGGTCCTTGTAACATTTACTGCTAGTATTTTATAAATATAGACCATAACCATACGTTTGCGATGGTTGTGGGTTCGATTTTTATTGAGGAATTGTTTATATTTAAACTGTTTTAGGTAGAATATATTAATGTATAAGTATGTATTTTCAAATATCTCTATATTTCACCTAGGCAAATTATATATAAAAGTTAACTTGTGAAAATACGCCGATTTCCTATACTCGTCAAAAATACCTAGGTACCCAAAACTACTGATAGTGACCTTGAAACTACTAAACCGATTTTAATGTACATATATATCAAATTGATAAATTATTTTAATTTTTGTTACAAATGGACGGCTCATAAATAACTCGTACTCTAGGTTCTCTCTGCCTACTCTGCTACATGGAATATACATTATGAAACTTAAAAAAAAAAACAAAAATTATATTAAATATAACCTTTACTTAAGTAAATCGAACCCAAAACCATTGCAAATCAACTATTACAAATCTAGGCCTATATTTATAAAATACCATCCTGATTTATGAAGAGATGTGAGAAAATAAAATAAACTGATAGTCGACATAGAGCTTTACATTATAATAAAAAGGCTTGTGTGTTCGATTTCTCGAAGGAATGAACTAATAAATATTTAATTTTGTTCATTCTAAAAGACAAGGCGCATCGTTGAATTTCGCCATTACAACACACAATGTCTCGAAAATTCAGCAGAAAGTAGACAACGGAGTGTCTTAAAGCTAGGATACCTCTGCCTAGCTTGCTATGCTAAAACTTTGAATAGAAATCTGTTAGTAGAGAAAATCTAAACCAACGTGAGCGAAACTGTTCGCGAAATTTCGGTGAATAAGATAACTTTTGTTGAATTAAAACTTTTGTGTTTTGTATGTTATATTAACTTTTATAAGTAGCTTTATAGCGAGTTCACATTTAAGAATTTTAATACTTTATTCAGGTAGAGAAAATTATTTTTTTTTAGCTTCACGCTGAATCCCGCACACAGCAGTTGTAGGCAGAGGGAACCTAGTTTTAAGACACTCCGTTCCCCACTTTCTGCCGAATTTTGGAGGCATTGCGTGTTGAGTGGCAGAACTCAACGCCGCGCTTTGCGAAGACCAGAGCGAAGAAATGGAAATATAAATGAATGAAAGAGAATGCAATTTAATTAAATATTTTAAAAAAGAAGCAGAAGAATAATTTTCAAAGTGTTATTCCACACTTAGAAAAGGATTTAAACCCGCGAAGATTCGACGTAACTTGATGAGAAGGTATGGCTTAGCGGTATGGCTGAAAATCCCGCTACATTCAAATTTTAATACCTTTTCTAAAAAGAATAAATATACGCAATGTTCAATTTCAACCCACGAGTTGAGAAAATTATAATTAAAATATACTTAACTATATAATATGATTCAGCATAATATGGTTCTTGGTCATATAACACTCAATTTTTATAGAATTGAAAAGAAAAGGATGTTTATATCTTTATAGTCTTGTCTCAAGTTTTCCTCTTTTACCACCACACAAAATAAAAAGCGCGGTAAAAAAATTCCGAAAAAATTGTACAGGTAGTTCAAAAAGACGAAAAAAATTAAAACGTCACCACTATAGAACCACGTAGTCAAATTTGAAGATCGTATAGTGAATGGTAAACTGCGAGAGAAATGAATATTTATATCCACCCATCAAGTATTAAAGGCTGCAAGGACAATTTTACTCATTTTTAGGGTTTCCGTACATAAAGAGAATAAAACAAAACCCTGAGAGAATCACTTCGTTTTGAAAAATCTTTGTCGACAAAACAAGGAAAATTATAATTTACACATATTATGTATTTCATGGAATAATATAATTACTGCATTTCATACAAAATGAGTGCATATGCCTGCAAACTTAAGTTTGTCAATTTTATTCTCCACGTTATCAAAATCTATAGGATACCTGATTACCTCCGTGGATCTCATCATGAATCATAAAAAGTAAGGTGAATTTAAATTATAGAAATAAAAACAATTGCAAATTTTAATTTGTCATTCATTTCTTACGATTCTTTTTGACTTCATACAAATTGAGTGCATTCGCCGTCCGTTAACTTTTACAAGTTGTACTTCCCGTAGACTTATAATTTTTAATTAATACTGAACCCTCAGTGTGCGAGGCCGGTTCGCACTTAATCGGTTTTATACTTTTTTTACCGGAACTATTGCCCTTATTCACAATAGATGAAGGATTTGGGCTCAGCATCAGTAGCGTGGAGCCGCACAAAACGAAATCAATCTCAAACAAAGTTGGAACTCTCAAAAACGTTTAGTGGCAACTTTGCGTTATAACCCTTTCCTTCATAATATGATTCGTAAGGTATACACAAGGAATGGGCGGTAGCGGGTTGATGCAGCGATGGATTTTTTAAATGTATTTTTATAATAATGGATTACTCTGTTCCTAATTGGCTTAGAGATAGAATGAATTTCCTTTTGTTTCCCGCACATAGTATGGTAGGAAGAGGGAACCTAGTATTAAGACACTCCGTTGCATTGAGGCACTTCTGTTTCCCACTTTCTGCCGAATTATCAAGGGAAACATACAATTGATATATTCATAAAGAGGGAAAAATTAATATAACATTACGTATAAATATGATTGAAATCTTCTCAATATTTGAAATCTATACGATACCTAATGTAAGATAAATAATTGGAAGTAGGCCGAAAATGGATAACACTCCGTTCCGTGTTAATTTACTCTATCCTCTTATTGCGGCATACAGTGTGAAACTATACAAAAAAAAAAAGAAATATCGCTGCCGGTAATCAAATCCGCTGCCGCAATCACCATGAACCCGTATCCTAAAACTCCCGTGCAAACAGAACAAACAAAATTTCATGGAAGTAGAGTATGGAGTATGATATTAACTCGTCCGACGTCAGGTTTAATTTGAAAATTTCGAGACCAAATACATGCCTAGGAAAGTTCTAAGCGTAATAAGCTTTTTTTTAAGTTTGCTGTACGTATGATTTTTTTAAGTTAGGTATGTTTACCAATTAGCTATATCTACGAAAGACGAGACGTCCGCTGAGCAACAGTATGAATATGGTGTCTGTATAGGTGGGATGGTTGTGGGTTCATTTTCCTCTGAGAAGATTCTTTATTTAGAAGTGAGTGGGACAACATCTGACTGTAAACTTGATGGTTGTGAGATCGATTAACATTCAGCCGTATATATTATTATTACATTCATAGGAGAGTTTAAACAATGGGTTCCCTCTGCCTTCCTTCCTATAAGGGGAGCTAAAATGATTTGTTTACTAAAATATTTTTAATATAAAATTTGAAGCATTTTCATTTCTTAAAGTTAGATTAGAAATATTGTCCCATTGAGTTCGCCAGCCAACACGCAGTAATGCTAAACAGAAACACCCGTTTTTCTTACAAACTGCGTGGGATTCGTAAATACAGAAAATATCTCGAAAAAGTCACTTATAAGAAAACGAATTTTAAAATTATTTCTAGATGTTACCAAAATATATGATATAAATATAAAGACATATAATTTAACTTATTGACTAAAACATAGGAAAAAAAATTGAAAACAGTCACTAACCTAATATGTAAACCATGTTTTTAGTCCAACGCTGTAACTCCTTGCGTATAGCGCGTCGTTCCTGCTGACAGCGCGCGAACGAGCACTCCGCCATGGCACACGTGCGGCAACCCTGGGATTTAAGTATAGTCAGAATTATTAAGAAATACATTAAAATATAATAAAAAAAATGTACAAAAACCTTCGTGCGGCAGAGGAACAGCTTGTGCCTCGAATACGATGGTTGTGGGTTCGGTACCATTCAATGATATGAATTATTTAATACATTCAGCACCGTGCTCTTGTAACAAGACAAAGCGTGCAACACGCAATGTCTCTAAAAATTGGAAAAAATCGGGAATGGAGTGTGTTAAAACTAAATCCCTCTGCCAATCTGACTATATGCGGGATACAACGTGAAGCTAATGAATAATAAAAAAAATGTATTTAGGAAACAATAGTAGGCGCCTCTTACTAGAAATCTTTATCTCTCTCTCACAATGGAGACTTTGATTGACGTTTGAGAATACAGTATCGATGAAACTGGAGGAAGGACAGTGAGGCCAGGTGAGGACCACTGCGCATAATGGTTTTACTCAAGACAAAATTCAATTCAATTTCACGAATTATGTGCACATACAATGTCTAACCCAGAGATAAATTAATACGTAATATAAGGAAGCTTTCCTCCGCATAGCAGAATAGACACAGGGAATCTAGTTTTAAGAATTATATTCTAGTTTGGAACGCGCGTCGTATCCACGGGAATCAGATTAGTTAGGTCTGACCTGATAACTCGATACTGGCTTATTTACCATTTTTAGGTTCCTTTTGAACGACTTTAGTAAAATGGTTGAAATTTATGTATAACTAGTGGGCGCGCGCGGCTTCGGCCGCTTTTGTACCCTTAGCCGTGAATTCTAAAAAAACTACGAAACATGTGTTCAATAAAATATTTTTAATAGTCTGAATTAAAATTTTTCCATATAAACTTTCAACCCTTTATTGGAACACTTAGGGGGTGAATTCTAACAAACCATGAAACACATGTTTAATAAAACATTTTAAAGAGTCTGAATTTCGAATTTTATAAAAATCGGTGCTGTTTTAAAAAAAAATCATACAAACTTTCAACCCCTATTTAATCCCTTTAGGGTTAAAATTTTTCAAAATTACCTCAATCAGTCAGAACAAGTCCTTTTATATATATAGATTCCAATATATCGTAAGTATAGTTATATTTTTTATAATTTCACGTTATATGCTACACAAAGCTGGCTAGGCAGTGGGCGTTACGACACTCCATTCTCGACAAACCACTCAACTTTCGAGATATGGCATAATAAGTAGCGGAACTCAATACCGTGTTTTGTCTTGTTACCAGAGCAAGGAAATAATAATAAATGATTACCTCGAATGGGTATTGAACCCGTAACTGTCGCGCTTATAGTCATGTGTTGTGTAGTATAGTTATCTATTCATAGATATTGACAATTTTAACCTTCTAAGTTCTCTTTTGTGATAAGACACGTCGACTACCACAACTATCCATAAGCCACTGCTTAGTTTTTTTTTCTTTCTACAAATTTTAAAGACATTTTATGTTAGACAAATCAAATAATGTTTCGTCTATTAAAACTTTGGTCGTAACTAGAACAATATAAACAGATAAACAGTCCCAAAATTGAATCGAACCCACAATCATCAATGAGCAATGTGGGTGGGTACTTTCGAAATTTACCACAAAAGATAATAAATAAATCTTAGATAATCCTTATAAATCAAAATTACACTATGAAAATTTTGGTTCCACTATCCTACAAAATAAAATATCTTAGTAAAAATACACAAGGCAATTTTTTTTCGAAAAATATTTTTAGAAAACATGTAAAAATTTTAATTTAACGGGATTCGAACCCGTGCTTGAACGCTTATACGGACGGCTTGGATTGCTTCCAAGAGGTGCGGTTATAGTTCAATGAGTTTTAGTATATACACGAAGATAACAAAAAACAAAGTGACTTCTAAACTTATAAAATTTATAGCCAACCGGAGAATCTAATGTTATTTAAACATAATTCATAAAAAAGAAACATAAATATAACAAATATAACATTATTTATTACAAAAAATACATCAACATAATACAAGTATTACTTAGAGATCCGTTAGGCGATCCAATTACTATCGTATCGGCGCCGGTGAATGACCCCTGACGGAATTCCTCAAAAACCTCCTCATCAAGGAACACCCTGTATCCCCGAACCACCCGATTTTAACCCCCGAATTCTTATAGGTACGCTTTGAACGGGAGAGTTGGTAAGGCAAGTAGATTTTACTTAATATTATAAGAAATTATGAAATTTTACTATTTTATGTTGTTGAACAAATGAATTTACTTAATAAAATAAAATTTAATGTACTTATTTGTTTTATACTACTTTCTTCTTTTTATTTTAAATAATACTGTTTAGCTATAAATAGGAAAAGAATTCAAATCAGTGTATCTTAGAATAACAATCTAAAAACTTCATACTGCATTAAATTTTATTGTTTTCTTCTTTTATTGTGACGTTCCGAACCTGTCAGTTGAGCATCAATCACTCTCCTAATGTCACGTTGTATGGAAAACACATGAAGGACCCACACGCAGATATACCCGCCTAAAATTATTGTTATTTTACAGCTAAGTTATAATTTTTTTTAATATAATTGTAACCACATAGGTTACTAATATATAAGTTTACTTATATTACTGTAAGGTTTCATCTAAATCCGTTCAGTAGTTTTTGTGTGAAACTGGAACAAACATCCTCACATACTTTTATATTTATAATATTAGTAGGATAGGATTTCGATCAACGCTTAGTAAATTTCAATACTGAACGCGGCGTTACTTCGAACTCCAGACGAGGGAGGCAGGGGGTATCGCGAAACTATTCTTATTTTAAAATCTCTCCACGGAATATGCCACGAAGAAGGGTCTTATTTTAAAAATATCACGCCCGACCGAAATTTTCTTTTTAAAACCTAAGGGGGTGGGTGGCCACCGAAAACCACCCCTTGGTAGCGGCCAGTGATAATTTTCTTATTTTATTCAAGACGCCATTACGCCCGAGTGGGTAGGATATAAAATTATGTGAGGGTTGCAATCGATACGTAAATTGTGTAATTGCTCTTTCATTCTATTGGTGCGGTGCTTTGATTTTTAGTTCAGGATAATGTGGGTAGTTACTAACTAACTTAAAAATAAAAGTAGATTAATCTATATACTTTTATAATAGTTTGGTATAAATAAGAAATTACTAACAAAACCTAAAATTAAAAAATTATGTAATTAACTTTAAAATTTAAATTAATTTTTCATCTCAGTGCCATTTACTTCGAATTGAAAGCTTAAGCCTTAAAAAAAACCGTTAAACTCTAGACAAAGGCCACTCCAGACGTTAAAATAACCGAAACGAGCGACAAACAAAACTTGGGAATGGCCGAAAATAATATGAAATTTCACCGAAAATCTTTTTTAAAAAGATTCTTCCCAGTGATATTCTTTTTTCAGGACGGTCGTCCATCAAAAGTAGCGATTATATGCAGATTTGAATTATAGCTTTAATATCGCTTTGAATTCGTTCGAGACACGTATTCGCGTGTTCGATTTTATATTTGAATTTGCTTTAAGTGTTTATTTTAGAGAGCACGGTTTAAAACAAATGGGTAGTGAGTTCAATGCTTACGTGAGTTATATATTAACAAATATATACAGTTTTGGGCTATACGTATATACTACATTAGCAAAATTAAGTATAAATAAACTTGCATTTTAATTGAAAGGGGCAAAGACAAATTAATAATAAATCATGGATATAACTGAATTTATCAGATCATTTCAAACAAACAATACAAAACATCAATATTACAAAGAAAACATTCCCCAAAACATAATTTGAACCCAAACCCAAAAAAACGAATCCTATTCACATTTAATATGTAGCGTCAGCACACTCTGTATAAGCTAGCGGCGTTCCGATTTTGCTATTAAGATTGTGTGTGCCTTTACGTCCCAAGACGGTACAAAGACTGTCTTCGCCACGTTCACTTTTGAAAATACTTACTTACGAAATAATTACTTTTTTAAGTTTTTATATTTCTTATATACGTACAAACATGAAAGCATTTTAGTTTGTTTGAAACAGAATATGTAGACTACAAAGTGTGGTTGGTCATCTTGTATACAAACTGTTGTGGTTGTTTTTGCCTTTTTTTATTTATTCCATAAATAAAGAGGTAATATGATGTCCTCGTTTTTTTGCGACTTTATAAGTTTATAAAATATATTTTTATTTTATGTAGCTATCGTGGTGCAGTGTGCGTTATAGGTGTAGGTTCGATCCTTGTTATGGAGATTAATTATTGTCATTTCGCCACTCAGCTCTGGTAAGGTGAAGCAGTGCGTTAAATTCCACCAGTCATAAGCAATCTTTTCTTGAGTTTTCAAACTCGAGCAGTAAAACGAGACCGGAGTGTCTTGACACTTGCATAGTCTCTAACTGTAAACGTCTAGGTATCATATGGGGAATGAATTATTTTCACTTGCTTATTCGAGTAATAAGAAAACGTGGAGTTGAGTACCACCACTCAACACGCAATGTTTCTGAAATTTGACGAAAATTGGGGAACGGAGTAACTTAACGCAAAGTTCCCTCTGTTCACTCTGGATTTGAACTCACGACCATCATGCATCAATAATGGTGGAAATATCGTAACGTTGCTATATTGAAATTAAAATGATGTAGAGTAGCTTACATTGTAAGAATTTCCGTTTATTTGAAAATAGACTGTAAATGGTCGAGGTTAACATTCATTTTCCCTTGAGGATAATTTACAGGTTTAATCTTATTTGTGTCACTGGATCATTGTAACTTTGTTGTAATACACTTTATTTTGACGCTTGCTTAAAAAATTTAGTTGTAAGAGTTATTTGTGTGAATAATTGTACGTTCTGGCTATAAACGCTAGGCCTGTGGGTTCGATTCTCACTCGGGGGAATTAATTATTTTCAATTCTACGCTGTGTTTGAGTACCGCTACTTAAAACGTATCTCGAATCGAATATCTCGAAGAGTCTACGGAAACGAAGAACCGGAGTGTCTTAACATTATGTTCTCTCTGCGTATTCTGCCATTTGCGGGCTACTACCGGGAAAAAAAGAACAAAAAAAAAACATTCCTCAAAATCCAAATCGAACCTACAATCACCGCGTATAATTTCAAACACCCAACTTAACAACAACGTCAAAATTTAAGTATAAATTTACTTACATATACCTATAGACTAAAACCAATACTGGAAACCGCAGCAAAAACAGAAAAAAAAATTAGAAAGAATCTAATACACACTGGGGGTGAAAACTCCCCACCAGCCCCCCCCAGCTAATAACATATTCATAATTCCATTTCCTATACATGTTAATTTAGATTTTTTTAGTTTCACGCTGTATCCCGCATATAGCAAGGTAGGCAGAGAGAATCTAATATTAAGATACTCCGTTCTCCACTTTCCGCAGACTTTTTTTAAAAATCGAAATAATTCCCTGAACGGGAGTAGAACCCACGACCGTCGTTTTTTTTGTACAAAAAATCTTTAATATTGCCGCCAATTTCAATTGCTGTCAAATTTAGGTTCTCCCTAACTCCCTAGATCAATTTGCGATAACTCGTTCCCCTCCCCTCTCCTTAAGACGCCTCCCTGGATAACTTTGATATAAGGGTGGGTAGAACCCTGTAAGCGCTTTTTGTGAGAATATTATTTGGTACTTTATTTGTGCTTATTTGATTTTGGTTGAGTTCGAATTGTATGGAAGGTACTTAAGACTTTTTTCTAATCGTTAATATTTACATGTATAGAAGTATTTTCTTTTTTTATATATTTTGGAAAAGATACTGTTAATAATAAAAAGTGTATCGTTGAAAATATTTTAAGCATGACCTGATTAGACAAACTGTAGCGTTAATTCCGCTGCCCGATTTGCAATATATCTAAAATATTAGACGAGCAGACAATACAATAAAGTGTCACTATATCCTATCTACCTCACTTGATATGTAACGAAAAAATATCGTAAAACAAAATTTTCCTAAGCCATTGATCCAATACTTAATCCGTAACAACAAAACATTTAAAAAAATACATCTAAAATGTCAAATACAATATTATCCAGATAACCATAAGCATTCCCACGATGCGACACGCTGGTGTGCGTGCCATCTACGTATACGTATGGGGGTGTGACGTGTGTGTGTGGGTGCGTTTGAAATACACCCCCTTGCTCCTTAGAATTGATGTTTTTAATTAGTTCACAACGCTTTTCGTTGGTCGCCCTGTGTCTAGATTTCTTTATTATTCATTTTATTTTATTTCATTTCATTTGTTTATTAATATTATTTTTTGTGCTGTAGCTTCTCCTTTGTTATTGTATTTTCTGCTAAGGGATGATAGCAATTTAGATGAAAGTTTTATTTATTTTCATTCCAGTGCTGTGGCGTTAAGTTCCGCCAATCAAGCAAAGTCTCAAACAAGTTTGTCGGTCGGTAACGGAATATTTTAGCACTAGAGCTTTTCTACTCTATATGCAAAAATATACCTTAGTTTACAACGTGTTTCATTGATCGCTTTGTGTCTATTTGTCTTTATTATTCATACTATTATTTTGTTTTATTTCACTTGTTTATAATAAATAGTATTTATTATATTGTAGCTTCTTTTTTGTTATGAAATTTCTATATGTATTTTCTGCCAAGGGATGGAAGTATGATATTTACTTAGGATCTTATTTATTGTTCACCTCTATGCTCAAAAATTGGCCGGAAAGTGTAGTGTCTTATCCCTACATTTTTTATACATTAAAATTTGCAGCATAAGCCCTGAAAGGACAGAGTTTGTCTTTGAACACGTTGGTATTGGGTTGGATTCGCACTCGAAGACATGAATTATTATTATTCCACGGCCTGAACATCAACTTTTTCTTCACTAAGCTGACATGGCCAATTTCTTTCCGCGAAAATACAATTGAGAGAAGCTGTTATTTTGTTTATTAGCTGTTGATTAAATTTTTATTTGTTAAAATATGATAAAATAATAACAAAACGCATCATATTATCATAGCCAAAGCCAAAACTTAAATTGAATAAACATCGCGTGAAACAATTTCGTTAAAGTTCCACATGACAACGGTAACCCGGCCTTCCTGGCATTGTTCGTGAAACGGCAACTTTCTCGCCGCGTCGCTTTAATATCCGACAAGTGATTTTGGTACTTTGCGCCTGGATGCTGCCTAAGTTATGATTTTTATGGTTTTTTAATAGAAAAAATATATATATTTACGCTTTATCCCGCACATAGCAGGGTCGGCAGAGAGAACCTAGTGTTAAGACACTTTGTTTCCCATTTTTCACTTAATTGCGGAGGTATGACATGTTGAGTGGCAGGACTCAACGCCGCGCTTTACCTCGACACCAGAGCGAAGAAATGAAAATATACAATTAATTAAGTATTTCATCTCCTCGAGAGGGAATCGTACCCACTACCATCCGCATTTACAGTCACACAATTGTGTCCCTGCGCCACGCCAAAGAGAAAAGCAAAGAACTAAAAATAATTCATTTTTCCAAGCGAGAATCAAACCCACAACTATCGCGTTTACAGTTTCAGACGCTGTACTACAACGCTTCAATTTTTTATATATTTTCTGTATAATTATGAACACGTGAAGTCTAACAATTCACTTGTATAATAATTCTTTATTGAATAAAAAATAATATTGAATAAATAAATAAGAAATAACTATTAGAATAATAAATAAATAAGAAATAACTACTATAGGAATATTGTTGTTACAACATAAATTGACAACTTCTAACCGATTATCGAATACTTGTTGATCCTTGACATTTACTAGGCGTTTGAATTATAGAATGAGTATATTATATAAGAGACTTTAAGCGTTATTTAATTTTGCTCGACATTATTGTTAATAGTAGAGTGAAGGTAGTGAATGTAGTGTATGCGTTTATAAATATCTTCATACATTCGTTCTTTTCATACAGTCACTGATTCATACATACGTTCACTAGTATAAGCAAATCGAATCTCGCGCATTATCGACCACGTGACAGTGATGATCGTTATTACTACGACAGCCGCCGGGAGTAGTTGTAGGGGTGATGCTGCTTTGTCCATTGAGTGCAGTATAGTAGTGTGTTCTCTAGTTTCTGCTTATTTAAGAAAAAAGGTAAGAAACCACAATCGAGCTTCGCTCTATAAACTACTACAGTACTACTACTACACCTCGGAAAAACAATGAAAATATCTATTACTTACAATTAAAGACAAGATTCCTTTAATCCTCCTGTTTTAAAAATATTGTTTATTATATTTGTATGTTACGCAGTAGTAGAGCGTCTGACTCTAAACCGACATTTGTGGGGTCAATTCTAACTCAGGGCATATTTATTTGTAATTTATTTTCATTTCTTTACTCTGGTAGACGAAATTCAACATGCTATGTCTAGCTTATTATAATTGCATTAGGTTTCCTCTGGCTACTCCTCTTGGAAAGGCGTGAAGCATTTTTTTAACTTTCTTTTAAATATACCATTTTAGTAATTAAAGATTATATAGATTTATATAGATAGAAATATATTCTTTATTACTGTGAAATTTTAAGCGAATATAGCTACATCAACCAACTAACCAGCTAACTAGACCAAAGTATTTGAAAACTAAATAAAAATTTACCGTATAACAAATCAATACGGAACACGCCATGAAATTCAAATGTGCAGCCATTTTGAAATTCAAATGGACCGTTTTTTAAAAAATGCCGCGTCACAAGTTTGAATTTAAATTTGGAATCTCTTCCGAATCATTGAGAAATTTGAATGTGACCCACAAATATTCAGCCTAGCTTTTACTTTTTTTTTTAAATATGAAAAAATGAAGTCGAGGCGTTTTCGGTTCAAATGTAAATGTACTTACTTTATGTGCTGTTTCATTTGGAATTTTTAATATATTATTCGTAATTTTTTTACGTATATTATATTTTTTCAGGGCTTAATGGTTACTTGTAACTTGAGCTTTAGACTAAATTGTTTGGAAGTTGTAAAAAAGTTGAAATTTATGAAAATTAATGGATGATACGGACATAAAAGAAGTATTAACACTGTGATGCATTTCAAGCTACGGGCTAGCCTAGCTATTTATTTAAAGTTATGGGTTCAATTCTTGCATAGATAAATACTTACATTTATAAAAGAAGCATGAGTGTATCTAGATACATTCTAGGTAACAAATATATTTGTCTAAAATATATTATATTGTTAGAAATCGGAAGCGTTTTTAAAAAAACTCGATAAAAATACACATCGTCTATAAGTTTCTGAACTATTTAAAAAGGCATACTATGTAATTGCAATAAGTGATATGTAACACCTAATAACAATACTTCACACAAGTTTCCTTCCAATAAGGGCCTTATTGGTTGCCAACAAGGCCGTTGCCCCCGATTGACACAATTACACTGCTTTTATAGTTATTTTCACCTAAATATACCCTCTTTTACACCAGTTGGCTAACCATGTTATTTTTTAATTGTCATGGCAATTATTTGGTACTAAAACTTTCTGGGGTAGGCAAGACTCTGGAGTGGGAACGGATCACCCAGCCCCAGACATTGAACGGAATGTTAAAAACAAAGTGACTTCACACTACGTCTCTCTGCGTACCTCATTAAATACGTAAAAATATAAAAAGTCGGCGCTACCAATTTTTGTTTTCAGATGTAAGGCAAGGGAATGAGTAAATAAATCATAATAAAAACAGAAACAGAATCCGTGACTCTCAAACATAATCAACATTAAATACCTTTTAAAAAATATATTAAATTGTTTATTAAAAACCTTTATTTAAATAACGTCAATTGATGTTAATAGACACGAAGAGTGACGGTAAAATGGACTGGTTGTGAGTTCGATCCGCACTCGAGGGAATGTAATATTTATTTAAATTTATTTTTCTAATTCGACGCTCTCGTGTCGAGGCATAACATCGAGGCAAAACACGGAGTTGAGTTCTGCCACTCAACACACAATGTCCCCAGAATTCGACGGAAAGTGGGAGAACGGAGGGTCTAAACACTAGGTTCCTTCTGCCTAAGCTGCTGCGTGCGGCATACAGTGTTAAGCTGACGTTAATACTTCTACCTAGTACCTAGTTAGCTATATGAAGTTTATAACAAAAATCTGAGCGAAGTTTGCTAGTTTTTTATTCAACTATCTGCCTCCAACCGTTATACCTGTTGCCGCTTTGTTTTGTGAAAGGCCGTGTATCGCTGATATGGAATTTCTAAAATTAATTTAATATTATAAACTATAAACAACAAATAAGGTATTTTATGAAGCTATCGTGGCATAGTTGGATAGCATCTGATGTCATGATGGTAGTGGAATCGGTATCCAACCTGGAAAATGAAATTCAAATTGCGCCAATCAATCCGCAATATGAAAATACAATGTCTTAACACGATGTAGGGAACATTGCTGCTCTGCTGTACGAAAAAAAAATAGTTCTGTTTTTAATTAATATATCACATATTATCCGTAGGTATAAAAACTCTATAATAACTTAGTAATACCATTTTCCATTTAAAAATACCTTGTTATGCTTTTATTTTTTTTCCTGTTCCCAATAAGAGTCCAACCCGGAATCGAACCCACAGGTGTCGAATTCAAAGTCACACGCTTGTGCGGCTACGTCATGAGTTCAAGTTTTGTGTATTGCAATTAGAATTTTCTATAGGAAGTGATAAATTATTTTTTAATGTTTTTTAAATTTTAACCTGTTTTGTTCTGTTTCTTTCTGTTCTGTTCTGCTCTATGTAGTATACAGAATGGAGTGAAAAAAATATATTATTCATACGATCAGTGAAAACTCTTACATATTGTGCAAAACAATAACAAAGCATTTGTTACACAAAATAATCTAATAAAAAAACCATACGATTTCAAAGTTAGCTACTATTAAAAACGCGTCGTACGTTTGACAAAACTTTGCGTCGATTCCGCACTGTTCTCAGTTATACAGTCTGCATTACTGCAGCAGTGTGGGTCCGGGTACAGTACGGTCGATGAGTTGTGGCCGCTCTAAATTCAGCTGTAGATGGCTGCGCAGATTTGATTGTGAATTTTTTCTTACTTTTATTAATTTTCTTTCCGAGTGTACAATGTGCAGAAGTTCTAACAACCTTATTTCAGGGCGGCCACGACTCGTCGACCGCACTGTACACAGATATACAGTCTACACTACGGTAGCTGTGTGGGCTCCGGGTACCTGTTGCTGCCTTTGTTTTTAGTAGTTTCCACCAACAAGTTTACTATGGGAGCGAGGCAAACGAAATACAGAAATAGATAGCCCGAATGAAAATTTTGTTTTAGTTTAACTAAGTTTTTTGGTTTATACTTTGATCGCTATACAAGTAGAGTAGAATGTCACAGCTTCAAATCTATGTCAGGTAAAATATTGCATTACATGGGTAATGGAGATATATTAAAATGTATTTATTGTTTTCCGCGACTCAACACGCAATGACTCGAAAGTGGGGAACGGTGTGTGCACTATATTCCTTTTGCCTTTCCTAATGTGCGGGAAAAAGCTATATTCTTCCCCATATTTTCGAATTTACTTAATTACATATTATTATATTTTTATTTTCATATCTTTAAAGTGAAAAAAAATTTCGTTGAAATACTTTTTAAATCAATCTTCATTAATATTAAACGTCAAATTAAAGTTATTTTAAAACAATCGATTATTTTGTCCCACTTACAACTTAATTGACCAAATTCCTTGGGCGTATTATCCAAACGACTTTGAATTCTGTAATATTTGAATTTCAAATCAATCTGTTCGAGTCCATTTTCAATATTTTCAATTAAATTTCTTTTTTTCAAAAAAAAATTGTTGAAATTAATTAAAATTATTGACTTCAGTTAAAATTGTAAGACCACAAGCTAGACTGCTTTAGACGAATTTTTAAATACGAAACTAAAATTTAAAATACTGAACGATCAATAGAATATTTTTTATAATTTTTCACATAGTATCGAAGAGTCAAATAATTCCGGACAGGGTGGTAGCCTCAGCGTCTGGGTGAATATGTAAAAATCATTTTTTTATGAAATTTTCTTGGTTAGGTTAGTCTCTTTTACTCTGCGTAGTTTACGCAGAGTAAAAGAGTAAGTTAAGACTCTGGGTTTCCCCTTTTCCGCCTAGTGTTCGAGACATCGCCTATCAAGTGACGAAACTCAATAACGAACGTAACTCCCAATTATACTAATCGAACCCATAATTATCGTGTTTACAGTATTGCAGTAGTAGTGCCGCTGCGCCAGAGAAAAAAAATATTTGTCGCCGAATAATCTTTTGTTTCTTAATATCCTATATATTTCATAACCTTGCGCTTTATTCACAGCGTTGAGTTCCACAACTTAATGTCTCGAAAATTCGGCGGAAAGTGAGGAACGAAGTGTTTTACCACTAGGTTCCCTCTGTCTACACTGCCTGCTATATAGCTAGCAGGGTAGCTGTATCTGTGAAGCTAAAAGAAAACTCTTTTATAATTTTCCAAGTAGTATCGAGGAGCCGAAAAAAATCTTAACTCCCGGTTATCCGGGCGGGGTGGGTAGCCTCCGCGCCTGTGTGAAAGAATGCAGGAATCAATACAGCGTCCACTTTAAATTGCCCTCCCACCCCCTATTGGGGGGGAGATAATTAATGTGTGTTATTGGTTTCGTAATTATATTATAAATACTACGATTTGATTTGCTTAGTTGAAATGTATTGATTGTGTCTTTTTTCTTTGTTTTATGTGTATATACTCTATGTATGTATGTGATCAACAATCATTATGGTAGTTATCAGTTCAAACTCTAAAAGTAGTAGTATTTGAAAGATTATGTGTTTTTGTGACGAAAAATTACTTTATAATTCAATGTATAACTATGCGAAAATAAACAACTATATTATTGAGACTGTCGTCGCGCAGGGGCACAAAGGTGCGCCTGTAACGTTACAGTTGTGGGTTCGATCCCCACTCGAGGGACTGAATTATTATTTATAAAAATGTTAATTTCTTCGCTCTGGCATCAAGGCAAAAGCCCGGCATTGAGTTCCACCTCGCCACGCAATGCCTCGAAAAATTCGGCGGAAATTGGGGAACGGAGTGTCTTAACACTAAATTACCTTTGTCTACCCTGCTGTATGCGGAATATAGCGTGAAGTTAACAAAAATATATTAAGAATGAACCATCAAAATGTAGAAATCTCTTCGTTAGGGCGACAATAAATAACCTTGAAAACAAACCAATTACCGAGCGCCCTTTGTTTGTATATGAATTAGCAGACAGCGTTCATAATATTCATAATCCGTAGCGAAACTGAAAACGAAAAGATCGACCCATTAACCCTCCCATAATTGTCGAGAAAGAAAAATTAAAGCAACAAAATCATAAGTCGTCGGGTTCTTAACAAAAAACCTCAATGAAAGACAGAAATGAGCCATCAGATAAGACAATGGTAGGAAAGATAGTGGGGGTAAAATTGGTTATAATGAGACACCCCCACCCCCTTGGGTCAAGCGGGAAATAAAATTTTAAATTGGTGCCGTGAAAATGACAAAACGGGCGACTTGAGCGATGAGCAAGGTATTAATATTTCAACTAGAATACTAGAAGTCATTAAAATATAGCATTCTGTACTGCGAGAGCCTTGAAGTTGTGATAATTGGGCATTATTTGAGGGTAATGGACGTTTTTAATAAATAACTGGACGTTATCAGGGGTTTTGGCTGACATTACTGACAAGCTCTGTGTTAATTAAGTATACATTTGTATTAGGAAAGACGTAAAAGAAACCTTTATGGTCAAGATATATTTTGAGGACATACTTTGCAGTTTATATAGTTTACACAAGTATACTAATACTCTAAATTTTATTTTAACTATTTTTTTTTTGTCTTAGAAGAAATACCTATGTATGTATAATAATATTATAATCAAAGGTAGGTAGAGTGATATAATATATAATATAATAATATGTAATTATATCACTACTTAGGTGACAGAATCAAAGCCTGAGGAAAAACATATTCCCTCAAATCCCTCAAAAGAAAATTGAACCTAAGCCCATTATCTATTTGTTGTCTCATATATTTAACATGTATAGTATAAGGCCATCATGACGAAATGGCACAGATTCTGACTGTAAGCAAGGTGGTTGTGGGTTTCAATTTCGACTCAGGGGATTGAAACGATGTCTCAACATTAAGTTCCCTCTACCTATCCTATATGTATAAGTATAACGTGAAACTAATTATTAAAATTAATTTATTAATATATAACAATATAACATTCTCCATCTTGGGTCAAGCGGGACATAAAATTTTTAAATTGGAGCTATGAAAAAGACAAAATGGCTAAGTTAAGCGATGTGCACGGTGTTTGTCACGTTTATTATTTAATTTTTCTGCTCGCTCCAAGTGGTTGCCTTTTAGGAAATTATTAAAACTTAAGTATAATCATATTTTTTAATTTCATACGAGGTTTTTTTTCTTGTATGATTGTTTTTTCAACTTTACGCATGACAAGATAGGCAGAGGGAATCTAGTTTAGAAATTTTTAATATATGTATCTATATATATTTTTTATTTGAGGCCAGTGACGGCAGAGGCTACAAAATGGGACTATCAGCCCGAAAGATTGTTGCTTCGATTTCCTCTCGAGGAAATGAAATATTTATTCCAATTATACCAATTTATATTTTAGTTTCGTTGCTCTGTGTCGAGTCAAGCGCGGCGTTAAATTCCGCCACTCAACATGCAATGCCTCCAGAATTCGGCAGACAATGAGGAACGGCGTATCTTAGCGCTAGGTGCCCCCAGCGTACGGGATACAGCGTAAAGCAAAAAAAAATACACAAATATAAAATGATATATTTTTTCAATCTATATTTCAATGTTTAGAGAAATGTGTATAAACTTTAAAATATTTTTTATTTTTAACTTATATTTAAAAGAATAAATGCTAATTCCAATTTTTCCAAGGCTAATTCTTGTCGACTGTCAACAAAGAAACAATTATAGATATAAAAATTAAAAAAAAGAAATCTTTAGTAGGATTTGAAGTCACGTCTATCGTATTAAACGAACGTACAAAATGTACCACAATGGTGTCTCTACTTCATAACAGATTCTTAGAATAAAGAATAGAACAATGACAAAGTAAGGGCCAAATGTAAAACATTCCTAAGCAAAAGCTCCTTTTGCGAGCAGAATTAAAAGTTATAGCTATAAATTAAGAAGAACTTTCATATTTTATGTATTTTGCTTTAATATTTGGGCAGTTATTTATTGAGCATTATTATGAGCCAGTGTATAACTTCGAAGGCAATAGTTGTTGGTTCGATTCTCACTCTTTTCACATTTTCGTTCTAGTAACAATACAAAACACATCGTATCTTGAAAATTGGGCGGAAGGTGTGGAACGGAGTGTCTTTATTATTATTAAGCGGCTACTATTATTTTTAAGCGGCTACTAGCGGGATGCGGCGTGAAGTGAAAATGATGTATTTTGTTCCATAATTTTGTATATATTTGTTGATTATGGATTATAATTAATAAAATTATCCGAAATTCGAAATTCGGTGAGATGAACAATCCTGAAGAATCGTACTATACACGCCTATACTTACAAAGGCTCCACATAAGGCTGATTTGATCGCGGCCGACTAGACGTCTGGGGTTAGACGGTTACCGAGTTACCGGGACAGACTTGAATATATACATATAAAGTGTATAGGAATTATTTGTGCCCTTAGAATGGAAAAGTTCTGAAATTGCCTACTTTTATATAATAGAATGAAAAAAGTTTACATTGGCGTTAGATCACTCTATTCGTAATTTTTTTTGGAAATTCTCGCTACCTGATATTAAAACACTCCGTTCCCGATTTTCAACCTAATTTTCGTGATATTGCATTTTTGCACTTAACGCCGCGTTTTCTGTTGTTTTACTAGATCAAGGGAATTAAAATATTAAATAATTCATTCTCCTGATTGGGAATAGAATCCACAACCGTCATATTTATAGTCGCTGGTCCCAATGTGCCACGACGGCCACGACTTTTAACTTTATAATACTTATTTTAGTGTAGGTATATAAATCTAAATACTAATGTGATGTTATCGTGGTGCAACGTGGGAACGAACGTGTCGAACTTAGTGAGTTCGATCCCAACTCGAAAAAAACATTTAAAATATTTTCATTTTCCCATTCTCATAGAAAACGCTAGTATACAACGCTAGTACACACTCTCTTAACCAAAACACAACACTAGGAATGCAAAGTTAGAAATTGAAGTATTGTAGATTTTACTGCAAAAATTAAAAAAACATATTTGTGATTTCAGACACAATAATTCCACAATCAATAAAACATCGAGGATCAGAACACAAAAAACGCAATAAGCGCAACAAACAAAGAAACCAACAAACCTAAGACCAGAGCTATAAAGGAAGCAACGTAGTAAATCAGAAAAACAAAAGCAAAACAAAAACAAAATTAAAACAAACCAACTTTGAAAACCGCCCGATATATTCTAAAGTCTAAAATATTCTGAGTGACCACGAAATTCAATTTGCACGTACAGTACGCTTCTTATACTCGAGACGGGCAAAATGAAAACATGCTTCGGGAAAAAACGCCGGGGGTGGCAGGAATTAGACTCGGGAAGGGGTGGGAAGATGCTGGATGATTAATTATTAGTTTGTGTGTGTTCCGAAGATAGTATTCTATCGCGGGCTATGTTTTATTAATTACCGCCATAATTGAATACCGCTTTTTTCTTATAAATGTTATCATTGGACATGAAAATACTATTGGTTAATATATTTCCATATATAATTGGTCTTTCTCTCTTGTATATTTTATATGTTTTATATGTATTCGTCTTTCTCTCTCTAAAAGTAATGGAAGGATAGTTATATTATGGTTTTGATGTCTGCTTAGCTCTGATTGGTTAATTATTTCGTTCTTTGTCTTGAGTTGATCGGAAAAAGATTTATATCGTTAATTTTGTATTAGTAACTTTTTGTATAACTTCACGTTTTTTCGATCTGGATGAATGGCTTCACCTGGATTTGAAATTTTACTTTATTTTGTTAAGTAGCAGAACACTTGCTGTACTGCCAGAGCAAGGACTTGAAAATCATTAATTTCCCTAAACTGAGAAAAAATCAACATCCATCAATCACATTTACGTTGTCCCACTGTTCCACAATCTCATCTAAATTATTAGTAATTTAATTTAAAATAATAGATAAATAAATTAAACTGCATATAATGATGTGAAATATATTTTTTCATTCAAACAATATTCGAGTGAAGACAACATCCGCTTTATATATTAGAATTGGGAGCGGCCATTTTCCGAAGAATTTTATAAGTCCCGTGGCTAGATATTGGCTATCCACTAAAGCTTACTTTGAAACTATATAGGCGATGGTTTCAACTATCTCACAATTCGCGATCAGAATCTTTAATAATAAAATGCTGATGTCGATTGTAAGCGTGACTGTTGTGGGTTCAATTCACACTCGGAGGAAAAAAATATTTTCATTTCTCGCTCTGGTCTTGACGACCAAATGCGGCGTTGAACTCTGCAACTCAATACCTAATGTCGCGAAAATTTTACGGTGTGTGGCAAACAGAGTCCTCTTAGCACTAGTTTCCCTCTTCCTACCCATTTATATACGGGATACAGAGAAAAAATCTGAAAAAATGTTATCTATCTAAATATCTCTTCGATTTTTGTAACAAGAATAGCTCGCGGTGATTCAATGATAATGTACTCGTACCTACACTCGAGCGGACGGTCCCTCAGATGATTTCTTAAATTGAGGCATGACCTCCACTTAACCTTAAGTCCACTTGATCAGCCAATTCTCAACAACGAAAACTAATTTCTTGATGGAAAGTTTAGTTTCACTTGGCTTCACATTTTTTCCATATTGCAGCGTAGACAAAGGGAACCTAGTAGTAAAACACTCCGTTCCCCACTTTCCATCTAATGTTTCGAGACATCGCGTGTTAAGTTGCGGATTCAACGCCGCGCTTGTCGTAGCGCATAAATGATAATAATGTAAATAAATTCATTTCCCCGTGTGGGATCGAACCCACAACCATTATGTTCACAGTCACACACAATCACTACATCACGATGTCCTTTTCATAAATTCAAAATTTTAAACATAATGTAATTTATGAAAAAATGCATAACATATAAGATCCAAAGCTCAACTTGCTGCTTTCTCATACCGTTGCCCCTAAAATGTGTGTTTTACTTTAAAAGCTTTATAGCGATTCAGGTCTCAATAACACCGTTTTGTACTTCCCAAGCCTTCCTCTATTCAAAAGTATCACGGTTGTCGTATGGCGATCATAATTTACTTGATATTCTTATATCAATTTGTTTGAATTTGAATCTTGTGTTTCGAGAATAGCGTTCAGTTTTGCTTGGACGGCTGTATTATTATTAGGATCGTGACAGAGTTGACCCAGTGACTCAGTCATCGCAATATTTTGTTGTATCGACAACCAAAAACGATTTTGATGAAAAACATTATTGCTGTGCTGTTATCAAATGAAAAGTGAGCTTATATTAAATATGGCGGGTATAATCTTGGGTTTTGTAAATATAGCTGAATATTGTTTTTTATTTCGTCATATTGTTATAACAACAATATAATACATATGTTTTTCATTTGTATATGACTTTATTTTCCCGATATTGGGATGTTCTTATATAAATAAACGCGTATTATCTCTCCACTTATGAATAAAAACACTTGTTAAGAAAGGTATAAACATTGAACGTAGCGTTTGGAAATTGCATCTAAAACGAAAAAGAGTCGCAGGTTTAAACCCCGGGACGTTTTAATTTTATTCGTTTTCTAAAACACTAAAGAGAATGCTTTTCAAATTAAGATATATTTAACGATTCAATTTGATAATAACATGAAAAATAATTTTCTATCGAGTTTAGTTACATGAGCAGCCGTTTTTATTTTTATATAGCATTAATGGAACAATAGGTCTGCTATCCCAAATTCACAGTCCAAGTTGATTAACCTTATTTAATCACGATCCTTGGTCCAGACAGACTATAATATAACGACAATTTCAAGCGCAAAAGAGACGCCGAAAATGCATATCCAAAATCTAATTAACTGGTCCACCAACAAAGAATCCTTTGTAACATCTTACGTCCGAGAGAGAGCGGGACCGCGAGAAAAATGCACCCCCATCCACCTCGTGTCTAAGGGGGCAACCCTCTCCCTAGCGATAGGGTGGCTGTATACATTTTTTCTTTTCCTTTTCTTAAGACGAAAATTTGTTACGCTTTTTATACCTATACACTTGGGGGGTTGGCGCCGATCAATAGTACAGTTACCCCCTTATCAAGCCACCCTTTATCAATATTTTGAGCTTCAGTTTTTATGCGATGCGTCTAAATAATTAATTAGGATTCATTTTCAGATCTTTGATCGTCTGCACGAAGATCTGAACGAGATGAGAGTTTGTTCAAAGGTTGGCCAAAGTTTGGCAAGATGTTGAAATTCTTGATTATGCATTTCCTAATTAGTATCCTGTTTTAGTGTTTTGAGTAATAAAAAGTGTATAAAAATACTTTAAGACGCTTTAACAGAAATTAGGAAAAATCTTTTTAGCATTTCCGAATTAGTAGTTTAGCTATGGTGTCTTTTTCTTAACTTTAGCCTCGTCGGGTACGAAAATAGGTCAAGCAGTTTTGAATACGAGAATTGCAATTTCTTCTTAAATGTGTTAATCTTTTAGTCTTTTGCTATTTTGCGTCTATTCTATGATCAGCCTTTATTTTGTTAATTAGAATAGTTGTGAAAATATGTTTCATTTTGTTATACTACGTGTATAATATATATTATATATATACATATTGTACACGTATGTACATTATCTTATTTTTTTGTACAAAATTAAACTAAATATTTTTCAGGAAATATTTTCTTTATTATATAAGCATACATGCATATGATATCCAAATATAATTACGTTTTCCTAGAAATTTTGTCGTAGGGCATTGTCATATATACCTACTTGGTTAATTAATATTTATGGTAACACTAGTATAAGTAAGATTACAACATTTAATATCAGGCTTGATGGCTAACTACCAGTTACTCTTTAATTCTTAGAGTGGGGACGTAACTGATATTCGAAATTGTTATAATGATAACTTCCCAAGAAGTTTCAAAAGCAGAAGGAGAACTTTCAAAGTAATTTTTTCACTCGCACACAAAAAATAATTTGAAAAATATAGAAAAATTGTAATTAGATAAAATATTCAAATTACAAGATGCTTTTTTATCTCTGGTTATCAAGAATAATCTGAACTTTAGGTAAGCTTTGAGAGGAAAGTGGCGTACCTATGTTTTTTACGTTTTTGCCATCCTTTGGCAGCGCTATTAAAAAGTTCCTGAGGTGAATTATAAGATATTCTTTCGCTGGCTTTTAAATGGTACCAGTTTATTCATTTAATAAACGTCTTCGACTTTGTTCATGTTCCGGGCAAGATGGAATAAATATTTTCTTACGTGCCCTCTGATTATATTTAGTGGGGATTTTTTTACATTCTTACAAAAATTCATTGTTTTTATGAAGAATTATGGATAAATTAATTTAAATCGAAGAGGTTTTCCCTTTTCAAATCTGAGCATCTCACTAGCTAGTCCCGAACTAATTAGGGTGACATTCGTCTGTAACTTATTTAAACTGCTTAATCAAACTGAAGCCGAAGTTCCTGAGTTATCACATTTCTTTGGAAGTGTTTGATTGGAATTCTTCCTAACCGAAAGACATCACGCAGGTAAACGCCTTTTTCTTGCAAATCAGAGTAAAACGAGAGACCCTAGTATTAAGACATTCCGCTCAAATTCACATGTTTTTCATGGCACTTTCAAAGACAAATGACTTATGTTTGTTTAAGAAGAACTGATAATATAAAAAGAAAATAATGAGGCTAATCGTGGCGCAGGAGCACAAATGTGCAACTGTAAGCGTGACAGGTTGTGAGGTTGATTCCCACTCGAGGAAATTAAATATTTTTAATTAATTGTCACTCTGGTAATAAGGCAACGTGCGGCGCTGAGTTCTACCACTTAACACGCAACGGCTAAAGAGCTCGATAGTAGGGAACAGAAGTGTCTTAATGGGCACGGAGTGCCTTAATACTTTCGTTCGTTGTCCTCCGCCTACACTGCTATATGCGAGATTCTTATTTTTAGTGTGAATTAAAAAAAAACAAAGAAGGGAAGACCAGTTTTGTATCTTAAATATTGGAGTAAAAAAATAATTATTATTTACCCACTGTCTTCCAAATAAAGACCACATTTTTCATCATCAGTGTTTCCGGTTTTTATAAGGCCACGATATTCACACACATACATTTGACTAAGGACCTTTACGCACAAAAATAATTAAGTTATTAAAAGTCCCTAATAGGATAAAACAAAGTATATTAGAAAAAGACATACATCGCACAATTCTAATATTACCATATATAGAATTATTAATTATTATTCTAAGCAATTTTATTACTAATGTAGAGACAGTTGTGGCGCAGTAGAGCAAGCGTGCGACTGTATACGCATCGGTTGTTGGTTCGATTCTCAATCGGAGTAATGAAATGTTTAATATTTCCATTTGTTTTTGCTCTGTTAAGTTTATACACCTGTACCACGATTACATTAACAAATAAATAAATAAAAAATAACCATCTATGCATATTTGAAATCTAATTAATGGTGATCCTACAATGACATTCTCAAATTTTCAGATGACAGGTTTCTAGGGAATTAGTTATAGCGGTTATAACTTAACGCTTTTTCCCTAGCGAGGTAGTTAAAGAGAACGGGGCGACAAACGCTACGGTCTCTACATGCCTCTTTCGCCTCGTCCACTGTCATCAACCTCTTCATATTTGCCTTCCGGGGGGTGCTCATGCTTTTTACGTGACCTTCCTCCATTATCTTTGATACTGTGTTTTCAAAGGTCAAACGAGATCTCCTCCTACCTGTCTTACAACTCGCTTTTTAATCATAAATATTTTTTGCCATTCTTTCATCACTGATTAGTTCGACGTTACCTAACCATATAGCGATAAGTTATATTCAATGCTAATTTGATGATTTCGGTTATATTGCGTTAGGTTTATTTTAGGTAACAACAAGTTATTTCAGTCTTAGGCAGAGATACATATATTATTTTACATAATTTGAGATAATTGTATAATTACATGAGAAAATAATAATATATAATTGTTATTTTTCATCAGATTTATAAACTTAGCTTTACACTGTATCCCACATATAGCGGGATTGGAACCTAGTGTCAAAACACTCCGTTCTCTGGAAAACACTCAATGGGATTAGAATGGAAAGAACTGACTGACTTTATATATTAAGTAGTCTTTTAAAATGTGGGTGAAGTTATATTGACACAGTAAACTGATTTCTTACGTCACACAATATGTTAGATAATTTGCGTTGTTGTTACATAAAGTTATCTCCAAGGTTAAATTACACAAGATGAATGCTTCTTAGCTCACTGAAATTATATATTTGAAAATATATACATACATACATGTATGAAAGAAACAGGGCTTGATTGTAAACGCGATGGATTTAGATTCTTTTCCCTTTAAGATTTAAACGTAAATATGAATTTTATAAAATTTTATGGTAATGATCAAGGAATTTCTTTTAATCTTTCCAATAACAAATTGAATAAGTGTTATTTTCGATATTTATTTAACTTTTAATAAAGACGTCAATAAAACTCAGACAAATTCGCCGTATATTTTCCAATCTAAAACAAAAATTATTCCACCAATAACATAAAACAAGTTTACACAACCTCCAACGCAATCACGACAAATAGATAGGCGTATCACTACAAAATGGCAGCCAAACTCTAATCTATCATAGTAACAAGTGACCTAGAACAATTTACTAGGAAGCGTTTTGACATTGGGCGCGACCTTGTAGCTCGATTGTGATTGGTCGAAAAATAAACATGGCTGCGCGTGCGCATGTCATTGTTTCTACTAATTAGATGACCAGTTTGGTTATGCGTTTTGTATTTGTGTTAAACAATTATAGATATTTTATCTTATTGTTTGATTTTTTATGTGTTTGACTAATGTGTCTAATTATATGTTGTTTTTTTTATTTTAGTACGTTTGTGTGGTTAATCTGTTATTTAGTTGAAGTGGTGTGGATATGTTTTGATTTATTACACTATTTCGTAACAAACAGGAGTCAACGAAACAAACAGATTTGTTAGTAGAGTTTATGCTAGTAGTTTATAGCATGGTAGGGAAACTTGAGAACTTTTAAGCCACATGTTTCCGTTTAGACACTTCAGTTTCCCATTTTCTGCTAAATACTCTTCTCTATAGAACTCTCTCTCTCTCTTTGTTGCTGAACTGCGTTTTGAGTGGCGGAACTCAACGTAGCGCTTTGCCTCGTTACCAGTGCAAGAAAATGCAAAAAATTATAATAGCTCAACGCCGAAATATTCTATTCTATTCTTAGCATTTATAATAACGATATTAGATTGTCCTTTATCCACTTAGTGGCGTGTCATTGTAGTAGCCTATGTCCAGTAGTGGAGAAGGACAGACTGCTAATGATGATATTATTGAAGTCACTTTATTATAGTTTTAAGAATTTCTATTACTTGTTCAATTTAAAGTTTAATAGCACACACAAAATATTCATTTACATTTATATAATTCAACACTACTTATACGTAAAAAGACGAGGGTCAAAGCTAGTAACAAATTATTCTCATGATCACTTTCTAAGCACGTCCATTCAACTAACATTAGAAAGATAGGTTTTTGCTTAAAACATAAACAATTTGGTTATATAAGATTTATTAACGATTCGCCGGCGGCATAATTTTCCAGGCCATAGGTGATACTTTCTCTGTAGATTGTAGCTGCGTCCGTTTGTCTACACAAAGTGTGGAATATCTATTACTAATACATCTACGCACTTTGTGAGGTTATTGACAAATTATTTTATTTTCTACTAACGGTTTCCATTCACGTTGTATCCCGCATATAGCAGGGTAGTTGTTCATTAATTTAACGCCATATCTCACTTTTTATCAGCGCGAGAAAATTACGGCGGCCTCAAACTGCAATAGTGGCAGCGAAAAATATGTTGTTTTGCTTTGAATATAATATGGTGACTGTGGCCCAATTGTTTAAGTGCACCTAATACTAATGGGTTCATATCATGTTAACAAGCATATTTATGTGTATATATTTAAGTAGCCAGCTTTTCTGTATGTATAGTTAGAGATTTTCTTCGCTTTTTTTGTTTAATTTTTAGCATAGTCGAAATTTTATCTACACTTCAAAATGCGAATTACGCGTAAAATATCTAATAACATCATAAACTCAAGCACTTTTAAAGTCCAAAACTAGAATCATACAGCCCTCCAATTAACATACAAAAAAACGAAAAAAAAAACAAAAAACCGTACCACTTAAGTTAAGAAAAATTACTCCGTTTTTACACTTATAAAAGTGTTTAAATTTCCACCTGTTAGTGTGATTTTCGTCGGTTGGCGGCGAAACGGCAACTGCCGGAATTTCGGGCGCTTAAGTAAAACAATGGAGACACGAGCCAAAGTGAATTCGTGACTGGTTACCAGGATTAACCGAGTGTGGGTAAACGCTGGCCGGATAGGGATGTGGGATAGATATCGACCTGTTTCATTTTTCACTTAAAACTTTTACTTTTTATATATTTTTGAAACATGTTTAAGATCATTATCAATGATTTGCTCAAACAGAATATGATAGATCTATAGTTTTTATTTAAAAATGGCAATTTTATGGTTTTTTTTTATATTTAGGATCTATGTCGGTTATTTTGTCATATAGTAAGGTTCCTATATGACAAAATATCTTAAAAATATTTGTAAGCGCGCTGTGACATCATTTAGTAATATAATTGGGATTTCATAAAGGTTAATTGAAGATTTTGAGTGGTGTTTTTCGTATAAACTATTTTCACATTGTTTGTAATATATTTACAAGACTCGGCCTAATAGGGTGGACTGGTAGCTTTTAATAATAACTGTAGCATCATATAACTTAGCAGTTATACGTGGGTTAAGCGACAATAGGATAATATAATATCATCGGGTTGGTCTGATGATGGAGCCAGTACCTTAATAAGAAAATATTATAATTTTCAGTAGGATTTGTGAGATACATTACTATGTATCTTACAATACGTACATTCTCCAATCGATCTTTCAAATAATGCATCTTAAATATATACATATGTAGGGTACAGTATAGGCACATTCCGTTCTAATAATATATATCTTAGTATTTATTTTTATAGTAAATTTGTATTTCATATGAAGCCGTCGTGGCACAGCGTGACTGTGGATTCAATTCGTGGTCTACTGATTATTTTCAGGTCCTCGCTCGGGTAACGAAGTTAGGTTTACGCTATCCGACACACAATGTTTCGAAAATTTGTGAGGACCGGAATGTCTTAATACTAAGTTCTTTTTCCCTATCCTGAAGCTGATGAAAATAGAGCTTGAAGCTAAAAATAGATATTTTAAATATATATAGGCAAAGATAATCTAGTGTTTAGACTCTCCATTCCCTACATTTGCTGTAGTTATTAATTTGAAATATAAAAAAAAACCTTTTATAAAATTTAATAATTAATAAATCATTAAAATAAATTACTAATTTTATAACCCATTTTATCCAAATAAGGTAAACTCAGTTTTAATATGCACTGCTTTTATTAGATACTATCGCGTAAAATTATAATAAATATGACGATTCCGTCGTAAAAATTTATGTAGACTGTAAATTATTATTATTGCTATACGAATGTCACCACTGGTAATGTTTAATGTACCTACTGGAGAATTATATTGAGACCGTAGTGGCACAGCAGCACAGCGTCTGAATATGAACGCGGCGATTGTGGATTCGATTCTCACCCGGGGTAATTTTTCTATTTCCTCGCTATAGTAACAAGATAAACCGCGGCGTTGAATGTATCAAAATATGGACGGAAAGTGGGTAAGATAGTAGAAAAGGATTAATTTTATTCTCTAACATAGAAACATTGCAGAGGCAGGAATCTCTACACTACAATATATTATTTTTGCTTCTCACGTATTTCCTTGATAGATAAAGGTAACTGGAATAAGTCATTTTATTCTGTTTTAATTATAAAGGCGAAACCTAACGCTGTATCTTCACAAATTATAGAGATTAACGATAATTAGAGTTATAATCGACTTTGCTTACGTAGATGGTTATGGTATTATATATTAATAGTTATTTCACATTTGAGCAACTACAATATTACTTGACAAATTTTTAATATACTAGACTTTAGACTAATATAAAATATATGAAACCATAAGTCTAAAGTCGAGGATTCGAACTGCTAACCACTCTATACAGTATATTATATACAGTATATTATATTATAGTAAGAGAATAAGAAACATATCAACTGCACTATAACAGCCTAAAAAAACCAATTTAAACACCGATAGTTGCCAACTTTTCTTACTTTTAACATCGACAGTAGTTACAACACTATTTATTTTAAATCGCATTATATTACAATCAGAATGCGTTGTGGCTGTATTTCCCTTCCCTGAAACTTTCAGGCTAACAATGAGTTCTTAACTGTATAATTTCAATGCAATATCAACCTAATACTTTAGGTCTAAAGTCCACTTTCAAATGGTAATAAAATACTGTTTTCTATGTTGTTTTCGGATGCAACTTATTTGTGAAAACATGCGAGACTGAAATAGCTATAGAGTAGTGTAATAGGTGTAAACGAGAAGGGTATATACTAAATTTACGAAGCCACAGGTGGTGCACCTCGAGTACAGTCGCAGGAGATATTGGAATTTAAGTTAAGCTAGAATTTTTTTCGAAAATCGTTAAAAACGTCGTTTAAATTACAAAAAAATAATCGTGTTGTTATAGTTTCAGGCTATTAGAAACTTTTATTCGGCTTTTATTCGTATTAAAAAAGGCAAAGAAATTAAATAGATATTATATATTTGCTTCCAACATTCTGCAGATCACGGCCGCCATGGAGCGAAACTCAACCCCGCCCTTCGGCTTACAGAGGGGGGAAACGAAATTAAATTAAATATAATAATTTGAAGTGAAAACTCCCAACTGCCATGTTTAAATAATAATGTACAAGCACATATAGGAAAAGAAAAATTTATTACATACTTATTTCTAAATATCCACTCAATCACAGAGTCCATCAAAGAGAATTCTTAAGCGCATTCAATATTTGTAACGCAAAATCGAATATAAATAACTAATTTTTATTTTTAAAGTGTTTTTCCACACTTAGGAAAGAATAATACTTATTTAAAAAACGTATAAAAATTTGAGCGTAGAACGAGGTCGATTTCAAGAGGCACGAGTTTTCTAAATAAGTATAAATTACTTCTCGAAATGATAGAAAAGCTACAACTACTTTAAATGTATTACAACGTAATAACCAAGTCATTTGCATTACAATGTAAACAAATCGAACCTGTACCTGTAATTTCGTATGCCGTTTGTCAATTAAGTAAGACACCATGGGTTGGCCGCTTGTATTACAAAAGCTGGAGATTCTCATACACTGACTATTATTTACTTTGTTACAGTTCAGATGAAAATAGATGTCTATAAACATTAATATTACAGTGTGTGGTGGTTTTTGTACTGTAAACTAGTAAATTAGTAATGAAAATTGGTTTTAGATATTTAAAAATGAATTTTATGAAACTAACAAACCTCTTTTTTTGTCTACTAGTTTAAATTACGAAACGAAACTTTTAGTGTTGGATAATCCTTTCATCAAAGAAGAATAAGCATATACCATATTACATTACATTAATACTTTCGATGTAACTTAGTTGTCCAACCAAGGACACGAAATCGCAAGTATCAATGGGTTATAGAATTTGTTAAATGGGTAAAGAAAAAGAAAGTAGTAAAACAAATGAGATTACACTCTGTTTTCTAGAATCAGAGAAGAAACCTTCCCATTTTAAGGACACTGTGCCCATCGGACATCACTGTGAAGGAGCTCATAGCGGTAGTGTCTGGGACTGTCAACTCAAATATAGATTTAGGGCTCCTTTAAGTAGTTCCGAATATTTTTACGTAAAACACTTTAATATAATGTATTATGCATCTTTTTTGTCTTTTAACGTAAAATTTTAATGACATAGCACGTTTTATCCAAATTGCGGTAGAACGTTTTTCGACTTAAGAATAAATAAATATACAATGACTTCTTTATAGCTGAAGCTATAAAGACTGATGACTGATATCATGTACGTTATTTTGCGCTTAAATAGTTATTATCAAACAAAAGCCGAAATATTTTTGGACCAATTTAATGTTACTAAAACTTTCTTATAGGTTCTCGAAATTTTTATGTGATCATAACTTTTGTTGCTATCACTTCGGTAAGAAAAATATGTTAGTCTAATTGTAATTCCAATCTATACATGTAATAAACTTGTAGTAACTCATTGCTGTCTTGTGGGTTTGTCCTCTGTGCGTTTGAGCACGCTTATGTCAGAAATGGCTAAACCGATTTAAGTGCAGTTTCACTATTATATTTTGGCAAGCTTTCATTAACATTTAGGGTTTATTTTATTTAAATCGGTTCATAAACAAAAAAATTATGTCAGTTTAAACTTATATGTTCGTCTAAAAATTGTTACAAGATTACTATTTTATTAAATTATATTATCTGGCCGATATTATCTTGAAATTATAATGTTATTTTTAATTGTGTAGTTCCAGCGGGAGAAACCTCAAGCGGTTCGCTAGTATAAAATTCACATATTTACAAAACACTCAATAACTTCAAAACAATACTTTCATTGGACCAATGAAATCCAAGAAAAGTAGTGAGAAATAAGCATTATCGTAATTAGTTTTCAGTCATAAATGTTTTATAGTACAATTAACATACAACTATATTAGTTAGGCATCGACAGCTGCTGCCTTCCCACCAATATCTCGCGTTTAAGTAAAAGTCAATCGATTAGCTATATACGAAAAAACCTTTACGCTTGCAATTTTGTTTTAATTATACTCACGATCGTCAATTAATGTTTAATTAATTGCCACAAATGTATAGAACATCAGTTTCGACCTAGGTTCAGTTAAATGTTAATAAACTTCTCAAGAAGCAGCTGCCGAAGATTAACAATCGTTGTAGCTTGCTGTTTGTAGTTTCCTTAGATCCTCTGTTTTCCTAATTATTGGAACTGTCAGTTGATCTTGTGCCTTATTTTTTCCGTTCTAATTTCGAATTAGAAACAGTATACTGAGTTGCGCACCTAAAGTCGAAGTAAATGTCATTATGATAAACTTTATGAGGATTAGTCGTACCCACAACTCCTGTGCACTTTATGTCGTTACAGTTTCATGCTGTATGCCGCCAGACACTCAGTTTTCCACTTTTCGCCGAATTCTGGCGGCATTCAGTGTTGAGTAGCGGAATTCAACACCGCGGCTTGCTTCGACACCAGAGCGAAGAAATGGAAATATTAAATTTCATTTTAAATGTAATTTCATCGAAAATATGAAATATAAATATTATCTGCGCCATTACTGACCTCAACATTAAGACGTAAATTGGAAAATTTCGTTTTTTTGCTGTTCCCCTAGGAATTTTGAAAAACTTCTCTTAGTGGTCCCCTACATAATTGGTGCTACAAAATATTTCAGGCAATTCCTTTGCCCCAGCTATTTTGTTCAAACGATTAATTATAATTACAGAAACAACTAATACCAATAAGGGCAATTATTTAAAGATATTCCATTGGAAACTAGAGTAGAAGCTATTAAAAATCTTTTGTAATGAAGGTCATAATTATGATTTGTGTCTAAGACTCTTAACTTAAGAACTACTACTAACTAGGTTTTTTCAGCTTCAGCTTCAGCGGGATATAACTATATCCCGCACATAGCAGGATAGGCAGAGGGGGGAACTAAGTGTTAAGATAATCTATTTCCCATTAAGACACTTCCGTTCCCTACTTTCCATCGCGTTACTGAGACATTGCATATTAAGTGGTGCAACTTTGACTCGTTACCAGAGCGAGAAAAATTAAACTTTTCAATATTTTATTTTCATTCGCCTGAGTGCGAACTCACAATAATCGCTTGCCACTGAGTTCCGCGGTTTCTAACAAAATAAGTATTATAGTTGTGGGTTCGATTATCTGATCTAATAAAACAAACTTCGTCACTCAGTGTAAAAATTTTTTTTTCCCTTTCTTAAATTCAAGCTGTATCCTGCATATAGCAATGTAAGCAGAGAGAACTTAGTATTAAGAATTTTCGTCCCCCAATTTACATTACATTATCAGGACTTTTCGCTACTCAACGCCAAGACTTATTCAAATTAGCAAGACTTATATCAGAATATAATTTATAAAAAAAGTCAATTTCGTATCTGTCAGTCTAATGAAGTCATTAAAGAACTAGACAGCTGTATGTGAATTATTAAATGCTAATTACACGAATACATCGGCATTATGTTTCGGTTGCCTTTAATTCACTTTGTGTGTCATTTGACCTGAATAATCTATAAAAGTTGGTACTTTTAGCCTTTGAACGTTTGTATCGAATTTAGACGTGAATTATTTATACTTCGTGGTTTAATATGTGAATTAGTTTTTTAAAATTTTGTTTTTTTCTTACCGAGCCATTTGGTTTTGAAACTAAACACACAATATCTTAAGAGACAAATTACACTCCCATAAAATATGTAAGTTTTGCATGATACGAAACATAAATTTCTTTTTAAATCGAAATCTTTGTGAATTTTATCCAAATTTTGATATTATTTTTAACTTGATAATAACTTGATAATGAATAATAATCATAAAATTCTTTTTTTTTTCATATACATATACGACAAAAAAAAAATTATTAAAAATTACTTTCACGCTTTCCCACATGTACAGAGGTACACAGATAGAATCTAATGTTAAGACACTTCTTTCTCCGCTTTCTGCCCATATTTGCGAATTTGAGACATCGTTTATAAAGTGGTGGAGGTCAACGCCGCGCTTTATTTACGAGAACAGAGAAATAAATAATCAATCTTCCAAATCGAGGCGAAACTCACAACCATCGCATTTGGCGCAGTGGTATCGCATCGCTATACCACTGCGCCAAGACGGCTAAAAATAAGAAAAACATATACACATAAAGAAGTCCTTGCTCTAATAAAGCCCGTCAAACTGTAGCGCATTTTAAATTTAAAGGACGAGAATAAGGACAATTTTTACATAATTCTAAACAGTTTTAAATTGAAAGGACAGAATATTCTAGTCAGGTGAGGTCGGCAACTGTTTCCTTTTGTGCAACGTCCAATTATTGAGGAACGGCTGTCTTGTTGATTTATAACATTAATTAGTGTTTCGCAATTATATTAATTGAGTTAGGTTATACATTCTGTATAATAATTTATTGCATTTTCATTCTTTTTAGCTTTGTCACATATTGCATTGTTTTACCTCTGCATCTTCTTTTTGGGTCCAATGTCAAAAACCTGTTCATACATGCCTTCCGGAGAATCATCACGTTTTTGACGTGACCTTCCACCAGTAACGTACATGAAAATAAAACAAGGTCGTCCGCTGTCTTTCTTAGCATTCACTTTCTGTTTCTGACTGTCTTGCTTCGTGTGTTCATATATTTTTTGATATTCTTTTGTCACAATTTTTTTTCTATGTTCCCAAACTGAGCATGTTATTCTTCATTCTCACTCTTGCCATTCTGTGAATCTCTTCATGGCAACTGACGCAGCGCCTCCTACAAAGAGAACGATTCTTCACAGCATTTATCTACTTTTTTCTGCATTCATTACGACGCGAATCTTTTTGTCTATACAACCTTGATATTAAGAGGTCATCTGTAAAACGAAACCTAAACATTGCCATATGTATAGACCGAAGTTGCTCCAGTTTGTGAGTAATGCGAAGCAAACACACCAACCTTGACGTATGTGCCATTGACGCGATGCAAATGCAACGAAACTGGGTCTAATTAAATTTCAAAGCATCGGTGCGTAGAGGACAAACCTTAGTTATGGTGAACTGTAGATGCTGTACCGTTAAATGTGTTAGACACATATATATTTGAATACTTTTAATAATAGAAACAATATAAGAAATACAAAAAGTAGAGAATCCAAGGTCAATCTTCAAAGGAACGAAGGAAGGATCTTTCACTTAAAATTTAAAAATAACAGCCAGAAAGATGACGATAAAATTTGAACTAGCGAACATTATTTTTAATATAAAAAAACCGGACAAGCGCAAGTCGGGCCAACTCACCGAGGCTTTCGTACAACATTGGAGGTCTCGAGCTTTTTCTGAAATTCAAGCTTAGCTTAGACAGAGCCCTTTCGTCTGATACGTCACTTGAACTAGTGGCTTTAACATAAAATTTTGCCCCCCTTTTAAGGTTATTATTCTTTCATAATTGTTGGTCAACCGGAAGTATCCTATAAATTTTAATTCCCTTTATAGTGTCAAAATACGGCCATATCTTATTTTAAGTACATATTGAGAATGGAGTTGAATTTCGACTCGGTATTTCCAAGCATTTCTTTGGAAAAGATTCTAGGCAGACGGACAGACAATGGACAACGAAGTGAACTTATAATGGTTCCTTTAAAGGTACGGATTGATTATTCCATTAATTATGAAAAATCACGAAACATATCTACTCTCTCGTGATATTTTTCATTTTTTCATATACAAAACCATCATCGATTATTATAATATTATTGTATCCTGGAATTCCTTTTGTAAATAGAAACTAGTCTTCAGACACTCCACTCTACACTTATAATAAAACACTAAAAGTAAATAGTAAAGAAAACTAAAAAAGTTCCAAGATCCCCTGCATCTGTACTAACTGTTGCTGGTGCCGTACAGACAGACGTGACGGTGAACACTTTTGTATTGATTCTCGTCGATCCGGTGGAACTTACCAACGTCTCGTATTGCCGAGTTTTGGCTGGACAAACATTGCATAGATAGTGATATGGTTTTGATGACTATCAAAATTTATATAAGACCAGATTTTATTGCTTAAGTCAAGGTATTATGTCAAAATTAAAATGAATCGCAAGTTTAACCTATCGACTCGGTTACCGATCAACTGAACACCATGGTTGCGGATTCGAATTTAAAAAAAAATAAATGTATATTTAAAAAAAATCTTTTTTCTACACCAATTACACTGAATATAGCGTTGAGGACTAACAATTCACCACTTTCACACCATAAAAACAGAAAGTGGAGAAAGTTGTACAGTTTGAGAAAAATGACAAAAATATATAGCCCATATTGAGCTCAGCTTAGTTGACCTATTTCTAAATTTAGGATCCATTTAAATATAGGTTACATTCCTACTAGCTCTAAGTAGAGTTGCGTGTCAAACATAAATTTAATTTATGCTTTTAAAAGACAAAGTAGTTTCATATTATTGTATTACTAACAATGTATGAGAACTTCAGAGAAATAAATTAACAGAATTATTTTCTTAGTATAATTATGTCAAATTATCACCATTATCATAGATATAGCAAGTTCGATTCCCTTTCAATGCAAATATTTGTAAAATTTATGAATACGAATATATAAAATTATGACATATAAGCTTCATAATTAAAATAGCATTTAATTAACTTTCTGTGACATAAAAAAAATTAGAAATTTAATTTCATTAATACAGATATACAAGTAATATTAAGAAATCAAACAAAAAAAATACCAAATTCCCTATTAATCGTCACAATGTGCCAATAAGTAATTTAGTCTAGACAACATCAAGTAAAGCATGAAAAATTCGCCAAACCTTTGTCTGGTCGTTTTAAAAAGGAGGGGGTGTTAGGGGGGTGGGCTAAAATCAATAGGGGTGGAATGGATCCTACGGCTTAAGTGGACGTCGGCCCCGTCACTGTTTGCGTTTAAAACCGATGTGAAATAATTAATATTTACTCCTTTTATTGGCTATTTTTTGGGTAAATTTTTACTCGACCGGGTGATGTTACGTGATTTCAGAATAGAGAGTTAGGATACTTTTTACTGTATAAGATAGATGTGGGTTCTGGGTTAGATTCTGAATTGAGGGAATGTTTATAACTAAAATATTTTTGGTTTTCATTACAGCTAGAGAAAATGTAAATGTCTGATTGCGGAGTAACATTATAAAGTTTTGTTAATTATAAATATATTTTAAAATCATCAGTCAATAAAAATGGTGTATTACACCATTTCCAAATGAAAAAATACCGATCACGGGAATTTGTTAGTAATTTTACTCTATTTCATAAAATACCAATACAAAGTTAAAAAAATATTACTTTTAAAATTTAATAATAGTTTATGTTTGCCAGTGGAGAGGCCTATATCCAGCAGTGGACGAGGATAAGCTGTTGATGATGCTGATGAGATTCTTACTCCTTGAAGATAACTTAGATATTATTTTTACTCTATGTCTCATAGAGAGCATATAGTAGGGTAGGCAGAGGGTATTGCGTGTTGAATAAAACTATTCAACAATTAATTTCCTGGAGTGAAAATTGAACCTACAACTATAGCATTAACAGTCATATGCTGCGCCACTAACAACAGCTTCTCTTAAACAAATATTATTAATTCCCGTCTCTTAATTTTAAAACCCTTTAAATATTCATCCGTTCGCCATAACAGAAGTATGATTTATAGTTGAACTAAATACTAAATTCGTTTATTCAACATCGGTGTAAATGCCATATTTCCAAGCTGGTCACGTAGAGCGTTAATCACGTCGCTCTTAGCTATCCCCGTGGTACCCTAAATGAGATTACTCTAATGATTTCATACATTACTTACAGTTAAATAAACTTTAGACCTTAGACCTTAAGGAATCATTGTAATTATGTGTTATAAATTAAATTAAATTTAGTATATTAAAAATAAGCTTCGGTGTCTGTCAGTAAGGTAACTGTAGAGTTTTATATGAATATATATGGAAATAAATATATATAGTATTATAATTATCAAAGCTTTTACCAAACAAAATAAAATCTGAAACTTAATTAATAGGGGGCCGTCGCGTCGTTGTGCAGCGACAGAACAGTTAATTGTAAAACACGAGGGTTGTGGTTTCGATGCCCAATTGTATGAATGGAATATTACATTCGTTTCCCGCTAACAAAAGAAAGCACGGCGTTTAGTTCCGCCACGCTACGCCCAATGTTTCGAAAAGCGAGACTTTAGACGGAAAGCGAGGCACATTAGGTTCCTTTTGCCTACCCTACCTTCAATGGAGGGTATAGCGTGAAGTTAATAAAAAAGTAAGTAATAAGCTATTAATTAAAAACTCTCGCTCCAACTAACATTACCATAATATTATATTGATTTTAAACAACTATGTTTATTCTAGGAACACAGGAATATAGGTTACATGACATGTGGTGCCGATGCCTGAATCAACAAGTACGGCTGGTTGGCTATAGTAGAAACAGATTTCAGTTTTGTTTCATTTAAAATGGTCTTTTATATGTTTTATACATGTATGTATGTATGGTCATTTTAAATGAAATATTTAGTTGTGTATTAATTAACTGGTAATATTCGTTGAGTAATAATATTTATTTTATTAATGATATGTCTAAGAACAAGCGTAATTAAACATACCTATAAAAGACTTAACTTTTTTAAATAATTTTTCATCTTATAGCATAGCATTGTTCTTTAATTATTTTTAATTTTTTCCCGCAGATTTTTTTATATAAAATCAATCCCATTTCATAGAAGTATATTAAAATTGTTACCTTTAAGAAATTTTCTAAAAAAAATCACCACCAAGTCCATACACGGAAGCTCCAACACATATAAGGTGGAAATGTACTGGCAGCATATTAGATTTTGTTTGCAAAATGGCTTCCTTGGTCCTAGTGTGAAAAATTCTAATACATTTGCTTTACAGCCTCAGACTTATTTGCCTTACATCCCTATTACTTTTAGGATAAATACAGGTATGTCTAACATTTTTAAAGTACACTTAGAAAGAAAAATATTTTTTTGTCTAAGAAAGCAGAAACAGATAACTTCTTCACATTTATTTATCAATTATGTTAACGTTATGAAAAACTGTCATCTGATTAAAGAAATAACTTCTTTTTATTGTTCTTTTTATTTTTTAAATTTTATTTCACGAATTGAGGCCAGCCGTGGCGCAGGGACATACACGTGTGACTGTCAATGCTACGTTGTAGGTTCGATTCCCACTCAAGGTAATGAAATGTTTTCATTTCATCGCTCTGGTGTCGAGGCAAATCAGGGAGTTGAGTTCCGCCACTCAACACGGAATGCCTTCAAAACTTGGCGGAAGATGAGGAGCGAAGTTTCTTCTCCTAGGAACACTAGGCTCCTTCTGCCTATCCTGCTTCACGCGAGGTGCAGCGTGAAGCTGAAAATAAAAAAATAAAAGAACTGTAAAGGAAAAATTAGAAAAAAGAGAAGAAAAAATAGAAGGCTTATAGGAAAGGTTGAATTCCCTAATGCCGTCTCTTCACTTGTTTTTACATTTTAGGCGTTTCCCCGCACAGCAGGCTAGTCTCAGAGTAGTGACGTGTAATGAGAAGCTTAGTGTTAAGACACTATTGTCTCACTCGCATTTGAAGCATTTATTTTTAAATTTAAATGAGAAACGGTTGCAATTTTCAATATAATAATTCCTTAGAGTGGGGATTCAATTAGCTACCATAACCCTGATGGACGCTGTTCCACTGCACTACAACGGTTTCAATACTTTGGCTTTTAATCTCTTCAAAGTTTGAAACTAGGTTGTTTTTAACTTTAAAGAACGCAGTCATTAATATTCTACATGAGATTTGGTTCGATTTCATGTAAATAAAATAAAAATACTTCGCATTGGCCATTACAGGCCCTTTATGTAAACTGGCCCTAAATACTTTTTATTTATTTTCTTAGTTGTAAACGATTTCAAAGCAAAATTTTCCTATAAAATCTTTTCTTTAATATTCGATTAAGGTCTGTTTGTTTTTTTAAGCAATTTACATAAAACGAAGTCGAATATGATTGGATATACATGAAACGGAGCGTATACATACACAAGAAATATACATATATTTTTATTGCGTTGATTTAGAAGCTTTTTTTGTTCTATGTTTCGGGGGATCATAGCTCTTAATATATGATATTCATTTAAGCAAATTGATCCTATAAGGGTTTAGGTTTTTCTATTAAGGTACAAACTATAAAAATAAAAAATAAATTACGTAAGAATAATATAAGATAAAATACAGTTCATCTTCTAATATCATCATCGTCGTCGGCCCTATTGTCTTACTTACAGTACGGTGTTAAGGTACCTTTTCAAAACATTATATGATTCATGAAGATAGGTTAAGACATATCGCACATTGTAGATTAATCTGTCACAAGACAAAAGACAAGAAAAGGACGAAAAATCTATGGTAAAGTTAGTATGTGATAGCAAGATCATCGAGGAAGTGAATTATTTTTATTTCCTCATTATAGTAAAGAAGACAAAGCCTGGCGTTAAGTTCCGTCACTCAACATGTCTCAAGAATTCGACGGATATTGGGATACGAAGTCTGTCTTAAGAATAGTTTTTCTCTGCTTAACTTGCTGTATGAGGAGTGCAGCGTGAATCTTAAGAAAAATACTAAGCGTTGTACTCTCCAGTGTGCAGCTAACCTTGTAAATCCTTATAAATCTCAGTCAAAAGTCTAGATAATAATGTTTGGAGTGTCACATCCGGTGATGTCACGTTCAAATGAAATAATTAAACACAAGTATTAGTTGTAATACTTAATTATCGTATTAATTTATATTATCTATACTTTCATCATATCTATTCATATTATGTTACTTAAAATTCTGTTAGTTTTATATGAACTATATGTATATCTTTGGTTCTAAAATATCTTAAATAAATAAATAAAAAAATAACGTTTTACAAGCTTTGTAAAATTATATTCTTTTTTCTTATCAATATCAATTTGTTTTTCAATATGATATGATAAAACGAGATTATCAGCCTATTATGTATCATAACCTGTGAATTAGATCTTCTTAACTCAACTATTTGAATACTATTTGAATAAAATAGTTTAACAATTTGTTTTTTCAATAAAGTAGGCACATACTTAATTAGAAAACGTATAAAAATTTGACCGTAACGGGACTCGAACCCGCGCCTCCTGGAAACCGACCAGGCGCTCTGACCACTGAGCCATACGTTCACGCCAAGCTACGTCGAAATTCTTATACGCTTGTTATAACTTATTTATGTTGTTAGCATCTCTGTAGGGAGATTTCTACAAATTTCCGCTACCCAAAGATAATTACTAAGAATTATCGTTTGGCAAGAGAGAATACTATTTTTTATTTTAAATATTTTTTAAACATTTATAAAGTGTTAATCCACACTTAGGAAAGATAAATACTTAATTAGAAAACGTATAAAAATTTGAACGTAGCGGGACTCGAACCCGCGCCTCCTTGAAACCGACCAGGCGCTCTGACCACTGAGCCATACGTTCACGCCAAGCTACGTCGAAATTCTTATACGCTTGCTATAACTTATTTACGTTTTTTATAAATGGTTTTTAATACAGTAAACGACTTCATACTTCACAGTATGTAGAAAAACATGACAAAAAATATGATAAATTTCCTCACCATGAACTTCAATGTACGGATTTGACCTTAAAGTTATAATTTACATCAAAATCAAATTTAGCGAAGGCCAGGACATTACAATATATGGATTAGGCTAGGTTAGGAGTTAGGACCTACATATGTATGTCAAATAAGTTTTTTGTTTGACCAAATCAATGTCTTTTTATTATTCGTCTAGACAAAACTGCATTTCGTCGAGGTCACTGCATACCTAGGACGTAATACATTAATAGTTTCCTGTCGAAATATGTAGCAGAAGCAAAATTTTAATGTAAACTAGAAATAATTAATTAATTTTGGTTACGGTAATTACACAGCAGAGCCTTATATATATTTTTTTGTGATATTCTATATTTAGTGGCGGCACTCACCGTCTCGATTTCTACACAAAAGCAGGTAAATGAAAATAATTCACTCCCCCGAGTGAGAATCGAACCCACAACCTTCGAATTTAGAATTAGATGTCTGACAGTGCAATGACGGTCGCAGTAATAATTGTAATTAAGCCAACAGCTTCACATTTGTACGTTGCAGGTTAGAGAGAGGGGGCTTAGAGTCAAGACACTCCATTTTCCACCGTATTCTGACGACATTGCGTGTTGAATGGTGGGACGCAACTCTGCGCTTTGCCTCTACACCAGAGATAAAATAAAAAAAATGGAATGAAATTAAATATTTTATTTTCTTGAGTGGAAGTCGAATCCACAACCTGTCGCTTATGCCCCACAACTGGCCTCATAATTACAATAACATATTTATTTGTCACTTATAGAACAAAATAATTAAGCTGTGAAACGTTTACAAAACGTTTATAAACTATTAGCATCAGCGTTTTTGTGTTCGCTATGTCAGTAGGTTACCGTTGTTGCTGATTTTGCATTATGGTATTGAACAATCGTATCATATTATCATTTTTATATTTATTCGTGACTTTCGTTCGTGGTTCCGTACTCCATGAATAAAACGGGATCCGTTTTATACATTGAGTACAGAACCACGGTTACATATTACTAGAGTCTGCTGTCCGCCAGTCTGTCTGTCTGTCTATCACCAGGGTGTATCTCATGAACCATGATAGATGGATAGTTGAAATTTTTCCAAATGATGTTTTTCTTTAACCACTTAGGAATGTTAGAAGAGTATATAGAAAAAAAATAAAGAAAATGTTGTAAAAAAGAATTTGCTGTAAAAATATTTTAGAACTACCATTTTTTAGACCATCATGACGCAGAGGCACAAACGTGTGACTGTAAAATTAAAATTTGGTCGTTCTTTCTATTTTCTGATTCCTTCCAATAATATCTCACCAAATATTTATAGGACAATAAAGTGAAAGTTTGGCAACGTCTCGATAATCGAGAAATGTGTCTCCCACCCTCTGGCTACCATACCATATGCGGGATACAGCGCGACGTTAAAAAAAAAATATAGATATTTATCATTAATAATATTTTTTGCAGCCATCCAAACTTAGCTAAAACTAAATGCCATCTCGTATATCATGCGAAATATTTGAGCGCTGTTTCACACGGCTCCACTTTCGAGCGTTATATGACGCTAGTCTTGTTTGTCTTGCAAATAACATAAAATACAAAAATGAGAACGTTTTTCTGCTTAGTGGCCCAATTTGAAATTTCTTATGGGAATGGTTGATATTAAAAATTGATAGTGAGTAATTATTGATCTATTTTAGCTTCACATTGTATTCTTCCATACAAAGGTAAGCACTTTGTATTATGACAGTCTATAGTCCACTTTTTGATTTAGCTCACGCCTCCGTACCCATAATGGTGGTCGTTATTCCGTCGATTGACGCTTTATTACATCATGTATATACAACATGAACCCACTACCGTCGCGTTTAGTCGCCCACTGTTCCACTACGCATACTGCATACATATATATAGGTAACATATATACAGAGAGGTAACGTAGTAACGCCCTTGAGCTCGATGCGTATTCAGTGCATTTGATTCACATTGTTTCGGATATTCTCAAAACCATTTGTTTTAGTTAAGATAATATGTTATAGTTGTCGTTACTATATTTTACACAAGACGTGGCCCGCATCTTTGCATGCTTTCTATAAGAGCTTAGTTAGTAGCTTCACGATGTATCATGCATCTGGAAAGTACGGGGAGTATAAGGACATTAAGTTTTCCACTTTATGCCGAATTTTTTTTAGAAATTTTTTTTAAGACGTAAATGTAATATTTAAAGTTGGAATTTTGAGAACATTTCTTTTAGTATATTGAACATGTTGTAAGCACTTGTTTCGTCTGATTTCAATCACTATTTCATTCACTTATTATAAACATCCTAAATAAAAGTTATTAATTACCTAGTATAAAAATAAACAATACCTAAAAAAATATCAACTTCACGCTCTGCGCAACAAGTTTGTGGGTTAACAGAGGACACCTAGTTCCTCACTTACGACCTAATTTAATAAACATAGGTTGTTCATTCACCCTAAAGAGATCGAACACATAACCATTTAATGCATTTACAGTCAGGCACAGCCCCACTGGGCCGCGACGGCCTCAAAATAATTTCAAATTTAAATAAATACACAAAATTTATACCTAGCTCCGAATAAGACGCAATATAACAATCTGACGATCATTTAAAATGGTAGCAACGTTGGATTTAGACATATACATTGCAATTTTAGACTTTACCAATACAAAATATGGATCAAATTCCTTCAAATGTAACTCTTGCGGTTCAATAGATACCTACTTGCTATCGGGTACAAGGGCAGTGGGATCTAGGTTACTTGTTTTGGTGCTAGGACAGGGTTGACACTCGCTGTGTAGGATTATAAATACTTGAAGTTTGTTATAGTTTCACAAATCTCTCATACATAATAGAGTAGGCAGAGAGATATTATAAGTAGAGGGGATCTAGTGTTAAGATACTCCGTTTTCCACTTTCTGCTCTATTCTCGAGACTACAATTACATTATGTATTTATGTGTAGGTCAACGTAGCGCAATGGGGTGCCATTGTAAAGCATGTGAATGCAAACGTGATGGTCGTGGCTTCGACTCCCACTCTGGGTAAAGAATTATTTTAATTCAACCGCTCAAGCAGAGAAAGCAGCACAGTTGAGTTACACCACTCAACGCATAGTCATAATGTCTAGAAATTAAATATCTAAACAATAAAAACAAATCACTAACCCTCCCCTAAAACTAACAGCCCTATTCCCAGAACAAGACTAACCTAGGTTTTCGGTGAACGGTTACACTAAGGTCACAGTATAACCTTGAAAACGTATATATCTATATATTATAGAATACCTACGTACACAGATACGCAAAATAGCAAACCGGTCTAGCTCAGATTTTCCCAGCTCACCTAGATTTGAGATAAATCCTCTACAACTCTAAGTGAATGGAATATTTTATACCATTTAGGTATAAGAATTTCGCATTTTACTACTCTAGGGGTTATTTAGCGTATGAAGAAGACTTTTTATGTTTGACTGTAAACGCAACGATCGTGGGTTCGATTTCGAATAAGAGGAATGACTTATTTTCTTTTGCTCACTCTGGTGACACAGAGCGGGATTAATATCCGCCATTCAACGTCTTTAAAATATGGTGGAAAGTGAGAGATGGTATGTTTCAACATTAGGTTTATTAAGTGCAGGGTGTAGTTATGAAAAATTGTAACTCTTTATTTATTCCCTAGTCAGATACATATTTTTCAAAATTTCGACTTTGCGTTTTTTGTCAGTCAGAAGTAGAAGAGATAATTTATATATTTTATACACAAGTGGTAAACCATAGTCTTTCGGCTAAGATATAGATAAATATACAATTTGGAATCTTGATCTATAATTCTATATCTTACACAAACACCAATCACCTTTTGTGCCGTGTGATCTCGGCGTAGAATAGGATCATCCTGGTACTGGTGGTGTCGTAAGAGGCGACTAAAGTACGTGTGGTAGAGTCACGTCACCAGCAATGGCAACACGCATGGGCAGACTCGACCGGATCATTACCACCCCCGGCTTTTAAAACCGGCGTGAAGTAGTGGCTTTATGCCACTGCGTTTCGCATCAGGTAATGCCGGGCCCCGGCGCCCAACCTATCTTAAAGGCCGGCAACGCACCTGTAGCTCCTCTGGTGATGCATGGGGTGGTGGGCAGCGGTAATCACTTACCATCAGGTGACCCGCACGGTCGTTTGCCGTGTCTTTTCCATAAAAAAAAGGGAGAAATATGAAAACAAAATTAAAATTCAATCATTTTCACGCAAAACGTCAAATAAAAACCATTAACTCAGTAGGTAACACTGAGTATTGACAAACAAAAAAGCGTGATAAAAATAATAATACAACGTAACGTAATTATTCCCAAACGATTTCGTTTTAACACGAAACATTCATTTTACAGCAAAAAAGCAGTTTTTTTATTTTATTTTTACTATTAAAGAGCAGTTTCATTACAATGCTTTTGTTCTTTGGACAGACAGTCACCGCACGTGACGACGTAAGCGAGTAAAAGGTTTTTCGTGGAAAAATCGAAAACGTCCCGTCCCGTTGTCGTGTCGCCGCCGTCACGTCGCCGTCAGCACAGTGTCTGTCGATGGTTCGTAACTAGTTAGCCGAAATGGATCGGAACAGAGAATGTTGTGGGGATGGCTGATATTATATATTGTTATAAAATATGTTTTTTTATTATTTTTTTAATTATATATATAGCGTGTAAGAAATATTAAATTAAAAGGCTACTTGGCAATATTTTCTGGTCAATCAGAAAAATACGTAAAAGAAAAAAATATGTTACAAAAAAACTTGATAACCAATTACATAACATAATTTCTCGAATTCCATTACCCTTATATAGTTACGCGTACGTAGTGCTACGAGAAACGTATAAGGTATTTTTTTATATAATACATATACAAAATCCTAAGTGAACATCCAATCCGAAACCATGTTCAATTTGACACTATTATTTTCATATACATAACAGAAATAAATGCGAACGTAGATACTTCATCAATATTTTTACTTATTTAGCTCTTCGAAACATCCAAGATTGAATCAATAAGATTGATCAGTGTCCAAGATAGACAAACAACTATAAGTCACTACATACAACAAGCAAAATAATAAAACTCAAATTAAAAATGAAACTAATTAAATTTCCCAAGTTAATTGATATTCCATCCATTCCTCACATCCAAAAGTCTTTTAGTAAATCGTATTCGGGTTGAAAGCGAGTGAATTTCGTGGCAAACAAAACGAGCCGGGCTAATAGGGAAAACGGGCAAAAAACACTCAGGTGCGGGGAAAATAGATGAAAAATGTTGGAAAAAAACGTTGAAAAACGTTGAAATACACCGATTTACGTACGTACGACTACATACGAGCACGTTACCTCGTAAAGTTAGTTTTATTTTGGTTTGTTTTCCCTGAATTTAGGCAAACTTTTACTTTTTAAACGGCTTACTAATTTTCAACTTTTGTATTAGCTAAAGTAATGATATTATACTGCTAAAGGCCGACGTGGTGCAGCGGTATAGTGTCTGGCTGTAAATGTGACGGATGTGGGTTCAATTTCCAGTTGGGGTAGGACGGGAAGAATCATTTTTATTTCCTAGCAACAACAAGACAAGGTGAACACACGATATCTCAAAAAATGGGCGGGCCTGAGGAACGGAGTGTCTTAACACTAGATTCGATATTCTCTTGGTTGGGCGGAAAACAGCTTCTTTCAATCCAAATAATTCTAACCAGAAATGAATAACAAAAGATATGATACTTTTGCGATGCTGAAATTCTACGAACGAAAACAATTACAAAATTCAATGTAGATAGATATATAGATTAACAAAAATAATTTGCCCACAAAACTTTAATTGTACGTCTCAAAAGGCACAGTTAAGCCCTCACTGCGACTGGCTATGTTGCAAGTTCCTGCATTTAGTCTTTTTCGGAAACCCCACGTTTAACTCCGCAGTCCACCCGAAAAATTGCACTATCCGTAATTATGCGAATTTTCAGCACGAGATTTCGCTATTCGACTATGGTTGGGTAATTTAGGCGTTTCTACTCAATGTAAGTCCAGACTTCCTGTAATGCTGAGATACAGTTTTCTGTAACTGTCTTTTGTTTTAAAAGTTAAGTTAAATTTAGTTTTTGAAAGTTTATTTGAATTATGATCTTAAGGAGTATAAAGCCTGATTCTTTGAAAATAAATGTAGCTTCACGCTTTTTCCCACATAACAGTGTAATGACACCTTGTTCCCCAATTTCGGCCCCATTTTCAAAATATAGCTTGTCGGGTGGCATAATTGAATGTCCACCAAAGGAAAAAATATAAGATTAGAATATTCATTTATAAAACAGAATATAAAGGAAATTCCGACGCTTATTACAATTATTTCTTAAAAAAAATTAAATCAGTTTTCTATCTTACCAAATAGCATGGTATGCACACATCAAACTAGTGCCAACTTACATAACTAAACATTCTTTCTAGTTGTGATCAAACCCACACCCAATGCACGACGTAACACGCTGTGCCACTGCGCCACAATAGAATATCTCTGACAATATTATAACTGAAAGCTACAAAGGTATTCGGCACGCCGTCGACACTCGACAGTACCGCTACACGTTTAGTTTCGGTTTGATTCCGGGCAATCTCGCTAGATTTCGCCGACGCCGGCTTTATATCCGATTTGTACAGACAGAATGCTCATACTAGTGTAAATTTATTGATAAAATACGTACGTATGTGTGTTTGTAAAAATATGTGATTATTTATTTAGAGCCATAGTGGCGGCACAGCATCTGATTACAAACGCGATGGTTATAGGTTCAATTGTCATTCGAGAGACTTAATTATTTTTATTTCTTCGCTCTTGTCACAATATAGAGCGCGGGGTTGAGTCCCCACCACTCAACACATAATGTCTCCTTTTCTACCCACCCTGCTTAATTGCATAAAACTTTGAAATTGTTAATAATGGCTTGAACTTTATTTTTTTTTGTAGATATTGCCATATGCTTCTTGTAATTCACAAATTTTCTGTTTAAGTTTATTATATTTATTTTTTCCCTTACAATTTCTGCTTAAATTAAACATTAAAAATATGAATATGAATGATTATCACTCCCCGTCTTTATAATAAATATAAAACAAAATTTAATAGAAAAAAAATATATATAAAAAAATATTCTCATATTTTACAATACTTTTAAATGTATTCTTCTGACCGTACAACAGTTCCGATCTTTGTCGATTGTAGTTTAAGGCTTGAAACCGTGTATTAGTTAAAGACTACCCGAATATTTTGAATGTTATTTATTTAATACTTGTCTTTGCTTGCCAAGTGCACAATAGATACTAAAGCACTGGTACTCCTCCAAGGGTAGTGAATGCAACTGAAGATCTTTAAAAACTACATTAACCGATTTAAGGGTTAGATTCTTTTTCAGCTTCACGCTTCATCCTGCATATATTAGTGAAAGCAGAGAGATTTTTTACCCTCACGCTGTATCCCGCACATAGCACACACACTGTAAACGCGTTCGGCGGAATATGAGAAACAGAAGTGTATTAATGATGGGAACACAGTGCCTTAATAGTAGGTTCTCAGATTCCCTTTAAATACCCTGCTCTGTACTGTACTGTAAAGCGAGAAACTAAAAAACTCCAATTTTAATATTATATTACATTGTTCGATCATCAACTTCGGACAGTAGGAAATGAAACTACGGTTAGGCGCCGTTTCAAGTATCTATCTTTTATTATCAAGCACTACACGTGAATTTGTATTATACAATTTTATTAAAAATGTATAAGTATAGTAGTTTCAACTCTTTTAATCACATAGCACAGTGGACAGAAACCTAGTGTTAAGGCTTTTCTTTTGCATGACTGGAGAAATGAAAAGATTTCATTCGCGTGAGTGAGGATCGAACCCATACTTACGCTTACAGTCCCACTAAGCCACGACGAACTTCGATGACTATAACTATATCTTACAATTACCACATAATATTCGATAGGTATATTAATTTGAAATGATAAAATAAAACTAACATTAACAACATAAAGCAATTCTTAATTAGTATTTACCTGTATTTAAATTTCAACGTCAGTTTGCAATAAATTAGCATCTATTTATTCATACACCTTTTCTGCATATTTATAAAGCAAGATGGTGCCCGTGACTGTGTCAGCCACTGAATGCCTAAGCTGAGGTATTTTTTTCTAATAATGATATAAAAAACATATAAAACAACATATTAATAACTATTACAAATAATATTTATTCCTTATTTTTATTTATTAGAAGTCATAGCTACAATAAGAAATTTGGCATTTAAAGTATTATATTTTTAAGAAATGTAGGTATTTGGTATTTTCTCATGGCAGATCTCAACGCCATGCTAATCCTAACTCAACACTTAAGCATGCAACAGCATATAAATAAAAATCAGCTCCACGCTGCTTCCCGCACACATTAGGGTAGGCAGAGGGAACCTAGTGTTAAGAAACTGTTACCCACTTTTCGACAAATACTGAAGACATTGCGTGTTGAGTGGCGGAAATCAATGCCGCGCTTTGCCTAGAAAGAAAGAAGACATGAAAGCACAATTTAAATAAATATTTTATTTTCACGAGTGGGGATAGAACCAACAACCAGTCAGTCCCGTTTGCAGTCACACTTTGTAGGGGAAACTGCATTACGCCTGGCCTCACCAATTTCAAATATAGATAGGTTTAAATTAATTAAAACGGAAATCGAATCCGCAACCATCGCGTATACAATCACTAACCACTGTGCCTGAAAAGCATTGATTTAAGTACAGTTCCAGAACAATAACCAAAACAGTGGGTACGTCACTAAAAACACACTCAACACAAACAATAGCTCGAGTGTCCTTCCCCGGAATTGGCGAGGAAATTTTTGTTATCTTTTCGTATTCCCCGAACGGATTTTAAAATTGAGAACACAAATATTTTGGGCCGTCTAAAATGGTGCTAGTTTATTTTTTATTTACTTACTTTTTAATATTTTCACATAGCTTCACACTGTATTCCGCACACAGCAGGGTAGGCAGAGGGAACCTAGTGTTAAGACACTCCGTCCCCCATTTTCTGCCGAATTCTAGACACATTGCGTGTTGAGTGGCAGAATTCAACGTCGCACTTTGCCTCGACACCAGAGCGAAGAAATGGATATATAAATTTAAGTAAATATTTCATCTCCCCGAATGGGAAACGAACCCACAATCAGTCGGTTCTACACACACTTTTTGCCCCTGCGCCACGACTGGCCTTTTATTTATTTAATATCTATTTCTTATAATAATATTATTAATATATAATATTAATAATATTAAATGATTAACTCAATATTAAATTATTGTTTAATTATTTTTTGTCTATGATTTTTCACATCGTTTTGTATATTATATTTTTAACTTTTCCTACCGATAAATTAAAATAGTGATGAACTAGTGATTATGAATGTTGATAACTCAAATTATTTATAGATTATATTAGAATTTAAAAAATAGCTTTACTAATTACATAGTAATTCAGAACATAAATGAAAAAAAATGTTGTCAAATATATAAACTTTTATATATTATTTATTTGTTCTTGCATTTGCTAACTTAAAGTAATTACGTTACTTTAAGTTAGCAAATGTTGTTCTTATTTAAGCATAACTTTTATCTATGTCATAATTAATAAATCCCTAAAAATTCGTAAATAATCTGTAAACAATTATTAATAAATATAAATAAAATGGCGCTTAACCCGTAAATACGTGTAAAACATACACAAATATGTGAACACGGCAGTAACGTAATAATCTGAAGACGTACATGTTTACGTTGTACAGTGGCGGGGCTTCGTTCGAACACACGATTTGCATTAATTAAATATTTTTTCAGGAAAGAGTATTCATAGAGATATTTTTTATAATATTAAATCTTTAAGCAATATGTATGTATTCTGAATTAAAATTGTAGAATAGAAAAAATTGTAAATAGTATGCAAGTTTATATTTGAAATATGTATATGATCAGTTTTTAGCAAAAATAAGAGTTTCCAAAAATTTGAGATAGGTGAAAACGTCAATTATTAAAAATCCAGGAAAATGTAAGGATAAAAATGTGTGGATTTTTCGATATTTTTGTTCCTATTGTATTTCCTACGATATAATATCACACAATGTTGAAACTAAATGAAATTCCCCGAAATGATGATTAATGTACAAATTTTGCGGTTTGTAACTACCGCAATGATAACGTGAAGTAATAATAAATAGGTAAATTGGATGTTATTTTGAATGAATTTAAAGGATAATACCTATATAAATAAGGCACCTACGTATTATGTAACAACAGGTGGCATTTAATAATATTACCACATTAAACTGTTTTTTTTGTAACAGGTATCCCTCATATACCAGAAGAATCTAACTTTAAAACACTTCCCCCATTTTTGGACATTGTGTGTTCAGTTGAGAAAATCAACGCCCCGCTTTGACTTCTCGCCAGAGAGAGGGTATTAAGATGATTCATAACTTTAATTAGGAATCGAACGCGTATATATGTATGTACCGGAATTTATTTTGTTGAAATGCGTTACCTCAAATAGAATTCGAACCTAGAAACACATACATACTCAATAGACCCATAATAATTTAATCATACCACCTATGATACAGTTTACGCCTTTAAAAGCGATTAGCAACAGTCAAAGTAAGCAATTTAACAGTTTACTCTAAACAACTAATACGTGATTAATTTGATACGTGTGCAATTGTACGAGTAGGTATGTATGTAGGTGATTTAGTTTAAGTCAATTAATTACTACAGCTAATAGCACAGATTTACGCCAATTTATTAATTACTCATGGTTATGTTCCAATACAATATATATAATTATTGACAAGAAACAAATATATACAAAATATAATCGATTTCCTGATTTATTAACCTTTGAATAGCAATTTCTTACCTACCCTCACTTATTTTGAAGTACAAAAAAAAAGATTTAGCTTAGCAATCAAAATTCAGATCGATTATTCTCCAAGCCCTAAGAATTTGAAGTAAAAAACAAACATCTCCAGTATTTTTTAATACTGCAAAGTATTTTGCAAAAAAAAAAATTTTTCACCTTAATATTTCCAAAATAAACATGTCCAATAAAGCAACATTTTAGGTGCCCAGTCTCATATTGCCTCTATAATCGGCGGTGATAAGAACTCATTGTTTTATAATACGTTTCCATTCGGGGCTACGTGTGATTTAGTTATGTCTGGTACGTTAAGTCCTAAGTAAACCTATTAAAATATTAGTTAAATAAGAATAATTGATGCTTTGCTTATAAAAATGCAGGTCACAGCTTTAGTAATTTGTCAATATATAGCTTATTTCTTTTAATCGATATACATATTTAGTATCATGTTATATTGCGGCAAAATTATTTATATATTATCGGACTAGTTGTCGCCTGCAACTGTTTGCCTGGACATTAAGAAGAACCGTCCGGTAATTAAAACGATGAAAAATTCCAGTTTTTCCCATTCCAATGGCAATTAGGGGAAGTTTTGTTTCAGGGCTGCTCTACGCCACCAAATCTACCTATTCCCAAATTTCAACTTTCTAAGTCCAGTAGTTTTGTTTATCTATACGTGTCCTTTCAGTCACTAATAACGGAAGAGGTTTTTCTATTTCACGTTTTATCCTGCATACAGCAGAATAAATAGACATGGAGAATCTATTGTCCGGAGATTAGATTCATTGATTTTCGCCTGAAATCGAGATATTGTATGTAAGCGTCGGAACTCAACGCCGCGCTTTGTTTCTCCAAAATGGGGAAAAAGATAATTTTAAATATATCTATCTCTCCGAATGTATGTTATATTCGGAGATCAACAAAATTATATTCATTTAAAAAAGACTGTTACTTCTTAGATGTTGAAGACTAAGACTCTTACACCGTTCATATAACAGAACAAATTTTAACTGCCATAACACACATCTATACAACAATCACATGAAACAGTAATAAAAACCAATCTGTCCGTGGGAACGTATAGCAAGACATCGGGAGCGAATTCAATGTAAAGATCAAGACCCTTGCGTCTAACGCAAGAAAATGACAACCGTAGACGCCATTTACGCAAAAACAATTATAAAATAGCACTAAATATAGGAAAATCGACTTTATTTCATTGAAATAAGTTGATGTTAATATAATTTTACGTTGGTAGTAACTGGTAATGGTAAACCTTAACCTCAAAACCGTGATACTTGCTGGTCCAATGCTGCCAATATATTAGATATTTGCGAGCAAAGTTGTTTAGTGCACTTTGATATTTACGTTTACAATTATTTCTTTAAATCTTGTTTTGTATTTGAATAGATTTGTATGTAACTTTTATTATAGTAGTATCCTTATATGAGAGTATAGCCTTACTTTAAAAAAAACGAATTATAAGAAAGGATTCACACTATAGTGTCGATCACGGTTCGTTCTATGTGCAGTGACCTGCAGGTGGGAACCGCCAGACAAAAGGTTATATGTTGAAATTGAACGGAAAGAGAAGAGAGTATATTAATTCTAGATTTTGTCTAGTTTTGACACATTTCATTCACTACTTTCTGCCTAAATTATCAAGTTTTGACTGGCCAGAGAAAGAAGGAAATACAAATATTACCCAAAGAGAAATTGAACCCACAACCGTCGCGAATAATTGTGCTGCACTACGACACCCCTTTCCCCACTTCAAAACTACAATTCCACCAAAACATACAAAAACCCAAACTCCAAACAAAAGCTGTTTGCGAAACGTTTAACAGAACTACATTATTATTACTTACCGTCTATATTAGTTCCACGACGCGACGTCAAATATAAAACGACCTCTCACTCATTTAGACACTGCACTGTGAACTAGGTAAAGTTCATTGGTGTGCACGTCCGAGAGGTCAAGAAGAAATGGTTGAGTGGCATTGAATAGATAACTTACATTGAAACTTTGATATATCGTATACAATTGACGTATGTGGAAGTTAATTATGTAGTTGAATTGATAATTTTGGATGCGTATGCGCATATAAATATACATACGATTTTTTTATAAAGAAGTTTCATGCTCTGTCCCACATATCATAGAGAATAGGCAGAAATTATTTTGTGTCAAGGAACTATTTCACAATGTCCACCCGTAAGTAATATCCCCGAATGGGGATCGTATCCACGATCACTATAATCTGCAATGATATTTATTAAGATAATTTTTTTAGCTTCACGCTGCATCCCGCACACAATCTTACTAGTAGTCAAAGATAACCTGGGCACCTAGTGTTAAGACACTACGTTCCTCACTTTCAATCAATAAATAGCAATATATTTAACAATATATTTTTCCAACCTCCCTTCATATATAGGTATAGGTAGTCATAATTAGTACCAACACTAACTCGACATACAACATTGCTTCTAAACTACTCACCTTACATCTGTGTATTGTTTATAATAATTTATTTACTTATACGGCAACGTGTCGAATACCAGTTAATAAAGCAAATTGTTTTTTTTTTACAATCGACATTTAAAAGTTCTAGAAATGTTGTAGAATTTTAAATAAGGTATTTTTATATTGCCTATTTCATAATATAAAGAAATACTTATACAATGTGTTTAATTTTTTTTTCAATATAAAATGTTTTAATTAGTAACAGACTACAGAGTAGAGGCCAGGCGTGGCGCAGGCCTATGAGATGACTCGAGGAAATGACATATTTAATATTTTCATTTCTGTGCTCTGGTGTCGAGGCAAAACACGGTGTGGACTTTCATCACTCATAATGCAATCCTTCAGAATTAGTCGGAAAGTGAGGAGCAGTCTTAGTCATAGTCACACTAAGCTCTCTCTGTCTACGAACTACTACTACTGTCAACGGGAAAGCTGGATAAATTACAACAGAAAGTAGTGTATTAATTCTATTAGCTAATTTTATATATTAGCTGTTAAATGTATGTTAAAACGTAGTGTCAGACACTACGCTTTTCTTATATGCTTTGACCTAAACTTTTTCGTTTTTCGTTTCGTCTAAACAATGTCAACAAAACACAAGTATTTTTTAATTTCATTGAAGCTATGTTTAGATTTTATTTTTATTTTTACTGCATTACCCTTTATTGGTTTTGGGGAAAATCTAAACCAGAGGTTCAGTATATTTAGTCACGCGACAGGACAATAATCACTTGAATATAGATTAACTATTACACTATCCTGACTTTGTCCGGATATAAAAAGGATATTTATAAGTGCAGTTGAACAGTGCCTGATACCATACGACGGTAGTCGCTTCATTTCCCACTTTAACCAATGTCTATATTTAGATTATTTTTATTAGTGGCGTTGGATTCTAATACTGAACATATAATATTGGAAAAAATGAGTGAAGAATGGTGAAGTGACAAAATATTATGTTGGCTCTGTCCACTCTGCTCCATGCAAACTTAACATTTGTACAAATAAACTTAGAATAAACATCGTACCAATGATTTAAAAGTACAAGCGTGTGACTGTAAATGGAACAGATCATGGGTTCGATTCCTACTCGATTAAATGTGATATTTAATATTTTCAATTTTTTAAAATATTATCAGCTTTGATAACGAGCCAAAACGCGACATTAATTTCAGCTACTCGACACGTAATAATTCCTGAATTCGGAGGGCGATGGGAGTCTTATCACTAGGTTTTCAGGTTCCCTCTATCTACCTTGTTATGTGCTGGATACAGCGTGTTATAAAAACAAAAATTTATCATGACTCTATACTTAAAGTACAAAGAGATTAGGCACATGGTTGCATGTACAGCACGTAACATACGAATATGATTAAAATTATTACGAAATTTACGATCTGTGTGTTACCGAAATTTACGATTTTTTTTATATTCTGCAAAAACATATGCAGCAGAATCAAAAAAGGATACCAGTGTTAAGGCAGTCCGTTCTCTACATTCCGCTATAATACTAACTAGGTATTAAGTGGTGGAACTCCACTACTTAACAGCAAAAAGAAATGAAAATAAGTCAATCACCCGAACGGGAATCAAACTTATATTTTCTCGTTTACAGTTGCCATTATGCTATATGGCATGCATATAATTGATCAATTAATATAATTAAATTTTTGATTCAAAGTTACAGCCATCAAAGCTACCTTCAGTTCCAATCACAAACCAACATTATAATAAACAATAAACAAGAAACTAAAAACTCAATCAAACGAACAAAAAAGACATTTGAGATAGAGTCGTAACAGAAAACACTATCTATACTATATTAAAAATGTAAGTGATCACTGTCTGTACATGGAAGATGTATGCGAATTTTTTTTTCTGTTTGCATGTGCGTTTGCGCACGATGATCTCAGAAATGGCTTAGTATAGCATAGTAGTTTGTTTTATTTCAATTAATTCATAAATAAAAAAGGTATGTAAATTTAAAGTATTTTATTAGTTAATATTGCTATAAAATAATTGTTTTACCAAATAACACAATTTGTAGTCGTTCCATGTCTTTAAAATAATAACATTATTAAAACATGAAAAAAAATCAGAATAGTATATAAACAATCGTCTAGTTCAAGCGAGCAAAGACGCGCGCTAGTAGAAAGCATATCCGTAATTTGAGCCGAAGTCATCACCCGACCACGATGTCCAACTTACAAGATGGCCGCGCGTTTTTTGTCTATAGTCTATACACTACACTAACGGACGGCGAATGTTTTAGAACAAGTTTCTTTGCGTTTCATACATTTAACCTTGTCATTAGGCTCGACTAGTCATTTCTGAATTTCCTACTTGCACACCATATAACATGGCATAAACAATCTATTTTATACCCTATGTTGGCTGAATAAAGTTAGGTCTTGGTCGAGTTATTTTGTATCTGTTACGTTTATTGCTTGTATGATGAGAATTTTCGTCACAGCACTACATTCCCCCTCCAGTGCTAAGAGCGATGACACGACGCGAAAGTACGCTATTATTTTTCTTTTTTATTTATTTATTGGTATGAAAAATATTTATTAATTTATAAAATGGCGGTGGTGGAAGGATTATTATAAGAAGGTATAAAATGACTACATTATCATATATTATACCTATCACATTATTCTTTGCTTTCTAGACATTTCAAATTTAGAGCTTGTTGATACGATATCAGTTTTTGTGTAACTATTTCGAAATTAGGTTAAATCTAGCATTATAACATCTAAAAATCAAGCTAAACTATAACCCAATCATACTCTCGAATATATGTTTAAAGTTGGTTATATAACATAAATAAAAAATGTATAAAAAAATTAAGTAATTTGATAAAATTAGAAAATTATTGTTACAAAAGAAATGAAAATATTACTAAAACAATATAGTAGAAACATAGTGTTAAGACACTAAGTTCCTCCCATTGCACGCAATTGAGACGTTGCATTTTAATGAACTAACATTAAAAGGACATACTGTCACACGCTGCCTCAAATAATAATCAAATACTAAATATAAGTATTATCAAATATATATAATCTTCAACAATAATAACATAAATCATGTTGAACGTGCCCCATTTAGCTTTCTACCAACTACCCACCTAAAAAATCCTATCGCTTACGTGAACAAACAATGAGTAATTCGACCGAAATACCTAAGCTATATACCTAGACTGAAACACAGGCAGAAAATAACCTTTCCGTGCTACAGTACAATAGAGTTAGAAAAAAAATATAGGTATAAAAAAAGGTGACACGAAACTGGCCGAATAGCTAACGATAATGCCCGGTGTGCATGCCCGAATTGTTTTTTCCCGTCAATAAATTTTAACTTAAAATGTACTATAGGAGAGACCGCTGAGGCGCAGTGGCAGACCGTGGGACTGAAATCGCGACCGTTTTGCGAAAATTGATTCCCACTCGAGGGCACAAATTATTAATATTTTTATTTTCGTCGTTCTGGTAAAAGACAAAGCGCGGCGTTGAGAACCACCAACCAACGCAAAATAACTCTGAATTGGTTGTAAAGTAAAAAAATAGAGTGTCCTTAATCTCTCCGTCTTGCCCAGAGATGTTTCTAGATAAAAAAGTGCATACAGCAAAATTCCAAAACGTGAGTCAAAAGCTCAGTTTAGGGTGGAATTTTTAAATATCGCTTTTGTCCAGTGACATTAGGGTGTAACTACATCTGTCAAGGGAGGAAGGGTGCGATTTACGAATACAAATTAGCGTTTATGTGAAAAAAGTACATTTTTAACTATACCCCAGTTCTTATTTAGTAGACCTAGTAGAAAGAATCTTACTGTTACGTAATCCTACAAGTGTTATAAATGTGAAAGCTTGTGCGCGTGGATGTTTGTTCTATTTTTAAGCAAAAACTACTAAACTGATTTGGATGAAGCTTTACAGTGGTAAAACTTATAGCTGCTTAAGCAGGCGAAGTCACGGAGGGAGTCGTTAGTTATTGATAAAAAATCGCTTTGTTTTTCAGTTTGCGCAGCCTATGTGATTTTTTAACGAGAATTCAACGGAAAAGCAGTGTATACTCTATAATTATAACGACAGTGAGAGGGCTGTGCTTTTTACGACACTAAAGGAAATGATCGTTAAACGGATAAAAAAATAACGATTATTGTATTATTAACATTACTATCCTATAATAAGAATCAATTCTACAAATATCAACAATGATATTAAAATGAAATTATAGTAGTCGAGGCCGCTGTGGAGTATTGGCAGTGCCTGACTTAAACACAATGGTTGTGGGTTTGATCACCACTCGAGGGACTGAATTATTTTCATTCCCTCGCTCTGGTAAGACAACAAGGCGCGCCTTTGAGTTCTGCCATTCAACACGCGATTTTTTCGAAATTATGTTCCTTAGACTTACTTGCAGTATGCGGGATACAACGTAAATCTAATAAAAAATTATAAAGTTCAAAAGGCAATAAGAAATTTTACCACGTAACCTAGGCTATCCTATCACAACTCAACAACAGGCTACCTACGCGTGAAAGGCTAGGCAAACATGCAAACAAAAGGATAATTTCTTTGTATGTTCAGTACATATTATTATAATAGATTGAGATTTAGGTATAATAAGTCAGCTTCACGCTGTATCCACCATATAGCAGAATAGGCAGACCTAGTATTAAGACACTCCGTTCCACACTTTCCGCCGAATTTTTCGAGGCATGCGTGTTGCGTGGTGCATCTCAATGACGGGCGTGAGCCTTGGTGCCAGAGCTAGGTAATGAAAATATTAATAAATATTCATTCAAGACAGTAAAATAGTAATGATACAGACAGTAAAAACGTAAAACAGTATCTCTTGTAATAGAAAAATTACATTCAGAACTACGTGTAACATACAGAAAGTGCTTATATCATTGCATAAAAAATAAGCCTACCCAAGTAAAGTTTTTATTTTTTCTCATTTTAATTAAATAATTTTCATTTTCACAAATCAAAATAAATCAGCTTCACGCTGAATCACGTACACAGCAGGGTAGGCAGAAGGAACCTAGTGCTATGACACTCCGTTCCCCACTTTTTGCCTAATATTATAAAAAAATTGCCTTAATAGTATAAAAAAATTGCCGATATAACTATATCATAACAAAAATCACAGTAAGGAACCTTAGGCTTGGCTTTACCTAGAGATTTTATCACTTTTACATAGAGAAATAAAAAGCTTAATCGAGAGTTGGATGGGTTTTACAGGATGTTTTTGGTGGGATTCTATTTAGCAGAGGTAACTAGCCGCACATGCAGGAGTAATATCGAAACAATCAACATAATTTAATATAGCCTTCTTTGATACACTTATTATACAACACAATTCTTTTCAGTTCGAAGAAGTGGTTCCCGAGAATAACGCATATAACCATAGAAACTTATTATTATTAGAAAGTATCAGCTTTCTTACTACAACTCTAACTTAGACACTTCCGTTCTCTATCTTCCGCCAAATTCTCGATATGAGTTCAACAACCGTCCACCATCGCGATTACAGCCTCACATATGAAGACGTGCGCCACAATAGCCTTAACTAGATATTATTGACCAAAAACTAAAAAAAAACAACTACAACTAATTCTAAACAAAAAGACATTACAAAAAAGAAATGTACTTAGCGTTTCAGAGGGCATTGCCCATTGACAGTTGATACTGGCACTGCATACTTAACACAAATAACGCCTGTAATTGGCTTAGAGTTGAGTTATCTACAGGTTTCATTATTTTAACGCAACTACTGTAGTTAACTACTTTAGTATTAGTATTATATAATTAAGTGCATCTTTCTGTCCGTGTGAATTGTATAATTATTTAATTGTGTACGTAGAACTATAATTTTATTACAATAATAAATTTAAGATTTATTCATATACAGTGTATTAAAAATTAAATCTAAATTCTATATATTAATCTAAGCTATCTTTTGCCAGATACTTCGTTCCCTTGGTCAAATGAAAATGACTTACAGTTCAACATTGAAACATTTAATGTGACGTATTATACGAGTAGTCTAACCATATAAGTTCTTCAGCTTTATAATATAAGCATAGATATAGATAATTTAAATAAATGTTTTATTTTTGTATAGTATTTCATTTTCATTTTCACACAATTTGAGAATGCCTATATTATAGCATTTTATTTTCCTCTTTTCTTTTTTGTTAGTTGGCTGAATCCAACCCTTATTTGTCTGAATAGATCCACAAAACCATACATGGTTGGTACCTATATATCGTTGGCATAGGGCCGTCGAGGCACAGGGTCACAAGCGTGCGACTAAACACGACGATTGTGGGTTCAATTCCAATTCGAAGTAATGAAATATCTAATATTTTCAAGGAGTCAAAGAGCAGCATTGAGGTCCGCCATTCCACACAATGTCCCAATAATTGGCCGGAAAATGAAGGACGGAACTGTCCTAATGGAAAACGGAGTTTGTTTATACCAGGTTCCCAAGTTCCCTCAACCTACCTTGCTATGTGCGTGGTACGGCTGACAACAAACGAGCTGATTATGTGTTCGACGGGGGCAGCAATAGTGTCTTAACACAAACGCGGAAAAATATACATATGTTGTATAAATATCAATATCCTACCGAGTATATATGAACCCGCACGTACCTTGACTTGTGAGACATTATCATTCAAGACTTTTACAAACTATAATTTAGCTATTTACTAACTATTTTACATAAACATTGTGATTATTATAGCAAATTCACAATTCCACATTTGCATCGCGGCATGAAAGCGGCACACAATTACGTTGAAATTTTCGTGGTTTTCGTAACTTTCCCCGGGATGGTGGAACGAAACGAAAGTTTAACCTAAAAGCTTAAAGTTAGTCTTAACTTATTTGATTTTCTTTTAATCTTATTTTTTTTGTTTGTTTTTCAATTAACTACATGTTTATTTTGATGCTATAGAGGCTTATTAAATATGGTTATTCACTTCTGTACCTGAACATATAGGAGTGTTTATGGGGACCGGTTCCCTCTGCCTATCCTGCTATAGACAGGATATAGCGTGAAATTACTCCTACATTCTACAATTGAGTGAACGAGTCACTAAATCCTAAAATATAGTGGTGAGTCACTAAATAAAAAAAATAAATTACTAAACCTTTTTAAGCTTTCCCTTTGTTCTTGTAGCGCCACAAAACTATTGAACGATAGCAAAAATGTCCAAACACATGATGTTAATATTTCAATAGCGTAATTCGGGCGCGGAAATCGATATCCACAACAACTGAATACATAGAATGCATTTGCTTTGTTTTGGATTTTCGAGGCACGATTCTTGGGAAGTTTAGTACTTGGAGAGATGAACGCCTGTAAAAGCGAAGGTTGTGGGTTCGACTCTCACTCGAAGGAATGTATTATCTGTTTGTTTGCATTGAAAAATATTATTATTAACGGTAATTAACTAGGCACCCATCAAAATTGATTAAACAGGTACTTGACATAAGAAATAATGTTGCTAGAAAAATTAAAGATAAGATTATTGAAAATAATATTTTTTCTATCATCCACATAAAAAACAATATTTAATTATTATGATATATTTTGTACATTTTTATAATTACGCACTAATAAATACAAAGACATTTACTTTTATTTTTTCCTTCTCGTCAGAAAATGAAAATTTATTCTCCCAACTGGAAATCGAACCCACAAACGTCGCTTTACTTACAGTTAGAAGCTGCACCAAGTCGGCCTCATAGTTTGCTATTGTATTGCATGAAACCTTTATAAGATTGGCATAATATATTTTTATGGAATCTATTAACTAGGTAACACGTTACCCACCACTCATTACCTATACACAGAAATTATTTGTTCACAGGAGAGCGTCCTCCATGTTGAAACGCTTTATTGTATGTATTACTAAAGAAACTAATGCCATGACACTCCGCTCTCCGCCTTCTAACGTATTACTATATAATTAATAAGCTTTTAGTAGGTCGAATGCGACTAAGTAACTGTGTAATAAAATCTAAGAATCTGTTATACATACATGCACCTTTAACTGTTGTATAATCTTAACTTGTCAACTTTTTGTAGATTTTAGGTTAGATCAGCTTTACGCTGCATCCCGCACACAGCAGGGTCTGAATGATGGACTTGAAAGATGGCCGATGGAACCTTGGACTGCCTACTAGTAAACATATCGAGTTTGTACTCATTACATTCGTCTTATTAAAGTGTTCTATTAAAAAATGTTTTTAGTTTTTTTTTAATGGTTGTATTTTTATGACCAATTCTAAACACCTTAGGAAATTTTCTATCCAATACATAAAGAATGACTGTATTCAAAGCAGTAGTTCGTGAGATTAATGTGTCCAATCAAGCAAATTCTTCAATTTCATAACATTAAGTATCTATCGATTAGACAAATGGTCTCTTTTTACCATTATAAGTTATATTATAATAGTAGGCATATTATAGAATATAATATAAAATAAAACACACGATGAATAATAATACAATAGATAAAGCTATAAATATTTATATACATATTGACATGTGCTACTACAAAATTGTTAATTTGCATTATATAAATTATAATATTAGTTATTTTTATTTCTCTGCGCTATAAGCGCGGCGTTAAGTTCCGCACTTACAATATCTTCAAAAATCACCGAAAAATTGAGAACGGAGTCTCTTAACACTATTTTTGTTTTATTAGTTATTTTGCTTTGTCTGTATTGGACTTGTATTATTTATTTAGTATTACCTTTTAATTTTGTCTAATATAAGATTAAAAATGCGGAACAGAGGCCGAATATAAATATGATGTTTGAAATTCGATTCCTGCTGTGAAAATTTGATCTTTTTTAACATAAAATGTCTAAAATAAATACGTCCCACGTATCGTATATATACGATCTTTTTTAACATACAATGTCTAAAATAAATACGAAAAAAAGCATTATAATTTCTTTTTCATAATTTTAATGGCGGCTACTAATGTATTTAGTTAATATAAAATTAAACAAAATCAAGACCAATTTATTTGTAGAAAACTATGTTCATTGTTTCTAGAAAGTTATACCTAATCTCCTAGTATGGTGGCGATCGTAAAATGCTCAAAAGAAAACTTTCAAAATATCAGATACTACCTGCATAAAAGAACTGCGTAGTTCTTCGCCAGTTTTTATAGTACACATACCTAATATACCTATATTTCGTATAAGTATATAGTGTATTAATGTCTTTTATAGATAAAATCTTTTTTTTTTGTTTAATGATTCATTTGAGAAGTGGACATTATACAACACATTGTTTCTTTCAGAAACAATTTTGTTATTCACCGATGAGATTGTTAAATGCAATAAATAATAATTCAATTAAATCATAATAGTAACCTTAGTAAGTATATACATTTATACATACGTGTGCTTGCGCGATAGCGAGTAATCATGGCCATTGGTCCGACTTAAATATTTTCAAAGAAAAATAGACCGAAAAGACATGGCAATTCTTGCACAATTTTGCCTAAGAAAAATGCAAAATTTCACTCGATCTAATAAGATATAAGTAAGAACCTCTTTATGGCGATAAGGTCCAAAGTCACGTGGATCATATCTATCAGAAGCTAGCGGTCCACACGGGTGAATTTGCAAGCGCAACTAGGAATGCACTTGATACGTTACCAACTTCACGCCAGTGCAATCAAGTTCATAGATTAAGATTGGCGTTCCTTCGACACAAATTACCTATACGTAACTGTAATTAATACTGTCGAACTGACTTACCTTATAGAGTCTATGCAGTAGTCCATAAGCACTGTACCGTGAAGTGTTTATCCAAAAAATATAGTCCACTTAACTAGTTTTCTAACTATTTGCACTATGACATCACAATATAAATTATCAGTTTGTACGTAAGGCACTATGTAGTCTACATCACAGGTTTGAGCAATAACTTTGAATTGGTCGATGTGTGTTTGACGTTTTGGGTGTTTTTGGAGAAGTTCGGCCGGCGGTGGGCTCCAGGTTGGTTTCCATTCGTATTTCCGCCGCGTTTAGTGGCGGATGGCGAGCGAGGCGCGTGCGGGGACAGCTCGCGCGCTACTGAAGATTGTCGTAGGTTAAGTTTCGGAAAAAACACACCGCTACATCAATTTTCCACGTCGCCGCCGCGGTCCCACCGCGAAACCGAAAATATTCTCAGTCGAACCACTTAGGTTATTGTTTTGACAGCACCATGCGTGCCAGAGGGCAGCACCAGCCGCGGGAAAAAGTAAACGCGGTAACCAAACAAACTAGCAACGCGCGTAAACACAACGAAATTACTGAATGCCACTTTTCATTATTTTATTTCGCTATGCACCGGCCAACGACGTCACAGAAATACCGGCGGCCGTCTCACTCGCACGATAGTTCGCGCGGGAATATATTTTGTGACGTTTATAACTTTTGAATTTGACGTTTGACTCTTTTTTTTTTTGTATTTCTATTTAGGCTGTTGGTGGTGTGAGCGTGTTGTGCGCGACACGTACGTCGTACACACAACTGCAGTTGTACTGAGACTAGATGACATTCACAGAGGCTTAAACCCAAGTTCAGACGGATGCGGCGTCAATAAACTGGCCGGTGCGCTCGTTACGATGTAATACTATCTACAATATAATATACTATAGTGATAAAATATAAATAGGAAATGTTATTGCCGAAAAATAATTCTTAAGTGCTGACAAATCATTTAATTAAACAATCGATCGATATACTTTTTTTTTTAAACTGGTTTAAAAAAACAACCAGAAATAGCCGAAGGTCGATGCCATAATCATACGAATAACAAAATAACAGTATTATTTTCTTAAAATAAACTTTGTAAAGGCTAATGTGTCAAGTGGTTTACATAACTTTGCTCGGGGCTATTATTTATTGTAGAATAGCTGATACAAAATTGTATTAGTCAGTGTACTCGTATTCTCATACGAGTAAATTAATTCATAACTATGATAATATTTAATAGTCATATTAATAATTTTCTATACCTATCTACTTCAATACCTACTGTAAACAAGAACTCAAAGTTTTTGACCTAAAAACATCCTAAAAAAATTTAAAGTAGAAAAAAAAATTGCAGAAGACAGTAAAAATAAGGACGTAGAAACGATATAATTAGTAAGCGTTTATTCTTAAGTCGATCGATATAAGTAAATCATATAATTTTTACCAGTTTGACGTCTGTAAGACCAGCCATACTCGTATATATAATAGTAAACTGGTACTTATATTATGTAAAATATAACATCATAGTAATCAATTTAGTAGAGAAAACATATTTCTATCGAATAAGCAACATAAATGTGGGTCATACAGTGTCGAAATAACACTAACAAAATGACTGTCGAAAGTAAATTTAAGTGAATTGCGGAAAATCTTGTCATTTTTGTCAAAATTTTATGCAAGATTTTTTTTGATTCATTTAAGGAAACTTCTGAGATAAATTTATTTTTTATATTATTATTTGACCTTTTTAATATTTGTACAATTTACTTCACAATTTTATATCCTTAAATATGACGACATTCTACGTAATCATTTATAAATGGCGACTCAATTATGATCTTTTTGGTTGAAATATGATTGTTTTCTTAATTTTTTTATTATTTATTATATCCTATATACAATAAATAAAGACTTATTAACACTTTCACTCGCCCTACAATTATATTTTCTATATATAAAGTAAAATGACGGAAGTCAAAAGCAAAGATAAGTGCATGCAAAAATGTAAAATTAAGAAATTTCAAGGACTGTTTGAAGAAACTTTTATGATTTTTTAATATTTTTGTACTTGGTTAGATGTTGATATTTTTAGCAGTAAATTATTTGTATCCTTTTGTCCCGAAAGAAAGTTTGCCATTTTTTTGTTTTTTGTATGTGCATAAATTGTTGTTCATTAAGACTTATGAGTAAGTAGTTTGTGGAAACTTGATTGGTATGTGTACTATCTTTGTTGTGTTATTAGAATATATTTAATGTACTGTATGTTTCCCTTAAAAAAAAATAAAATAAAAAAAAAATAAAAAAGCTTGTCCGAACAAATCATTAAAAATATATAGTTAAGTATAAGTAGTATATGAAATATGTGTTAATATTGAATAAGCTACGGTTTATGTTGTCTAATTTCCTTGATAATAATAGTATTTAATTTATTCCAAGTGAATTTAAGAAAATATTTTTTTTATTTGCAATCTTTAATTTTAATAATTTCTAGGTAGCTATATTCTTTTATCTTATTACTGTATTCAGAGGTAGTTTAGTGCTTCCGCTTTGCCTTCCGCTTTACTTCTAAGACATTCGGAATATAGTGGCAGAACTCAACGCCACGCTTTCTCTTGTTTCACCAAAAAGAAATAATTTATTCCCCCGAGAGGAAATCGAATCGACGGCTGCATTCTAGTAAATATTCATTCTAAATAAATAATAATTAATATTTTGGTTACAACTGAGTAAATAATTGTAAAATACACCACCTTAAGGCACCTTGGTTTATCATTGATAAGCATTGTACCTACCTCCACTTCGTTGATAACGAAGAATATTTTCGTCCAAATATTTTCTTAATATTAATCTTATAATATGTATAAACCTCTATACATGGTGATTGACATTAAATATAATCTACTTTAAAGAGATTTAAAAAATATTTATTATTATTTTATTGTTAATTAAATAATAACTAAAAGGTAAATAGTTTTTTTCTAATGAGGTGAAACTATAAAAATACTAACTGTCAATCAACTAATCAACACAGATAATCAACACACATAAGTAACTGTCAAAAAAACCTATTAATCGTATCCATTCGTTCATTCATTCCCAAATTCAATTTCGCTTAAAATCCAATCCTATAGGTACAGTGTACTTTTATTTTTAAACGCATTCGGCCTCGGTGCAGTGTGCATGTCAATGGCCTCGAGTATTCGCCCAATAGTTGGGTAAGGTTAGTTCTGTGTGTGTTTACCAGTATCTGTGTGTTTATGTGTGTGTTTGTTCGTCTGTGTGCGTGTCACTTTCGCTGTCATTTTCGTTATCGAATTTTACTTTTTACCGTCCGGTCGCTCTCAATGGGTATTGTTTTAGCGTTTTTAATCTGAACATCCTTTAATGTACTTTGTGATCCAAAGCTTATGGAATATCTCGTTTTATTTGGGTTGAACTGGTTACCTGTAATTTGATAATGAACTCTACTACCATAGTACTATAATTGTTCTCTACTTACCTCTCTTTGAAAAAAAAATATCATTGCTGAAACCAAAAAAGAAATAATAAAAGAAAGAAACAAAACCACAAAACCATTAACTTTTCTACCAACACTTGTAATATAAAATTCCTCAATAAAATAATATAGCATATTACGCCTTTACAATAACCTAACAAAACTGCATCAATCGAAGTGTCCAGTAATTATCCAAATGTTATTAGCACGTGCAAAACTTCAAAAAACACCAACCAAAAGTCAATAAATAAGTTATTCATACAAACTGATGTATAATTCCTAAATATAATGACTTCTACCGAAATTCTTATCTTATCACTATCGTGTCACTGACCCGCCAATTCTGCACAATTTGACTAAGGTCATGGATGTCGATGTCTCTTTCTAACATATGATTATCGTGTGTGTCCATCTCACTTGCACACGGTACAATGCACTCTTGCAGGTGTATTTGAGACAATACGTTGTTACGGTATATTATTTGAACATGCTTATAATTGATTGTGAGTGTCGAATTTTATTCAATTTCTTTTATATTGTCATAACTTTTTGCTTAATTTATGACGGAGTAAGTATTTAGTTGTATTGTGACTCAGTAGGAATAGGTCTGACTAAACGCAATGGTTACGCGGCGGAACTTAACGTCGCATATAGCCCTGTTACTAGAGCGAGGAGTTTAACATATTCGTCCACTTCCTTCACTTTTTGGACAACCAATTCATACCCTCGTTTTCTTGTGGGAATTACCTACTTGACTATTACAACACTATAGTAAAATCAAATTTTGTTCTTGTTGTTTTCCTCAAAAATGTATTAAGAAGGTTCGTTATACATAAGCAAAGTTACAAATTGGAAACCACAAGTATGATAAGTGTCTCAAAACAAATTTTGGAAGTCAAATTTGAATTCACTATCTTAAGTCTGTCTGTTACATTTTATTTTTGTCCCATTTATAGCAGTAAAAATCAACACCAGAGCGAAAATATATTTTTTAAAATAAGTATTTCATTAAAAAAAAATCCTGGAGTGGGGAATTGGACCCACAACCAGTCGATTTTACAGTCACACTTTGTGCCCTTGCGCCACGACTGGCTTCAAATTTATGTTTTAGAAAGAGAAAATTATAATATTGATCTACTTATTCATTTATTCTAGTAACCTAAATTCGAACCTACAGTCATAAAAGTTACAAGTACTCCTAATTCACATTTTTATCTACACATTTTTTCGCTAGTGGTGTTGCCAGAGAGAACGGAGCGCCAAACGCTACCGTTCTTACCTACCTCTTTCGCCTCGTCCACTGTCATTAACTTCTTCCTACAACCCCACAAGAGGGTCCTTAGGTTTCGTGACCTCCAGTATCACCAATATTGTTTTTTTGAAGGTCAACAGAGTTCTCCCGTGTCTTTTACCATTCGTCTTGCTTCTTATATATTTATTTACATTTTTTTATCAAGCTTAATATATTATTTATTGTATATACCAATACTTACAAGTGAAGTCGGTACATATTACTTGTATGACGCGATACTTTTGGTAACACTCTGAAGTAATATTGTTGACATCACAAGGAAATAAATTCAAATTTGGGTATTTATTCTTAATTTTAAACAGGAAAACGTATTATTTCCTGTAATTGCCAAAATTTATTATAAAAACGTTATAGGTTATTGTCGGGCTTGCCGTGGTGAGGCGGAAAGTGATCAAAGATGCGTATCTTTGATCACATTTTGTTATCACATGAAAGGAAACAAATATCTCTACTGTTTACCAAGTAAAAAAGTTTGTTTGATTGCCCGCGCTTATCTCAATAACTACCCGAATTTAAAAAATATTTTTGTATTAAATAATCAATGTATCAACGAATGCTATAAATATATTATATTACATCACGTTTATCGTTTCAATGTTCTTGCAGTCCGAAATACCTTGGACAGTTATTGAGTCATATACTTCTCCACTTGACCACGCATGCACAGTCAGGCCGGTAAATATTTGTTTATATATATAATGCAATTGTAACTAATCGCTGTCTGTCCATAGAAGATATATAAAAAAAACAGCTTCACGCTGTATCCCTCAGGGTAGGCAGAGGGAACCTAGTGTTAAAAGTCTCTGTTACCCACTTTCTGCCGAATTCTGTAAGCATTGTTTGTTGAGTGGCAGAACTCAACGCCGCGCTTAGCCTCGACACCAGAGCGATGAAATGGAAATATATGACAAAGTATATGAAGAAATAGAAGATATATGACAAAATCTATTAGGTACTCGGGAAATACATCTATGTAAGAGAACACAAAAAAATATTTTAAAATGTTACGTGTTTAATTATTTTAACATAATTAAACAATCGAATTTCGTATTTTTCCTTATTATTAGATTATTGTATTATAATTTGACAACCGAAATTCCCGTTTCCCAATTCATTATAATAAATAACTTGACTTGGTTGTTTTTCGGCTTCTGTGAATTTAGTAAAAATAATTAATTTAAGTACTTACAAGTTAATTTCATTATCAAATAGGAAGATTATTTAGTATATTATAGCTAAAATATATAAAGCTAAATATTATATAAACAATAATACATACCTATATATATATATATATATATATATATATATATATATATATATATATATATATATATATATATATATATATATATATATATATATATATATATATATATATATATCCAACTCAAAAATATTTTTTCTAACTCGAACCAGTAGTTCCTGTTATTAGCGCGTTTATCAAACAAATTCTATATGAGTATAGATTAGTATTGACGTATAATATAGACAATAATCCCTCTATCACTTACAATAAAGATATTCAAAACTAAACTCAGGAATTTAACCTAAAAAAACCTTCTCGTTTTACTTTTTTTAGCTTCACCTGGATCATGAAGAGTAAGAAGAGGGATTATAGTGTTCAAATACTCCGTTCTCTACTTTCCGACAACCTTTAGAGACGTTGCGTGTTGTGTTATGGAACTCAATCGATCATTTCGATAAGAAAGCGAGGAATTGGAAACATTAAATAAATAATCCATTTCCACAAGTGTGAATCGAATCCAAAACCGTTGCGTTTACAGTCACATGTTAAGCCACTGCGCCACAACGGCCTCGTTACTATTATTTTTCAATATTACTACTATTCTTTGCTTTTTGTTTACCACAAATAAATTGACATCAATTGTTATATTACAATTTTGTTTTGATATTTAATTGTAGTGTTTAAGTTAAAATTACTGACCTTAATATGCGTAGCCGCAGATTTAATGTTTCATATTTTAGGTACCATTTGTTCAGTACTCACTTTGCTTCGAGTTCAGAGTAATTCGAGTTGGTTCTAACAACTAGTAAAAACTATATTTGTACATATAAATATACAAAAAAACTATAAGTTTTTATAAATAGTAGAATTTATATGTGTAATCCTACTTTGAAATTACAAAAGTGTCTAGTCCAATCAGAGAGAATATTTAGTTTTCTGAGTCATTATTTTGGTCGCTAAATAAAAAAAAGATATTGATTGGACTCTAAAAAATATATCTTACAATTTATTCTTGTCTGTAATTAGATCCAGCCCTTAAAAAAAGTTGTGGGCGCAAAAAAAAAAATGTATGAATTCACTTATGATTTCGATTTCTCGTAAAATGTTTACAGCCAAGATCGACGGTTACAGTACCAAGTACCACTAAGTATAGGCCTCATCAACATCTATAAACTGTGAAGATGAAAATCTAAAAGTGTGACGTCATAAGCCATTTAGGTTTGTGGGCATGTCTATCGTGCCCATAACCTATTTAAGCTATTTATTTATTATATTTCTTTATAAGAAACTAACTTTAAAAATATATTTTGAATATAAAAAACAAGATTTCAATGTATTTTAAATATATTTTCTTTTAATGGACTATACATCCATGATGTAATTATAAAGTTATATAAAGAACCAATAAATTGAATTAAAATTAAGTTTTTAACCAATGGTTACTTACAATGTACTTATCACAAGAGGCACTGACCACTCCAATGGTATACGAAATGCGTTATCACATTAATTATTTCTAATAATATATGTTAAGCTATATATATATATATATATATATATATATATACGTATTTACTTCTATATATTACGGTTAAGGTCGTCTTGGCGCAGTGGCACGAGTGTGCGGCTGTGGGTGTCATCTCCATTCGGAGAATGAAATATTTAATATTTTCATTTCCTCGTTCTGCTAACGAGGCAAATGCGCAGCGTTGTGTCCCGCCATTCAACACGCCTCACACTATGTCTTGATGATTCGGTGAATTATTACTAGGTTCCCTCTGCATTCCCTGCTATATGCGGGATACAGCTTTTTTGTATCATTAGCTATAAATATAGGTGTATACAATATTTATTTTATATGTATATGTGAAACAGGGAAAAAAGTTCACTGACCAGATCAATGATAGACTGACTGAACTTAGCCTGAGTTCAGGGATCATGTTTCTATTGTTTAGTTAGTTATTTTTATGTTTTGGATTTATTTATATTTTTTTTTGTTTATTTATTAATTAATAAATTTATCTTATTATGGTGAAAAGAAAGTGGACTTAGTGCTTTAACACTCTGTTCTCCTGATTTGAAGGATGAGTGTTAGCTGAATGACCATACGCTTCGCCCGCGTGGTCAAATGAAAATAATTGAGACTTCCATTTGATTTCCATAAAACAAAAAAAAAATTGAGACTGCTGTATAAAAAATTATATGAATGTCTCATAGTATATAAATCGAGGAAGGCTATATGTCGTGGCATATAGCCACGTGGCAATGTACTATCCAACAAAAACAATATTCTTCAATTGGAGCCAGTACTTCCTGAGATTAACGAGTTTAACCATATAAAATATTTGACATTATAACATTAGTATAAAGTTGAACATTCAAGTGAAAATCGAATGTAAGCCAACTTATGTCCGCTGCACCTTCATAACGGAGTAATTTATCAGAGATGACTGTCTGATATCTATCGCAAAAAATATAAAATGTTTACAAATAAATAGCAAAGTCTGAGAAATTTCGCAGAAAGTGAGAAACGGAGTGTCCTAACGAGTTAGCTGGGTTCCCTCTGCATACTCTGCTATAAAGGAAAGTGAGTTCAGCTACTTTTTTAAATATATTACCATTATATTTTAATTTATTTTGTACCTAATGAAACATACTACTAATTTCCTTGGAAGCTTGTAACTAATGCGGGTTTGGAGAGCCAGCAGGGGCAGGGTGTAATTTAGTAATGGCAGTCTGATCTGAATCATTAAATGCAAATCAGATCGGAAGTCGCTTAAAGTATCGTCGTATAATTCTGTGTGGTCCTTTGGTTCGGTACTTAGAAATAAAATAGAAACATAAGAAGGAAATTAAAATTAATGAAAGGTTGTGTGATCAACTAATAATCAAATATTGTTTTTTTGAGAAATGAATAAAAGAGGAAGAAAGAGACCTTTTGACTGTAAACGCGACGATCGTGGGTTCTTTATTTACATTTCCATGCTCTATTAACAAACCAAAAGCGTGGCGTTGAGTTCCACCAACATGTAATCTCTCGAAAATAGGTGAAAAGTGGAAAACGCAGGGGCTTTAACACTATGTATACATTGTAAAAAAAAAATACATATATACTCTATAAGGGTATACCATACCCTTTTTATTCTGTTAATATATTTATTAAACGACGTTGTATTAAGCAGTAGGTATGTGCTATACAGTAAAAACATTATTTACTTTTAACCCAACAATCTTTTCGGACATACACCCATGTCACTTAATTTTGTGTGAAACACATTCATGTTTCACATGATTAATAATTTTTTTGTATATTTTAAATGATTTCTATATACACATAAGCATGTTAAATTTCTGCAGCAGCGTTTCCAGGTCAATAAGATATATATACCTTCAATCAGCACGTCTATTTCCACCTCAAAGGCTGGCAATACGGTTGTAGCTCCTCTGGTGTTACGCGGGGTCGTGGGCGGCGGTGATCATTTACCATCACGTGATTTGAATTTTTGTATAACAATAATATTATTTAACCTTAAAAAAATCGTGCATACGGTTGCTAGAGGCAAACTAGTGTCAATTCACTGCGTTTACGACTTTTGGCCTCCAGCTTTAATATTTTAGATATAAAATTGTTATAAAATTATGTTTATTTATATTTTGAACAGCATAACTAAGTATGTCAGTAGATTTATATAAATGTAAGTGCATTTTGACATTCACAATGTAGCGTAGCGGTGCAACGTTCGGGTTTAGATAAAACAAATTGCAGCGATAACGTTATCGGTTTGAAAATTTAGAAATAAACAGTGCAGGTTCAATGTTCGAACGATAAAGGTTTGTAGAGTAAAAGTTTTTTAGTGTCACACATTCAAGTGAAGAGTGGAGAATGGAGTGTCTTAACACTTTTTTACCTACCATGCTATATAAAAGACACATATTTCATGAATTTAGCAGATAAAGCAGAAATAACCTAATATTCTTTCTAAGTACCGCTCTTTTCGATGCTATAGATTATGATACGTTTTTGATACATGATATTGATGAAGCTTAAAATCTCTAACCAATTCTTACAAATCTACTCCATACTACCGTAATCATGTGACACAAAAGATTATTAAAATTCACACCTAAATTACATTTTTTTCAACCAAATGGCAAATCAAGGAACTTTATTGACACACCCTGAGTAATAGATTTTCATTCTTATGATATAGGTAATAAGGTTTAGATTTGTTTATTACAAATCCTTACAAGAGTATGTATGTAATATGTGATGGTTCATCAAAATGTGGGGTCGTTGCACGTCTGTTCATTATTTGTTGACTCTATCTCGGTCTTACTACTTTAAACGAGAAACGATTAGTATTCGACAGTGCTACGTTTACTGGATATTTTTAACAGCATCACGCTTTTTTTCGCAAAATTTACTTACTGTCAGGACTGTCACTCCCTTCCCCACTCTTTGCTCAAATTTTGGATTACGTATTACGTGAATTAACTCAACCCCATTTTTGTACTATTGGGGGTATGAAACTAATATATTCCCCCGAGTAAGAATTGAACCCTCAACTATAACGCTTATTTTGTAACATGATGGTATTTCACCCATACATTATTTTTTATGGTCTTTTAAATAAGTATATCCTTTAATAAATATAAGATATGCACATAGGTACAATAAGGACAAAAAAATACAGGATGTCGAGACGTGATTGGTAAATAAAATGATAATAAAAGCAAATACGATTTTATGACAATGGAATATATTTATGTACACACACACATATATATATATATATATATATATATATATATATATATATATATAATAAAATAATATATATATATATATATATATATATATATATATATTTGTGTGTGTGTGTGTGTGTGTGTGTGTGTTATACGTTCAGTTTATATACTAGTTAAAAAGTTAAAAGCACCCAAAACTTATTGTATTTTATAGATAGAAATCAATAAGCTTCTTGAGACCAGCAGGCGCGACAGGTTGTACGATGTCCATTCGAGGAAATGGAATATATTTAATATTTTCTTTTCGTCACTCTGGTGGCGAGGTAAAGCGCGGCCTTGAGCTCCTCCTCTCAATATGTGGGGAACGGATGTGTATTAATAAGACCGCATTGTTTTAACACTAGGTTTCCAGGATATTCCTATTTTCCTATTATATTCCTTTTCCCACTCAAAGTCCCTTCACACCCAAGTCTCAAAAAGCGAATGGGCCGTGAAACGGGGTGTCTCAACACTAGTTTCTTCCTGCCCGCCACATGCAGGAAGAGGCGTGAAGCCGTTAACCGCCCGCTTGGATGTTCTTATTGTGTATTGTAGCCAAATTATATATTCTTTTTTAAATTAAACTAAATTATATGAGTTATTTAATTATAATTATATCTCTCATATATCTGATGTATGAACTACGAGTATATTAAATTTAAATCTAGATTCATAATACCGATAGAATTCATAATTCCAAAGATTACTCTTAATAAGTGTCATTCATTTCTGAACTATTATAATTTTAGAGAAAAGAGTGATGGGTCTCAACTCTTATATGTTGGGTACATAATTTTAACAAAATATAGTTTTAAGTACAGTTTGTACGGCGTTAAGTTTTGCCACTCACCACACAATCCCTACACCGGAATGTGGGGAACGGAAGTGAATGGGACCGAGAAGAATTAACACTAATTTTCCAGAAAAAAAAGAAGAAAAAAAAGAAGTTTAGTCCTCTATGTAAACATGTATGTATGTATGTGTAAGTATTCACACTCAAAGGGACGGTAAATAATGCGAAATATGCGTAACAAAATAAATATATTGTGTCAATGACCGCTGATAAGATTTCAGGTGGCCCTGAGACGAGCAAACACGAAAATAATTATTTAAATAATTTTTTTATACTAGTGGTAAATACTGACTTTGTCTGGCAAACATTAAGTCTTATTGGAAGTACTGAGTTCGAATCTCGATTGATACGAGTACTGTTAAGGAAGAGAAAGTAGCTTAAAATTATATTGTCATTAAATCGTCGTGTTCGATTCCCAATATGGAGAATAAATTATTTTTATTTCATTTTATTTTTATGAAACTGTCGTGGCGCAGGGCTACATGCCTGACTGTAAAAGCGACGTTTGTGGGTCCGATTCCCATTCGACGGAATGAAATATTTAATATTTTCATTTCTTTTCTTTGGTAACCAGGCAAAGCGCGGCGTTGAGTTCCGCCACTGAAGTCGCAATGCCTCAAGAATCCAATGGATAGTGGAAAACGGAGTGCTTTTCTGCCTACCCTGCTCTGTGTGGAATACAGCGTCAAAAAAACAAAACAAAGTGCGCGGTTGAGCTCCGAAACTCAACAAGATTGACAGCTTTAAACGAAAAAGTGCTCAAATTGATTGCTCATAAGACGCACATTTATATCTACTTAAACGAAAAGCACAAAATTAAGCTTTTTACCGCGCTGCTATTAGCTTTGGTTAAAAAGCACCTAGTGTTAAAGTACTCCGTTTCACACATTCCGTCGAATTTTTCAAGGCATTGCATGTTGAGTGGCGGAACTCACCGACGGGCCTTTGCCTATGTGCCAGAGCAAAGAAACGAATAATAACTCATTCCCCGAGTGGCGATCGCATCACAACCGTCGCGTTACAGTCACACCTTTGGGCTCCTACGCCACGACGATTGTTAATGCTTTAAAAAAATATCGTATTTATTTACTTTTAACTGTAATTGTTTTGAACATCTCTAACTAAGCCTAATTAGAGATATATTTTTTAAGCGAAAAATGTACCTACTCATCAGTAAAGCAGATTTTCCTGTTAAAAATTATACGATACGGGCTATGATAAGCTAAATAGTTAAGGGTAATCCCCAAATTAGTAACCACAACGGTAAGATACTCATTGAGTAATTTATAGCATAGTTTCATCCCTGGTTCAGTTATATTCGGAAAAAAAAATCTTAGAGTTTGATTTTACAATTATGTCAACTATAATGATAGAAGGAAATTTTATATTTATTTAGTTTTTTATATAGCTAGCTTCACGCTATATCCCGAGTATAGCAGGGTAAGGAGGCCTAGTGATACCGTTCTCCACGCACTGCCCAATTTTTGAGATATTGCTTGTTTTACAGCTTCTTCTGTTTTTCAGCTCTTCACATGGAATAGAACGATCAAAAAGTATTTGAACTCACGATCGTCGTGTCTTTTTATTAGATCTAAGAAATGATAATATTTTATTCTCCGTGTGGAAAACGAACAAGCAAATATAACGTTTACAAACATTTTATAATCATTAACGAATCAATTATCCAAAGTTTTGTAATTTGTTTCTTCTTACGTAAAAGTTCAATATTCATAAATTCTACCGATAATTTCGCCGAAATCGAGTGGCGAAGCAAAAACATGACCTACCCCCGAATCCGATCAAGGTCGTTACGGCAGGTCAGTGCGTGACGTCACTCGCCCTCCAAAACTGGGGTCAACGACCGCGCCGCCATTACGGAAACACTGTGCGCGTTCGGAATTCGAATTGGGGTGTCGGTGTGTGTGTGCGTCGTTTTGTATATGTACGTGTGTTTTTTGTGTTTAAATGTATGTGTGTACGTGTTTTGGGTTTTTTAACAATACGACCCTTCGATTATATTTTTAGTCTGTTCATTGTTCTGGCTTGGGATCCAGCTAATTAAGCCTGGTAGCTTCTGTATGTAATTATATGGTATTTTTGTGTCCTAAAAGGGCAATTTAGTTTAAATTGTTGGTCTGTTGTATGAAATTGAGGACGTTCTTGCAATAGGGAATCTGTGTACTTAAATACCATCTATAAAACTTAAAGTTGGTCAGTTATGGCGCAGGGGCACAAAGTATGACTGTAAACGCGACTGGTTGTGGGTTCGATATTTACTTACGCGAAGAAATTAAATATTTATTTCAATTTAAACGCAATGCCTCCTGTGGGGAACGGAGAGTCTTAACACTAGGTTTCCTCTGCCAACGCTGCTATGCGCGGGATACAGCGTGAAGCTGATATAGAATATGTTTTACAAAAATGTTTATTCAATTCAGATTAACCTTTTTGATAATAGACAATAAGCGTATAATTAGGTACTAACTAGAAAACAAAATTAGATAAAGTTGAACAAAATATACCTACCTACTAAGAAAAAAAAATATTTGATTCCTAATATCATATAAGTATCAATTTATTCAGTTCTATAGTTACGGTGCTTTAATCCTGCCAGTTAAACAAAAATAATTTTAAATCGTGCAAAATCTGCATTATCAGTTACAGTAATTTAAAATAATTACTAAACGTATTGGGTACTGTACATAATATAGCACAATAAGCAACACAAGAACTATAAATAATACAAAAAAATTAACCGGTTTTCATAAAAGACTCTCCGTCAACCAATCATCTAACGCAGTTCAAATTTCGAGGGGCATTAGACGCACACATATGTATAAATAAGATGGCGGCGGTTATGTTATTATAGAGTACTCGTATACTTTGTTGCGCATTCTTTGTTCGTATCTTAATTTTTGGGGTTCCATATTTCAAAATAAAATAAAACCGCCAACTGAGGGTCCTTACCCTTTTCGGGTTTGTAGGTCAAAGGTAAGTACTAGTACTAAGGGACTTTCATTTGAAATGTTCAATAATAGCAAAAATCGTATATCTTATTAAATGAAACTAATTTAACCGGATTAATCGCGTATATTTAACATTTTTACATTTTGGAAACCCGACGTTTCGAACACTTTACAGAAGTCCGTCCGTTTCATTTAATATGTGTAATAATCGTGAAAATCCAAGAACTTATTATCGTATATCTTATTAAACCTTAACCTATTTTACATTTTAAAATTTGAAGCCACATTTATCGCATACATTAGTACCGGTCACAGCGTCATAACGAAAACTATATAACGCTTCAAACATTAACCAATGGAATTTTATTACAAAAGATATAAGAAAAAACTTGTACGTGTCCGGCGACTGCCAAAAATACCTCTAATTTTTTCTAATCATGTTCTAGCCAATGAGAGACCTCCAAATATTGGGCTGCGCGTGAGTGGCCGAATTTGAAATAGACGCACACATCCAAATATAAACGTGTTATTTAGAACGAAATGAAGAAAAAAACCTCAAGGTTATGTTGAAAGCAGTTTTTGTAGGTATATTTATGATGATAATGATAATTTTAATAATAGTACCAACGCTATCACAAGCTGGTTTGGAGGTCGTTTACTATTGTGAAGAATATTTACATAATATTTTTTTTCTCAGCTTCACGCTTTATCCCGCATGTAGCAAGATAGGGAGCCTAAGTGAAGACCTCCGCTCTCCAATTTCCTCGGAATTCTAGAGGCATTGAATGTTGAGTGGCGGTACTCATTACACATATAATAATACTAAGGCCAGTCGTGGCGATGGGTCACAAAGTGCGACTGTAAAACCGACTGGTTGTGAGTTCAATCCCCACTCGAGGAGATGATATATATTTAAATTTAAATTTCCATTTCTTCGCTTTGGGGTGAGGTACAGCGCGGCGTTGAGTTCTGCCACTCAACAAGGAATGCCTCCAGAATTCGGCAGAAAGTGGGGAACGGAGTGTCTCAACATTAGGTTCCCTTTGCCTACCCTGCAGTGTGTGTGCTGGTAACAGCGTGAAGCAAATAATATAAATGTCTCTTCGTTATGTTTAGACTTAAAAGGACATAGTGAGAGTTAACGCGATGGTTGTGAGTTTGACCCTAGCTTACGGTAATTTTTTCACTACCCTGCTCTGGTCTACAAAGCGCGGCGTTGGGTTTCGCAACACTATTAACGCAAATCGCAATATCTCTAAAATAAGGCGTTTTGTCTTGTGTTACCAGAGCAAAGAAATAAAATATTTAGTTCATCCCTCCGAGAGAAAATCGAACGGGTTTGATTCAATCAATAAATCGATCATTCATCACATTTATAGCCGCACATTGAAACACTGCGCCAAGATGGCTTCAGTTATGTAATTTATATACCAATAAGCAATAAACAAAAAAAAAAAACAATTTAAACGTATTCAACCATGACCATGATTTAATTTTCCTAATTTTTTCTAAACAACCAATCAGGTGTCTCCAAATATCGTGAATGCGTGTGAGTGGCCAAAATGTATTAGACACACACATTTAAACAAATATATGTACACACGTATATACGTAAAAACGCACACATATATACGTGTTTGCCTTTGTGTGAGTGTTATTAGCATTTAGTGAATAGAATCGTGTTCAGAATTATAATATTTGGTTAGAATTCGGTAGTTAGAGAAAGACGAATGTATTTTGTTATTCACTCATATTCACATTAGGTGTGAAATATGGGTAGTGTAATTATTAAATGGTCGACATATCGTAATTTTTATTTTTTAATATTGTTATTTTTTGTTTTACTCGTATAAATTTTAAATTTCGGAGGGGATGTCATGTTTTGTAGTTGAATTAAATCGTATATTGTAAATATATTTTTGACATGATAACGTTTTATAAATGGACTAGTGGGCGCGCGCGGCTTCGCCCGCTTACTTGCACCCTTAATGGTGAATTAAAAAAAAAACCACGAAACAAGTGTTCAATAAAATATTTTTAATAGTCTGAATTTAATTTTTTATAAAAAGCGGTGGCGATTTAAAGATTTTTCCATACAAACTTTCAACCCCTTGTTTGAACGCTTAGGGGGTAAATTCTAAAAAACCATGAAACATGTGTTCAATGAAATATTTTTAAGAGTCTGAATTATTCATTAATTGTAATTAAATAAACATAAATTTCAGTTTTTCGGATTTATTTCTTTGTACTACAAACAAACGCGCCACGTTTTATTTCTCGCCCAATTTCATAATTGTAGTAAATAAATAAATAAATCAGCTTCACGCTGTATCCCGCACACTGCAGGGTAGGCAGAGGGAACGTAGTGAAAGACACTCCCGTTCCCCACTTTCTGCCGAATTTCGGAGGCATTGCGTGTTAAGTGGCAGAACTCAACGCCGCGCTTTGCCTCGACACCAGAGCGGGGTATAACCCGGTTAATAGTATATACATATAAGTTTTACTTACCTTAAGTTTGAATATACTCGTTTCATATGAAATATAAAGAAAATTACTCACTTCTTGTCAAATTTCACAATTCCACATGGCCTACCTGAAGTACTGTATAGAAATTCCATACGAAACGCAGTAAAAACGATTCATAAATGCTTGCATTTGATAGTTAGAAAGTATTTTTTTGTCGAATATTTAATATTAATTCCAGATTGATACCTCAACATGATATTGAGGCAAGTGGTCCTGACAGATGGACCACATTGCGACCCTCGGGGTCCATTTTTTCCTTTTGGAATACGGAATCCTAAAAATATACCTTTCATAGGATAAACCCGTCCTGGACAAACTCAGAGCATAAACTGTCACGCTAATGGACTACCTATTAGAAAGATTTGAATTTCCAATGAATGTTTATCTTCTGTGTAATGCAATCTTTACTTTTTTTATAAATTTTATAATTGTAAAAACTTTCGAAAGAAAACGCATAACGAAGCGGACGAGATGTTAGATACGAACTCCATACTTTACAACAATTGTTCGAATCGTAAACTCTTACTTTTTAGTGGGCAGGCTTAAAGATAAGAGAATAACCTACAACTTTTTAATTTTGCAATTTAAAAAAATATTTATTTAATATATGGAAAGAGTAGTGATTTATTAATGAGCCTTTATTAAAGTGAAGCTGTAACTAACTAAATACATAATAAACTCTAAGAATATGAATAACAAGCACTTCTAATTGTTCTATCATTATGAATCTAGGCAAATTGAGCTCGTCTGATGATGGAACTGGAAGATGGCTGATGGAACCTTGGAATGCCTACCAGTAAACATATCGAACACTCATCGTGCTTTAAAAAAGCTTGCTTTTAGTATTTTAAACTATTAATTATATTTTTTCTGTTAAACTCGATATATTATTAAACAAAAATACAGTCAAATTTTAGGAATTGGCATTATGAGTAAATTACAGTTAACAAAAAAATATATATCTTAATTTTATTCAGTGCAGTATACAATGTCACGTTGTTTTTGTCTATTTGGTTAGTGTCACACACAAGACTCGTATATTATAGGTTCAAATTATATTTTGCGCAATGCGGGGAACGGAGCCTTATTACTTACTAGGTTCCCTCTGCCTACCCGAGAATGTGGGAACAACATACTAATAATAATAGTTTAAAAATCATTATATAATATTAATACGAAACTACCTACTCATTTCTAATATACAGAAACATGTGTATGTAGAGTCCGTCTGGCAATTTTTAAAACTAATTATTGCTTTCCGTCAGTGTCACGTAACGACGCGTCGCATTTGTTGACTGTGCAGCGTAGTGTAGTTTAAACTTGGTCACTTTTAAAATTCAGTCGTGGCTCAGAAGGCACAAAGTGTAAACGCGACTGGTATGGGTTTAATCCCCACTCGAGGAAATGAAATATTTATTTTAATTTATATTTTCTTTTTTAGCTCTGGTAATGTGGCAAAAGCGCGTTGAGTTCCGCTACTTAACCCGCAATGCCTACAGAATTCGGCGGAAAGTGGGGTATAGATTGTCTTACTAGGTTCCTTTTTTTTATGGAAAAGACACGGCAAACGAGCGTGCGGGTCACCTGATGGTAAGTGATTACCGCCGCCCACGACCCCGTGCAACCCCAGAGGAGCTACAGGTGCGTTGCCGGCCTTTAAGATGGCCCTCTGCCTACCCTGCTGTTTTCAGAATACAGCGTGAGGCATTTTTTCTTACTTCATATATTTCTTTATGCATTGTCATTTTTTTTTGCCTTTATACCATTTTCATAGTATAGAGCCGCGTAGGCAGAAAAAAATTCGCGTTTAAATTAATTAGTTTACCAACTAAAGAAGGGAAATGATAATAATTTATTCCCCCAATGGGAACCAAAAGCATAGCTATCACATTTATAGTAAGATGTTGTCCTACTGAGCTACAATGGGTTCAATAATGTGATAACTTAATAACTTATTGGAATGTGTTGATTCGAATTATTCTAGAACTTTTCGAAAATTTTCGTATTATATAAAAATCAATATCTATTTCAGTATATTTTCAGAACTACCACCCGATAGAAGAAATGTTTTACCTATTAATCAGTTCGTTCGCCTAATTTGGTGTTTTTAGGGAAACTAAGCAGTAGCTTGTTGTGGGACACGTCTAGCTGTAAACGCGACAATTGTGGGATTGATACCTACCTAAGACGATTTCATTTCATTTCCTTGCTCAAGTACTAAGGCAAAGTGTGAAATCAATTTTCAATGTCTCGAACACTGGGCAGTAAGTAGTTGACAGAGTGTCCTAACACTAGATATTCTGTACCTCCCGATTTGGTACCTAAAATTGTGCTATAAACATAAAAAAATACGTATAGTTATTTAAGATATATACCTATAACGTTATACATCATGTTATATAAATATTTTGCTATTATTATATAAGTAGTAATATTAACTACTGTGTTACATTTCGCCGACATAATGAGAAAACGCAGTTATTACATATTTTTGTATAATTTCGTTTGTTCTCACGCTATTGTTATCTTGTACAACGCTTTTGCCAATGTTTGGTACAAATTATAAGTACAGGGCGATAAATATATAAAAAAATATATATGTACTTAATTTCTTCTAATCATACACTACGTTTGGATAAATTCTAACTTTTGCACTACGGTAGACATAACTTTGTCTGTTGACTGGCGGAACTTAACACCGCGCTCTGCCATGTTACTATAAACGGAATCGTTTTCAACCAGATAATGTGCCGTTAGTTGTGACACTACAACTGCTCCAAAATATCTTATAATGACAATAAAACTATTAGATATTATAACTATAGTGAGTGATTAATTAGTATAAAGGTATGATGAATACGATAAGATGTGGAAAGGAGAAGTGCTACCGGTAACAGAGTTAGTAGTACCTGAAACGCATTGATGAGATAGAGAAACGTCAGCATAACTGGACGTTTAGCTTTAGCCTTACAATGAAAATGAAGTGGGACTCTGGAGATGCGATCTCTTCGTAGGATATTAAGTCAGTTTAGCTGACCGAATTTGCTATTCAGGGTTACATAGAATAGTAGACGTAGTATTTGTCCCTCTGTACTCTCTGCCCATCCCGCTAGAATAAAGCTTAAATTTAAAAAAATATTATAAGATCAAAAAAACACTACAACATAATCAAATTCTCTCAAAATTTACCGCTTAATATTCAAAAACGGGCTGTGGGGTGTGCCTAAAACATGGGCCCTCCTTCTAACGCAATCGAGCACAAACACTAACAGCTCAACACTTGGACCAAATAGATGCTTTTAAGCTTATTAAGTAATTTCGTGCGATTCCACAGAATGCCTCGTGTTTCGGTATTAATTGATATACTAAATAGGGATACTTTTTTGTTTTTTTTTAAAGTGGATATTTTAGTTTTTGTTATTCCATAATATTGGTATGTGTTTAATATTTGTAAGCATGTAATTCGCACAACGAAATTTGAGCATTTCAAACAGCAGCATTGTCTGACAGTAAATCAACGGTTGTGGGTTCGATTCTCACTTGGAGGATTCTCACTTGGATATATTTTCATTTTCCCGCTCTTGTAACAAAGCAAAGCGCGGCATGTAGTTGCAACACTCGATACGCGCGTTAGTATGAGGCTAAAAAAAGGAGCAGTTCATTATATTGTGTTTAAAATTTCCAATCATCTTTTCATCTCCAGTATTTTTTTTTGACATCATTTTAACGTAACTTGACATTACCACTAGTGGTTCCCTATATCCGATTTGGTCTTACCAAAATCAGGTACATTAAGTACTGCAAATCAATTGCAGCGTGTGCTTAATTCTTTTATGTTATGGTATGGCACACCATATTATTGAAAACACTAAAAATAATTCAAATTCACTTTAAGATCTACTTGCTACTAGTTAAAGATTAAGTATTTTTATAAAACAGAACTGCCAATTTTATAAAGTGCAGGCTGTAAGCCCCCGCGGGCCACACATTGAGCAGCCCTGCCCTAATAACCAAACGAGATATCATCCTACCTAGAAATCTAGACTTAAGTAAGACAGACACCTAATTTAGGTCGATCAAAACGGATTTAGTGTAATTTGGTAGGAATGCGTTGAACGCCTACGTAAGTCTAGGTTACCTATAAACCTATTTTTTAAATAAAAAACGCATGAAATTCTTTACGTTTCTTTTTCCTTTCTTTAATATTTTTTTTCTTATAATTAAACATCTTAAGTACTCTAATGGATTCTATAATAAAAGTGATAGAAGAAAAAAAAAATGTTTTTATCCATTTCTAAACATTAAAAAAACTGCTTCAATTTTTTTACCTCACTAGCAGTCTCGTACATTTTGACTACTTGTTACTTAGTTTGTATTCATTTACAATCAATGTATCTTACATAATCTCGCACTAGACTAGGCGTTGACTTTCGCCACTCAAACCGCAGTCTCGAAATATGGGAAACATAGTGTCTTAACTTAACAGGTTTCCTCTGCCTTACTACCTTATTAAATGCGGGATACAGCGTGAAGTTATAAAACGATACTGAACTAAAAAACATTTGTTACTTAAATTTTATTTGCACTAGAAAAACCATACTGCTTACCCTAAATATACACTCCCTGAGAATCACTAAATCTCATAAACAAAACAACAAAAAGACAATAAAAGAAGCGTACAAAATACTAAAACGGACAACATTCATAATATTTATGTATGGGTAGTAGGTATATAATATTAGAATACTCTACAGAATCGTATCAAAAATAACAGCCCTTTATTAGCGTTCGACGGAAATACACGAAGTTGTCGGACGACGCGCGAGTTCCGACGCGCCGATAATGTCCAGCTAAATAGTAGCAAAACTATAGTTTTCAAACGATATACACACTGGGATTCGTAATATCTGGATAAGTCCTATTTTTTTTTCTTTTTAATGTATAAAGCTTCACATTTTATCTGTTAAGACACTCCATTCCAAATTTTTCGCATAATTTTAGAGATCGGCGGAACTCAATGCCACTCCCTATCTTATTAGAATTATAAATAAAAAGTAAGAATCAAACCCTATATTATATTTTGAGGCCAGTCGTGGCACAGCGGCACAAAGTGTGACTGTAAAACCGACTGGTTGTGGGTTCCTTCCATTCCATTTCTTCGCTCTGGTGTCAAAACAAAGCGCGGTGTTAAGTGCTGCAACTCAACACGCAATGCCTCCAGAATCCAGCAGAAAGTGGGGAACGGAGTGTCTTAACACTAGGTTCCCTCTGCCTACCCTGCTGTGTACGGGATACAGCGTGAAGCTGACTAAATATATCCTACTTAGGAAACAGCCAAAAAACATCGAACACGATGCATTAGTTTTTAAGACATTGGTATTTGTACGTATTTCTTGAAAGTATACGAGCATACATGCTAAGTATCCATATAATATAGTCAGTTAGTCAGTTTAGTATTTTTCAATTATTTTCAGATCAACTTTTTGTATTATGAAAATACATATATATTTACTTTATATTTAAAATCAACTTCTTACTATTTTAAAAATTTAAAACCGTAAAATAACCTTGCAAAATTTTTTTAGTAAAAGGAAAAAAACATCAAGTTTCGGTAACAAAAGTAAATGAAAAATAAATATTTACTTTGATATTTAAGAAATACAAAAGTTCATATTGTAAACTTACGTCACAACACAATAAACGATTCGATTGTAAATGTTAATGGGTTTGGCAGTTCTGGTACATACATATTATAAGGAAGTTACATTTAAAAATATTTTTTTTGAAGTTGTAAATTTTTAATTTGGTTTCCTGTCCTTCGTTTTGGATTAATTTTGTTTCGCGAAATTTGTAAAATTGCACTGTAAGAACGGCGGTTCTACATTACGTTTTTTGTTTTACACAATATCGTGTTAAGAAACTCCGCTCCGCGCATAAATACACTTGGTTGAAATTCTAGAGGCATTGCGTGGTAAGTGGCGGAACACCATCCCAAGCTTTGCCTTGTTACCAGAGCGACGAAATGAAAATATTAAATATTTCATTTCCCCGTGTAGGAATCGAACCCACAACCTTACCGTCGCGATCACAATGACCTGAATGAGTTGGCCTGTAAAAAAATGAGGAACGATAGATGAAGTCCATCCTACTACTATTTTTTTTTTTTTTTATGGAAGAGACACGGCAAACGAGCGTGCGGGTCACCTGATGGTAAGTGATTACCGGCGCCCACGGCCCCGTGCAACCCCAGAGGAGCTACAGGTGCGTTGCCGGCCTATTAAGATGGGTTGGGCGCCGGGGCCCGGCATTACCTGATGCGAAACGCAGTGGCATAAAGCCACTACTTCACGCCGGTTTTAAATGCCGGGGGTGGTAATGATCCGGTCGAGTCTGCCCATGCGTGTCGCCATTACTGGCGACGTGACTCTACCACACGTACTTTAGTCGCCTCTTACGACACCACCAGTACCAGGATGATCCTATTCTAGGCCGGGATCACACGGCAAAAAATATTATAAATGAGAAAATTAATGGTTGTTTCGCTTTCACACAAATATTACAGAACGGATTGAACTTTATAGCAATATTGTTTATACATTAGAATGACACATAAGCAATATACAATTTATATATGTAAAGATTTTGTGTAATTTGGCTAGAATAAGACAATCACAAAAACTTTACCTGAAAGATATCGCTATTCCCTCTCTCTTAGCGATTAAGCCGTCTATTATACTGTCACTAATATTAATAAATCACTAATATTAATAATCCACGCTGTTAAGGGAATCTAATATTAAGACACTTCATTCTCCAATTTCCGCCAAGTTCTGGAGGCATTGCGTGTAGAGAGGCGGAACTCTACGCCACGCTTTGCCTCTACACCAGAGCGAATATAAATAAATATTTCATTTCCTCCAGTGGGGATCGAACCCACAACTATTAGATTTTACAGTCACATTTTGTGCCCCTGCGCCACGACTGGCCTCTATAACTAATATTACTACTATGTAAAAATTAAATATTAATATTTAAACTGAAACTACTTTAAAATAATTATTGACTATTTTACTTTGCTTTTTTTTATAAAAACGTATCTAGGGGACCAACATCATTGATCCCGGAGCTTCCTATAAATTAATACAAGCTTCACGCGCGTCCCATTTCTCATTTACTTTTTAATATTACATATTATATTCATCCTTGCCTATAATAGGAAATAGTATTACTGAAATCCTTTAATATTTATTGCACCTGGTATGGTAGGCAAAGTAAAAAATTAACATACTTTCGTTTTCCACTTTCTCGAGGCATTGCGTGTTGTATAGTGGAACTTAACGCCGCAACTCGTTGCTCGAGAGCGATTTAATGAAAAAATTAAATAATCATTCCGCCGAGTAAGAATCGAACCCACAACCGTCGCGTTTCCACAAGCTTTACGCTCTTTACCGCATAGTAGACAAGGTAGAAGGAACCTAATGTTAGAACACTCCTTCAGCACTTTATTACCAATTTTTGAGCTTACGAGCCAATCGGCGAAACTTAACGCTTTAACATGAACGGGAAAATTTAAATAATTTAAATATAATCATAAATAATATATAAACGAATATATTTAAATCACAAACAAGAACGGCTTTAAAAACGGTAAACAAAAAACTCGAAAGTAGGTTTTCTTTACCCTTCTGTAGGGGATGTGTAAATCTAAGAAAAATGCGAAACCAAATTATCGGTTGTGCCTATTAGGCACCCTCTATCATCCCACTTTGATAATAAAAGGTTACAACTTAACATGTGAAACAGGTTGAAGGTTTACTACAAAAGTGCACGTTATTTAAATATCTTTTTTTTTAGTTTCACGCTGTATCCCGCATATAGCAGAGTGGGCAGAGGGAACCAAGTACTAAGTTCCGTTAGTTAGTCAGTGTCCCATTTACCATATCTTTAAATAACATGTAAAGGTTAAATATCTTGTAAAGGTTAAAAGTATGAAATATCCACGCAAAATAAAATATTTTTATAAATTTAATTAAAATATCTAATATTAATGACATAACTGATAAAAAAACTTTATTAGTAAGTTTTTTAATTTCCAATCAAAATCAAATCAGCTTCACGCTGTATTCCGCACACAGCAGGATAGGCCTAGTGTTGGGACACTCCGTTCCTCAATTTCTGCCGAATTCTGGAGGTATTGCGTGTTGAGTGGCAGAATTCAACGCCGCGCTTTTGCCTCGACACCAGAGCGAAGAAATGTACAACCAGACTGTACAACCAGTCGGTTGTACAGTCACACTTTGTGCCCCTGCGCCACAACTGGCCTTAACTGACTTAATTTCTTTGTTAAAAAAAGATTATTTGTCTATATAATGCTAATTGAAAAAAAAATACTACTACTACTTTATTGTTTCAAATATTGATTCAAATAGTTGTGGAAATTTATATTATAAAAAATGCTTCACGCTTTTGTTTCGAACTTGAGATTAATGCTGTTAGCCCTACCGGCCTTGACAGTGACGCCGGTTGGGTAGGGCAGAGGGTGCTTTATCCCTAAGAAAGTTCAAGCGGTGCTTGTCTTCTTTGGAGGATGTCGACGGCAGCAAGGGCGCCCCCTACAAAACTCGAACCTAGGCTTGCAGCCGTCGATCGGCATTCATTTGCTTAATCCTTATCTATTCCTACATATAAAACTCTTTTGTAACTGATGGACAACGCACAGCCTAAAGAAACTACGTGGCGTAGAACTTTCGTGACGCGCCCGCGCTTGCCGTCGGTCGATTACGGAAGCGAGATGTCTAATACAGTGAAATGTACGAAATGTAATATAGTCATAAATGAAGTACTTGCGTTTGTGTGTAATAAAATAGATGTTATGGATGAGGAGAGCATTTGTCTAATATGTGCAAGTGCGTTTACACCTAGTGAAATTACAATCGCGAAAAATCTGTTATATGATTCTGTTCCGAAGTCTAAAAAGAAAATCCGCAAAAAAGACGGTAAAACGCAAAGAGAGATTGAAGATATTATATGTTTATTGAAGGATACAGACCCTGAGTGCATTCCGGTTTTCGTGGCCAGGGATTTGCAAAAATTACCGCCAGTTACCTTTGATCATGTGGACGTTACTAGTCTACTTAAAGATATTATTAAAATGAAGTCTGACATTGCACAGTTTAAGGAGTGCTATGCATCGAGTGAAGAAATTAAATTATTAAAAATGGAAATAGATAAGATAAAAAATACATCAATTGCGAATAATCAAACTATGACTGTAAAGCATGCATCGCCCAAAATTTGCCCGCAGCCGCCTAAAAATTATATCTCTGAGGGTATATCTTGTGCAAGCGAATCAAAATCTACCCCCGCAGTCGAAGCTCAGAGCAACGGTCATAGGCCGTTACCGATGAGTCATCAGCCTAACGAGTTGAAAGCGACCGGACACACGGCACTCGCGGCTAATCATAATACAATAGCCGATATCGTTCGTTCTGGCAAGTGGAAGGAATATGATACCAGCGATGAATGGAAATTAGTTCAAAAAAAGAAGCTACGGAACCGATTTATCGGGAAAACAGGGAAAGCTAAGACGGAATTAAATGAAAAATTTAAAGCGGCTGAGATTAATGTACCAATTTATATTTACAATGTCTCAAAGGAGGTGGCAGTGTGTCACGTTAAAGAATACATTGAAAAGAAATCGAACGTTTGTGTCACTGTGGAAAAAATTAATATGAGAATGGAAAAAGATTATGATTCCTACAAAATATTTGTACCTAAACACAAGCTCGACATGTTTATGAATGATGATTTTTGGCCAAATGGAGTATCTTATCGACATTTTGTCAACTTCGTGCATAAAAAACGTGCAATAAATAAAATACATAATGATGAGTTGCAAAGCTAATAAGTTACAAAGCAATTTCAAGCACAAATTAATTAGTTTTAATTGCAAATGTTTTAAGAGGTCTATTGAAGGCATAAGATCACTTTGCCAGTCATGTGATATTATAGCCTTGCAAGAAACATGGCTCTTGCCCCATGATTTGTCTTTACTTGACACGGTGGACGCGAATTTCGAGTATACTGCGACGTCGGCGGTGGATGTTTCGGCTGGGCTGCTATGCGGCCGTCCCCACGGAGGTGTGGCTATATTGTGGCGTAAAAGTGCGTTTGATACGGTGTCGGTAATAGATTGTGATAACGTACGGATTGCAGCCATCAAATTAACTGTAAGTACTCGAACTATAGTGGGTTTTTACTGTCTATATGCCGACTTGTTGTCAGGAGAATTTACCGGTTTTTACGGAGTGTTAAGTGCAATAAGATCTATAATGGAAATACAGGAGAACTTGGGTGTTGAATCTTTTATATGTATAGGAATCGAACCCACAACCTTTCCGTCGCGATCACAATGATGGTTGGCCTGTAGAAAAATGAGGAACGATAGACGAAGTCCATCCTACTACTATATTATAAATGAGAAAATTTATGGTTGTTTCGCTTTCACACAAATATTACAGAACGGATTTAGATGAAACTTTACAGCAATATTGTTTATACAACAGAATAACACATAAGCAATATACAATTTATATATATTTATATATGTGTAATTTGACTAGAATAAGACAATCACTTAAGAGTCAAATATGTATATTTATTTATATAAATAATATATGTTAAGAAACAATTATGTACGTATTTATCGATATATGAATGTATAGCTAGATATTTAATTTATATTATCCATTCTTTTTTAATTTATTTTCTTCTCTGCCAAAAGTTTGCCTGAAAGATATCGCTATTCTCTTTCTCTCTTAGCGATAAAGCCGTCTATTTTACTATCACTAATATTAATAAATCACTAATATTAATAATCCACGCTCTATCGCACCTAGCAGGGTACCGCACATAGCAGGGTAGACAGAGGGAACCTAATGTTAAGACTTTTCATTCTCCACTTTCCGCCGACTTCTGGAGGCATTGCGCTTTGAGAGCTTGTGTTGACGTGTTGACCTCTACACCAGAGAGAATATAAATAAATATTTCATTTTAAAATAACTACTGACTATTTTACTTTACTTTTTTATTTTATACAAACGTATCTAGGGGACCAACATCATTGATCCCGGAGCTACGTTTAAATTAATACAAGCTTCACGCGCGTCCCATTTCTCATTTACTTTTTAATATTACATATTATATTCATCTTTCACCTATAATAGGAAATAGTATTATTGAAATCCTTTAATATTTATTGCACCTGGCATGGTAAACGCAAAGTAAACGCGGGAACCCAGTGTTAAGACACTGCGTAACACACTTTCGTTGTCCATTTTCTTGAGGAATTGCGTGATTTCTAGTGGATTAAATGAAAATATTATTTAATTATTCCGCCGAGTAAGAATCGAACCCACCTCTTTACTGTCCCACGCTTGTACGCGTCGATGGCCTCAGATTTTTAAATTTTAATATTTCACTGAAATTAGAAAACAAAATGTCGTAGTTCTAGAATCATTGCCTATCTTGTGCAATGAGAAAAATGCGTTAGGAAAAAAATCCATCGTGGCACACCGGAACAGTGTCGAAGTGAAAGATCGAATAATGTGGGTTTGTTTTTTAGTTAGATTCTCAGTCAGAAAAGCTTCACGCTTTTTACCGCATAGTAGACTAGGTAGAAGGAACCTAATGTTAAAACACTCCTTCAGCACTTTATTAGCAATTTTTGAGACTACGAGCCAATCGGCAAAACTTAAGGCTTTAACATGAGCAGGAAAATTTAAATAATTTAAATATAAATAATCATAAATAATATATAAACGAATATATTTAAATCACAAACAAAAACGGCTTTAAAAACGGTAAACAAAAAACTCGAAAGTAGGCCGACTCCTGAGCTGCCTCCTTGGTCGCTGGTCGTCTAAGCTGGGCCTCTCGCGGGCAACCGCGAGTCTCACCCGGCTGGACTGACCGCCCAGGAGGCACCACAGCTCATCCCACCACCGATTTTTCCTCCCCCCCCCCCCATGAAACCCTGAATTCAGCGTTTCCCTTTTCCCCCTCGGCTCCAAGGCCAACCCCGAAGACGCGGTCATTTTAATGGCCGCCGAGAGAGACCACGGTCAGAGGGCATCCGCCCTGGCACCGTTTCCCGACCTCGCAACAGAGGCATCGGAAGGAAGAAACCCGTCGTCGAAAGTAGGTTTTCTTTACCCTTCTGTAGGGGATGTGTAAATCTAAGAAAAATGCGAAACCAAGTTATCGGTTGTGCCTATTAGGCACCCTCTATCATCCCACTTTGATAATAAAAGGTTACAACTTAACATGTGAAACAGGTTGAAGGTTTACTACAAAAGTGCACGTTATTTAAATATCTTTTTTTTTTAGTTTCACGCTGTATCCCGCATATAGCAGAGTGGGCAGAGGGAACCAAGTACTAAGTTCCCTTAGTTAGTCAGTGTCCCATTTACCATATCTTTAAATAACATGTAAAGGTTAAATATCTTGTAAAGGTTAAAAGTATGAAATATCCACGCAAAATTAAATATTTTTATAAATTTAATTAAAATATCTAATATTAATGACATAACTGATAAAAAAACTTTAGTAGTAAGTTTTTTAATTTCCAATCAAAATCAAATCAGCTTCACGCTGTATTCCGCACACAGCAGGATAGGCAAACAGAACATAGTGTTGAGGCACTCCGTTCCCCACTTTCTGCCGAATTCTGGAGGTATTGCGTGCAGAATTCAACGCCGCGTTTTGCCTCGACACCAGAAATGTACAACCAGATTGTACAATCAGTCGGTTGTAATTTCTTTGTTAAAAAAAGGTTTTTTATCTATATAATGCTAATTGAAAAAAAATAAGAGCTCAGCTCTACTTTATTGTTTCAAATATTGATTCAAATAGTTGTGGAAATTTATATTATCAAAAATGCTTCACTTCAAAGTTCAAGCGGTGCTTGTCTTCTTTGGAGGATGTCGCAGCAAGGGCGTCCCCTACGAAACCCGAACCTAGGCTTGCAGCCGTCGATCGGCATTCATTTGCTTAAACCTTATCTATTCCTAGATATAAAACTCTTTTGTAACTGATGGACAACGCACAGCCTAAAGAAACTACGTGGCGTAGAACGCTGGAATTTAGCAGGCGTGTAGATTGTGGGTTCGATTTCCGCTTGGGAAAATAAGCTTGACTAGTCTGCTATGTGGAAACAGCGTGAGTTGCCTTGTAAATTCCTGTGATTTCTGAATTTCCGATATTGAAATTTCACAAAACCGCATAAAATAACATTTCCGCTATTCTCAAAGACATTTTATCTCAAAATAAATTGAATTTTCGTAGTGGTCTAGAGGAATGGGTGGTAAAATTTTTAGAGCATTCGTCCAGACCACTTCTTTAGTATTGGGTACTATAATAACACGAACAACAGTCTTTTGTATAGAAAGTATAGTATATGAATTAGCACACTACATTAAATATCATGTTCAAATATTAAAATTTGGGCGCCCTTCCGCTACTCAACTCTCAATGCAACCAGAATTTAGCGGAAAGTGAGGACGTTCTTAATAAGAACGAAGTGACTTGACACTAGGTTCCCAGGTTCTGTCTGGTTTGTTGTTTAAGTAAAATTACTTCAATTCGCAACAAAATTTGACAATTGGTTAAAAAATTATTTGTGCAGTATATTATATTCAAAATTAAATTGGGTTCAGCTTTTTACAAAATCAATCTTTAAGGTCTCCATTCTGAGAAATGAATTACTTTAATTTTCCCATTCTGACAAAACAAAGCGCGGTGTTAAGTTCCGCCACACTACAAGCGACTCTCTGTGACTACCCTTCTGTATGGAAGAAAGCGTTTCACTTCCTCATTTCTTACTACACTACCTAAAAAAAACATTTCTAATTCGATCGAGAACAAACAGTAAGCTCATTAATGCTTCACTCGGTAACGAGCACTCCGTATTTATGGTACTATAAACATGGACAGACCGTCCAGTCGCACCTAAGATCCCCATAACGTAGCCATAACTCAGGTTACACCATGGCTCTAATGCCATGGATTTTAGATGTACAGAACACATAAGTAAGACATAAGTAACGCTTATTATATGACCACACATTGCGTATGTGTGTTATATTGATTTGGAAGGCAAAGTTGAAGACCAACATGTTTTAGAAGACAGCTAGATATTTTAGTTTCTATGTCGAATTTGCCGTTCAACGCAAAATGAAGCAGAAATAAGGCAAAAAATGGAATTGTCTTAACACTATGTTCCTTCCCTCCACTCTGTTATACGGATATATCTAAACTTAGCTTTACGCTTTATCCCTAGCGGGGTAGTCAGAGAGAACGGAGCGCCAAATGCTACGGTAATATATTGATATATCTATACGATACATGTTAATTTGACTACTTAATGAAACATTAGGTTATATAATAGTATCCAAAAAAATAAATGAAAACCTTAATCTACTTCCCACTTCTTTTATAAAATCTTCTAGACATGAAGGTTTCATTAATTTCTTTCTTTTTGATTTTGGTTATCATATTGATTTCGGGTGTAAAGAAGGAACGCAATTTGCTATATTTCTACTCACATAAATAATTTTATTTTTTGGCATTCCGCTGTATCATGCCCAATCCTGTACATGGTGGGCAGAGAGAAGCTATTGTTAATACACTCCGTTCCCACTTTCCGACTAATTTTCGAGATATTGCGTGTTAATAAGGAACATTACCAAAGCAATAAAATGAAAATAAGCACTCTCCGATTGGTGATCAAACCCACAACCGTCGCGCTTCCTCTGCAACGCTATACCACCTCATATTAAATAAATAGGCTCAGGAGCAAGCCCACGCCCTTTCAGATCCATCTAAGGCATAGCTTGCATTCGTTTGAAGTGATAAAAAACGTATGCACACCGGCGCACGCTATGATCACATCACCGTGCGGGGTAATTGCCCAATCAGCCTTCCGTGCTGGTGAACACCACGCGTGGATGTGGCTGTACGTAGACACGGGTGTGTGGATTTGTATGTGTTTATATGTTGTTGTACGAGTGTGTTTCTAGGTCTAGATCTAGATTTTCTTAGTGTAAGAAAATCTGGACTCGAAAAGAAAGGTTCAGTAAGAAAAAAAAAAAGTTAGTTAATGATATGATAATAATTTAAAATTCATCAGCTAAAGAAGTAAAATAAGCGTTATTGATATTTGTTTCAGCTTCACGCTTAATTCCTCAGGGTAGGTGCGTAGGACTAGGTATGTATTAAAGCAGTACACTCTCCATTCGTGTGGAGTGCTGAAAGTCATCATAATACATTCTCTTCTCGAAATGAGGTTAGTAGAACCTAAATCCATTAGGTATATAGACACCGTCTCAATGCTCAACGTTTTGCTCGGAGAAAAAAACCAAAGGTTAATTTTATCTTAGATTTTCAATCTTGAGAGCGTCATGGCGCATCAGCACTATCGGTTCGTGGAACGGATGGCCCTTATTTCTCTCTTTTAATTTCGAAATATTAATATATAATACAGGAAAAGCTTCTTGTCGGCAATGCAAGGCCAGTCGTGGTGCAGGGGCACTAATGTGCGACAGCGTGAAGCTGAAAACACTAAGTCGAACCCTGTGAAAATTAAATCGTATTTCAATTCCAATTACCATTACCTAGTATTGTTTCCTTTAATTTCATTGTCTTAAATACGACTTAAGTATTTAGAGTTGTAACTAATCCACCTCAGTAGCTAACATTAAACTTTATTGTTAATTTGCCGTTTTATAGCGTATTTTAGGATTTTGTATTACCTATATACGTATTTATACTATAAATTTATTTACATATGTAAAAACATGCATTGCGGCGTTGAGTTCTGCTAAAGTCACTCAAGGCACAGTGTTTCAAAAGTTCAAAGAAAAATGGGCAACAGAGTATTTTAACACTAGGTTCCCTCTGTAAAAACGTGAAGCGATTTATATTTATATAAAAAAAACAAACTTAGTCCTTTTCATTTATTGTACACAGAACTTATCCTAAACATAGACACATTTACATTTAATATTCATTTGAAAACAATACCTTGAGATCCATTAAGTAAGTGCTACACAGAAAATAATTACTCATCTAAGGCTAAGTTTCCAGTAAAAGCAGAAATAATAGCTATTAGAATAATCCCACTATCACTGTGATTCACGAGACTGTAAATTAATTGTTAGCTATCTAATCTTGACTATAAAGACGGGGACTCTTGGACTGTTTGTGGAATTATATGGACGGTGGGTAGTAGGTTGGATTCGGTTATATTCTTGTTTTTAGCTTCACACTTTTTCTCGTATATCACGGTAGGTAGAAGGTACGTAGTGTCAAGATACTCAGGTCATACCTTTCTGACAACTTTTCGAGACATTGAGTGGCGGAACTTAAGACTATCTTTCGTCTACCAGAGCAGCAAATATAAATAAATTATATATAGGTATGTATATACAAATTGCATATAATAAATTTGAATATAATAAGAAAATAAATAACCTTAAATATTTGCAAACCTAACAGAGTCAAAACAACTACGTAAATGTCAAAAGCAATTTTAAAAATACAGAATAATTGGCCAAAGTTAGAGAGTTTAAATTTTTACTTATTTTGTACTTAAATCATCGCAAAATTTTGTCGAGATACATTTTGTTTTGCCTTAATTATTTTTTTTTATTTATTATACGATATAGCGATGGTTAGATAATAGGTACTTGACTAGGTTATGTCAAAAAAGAACATTTTATATAACAAAAAAATAGAAAAATACAGTTTATATAACAAAAAAAACACAAATTTTAAAAAATATATATTTTTCAAGGAAATAAATAAAAAATATGCAAATGACAAATATATTTAAAAAAAATATATATATATATATATATTTTACAACACAAAATCTGGTCAACCTTGAGTTATATTGAGTTAAAAGACCTTAAAGACGTATAGCGTTATTGAATCATCGAACAGAACAAGTTTGTACGTCCATCAATTTTTGTCTAGAACAAGTTATACTTACTCTTACAAATACGCTGTGTCCCCTGGCACAGCGCATGGCTATACGCACGACGGTTGTGGGTTCTCTTCCGATTCTGAGAAATTAATTATTTTCATTTTCTTGCACTGGAAACAAGACAATTCACGGGACACGTTGAGCTCGTCGTCGCCAATCAATCAAAATGTCTCGAAAATTGGATGGAAAATGTGGGGAAACGATTATTTATTAATCTGCTGTATTCGGAATGTAAAAAAATCTATATTTTTACAAATTGTTTAAATAAAAAGACAACTAAATAATCAAAAATTAGATAACAGATTGAAAAAATGTATGTTTACCGTTATATAATAATATAAAAGAATATTGAATATACAAAAAAACTATCTAAAATGTAATATTATTTCTAGCATATTTTCTATGTGAAAAACAACTAACTCTTAACTTAGCCGTTAGTTTAGACCACCTGTAGCATGTGCTAGAACACCGGTTATACCAAATATGGTATGGCGATTGATGGCCTGTTTGTATGGTAAATGCACAGTTTTATATGCTACTTAGGTTAAATGTTACATTACTCTGTATGAATAACGATTAATTTTGGACATAACTTTTTGGGCGTTTTTGCAATTTTTTTTCTTCATAGGGAACCTGGGAACCTAATGTTAAGACACTTCCGTTCCTCGTTTCCAGCCGATTTCTGACAATTTTATTTAGTATTAATGAATTATATATGTATGTATGTATTGAGTCTATCGTGGCGCAGTGGGAGGAGGTTAAAGATTGTGGATCTGCACTCAGGGGAATAATCAACCCATAATAACTATAATTCAATTTATTACAAAGGCAAAGACAGAACTTTGTACTCATCACTTACTCAACACGTAATGTGGCGAAATCAAATGAAAAGTACAGAGCAGAGACTTTTGACACTAGGTCAACTTGTTTCAATTTATCTAAAAAAAAATTGTGAACAATCGTATTTACTAAACCTATAGAAAGAGAACCTTTTCCCTTTTACAAAACTTTTTACTCTGGCATAAGAAATGTATTCTTAGTAGTTTTCAAGAAGCGATGTTTAATGAGAAAGAAAATGATTGAGATATTAAAGATTTTAACGGCATTAAATTTTATTTTATATTGGAAGGAAATCGAATACACAACCATCGACCGCATATCATACAGTAAGCTATAAATATAAAAAAGCCTTACAAAGTCGTAATAGCCATCATTATTTTAATTAATCGCTTGTTAACTGGTTTACCGTCACTAAATAATACGTAGAAAGAATGGAAAGAATAGGTTCACGAAAAAATACATATCAACTAGTGGACGCCCACATCTTCGCTTTCGTGAAATATTTAATATAAAATCTCATTTTTTCCGTTCTCATACGAAATTTCCAGAATGCAAGGATTTCCAGAAATCCGTTGTTTATGCTCCCCTAAACTCCCCAAGGGGAGGTATTTTTTTTTATAAAATAATAATATCAGGTTATTGAAATGAACACCTATCAATTTATTTCTCTCGCTTACGCTCTACATAAAACCTAATAGCAAAATTTTTACATACTTGAGACTCAAACGCAGCCTCGTTCGCTTAAGCTTATTTTTATTAATCCAAGAGATAATATATGATACATTGAAAAGATAAAAATTATTATAAAAAAACGTCCCGCGTCTTTTCTAATACCTCTAAGAATATGTCCACAACGTAGTTTTACCGTAGAAGCGTAACAAACAAACTTACATTCACATTTATTATATTGGTATAGTGTAGGTACTAGTCACCGCCTGCTACTTTGCTTGTGCAAACGTTGAAAACAATGGAAAATGTAGTTTTTTGCTTAATGCTACTCCTACACTCCCTAATGATAAATTTTAACTTTCTAAGTTCAATAGTTTTGTGTGTCTGTTGTCTGTCAATCACTACGTAACGGAAGAGTTAATACAGGTATATATACATATAGATTTCATTGCTTTGCAAAAAATATAGTTTACGCTTGATTTCATAGCGATTTTCTTTTAATTATGCTTATACTTTGTAAATAGATTGATAAATGGTAGATTTATGAGAATTTATGAAGCGTGAACTCAAAGAAAATAATTAAGATCAATAAAATTGTATATGAAATTTAAGTTTTTAGGGTTCCGTACTTCAAGAGATCAGAACCATTATAGGATCACTTTGTTGTTTATATAACCATCTGTCAAAACCATTATGCACCACAATTTATCTCGAGATTTCGTGGAGGTATCAAGCTGAAATTAATATTGAATATTCAGGTCTATGGTCTCTTGAAGCACAGAAAAATCAAGCTTCTAAATCCAAACAATAAAAAAATACGAGCATTGATCATCGATTTTGGTGCATTTCGTACTTTTTTTTTTATGGAAAAGACACGGCAAACGAGCGTGCGGGTCACCTGATGGTAAGTGATTACCGCCGCCCACGACCCCGTGCAACCCCAGAGGAGTTACAGGTGCGTTGCCGGCCTTTAAGATGGGTTGGGCGCCGGGGCCCGGCATTACCTGATGCGAAACGCAGTGGCATAAAGCCACTACTTCACGCCGGTTTTAAATGCCGGGGGTGGTAATGATCCGGTCGAGTCTGCCCATGCGTGTTGCCATTGCTGGCGACGTGACTCTACCACACGTACTTTAGTCGCCTCTTACGACACCACCAGTACCAGGATGATCCTATTCTAGGCCGGGATCACACAGCACAAAATCGTATGATATCGTATGATATCCGCCGCGTAATCAAAACCTATGAGGTAATTCCCGTGGACTAACAACTTAAATTTGTCAACTTTTACAAGTTGTTCTTTCCGTTGACCTACAATCATACAATCGGTACGGAAGTCACGGTGGTCGAGTGCAACTCGCACTTAACAGATTTTTTAACTGTCTTCAAAAAAGGAGGTTATCAGTTTGACATATATGTATGTGATAATTTATATAAATGTAACAACTCATCATGGATCTCACCTTTCATGGAATTGAACCTTCAAAAAACAAATGTCAACTACATAAATAAAGCCGAAATAAAATAAGATATTTTTTATTTTACTAAATTTCCTAGTAAACAACTTTTTTTTTAAACTAACATTTTGTCACCAATGGCTATTGTGATGCAATGTTACAGCATCTTAATATAAATATATTGAATTGAATTTGTATTGTAAGGAAACATTTTATTTTCTACTTGGTAAGGTATCGAGTTGAGACTGTATATACGAATCAGCGTATCTCGCAAATGTGCGGGATAAAACATCAAGAATATAGTTTTTTTTTGGCAAACTCATCATCAACTCATTAAGTATATATAACGAACTAAAAGAAAGTAAGTATGTTCTTCAGAATAACTAAAATATATATTTTTAATAATCACCATGATATATATATATATATATATATATATATATATATATATATATATATATATATATATATATATTAGTTTATAGATAAATCATAAAAGTGCTCAGTTTGCAATTAAAACATAAATAAAATTTATATATATTTTAATTGTTTACTTATTATAATAACTCGTGTTTAATAACAGAAACGCAGCGTTAAACTCCACCACTAAGCACAATATCTCTAAGAAAGTACCCTAACACTAATTTCTTACTACATACATTTACTAAACATATTCTTATCATATCAAATCCGTTATTGCGTCATAACCACAAAAATAAACATAAAAGAAACATGAATGTATCAAAGCTGAATAATAAAATTAAAGAACCGTCCATGACCTATCTCAAAGTGTAAAAAACGATGTCAATGTACGACACTCACACATACAAAGGTTCCACACACATGTACAAGTAAAACGGGATCCGAGACATTGCGCGGGCGCAGTCAATTATGCACACAATATTCAATCTAAAGATATATCTAGATCAAATTTGACGGATGGGTTGTAAAATTTTGTATTTATTTGCTTTTAGGGTTATTATTTTGCTTCTTGCTTGCTTCTTGGGTCATATGGAAAACAGAGTAATCAGTCATTCAAGTTTAGTTAAGTGCATGCATTATTTATTGTACAATTTTTATGAAAATGTTTTATGGTATTAATATAAAATTTATTATTCTAATAGGTAAGTTGAGTACCTCTACAACGCAATGCCTTGAAAATTGGGCATAGCCCGGGGAACGACGTGTGCTGAGTGTTAGCATTAGGTTCCCTCTATCAACCCTGTTATATGTGGGATACAATGTGAATTTCAAAAATATGTATTAAATCCATTATTATTGAGCAGAATTAAAAAATATATCTTAAGATAAAATGTGTTAAGAAGTCGCATAAAGTCATTTATATTCGCCTACCAAAATGCAGTTTCGGGTGTATGTCCTTTCAAGGCCGAAACATTGTATTTCCTCAATAAATTCGATTATTCACATTGCTCGCAATAATTTTTTACTGTTTTGTTTCTTTTAAAAGATTTACCTTTTAAGTTTTCGTCTTTATAACGAAAATTCTTTTTACGAAACTTGTTTTTTACAGTATTATTATTTAAATTGAAAAAATAATTTTGAAAACAATATTAAAAATATATCTTGATGTTGTTTTTATGTTTATTTTATAGTCCAAACTCTAATAGGTTTGACTATAAAAGGAAAAAAAAATTCTAGGCATTTCCTTAAATTGTAGTCGTGCTCCAATAAAAGTAATTTCATTGGATTAAAAAAGATTTAAAAAATAAAAACAATTAAGAAATACTATAAGATTGTATATTGTATAAAAAGGTCGTTTTTCACTCTCCGCAAGTTTTAGAAATATGTTACCAAATGGGACTTGAAGCACTGTTGCAGTTAGTTAGGACCGTCGAGGCGTAGCATCCCATTATAAACGCGACAGTTGTGGGTTAGACTCTCATTCGGGGAATGAATTATTAATTCAAATTTGGGTGGTCCGAGAGGAACGGAGTGTTTTAACACTAGTATGCGGGTTACAGCGTGAAGATAAAATAATAAATCACTTTTACATTGTTTCTATTTCATATACATCATAAACATATGTATGTATTATAATATTAAATGTCATGCTTATTACACAATGATGCCCTTGCACTATATAATGACGCAATAGACGTCACTTTGGTAGTGGTAGTGCTTCACTGAACAAGCGATAGTAGCAGGTTCGACACCCACTGGAGAATCATTAATTAATTATAATTACATTTGCTTCTCCAGTTAGGTATAAGACAAAGAGCAGTGTCGAATGTTGCCCAAAAAGACATCGCGCGTTAGTTCCCCACGCTACCATTTATCCAACTAGATTGTTATATTTTTTTTAGGTTCACGTTGTATCACGCAAAAAACGGAGGTGGGCAAACAGAGGTGGCAGGTGAAAGAACCTAGTGCTAATACATTATGTTGCCCATTTTCAATTGTATATACGTCTGTCTGCACGTCACGGATAAAAATACGAATAGTTACTATACATTGATTGTTTATTGGAGATAAAAACTTCATTTTAAATACTTTCAACTATTTTTTTTTGTAAATATTTATTTAAAATTAACTATTTTAAATTACCGGTATATTTTAAATACAATCTATTAGGGGTTTGGTTTGGTCTTATGTATTCATAAAATGATGGGATCCACGAAAAGGCAATCGTTAAAATTGACCAAAAGAAAAAAAAATCCTAAGTGTTAATTCTTAAAACACAATTTAATATAAAAGTATTACGTTAAAAATTTTCATAACTTTTTTGAAATATATTCCTTTTTATATAGAATGTTTTTGTCAGCACCACTTTAAATGAAACCACATTTTTAAGTACTCTATTACAATTTTTTTTCCCCAAAAATTAAAAAGTAGTTTTTTGAAATAAATAAAATAATAAATTTATCATTGTAAAATAAACCGCCATATTTCTAGAACTGGGGAATCATAGGGAAACCACCGTATACGCCTTTTTTCCGACTGCTAAGGAAGGATTATGTTTTTCGCGCGTATCTTGTATGTAAGTATGTTTGAATGTATGTTATATTCTTTACTACCTCATATCTCCAGAACCGCTGAACGGATGTACACATTTAGGATATCGTTAGATTCGTATTAGCAGCCCAAGTGTTCTTAGATAGGTGACGTTGAAAAAGGTCAATTTTTTTTTTCGTTTCGTATACCACAATATGGGTATCAAATTCAAAAACTCAATACGAGGATTTCAAAAAGGTAAATTTTGACGATCATTACCATAATGAATTCTAACAAAAAAATGAAAAATAAAATATAATTGTAGAAACAAAAACCCCGACTGCAGAAATTTCAAAAGAAAATAAACAGGCCCCAATAGTTTATTTAGATTAACAGTAAATATTTTGTTATTCCGAAATGGGATCGTAGGTGTTGGCGGCAAAGTTCAAAGTTGTTTAATCTTTAGTAGTATGATGTAGTATGTATTTACGTTATTGGTATCTATATGTAACTGCGTCACACATTGGATAAACATCGTGAAATTAAAAAAAAATACTATGTCTAAACTATTGATTAGTACTATCTTGATTAGTTTCTTTAGGTATTATGGGCTTAAAATATTTTACTCTATATGCTGTTCCCGTAAAAGGAGTGCTGACGCTTCCATCCTGTATATGTAGTGAATAACATTTTAAAGTGCTTGTATATTTTTTTGTTTTATACAATTTTACGAAAACTTGTTCCTTTATAAATATCAAAACGGTATTTTCAAAACATTACCTCGAGCCGAGTCATGGCCTTCGATTTGAATTATTAAGCTTTCTTAACTAAAACTTACATGGCAAAACAACTAATGACGTCACGTTTGTGTTTATTCAAATAATTATTGATGTTTGTCCATTGTTACAACGCTTTTGGGATGTATATGATTGGAACTGAGAACGAGTATCTTAATGGGAAGGGAGTGTCTTAACACTAGGTTCAGATATTCCCTCTGCCCAACCTGTTATGTGTGGGATACACCGTAAACCGCACAAAAATACCGAATATAAAGGTCGTAGGTACAAATTTAGTTTGGGGGAATAATCATATATACAACTAGCTTTACCTGCGGCTTCTCTCATATTTTTTACATTTTTAAAGGGTTATTCCACACTTAGAAAAGAAAAATAGTTATTTAGAAAAACGTATAAAAATACTACTAAAAATAAATCTTAGTCTTAGCAATCCTTGGGTAGCGGAAATTTGTAAAAATATCCCTACAGAGATGCTAACAACATAAATAAGTTGTAACAAGTGTATAAAAATTTGTACGTAGCTTGATGAGAAGGTATGGCTTAGTGGTCAGAGCGCCTGATCGGTTTACATGTGGCGCGGGTTCGAGTCCCGCTACGTTAAATTTTTTATACGTTTTCTAAATAAGTATTTCTCTCATCTCATATTATCGAACTAGCATAACTAGGAGTAATGTAAAATGCATGAAAATTAGCGAAATTCATAGCGATAATTCTGGCCGCAAGTAGAATATTTAGGTACATAGAAAAGATTAACGTGAATTTATCTTATAATTTTTCTCGGTAAATGGACTATCGAATATCAAAATAATTATTAAAAATAAACATTTGAATTAGCAGTTCCTAAGATACATAGATGTATATAAATGTACGTAAACGTCATAGATATACATCCCTGAACCATAATAATTTAGAAATGAGAATTTAGTTTTCTAAATTGTATATAATAATAAATCTCATAACTCAAAAATATTATATTTTTCAATGTATAAAACACATCATTTAATCTACTGTAAAATTTATTTCAAATCAAAATCATTTTAAAACAAAATAACTATGTTAAAATTTACTCCAAAGAAATAATAAAATGATGCTTTTATTGTAGTTCGTACTTAGTAGGGCTTGAATTTGCGGCCTTGACTCCGGTCATCGCCTGTGTTTGCGAATTAAGACGAATAAAGGAAGGGATTTGACAAGTAATGTTAACAGACTAAAAATAAATGTAGATAAAACGTAGATAATTCATATGTTGACAAGGATACACATTTACAATTTTTTAATTTAAACAATGAAATTAGTTTTTTAATTGTATATAGGTAAAATTTGCTTGAATATATAAATATATTACATTAAATTTATATATTATTTGTATATAATCAAAATATTTGTATATTTTAATCTGATAGATTCTGTGGCTTGTTTTTTTTATAAAAAAACATTGGATGCATTATAATAAATATATGTTAAGTAACTACAAAAGCCAAGAAATAATAAAACAGATTTTTTACACAAACTTTATTTATTAAGATCAAAATATTATTTGAAAATATAAATAAAAAAATATAATTGAACCAAAAAAACAAGGTCCAAAGTACGCGTTGAAGGTCAATGTCCTTTGAAACGTCATTCTTTATCGGCATTTTGGATGAATAGAGTTGCGAAAAAGGCATCCGTCCCTTTCTAACTTGTGCATTTTCGTATCGTTCTTATGCACTCAATTTTGGAATTCGTGTGCGTGCGCTTGTGTGTGTGAAACAAAAATTATCTTTCGCGCTCTCTGTGTTGAATGTGAATCGTTACGAAAATCGCATTTTGAATTTTTATAACTTAACTAGCTTCCCTTTGTGGGTTTGTCTATTTAATTTCAAGATTTTTTACTTATCGTAAACGCCATAGTTGTTGATTTATATTCATTTCCCTACTCTGATAACAAGACGAAGCGCGGCGTTAGGTTCTGCAACTCAACAAGCAATGTCTAAAAAATTGGAGAACGGAATGTCATGTGGAACCTGCTAAATTCAAAATAAAGCGTTCTATATAAAACAAAAACAAACAATAATGTATAATGTTCTGCTCTCATCTTGACAAAATAAGATGTTGTCCAAAATTTTTTATCTTTTTTATATCACAGATATCTGAAATATTATTGATTAACAAATATGAATATATGTTTTTATTTATACATACATATCTTGCAGCTTTTGTGCTTAGACAAAAAGGGCAAAGTTGTAACCGTTCTAAAATGTTTCATTTTAAAAACGGAACAACTGCTTAGCTTATTGCATAATAATTATAATACATCAAATTAAATTTTATAATCAATATGGATACTACGATATAGGTACTATATAGGATAGTAATTTTTTTTTTTTTTCAATATTTTTTTTAAATAAGCAACTACTTACATTACTTTTGTACTAACTCGACGTGCCTATATATATGTAGACTAAATAACAGGTTCACTCCATTATTAAGTAACATGAATATTAAATAAGTTAGAGTTCCGCAATTAAACTTAGATATTATGATAATCCGTCATAGAGGCATAGAGCAGGTGCTAATAAGCAGCTTTTGGGTTGTTAATTCAAATTCCTGACAAAAAAGGATTAAATAATTAAATAAACAGATAATTAAAGATGGCTAATAATTTTTTTTTACAAATTTTAAAATATACATTTATTATTTATCAATTACAATTTAATGGAGGTCCTGGCGCCACAACGAACGACGGTTCTGGGGGTCCCACACAGTTTAGATGCGCTACTAACTACCTAATGTATCAAAAATTGGACGGGACGGGTTTCCTTTTCCTACTGCTTTCGAATTTCAGTTAGAGTAATACTTTTAGTTATTGCATGTCAGATATACATTAAAATCCTTATAATAAATATATACAAACTTCATACACAAAGTACCAATTTTATATACATATTTAAACAAATAAAAATTAAAAAAATTAACACGTACGGTTTGCGGTAGGTCAGTACTGTTTTCGTGGTACTAAATAACATTATATCAAGCATATATACGAAAGAAATACGAATTGGAATTTAATAAATATTATATGAATAATTGATTATAATAATATTTGGAAAAACCAAGGAAAGTGGGGAACGGAGTGTCTTAACACTAGGTTTTTTGGCCTACACTGCTATAGGCATATGAAAAATGCGTGGTACAAAAACTTATAAACATACGTTATATAAACTCACTCATAATTTTTTTGTTTAAATACAAACAGAATGTTCGTAAAACTATAAAGTGAGTGAGTTAGAGTGATTTAAGGTAGGTCAGTTCTCGTTTTGGGGTTCTATATAACCTGTCTTGTTGCCTTTTCACAGCCATTGGTCAATAATTTGTAGAGTAACCTTATTTATGTATTGTTTTGTTTTTTTAATGTAGTAATTTGTATAGAAGATTGGCTGTTAGCTTCTTATATGTTTTATAGTTCATGCCTTATGATCGTCGACTATTAACAAATCATTAAAATTTATAGATCTTTATTATTTTTTTTAATTAGAAGAAAAGATTCATGAGAAACTCCTTTCTTTATTTCTGCCCTAATTCGAAACGTTGGCGGAACTCAACGCAGAACTTTGTCCTCACGAATAAAAAACAATAAAAAAAATCAGCTTCACGCTGTATTCCGCACCAACAGGGTAGGCAGAGGGAACACTCCGTTCCCCACTTTCCGCCGAAAACTGGAGGCATTGCGTGCTGAGTGGCGGAACTCAACGCCGCGCTTTGCCTCGACACCAGAGCGATGAAATGAAAATATTAATGTAAATAAATATGTTACTTCCTCAAGTGGGGATCGAACCCACAACCAGTAGATTTTACAGTCACACTTCGTGCCTCTGCGCCACGACCGGCCTCTAGGTACCTTCTTATATTTCGCAATATAATAAATTAATGAATGGGATTGCTTATCACCAACTTATTTTTTATCCATTAGCAAAAATATATTTTAATAAGTCCTTATATATATCATGTATTTATATTTAATATTTTTCCTACAATTTATAAAGGCCGAAATGAATTTTAGTATAAACTATAAACTTAAAACTATAAAATCGTATTTCAAGATGAAAACTGTCGTTATAGCGGAGCTGGTCGGTTCAGTTTTTGTGGCGGCAGGTGGCTGACGGTCATACACCTCAGATTTTTATATTTTTAAACCTAACTGCTCTTGCATTGCCTGTGACTGTGCTGTGTACAGCCTATTGACGTGTCGTAGGTTAGTTATATTTGTTAAAAATTTTAGCTCTCTTTTATTATGTTGGTATTATTGAATTTTTTTTTATTTAAATATTAGTCAATATTATGTTAGGTTTTCATAATATTATAAGCATAACTGTTATTTTGACACTCAACCTTTTTGAGAACAGCATTATGACTGTGATGTGTACGACTTATTGCCGTATCGCAGATTAGTTTTTTAGGAAAATATTAGATTTTTTAAAATTATGTTGAAAAATGGCTTTCATTTTTTTTATGTAAGTATAAGGTAATTAATTATATGTAACATACACCTACTATAAATGTAGACTATTGGAAGTACCTATAGTGATTTTTAATCTGAAACTTACGTAGTATTTTTTCAAATACATATCTTTGCAAAAACTACTATTAGTAGACAGAATAATGAGCATACAGAATAATGTACAATAAACAAAAGTTAATTTTCACGTGGATGTAAATAGAAATTTAAATTATAGTTAGATAATGTTTCCACAAGAACTACAAAAAATACAAATGACACATCCTTGATAAATTGTAAATATTTTTTAAAATGGCGATAGAAATTTATATTTGATCTTTAAGTACATCATTAGTGCATATTATAATATGGCTATAGCCTAAGATTTTGACTAGGCACGTTTGTGACTAAGAGAAAATTATTGCCACAGTTTAATGAGAAACTATACCTATTTATGTACATTTAAAATTCTAGAACCATCGATGCTGAGTTTTTGTTTCCACATAACCAATGCCAGCCTCGATTTTTCTAGGCCCCACGCACTAACGTTGACAATCAACTCATAAGAGTTTGAAACTTTGCTTTCTCTTAGCTAATTATTTCCTGCATCGGCCCGCGGCCATTACCCCGCCGTGGATTAATGCAAAAATGTTTTGTTACACCACAAAGGCCAAAAGGGTACGTTTACAGCGAAATAGCTCAACCAATCGCCACCCCTAGATAGATAGGGGTCGGTTTGTACATTCCAGCGTAAAGCGCTTCATAGATAAATTGCAACGCTTTAATTATTAATAAAATGTTTTAACAAAGATTTAAAAAATAATTAAAAAATTGGTAAAAATAAAAAATATGAAAGTTACGTTTTTTTTTCAAATTTTAGAGCATAGATAGGTTTGCATCATGCCTATTAATGTAAGCAAGTAGAAAATATTATGCTGTTATTATTACCATAGAAGTACGGCTTAGCGTTCCGTTGCTAAAAGGGTAGTTTTTCAAAATGAAATCGACCAATCGCCACTCCACATAGAGATGGGGTGGAATAGATCATTCTAGCAAACAGTGCTTCATAGATAAATTGCAGCGCTGTAAAATTAGCGGCCATTTTGTTGATGCTAATATGTTTTTCGAGTGAGTATGAAATATTTGTATAAGTGTTATTTATTAGTTTAAGTTAATTAATTTTTAAAGATATATCATTTAAAATAACAATTTTCAAATTTATAATATATATGGGATACCAACTCTAAAAATATTTTTTAACGGTTGTAGCAAAATAGCTTCATGTTTATTCCCGCATGGACCCTTCCATGCAAGAAGGTGGAATCTAGAGATAAGAGACTCTTATGATTAGACTAAAAATCGCAGGGTTGCGTGTTCAGTGGCCGAACTCAACGCCGCATTTCGTCTACAAGAGCGGGAAATGAAATGCTGCGTGTTAGGATCCAGCACACAACTGTCGCGTTTACAGTCCGACACTGTTCTAGTGCGCCACAACGGCCTCAATTAACATGATTTATTACATTAAAAAATTTTATTTCTCTTCTTCATTCTTCTTTTCACATAACTCTTATACTATACGACTCTTTCATTACTTCAAGTAACACAGGAATCGAACTCGTTACCAATCCACCTCGTTATAATCGATACAGTAGTTATTATATGAGATTTTAACGTACACTTACCGGATCTAAACTAGTAATCTTAAATAGCTAAATAGAATGTTAGTTATCCCCAGGCGCTGTAGCCTAAGTACTGGCTTGAAGACTCAAACCTCTTGCATATCAAAGAAATGTCGATATTAGGTATTTGCTAATTTGGAGTCTGATTGTAATCGCGACGGTTGGTGGTTCAATTCCTCGGTAACTAATTGGCCAGTCGCGGCGCAGGGGCACAAAGTGTGACTGTAAATCGACGGGTTGTAGGTTCGATCCCCACTCGAGGACATAAAATATTTACTTAAATTTATATTTCCATTTCTTCGCTCTGGTGTCGAGGCAAAGCGCGACGTTGAGTTCTGCCACTTAATACGCAATGCCTCCAGAATTCGGCAGAACGTGAGGAACAGACGAGTGTTAACACTAGGTTCCCTCTGCCTACCCTGCTGTGTGCCGATTACAGCGTGAAGCTTGAAAAAAAAAAGAATTGTTTTTTTTCGTTCTGATAACAAAATGAAGTTCCGAATTTTGTTCCACCACACAATTCTCGTAAAATTATAATTGTTTCTACAGGTTCCCTCTGCCTTTCTTTTAAATTCTAATTAGTAAAGATATGAAGAATTGAACTTATCTTGTTCTTCTTTCTACGTATCACTTTATCTAAAACCATCATAAATCTTGTTGATAAATATCTTTACAAGGCACAAGAATTAACGTAATCCTAACGGCGTTAACGGTTTTCTATTGCAGCAATAGTAACAGTTTTTGAAGTATCAGCTATTTTCGGCTTCGTAGTGGTACAGCGGCAAAAGGCGATGGTTATAGGTTGGATTCCTATTTCATTTTCCTTTCCTGATTCCTGGAGGAATGAACTGTAGTTTTTTTTCTCTCTCTATTCAGAAGACAAAGCATAGCGTTAAGTGCCGCCACTTAACAGAAAAATGGGGAACGGATTGTTCCAATACAAATTTACCTCTGCCTATCCTACTATATGCATACAACATGAAGCTTGAATGTATAAGTCGACAAAATAAAAAAATGAATCTATTAATTAACCTGCAATTTCTACTCAAACGGAAACAACTATATTTTCATTTGCCATGTTTACAATGGTGTAAACATATCTTTCAATTGTATTTTACAATTTTTTTTGTAATAAAGAATATATATTAATAACACGTTGAATTATATAGAAAGAAAATATGAGGATGAGGATCTTCTTATTCCTCTCGCCTCTACTCTGTTTTAATGACAGAGTGAATCTAATACTAAAACTCTTCGTTCTCCTATTACCGTCTATTTTAAATAACTAAAGCTGACTTCCAAGAGTCCACGCCACGTTATCTAAGAAAAAAATTACATAAAAATTACATAAAATCGAATATTGATCTTATTTTTTAATTCCAACACACAAACCACTAAGCCTAGAACATGTTTGTCCATGCCAGGTTTATAGCTGAAGGGGTCGCGGTCCCTAGCCGACCCAGCTTTACCTATCCCAGTACCTATGCACATTATTGCACTTTGATGAATTGCAAAGGTACGCACACGCGGTCATTCAACTCGTTACATAGAAAAAATTACAATAAACGGATGCTTGGACGCCTTTTGATTTGATAATTTCTTTAATATGTAAGGTATTTATGTTTAAAAGTAATGTGGTTTTCGTAGAAATTCACGATTTATTGGTTTTATCGTGTGAATACATATATTTTGTGTCATTTTTGATTGTGCGAGATAGGTGTGGATTTGATTCCTATTTGAGGGATATTTTCTTGGTCATTGTTCTAGAAAAAATGTGACTGTAGATTCTAGTATCTAACATGTGATATCTTTGTTTTTAATTTTAGGCTATATTTTGCAGCAGGGCAGGCAGAAGAAAACTCGAAACCTATTGTTAATATTTTAGAAATTATCGAAAACAAGAGAACGGCAAGGTATAGATTTTCTCTACTTTTTCTAAATTACAACGGTTAGAGAAACGAGGTACATATATTTATTTTATACCTCTTCTTTCCATTTTATTCTTTTACAAATTATGAAAATATCATGTTTTATTTAAATAAAGAAATGTTTTAGCTATTTATAGACAGTATTTGTAGACAGTCTTGAGTACCCTCAATACCGATTTAGATCATGTTACCAGAAAGAGAAAATGAAAAAAATATATACAATAATTAATTTCTCCACTGTTCCTTTGCGCCATGACGACCACGAGCGAGATATGAATATTAAAAAAAAAACCAACTTCACGCTGTATCCCGCACACAGTAGGGTAAGCAGAGGGAATCTAGTGTTAAGACACTCTGTTCCCCAATTTCTGCCGAATTCTGGAAGCATTGCACGTTGAGTGGCAGAACTCAACACCGCGCTTAGAGTCGACACCAGAGCGAAAAGATGTAAATATGAATTTAAGTAAATATTTCATCTCCTCGAGTGGGGATCGAACCCACAACCAGTCGGTTTTACAGTCACACTTCGTGCCACTGCGCCCCGACTGGCCTCAATATTTAATATGTATAATAAAAATATACACATCTCGCTTTTTTTTTCATTTACACCTGTCCATCCAAAAACTACTGAAAAGAAGAAATTAGTTACACGGAAAGCAAAAAACTCAATCCAAATATTAGGGTGCGGATGAAAGACTGACAGGTGAATAGTTTTTATTCAAGTACACAAAATACTAAAGGGCTTTTACGAATATCTGTAATGGAACTTTTATACGCGTAATGCTGTATACGTTATACAACAATTGACGGGTTGTTGTGATTAAGATAAATAGTTATCTTGTCAAAAACATATTTAAATGTTATGAGTGCCAAGTTAAATGTTTAGTAATACATAGTTTTATACTGCACCGTTGAAAAAACTATAGATCTATGTATCCCATACAAATTGCCGGGTTTTGTGTTCAAAATTTTTTTTCAAATTCAGATTCAAAATATTCTTTAAATAATCAATCAAATAGCGCTTTTAAATCGTCGAATGAACATATTAAAAAAAAACTACCACCGGTTCGGAAGGCAATTCTGCTGAGAAGAGCCGACAAGAAACTCAATAGTTGCTCTTTTCGATGTAAATGGTATAATTTAATGATTACATAAACTATTCCGTATCACATTCAATAGACTTGTTCACTCGGGATAATAAATTCAAGGACCAAATTTCACTTAAGAATTGTTTAAGTAGAGTCTTTTTTTAATTTGCAAGTTAGTGTAGTTTCCGCTTGTACTGCACTACTGAGCTTGAGTTGATACTTGGTTTGCCTGGTGGTAAAAAATAGCCAAGTCATTTTTCATCGTACGTATTTAGTTGAAACTTTACAGTAAGATAGCTTGTACATCAGAATGTATGAAATTATGTAAAGGTTTTATGAAATTTGATTATAATATAAGTATAAGCGAGCAAAGCCGCGCATGCGTTGCTAGTATTATATTAAGAGATGTCGTCATTTCCTCGTTCTGGTAACAAGACGGCGCGGCGTTGAGTTCTGCCTTTTAGCTCGCAATGTCTCGAAAGTATGGAAATGAGTGTTATAACACTAGAATCCCTCTCCCTTCTAATTGCGAAAATAAAAATGTGATACACTAAACTCTTCTTATTTTTTTTAAATGGGAAAGACAATATGAATGAACAATTTGAGACCAATGGGTTGCACTAGCTTAGAGTCTGGCTGTTAGGATAACGATTGTGCTTTCAAACGCCACTCGGGACAATAATGTTGTTAAAGAGAATAACTCAACGTCGCGCTCTATCTTGTTCCTTCGAGTGAGAATCGAATCCACAACCGCCGCTGCGCCATAAGTGCCTCAAAGTACTATTTGATATAATGCAGGCTGTCTGTAAAATAAAAATTACAAAACAAAGTAACACATACATGTATGTCTAAAAATCATATTTCTAAAGCTTCTAAAAGTTTCTAAAATATTACAATTTTCATTATTTTGAAAGTTATTAGTTAATGTATCGACATTTTCGTGAATATTTGGACAAAAAAAATGTTATTTTCCCGACCCCCATACTAGCTCCCGTGGGATTGCTCAAGTATCGATATTACTTACAGTTTTTAAATACACATTTAGAGAACATTTAGAGTATAAGCGAGGGAGGTGTATTTTGAACCTGTGTACATATACATGACTATATGTACACACGTTCAAATTCAATCGTTCAATAGTGAGGTATAATAAAAAAAAATTGCTTCGAGTTTTTTCCTGCACAGCGTAGTCTGAGGGAACTTAGTGTTAAGACACTCCGTTCCTCATTTTCCGCTAAATTTTCGGGGCATTTGCGTGTTGAGTGGCAGAAATTATGGCTCCACGCTGTCAATCAGAACGGGAATATGAAAGAAGTTTATGTATAATTATTCTGCCGGAAGGGATTGAATTCACAACCATCGCGTTTACGATCACGACACGACACGAGAACCGACACTTGTAATCCAAATTCCAAATGTAAATTATAAGGAATCAAATTATAGTTGCCTCAGTGAAAAAAAAAGTCAAGCAACTATTAAAATTAAAATGGCTCAGAAGTTGCAAGCAAATTATATTTTAGACTATATTAGAACTTAAAAGAACTCCAGGTGCCTGTCACACAGTTCTTAATTATATCTTTAAGATTTCGGAGGCGAAGCTGCAGCCGCCATATTCCGGAGACATTGAGTGTTGAATGGCGGAACTCAACGCAGCGAACTAAAAGCTAGTACTTTATATATTTGTTATAATAACACGGCTTGAAACCGCGTCCCTTGGAAAACAAGCCCAAGTGCTACATCGTGTGTGTTCACACATGTATAATCTCTATACAACTGTTATAAATTTTGTTTTTAGCAACTTTATACTATTTAAATACAATTCCTTGGAAAAGATAAACCTCTTAAAGAAATTTTTAGTAAAGTTATGAAATAAATTAATATACAAGACTGTATAAACCATTCCCAAGCATTACTCGAAAAACAGAACGAAGTAGATACTTATTTACTTTTAATATTCCAACAACATAAATTATTCATTGATAAATAAAATAAAAATCCTCTCCACCCAACAAAACTAGGATTCGAACCCGCACTCAGGAGCACTCATAACAATTTAATAGTGCATTATCTAATTGTAATATATAAAGTTAGTTAACAGTTGTTCCACCTTAGCTCACTTGGTTTATGAAATGGTTTAATTGCGAAACTTTCTTACTACGTATATGCTCTTGCACACTAGAGGTTGCCGCGACTTCGTTTGCACTTGTAAGTGAAATGCTTACCCTTTATTATTAAAGGGTAGTTTCTGTTAGCTCTATAGTCTGTCTATATGATGTTGGGAGACTAGTTTTTTTTCTCGTGATTTTGCGTTAAGGTTTTTTTTTTCTTTAGGTGAAAAATATTTTTCATCATAAGTCGTTGCTGACTGTTAATGACTGCTTAGTGTAATACCCTAAATGGAACTCGACACCACAATCCTTGAAAATATAGCCAATGTCTTGAAAATATGGCCGGAAAATAGAATACAAAGTGTTTTAACACTTGGCTTCCACTGTGTAAGCCGCTATAACTGCGGTACAATGTGACACTAAAAACAATATAAATTAATTTAAAGCAATAAAGACATTTGTGTTTCGTATGGAATATATTTCCTGTTGAATTACAAATGTTATTACTTATTATTATGTATTTAAAATTGTTTGTGATAGACAAAGTTCGACACGTAATGTCTCAAAAATTTTGCGTTTACTTAACGTTAGGTTCCCTCTGCCTACAATGTGCAGGATACAGCATAAAGCCGAAAAAACAACTACGTTATTCTCATGTCTAATTTACATACTTTTAGGTACTATTAAATTTATTATTACGTACAGGACGAAAATTAAAAATAATCTTAGATTATTTGTATGTTTGTGAGTGCCACTCAAACATCTGACAAAAAAGCATAAAACAAAAAAAAATCTTGTTAAGTTATTCCAACTACACCCTAAAAGACACGAAATCGTACATAAATAGATAGATAGCTAGATACAGTTTTGATATTATTTTGATAATAACAGCCAAAGGGTTTCGCTAGCTCCGCATCTACCGAAGGTGAACGGCCCCTTTCACTTTTTAATATTCTTTTTGGGGTGGCGAAATTATAGGGATAGTTTAAGGTATCCAATATATACACACATACATACATACATACATATTGACATATATAGATATATAAAATTCAGCGTTAAGTCATTTAGGGGTGTTTTGTGCATGAAAAATTTAAATGGGGAATGATTTTGGAAGTTTAATTATAATGAAGATGACACAAGGGTCGTTACTTCGAATCTTGCAACGAAATTTTATATTACAATTTACAAATATAGACCTATTAGTAAAATAAGTATAGCCGGCATATAGAGCTACTAATATGATAAAGATTAAGAGTTTGATTGAGAACCTAAATCTTAGGAACTACTGTTTCGGATCGAAATGTTATTCTGGTTTTGGATCATCCATTTATCAAGGGCGGCTTTCATTATATAATGTAAGGTTACATCACGTTAATTGTTTCGACGTAACCCACTCCAGTTGGACGTACCTCGGGCTCTTTGAATGTGTCATACATGACTCTTAGTTTACTTAGTTATTTCTGTTTGACTGCAGGGGCAAAGCTGCAGATAAATGAAATTGAAAATGTTTAATGAACATATTTTATATTGACACGAAAATTGATCTTCTTTACAAAATCTTTTATTTTTTAAATGATGTAATTGTCATCTCCGTCATAACTTTCGTTTACGTGTCTTGGAAAACTTGATGGATCACTAATTAAAGGATTATTTAAATTAAAGGTTGTACCTAAAATATTGTATTACCAATATGAAGATAATATTTTTTTAACATTCGCCTACGTGACCTACCCACCTATATGTTTTTAATATAATATTTTCTTTAAATGCTTAAAATCATATAAACGTAATAGACTGTTTCATTTTCTCTATTTCGCATGGCAGAGGGCACCTAGTGTTAAGACTAACTTTTGAGACATTACGTTCATACGTTCAAATAATGTATGAATGAAAACGGCATTTCAAGATCGTTCCTAATATCAATCTCAGAGATGAGAGTAGTTTATAAATACGAACCTAAGTGCGGGAGCTCCAATAAATGAAAATTAATATTATCATTCCCCGATAAAGATGATAACCATCCCGCTTCTAGTCATATCCTCCTGCGCCATTACGGTCTGACATAATAAATATTTCAAAAGATTTCCCAGGTTCAAATCCTTTCCAATAGATTTTTTCCTAATGCGTATATTGAATACGAATGTCTTAAACTATAGCTTAATGCTATATTTATGCAAAATTATTTTTTTTATGAATAAAATTTAAAAACAGTTATATCTAGCTCATTTTAGTCATCACACTAACCTACGTTAATGTTTGTCGTCTTGAGTGTGTGCGAGTGTGTGTAATGCGTTACGCGTTGTGCGTGTGTGTGCATGCATTTCGTGAGTTCATTCACCTCGCCAGTTGGGGAAGTTGGGAGTATAGGATGGTATGGAGTAGCAGAGTGTAGAATATTATATTAAGTGTTTTTTATAGCTTTTTTAAATTGTCTTGTAAAGTAAAGTACTTTCTTTGAAAGGTCAGAATAAAGTAAAATCAGTAGATCAGTTATTTTCTAAATCGAATAATTTATTATAAAATATAAATAATCATTTTAAGATGCTTACTCACTTTTTTACATATTATTGTATACACTCTTATCTTTAAGACATGTAGAAAAAGTCTTAAGAATTCAAATCTCGCCCTAGTTATTTGCTAATTAAAAAATCGAAAATTTCTATGGCGTTTTAAAATATTAGTATGAGCATATATACTATATTACTGTATTTATCTAAGAGACGTATTAAATATATCGACTTATCACAAAAATATTTTTCAAAAAAACTTAAATAAAAAAAATGCGTAATAGCGATTCCAAAGCTCCACAACGCGTCCAATATTTAACCAAGTCGCGGTGCATTTTTGCCACGCACCGCGCGTATGTGTGCCACACACATGCTAACAGTCTTGTACACATGTAAGTATACATGTACATATGTATACATGTGTGTGTATGGCGCACACTACATAATAATGCGTGAGCTAAACGATTTTTTTGAACCTGCGTCTAGAAAAAAAATCTAGGTATTGCGATGAAAGTTTCTTAGGTTATAGACTGCGTTTTAGTTATGTCTTTGACTATTTCGACTTAATTTTGTCTTTATGATATTTTATATATACATATAAGTATACCTTTGTGTTATGTAGTTAAGATGTATTGTATATTTAAAAACGATGATTAATTTACGTAATAGTTGGATATAATATATATATATTTTTATCTTCACGCTGTATCCCTCATATAGCTCATATAGGAGGCCAGAGGAAATATAGTGGTGAGTCACTCCGATTTTTTGTTGAGTGGCGGTACTCAACGTCGCGCTTTGTTACCAGAACTAGGAAATCAAACTAAATTATTCCCAGGAGGGGACAACGGATTCGTGGATGTTTCGTTTGTAAATTTTACTGATTCACATATTTGGTTTAAAGCCAAACTGTGCTGCTGCGCCACGACGGACTCTTTCTGTAATTAATAATAAGTTATATTTTTTACTAGACACATGTTTAAAAGAAATATATTATAAATAACATTTTATTATTATTATGTTAAAAATAATTGTTAATTGGAAATGTTAAAATAAAATAAGCTATAACAACAACAACTACAAATACGGAATTTATTAAAAAATAAATTTTGTTATTGTTTTCGTATAATACAAATTATGTTGATAGTTTTTACTACCAAAGTAAACTAACCTTTAAATCGTCAAATATTTCTTTTATATCATTATCCAAAAAAGCAAAAATATAAATAAAACACAAAAAATAAAACAACTAAATGAAAATATATATATTTTTTGTATATTAAAAAAGAAACAGATATGAACGTTTATCTATCGAAACATATACACAACAAACAACATAATTTCAATACCTCAGGTACCCCAATGAGTACAATAACTATAATTTGTATCCCCATTCTCCTCTAAAAGGGTGGATATGTAAAAAATTCTATCATAAATATGTAAAATAATCGTTATCTCATAATCTTTTAGTATTTTTACATTAAATTGCAATAGTAGCGGTAATATCTAGCGGGGGGAAGGAGCCCTCGAGCGTAGGGGGACGGTTTAATACCGAGGAAGACTACAGGGTTGTCAAGTTTGTGAATTGATTTTTTCGCAAGTTAAAATGGCAAAGCGCGGCGTTGAGTTCCGTTTCACTAATAATTTCGAGGGTAGAAAGCGGAGAACGGAGTGTTTCAAGTAAAATTTTATCTATTAACCCTACTATGCGGGGAGAAGTATGAAGCTGCTGTTGTCGATTTGCCGTCGTAGCGCAGTTGTGTATGGATTTGTAGACGTGACAGCCGTGGGTTCGTTTCCCACTCGAGGGACTGAACTTTCATTTACTCGATCTGGTAACCAAGGCAAAAAAAAACTTATTTTCGGAATAAAAAATATTTTTTGTTTTATATTCTGTATTAAACTATCACAGTAGTCTAAATGTACTCTATAATTTATATTAATATATTTTTCGTTTCCCTTCTTACGTTATTAGCCGTTCCCATTAGACACCTACGTTCCAAATTTTTTATCCAAGTCTAGAGACATTGTGTGTTCAGTGGCGGAACTCAACGCCGTGCATTGTCTCGTTACCAGAGCGAGAATTTTACCTGCTACCTGGGTACATATTTTTATTAAATATAACTGATTTTACTACTAGAGTACTAGTTGTACTATTATAGTACTACCGCAGTACTACTACTACAGTACTCGGTGACCCGTATAAATGAACCACCGTGTAAAGTGTTCGAAATTTTTGGGCTGAAAAAAAATGTGTATAAAATAATACACGATAAAAATTCATGAAAACCATTTTTTGGTTATACCATAGAAATATTATAAAAATATATATTTTTCGTTGAAGTGAAGTGTATGTTTTACGTTCCACGTTTTTTAAGGGAAAAAATTTGGTAATTGTTATGAAAAAAAACAAAAAAAATATATTTCTTATTCTGAATGTCAAAAAAAACATACGTTTGTTTAGTTATAGCTTTAAGACCTGGTGTTGAAATACTGCATTTTCAACACACGGTCAAAATATTCTAGACTGTGTTATGTTTAGTGGAACTCAACGCCGCCCTATATCTACCAGAGCGGAAGGAATTAAAAAACATATATTGAAAAGTTTGGAACAGAGTTACTAGGTTCCCCTTTGACTTCCCTGCTATATGAGGGATACGTCATAATAAAAAAAATATACACAAAAAAATCGTAATTTACACCATCGAAAACTATTATAATTCCCTCCAAAGGTAACCCTGATATTGGATCTAGCCTAAAACTAGAGTGGTATAAACTAGGGGAGTCCCTTCATTATATTTGGAAGGGTTCCGAACTACTGTAGTGTATATAGAATATAGACATAGAACTCTGTATTTCACTATTCATTTAGTAGTTTTTGATGGCGGCTGTGGAAATTTTGCGTAATTAAATTTTTAAGAGGCCATTGTTTTTTATGTTGATTGTGTTTCTTTATTTAGATGTGACTAATACATTATAATATTTGTATGTTTATTTCTTTTTAGTGTTGCTTTATCATATATTCCGTATATAACAGGCTAGGCAGAGGGAACCTAGTGTTAAGACACGCCGTTCACTTCATTCCGCTATATTATCGAGACATTGCGTGTTGCATGGCGGGGCTTACTTTTTAATGTGAGTGTTTAATATGTTGTCTATTATATCTTCACGCAACTATAGTATTAGAAATAGAATACTAGAGTTAAATTAAATACAAAAAAGAGGTAAATAAGAATTGCCCGAGCTGGGAATGAACCTCGTATATAGTTGAACTATGCCACGATGTGATACCCAAAAAAGTATATGTAAGTACTTTTCAAGATATAATTTGAGTTTTTAAAGCTTTACTCAATATTTGATACATAGTAGGGAAAGCAGAGGTAACCTGGAAACGTGCTAAGACATTCCGTTCCGCATTCAGACTCCTCCGTTCCTAACTTTATAAACATAATTGTATATAAAAAATATTATTTTTTGCTAGGCCAGACGCTTCGCAGGGGCGCAAGAATATGTAAACGCGACACGTTATGGGTTCGATTCCCACTCCAGCAAATAAAATATTTAATATTTTCATTTTGCGACGAATCTGGTAACGAAGCAAAACGCGGCGTTGAGTTCCGCTACTCAACACTCCAGTTTTCGGTGGAAAACGCGGAACAGGTAGAAGTGGCAACGGAGGTCTCAACATTAGGGTCCCTTCTGCTTACCCTGCTTATGTCATACATACAGCGTGAAGCTAAAAAAACATTAATTTCTTTTTATTGTGAATTTGAGGCCAGTCGCAGCGTATGGACACTATTTATTTTTCATTAAATCATCTAAAATTTATTAAAATTTTTATCATTAGTGTCGTTTACGAAGTTTTCAATTATGAAAAACAAATCAAATAAATGAATAATATTAATTTAACCTTCCTTTGAAATAAAATTGAGTTATTAATTATTTATTATTATAATAGAAATTTTATAATAAAAAGAATAAAAAAATACAATTATTTTTTTAGCGTCGTATTTTATATGGAGAACAATTTTACACATTTTCTACTTCTTTCGATATTGTTCATATTATTTATAATAAGAAAGATACACGAGGCCGTCGTGTCGCAGTGGGACACGTTTGGCTGTTTACGCGATATTATGCCTTCGATTCGCACTTAGAGAGTTTCTTAACGTAATGACTTATATTAAAATTATCTTTCTCTGTTCTTGTAGACTAACAGCGGCGTTGAGTTCCGCCAACACACAGTGCCTCAAAATAATGGGCATTGCGTGCAAATGGAGTAACTTAGCACTAGGTTCCTTCTGTATATCCTGCTATATCCGCAAAAGTGCGTGAGGACTAGTTATGGATGGATAAAGTAACGAGAATATAAATAAAGTTCCCCATATAAAATTTGAACCAACACTTATTTTTCGTATTTGTTAAACAACAAATACTTCCAGCTGCGCCACGACGACGTTAAAATTCATCACATTACTACAAATCCGCGATCAAAGCGGGGAAAATTAAAAAAAATTGAAAGCACCAAACTTAAAATACACTAGAACAATGGTGCGTCTGCCAAAATAGTTTTCAACCCCAAAACTATCGCGATCGCGCTATATAAATAAATATATAGTTATGTAGATCTAAGATTTTTTATTATATATTGTTTTATGTTTCCCGCTATAACCCGCATATAGCAGGCTAGACACAGGAAACTTGGCGTTAAAACACTCCGTTTTCCACTTTCTGTCGAATTTTTGAAAAATCAAATGTTGAGTGGTAGAACTCAACGCCGCGCTTTAGCTTGCTACTGGATAGAGGAAATGAAAATATTAAATATTTCACTCCCCCGAGTGGTACCCACAATCGTCGTTTACAGTCACGCTGTGCCACTGCACCACGACGGTCTGAATTCTGTCTATTTAATGCCGATTTAGGGTGCCTACCCTATGGGGTGGTATGGAGTTCCAATTAGTGAACCTGACTAATTGTCAAGGTAGACTATATTAATGAATTCTCGAATGTTCCTCGAATTTTGTTTGATGATCTCCTTAAAGAATTTAGCACTTTAATGCACAGAAAGAGAGTCGTCTGGCTCTTGTTTTTTGATTGTGATTTCCATTTAAAATTATAATTTTATTTATAGTGGTAGTGTGACGCTAAGGTTAAGTGGCGTTTTCACAAAACTATAAATGTGGGGTCGATATGTTAATGTGTTGCTTAACTTTATACGGGAATATCCATAACATGATGTGGGGTTGAAATAAATATCCTTTCTCCACCTGAAAATGTTAATATTTTTTTTAAAGTAATAATAAATAATAATAAAAGCTTCATACGTAATGTAATAAAAAAATATAATTGATCGTACTTGTCAGCTGTCAATTAATTTTTCCTCACAGTAAAGAGAGTAAAAAAACATTGTTTTTAATTTAAAGGTTTACTTTAAAAATGACTTCACTAAGAATAGAGAATACCCACAAAATGCTTTTGGACAAACTTTTATACGATTCAGGTCTAGAATGTATTAGGTCTGTGGAAGAAACTCCTGGAACTACATCTGAATCTGAGGAAATGGAATTAAAAGGCATAGTATATAACTTCACTTCTTTTTGAAGCCCGTGGCAAAGCATTTGGCTGTTAACACGACGGTTATGGGTTCGATTCCCATGGGGTGAATTTTGAAACAGTTTAATTTTCTCATTTCGGGTAAAAGACAGATCACTGCGTTGTTCCGCTACATAAAATACAATGTCTCGATAATTGAGTGGAAAGTGGAGTATGGAATGTTGGAACACTAGGTTACATCTGCCTCCATGTTATATATTTATATTTGCTATATATTTTATTATATTTGGCATCATCGATTTTGACATGTGCATAAAAGAGAGCAACGCATATAATTTTTTACTCTTTTCTAGAAGAAACAGTAATTCCAGAAGTAGAGCATTTAGAAGAAACCGTGGGAGAAGAAACAAGAACTCCGTCCGTTGAGCAGTCTACTGAAAGCCTACTACATATATTTCCAACTCCATCGCTAAGAAAAATCTTACCGGACAGCGTCAGAGCAATACAAGAATATAATAAAGTACATGTTTTACCAGAAGAATTTAGAACAGATATCGATCCTACTACGATACCAAAAATAGAAACTACTCCTCAGCAGAAATATATTGACATATTAGGTGAAATCACAGGATGTAAAGATTATAAGAAAAGTTTAGGTGAATTCTGGTTTTTGGATACTTTGGCCAATTTGTTGAGGAGGGCTCAAAACGATAATTTGAGTAGACGTTAGTATTATATGCTGTATAAAATAATAACCGAAACAATATTGGTATAAAATTGTATTGTTTTATCGGTTTCGTACGTCTAATATAAACGATCTTAAGAAACGCCTTTATACGATCACTTTCTTTTCCTTCTCCGCGTTATCTGAATCTTGTTTTTATGAAATTTGGCAAGACGTGACAACTTATTGTATATATATATATATAGAAAAAACCAAAATTTTAATATTTTTAGTTATATTACAGGAAAAACTATTACAAACTTATATTTATAGTTCAACAGTAACAATAGCTTATAGTTAACTAACTTAAGTTTTTGCAAGTTGTACCTACGAGTACTCTGTTGACTTGCGATCATGAAATGGATACGGAACCTTGGGTAGGCTTAATTTGCACTTGAGCTGTTTACTTCATTGATAATTCGTTTTGGTTGCAATTACGGAATTAAAGTGAGTTCAAAATCTATTTTTTTTGTACTGTATTGTATATAATAATAAGTTGAGTTAAGGCATATAGGTTCAGTACATGGTATTAATACAAAAAAAATCCTCTTTTTTATAAAATCTCTACATTGATTCATGTCAATAAATCCCAATACACACTCCATGCATTTGTGTACATTACATCTAACCACCCATAAATATAAAACCAAAAGAAAACTACGTTAAAAATAGCTAACCTGTAAAACACGATCTAAAATGTCTAAGATGACATCGATCTTTTATTTTATATTTTACTATCTTTTTTGCTGCGGTTTCGTCATCGTGGTTAAATAGAACTAACTAATAATTGAATGGGTATACTAATAATATTAAGGACAGTTACTGCAAAATCGGCTGGTTGTGGGTTCGATCCCCACTCGAGGAGATAAAATATTTACTTACATTTATATTTTCATTTCTTCGCTCTGGTGTCGAGGCAAACCACGGCATTGAGTTCCGCTACTCAAGACGCAATGTCTCCAGAACTCGAAGGAAAGTGGGAAACACTAGGTTCCCTCTGCAGTACCCTGCTGTGTGCGAAAAAACATGACGTAATATAGTCTATAGCCTCGCTCGATAATTATATACAATCTAACTAACACAAAAATATTTTCCACTTCGAGTCTATAGTTCCTGAGATTAGGAGATTAGCTCATTCAACCAAACAAACGCTTTAGCTTTTTAATATAAGAATAGTTTATTTTTTCACGTTATTTTCTTTCACACTTGCAGCATCTCAAGCGATACTAATCCTGTGGTTTTGTGAGTGGATGAAGGAAATACAACACTTTGATGCGGCGGATAGGCGACGCATGATGAAGCGTTTTGAAGTAGGATACCTGTGTTATATATATTTTTGTTAATTTAAATTTCTTTATCAGACTAAGTCTAGACTAGTCTAGACTTTATTGTAATATAAAGAGAATGAGCTGATGTCACTAGCTAGTCAAGTGAATGACATGTCACTGACTTCAACGTTTCTGCTATTTTCATACATTCTTTAACTTCACGTTGTATTCAGAAAAGGTATAGTAGGAGTAGCTGTATGCTGGGAAAAACTAGAGTAAGACATATTGTTCTCCATTTTCTCCATTTCTTGAGATATTGCGTGTCGAGGGGCTGAGCTCTACACCGCGCATTGTCTTGTTATCAGAGCTGAGGAAGTAATACATTTCCTGAGTAGGAATCAGGCTCACAACACCGCTGCTAGTCGATGACGGTGATGACCTATTATAATTAATTAATAATTTATTTTCTTTTACAACTGAATCCCAAATCCACATGTGTCCAGATTTCTTGGAAGTTGAGCGGCTAGTGAGGAATGGAGTGTTTTTAAAATAGGTTCCTTTACTGAGGAAACCTAGTTTAAAACCACTCATATGCGAATTACAGGTTAAAAATTCTTATTTCTTTCTTTTCGAAATGTCACGCAGGAAAACATGGTATCAGCAGCTATATTCGTTGAAGAAGAGAACTATCTGCCCACACCCGCCCAAGTGCAGGTGTACTACAAGTCTGAAGAAGAAGTGAGAAAAAGTGTTTCCCAAACTACGCCCAAGTCAAAACAGTTGGTTACCTTCGAGCACGCCGCCTACGAGTGCTCCATGCTGGATTTGACCTGCATATTACATTATATATTTGATTTGTAAGTATTATTATTTTTGTATGAAGTTCAATTGTGTCTGTTGGTAATAGTCTTAAGTTCGATTCGAAATTTTTCATCTTCACATTGTCTCACAGATATCAAGGTAGCTAAAGGAATCTAGTGTAAAGACACTTTCCGCCCAAATTTCGTTGTTGTAAGCACTACTTGTTGAGTTGTGGAACTTAACGCTGCGCTTTGTTTTGTCTTATTACTAATACTGAGCCATTGGGCAGCGACGTCTTTTATTCTACTTACAATTTCAAAAAATACAAGTACGTCATTGTTGCACCAAATACGAATTTACCAAACAATTTTACTCACAACCATTTAATTGGTAATACTATACTAATAATGCACTCAATAAAGTAAAACGTTTAAAAAAACATACATATATGTTATGTCTATCAAAAACTAAAATTAAAAAAATATATACCTAAGTACATTGAGCCCGCTGTATTGAGATTGGAAAGGCTTTGATAATTTTCAGTTATTTTCACCCCCGTAACGAGCCCGTTCGCGGCCGGCGGTTAGTTCCACTTAATAGATTGATAATTAATTTACATTACACGCAATTAGTGCGTTTACTGATTTTTTTTCGGTCGGATAGCTCGGATGTGTGGGTTCGATTCTCGTTGGGGGTTGTGGGTTTGTTTTTTAGCTTCATGCTGTATCAAGTGTTTAGGCAGGTTAGACAGAGGGGATCTGGTGTTAATGTGTTTCCGCAACGTCCAATGTTCGTGACGTCGTGTGTTGAGTGGTAGAACTCGAGACCAATAATTTATATTTTTTTTCCTTGCTCCGGTAACAAACTAATAACTGGTGGTTTCTGAAACTATTGAATGATAGGAAACGAGATTTTTCCATTTTTAGTCTTATTTTTAAGCTTCACGCTGTATCCCACACATAGCAAGGTCGCAGAAGTAGCCTTGGAACTAAGTGGTAAGAACACTCCGTTCTCCGTTCCGTTAAGATACTTTCGTTCCCCACTTCCCGCCGAAATCTGGAGGGTTTACGTCTCTAATAACGAATTTTCTTACAGGTTCAGCTCAGATTATCAATTTGAATTAGTTCGATCAATATTCACTTTTACACCAGACTACACCTTAATCGATGGACCCTTCCAAATGCGCCAGCCTAAGCGAATGTGGGCGCCTTTGAAGCCCAAGGCGAAGAAAGAGAAATCTCCCAAAAAGGAGAAGCCAACTGGTAAAGGAAAGAAGAAGGAACCTGATAATGAAGAATATTTAGCTCTTATGGAGGTAGATATTTCTAGTTTCAATCGTTATAAAAAATAAAAAAAAGAAGCACAAGCTTCTCATTTTTTTCACATTGCAGGGCAGAGGGAATTTAGTGCTAAAACATCCCATTCCCTACAAACCGAGACTGACCAAATTTTTAAACATTTTGTGTTGAGTGGGGCAACTTAACACCGCGCTTTGTCGCCTAGAGCAGTGCAAACGAAAATAAATAAAATATAATCATTTTTCCTGAGTGGGGAGCGAACCTACAAACGTTGTTTATACATACAATGAGACGCTTTCATTCCGCGCCACGATGGCCTCTCTCTGCTTATATTTCTAAATAACGCTTTTCATTTAAATTACATTTCACATATTCGAGATAAAGTGTATTGGGGAGGGACGCCGCGCTCTTTCTTACTAGAAATTGCCTATGGAGGAAAACCCAAATAATGCAATTCCCCGAATGGGGACCGTACCCACAATCGTTGCGTCAGTCACACGCTGTACAGGCCTCATAATCAACTATTTAATCTCTAAATTCAGCTCCGAGCGCGTGATGAAAAAGAACAAGAAGAAAAAGAGGAAAAGGATCGTGACGCCTGGAACCTTCGGTCCCATATTCTGCCCCTAACGCTGGCTGCTGACGATAACTTCTTCAATAAGTATTGGCCACCACCACCACCTGAACCTGAACCGATAGAGGAAGAGGTCAAGGGAAAGAAGAAGGATAAGAAAAAAAAGTAGATGCTACAAGATTTAAAATGGTTTTTGCTTTATTAGAAAACGTATGAATTTTTTTACGTAACAGCATTTGAACCTGAGCTTCTTGGTCATGATAATGAGAACGTATGGTTTAGTTAGATCACTTGGACGATTTCCAAGTAGTGTGCAAATCCTGCTTCGTTCATATTTTTTACGTTTTTTGATAAAGTATTTTTCTTTCCTAAGAGTGAAAGTATGACACTTTAAATTTTTGTGTGTGAAAAACAAATAAATATATTTTATTATTTATCAAAAATCTCCATAAAATTTTCTTTTATTTTAATAATAATTAATATTTTTTTTGTATGTATATATTTCAAAAGCTGATGTAAATACAGAAGCAGGCTTAGTATAGGAATGATAGGCGAAATTAACTAAATTGTTTAAGTATTTGTAAAATGAAATGTACATAATTATAATATGGAGGCTGTCGTGGCACGGAAGCGTGCGTCTGTAAAAGCGACAGTCTAGGTTCGTTACCACTCGAGTGAAGGATATATTTAATATTTCCCTCCTTTCTATTTTCTTCCTATTTCTTTGCCTTGGTAACGTTTCGCCAGTTCACTCGCCATGCCTCAAGAACTCAGCGGAAATCGGGGAATGGAAGTGTCTAAATCGGAATGGAGGCAGAAGGATAGGTTCCCAAACACGGGGCGGTCATGGTCATCTGCTCGATTCCGACTCGCAGTATTGAATTATATGCATTTCTTCGCTCTGGTAACAAGACAAAGTGTGGCGTAGAGTTCCGCCACTTAATGTCTCAAAAATGAAAAATACGCTGCCGTATGTGAAAGAAATACTTTATACTATACAGCGTGAAGCTAAACAAAATAAGTAACAAAAAATAATGACAAAAAAAGAAATAAAAACTTAACATCTGAATAATTTTTAATTAGGAAATTCTTTATACTATTTGAAGGTAGGTATTTCAAGCGAGCCATTCATTCGTTTCGTCTCGTTCACTTCTTAAATTCACATTTACAAACAAAAGTGTCGTTCTTTATACCCGTTAGGATATCGCGGCGGAATGGCGGAAGCCCCGCGAATTTGATTTGATTACATTTTTAATGACAATTTCTGTGGTTCAGACGTTCTGAAAACTGTCAACGCGATGGTAGCGAATGCGATACATTAACACTTGAGATAATGATTAAAATTTATTTTCATTTCACCGCCCTACTGGACAATACACAGAGCTGAGTTTTGCCTTTCAACACGCAATGTCTCGAAAATTGGGTGGTTAAAGTTGGTTGGATCATACGTAATAATACGTATCCTAATAAAAATATCACTAAAAGCAAGTGCTTTTGTGCTATGGATTAGTCGAAGAGACAAAGGTTCAAATCCGTTAGCAAATTTTGTGTATTTTTTTAAATGAAATGGGGTGAGTTCAATTCAATGACTGACGACGTTATTTTTTTTATCACTATTTCCATTTCTTATCGATTTAAGAACTAAGAGAATCTAGTGTTCTTATATTCCTGTCGCAATTATTTATCCATCATAAAGACATTGTATTTATGTAAAAAAACTGCAGAACCAAATGGCTATATCGTACCTATATACTGCCATGCCTAAATAGTAGAGTGCTTTGTAGTCATGTAAAATAAACCGAGTGACAAAAGTATTCTTTTTATTTAGCTATTGTAATTTGTTATGGAAGGCCAGCCTAATTTTATAAATTTTTACACATTCATTCGGCAAGAGAATTATCAAAAATCAGATAAATCCTCAAATTGAATCATTATCTATTAACTTCAGCACTACATTTCTTTTTCCCAATTTAAAATATTCAAAATAAATCAAATATAATATTCTACGGAACCAAATAGTTATATAATAAGTACTGTATGTTGTTGTGTTACAACACTCGTGTGTCAGCGTAAGTAGTAGAGTGCGTTGTAGTAATGTAATTAACGGGGTGGCAAGTCGAGGGCGTGGGGGATCTTCGAAAGTATAAACGAATTTGGTTATACGCATGGCGGTCGCGATTTTTGAGTTTAGGCGAAAAGCGCTGGTTTTTTTTCATGTTTATAACTTAACTAGTGGTGTTTCGTGGCGTTGGTTGTTATATTTACTATATGATTTTTTGTATAAAATGTATGTAAAAAAAGTAGCTTCACGATTTTGACCCCAGCAGGATTAGCTGAGGGAACCTAGTGTTATGACATTCCGTTCAGTTTACGTCCATCTTCCCGAAAGTTATTATTAAGTATTTGGCGCTCCGTCTACCATATAAAAATCGTACAATTTCTAAACAAATATTTTGGGACATCGCGTGTTCAGTGGCGGTACTCAACACCGTGCCGTCTTGTTACCAGAGCGAGGAAATGAGAAAATGTTGCCTGAGTGGGAATCGAACTCACAACCGTCGCGATTAAGGCGCCATGAATGGAAAAGGAACTCACAAGTACATTGTTGCCAGGTACTTATTACTTCTCAAGTTTTTGTACTATGTCTACTTCCAATGAATTGTTAAGTATTATTTTTTTATTTTAATTCCCATCAATTTATATAAGAAAAACAATACTATGTACACTCCGGGAAAGTGTTTTATTCTTATCATATTATCTATTTATTTTACCTCCTTAATTTAAATGTTATTTGATATCACTTTGTTCTAGTTTATTACCTTCAAAAATACTTAAACAGGTCTAAAGAAATTCTTCAGAATTTGATCCCATAATCTTCACAAAAAGTATGTAGAATAGAATGTGTAATTTATCGTACAACTATAAGTAGTATATATCTATTTATGAATGAAAACGGCATCTCAAGATCGATCTCAGACTTGTGAGGTTTATAATACGTCCTTAAATTAACAAAAAAACAAATAAAATAGTTATGGATTCTTTAATTAGCTAATTACCGACATGTAATAATATAATGAAAAAGAATATCACATATATCGATATATTACACGAAAAAATGCTAAATATTTACATATAGATAAAAAAAAATCATTGCATATAATATTGAATGAAAAAAAAAAACCTTCAAATATAAAACACAATGGCTCTTTGACTACAATAAAAGGTATGAAGTGTCTATGGACCATAAAGGAATAAAATGCATTGTAAACTGCCACAAAATAAATGTAAATTGATAAGTAAATGCAATAGATCATTTAAGACGACGACATATATAACTTAAACATATCGGTTAAATGTATTTACAGAATATTAATTTAAGTTAATTTTTATGCCAACTGTTAATAGAAATCATGTTTTAGATAAACAAAAAAGTGGATAAATTAAAATATTCTCAAATATTATTTATATATTTATTATTATACAATTAAAAGTATTGGTTTGTGTTAGAAATGATTGAACTTTGAACCCACTGACATTACAAAAATATTTATGATTTTTTTTATTAACATCAAATCAAAAAAAAAAGACTTGAAAAAAGAGCCATAATGTGATAACTGCATGTCCGTTTCTTACACTAAAAACTAATTTTATACAAAATTTGAGCAAAAAAATTTGTTCTGTATTTTGTACAAAATATTTTTTTTATAAATAAGCATAATTCTTTCTAAAAACACTTGGCATTACAATTAAAATGTTTACACTAAGATTATTTGGTATTCATAATAAACTACTTGTTGATTAAAATCTAAAAAATAATCAAATGTGTTTTTTTTACAAAATTTTCTAAATCACAATTTAAATGTAGAAACATATTTTTGTATAACAGAAATTTAAAAGGGAAAAAAAATTAAATGCAGCCATCATTTAATTATTCTTTAACTATTAAAAAAAAGTATGTATATTAAGAACAATAGCCAGGAATGTGAATTTTGAATATAAATTCATTCATAAGGAATGTATCACATCTTATATTTTACAACAACATCCTATTTGCCTGATAAAAGTGGCATGTAAAAAAATTACAATTTTATTAATTACTTTCATTTAGATCCAATAAAGAATATGTTAATACATAGACACCTATTTAAATATAATATATAAAGTTTAATAAAAAAAATCGTATTATGTATGTAAAAGTACTGACTTTTCTGTTTACACTCACATATTATTAAAACGTATATTGAAAAAGAAAACTAACTTTACAATTAATGCTGAAAATGCACCATAATCAACTACAATAATAAAGAAAATTATACTAAGTATGACTTTACACAGTACTTGTGAGTCAAAGTCACACACAAAAACCTTATTATTCATAAATATCTCTTTGTCATCAATAAAATATATATATTTTTTGTCAATTTTGCACTATACCCCACATGAAACATGGCAAAGTAGCTTCCCTCCCAGATATGACACGTTTGAATCGCGAAACTAAACGCCGCACTTTCACATTAAAACACCATGGCAATTGTTCCCCTCGAACGAGAATCACACTTAACAAGTTAATTTACAATTACGCATACGATTTATTTATTAGAGTTTTGGAAGAAAAATTTTATTAATATAACTAGTAAATTATTATGTACAACATTAATATATAAAATAAGATACATGGCAGTGGTTAAACATGGAATTATTAATTTATGAAAGAAAGTTTTCAAAATTTGAAATATTTTCAAAATGTATTATTATATATTATTTTCGAGACATTACATGTTGAACGGCGAAACCAAACGCCGTGCCAAGACTTAGAAATTTGAAAATTTCTGAGTCCAAGAAAATATTTAAACTATTTTAATTAAACAACCAATTGAAATATGAAAATATTTCGTAAATTAAATAAATTTATTATTTAATACAATAATTATTATAGAAATAAGAACTTATTCTTATATTATGACTATTTGGAATTCATTAATGCTAGAAACTATGAAATATTGATATAATAATAACTATAATAACCTTGAATAATACAATTATATAATTTTAATATAAGAGTACCAATGTGACATTTCGATAAACAAATAATATTGTGATCATTAGCTCTTATAAAATGCTTTATAAATAATTTATAAAAACAAAATGGTGCCTACATTTATTTACTTAAAAAAAAAAACAATGGAGTGCAAGTCGAGACTGACAGATAGACAAGGAAGTGTGCTATAAGGTTTCCGTTTTTTTTTTATTTAAGTTCCAGATTTAGAAAAGAATTCTGTCCAACGTAATTACTTAATTTTTTTTTATAAATTATGTTTCTAATTGAGTTTAAATACATAATGAATGTGTCTTCATCTCGTAATTTTTTACTTAAACACACAAAAAAATATTTTAATTTCATAATGTATATAAATAAGGAATTTTTCAGTCTCAAAGTAGACATTTGAGGCTGTCAGCTACCAACATGGTATTATTTTGTAATTGTTTTTTTTATTAATTATCAAACAAAATTTAGGTTTTCGCCATATTTATGATTTTAGCCGAAAAGCGAGTTATCTAGAAATTTTGAACATAACATAATATACATTTAAAAATTTAAATGCATAAATTTCATATATTATTTCATTATAATAAAATCGATAAATCTACGTCTTGAGTAAAAAGTAAAGTGATCTGAATGTATATCAGATCTTTTAAAAATATAACAACGAAATTAAATTAAAATTTCTTTGAATTTCTAGGTTAGACCACTTGCACCGACAGCCTCACAAAGCACTACTGCTAGATATAACTAACTATAACTAATTAACTAAATATAACTTAGTTGAGCCATTTATGAAAATTATAGGATTGTAATAATATCTATATTTCTATTGAAAAGTGAGTGGGAACCAAACCCTCATTTACAATCGTTGACACTGCCCCACGTTAGTTATATCCAATGTATATCGGGGTTTTCAGAGGGAATCTAGTGTTAAGACACTCCATTCCCCACTTTCAATTTAAATTTGAGAATATATGTATTGAGTAACGGAGTTCAACACCGCGCTATGTTTAATTAGAGTGAAATAGAAATAACACTTTCCACCAAGTACAAGTAAAGGGAAACAATAATTGAACACACAACCATAGCATTAAATATTTTAGATATTTTTTTAATAGAAATGCAGATAATATTGAAATTAATTAATGAATGAAATAGTGCACCTGTATATGACTGAGTAATTTTATATAATAAAAATAAATAAATAATAATAGCTTGGAATTGCCAGACTTCAAAGGAGTAAAAATTCTAATAAAAAAATATTTGACTTTCTTTTTTATTAGACTTTTTCGTTCTACTCCAAATATCTACTTGTAAATTAAAACATTGTTTTTGGAGTATAATCTTAAATACTCCAAAAACAATGTTTTAATTTACAAGTATAAAAACATGAGAATGTTCAATTTTATTTAATTATTAATGTATACTGAAAATAGCACACGCTGTATACTTCAAAAAAATCAACTCATAGGATTTCTCATTCTCATTAGTATTATAAAAAAAAAAAATAGCTCCTATCTCGAACCTAACACATCATCATGGCACAAATTAAATCACTGAGTCATTAAGTCTCTATCATTCGTACTTGATAGTACAGATCTTAACACCTATGTGGGTGTCCCACACGAACCACTACCACTACTGTGTCACTGAGTCACCAACACATTCACATGTGTAAAGTTGGAACCGCGTGGGTAGCCGGTTCTAATCCGGGCTACAGCAGCGCGCGCCTACACTCGTCTCTGTAGGCGCCCGCTGAACCCCTGTTTCATGTTTGCCATCTGTAATATTAAATTATAAACAGTAAGATCTAAAATAATTTTCTGGGAATGAATCTCTTATATTTTCATTTTCTTTTCTGACGCATTAATATGTTAGAACGTGCTTGACCATATTATGAATAAAATAAATAAATCAGCTTCACACTGTATCCCGCACACAGCAGGGTAGGCAGAAGGAAACTAGTGTTTAGAGTTTTAGACACTCCGTTCACCACTTTCTGACGGACTCTGGAGGCATTGTGTGTTGGGTGGCAAAACTCAACGCCGCGATTTGCCTCGATATGAGAGCGAAGAAATGGAAATATAAATTTAAGTAAATATTTCATCTCCTCGAGTGGGGATCGAACCCACAACCAGTCGGTTTTACAGTTACACTGTGCCCCTGCGCCGTGACTGGCCTCATATTACGAATGAGGGTTTAATTTTAGCAAGAGTATAATGAACTTATATAAAGTTAAGAATGTAGTGACATATAAGGCCATGTCTTATTCACAAGTACACTAGACTCTCCGCCCATCGTGCTGTAGAATACTGAGTGAAATTCTATATAAGTCCGCAATCATAATGTAGTGAAGCACATAATAAAATTTAAATGCACCAAGGTTGTATTGTAATAGTTTCTATAGTATGTGAAAGATGGCGCTGGTAAGTTGATTTTTATGACTATATTTACGTTTTATTGTCGTTTAATAGATGGCGTGATTTTGATAGTAGTGAAGAATTGAAAAAAGCAATCGATAGTATTGCACAATATATACAAAAATATATGTATTTTTTATACTACATATTAGTATTATTGAAATGTGTATGTAATCTGACATAGACATGGATTCAAATCCCATTAGGTGAAATTACTGTTAAATTACAAAGAAAGTATGAGGACTTTTTTAAATAACTCGGTTCAAATTCCTAATCATCGAATTACTCTCCCTAACTTCAGGTTTTAGTTTTACTGGGTTTTAGTTTGGTAATAACATACCGTTTAAAATTATAGTAATTTATCGATAAAGCCGTCGTGGTGCCCGACGATGGTAGGTTCGATTCCCACTCAGGGGAATCAAATATTTAATATTATCATGTCCTCTCTTTGGTAACGAGGCAAAGAGCAGCGATGTGTTTCTCAAGAATTCGGCAAAAAAAAGAACCGAATATCATTGCACTACATTCTCCAATTTTGCTAAATGAAACCAAAAAAAATCACCTGGCCTTCTGCAACTCAATCTGCCCCTCCAAAGTCTTCGCCAAGTAAATAACAAACAACTGTGACAGAGCCACACCCAGAGCCACTGATGCGATGGTATACAGGTTCCTTTCCGCCCACGACCTCACTATTTCTATGCAGCCGCTTGTCCACACTCGCTTACTCGCTTCTGCTACCTGCAAAATTAAAAGATTTTTTTTAAGTTATTTTTTTTTAAACAAATACATTTGAGTAAACTTGAAGGAAAGAAAGGAAAACTATCATTGTTTTACAATGAAAAAAGTTAATGTGACTTTACTAGGCAGAAGGAATCGAAACAGTGATGTTTTGTTCCGGTTGGAACATGCTTTGGACACGTAATACACAGGATAACTGTTTCGGGACAGTTCAGTTTTTAATTTATTTAGATTAATTAAAATATTATTTTTGTCAATTACTTTCAAAATGTTTAGGCGTTTACAGACATACAGATATATCTATCGGAGCGTATCCGTATTTCTAGAGTAAAAACACGTGGCCATACTTCTTATCAATAATTACAACAACAAGTGCGTAAAAGGGCAAGTGCGAGGCGACTCGTGGCATTGTCGCTCGAGTTGTCGAAGCGATCGGACTGCCTCAAGACAAAGAAATCGCAAAATATATCTACGAGGCCTTATTTAAACCCGAAAGATTGACCGTAGTGAATATCTAGGTATTGCTGACATCCTGCTTTTTTCTGGGTAGCCTTCTCTGACATCAGAAATAGGATGGAGGCTTCTTCGACATATACTTATGCTAAAAAAAGAAGCAACCTAACTGCATGAGGGGGTATGCTGCAGGTTGCATGTGCATGGCAAAGCACGAGGACGTTCCTCATTTTTGCTGTAACATAACATCACTAGAACGTAAATGGTAAAACGTTCATTAGTTTCCGTCTAATTTTCGAGACATTGCGTATTGAGAGCTCTACCTTTGTCTCATTACCAGAATAATAAAATGAAAGTAATTCATTGTCCCGAGTGGTTATCGGACCCACAACGAACAACCTAAAAATGAAAGTACGCGGCGTTGAATGCAAAAAAAAATGGGGCACGTTGAGTTCTAGAGGGGTTTAAGGGTAAGTACTAATAAGAGTACTTCCCAATACTCCTTTGGAAATATAAAAAGGAATTAACGATATAAAATCAACGCAACAGCAATAATTAAGAAATCCATTCGAATCCAATTATATATTTATTCTAAAATATTATACGAGTACTTAAAAATAGTTATATAAAAAGATAGTTAGTTACAAATGTCAATATATGCACATACTTACAGGAAAATTCTGAACACCGTATCCGCACATAATATTAACCAAGCCGGAGCTAATGTCCGTTGCGTTAATACAGCAGGAGAATGGAACCCCGCATTTTTCCACCGAGGGCGATGAACAGTTGAAATATTCATTTTTTGACCAGTCCATGTAACCGTCTGATGTTAGACCACAGCAATGGAACTAAAATAAATTAATTAATATGTTATTATATTTATCAGCTTCATCTTTATCACGTATATACAAAGATATATAAAGAGAGAACTTAGTGTAAAGAGTGCGAGAAAATGCGGAGTTGAGTTCCATTTTAATATAGCGTTTATTTTTAGATGCTATCATACAGCAACGTAATGACCTAATAAATAATGAGTTAAATTATACCTACAATCGTTGGTATTCAACGACTTACAACACAGAAATCTAATGATATTACGAAGCCATACTTCAACAATCCAAACAGGGAAATTCTCAAAAAAGATTGTAATTAGTTTATCTAAGCCTATAAAATAAATAAAACTTATTCAGAACTATAAAAGTTTTTGTTTCGTCATCTTCTAAAGGTTTGTTCTTTCAAAGCCACAGTACAGATATTTTTTTGGTCAGAGACAAAATAGATCCAAGACACTCTATTCCCCGCTATTCGTCCGTATTCAAAACATTACATAATGAGTGGCAATGCCTCAATATCTGGCTTAATAAAAAAAAATTACACAGCAGGGTAAAGAGAAATGACCTAGGATTTAATTCGTTCCCCATTCGTTCGGGTTTCGGCAGAAATTATAGGTTTCGAATAAATTCGAATATGGTATGAGTCAAAATGGGACTTTTTTATGACCTTTTTATCTCATATCACACTGTCAAATGTCTAAAAGATTTTTTAACATAATATACTCAAAGTCGAAAATCTAACATGGAACCGAAGTTATCCGAAAGTAACAGATAATTCGAAATAATTTCATATCCGTATCCTTATTCCGTTTTCAAATGTTACAACTAACGGTAACTAAAAATTATGTTTATATCGTGTCACACATATCAATCTATTGTATGTCTGTATATGTATAGAGAACGGACGTAAATATGATATCTCTATTGAAAAAATATACATTACCTGACAAAAAGTATCGATCTATATAAGAAATAAAAAAAATCTAGTAATATGTATATAAAATATTTTTCCACTCATTTTGTGCGCAAAAGTGTCTTTAACGAGATCATGTAAAAAATATAAAAAGAATATGGTAAAAACACAAAAATAACTTTAACACATTATTTTAATTGCGTAGACTCACATTTAATTTCGATTTAATTTTTCGTGTCTATTTTAACCGAAATATATAAAATACCTCAAAACGTTTGAAAGTTTTTAAATTATCCAAATTCCTCCTAAATCTAAAATGACTTCAACACAAAACTTACATCACTTTGGGCATAATCGATAAAATTCTGCAAATCCGGATCATCTCTGTACGCGTGTACGACTCTTTCCGTGAAACTTTGCTCCACGAAACCATGTAATGACCTTGGAAAGACAAAACCGCATACCGCTCCACCCATTTCGACTAGAAATAGTATTAGAAGGCAGAGGGAGTACTGAAAGACGAAAAAAATATTGTTAATTCCAGTAGAGTCGACGAGTCCTGACCGCCATAAAGTTAGCTATGCAGATTTGATTTCTGGATTTTTCTTGTTTCAAGTTATTTTCTTTCCGAACAGGCAAAACTTTAGAACACTAATTTCAGGCCGGCCACGACTCATAGACTCAATATCAACTCTATGTTATATACGATTATAACATACAATATGTACATATATGGTTTGAATAGCAATTGATGTATTATTTGTATTTTGTGAGAAAGTTTGTCTTATCAAAATAATGTGGTTTCACGGATAGGTATCAAACCCACAACCATAGCGATAGCGGTTTAACATGTTTATATATTTGGCAAAAATATTAATTTAAAAATAATAGCTTATCATAAAATGTCCATTTCCAGGCTGAACAAAATAAAAATAACAATGACTTTTTTAATAATTTATAACTATTTAACAAATATAACACAAAAATACTTACAAATTTAAGTAAACATGTATTTTCTCGCAACGCTCCTATGCATCCCGCGAAGCTGACCACGAACACCACACCACCAAGCAACGCGATAAGCAAACTGATGTTCAACATGAGATCGTATACTGTTTCCAGCTGAAAATTAAAAAAAATAGAATTTGTTTGCATTACACACTTAACTCAGAAACTAAAAGTTTATATTGTTTTTTTGTGTTGTCTAGTCCATTATATATTTATTGCAGATTATTATTTTGGAATGTAACCTTCTGCGGTGAGAGTTATATTGGATCCTTAGTACATGTCAAACACAACTTACAAATTAGTTTATTTGACAAGTGGGCGAAGGATAATCCTTAGCGTGATTAAAATTATTGATGGCCATAGAGGCCCAGTGGAAGGCGGAGTTGTGGGTTCGATCCCCACTCGGGGGAGTGAATTATTTAATAATATTATTATTTAATGCACATTGAATATGATAAAACATGAAGTTTGATAAGTCACTTGCAACCTACAATAGGTTCTCTTCCTACTTCGCAAATTTTGTATGAAAATATCAGTATCACTATACAAAAGCGAATTAAGCATGAGGAAAAAATATTTATCTAAAAAAGCCCTCATTATATATTTATTTCTTAATAAAAATGTTTAATATTATTTTAAGATAGTCGTATATTATTATATATTATACTAACATTTATTAATAAACAAGGGAAAACAAAAGTGATTTCTATACCCATAATTAAATTTTACCATTTATCATCAGCACATTGTGCGTCATACAAGAACTTCAAATAAATTTTATTACAGTATTACAGCTAAAAAGTAAATTTAAATGATTGCTGTTATCTTTATGTGGAAAATATTCATTATATATTTTATGGTCATATTATCATATTTCACTTGTTTGTGTGACAAAGAATTTTAGCATATAAAAAACCCGCATATAGCAACGTAGGCAGAAAAAAGCTAAAGACGACACTTCTTTTCATCCAATTTCTAAATATAATTTGTTAAATAGTGAACCCAACACTGCACTTTGGTCTTATCAGGACAGTAAAATTAGAAATAATATAAACATTTTATTTGTGAATTAGGCGGAATCCCAATGACAATGGGGGTTCCCTATGCTGTATCTGCTGTAAGCGGGATACAGAATGAAACTATAACAAAATCTGTTTCTGAAATATAGTAAGAAACAGATTACACTAAGAATTATTATTGGTCAAGGGCGAATGCTGTTCATGAAATATTTTAACATTTTTTAAATTATTTTTTATTATTTTAACATATTTTATTTTATTATAAGAAAAGAAAAATATATAATTTTTATAAAGATACATATAAAAATTTCAATTGTGAAATTAAATGTTTAGTAATCAAGCCTCTTGAATATAAATACCCAAGTCTACAGAGACATTTTCTAAGTATGTTCTCAGTTCTCACTTGGGCTAATATTGTAATATTTTATAATATACATGTTCCCACAATCTTATTAGAATATGACAAAAAAATGATTATAGAAAATATTAACAATTGTGATGATGGTCTATTTTAAAATCTTCAATCTTCTTTCAGCAGAAAGTGGGGAACAGAGTGTCTTAACACTAGGTTCCCTCTGCCTACCCTACTGTGTCGGAAATATAGTGGGGTCTGATTTTCTTCTTTTTTTTTAATTCATATAGTTTGTTACAGACATAAAAAAAATTAAATAAGAAAGAAATATTAAACAAATTAACACACTTAATTTCCATATCAAAAACTAATAAAGAATAATTGTTAAACTGTCAGAAGTTTAAAGGACTGGTTGTCCATATAATATTATATCACACAAATGTTATAATTACATCCATACATATTTAATCTATAAATATCATTCTTGTTTTAACAGTTATTTAAAGTTTTTTTAGATTACCTTAATTAATCCTGTAGCCTGCCATTTGTCAATAAATGCATACAGTCCGACTCCTATCAACAAACCTCCTAGCAACTGAAACAAATAAATGTTAAGTTAGTTAAATTATAAGATTGTAATTAAAGATATATAATTAAATAATGTATTATATAAATAATATAATAAATAAATATATTATAAAATTATTAAGAATATATATTTTTTATAAATTATAGGACTAATTGAGAACTGAGTAGAAATTACTCAGTTTCAGCAATCATCAGTTTCATCTTTCATCTTTACATAATCAAAATCTCATTTTCTTGAACCAAGACCTGCCTAATTTTGACACAATGACAGAATTTTGTAAATAATATTTTTTTTGAGATGATTGGTAATCAAGTAATGTCTTAAGCTAAAAAATAAATAAATTGATTCCTTATTTTATGTTATTTATATATATAAATAAAATTATAATCATAAAATTGGGATCAATAAAAATTAGGAATATTTTTGTTAATAACTTTTTACTGATTACTATAGTAAACAAAGTTTTTTTTATTTTGTTGTAGTTTTGTTTATTTGGTACATTTGTGGTTGTATGAGTCATTTAAGGCATTTCAAATAAATTAGTGATGATGCATACATCTTTGTGTTGATATACCTTTTTTAAGCTTTATGCTTTATCTTTACAGTGTAAGGTTTAAGGGCAAATCTTTAGAGCATAGGCAGAGAAAACCCAATGTCAAAACACTCCATTCTCCACCTTTAACTGTAAATTTTACATTTTCTATTGTGAGTGTAAGAAGTAAAAGCCATGCGTTGGCTTACCAGAGCAGAGAAATGAAAATTCATTTCCATGCAAGGTGATTGGATACACTACTATTGTTATACAGTCTAATGGTTTCCCATTGCAATACATTGCATATAAAAGTGATACATTGTATAACTCAATATGAATGTATACAAATTGCAACTTCATGTATTTTAACAGGCTGAATAAGTGTTATGAGTTGTAAAGCAATGTTGACCACATTTAATAAATTCATACTTTAAAACATAAATCCAAGCTCAACTTTAAATAAATGATTCATCCTTCCAATAACTTACTTTATTTGTTCCTTTTATATATTCTTTCTTTTTTTTTTAACAAGTAGTTGTGTCTCAATAAAATATTTTTATAGTATGTATGTATGTATATATAATAACAGATTTGCCTTTAAAATCTTTTGCCATTCATAAAATTTAGTATCGAATTAGGTAATTTAATCATTTCGCCAACGGAAACGACTAGCCAGACAATACTTTTATACATATATATACATTGATATGCGTAATCTAACATCCATCGCTCAAACAATGCCATGATTCACACACAACAAAGTGAAAATTCTAACATTCACACAAAAGGCTAACATGAAAAAATATAACAATGAAACAATTTCTATTTTCACATACATTATTAAAATAAAATTAAAACTCACCCAAAAAATAAAATTCAAAACAAAAATCATATATTTCACGCAGCCACTAACGTATGTAAAGTTGGGTCCTCTCCGGCGATGCATTTTGGGATACGGCTCCATTGTTAAAAATTCGTTATTAAAATTAAAACTATATATAATAATAAAACGATTAAATTTTAATCGTTTTATAAAAGAATAACGCTGTTTTAGCTAGCGATGAGTAATTCAATATACATGTATCCATCTGTCTCCCGTCAACTCTGAGCATAGACTAACATTCAATTCTAAGAGTGGGACCGAGCTTAAACTTTTTAAATTTAAAATCATAGACTAAATAATGTATTTTTTTATTTTTATTTTATTTATGCTAAATTAAATCATATCCATTTTTATTTTAACAAATTTCATTTTTTATTAAGAACTATGAAACTTAACTACTCATTAAACAAGTTGCTCTTCGTGAATATGAAGTTAAAGTTTTCTTAAATCTATTACAAAGTTCTCAGTCTTAATAATTTAAATAAAAATAAAAATTATTAACGCATTGTTTGTAATTTTATTAAGACACGATTCCTATGTTTATTAGAATAATTTTAATTTTAGTTAATACTATTAATATTACGTTAATACTATATATATTTCTTTGTAGTTAATACTAAAAACCAGTGGCAGATTTGTATATTTACTCACTGTATACCATTTACTTGAACGCTACGTACCTTATTTCGTGTTAAATTATGAATTCACGTAGTTTGATTTACTTAAACGTTACCACTAGTTTGCGTTGATCTATAAAAAAATTAAAAGAGCCAAGAAATAAACAAATCTACAGTAGAAGAATTTGAGCATTTAAGTACTTTGTTTATTTTCAAAGAAAATATTCCACACTACTACAATCATTTATGTCATTTCTAGTTTTTTATAATTTTTAAAGAATTCCCATTGTTTATAAATATTTTGTTACGAAGAATTCAAATTGGCTTCAAATAATTCGTTCAACATTATCTACAGACAACGACAAGTTAGTTTTATTCTTTTTGATTTATTAGTGATATTCTTTTATGATTATTATTACTTACTACACTCATTAGGATATGGTATTTAATCGTTAGAAGTCACTTTAAAAAAAGTCAAATGTCTTTACTAACAATAAAAAAAATATTTAAACAAATACTTGGTAAAATTCAACAGCACAATTTTTATAACACCCGGATGATTTTCTTAAAGTATGTATTTAGTTTCGAGGCCCATTTACTTTTATAAAAAAAAGTACTCTTCGCCATTCCCCAACGCAGTCTTTGTTGCGTGCCATGTTTTCTTTTATTTTAATCGTGCTCATATTGTTTTATAGTAAGCTTCATTTCGCTTGAGTAGTAGTCCATACATAGGGCCAGTCGTGGCGCAGGGGCATAAAGCGTGCCTGTAAACGCGACCGGTTATGAATTCGATATTTACTCGAGGAAATGAAATATTTATCAAAATTTATATTTTCATTTCATCGCTCTGGTGTCGAGGTAAAGCGAAGAATTTTCCAGAATTCGGCGGAAATTGGGAAACGGAGTATCTTAAGATTAGTTTCCCTCTACCTACCCTGCTGTGTGCGGGGTACAGTGTGAACCTGATAAGATTTAAAACGATGACATTGTCCATGAAATTATTCACGATATTTAAATTACAATTTTCAAATAGTACTCTGACCACTCAGTTCTTAGTCCGAACCAGTAGGCGCAAGAAGGTTGTTGTTGTTTCTTATTTTTTGGTTTTTAGGCGTGCCAGTAGAGCACAGTTTGGTAAATTAAAAACAAAAGAAAATATCACTCAAAAGACTAAATAAAACTCTAGGTCTAGGTATAGGTCTAATTAGATATACCACCATCTGAAAGAAAAAAAACATGACATCACAAGCTGATATACAGTAAATATACAACAAAAAGTGTTAGTATAATCTTTACCTAGGTTAGTTCACAATTTAATTTTATTATGTCTAATATATTTCCATAAGAATGTACAAAGGGGACTAAACACAAACGATAACACACACTGAATATTAAGGGGGACTTTATGGGGGAGGACATCATAGATAGGATGAATTAGTTTAGGACAGGAGAAAAGGATATGGGAAACAGAACCTTCGCCCACGCCACATTCGCAAAGTGAATGGTCCCTGACCCTGATCTTGGCCAGATGCACTGGAGTACACTCATGCCCAAGGCGCAAGCGACAGATTGTAGTTATAATTTTCCGTTCAGTAAATTTTTGATTGAAAAACCAAGGTCGCCTTGGAATATCAGGTTGTAAGGTTGCATAAAATTTACCCTTATAAGATTTTAGTGACTTCTAGTAATTATTCCAAGACAGGTCCAAACGAGTATTTGCAAGTGACAACAAATCTTGGGCCGAATTGTGGTAATGTTCTAAAGTTCCACAAGCAATAGCATTCTTCGCACACGAGTCTGCGGATTCATTTCCTGTAATACCAGAGTGGCTAGGGATCCAAACTAATAAGACTGATAATCCTTCTCGATGGCATGAGAATAGAGCTTCGCGTATCCTTAAAATGATGGAATATCTATTCCTGCTACGAAAAGGATTCTCTTTAATGGCCACTAGACGACTGAGAGAGTCAGTTAAAATAACAGTCTGTCGAAAGTCATGGGAGCGGGCAAACAGGATTGCTTCTAAAAAAGCAACAGCCTCACCTGTAAACACCGATGTAAGGGGGGGGACATTTAAACTGTAAAATAATTTTAAATTAGGGAACCCAATACGCTGCACTAACACAACCGTCCTTAGACAGTTTAGATGCGTCAGTGTAGATAAGAATATGATTAAACCAATTGAGATGAACATAAGATTGAAAATCTGTGTTGGTGTTCAGTGAGCCTTTATCGAGACCGAGATTTGTGAGTATAGGAGGGGAGTAGGTTAAAGCACGGAAGGGGATGGATAAAATAAGATTTTTTATAAAACAGGTGACAGGATTTTGAAGTCTGGTAAACTTCAGGAAGCTATCTAACAAGTACGATATGTTTGGCTTATCAGAAACAAGTTCAGATAACTGGGACAGGCGGGATACTAAAAAATGGGATGACAGCTGTAAAAGTTTGCAAACAAAACGATCGGAAAGGAATTGCCAGCGTATTAGGTAAGGAGGATCAACACATTCAACCTGAAGTGCGTTGGTAGGAGAAGACCTCATTGCCTAAAATAATACGAAGGCATTTATATTGAATTTTATTTAATTTTTCTGAGGCAGCTTTGTTACAGGGGTCAAGTACGAAAAAGCCATAATCGATGTGACTACGAATCAAAGCCTGGTACAGTAGTTTTTGAGAATATGGATGTGAGCCCCACATCCAGAGAATATGGATGTGAGCGCAAAAAAATAAGCCGATGACGTAAAAATGTCAACGCCAAAATAAACCGCCCTAACCTCACCTTGCATGTACCTATGACGTTTTTTATTTAGTTATTTCTATGAACGCTAATAAAATTTGTCGCTCTGGATAGCGACCGTGTTTATGATTTATTTATCAATGTTAGTTTAGTCAAGTCTTGTGTAGAATAAAATCAGAGAGCCATGTACTTAAGTCATATATATTTAAGAGAAAATAAAACAATATTATTTTATTCCTATCCTATTGATTTATGGAGTCTTAAGTTATAACTCTAAAAATATTGAGTTCACTGCGTATTTACAATTTACATATTTATATTCATTGATAGGCTTATTTTCCTTTGTCCATACACATACTGAGGTTTGTGGGCCCAAAATTATAATCAATTGCTCTTTTCTTAATAATATCTTTATATACAAATGCGGATTTTCTAGGAGTTCTTGTTTTGGCGGGGCTTGTGAAGTTCACTTCGTATAGCCCGAAGCATTCCCTAAAAATAAGACGAAAAGAAATTATAGATTTCAGAAAACCTATAAAAATTTAATGTTGCCTCTTCCAGACGCGGGTTCAAATCTCGCTACGTTCTATTTTTTGTTTGTTTTCTAAAAAGTATTTTTCTTCCCTGAATGTGGAATAACACTTCAAAATTGTTAAAAATAAAAAATACAATGTTTTTCCCAATAAGATAGATTATTAAGTGAGTAACGGATTGTTTTTATTGTAATAAAATTAGCGTAATGATATTCTCATAAAAGTACCAATTACAGATATAACGACTATATGTGCATATCAAAATGTAAACACATCACTTCAATTCAATCGTAGATTATTTGAAGTTGAAGTACATAATATAAATAACTTCACTTCAATTCAAGATTATATTAAGGATTCACACTAACGTATATCCTTGCATCCATTCGAAAGTATCCATGAGGCTCCATGCAAAATAACCTTTTAATTTTACTCCTGCATCTAAAGCATCCAAAGCACTTTCTAACGAATCTCTAATATAGCTGATCCTATCATCATCAATCAGTCCAGCATCAGGAGACGTGGACCAGCCATTTTCTGTTATATATATGTCTGGGTAGCCGTACTTTTCACTGAGGTGTGTTAATGCGTTGTACAGACTATTAGGTGCTTGCTGTAAATAAATTATCCTTATTGTAATATTTTTTGCCAGTTAGTAGTTTCTGACATTAAAGTGGGTAGAGAGAACGTAGTGCTAAAACATTACGTTCTCAGCCTTTCGTTTGGACGAAAGATATCAAGCTCATAAGCAATGTTAATAAGCGATTTTTCGAAACCAACTTCGACTTATTGACTAGTGGAACTTACCACCGCGTTTGGTCTGACCGAAGCGGTATAATGAAAGTATTATTTAAGCCTCAAGCTACATGCTGCACGACGACACGTAGCAGAGTAGGCAGAGGAAACCACGGAACAAAGTTAAGACACTTCATTATGCGCCGAATTCTGTATGCATTGCGTGGCGTTAAGTGGCGCTTTGCATCGTTACCAGAGCGGAGAAATAAAAAAATATTTAATATTTCGATTCCCCAAGTGGGAATTAAGCCCTAACAGTAGCATTTAGAGTCATACGCTTGTGCCACTCGTCATGACGGCCACAATTGGAATTATGATGGAAGAAATAAAAAAACACTGTTATTTCATGTTAGTTTTGTATAGCCAGAAATAGCATTTTACTTTATACTTGGTACGGCAGTATTAGCAAATTACATTTCAGTTATCTTAATTTTAAACATTTCAGTTAACTTAAATTGGCGAATTTTGGAGATTAAAATTATCAGGCTCTTTTTATCACTAGCTTTTAATATTCTTAAATTTTTAATTGCAATTTAAATTTAATTTTAAAAACTTACCACTAACCAAAATGAAGCGGCTCGTGGCCATTCAGGTAAAAAATAATACCCGTACTCAGCATCGTCATACAATGAAGGTACTGGGTAGTCTACTTTGTATTCTGTAGATGAAATCAGGAGAGTGGAATAATGGTTCACTCCAAAGAAATCAGATGTACCTCGAACAAATTTCTTTTCTTTCTCTGTGAATTGTGGCATACGAGATTTAGTGTAGCCTTGTTCCATGCTTTTTTTGGCAACCTTTTCGGAGAACTCTTTCGGGAAACCGCCTTGTCTAGAGAATATTGGGTGGGAATAGATCCCAAACTAAAAATCAAGACACAAAGTTAAGTAAAATTGTAATTTTTTTAACTTTCAAACTGGAGGAATTGATTTTACTTACATCAGCTTGCCTTCTTATCTCTGCTGCATATCTATCTTCATCACTGTCTGTTAGAGTCCCGAACCAATTTACATTGATTGTAATACCACAAATACCGTTTTGATTTGGCTTAAAATCTTCAGTGTAAGCACGATATGCCCTAGCATTGGCCAGCAATAGATTTTTAGCACAATAATACGCTCCGACATCTGTGATATTTAACATAGGAGCTTTTGTATAATATCCGTAGCCTTCGTAACAAATTTCCCTTGGTTCATTAAAAGTAATCCAAAATTTCACCCTGTCTCCGAAATAATTGAAGGCAACACGAGCATAGTCTTCAAACCATTTTGGGAAGAGTGGGTTTAAAAATCCACCCATTTCTTGCAGCTGTTGTGGCAAGTCCCAGTGATATAATGTGACAATTGGTTTTATATTATACTTGGTCATTTCATTTATTAAATTATTATAGTAGTCAACTCCAGCGCTATTTATTTTATTTGGAAAGGAATTAGGCAAAATTCTTGGCCAAGATAATGAAAATCTATATGCGTCTAAACCAAGTTCCCTCATCATTTCCACGTCACGCTGGTAATTGTTGTAACTATCAGCAGCAATGTCTCCATTACTTAGGTCCTTTATCACGCCAGGATTTGAATGCGTTGCGTGGTCCCATATATTAGGTGCTTTATCTGAAACATTATTTACTATATATATTTTTATTGTCTTCCTAACTAATTGATTTTTAAGGCATTTTTGTATTCACTGTTAACATTAAAAAAGGATATAAATTTTTCAATAAATTTAAAGAATAAGCTCTATATTTCTTTGTAAGATGGAAACTGAGGGAACAAGACAATTTATAATTATATTTTCTACATAACCGTAGTCAATATATAACATACGGATACTGAAAATATTGAAATAATAACATGTAGACACAGGTTTGCCAATTACAGCAGGAAAACGAAAACAATATTCCCCCAAGTGGGGATCGAATACACAACCATCGCGTAAGTAATCAGACGCTGTGCCACACGATGACCTCAACACATAGATACAATTCTAAATCTTTATATTGTATCTGCCTATACTAATATTCAAAAAGAGCCGAAGAGTATGCTTGGTAAACCGAGCTAATCTTAGGAACTTTTATTAAGTCCTGTTAATTGTTTTGATATAGTTCACTTTACCAGACGTGGCCAGAGTGATCCCAGCCTAGGATCTCCGGCCTAGGATCATCCTGGTACTAGTGGTGTCGTAAGAGGCGACTAAAGTACGTGTGGTAGAGTCACGTAGCCAGCAACGGCAACACTCATGGGTAGACTCGACCGGATTATTAACACCCCCGGCATTTGAAACCGGCGTGAAGTAGTGGCGTTATGCCACTGCGTTTCGCATCAGGTAATGCCGGGCTCCGGCACCCAACCCACCTTAAAGGCTGGCAACGCACCTGTAGCTCGTCTGGTGTTGCACGAGGTCGTGGGCAGCGGTAATCACTTACCGTCAGGTGACACGCACGCTCGTTTGCTTAGTCCTTTTCCATAAAAAAATATCCATTTGATGACGGGGTGGTCAAAGTTACTCATAAATTAGTAAGTAAGAATTAGTTACCATCCGATTGCCAACCCCCTTCAACTTGATATGACGATGTGGATGCTCCGAAGATAAAATTTTCAGGAAAGCGCCTGTTATGTCTTCTATGACCAACACATGTGGCTGTCACGAAACTGAAATTATAAATGAGAAATTTATAAATTTATATTTTTTGTAACCTGTTTTATAAGAAAACACAAGAAACTAAATATTTTTTTATATGCGTCTGTCTATTACAGTCGAAACTACGTTGTTATATACTTGACCAAGTGGAGTTTGAAACATTGTACATATACGTATGATTATTGAAGCTGCAGTGGCGCAGATGGACAGTATCTGAATGTTTTTTTAGGTTCGCGCTGTATTCCATATATAGCAGGATAGGCAAAAGGGACCTGAGACCCGGTACCCTGAGCGGTAAGATACTCCTTTCCCAAGATCGGACTAACAAGGCATTGCGTGTAAACTGGTGGAAATGAACGCCGCGTTTTACCTCGTTACCAGAGTGAGGAAATATATAGGTACCTACTTATAATAAAATTGTAACTGATCGTCTATCTGTCTATACATATCAATGATTTTTTAAATTTATGTTTGTTTGTGTGTGCGTTTGTTCACGTGTGTAATCTCAGAATCGTCTTAGCGGATTTAAGAACAGTTTTCATTACTGTACTCAAGCAAACTTCCTTTAATCTATAGTGTTTGTTTCATTTAAAGTGGATAATAGATAAATAAGTTAGTACATCAATACATAAGTATTCTTTTATTGATTTGGTTGAAGCTTTAATTTTCAATACGTAAAGTGATAATGTTATTATTAAGTACACAAAAGTATTTCAGATCTGGATCTGGTCGCTAGTATTAGATATATTTAGAAAAGTTTTATACATATTTTGATATATGATATAAAAATAATAAAATCTATATTTGTTCACACTTGATAGTATTTCTGTAAGATCTTACTATAAGCGTTATTTCTATAATATTATTAAATCTATTATATCTTTAGATAAGAAATAAATTGTTTAAGCCTTTACTCTAGTGATTACTAGTATCCTCTAAAGAGTTTCACTATTCAGGTCCTGACTCCATCATCAAACCTGCTCGTTGATACCATATTGTTGTAACCGAATCTAGCTATTATGACTAATAGTATAACTGCAAAATTTTAGGTATATTACAAATATAGTTACATTTCACAAATTGATCTAATAAAAGCGTGTTAGTAAAACAAAAAACAAACTCACCATACAACAAAAAGAAATTTTATCATTTTCCTTGTCTTTATAAAAATATTCCATACACTTTTATTATTTATGCAACGAATTTACAGTTAAATTTATGTTATTATATAACAATTAATTTATGATGACAAATTATTGAAACACTTGGTTGCATCTTCAATTTGCAAAATGAATAACAGGAAGATATTATACTTCTTTTTTATATAAAAACTTATCGTTAAATCCAAACGACATTACCAAGTTGAATGATCAAAAGTTCACCAATAAATTAATTAGAACAAAAATATCACTTTTAAACTAATTAATAAATAAGTATTTCCTATTTTGTTCGTTCCCTTTTCAGTTTGAGTGACGTAAATATAATTTGAAGTACCCTCAATAAAAGTCAATATAAATATTTATTGATTAAAGATCTGTATCCCGCATATAGAAGCGAAGGCGGTGGAAAACTGGAAACCTAGTGTTAATCACCTAATTTACAAGACTGCTTAATTGATTTTTTTTCTCTATTATTGTTCTATTAAATACAGCGAATATTATAAATAAAATAATATAAATAACTAAAAAGGGATAGTTTTAACAATAACAAAATAACCGGTATGTCCGTGCCTACAACGAAACTGTCAAATTCTCGCAGATTGTAAATTATAAATTATTAATTAAATCCAGTGGCGTACCTAGGTGATTTGCTGCCTGGTGCAGCTAAGAACTTGATGTCCTTTAAAATGGTCAAAATAATTTCAGATTTCAAAACACTATAATAACTATATATAAGTTATAACGTTAGATTTGGGTAAAAATTATTGCAAAAATGTAAAAACGGACAATACGCGTTTTTTGACTAGCAAAGTCATTAATCACATTTTCAAAATCAATAGTATCGATTAGTTTATGTTCGATTGACTTGTATTTTTCATTTTTATTCTTAATTTTTCTTGTACATTTGAAAAAAAAGTGATCGTAGATTGATACTCCTTATGTAGGAATTTTTGTGAGCTCAACATTTTTCAGTGGAACGTGAAAAATCTAAAAACCAGATTAAATTAATAAATTTTATTGATTTTGATGTATTATTGAATCGTGAAAAACTTCACATTGTAGTGATTAGTGAAACTTGGTTAAACGAAACTGATAATATAAGGAATTCTGGTTATAATATTTATCGTTAAAGGTTGATGTGATGGTTATGTAGGTATTGCTCACCATTCAGTTAGAACGGAGGTTTGCCATGCTTTTTCGTTATAATTCAGACATTGAAAGTTTTTGAATTAAAATTTAGAACTTAATATTAGGAGATTTTAATGGCCATCATTAGACAGAACGTCGAGGAAATCAAATTTTCGATTCGCTTGTAGAATTTTACGTTAACGCTTTATAGTTCTAAATAATAATAATAGCTGATATCTATGATAAAACATTTACCTGACAGGAAAAGGAATGGCTTTTGAAGTTATTCAATTTATTTCTAAAGTAACTAAGTACTAAATCAATGGAGAGAAATAGCTATTGTTCTTATTCTGAAGCCTGGACGTAATCCTTAATCTATAACCTAAGACCAACATCTCTTATAACGTGTACAAATAAAGTTTTTCATTCAATCTTAAATAAAGACTTGAATGGTATTTTCAAAAGTCAAATACATTTTCAGTTGATACTACTAGATTTAGGAAAGTTCGTTCTTATTTGGATAACTTATGTATATTAATTTTGTCTATTCAATCAGGGCTTAGCCAAGCTAACGCTACTTTTTCCCGTTTTATTGACATCGATATATATGGAGATTTCCTAATATTAGGTATTTAAGTATAAAGTAGATACGTTAACGGATGGATTGTCTCTTTTACTATTTAATATAGCAATTGCTCACATATGCTAGTCTATTAAAAACGTTTTCATTTCACAATATGCAGACGATTTTGTTTTGTATATGTCAAATTTGAGATTGGCTTCCAATGAACTGCAATTGGCATTGAGAAATTTCATTGAATTGCTCGATGAATTGGGTTTACGTGTATCATTTTCTAAAAGTAAGGTATGTATTTTTACGAGAGCACATCGTTGTAAAATCTTTTACCTTAATATTCATCGTCTTCCTCTAGAAGTTTTTTTAATTTATTTAAAATGTTAGCAAGCTCTGGTGGAGGAATACACCCAACAAAACTTTTGTCTCTATGTAGAAGTAGAATTGATTATGCTAGTTTTTATTTGATGATGCCCCTCATTCACATTTAACGAAATTATATCAATTCCACAATTACTCCATAAGAGTTACAGGTGAGTTATCAGAACCAATCCTATTCATGTTATGGAGATTGAATTAGGTTCTTTTTTTTATTATTATTTAGTTCAACACTCCAGACACTTCGTCCGTAACCTTTTTTACTTTATTATTATATCTAATTGCCTTATCATATATATTAATAATAATAATAATAAAATAATAAAATTAATAATAATCATAAAAACTCTTTATTTCAAACCAAAATAACAATACGAATATACTATTTACAGGAGCTTATAGAATAATAAAATGTGAAAAGGCGGCCTTATCACTAAAAGTGATCTCTTCCAGGCAACCGAATTATAGGAATAGATCTAGAGGAACGGGAGTAGTGCGGTGGAAAAATTATTATGACGAAACACGAAAATAGAAATATATAAAAATATATATATTAAATATAGAACCTTTTTCATGTGTTTACTTTATTATAAACACATGAAAAAAATAATTTAAATAAATAATAAAAATACATATGTACTTATAAATCCATACATAAATAATATACATATATACTAAATATTTGCAAATATATAACATCGATACATTATAATCGAAGATATTAGTTTTTTACTTTATATTTAAATGTTTTTAGGGACTTCGACTGCCTTATAGCACGTGGTAGGGCATTTCACAGTTTCGTTGCTTGGACAGTGAACAATTCACTGTACAACGAGTACGACACAAAGGTATTTCTAGCACATTATCATTCTGGGAGCGGAGACTTAGTGGAAGACGGGAGTTGGAACCGAGAAAGGAAAAACGCTCCTTAAGGTAGGTTGGAGTTTCAGGGTAGAAGAGGATAGAGTAGAGGAGAGAAAGAGTGTGAAGATTTCGACGGTCTTTGATAGGAAGCCATCCAAGTCTAGAGCGATGCTCACTGATATGATCAAACTTCTTGAGTCCGAAAATGAACCTAATAACTAGGTTTTGGACGCGTTCCAACTTGTTGAGTAGTTGCTGCGATAAACCTAGGTAACGTGTGTCTGCATAATCTAGGATAGGTAACAAAAGTGAGTGGGCTAGATTTATTTTGGATCTTATGGGCAGAATTAATTACATTATTGTTTTTATATATACAATTAATATCTATTATTAGAAAATATAATTTTTAACGTACGTTAATATTGGAATTGCATATGTATTTATTACTTTAATGAAATATTTTCCGGGTAACTGTGTATTACAGAAAGCATGTATTCTTTTTTATAATCTGTTTTGTGTTTGTATGGTCCAAACCTTCTAGGTAATTGTATTCTAAATACTTGTAAATATTGTGAGATTCAAGCTGTAAGAATATCATTTTTATTGATTGGGTTATTACCGAGTTGGATTTTTCCTTTAGTGATATGTAGAGTTTTACAATTTCTAGTCCAAATTGCAATTGTATATCGTTGCTAAACTCTTCAGTTATATCTATTAGCTTCTTCATTTTCTTATTTGGTTTAGATTATCCATATAGATAAGCTGTAATTTTATGAAATTTTGTATACGAGAATTAAAATTGTATCCTACTTGTACATTTGATCGCATACATCGTAGAGCCGTTCGAATCATTGGGGACCCAATGATCTGTGAAAGGCTTGACACTTTGGCTTTGCGTAGAGACATCTCCTCGCTGTATGCTCTCTACCACATTTATCGTGCGAGTGTTCTAAAGAACTGTTTCACCTGTTACTTGCCGCCGAATTTTCTAACCGCACTGTACGTCACAAGCTAAAATATCATCTATACCACCTGGATACGTGGCACTCCACTACTGTGCAGTTTCGCAGGAACTTAAATCCACGCACCACGAAACTGTGTTGTCTATATAGTGTGTGGCCTATGAATGGCCTACCTGTGGCAGTGTTTCCAGGTCGATATGATATGGGTACTTACTTTTTTACCATTCTTTCATCAATCATTCGTTCGACGTGTCCAAACCAGCTCAGCACGTTCTTCTTCATTCTCTATGAGACATCCTTGCTAGAACCTGCCATTCTGTATATCTCTTCATTATAGATTCGATCAGCTAAGCTGACTCTGCATAGTCATCTGCTATGATATGTCCTACAAAGAGATCCCATCTCCACGGCATTCCTCTTTTTTTCATTCTTCTTCTGTAATACTCACGTTTCGCTGCCGTATAATCGCCGGTAATCGCCGCATCGCCGGTACCAACACTGCATTGTGTACGGCTAAACGCTCAGCTGTGCTGGCATTTCGCTGTCTCATCAGTGCAGCTAAGGCCCCGTTAACCCTGTTACCGGCCTTTGATCTCGTATCTGCCATCTCTATTATGTTTTTGTGGTAATTTAACTGAAGTTAGAATTTCAAAGATTGTGAGTAAACACGTCTAGGTCTAGGCCATAGGTCTATATTGTGCAGGATCGGTAGAAAACTTGCCTTAAGGTAACATATATGTAATTCCAGTCGCCAAAAAATTGGGTATACTTTGCTTTTTAAAAATAGTTTCTATAAACTTTTCGCGATTGTTTTACGCAATATAGCTATTTTTTTGTAACAAAAGTTGTATAGTTTATCCAACCCGGGTGATGTACGTTTCTTGGGGACTATAGGGCAGCATTAAGAGAGGATTTCTTCGTAATCGGGAAAAAAGAGTTTTATGTTTTATAGTTTACGTAAATTTCGTGTTAGTTGCGGACGGCCACTAGTAGTATTACTATGTATATTGTCAGAAATGATATCAGCTTATGTAATATATTTGTTTTTTAAAGCACCATTTTATCTCGAGTGCAAATTGATAAATATTGTGAATGGTGACGTGCCTGAAGTTGGAGAGCTAAGTGAAGATATAAAATAATCTAGTATAACATCTATTAAGATTTCTTCGATTTAGGTGCTAAGGTTATTGATAAATAATAATACATATAAAGGAAATAACTCGACAAATGAAGATTTATACAAAATGAGTCCATATACCATGTAACCTTAAGTTAGTCATTTTTGACTTGTTTTTGTATTGTTGACTTAGTTATACAACCTTATAACACAGTTCTTTCTCATACACGATATTATTGATTTCATATTGCTATAGAAATGATAAAAATCATCATTAAAATAATAAAAAAATATATTATTAAAATAATGTGCATTTTAATAATAGAAATAAATAAAAAGACTCGAACAAAAAGTTTTTTCAATAGTAGCCCAACTTGTGATAGAAATCAATAAGTTTTACTATACTACCTATACCAATTACATTTTTTAAATCTTTTTTCCAGCTTCACGCTGTATCCCGCATAAAACATTGCGTGATGAGTAGCGGAACTCAACGCCGTGCATTATCTTGTCACGAGAGCGAAGAAATAAAAATATTTTACAATTCACAGTCGCCACATTTACAATTACACGCTTGTGCCCCAAGACGGCCACATAAAATTTATGAGTATAATTCATGATGATTATAATATTCTTGACCTACATTCATAAGTATGGATACTTATATTTTAAAGTATATTAAGAAGGATAAATTTACATTAGTTTCCCGAACGTAAATTGGCATTTTTAGCAAGAGAAGATAAAAAATAGTGTGTAACTAACGAGAGATTGAAGTAAAATTTATCTATTTTTACTAAAAATAAATAAATAGAAATCAGAATAAAATTCAGAATTCGGCAGAAAGTGGGGAACGGAGTGTCTTAACACTAAGTTCCCTCTGCCTACCCTGCTGTGTGCAGGGATACAGCGTGAAGCTATTTTTACTATTATTTTCATTTTCCAATTTCTTTGTTACAATCAGCAAAGGCCTTAATATTTTCTACCAGAGCATTAATTTTAGGTATTATTTTATACATACGAGTATATGTAGGTACATTTTGATTTTGAAGTTTATGTCCCATGTCTGCTTGTGGCAGCTTCAAAACATAATAATGTACTGATTTGAATGTGGTTATTTTATGGTTGTTGTTCTTAAAAATCTGTAATATATAAAAATTTGTTCTGCACGATTACAGAAAACGTCTTAAAACAGTAAAAAAAAGAAAACAACATACTTCCTTAATATTCACAATAACAATAACCCAGATTCACTTACGTCTCTATATTCACAATACGTCTGACGTCTTAATCGTCAATCTTTTGATATAACTTAATATTTTTCCTGTAAGAACTTTACTTATTTTATAATGCTTGATATTTGAAAAATTGTACATAAAAAATATTATAAATAATAAACATTGTTACTCATTTAACGTTACGTTGCTCATCATTAAATAATTATTACTGGGTTTATTTAAATCTACATTCGATAATTACACTAGGTCCAATTGGTTAAGCACTTTTAATTCTAATACAAAATCTATCAATTTTTCCATTTGTGTACAGACGGTCGTACAATAAAATATATTTTTTATGTACTGATATACAAATAAACAAAACGCTTATCTGGTCCCCCTCAGTCAGATTATTCCGTTCAAGAGGTTCACGTGTTTATTTTGCATATATAGCTGTGTTAGGGATTTTCTTCCTTTAGAGTTAATCTGTTGGTACTCAAAGTACCTTCGATAATGAAGTTGCTTTTGATAATAAGGTGAGTTGTACATTATTTCCTGTTTGAACTTATAGTTTCAAATATACTTTTAATAGCTTAAACTTCTTGTTATATTATTTAGGTAGTTTTTTCAAACCACATTATTAAAAAAACTACGTAAATTGTAGTCTCTATGCTATTCCCGTGTATAAGCTGTTACTGGAAAATTTTATTTAAATTTGTTAAGTATTTTTTTCATGAAAGAGGAACGAACATATATCCTCACGAACTTTCATATTTATAATGTTAGTAAGATAGAATAGGGTTATAGTAGGATTTTTGTTGTGTGTAGAACCTAAATCATGAAAGGCGTTAATATTATTAAAGAATGTTTCTCTCTTAAAGAAAAGTTTAAATATGTTTTCCCTAGTTATCATACTGCAGCGCCAAGCTCCGCCAAGAATACAATACGACTCTAAAAAATCAAAAACCCGGCGACCGACTAAAAACCTAAAATAAAGTAAGCCCAGTAGTTCCTTAGGATTAACAGTCGGCGCCCATTTAAATTTTACTGTAAAATTTTACGAGAGTCTTTGAAGATTTAATTGGTTCAAGAATTTATTGGTCCCGAATGTTAATCCTAATGGACTATTGTACTTATTTTTTCTTTTTAGTATGCAGTTGAGTTATTTTTTTCATTTATTTTTATATTTTTTATTTGTTACGATTAAATTGCTTTGTTATTATGATTATAAGACAATTTTCGTTTTGACAATATGGGGACGGGTGAATTGTTATTGCTGCTAGGTGCTACAGGTGCTTAGCAACACTTGCAAGGTTAAGATAAATCAATTGACTTAAGAATCATCAAAATTTGCCAAGACGTTTGGTCTTTAGTGCGCCACATAAGAACACACATACGTACATACATTAATAAGAATTCTGCTTTTTTTCGCAAAATGCGGAGAAATTGCTATTTTTTTTTATAGACGCCTAGTCAACGTCGCTGATTACGTCACTACGGACTTCAATATATCGATAGGTCCTATGCATAATGGCCAAATCACAACTTACAGGATGGGCTCCCAAAGTTTACGTTTGCTATAATTTTATGTTACTAAAACCGAAGAAAACGAAACTTTGCTAATCAGTCATGACAACCATCCTCTTTATATATACCGTAGTATTAGATTTATAATATATCTAAGATTTTTTTACTGTTCAAATACATTAGTTTTTGTTATATTTAATCTTATCTAAAAACATTGTAAAGTGGCCAATGTACTACATTAGCTATTTTACGCGTATTGTGACAAGTAACAGAATATAATATATTTTTTTGTATTTTACTTATGAAATTGATTTATAATGGGACTAAGGTGACAACTGATTATTATGAATTAAAGTTAGATATTGTGGTAACTATGTCATATAGAGACTTATGTGTTATGCAATTTGGTAACATGATGACTAAGTTTTCAGTTAGATCATTTAAATAATAAAAATAATACTTTTAATTATATTATTGTTTTATTATTATAAAAATTGATTAGCAAAAAAAAATAATATTATAAGGCCCTATATATGTATGAATATAATATATTTTTTAAAGAAAAGCTTAACTAATGATTAATTTTACCAAGGTCTGACTGTTCTATTTAAAAAAATAATAAAATCAGATGGACGTGAACAATATAAATAAAAATAGCATAAAAATATAAAATGAATCAAAAAATAAAAAGAAATAAAATCACTTATTGTCTTTATTTGACACGATATAATTAGAGGCGATTACAGCTTCTTATTAACTGATGTTATAATATACGTCGTATTTTGGCATAACTTGGCGTGACTTTCAACACAAATCTTTTTTAGTATAAAACGTAAATGTTTCGTATTAGGTCACTCTAATTTTTAACCACATATTGAAGTTACCTAAATGGTGGCATACGAGGTAGCTTTCTTATAGAGTTTTTTATGCTTGAAAATCATCTTAATATAAATAATATTAAGATGTTTATCGTTTTGTAAATAAAATTAAGCTCGGTTTTGGCCGATCAAAATCTAAAATCGTCACACCCTTCTTTACTTTTTAATTTAATTATATTGTTAAATTTTAAAACTAGATTAGACTATTATATATTTACTGATTGTAGTATTTATAATTTTTGGCACATAGCTATTGTTATTAATCTTCTTGTATCGAGTAGTCTGTATGTGAAATAACATTTTGACGATAATGAAAAAACTCAAAACCAACAACATTCGGAACCTATTCTCTATTCTTTAAGCAATTATGTACATGCTAACTGACTCTAGACTAGTTTAGTCTAGATTCTAGACTAATCTATTTGTTTTTATTTTTGTATTTCATTTTCCATTTTAATTACTTGGTGTTTATGAAAGATTTTTGGTCTCCTTTAAAGGTACTCTTTTTCCACTGTCATATTCGGTCCATTCTGTGTTTAATGATGTAATCAAACGTCTAACTCTTTTCTTTTCGAATTCTAAAAACATTTATATTATACACACAAATAATTCACGAAGACAGTCGGTTCCCAGTTCATTTATACTGTAGGTAATCAGTAAAGCATATCTGGTAATAAGTAAATTTATATTTTATTTTCAGTGTAATTGTGGCCAGTAGTCAGGCTGAGCGGCGGTTTCCTGATGATTTCCTGTTCGGAACTGCTACAGCCTCGTACCAAATAGAGGGAGGGTGGGATGCCGATGGTTATTTCTATTTTTATAAGCTTCTAAATTTTTTTGAACATAACAATTTCAATATTATAAACAAAGTTATTGACGAATTTGGCTATTATAGTTTAAAGGAGGAATAAAATTTCGTATTTATTATAAATGGCATCTATTATTTTTATCTGTTACGTAATTCTTAAAAGAGATCGCTTTTTCGCGGCAAGGATTCTATCTACCGGAGAAGATGATTGTTTTGTTTCATAGATAGAAATATGAAATAGTTTTATTTCAAATGTAAATAATTTTTCTTTTTTTTAAACGATGATGTTATAAATAAAAATTTATAACAATTTTCTATTAAATAATAATTACACTTATATGTATTATGTCGTAGTAAATTGCTTATAGCAATTAAGTTTTTTGGAGTGAATAAAAAAGACTTTATATTTTACAGACAAGGGTGAAAGTATATGGGATCGTATGACCCACACTCAGCCTCAAGTTATTAAGGACCTAAGCAATGGAGACGTTGCAGCAAATTCTTATGAAAACTATAAGAGAGATGTACAAATGATGAGAGAACTTGGACTTGATGCCTACAGATTTTCATTGTCTTGGTCTAGGATCCTTCCTAATGGACTTGCAAATCAGATTAATGAAGCTGGCATAGAATTTTATAACAATTACATTAATGAAATGCTCAAATATAACATTACTCCAATGGTTACTTTATACCACTGGGACTTACCTCAAAAACTTCAAGATCTTGGAGGATTTATGAGTCCACTCTTCCCTGAGTGGTTTGAAGATTACGCACGTGTTGTATTCGATAGGCTAGGAGACAGAGTGAAGCACTGGATTACGTTTAATGAGCCCAGAGAGATCTGTTATGAAGGTTATGGATGGAGCACAAAGGCACCAATTCTAAATGCAACTGATGTTGGTACTTATTACTGTGCGAAAAATCTTGTGTTGGGTCACGCGAGAGCATACAACGCATATGTTAAAGATTTCAAACCTAGTCAAGATGGTATTTGTGGCATCACAATTAGCGTTAATTGGTTTGGACCATTAACTGATTCAAAAGAAGACGAGGAAGCTGCTGAAATATTCAGACAAGCTGAAGTAATCATAATACATATATTTTCTGATAGTATATTTTTAAATATCTAACATAAATTTACTTTGATATATATTTTTACAGTGGGGTATTTATGCTGAACCAATATTCTCCGAAGAAGGTGGTTTTCCAAAAGAATTTTCACAGATCGTAGCACAGAAAAGCTTGGAACAGGGCTATCCAAGATCTCGTATGCCTGAATTTTCGGAAGAAGAGAAAAAGTTCGTACGAGGATCCTCTGATTTCTTTGGTGTCAATCATTATACCAGCAATCTAATATCAGCCTCTTTACATAAAATAGATTATCCTATTCCTTCCTTGTATGCCGATTCTGATGTTGGAAACTATATTCCTCCTGAATGGCCAAGATCTGCTTCAAGATGGCTTGCTGTAAGTCTTAAACTGTATCTTTATAGTTATTGTACATGTTATATTGTTTGATGCAATAGGGAAATACCTGACTGAAAGGCGATAGTGTCTTAGATATGATACCATATCAGATGACAACAGTAAATAAAGAAATATACGTTTTATTGATTATTTTAAGGTCTTGTAGAATCGTTTTTTAATAATTATTATTTTGAATTTTTAGCAAGCACCCAACAGCATCTACAATTCATTAACTTTCTTGATGAAAAAATATAATAGCCCGTTGTTTTACATAACTGAGAACGGCTGGTCAAGTCCTCCAGAGGCTGGAGTCTTTGACGATGACAGAATTGGTTATTACAGAGCTGCCTTAAACAGCGCTTTAGATGCTATTGAAGCTGGAGTTAATCTTAAAGGATATATGGCATGGAGTTTAATGGACAACTTTGAATGGATGGAGGGATACACGTAAGTTAACATTAAAAAAAAACGAAAATATTTTTGACCTGCTGTTATTAGGTCAACTTGTAAGTTCGTTATAAAATCTTAGAAACTCAATTTGTAATTTAAATATGTGAGTATGATACTTGGCAGTAATACATAGCTGTGGTGATTATTGAATCAGGACCTGAGCAATGGAACTAGACCATTCGAGTTTTCGCTCATATAGTTTTTGCCTCATATAGTTTATAGCTCCGTACATATTCTATAAAACTTGTAGCACGTAGCTTTTGTAAGCTATGTGGTACAAGTATACTTGTAAGTGCACGATAAAACTGCGTTTTATTTATTGCATGTTTTACTGAAATTATATTCAGGCATTTATTAGCATTTTTTTTTATATAAGTGTCATGTTGTATTCCATACATAACAGGGCAGGTATAGATAACCTAGCGTCAAGATCCTATGTTCTCCATTTTCCTCATGATTAGAGACATTGCATGTTGAGTAGCAAAAATCAACTCCCCTCCTAGTTCTGACAGAGAGAGGAGGAAATGGACATACTCGTAATTTATTACCCCGATTCGCTATCTCACCGCGCCGCTATAGCTTATTTCTATGAATGGCATAGTAGTTGTGTAAAAATAATATTTTTTCTAATTTCAGTGAACGTTTTGGTTTATATGAAGTAGACTTCGAGAGCCCTGAAAGGACAAGAAAACCAAGGAAGTCGGCATTTGTGTATAAGGATATTATTAAGAGCCGTATGATTGATCCAAACTACGAACCTGAAAGCCTCGATATGTGGATAGATGAAGGACATTAAATAAGAAATTATATTAGTACACATGTATATATTATTGTTAATGTTAATATAACTATACCTCTGAAATTGCTTTATTTTTCGTTAATATCCGTATATAATTTAATAAAAGCGAATGTGAAATTGTTACGCAGTTATGCGTTAATCATTTAACGGATTATTATGAAATTTTGTACACATGTTATTAAAAGTATAACCTAAGACATAGTATACTTGAAAAATTATAAAGAAAATATAAAAAATAATATTGATATTGGCACATATAACAAAGATTTTAAATGTATATAAATTCAACGCCATCTAGCGTGCCATTGTTGTATAATTATTATGAAATAATTAATAGTATGTAATATTTGATATTTTTATTTCCTTACTTTGGTGACGAGGCTAAGCACGACGTTAAGTTCTGCCACTCAATAATCAATGTTTAAAGAATTCGGCAGTAAGTGGGGAACGAAAGTGTCTTAATAGAGAACTGAAAATTGTATAACGGAGTCATAAACATTAAAAATTTTGTAAAAAATAGTACTTAGAAATGTTATAAATGTAAACTTAATTTTCTTTGAAAATCGGTTTTGCACTTGCAAATATTCGCCCAAAAGAAATTACCAGCCAATTTCTTTATAAATACACAAATTATAAATATAAACGAAAGCTAATAATTGATCTTTAATTCGTAATTATTAATCCTTAACTTACCCACTCCAGAAATTATTGCTAACTTTCCCCATAAACGGTCGCATATGTACATATGACAAATAAATGCATATTTATATTTTTCCCGTGTGATCCCGGCTTAGAATAGGATCATCCTGGTACTGGTGGTGTCGTAAGAGGCGACTAAAGTACGTGTGGTAGAGTCACGTCGCCAGCAATGGCAACACGCATGGGCAGACTCGACCGGATCATTACCACCCCCGGCATTTAAAACTGGCGTGAAGTAGTGGCTTTATGCCACTGCGTTTCGCATCAGGTGATGCCTGGCCCCGGCGCCCAACCCCAATCATCTTAAAGGCCGGCAACGCACCTGTAGCTCCTCTGGGGTTGCACGGAGTCGTGGGCGGCGGTAATCACTTACCATCAGGTGTCTTTTCCATAAAAAAAATATATAAGAGTATAGATGAGTAAAGATTATTTCTCCGCTATGCTCTAGTACTTAAAACAATGAAGTTGATTTTGATATTAAGATGTGTATCAATATTTTTATCAATAATATTAGCTAGGTGATATAGATAGTGAAATCTATCGACAATATCAATCAACCGATGTAGGTTTGGTGAATATTCAAATTTTTCCGTAGATTAAGGTCAATCAGTTATGTTAGCGCTATTGGAAGTGATAATGCAATTCCCGAGGCTAAAAAAGAAAATGAATCAAATGGAAAAGAAGACGAATGAAGAGAATGAAGACAATTTACCTCAAGATTGTGTTGATATATCAATATTATTCATATTTCAAATATTCAGATTTACGATCCCCTTAAGCAAGGAAAAAATCAAGCTTTTAAGGTAACGCAATCAAAAGATACGATCGTTTGTGTATAGTTTTTGCTACATATTATATGAAACTCACCGCGGAATCTAAGCCTGAAGGGTATTTTCCGTGGACCTACAATTATGAAATTTGGCAAGAAGTGAAAACTTGCAGTATAAAAAATTTATAGTTATTTAATAAAAAAATAACTATAAATTTTTTATACTGCAAGTTTTCACTTCTTGCTGGGGGACAAAGTTGCCCGCGTCCGTAGGACTTACCACCTAATCCTAGGCTCACCCTACACGTGTCCCCTGGGTGGTGCCAAACGGGCAATAACGCCGAGCAACAGGCGGCGGTATAATAACCTGTCTTCAACGGTAAACCACATACCAAGAGGAATTAAATACCCTCTAAAAGAGTGGCAATAGCACCCTGGATAAGTGTTATTAGAAAACTTTCCAACTACTTTTTATGGTTAATGACAGATAACGAGAGTGATATGTCATGCGCTCCGGCTGACCCCCGGCGCCCTCCGGTACCCGGGCTGGAGGGTGAGAAATTTGCTACCGAAGACTACATAGAAGTGGGCGACCAGGCCTCTATGGCAGTGAATGCTACTGGCAGCAATAAGAAATTTGTGCAACAAGCCTTCCACAGAAGCTTCTTCATCACTAGACCAAGAAGTGCTTCTCTTAGCAACATCAAAAATACCACCACTGGGGAGAACATTCTTGATGATTCTAATATTAACCAAGAAGAGAACACCGATCTATCTGGTCCTCCAGATTGGCAGAGAATCCCCATGCTCAGAAATCCTAAGCGAAGAAAAACTTCCACATCACCACCATCAGAAGGAGTCTATACTAATAATAGATTCCACATCCTACCTGTAGAATCAATTAACGAAAATGAAATCTCTGGTCAAGTGAAAAAAATAAGCAAACCCCCACCCATTATCCTATACGGAATTGAGGATATTAACAAGTTAACAGATCTGCTAGTAACAGCTGCAAATCAACAACAGTTCACCTACAAAATTGTCAACCGAAACCAACTAAGGATAAGCTGTGTTGATGTAGAAACATATAAAAGTATTATCTCTGTAATCCGCGAAAACCAACTCATAGGCCATACTTTTAATAGAAAAGACCAAAGATGTCATAGACTGGTAATAAGAAATTTACACCACTCTACACCACATGAAGCAATAAGGGCAGCTTTTGAAAATACTGGCAATAGCTTGGCTGGAGAAATTATTAACGCCAAGTATGGTGCTGATAAAAAACCTACATCCACTTTCTTTATTAATCTCTTACCAGGCCCTAACATTAAATCAGCAAAAGATATCAAAGTAATATACTACCAGAATATAGTGATTGAAGACCCAAAAAAGCGGAAAACGATAGTACAATGCCAAAGATGCCAGCAATATGGGCATTCTAAAAATTATTGCATGAGGCCTTACAGGTGTGTAAAGTGTGCCCAACCACACAAAACAGCAGACTGCCCTAAGAAAGACCGCAGTACTCCGGCGACTTGTGCATTATGCTTAGGCGCTCATCCAGCGAACTATAAGGGGTGCGAAGTATATAGAGAAATATTATCTAGAAAGTCTAGAAAACAAACCCCAAATAGAGGAACCATGGAATCGCTTAGCTCAAAAAGAACTGAGACTATACCTCCAACCATGACATCTACCGTAGGAGAAAGAAACCACTCATCCACACAAAAAACTTATGCAGATGTGATTAGAAACTCTCCAACTAAAAGCGACGAAAAATCTGAAAAAATTAGAACTCACAACAAACTGGAACTTCTATTCGAGAAACAGTCTGAAAAAATTGATGTTATCCTACAACAAATGAGCACCTTGTTGAGTCTCATCACAAACCTGTTGAATAAATTAACAAAATGACGCCTCTTAAAATTGCTACATGGAACGTGAATGGGTTAGCACCAAATAAACATGAAGTAGAGGTACTTATTAATGTCCACAAATTAGATATTATGCTTATATCAGAAACTCATTTCACAGATCAAAGCCTAATAAATATACCTAATTACAATATCTATGCTACAAATCACCCCGATGGCACGGCTCATGGAGGCACAGCGGTAATTATTAAAAAACCAATTCAGCACCACCAATTACCAGGGTATATAACTGAACATATCCAAGCTACTACTATCTGCATACATGACAAGTATGGGAACTTGAATGTATCAGCAGTATACTGCCCTCCAAAACACAAGATGACAGAAGAATTATTCACGCTCTACTTTGATACGTTAGGCACTAGATTCTTGGCAGGAGGAGATTGGAATTGCAAGCACACGCACTGGGGATCGAGACTAGTAACAACGCGCGGGAGAGAACTCAAGAAAACATTAGACAAAAAATATTTATCTGTGATTGCAACTCCCGAGCCAACTCATTGGCCGACAGATCCTAAGAGATTACCTGATCTGCTTGATTTCTTTATTTCCAAATCCTTATCTTGCTTTACCAATGTTGAATCTTGTTTAGATGGCTCCTCCAATCATATACCAGTTATACTTACAGTGAGCAACTCAGTCTTATTCTACAATAAAAAGCCAAAACTATACAATAAACTAACAGATTGGTGGTCATTTCGCGATGTAGTCCAAGACGAGCTACATCTGAAAACATCCTTAAAGTGCGCAGACGATATTGATAGTGCCACTAAAAATTTTACTCTTGTAATTCAAAACGCTTGTTGGCGATGTACTCCAGAAATCGTCTCAAATAATAGTAGACAACAGGTAGTTCCAATAAAATTACGAGAAGAAATATTAGAGAAACGCAGATTGCGCCGAGTTTGGCACACTAGCAGACATCCCTCGGACAAGGCAAAATTTAATAAAGCTATCAAAGACCTCAAGAAAAGTATTCTTGATGCTCATAATGCTACAACGGAGGCATTCGTGGAATCCTTGACACCAACTGCTTCCACAAATTACTCACTTTGGCGTACTTTTAAAAGTCGCCTTCGACCGCTAATTCCTAAGCCCCCACTTAGAGGCCAAGGTACCGAATGGCTAAGGACAGAATCACAGAAAGCTGATGCTTTTGCTGAACATCTAGCAAAAACGTTCACTCCTAATCCTAAAATAGATGGTATTGATGATTCTTATATACACAGCAAACTGCAGCAAGACCACCAATTGGACCTCCCGCTACAACCTACTACACCAAAGGAATTAATTAAAAACATAAAAATGATGGATAACAGAAAGGCACCAGGATTTGACTTAATTGATAAAAAAGTACTCGAAGAACTACCCCGCAAGGCGATTGTATTTTTAACCAACCTTTTTAACGCAATCATGAGAGTAAGTTACTTCCCTGCCATGTGGAAAGTCTCTCAAATTATCATGATCTTGAAACCGGGAAAACCAGTTCACGACATAACTTCATACCGCCCTATTAGTCTTTTGCCTGTTATTTCCAAACTTTTTGAAAAAATATTTCTCTTTAGGCTGCTCAAATCCATCAATGAAAGATCAATAATACCCGAACATCAGTTTGGGTTTAGGTCAGAACATGCCACTATAGAACAAATACACAGAGTTTGCAATGTCATCCGGAGCGCCCATGAGTGTAAAGAGTACTGCTCCTCAGCTTTCTTAGACGTACATCAGGCTTTCGATAAAGTCTGGCACACAGGGCTACTATTTAAAATCAAAACTCTCCTACCGCATACGTTTTATAGTTTCCTGGAGTCTTATTTATCTGAAAGGATCTTCCAGGTAAAAGAAGGTTCTGCTACCTCGATCTTCTACGATGTTCACGCTGGAGTACCCCAGGGGTCAGTTTTAGGACCCATTCTGTACACAATCTTTACATCCGACTTGCCTGGGATTCCTGGTGTCACTGTTGCAACATTTGCAGATGACACTGCAATAATGGTTAAAGCTAGATGCCCCAAAAAAGCATCTGATATTTTGCAAAATCAACTCGACGAAATCGGGAAATGGCTAGAAAAATGGAGGATCAAAGTCAATACTATAAAGTCGTCACATGTCACTTTTACATTGAGAAAAGATAATTGTCCACCTGTTACTTTAAACGGTCACCAACTTCCTCACGCAGATTCAGTCAAATACCTGGGTATGCACCTCGATCGTAGACTAACCTGGAAAAAGCACGTGAGAACCAAAAGAGATGAACTAAATTTAAAATATAAAGGATTGTATTGGCTGCTCGGCAGGAACTCCAAATTGACTCTGGACAATAAACTATTGATATATAAAACTGTACTAAAACCCATCTGGTCATACGGTGTGCAACTGTGGGGCTCTGCTTGTGACAGTAGTATACAAATGATACAAAGAGCTCAAAATAACATTCTCAAACAAATGGCCAACTCACCTTGGTTTATAAAAATCAATGAAGTCCACGAACACCTGGCTATTCATACAGTGAAAAATGAAATAAAAATTTTATCTTCTAAATATAAAGGCAGATTGCTCAAACACCCAAATCCACTGGCTACCCAATTAACCAGCCAGAACATGACAAGCCGACTAAAGAGACGTCTCATTTTGCAAACGCCACAGTAGTTAAACTACCTGCGAAGCTTTATCTAATGTGATGCAAGCTTCACCCGCCACAATCTTTCAACTAATCTGCTCATAGTCTCCGGACTGATTGCATGATGAGCTCAAAAAAAAAAAAAAAAAAAAAAAAAAAAAAAAAAAAAAAAAAAAAAAAAAAAAAAAAAAAAATTTAATAAAAAAATCACTATAAATTTATAATTGTAGATAACTTTTAACCGCTTTCTGTAAGGAAAGAAGGTCATCAATTCGACTGCATTTTTTTATATTTTTCACCTCAGAACTTTTGACTCAATCAATCGATTTTAATTATTCTTTTTTTATATGGAAGCCCGTGTGGTACCGTTTTAATTTAGCCCACTTCTGACAATGGTATCTGTGAGAAAATCACATAGTGTTAAATATGGATTAGGTATGTACGCGACAAATAACATCACGTCGAGACCATCACGTTGATCACGTAACATGGACGAGTAACATCACGTCGAACGATTCCGATGATTTTTTTATTGGAAAGGATTTTAAGGACTGTTTGGGGAAAGTTTGTTAAGATTCTGATTATTTAATCCGGTTGAAATTGCACAAGTCGGCTTTATTTTTGGTAAAAAATATAGTACTGTAATAGTTATAAGGATAACATTGTCAAAATGGCAATTTTGACAAAAATTATAATTTTGAAGTCGGCAATAATGCTACAACAACCTTACTACAATATCCATTTCGAAAACCAGTTTAGCACTTGCCAATATTTGCTCAAAAAAATTGTCAGGTGAACAAAACATTATATAAACGAGAGCAGATAAATATTTTTTAATTGAGTTCAGAAATACACTAATAAACACTTCTCTTTCCACTCAATTTTCGGAACATTGCGTGTTAAAGTACCAGAACTCAACGCTGCAATTTTTTCTTGTTATTATAACTAATTCTTCCGAGGGGCAATTGAGCCCGAATAGAAAGATCACCCAATTGTTTTACGTGTGTACTAGATGCAAACCACGCAATTTCGTCTTGCTGTTTAAGGATAAGTTTACAATGCTCGTGTACAATTCGCTGTACCCAAATGTAACAATTTGCCTTTAAATAAACCAACTAAGGCCATCGTGGTGCAGACATCTAACAGTAAAAGCAACGACTGTGAAAATGTTTGCGAGTGTGTAATTTTTTTTCATTTACAACGAGTTTCATTTTCACATTTCGACGAGTGGGTAAATTATTTTCATTTCATTGCCATCTTAATAAATAAGAATAAAAACGCGGCGTTGTGTTTCACTACTCATCACACAATATTTTGTACATTTGGCTAAAAGTAGGGAATAGTGTTTGAACTCTTGGCCTTAGATTCCCTCTCCCTGTTGAATGCGAGATACATTGTGAAGTTAGATAATTTATTTCAATAAAAAAATACTTCGAATTTTCGAGTTTTGGCTTATTTGGATGCGTTATAGGTAATGAAATTTACCCAATGAGATATATAAGATAACTAAAAATATTCTGTGGTCACAAATATAAATAAATCATATTTTTAGGTCGTAAATATAAGATTTTTTTTATTTTTGCAGCTTGATTGTAGCTACGCTGGTGGTTACACAGTTCGGAACTGCTTCTTACCAAATAGAGAGGAGGTGAACCGTAGATGGTTAATATTTCATATATTAATAGATTGTCTTCCTATCATATTTCTTCCTGGATAACAAATGCCATAAAACATGCTTATCATCAACGTCACATCACATGTTCATCATATCACATTCACGACATCACATTTTACAATACATTTACCAATTTTTCTCTTGAATCATTCGATCCATCATTACATTACAAATCACATTAGATGTATGCGTGCAAAGGCAGATTTTAGCCGTCAATCGGTGGAAAGCGACTTTGTTTTATTTATTCGCCCTCCGCCCGCTTAAACTTAAGTATTTACTTAATACACTGAATTACTTTTGTGTTGTAATATATAATGTATGTTTGCAATCCACTTAAGATTTCTAATGTGAAAATGATTAAAATCTTGGTTGCATTTTCGTAATTCCCATTAGAATATTCAGTTGAATGTATGTATTATGTATGTAATACAACTGATATTGGCACCCATTACTGTGCGAATAGTCTCGTTTTGGTTCACGTGAGAGCGTATCATGCTTATGCATAAAGACTTTCAGACTAAACCTAGTCAAAATGGTGAATGCGGCGTTACAATTAGTTATGTTAATTGATTTGGGCCTTTAACTGATTCTGAGGAAGAGGAGTATTTTGTGTTTTTACAGATATTTACAGTGGGGACTTAATGCTGAACCTATACTGACAAACCGCGGTAGCTCGTTCCGTTCGTAGTTTATAAGTTTATCGTTCTACGGTGAATTATTCACTGTAGCACTTAGTGCGACATAACGGAACCTCCGATACATTGTCATATTTTGAACGAAGATTCAAAGACTCAGAAAGTTAACCCAGGAAAGTAAATACTTAAAAAGTAAGTACGAGTACTTATTAGAAGTGTGGAATAACACATGAAACTGATGTTTTTATTGTTTTAAGAGGGTGTTTTTTTTTATCTACAAAGAACTAAAATTTACTACCTTTACCCGTTAAAATGTGGAGACTACCTACTAGATGATGATTTTTGTTGTTGATTGTTGATTTGGACTTTATTTATTAACAAAATAAAACAGAAATGAATAATCCCAAAGTGCTGAAATAAATAGATAATAATATCTAAACACAAATTATCATATTGAGGTCACGGAGTACAATATAAGCAATTTAATACCATGAACTCTAGACCTTCAATATATGTGATAATCCATTATCATTTTTGTCAGATTTTAATGTTTATATGTTAATATATGCTAGTGTTTATTAAATTATGGCCGTGGCCATCACACGAAGGTAATGGTTGATACAAAATATCGTTATTATGATTGGTATGACAGAGGCCGTCGTAACGCAGGAGCACAAGTATGCGGTTATAAGCGCGAGGTTTGTGGGTTTACTCGGAAAACTTAAATATGCCTCGAGAATTCGGTAGAAAGTGGGGAACCGAAGTATCTTAATGGGAAGGAAGTAGTTTTAACACTGGGTTCCCCGGTTCCCTCAGTCGGTCAACGTGAATCTCAATGTTTAGTGTGTATATATACAACACCTTACAGATAGCACTAGCTTGAGACTGTCATTGCGCAGCGGCACAACAATTGACTATAATCGCAATGGTTGTGAGTTCGAATCTCACTCGGGAAAATTAATTATTTCCTGTTTTAGAGCATTTAGCGAAAACAGAACAACTTAACTATATTTTCTCTGATAACTTTGAAAAATGTTAAAAATGTTGTGTGATGAGAATAAATATCAATCTGCGTCCGGGAGCTAACTTATACACACATAAATTTAAATAATAATTTTAATTTGATTCGTCATTGATATACTTACTGTCTATACGTGCGATGAACCGCGTATATGTCTATCGAATAGATTCGGTGGAAAGTGGGGAATGAAAGTTAATTAATGGAAACAAAAATTGAACACTAGGTTCCCAGGTTCCAGGTTCCTGCTGTGTCCGGGCTCACGCCTACCTATGGCTATAATTTTTAAGTTACACATTTTCTGCGAAGTTTACGCCAGTGAATTTTTGACATTTTGTGATTTCCAATAAGAAAAAAGGTTCTACTTTTTTGTGTCTATTTTAAAAAAATCCTTAACCCTCTAAGACATTTCGCTGATTTTCGAAATGAAAATATATTAACTTTTTCTATTAGAAGTGCCAAAGATATGTAATTATATTTTAAAAATATAAATAAATAGATAAATTTGCGCTAAACAGAGCACAGGTGAGGGATAGAAGGAGGTTAGTGTCATTGAACTGAGCGAATCGAACCTACTATATGTTGTAGTGTACTACATACTACAATAATGTTGTGGACGACACGTTGTTTTGAGTAAAGTATTATAGTCAAATTGTGTCCCATAGAGCTAAGCTGTGGAACGCTCGAGGTTGAGGATTCGAGGATGTGGAAGATTCGTGTGCAAAGATTGAACTTTGACTAACCTAACCCTGCGCGTGTGGACAACATACTTTAATACAGAGTGGACAGGAGGAGTGATTTCTTCGCTTCGCTTCTCTCAACTCCACCGACATGTGCAGCATCCTAGTATTAGCCCGATCCCCACCCTATTTTTACCCTATTTTTGAAACATTTGCGTGTTGTGAGGCGGAAATGGTGGAACTCAACGAACAGTACAGTAAGATTCTACGTTTTTTCTATGGCTATATACATTACATTTACATGCGTAGAAAATCGTATTTCTGATTTATTTCTATTATTAGAATAAACATAAGTTAACTTTCCTTATATGCTAAAGCGAAAGTTTCTGATTGAGTACGAAGCACTTGTTACATTAAAATACGAATATTTTTAATAGTTAGGCAAAAGGCGGAGTAAATAAATATTTTTAATAGTTAATAGGCAAAGGTTAATAGGCAAAGGGCGGCGTTAGGTACCGCCGCTCAACACTAATAATCACACAACGTCCCTAAATTTTGCAAGAATACGGAGAACGAATTGTCTCAACATTAGTCTATCTACTAGTCACTAGTCACCCAATACTTTAAAATGAATGGATATTCGATGAATTAGGGTCACCGCAAGTCCACCGCAAGGTGTGTCTACAGATAAAAAAAAAGATAATATAAAATCACAGATAATCAAAAACAATTAAAATTCACAGATTGTAAAAACATACAATATGTTTTATCTATATATTAGTATTTTAATCGTATATCTATATCAGTATAATAGCTTTATCTGACATAAGGTCGCTCGCGTTCGTTTCCTACGGTAATGAAGTGTGTAATAAATTTAGTTTTAATTCTAATTAGGTAAGATTTTTCCTCATATAAAATATTATTCAAATTTATTAAGCAAAATATCTTTTTGTTCAGTGTGTAATAACTTTTTTTGATATTTCGCTTGATTTTGTTAGAAAATTATAATAGTATTTAACAATAATAATAATATTTATATCATTCGATGAAAATTAGAATTTATATTCTAGATAAATAATTGTCTTTTTTTATATAATTATCTTTATTTGATATTAATATTTAGTACTCTATGAGTATAAGTTGTACAATATTCATACGTGATACGTATAAAGGACACAGTGGCGCAAGGGAATAATGTCTTCTTATGACAAACGTGATGGTTGTGGGTTCGATTTCTAGTCAGATGAAAAAATTATTCGAGACGTTGCGTGTTAGGTTGCGGAACTCTACGCAATATTTATATATTAAATTATATATATACAAAATAAGTATATAAAAGGAAATAAAACAATGTATAATACATATATATTTGTAGTTCGATTCATGCTCTGGAGAATGATTTATTCTGTAGCGTTGAGCTCCGTATGTATGTATATAAGTATATTATTTATTTCTACAGTATAAATGGTATTCACGGATGGACGGACACGAGAGTAAGAAGATTCAAGGATGATTTCCTTTTCGGTGTCTCCACGTCTGCTTACCAGGCTGAAGGCGCTTGGAACGAAGATGGTAAGAAACTTTATTAATATTGCCTTACCTTCGTTTATGATTGTAATTACTACTGAGGATGAAACAGTGGAAATGAAGAAGAACGTGCTCAGGTCAGGTGGTAATGCAAGTCGGGAGAAATGAAATATAAGCACGTGGACCCCTCGGAGGCCATGTATGTCTCATTGCATATAAAAAATTGCGTAATATCTGCAACAGAATGTGCAGGGATGCCAAACGTCGCTATATCCATTCTACTGTTCAGGATCTCTGCCAAACACAGGTGTAGAGATTCCTACAGTCATTTGGTGTGGGCAAAACCAAGGATGCTAATCAAGTGTCCTTGGATCTTAATGCTTTAAATCACTACTTCACCAAGCCACCTATAATTATGAATGCTCAGATTAAAACTGATACACATGCTCACTTATCTCATGTTATCCCACCAGACTGCATACCTTTTGTATTGAAAACAGTTACAGAGGATATGGTCAAGAAGGGTGTCCGTTCTTTATCCACCAAGGCAATTGGTTGTGACAAATTGTCCCTAGACATGATTCTTCCTGTGCTGGATGACATTGCACCAGTGATCACCCATATCATTAACTTCTCACTGACATGCAATGTTATTCCTGCATTATATAAGAAAGCTTATGTCATCCCTCTTCCTAAAACATCTAATCCCACCACTCCCAATGACTATCGTCCTATCTCCATACTCCCAATCCTATCTAAAGTACTAGAACCTATTGTTCACGATCAATCACTTTTCTCATATCCAATGATCTCGTGTGCCGCTATCAATCTGGTTTCCGTCCCTCCCACAGCACTGTTGGTGCGCTGCTCAATGTCACGGAGGACATTCGATGGGCAATGGATAACACCAAGCTCACTGCAATGGTCTTATTGGATTTTAGCAGCGCTTTCAACTTTGTTGATTTTGACATCCTTCTTGGTATTCTTCCTTCGTTTCGTTAATGTTTCTTCTATCGCTCTGAGCTGGTTTCGTGCATACCTCTTCGGACGTCGGCAGTGTGTTAAAGCTAACGATTTGTCATCGGATTGGCTGGATATCACTGCTGGCGTACCTCAAGGCGGTGTAATCTCACCTTTGCTGTTTTCTATTTTTATTAAAAATATATCTCGTGTAATCTCTTCTCCCTTTCATCTGTATGCAGATGACTTGCAATTATATAGACACTTTGATCTGACTGAGCTATCCCAGGCTGTCACCTGCTTAAACTCTGATCTTGATGCTGTCAACGCTTGGGCTGAATCTTTCGGCCTTTTGGTTAACCCAGATAAGTTACAAGCCATTATTATCGGTAGCAACAGGCTCAGGTCTAAAATAGACTGGAAAGCGGTGCCTGAATTTAGCACGCAATACTTAAATTCGGCGGAAATGGGGAAGGCAGTGTCTTAACACTATTTTCCTGCTGCTACATACATATATGCGAGATACAGCGTGAAGTGAAAAAAAATCATTTAAACTTAACTATCGCTCTCGCTATCTAATTAAGCAAAACAATCAAAGCGTGTATATCTAAGGTTATTATATATTTTTAATGATAGTTACCGTTTTGAATCTGTAATTTGTGAGAAAATAGATTGTGTTGTCGATTTGTGATTTAATTGACTTTACGTGTTGAATGTGCGTTGAAATTTAATTTGTGGGATTAATGTTTGAAGCATTTATTTTAAGTTATTTAATTAATATCTATAATTGGGTTGTAAGTAGAGATGTCTTTTTCTATTTCAATAGTCACTCTCTATCTTTCTCCTTAAAAAACAAATATACTAACAAATAATTAATATTTTTATATTAATTGTTTGTATAATAAGTATAGTGAGGCCAGTCGTGGCGCAGAGGCTACTACTGTGACACATCGACTTCATCTCCTTAAATTTTAATTTCCCTTTAACAGCACAAAGAAAAACATATCATAATGAAAAAATATTTTTTCCTAAAAAGCGCGGAATAATATTTCAAAAACGTAAAATTTAATTTTAAAGACTTTTTTTAAAATTTCAAATGTATTAATTTCATAATGAATACTTTATAAAGGTAAAGGACAAAGTATATGGGACAAACACTTCCACGAACACCCCGAAGTGATAACCGACGGGAGAAACGGAGATGTAGCGAGTGACTCTTATCACAATTACAAAAGAGATGTGGAGATGCTGAGGGAGCTGGGCGTGAATCATTATAGGTTTTCTATATCTTGGCCTAGGGTTTTGCCTGATGGTAAGATTTTTATTTTATTTTTCTTTTAATTATTTTTTTTATCTATTTATGAACTAAGAGATCGAGATTCTTTGTGAGATGTGTATTAAACATGGAGGTACAATTGCTGCACAAATTGTATACTATAGAATACTATTGCATACTATATTATACTATTTGTACGACAATATATTGGTCATTGACAAGGATGACTGGTGGCAAATTAGCTATTACTAAAGTAGCAATTAAATCTTCAACTATAAATGAATTAAATCATTAAATTGTCACAAAATAGTGTGAAGTTCGTCATATAATGATATAGCAAATACTTAAAACGTTACTTTTCTGACTATGAACGCGATGGTGCCGGTGGTGGATTCGACTCCAATTCGCGGGAATTAATTATTTTCCTTTTCTCGTTCTGATAGGAAGACAAAGCGCGACGTTGAATTTCGATACTCAACACGCAATATCGCGAAGGTTAGGCGGACAATGGAAAAGGGAGAACATTTTCACTAGATTCTCTCTGCCTATCCTATTATATGCCATCTAGCATACGTCGTGAAACTAAAACTAAATTATTCTTTTAACTTCACGTTTACAGGTTATCCAAACAAAACAAACGAAAAAGGCCTCAAATACTACGACAATCTAATAGACGAACTAACCAAATACGGCATAAAACCAATGATCACTTTATACCACTTCGATCTACCACAAAATTTTCAAGATTTGGGTGGATGGAAGAACCCTTTGTCCGTGGGCTGGTTTGTAAAGTACGCAAAGGTAGTATTTGAGAGATACGCCCACAAAGTTCCATACTGGATCACCATCAATCAGCCCAATTCTATATGTGCTGAAGGATTTTCCGCGATAGAATTCGCACAAGGAAAAGATAAGAGCGATGTCTATTCGTGTATCAAAAATGTTATGCTAGCTCACGCCAAGGTGTACCGGTTATATCAAAAGGAATATAAGAACAAGTATAAAGGTATAGTGTTTTATATTTTTTTAGGTATTTGTTTGGTAAAGGGCCGTCGTGGCGTTGTGGGTTCGATTCCCAGTCGGAGGAATGAAGTATTTCATAATTTAATTTCCTAGCTGGTAACAAGAGAAAACGCAACGTCGTGTTCCGCCGCTTACACACGCAAAAAAATATCTAGTTATTATTAGCTTAGTATTTTTCTCTTCTCTTTTTTATTTCTTCGTCATTCGTATACCGTTTTTAATTTCTTTTTTCTGTAGGTTCGGTGGGTATTTCACTTGCACTGAACTGGGCGGATCCACTAGTTAATACGACTGAAAATGCTGAAGCTACAGCCTTATTTAGAATGTTTACGGTAACTTTTATATTATATTTTCCTTTTTTCTTTGTATTGTTTCTTTTTATTAACCAATTTCAGCAAATTTGTGTGTTAAATTTCGTTAATATATTTATTATATTTGTATGTTTATCCAAAAATTTATCAGAAACTAAAATGTTTTTTTTAATATTTTTAGTATGTTTTGGGATATAGGCGAAACATTTTTAAAATAGGTGTCAGTAGTCAATATCTTTATAATAATATGTTATAGAAAAAAAGGTCATTAATCAGTATTACAAGTCGGTTTATTTTTTCTAAAATACCGACTCCATGCCTTTTCTTTCAATATCTTCGAAGGGGATTCATGGCGCTGTTATCAGTGCATGCGAGGAAAACTTAGGTCACAGATCACGTTTCATTCTCGGTGCGATCTTAGTCTGTTAAAATATTTTAAAACTATATATATATATATATATATATATATATATATATATATATATATATATATATATATATATATATATATATATATATATATATATATATATATATATATATATATATATATATATATATATATATATATATATATATATATTAGAAAAACTCTTACGTGACCGGCACTATAGTGAGTACTCTTAGTGTTACGACACTCCGTTTTTATCATTACGTTTTTAATTAATAAGCATATATATTTATATTTCAGCTAGACATGTACCTGCATCCAATATTTTCTAAAACTGGTGACTTCCCTATAGAAGTCAAAACACGGGTGAAAGAGTTGAGTACCGAGCTCGGCTACGAGCTCTCTATGATGACTAACCTTAGTCGCGAAGAAATTAAGTTGTTGAAAGGTATGTACTTAGAAGTTTTAGTTTAGTGTAGAAAAAAGACAAAGCGTGGCGTTGGGTTATGACACTCAACACGCAATGTCTCAAAAAAAGGTGACGGTGCTTAGTTAGTTTTTCATTCCAATTTCATACTTTTACGCATCAAACTCGCAATTTTTCAATTTAAATTAATCATTTTTCACTTTAAGTCTGTACTACTACGCTTGAATTTCGAAATAAAAATTTATTAATAATATAAATTTATTTATTGATTAATAACAACCAACCAATAACGCACACAGCAGGATAGGCAGAAGGAGCCTAGTGTTAAGACACTCCGTTCCCCACTTTCTGCCGAATTCTGGAGACGTTGCGTGTTGAGTGGAAGAACTCAACGCCGCGCTTAGCCTCGACACCAGAGCGAAGAAATGGAGATATAAATTTAAGTAAATATTTCATCTCCTCGAGTGGGAATCGAACCCACAACTAGTCGATTATTACAGTCACACTTCGTGCCGCTGCGCCACGACTGGTCTCTATTTTATACTTTTTTTCCTTTATTACAAATTACATAAAACTTTTTCATAGGTTCATCTGATTTCGTTGGAGTTAATCATTATACAACTATGTTAGTCAGTAAATCTGACGAGAGATGTGCCCATTCGGGATTGGAGAAGGATTTGGGTATAAAATTGAGTTATGGAGAACAGTGGGTGAAGTCACAATCGTCCTGGTTGAGGGTATGTGACATTTTATGCTTTGAAACGGTTTTGTTTCAATAGTACCTATTTATTTTTATATCGTTATGGCGTTTGGACTGGTTTGGAGAGTACTTAGGTTCTAATCTTGCTAAATTAACATTTTATTTTTAAAACATTTTTTTATATTTATTTACATTTACATTTTCATTTCTTCGCTCTGGTGTCGAGACAAAGCTCGGCGTTGAGTTCCGCCACTCAACACTAGGTTTCCTCTGCCTACTCCCGTGTGTGCGGGATACAGGGTGAAGCTGTTTTTTTTAAATTTAATTCAAATGTTTCCAGAGCGCACCGTACGGCCTATACAGAGTTTGTATCTACGTCAACCAGAAATACGACTACCCCCCAATGTTTATCACTGAGCACGGATGGTCAACTGATAAGGGCCTAAAAGATACCTCACGAGTTGAAGCTATAAGGCAGTATTTGAAGGCGTTACTATACGCTTTGGAAGATGGTGCAGATGTGAAAGGGATACACACTGTGGAGTTTAATGGATAATGTTGAATGGTTTGCTGGGACTAGGTAATGAAAAGTTTTTTTTTGTGTTGGTGTCAGATTATTATGTATTTATTGGGATAGACGGAGAGAATTTGTTTTTTATGTCTTTACTTTATTTGTTCAGTGAACGATTTGGTTTATACGAAGTGGATTTTGATTCCGAAGAAAAAACGCGTACAGCCCGGCTCTCTGCTCTTGTATATAAAAGGATTATACAAAAGAAAATTATAGAGGAAGACTGGCAACCAAAAACCCTAAGTATTAACGTTAGTAAGAAAAAGAAAATCGTTAGGGATGACTTGTGATAGATTATTAAAGTTTTGTTATTATTTATTAATTTATCTTGTTGTTTCTTCTTTGCATATTTTGTGGCGTTTTTCCTTTTGTGATTGTTTTATGTGTTTATTGTACAGTATGAGTACAATAAACATAAGTTTTCGTTTATTTTGGTATTTTTTTTATTATATAGTGTAATAACATGTACCGCAGACGAAAAGCGAAGTAACTTACCGAGTATATAGTGAAATAGATCACGAAAAATGAATAAAGCTTAAAAAGTAAACAAAATATCACAAAGATTCTCATAAGATATTCTAGAAATGGATTTGTATAATCTCTATTAAGCAATATTATTAATATAAACATAATTTTATTTCAGGGTAAAGCGCCATCTATTGACATTTAATGGGACTACGACTCGAATCACAATATTTATAGATACATCATAGTTAAGCTATTCAACAAAAGGAGGCGTAACAGAGAATAAAAATAGTTACTAATATTCAACACTAGATGCCACGTGTTATACTGATATTGTAAACTAAATATACAAAATGTATTAATATTTTTAACTTATTAAATTCAGATCTTTTAGCAAATATTTAAGTCTAACTTTATATTTTTGATATAAATTGCTTTAATTTACTTTATATTATATTCACTATTCTTGAAGTCAAAAGCAAAATAAAAGTTGATGAAATCTTTATTTTAAAATTTAAACTTTATTTTTAAAGTAAATTTGTAAATATTATATATAATCGGGACCATTGTCGCGCAGCGACACACTTTACAGTTTCGCTTACGCGCGACGGTTGTAGGTTCAAAGAATCACGGGGTCGAATCTCGATACGTTTTGTAAAATGATATTTTTCTTTCCTAAGTGTGCATTATACTTTAAAAATCATAAAATTAAACTTTAATTTTGAATTGTAAAAAAACTTCAATAAATGATATTTAAATAAAAAGCTAGTGATGTGTCACTATATTCCTTCTGTCAGTTTAGTATTGTGAAATACGTGTGAAAAATACCAGGCTGTAATAATGTATACAACTACTTTATTTTATTATTATTTAATTACAATTAACCAGTCGCCGTCGTGGCTTACTTGGACTTTTGTGGTTGCACAGTAAGCGGGTACTGGTATACTGAGTTAGAAGAAATTGAAAACTGCACAGATCCGGCTGCAGATGAAAAAATATAAAACTGTGGAATTTCCATTTGATCTGCATCTGTCGATGGATGTATTATATTTATATGCCTTTGAATATTTTTTTGGTCTTAGTTATTAGATACATCTCTTTTTGTTAGTTTATCATCTATTTACTTTGTCGCTCAGATTGTATGCATTTCACATCGCAGACCATCCGTGTGCAAAGCAAATAGGATTTATAGGTAAATTAATTCGATGCTGTCTTCTGAAACCCAGCTCTTCATAAATATGGGAAGAGAGGAATAAATAAAAAAAATGCCAAATTTCGAATTAGGACTTTGACTTAGATTTAGAACGTAACTTTTTGTATAGAGATATATTTTTGTATTTTTTCTGTCTTAATAATATGTATTTACTTAAATTTATATTTCCATTTCTTAGCTCTGGTGTCGAGACAAAGCGCGGTGTTGAGTCCTGCCACTCAACACGCAATGTGTCCAGAATTCGGCAGAAAGTGGGGAGCGGAGTGTCTTAACACTAGGTTCCCTCTGCCTACCCTGCTGTACGCGGGATGCAGCGTGAAACTAATTTGATTTTTTAAAATATTTTTTAAATATAAATTTAGTAGTGGGCACTAGACCGTTCTGGCGTTTCAGGCTCTCCAGATCGTAGATCAGTTTCTTTCCCTATGGGCACCAGCATATGGACCAAAACAGTGAACGGTCCTAACCTATCCTATCCACTATAGCCATCAACGTATATTGTAAAGTCAATATAAATAAAATAAGCAGGATAACAAGCTAAACCTATTTTAAAACCTGGATGGACTTAGGCTAAAATTGGATATTTTTTAAAACAAATTATATAACTTTTTTATAAGATCTGAAAACATATACAAATATTATTTACTTACAATATGTGTATATTGTATATTATAAAAATTAAAATTAAATTTGACCTACAAACAAACAGCAATAAACATAATACTCTCACGGCGGTATTTTTTATATAAAAGTTCTTCTAACAAAAGAATTAAAACACTTTTAAAACGCCGAAGCGAATCGACATGATCCGATTTCGGATTTTATATCTAAGTGCTCTTCACCTACCGCTCATTGACTTCAATGGCTTTTTGAATATAAGAAAATACTTAAAATATACTTTATCTTAATTGAATATGGTATATTTTTGATCAAATTTTTGAAAAAATTAAGTTAGTGAAAGTGGCATAACTTTAAATTATGTTTTTTTATGCTTATAAGAATTACTAGCGAACCACGCGTGGTTTTGTCCCCTTATAGTTATTGTTATACTCATATTATAATCAAACTATACAAAATTGCATTCTATGTATAATTCTGATGTATACAGTATTAGAATAGATTATGTGTAAAAGTAGGACAAACATCAATCCTCACAAACTTTTGCTTTCATAATATTAGAAGGAAAGACGACATTAAGAGAATAATGAGGTGTATTAACACTAAAATCCCTCTTCATAGCAGGCTGCTATGCATGAAGAAAAATAATGTATAATATACCTTATTACTTTAGGGTAAGCTACAACTTAGTATTAAATTAATAAATTTATTACAATAAATCAGAATTTCCTTGTACTGGATTAAAATAACCTATTTGAATAAAAAATAGTGAAGATCTACTAAAACAAATGTATTCTTAAACGAAAATATACATGACTTACACCATTCTACTGAGGGACCGTACGAAGAATCAAAAGTTTAGTAATTGTTTGTTTGTGCCACCACCCGCGGCGCGTTATGGAGGATAGTCTCTATCCCCGCCCTTAGCCTTTGTTGCGAATTTCGATCCATTATTAAATAAACTAAATACCGAATATAATGAGTGTAAAAATTGGATAATCCATTGTTGTTACATGCTTCTGTTTTTTTTTTATTATTTTGTTGTGTGTTGTGTTTATTTGAACGATGTATTTGTTATATGTATGGGCTGTGATGTAAATGGTAGCGGGGATCTTGTGTTATATTGATGACAGGGAATGGATGTTTTAATAAATAATATTTTATGTAACACTCTTAATTCGCAGGCAGCAGTCTCGGCATTATGTAAGATAAAAAGGGATTAGTGATACTCTACTCCGTTTTCTCTCATTTATTTAAAGTTCTAAGTAAGTATAAATCACTTTATTTTCTTGTCTTTTAGAGACCATTACAAAACAAACCACTACAAAATATAATATCAAATTAAATTAAATCAAGTTCACTCTGTATTACGCACACATTCAAGGTAGGCAGAGGGGACCTAGTGTTAAGACACTTCCCCACTTTCCACCAAGTTCTGGAGGCATCGCGTGTTGAGTGGCGGAACTCAACGCGGCGATTTGCCTAATAGAGAGGAAGTTCCCGAGTGAGAATTAAACCCATAATCGTTGCGATTACAGCCATACGATTGTCTTCCATACCACGAGCGCCTCCGTGTTATCTTTATTGGCTTAAATTATACTTTACGCACGCAGAACCTATATTAACGAATGCGAACGAACGAATGCAAATGCTACATATCGACGGCAGGATTCAAAATGGAGAGTCCTGAAAGTTGGGCGTGCGTGAGAAACGGAGTGTCTTAACACTAGGTCTCACATACCTACTCAGCTGCTGAAAAATTCGTGGAGTTACTCTCCTATATGGAATAAAAAATACACCAGTAAAACTAAGTAAAGTCAGTATTTTTACATAGCAAACACATATCTCTCTACTCAAAACAGCCTTGACGCGACGAAATGAGAGTATTCACATAATATCATATGGAATACCTCAGTCTGAAAGGCTTTTATTATATTTGCTGTTTGCAAGAAATATGGACGGGATGATGTGACGGCGGCTTGAACGTATGGAGATGGATGTTTTGGTTATTCGTTTATTCAACGTAAATGAAGACGACGTAGTGCTAAGACACTCTCGTTCCTTCTTCAGATTTTTTTGCCTATAGCAGAGGGAACCGAACGTTAAAATATTTTATTAAGTTTTCTAAATTTTCCCGATCTCTTAAGTCGCAGCATGGGTTTAATTTCATTTACTCAATGTAATATATCGAATTCATGTGGAAAACGTGGAACGGAATATTTTGACATTATGTTTTTCTTCTATACAAGAAAACAATACAGATAAGGAGAGATCCTTATCGATACCACGCAAGAGCTTGGAGCTGCGAGAAAGTCATCATAATCAGTCATCGTACGACATCACAATTCGCAATAAATTTAATCTCTGGCGAGTTGTTATTTGCACGGTCGACAATCATAATTTTTGTCTTACTGCGATTAATCTTGAGTCCAAAATTGAGACTTACTTGTTCCATTTTTTCCAAAAGTTCTTCCATATATCCTATGCTGGTCGAAAATAAGGTGGTATCGTCAGCATACCGCAGATTCGATAGTCTATAGCCTCCAACGCTGATTCCATCAGGCCAATTTTCTAGAGTTATTCTCATTATGAGTTCTGTATAAATGTTAAATAAAAGAGGCGACACAATGCACCCTTGACGTACTCCCGAGCTGAGCTGGAAATTGCTCGACAATAGGTCGTCCGCCCTAACGGAAGCTGTTCCGGCCTCATAAAGGCGCCGCAGAAGGTGAACAAGGTGTTTGGGCGTACCCATCAGCAGTAACGTTTCCCACAGCTTTGGCCATTTTACAGAGTCAAATGCTTTAGAGAAGTCAACAAAGCAGATGTATATTGGCCTGTTGAATTCCCGAGCTTTTTCAATAATTTGACGCACAGTCAATATCTGCTCACGGGTACCTTTGCCCTTAACGAAACCTGCCTGTTCTGGAGCGATTTCCTTTGACAAGAAGGATTTGAGCCTTTCGTTTAGGATGTGCAGTAATATTTTGCTTGCATGAGAAATAATAGCAATCATACGGTAATTACTGCAGTTTTTAGTAGAGCCTTTTTTGTGTAGTGGGACGAAGACAGTGTGAGTCCATTCCTGAGGCCAAGTTCCAGTCTGCCAGATTTTATTACAAAGCGAATGAAAAATATCGACACCATAATCTCCAGATGCTTTGATGGTCTCAATCGGTATTGCATCTCTGCCTATCGCTTTCCCATTTTTCAGACGAGAAATGGCAGCATGAACTTCGTCTCTTAAAATAGTTGGCTCAGGATCTTCTGGCTCCGTAGAAATGAAATCACGCGAATGAGGATCTTCAAACAGAGATTGACAATATTGTTTCCACGTTTCTGAGATTGCCGCTATATCAGTCACCGTTTCACCATTAGAGTTTTCAATGGCCCATGTTCTGTTGGATGAGGTCTTAGTTAGTGATTTTGTTATCTGATGGAGGTCTTTAGTTTCGTATTTGTGCGCATGTTGTTCAAGTTTTGCACACAAGTTTTGGAGATTGGTATTACGATCACGTCTACATGCTCGCTGTATACGTGCAGATTTTGCATTTAAACTCCTGATATCACAACCTGAAGCTTTCATTTTTCGCCTATCTTCTATAAGGGCCAGAGTTGCGTCACTCATCCAGTGTTGTCGCCTCACAGGAGTATCGGGTAACTTAGATATGGCGGCCGCTTTGTCTAATAGATTCTTTGCCTCATTCCAAAGTTGGTCAGAAGTAGCTAGTTTAGTGTTAGCTATAGTCCACTGTTTCCAGCTACTTTCTAAGGTGGACATAAATATTTGTTTATTTATTGGCTGGATTCTTTTCGGTTTAAAAACGTTTCTGGCTACTCTGAGTTTAAGCTGTAACTTTGCGAAGAGAAGTTGATGATCAGATCCACAATCAGCTCCAGGTAAAGTATGAGCGTTTCTGATTGAAGATTTCCATCTCGACCCGATCATAATGTAATCAATTTGGTTACGATGGTTGCCATCTGGTGAAGTCCAGGTATAAATTCTTCTAGGGTGGTTTTTGAAAAAAGTGTTTGCTATCACCAAGTTATTTTCTGCGGCAAATTGTAATAAGCGCTCTCCTCTCTCATTACGCTGCCCCAAACCAAATTTTCCTGCACAATGGCTCAATTGGTCTGCATGTGCTCCGATTTTAGCATTAAAATCACCTATAATCACAAGCACTTCACGTTTAGGGATAGCAGACATGGTGATTTCTAAATCCTTATAAAATGTTTCTATGTCCTGGTCAGTTGCAGTGGAGGTAGGCGCATACAACTGTATTATATTTAAGTTGACCGGCATCGCTTTGAGTCTTATACTTAGCACTCGATCACTGACGCAGTCGTATGCCATAACACACTTGCTGAGGGTCTTTGGTAGTATAAAAGCAACACCGTTCCTACTAGTGTCGTCATTGCCAGAGAAGTATATAGCATGTGTATCGGTGAAAAAATGGCCGTTGCCTCTATAGTGCGTTTCGCTGATACCGCAGACGCTCAATTTACACCTTGCTATTTCCCTCTCCAAGATTGTAAGTTTCCCTGTTTGGAGAAGACCGCGTACATTCCATGTGCCTATCTTTTGGATATTACGCATTTTTACTACATTAGAGATTCCAGTAGAGCAATTTCCACATGATGCCTGGTCTCCTACATCAGCGTGGCCGGTAGCTAATTTCACACCGTCTGCCCCGGACGCAGAGCGGCGCCGGTTGCTAAGCGGATCATATGCCCACCGATGTATTTTATTATGTACCTTCATGACAACTTTCTTGGGAAAATAGTGTGGTGGTTTCCCCTTGCCTTCCACACCGCAGCGAGACGGTTCTTGGTCCGATTCAAGAAAGCGCTGCTGCCCGCTTCCTCGTTGCAAGTCCTTTAGTCGCCTCTTACGACACCCATAGGAAGATATGGGGGGGTGTTATTCTATTACCCGACACCCCACGGGGGCCCGACACCCCACGGGGGAATACTAGGGAATACTAGTAGATTTACTAGTAAAAGAAAATTAATAAAACAAGTATGTGTTTTACAAAACAGCTGTTTCCATATTGATGTAGGATCGTTCAATCTAGCTAGAGTATTACACCAGACTACGTCTGTACATCTCCACTCATCCGAGAGACTTACGAATATATTAAATTTACCCTACTTTATATAAATCTTGCTGACTTAAAGGCATTTTTGCGATTTTTCTGATAGCAGGGTACGCAGAGAGAGCTTAGTGTTAAGACACTCCATACACATGCAATGACCAATTTTCGAGACAATGTGTAGCGGAACTCAGCGTCGCGCTTCTCTTCTCGCGTCTTGATACTGAGGATATAGAAATAATTCATTTCTCCAAGTGGGAATCGAACGTTGCGCTCAATCAATCGCTGTGCCGCTGCGCCACGACGATCAATATATATCGATATACACGTAATATATATCGTAGCGCGTGATTGAAGTGTAGAGTTTATACAATAATTGGATATTACAAATAACCAAAGTGCAAAATCATAACAGAATCAGAATCATAGCAAAAGTGAAATGATCATTAATATTTCTAAAAGCACAACAGAGTAGCTGTACTCTAATACTGTATTATACCGTGTGTTCTTTGAAGTCCTTTTACTCTCCCCGTCTTCAGTAGGTAATTGATTGAAGCTTTCTCCACTTGTTTTATTTTACAATATACGTATTGGAACAGATTTGTTCTATTTTTATAATTTTATTCTCATATATTTTCAACTAGCGACCCACTCGCGGCTGTTGTATGCTATTTGTTATTCTGATGTATAAACTATATTACTGAAAAGTTTCATCTAAATCTGTTTAGTAGTTTTTAAGCGGAAATGGAACTGAATCTCTCTAAAATTATTCATGAATAATAAAAATCGTAAAATCTTACTAATACATATTATGTTAGTATTACCTAGTTTTGAGATACTTCTTTCTTTGCTTTCCGGCCGCATTCGCCTTTAGGCTGTATCCCGCACACAGCTGGTTACGCATAGGGAATCTAGTGTTAAGACACTCCGTTCCTCACTTTCCGCCGAATTGCATGTTTAGTGGTGGTACTCACCGTCATGCTCTTCTTAGACACCAAGGCGAAGAAATGTGAAATGTCTCTTCTTAAATAGAACATAAAAATATAAATATGTAAGTATAAAAATATAAATATATACGTTGAAAAATACATGGATCACATGTCTGCAGTGTTTTTTCGAGATTTTTTTTTAAAAAATCTATTACTATTTAGAAATTTTTCTATGTTAAACTTTTTTATTGCATATAATTGTAATAAATATGAATTCACAACAATAAAAATATTATATAAAAAAATACTGTTGTTCTATAGATAACAGGCCAAATGCGTAAGTGCCTTTTGTCCTTTGTCGGTTATCGTCTTCGATACTTAATATTAAGTGTTGAGCTTCTGTCGGTATAATCCCAACGATTATCCTATTCATAGTTTTGAGGAAAAAAAATACTTACTTTTTTTGAGTCGAGTGTTGGTTGAAAAAATCATATTCACTTTCGCTTGTTAACTAAACAATGTATTACTTATAAGTTGGTAAAAAAAAATAAAAAAGAAATGTTTATTGTTTTTAATAAATTATGGCTGTTGATGTTACTACAGACAATGCACAGACAAAACTACTGGAATTAGAAAGTTGAAATTTAGTATAGGTGTAGTTTAGGTGGTGTAGAGGGTTCTCTTCTAGGAGATAATTTATCGTAATGTCTACGTGAAAGGAAAAATGGGGATTCCCTATTTTACATCTAAAAATCCCACGAAGAAAATCTACTTATTTACCTATTTTCTTTTCAAAAATAGTATTAATTTCTTATTACTAAAGCACTTCTTACGCAAGCTAAAGAGTTTTTCTATAACAGCAGTCCTCTTCACACAAAGATCGAGAGTGCAAAATGATTACATATAGAAAAAAAATGATAATAAAAGCTCCAAGTCATAGAAATAGTTACAATAGTGGTGAATGGGACACTTCAACGAATTTATAAGTGCGTTTACTTTACTTTGAACTTAATGCTTATAGTGAGTGACCAATGCACTATTGTTATTTCGTGTGGACGATTGTGAGCTTAATATTGAGTAATCTTATTGATATATCTGTTTTTTTTTATATTCTAAAGGTGGCTTCAGATTGAGTTTAGTTTATTTTGTTTAAATTTTATTTTGATTTTGTATTGTGTGTTTTGTTTCATTTATAATATTTATTTTTTGATAAAATCTACCATATACCTTTTTGTTTTTAGCCTCACACTGTATTAGAATATAGAATTAGGACATTTCGTTCGCAACACATCGCCCAATTTTCGTGTTGAGTGGCAGAATTCCACGTTCCATTTTGTGTTGTTATCAGAGGGAGGAAATTAAAATAATTTATAAATCATCTTCAAGCTCCAGCCCGATACAGCAGGGTAGGTAGGTGGAACCTAGTTAAGACACTCCGTTCGCCATTTTCCATCGAGTTCTGGAAGCATTGCGTATTAAGTGGTGGGACTCAATGGCGCTTTGCTTCAACACCAGAGCGAAGAAATGAAAATATAAATGTAAATTAATATTTCATTTCCTCGAGTGGGACCCACGACCAGTCGATTATACAGTCACACTTTGTGCCCCTGCGCCACGAGACAACATTAATGAAAAATCTTTGAAAAATAACTTATAATAACTTAAAATAACTCTCGAATGAGATGTGAGAGGTCCAGTCTAAGTTTGATGCTGTTCTCCTGTGCCACATCGACTTCATCTCCTTAAATTTTAATTCCCATTTCATAAAATACTATACTAAAATTGTTACTTATTACTATACGAACTCTCTCTATACGAACATTTTTCAAAGACTTGATCATGCAAAGGAGAATGATGGGATGAGTAAATGAACCATTTGACGAAAGAAAGTGATAACTAAATGCATGATAACTATTTTTTTTTATGTGATACCCTTTTTAAACGACTAAATTTCTTTTCTAAATGTGACATAACATTCCCACGACTGGTGATCGAATCCGCAACCATCTCCACCACACGACAGGTAAATCATTCAGTGTGAACAACCATTACCATTGGGATTACGCAAGTATTGTTGTTACATTGTAAGTTTTAAATGCATTCAAGTGTGATATAACGAGATAAGCTCACTGTTTCCTTTTGGAGAGTCTTAGGAAATTACGTACGCGTGTAGAATATTTTGACCACAAATTTTGTTTTATATATATATATTTAATTCTTAATGTGATGTAAATTTATTTGATAGTATTAAATGTGAGAGACCAGTCGTCGCTGGATTAAGTGTGACTGTTAAATCGAATGGTTGTGGGTTCATTCCCCACTTGAGAAGACTTTTTATTTATATTTTAGGATTAGGATTAGGATTCCTCTGCCTACCCTGCTGTGTGCGGGATAAAGCGTGAAGCTATATATATATTAAATGTCACAACTTTACGTCGTAAGAGTAAGACAGACACTCCATTCTCCACTTTTATTGAGCACCCGAACCCATTAGGGAAGTAGAAGTCTTAATATAGTAGCGAAAGCGGGCGGAGTTACAAGAAGAACACTAGTTAGTATTAAAAGTATCCTCGATCAAAAACAGAACGCGTCATTTAGGTATTTCCGCTACTCAACACGCAATGTCTCAAAAATTGGGCGGTTCCGAGGACGGAGTGTCTTAACTCAACACTAGGTTCTCTCCGTCCACTCCACTCCACTGCATATACTAGGTATATGCAGGATACAGCGTGAAGTTAAAAAAAATGCTTTCCTTTTTTTTTCTTTTTGTCAATGGTCTCAAATTACGTGGACCGTGTCAAGTCCTGAGAAACAAATTTAGCCAAATAATACCAGATTTCAATGTTTTGTGAATAATGGCGCCCTGAGTGTTTGTCGTCACACCGATCGTATCTGATTATACATTTCTTTACAGTAGGCTATTTTTATATTTTTGGTTCTGTATAATAAAAAAATATATATTAGCAGCCGTAACACAGTTTGATAGAAATGGATTGTTATGGATACGGTTTCTAATTGAGGAGTTTAAGTATGAGAGTATGATAAGAAAAAACGGCGTTAAGTTCCAGAACTGAACCCGTAATATAATAATGAAATAATTTTCATTGTTCACCCATAAAAAATATTAATAATAGGTTAAGTTGTTATTTCTTCCAGGCTACCTTAAGGATCATTACGATGGGGAACGGAGTATTTTAACACTAGGATCGCTCTGCCTAACTTGCTGTGTGCGGGATACAGCGTGACACAAAATATGCCTATAGGCGTTGAAATTATAATATATTTAGTATAGTGATAAAAGATAAAAGTTAATTTATAATATATTAACATCGAACCCTAAAAAAGATTTGTCAATACATTTCAATGCGCGTGCGTTAGAGCGTTATCAATGTTTCCAAACGTGTTTACAGATTAAGATAAAGTAATAAAAGAAAGTGTCCCTTACATCACCGTGGCCGTCTTAGCTTACTTTAGCTTCGAAGCTCTTAAATAAGATAAAATCACAAAAGATTAAGAAATATAAGATATGCAATGGGTTTGTGGATGTTTTAGATCTAAACAATCAAATCCTAGTGGTACAGTGGAACAGTGTACGCACGTTGGTTACGAGTTCGATCACGATTTGAATTAGTTTAAATTTTAATTTCCTGCTATAAGATTAAGCATAGGCAACTTGAACTTCAGCAGAATTCATGTCACGGAATACCCTCTGTTTTCTCTCCCACGCGGAGAAAAAGAAGAAGCTAATAAAAACTTTTTAAATAATGTAAGTAAATTTTTGCTCAATATTACGAATTTTGAGACATTGTTAAAAAGCCAAATGTGTGCAATTTTGAACTGACTACTACCGAATTATAACCAAGCCGTACAGAGGTGGTAGTTAAGTATAATATACGCCGAGTACATTAAGGCACCCCCACACGCGACTACAATTTGCACCGTACGATTATATCAGTTTACATAAACGTAAGGGATAAAATTAGAGGGTGTTTTATCAGTGCCGATCATCGACTTATTAATTATCTATGGTGAAAAATGGTTTTTTTACACATAAAAAAGTAACATCCCAATTTTTAAAGTAGGAAGGTAGAGAGCGAGAATACTTATATAGGCTATTTATTTTGCTTAAACTAATTCAATTTAAAAATTAAAATATATAATGATTATAATTTTTAAATTGAATTGTAAGTGCAATAGACATTTCTGGTTGGTTTATTTATAGAAATGTTTTGGTTGTAATAAGTCACTAACAGCACTAAAAAAAATTTGTCTACTAATTTCATGTACTTCAATGACTGTATTTGGTGCAGGGACGATTATTGACCAATTTTTGTAAAAAATCACTTAAAATTAAAAAAAATCGCACATTATCGCATTATATCAACCCTTCATCTTTTCAACTTATCAAACATTAAACCAAAACTCAAGTTACAGACTATAATAGCTGGAAAAAGAACTTAAGTATCACTTAGTTAGGAGATCCAACGACCGGCACGCGTCCGCCATTAACGATTTAATTAAATACAATACTCCTGTTGGAGTGGGAAAAAGGTTTATTATAACAGTGAGTTTCACGTGGGTATTTGTGGGGTGGGATTTAGAAAATTATTGAAATCTCGATTTCGAGAGTCAGTTTTGTTATTTAGTTTCACTCTCCCACGTATAGTACCTAAGGTAAGCAGAGGTAAAATAGTGTTGAAACATTCCTTTCCAGAAGCATCCCCTAGTTTTCAAGACATTGCGTGTTGAGTAGTGCTTCTTAACGCTGTCGTTCTCCGTTTACATGAGCGGGGAAATTGAAAATAACTTATTCGGCCGAATGGTAATCGAATCAACAACCGTCACGCTTACAGCCCGACGTGTTGCTGTATCAAAACGGTCTCAACATATATCTTAACATTAATTAAAATAAAAAAAAATAGCGACAAAAGTTTCTCACTGAAATGTCACGTGACCGCTTATATGTACATATTAAGTACTATACAACTCTTACATTTTTGTTCATTAAAAACTAAAAGTTCTTTGCTTTAGACTCTCATTATTAAATGTAGTTAGTTTTTTTTTTAATATATATCCATTATACGCCGTCAATTACGCCGCGTGGCATATCAATTGCACTTGAACATTTTACATATTTACTGAAAAATAGGCTTTATTTACATAGTAATAAGAATTACAGTTATACATCTTTTAGAAATTATGCAATATATCGTTTTGAATTTTAATATGATTCTTATATATTAAGAAATAAAGCTCAAAATGTTTAAAAGGTTGATTGAAAAGGAATTGTAATAACAAAAGATGTTGTAACGATAAAGCATCGGATATGTTTTTATTTATTCATTTAGCAGTTTTTTTGTTATGAGAACTAACTGAGCTATAAATGTTAAATAATATTTTTACTTGGTTAGTATATTATAAAACACTTATTTAACACAAAAAAAAAATACTATTGTATTGAGAAGTTTTTTAAATTTTTTTTAACTACATGCTGTATCCCTCCCAAACCAAGCAACAAACCAAGGCAACTTGGGAACCTAGTGCTAAGACATTCCGTCCGCATTTAAGACAATTCAGTTTCCGCCAAATTCTGGAGGCATTGCGTGTTGAGTCTCGCGGCGCAGTCGGAGCAGTCTCGAGTGGGAATCGAACCCAAAACCTGTCACGCTTACAGTCGCACACTCGTGCCTCTGCGCCATGACTAGCCTCCAATCTTAGTAAAAACTATATTAAAATCCGCCGAGTAGCTTGAGATGAAAATCTTTTTTAAAGTATATAGAGATACATTCTTTAACACGACATATAAAAATCACAAATATATACAAAATTTACTCACTTTGTTTTTTTTTTTTGTATTCTAAACGACTTTATATTTAAATACTCGACAGGTAAAAAATGGTGTAGCAATATTTAAAAAATAACCATTTCACAGTGCTTTGCTCTTTTCTATTAAAACTATTCATTTCATTGAATCGAGAGGTCATCTAGTTTTTTAGTTTTTATTAATAAAAAAAGCCGAATATCGTGAAACAAGCACATCGCCCATTCATTTACAATATCAAAACGTGCCGATTTTGAAATTTGAATTGGGTATATGTACGAGGACTGCTTTGAACTCTGTTTACAATATGTCGTAACTGGTTTAATTTGTTTTATAATATTTTTTTCCTTATATTCTTTTCTGATAAAAAGCCGTTTAGAATTATTATTTAATAATACGAGTGAATTTAAAAAAAAGAATATATATTTTGTACACATTTTTTTAGCTTTATCCCACACCTACATAGCAAAATAGCATATAATTGTGTCAATTATAATGGAACTCTTTTTTTAGCTTTGCATTTTTTGAGAATTGCAAGTCAAGTCAAGAGGCCAGTCGCGACCAGGCGCCGGGACAAAGAGTGTAAAAGCGACTCGAGGAAATGAAATATTTAATAAGTTCTTTGACTTTCGCGATTATTACACATATTAAATGAAACTAATTTAACCGGATTAATCGCGTATATTTAAGATTTTACATTTTGGAAACCCGACGTTTCGAACACTTTACAGTAGTCCGTGGTCACGGGTAGGTCACCCGTGACCACGGACTACTGTAAAGTGTTCGAAACGTCGGGTTTCCAAAATGTAAAATCTTAAATATACGCGATTAATCCGGTTAAATTAGTTTCATTTAATAAATGAAATATTTATTTATATTTTCATTTCTTCGCTCTGGTGTAGAGGCAAAGCGCGCGTAAATTTAGATAAATTTCTTGCTTATTAAAATGTCTGCACAATATATTTAACCAAGTATCGATACGATATCGTACCACCCATCACATAGACCTCCAATTTGGCTGATTGGCGTTCGGTCTCGATTTTCAAACGCTCAAAGACTTTCGGCTGACGTTAGGCTCCAGCTCCGTGCAAATGAGGCGGATGCGATGGCTGCTGTTTGAAGGTGGCTTCATGGTGCTTGTATACAGTACAAATACATGGTATTAATTATAAATTACGTATATAAAATTACATTTAGAAGCTACTGAAATAAACAAAAAAATTAAATAAACAATTAATTAAACATTTATGCTCTGGGTATAAAAAACTAGGTGAAATTAACTTTCCTTATACCCTACCAGGCCATGGGCAATGATCCTTTAAAAAGTACATAGAAAATCTCAACTAAAATATAACTTTGAGTCTATATAAATAATTAGCTCTTAGCGGCGACTTCGCTTCGCTTTCCTTCGCGGTCAAATGGATAATTTAATGCAAATAGGTATTTTTGATGCACACCAGTGGTTGCTGAAATTAGTACGTTCAACAAAACCAATTTATAATATTTGTATAGAATGGGTTAGTTGATGTATGTCAATTGGAGAATATTAATATAAAAATGTATTTTATATTTATTATATATATTTAAGAACATATACTTGACAGAAGTGCCCGAAGTAGATCTGACTTTTCTACCTCATTTTCTATACATTGCGTGTTGAGTGTCAAAACTCGGCGACACGCTTTGTTTTGTAATTAGAGCGAAGAAATGAAAATTATTCACTCCCCCGAATAGGAATCGAACATCATACGTATAATATAAACTTATGTTAAACAAAACAATAGCCTTAACTTGTATCAGATCTACACAGCCAGTGCCTCTACACTTGGCATAAAGATGGCGTCAAAGACAATGCGTGAAGCATAGCAGATAGCATCCACAGCTGAATGCTTTGTTGCGGCTAAACCTAGCTTTCAGTTCAACTATTCTGACGACTCGCACTCAAGCCTTTACGTGATAGAATTTCCTGTCGATTTTGTCAATATGTTTTGTAGTATGTGCAAAATTTAAATATAGGTTACTAATTTTATATAATATACTTACTAATATCATAAAGTTGAAAAAGTTTGTTTGTATGAGCGGGGTAACTTTCGTATATTCTAATTGGTTTTCAAAAATTATGTTTCTTATTTGCGTCTCGTTTATAATTAAGACACTTCCGGTTCCTATTTTCCGCCGAATCGAATTGAAAAATGAAAATATCAAATGTATGAAATATTTGATATTTTCCTCGACAGACTTGTGCCCTTGCGCCGCGACTGACCCAAGTCTGTTAGTGATGAATACTCCAATCGCCCAATCAATAGTTCAAACGTTTCGATGTACAGAGTCAGTGTTCTGTGTCCCAACTCTTAGCTATTGTCATTTGGTCACGCGGACGAAGCCGCTGAATAAACTAGTGTCGTTTAAATATTTACTTATGAGAAAATATACTTGTGAAAGCATAAAGAAAGTGTCTTCATAAGGAAGAGTTTCTTAAGATGAAGATAAGTTCCAAGGTGCGGGGTCCGGTTCAATTTGTTAATTCAAAAGATGGAACGAAATATAAATGTTGAATAAACTGTCTTAAGCAGTGTCCAGTCCTGTGTTTTAGTGATTATTTGTCAGATGTAGTTGATTTTTAGTGTTTTTTTTTTCATCAAAATGTATTAAGATTAAAAGGAAGATTAAGAAGTTAAAAATTATTTGCAACAGAATGATCGTCTGTATGCCTGTCATAATTAAGGATTTTTTTGTAAGTTCACGCTGTTTTTCACGCACTGCTTAATTGTCGAGACAGTTAGCGTATCGAGTGGTCTTTTACTATAACGAATGTTACTGAGTGACCATATGACAATGCGCAGATGAAACTACTGGTAGTGGAACTTTAAAAACTGACATTTCTGAAGTAAGTTAAATACGGAGCGTATTCGAGAGCTCTATGAGAGATTTTCACGAAATTACTATGAAAATGAAAAAAAAACATCTTAAATTCAATACAAAAAAAGATGCGCGCAACCACTAGTACTTATCACAGAAAACGTATACCTATATTACTAAATTGAATGTATTATAACAAAAAAAATATACAGCACATTTACAATAATATACTATGTCAAAATTTCCTACACAGATTAGTACAAGCGATACCATCTCGCGGGGACGGCCGTTAATCGTAATTAGGGCGCTGCTTAGCTCCTTATAATTACTTAAATTTTACTTGTGACTTTCTTACTACCCTGGGGCTTGGTTAACGTGGACTAAAGGGATATGGCTTTAGTTTAATATTAAATGCACTTGATTTCTCTTGTTATCAGAGCGAGAAAGTGCAAATATTATTTTTCAAGTGGGAATTGAAGTTACAACCATCACGTTTCCAGTCACACGTTGTGCCGTTGCGCAACGACGGTCTCCATGATTGCTTATATTATAGTAAAATAAAAATAAAACAAAATAAATATTTAGTTGCTTATTTTTAATAGGTGTAACATAATTATCTTAACACAAAAAATATTAATAATTAATACTTTTTGCACTCAGTATTAAATATGATTGTTTGTAACTACCAGGTCTAAAATTTTAGCAATTGTATATTTTTTCGTCTCTTGTGAACAATCATAGGTATGCGTAATTAATAAATATATAAATATTAATAAATATTTACTTCTTATACTTAAAAAAAATATATGTTTTGTTTATATAGCGTAATTCTTCTTACGATACTGTTAACAAATTTCTGCTACTGAACTGAACTATCGGGCTTATCTTTTTTTGTTTGTAATTTTTACACGGTCGGTGTTTCTCTTACAATAATGTTTTTTTTACGTATTTTTAAATATTATTTATTACCACAATTATACCAATAGGTATTTTAAATATAAATTTCAGGATAAGCCATATCCGTATTAATCTAGACGCGGTCGAGGTATGATACAACATTTAGAGTTAAGAGGCGGTGCGCAAATTTGCGGGAGACGACCGTCTTAGCTGGTACTTGTGAAGAGAAAAGTATATTTTCTTATATAAAATTTATATTTTGAGAGACATGCATGTTAAATGTGATAAATAAAATTCAAAAACCGCAATATGTTAAACGAAAATCAGCACATTTATTATTTAAATATCCGGTTTTTGGTAGTTGACTACCAATTCAATTGAATTGGATGAAATCACGCTGCAGTTGAAAATTGTCAGAAAGCTCTCTGAAAAAATGTAAGTTCTTTTTAGTAGTAATTCTGCTTTATATCCTACAATTTTCTGCTATTTAACGGGGTGTTACTAAAACGACTTAAAATAGAGAATAGAGTCATAAAAGTTTCTCTTTTCTTCTGTCGATGCATAAATAAAAAATATATATTATAAATCTGCTTAACACTTATGTTCTCAAATGTATCTCATATTGTAACTTAGCTCTACACCTTTGAGATATTCTTCTAAAGAGCACGAATAAACTCTTAAATCTCGACGCAATCGCCTTGATACTTGTATAGATATAAAATATTATTTAAAATATAAACAAAATATTAATACCTCATCTTAACAAAGTTAAAATTTTGTTGGCTCTTAAACTACCAATCTGGCTTTTATAATTAATACAACACAGCAATGAACAAGCCATCCGATTGAAAAAACCGCACTTAAATCGGTTCATTATATGCAATAAGCCTTGATACTGTTAATTTTTCACTAGATTTTTTAAATAGTGTCTACGAATGAAATAGAGGACATTCTGGCTCAATGCAGGTTTCAGGTTCGATTCCCACTCGGAGGAACAAACTATTATTTATTCATATTTTCATTTTATCGCTCTGGTAACATAGCAAAACGTGGCGTTGTGTTCCGCCACTCAACAAGCAATACCTCGAAAGTTCGGCGGTAAATGGGGAATGGAGTAATTTAACCTACGTAAAGCCACCAATCCAGCGTAAAGCTAAAAAAAAAGAAATATATAATGTACAGTATCAAGACTACACGCGACTTTTAAACCCCAAACCTCTTAAATGAAGTCGAGTCGTCGAAATAAATAAAGTTGCGTTTGCGAGGGACTCGCTAATTACCTATACGAGATGAGAATAATAAAAAATGGAAGAGGTAAAGGCAAAGTATTTTCACTTTTATTAGGTCGACTTGTAAATACGAATGTGTAATAGAATCTAAAAAACTGAATTTCATCCACTAATAATAATTGTATCATCAAATTTGCTGATGATACGTAACTTAGGTGATAATACGATAATTTGGTATTATAGAGCTGACCTGAATAATAGACCACTGAAGAAAGCCATTCGAGTTTAGTTTAATATAATAATTATATATTTAGGTGGGCCGAGATAGACTAGTGTTAGGATTCTCAGAAATAATAAGTAAGTAATTGCGATAATTATAGGTTCAAAATATATAATTTTTTCAACTTCACGCTGTATCCCGCACATAATAAGGTAATCAGAGGGAACCTAGGAACCTAATGTTAAGATATTCCGTTCCCATTAGGACACTTTCCAACGAATTCTGGAGGCACTGCGTGTTGAGTGGCGGAATACATCACTGCGTTTTGCCTAGTTACCACAGTATGAAAATATTAAATATATCTTTTCCTCGAGTGGGTATCAAACACACAACCTGTCGTGTTTACAGCCACACAATTGTGCCTATGCGCCACATCCTTTCTGAGTGAAATTGAAGATCAGTATTTTAATTAACATCTCTACAAGAGACAGAGAATATATCGCCTCCTATACAAGATACAGAGAAAATAATATTTTACGGAAACAGATACAAATATATGTATCTACATGCCACTTCTGAATTGTAATCCGAGTAAGTATATAACTTACGCCAGTTATTTCAAAAAGTCGTAGACGTTTACTTACAAAGTTGCAAGAAGGATGAAAGATAAAACAGATTCTTATCATTACGCCTTAAAAATCTTTGACCCATGCTTTTAATCTAAACGTCAGATTATTTGACAGCTGAACATGAGATGTGTGGGTTCTGTTTCTACTCAGGGTAAATGTTGGTTTGTCAAAAATATCGGATTTTATTTTTAGTGTTAATTAATGTAATTACGTAAATAATAGGGAATCAAATCCCACGACCGTAGCGCTTACAGCCACCCGCCTCTGCGCTCTCATCTCCTCTGTGCCGACGGCCCCTGAAAGCTTTTCTCATTTTCTACAAAAATTTGTTAGTAAGAAATCAAAATAATGGCTGAATTTACTCGTATTTTGATGATACTTCATGCTTGATTGAAACTTTTTCATTTTTCATTTTATATTACTGTTTCAGTGAAAAGTAGCGGCTGGAGAACGTATATTTCGCTTGTAATAACCCGACTGCTGTGAAACCCAAAAGGTGTATGTTATGTTGTAAGCGCAAATGCATGTATGTAATTATGTATGTATGTCCGTTTGTTTGTTCCCTTGTAAACTGTTAAGTACCTGAAACGATTTTGATAAATGTTACGTCGTTGGATTCACGTATATTCATTTTGGCTATTTAGTCAGTTTTTTTGCTTTGTATAAACAATTATTTCATTTATTTTTGACTCAGTTATTTTTGATTTTCTTTCCTAAAGGGGGAGCCAAAGAGAATAGAGCGCTTAGCGCTGCGTCCCTCTTACGCCGCGGCAAATGTCGTCAACTTCACATACGTGCGTTTTGAGAGGCACTTCCTCCAAAAGAAATGCTCGTTTAGTAAATACTAAACTAATAAAACACTAAATATATAGGTAAAAAGTTACAAGACCACATACAAACTATTAATAATAACTTTCAAAATTTTGTAGAAATCCATTCAAAACATTACCAATTTGAATTCAAATGTGACGGAAGCGTTGATCGGGCGCGGGTAGGAAAGGGCGGGAAATAATTAGCCGTACCGCCTAGGGCGAAGGAAACACGCTATACAGCCAGCGACTCGAGGATCATTGCTTGTTATGTTGAAACGTATTTTTTAACCTTAATAAATAAAAAAAAAAATGTGTATGTCATATAAAATTATTGAAATGCTTTTTTTTAATGTTTAATGTATTTTTTGTTGGCAGAATATATTGTGAATATATACTTTATGTTATATAATATATAACTTAATATATATAAAAAGAGAGCGTAGTACTATCCTCATGTCCTTATTATTCTTTTATTTAAAAGCATGAGTTTTAATGTCAATCTACATTGTCTTTTGGTAATGGTAGTTCAAATTCTGAGAAAGGTGCCTGATTAAAATTAAAGTTTTTTAATTTCATTACTTCATTACTTATGTCACTTAAAGAAACGAAAAAGGAGAACGACTATCGGTCAGGTGAGATGTAAAAATATTTAAAAGGTAACATATTTCAATAACCTATTTCAACGCTATGAATTGTTAAGTAATCACATATTAGTAAGTATAAAAATCATATAAAAGTACACTTTTTTTGAGGCAACCTAATTTCAACACACCCACTTTCCTTCCAATTTTCGACACATTAAGTAAATCTTCAGCCGCTTCAGTGAGACGTTCTGCCACTGAACCTTGAGGTTCTCAACTATAATTTAGAATATCAAAAGTACACTTGGGTTCGAAATTTTAAAAGAAATAATGACAAAACGCAAATCCGTACATGACAGTCACAAATAGTAACCCCAAAATCGTATATATATCCCCAAACGAATTGGTCACGTATCCACTCTATACCCATTTACGTCACTTTCAATTTCTCATGTGGCAACACAGGCGAAGGGAGAACAAAATGGCGTTATTATCATAGCTAATAAAAATTCTGCGCGCGAAAAATGCCGGACTCTGATTGGTCGACTCTCCCTCGAGCCCTCATCCTATTGGCCGTTTTCTGTTTATCCCATTTCCAAATTAACTTTCGCTGTCGTACAGTTATCCCTGAATTTATTTATTTCCACGTTTTATTAGCTGGAAAAGATTTCATATAATATGGCGAGAGAATTTAAATTTTTGTTTTATGATTATCTGTATTTGTGTTAATACATCATATGGAACGTGATTTTTGTAAACACGTTTCTTTATTACGGTTTATTTATAATAATAATAATAATAATAATAATTAATTATGTTTATAATTATATTTAATGTGTTTTATCAGCTTCACACTGTGTCTTTTTATTAAGACACTTCCTTTCTGAACTTTCCGCCAAGTTCTGGATGGATCGTGTAGAGTGGCAGAACTCAACGCCACGCTCTGCCTATATATCAGAGCGAAGACGTAAAAATATTAAATATTTAATTTCGTCGAATGAGAATCGAACCCACAACCTGTTGCGTTTACAGTCACATACTTGTGCCCCTGCCTCACGACTGGCCTCGCTATTATAGTGAAGGTTCAATTTCTGTCCTTGAGAATTCTCGTTACAGACTACTCAGAAAATTGTGATCTCATGTAATACGAGGCAAGCAAGTAAGTTGTAGACGGTAGCTGCAAAAATTCTTAATTCTAGGTCAACCGGAAGTACTATATTAATTTAGATTTCTTTGCTAGTATCAAAATACGCGTTTTTTGCGATATAAACGACCATATATTCTTTTTAAATAAATGTAGAAATATTTATATTTCAGGTAATCATGGGGCTTGAGATCGGAAGTATATAGTTTTCATTTTAAGTCGATATCTTCAAGAGTTCTTGAGGATCTTGACAGACAGACAGACGGACAACACCCTTTATTCCTAAAAAGGTATGGAACCCTAAAAATAGGACATTTAACAATTTTTTCATCTTTTTATAAGAGGAATTACTTACTAACTTTTAACTGGGACTTGGCCTTCGTGATCTAACAGAAATCTCGTATCGAGTTGAGTTTTACACATAACATATTTTACATCTACGGGGTTGTTCTGACTGGTTCTAGTTGGGTACTTCGTAACTATCAGCATGCTAGTATAAAGTAGTATAAGATTAGCCTATAGTCTTCCTTGTTATATGGACTATCTGTACAATTGAATAACAAAACAATTTGAACCACCAGTTCTTAAGATTAGCTTATTCAATTAAAGAAATTTATCAGTTTTACAATAATAGTTTAGAAGTCTAATTTCGTAATCAATTGATAGGGGCTCACTCTACAGTTTCCAAACACAATATGCTTTATATTGCGTGCCCAAAGTTAACTTAACAAAGACAAATTAAATTTACTAGTTTAAAGATACACTTTCCTCTCGTGGAAATCCAACCCATAACCATTTACATGGCAGTATGAGATATTTTACATTTATTCCGAGATATATTAACGAACTCTACCTCAAGTTACCTTACCTAATATTTTATAAGTTTGAAGTCAGCCATAAGTATAAACGCGACTGGTTGTGGGTTCGATCCCCACTTGAATGTATGGTGTCGTGCTAAAGTGCCGCGTTGAGCTCCGCCACGCAACAACGCAATACCTCCAAAATTCGGCGGACAGTGAAGAACGGAGTTTTAATACTAGATTCCTTCTGTCTACCCTGCTGTGTGCGAATGCGCAGTGAAGCTGTTTTTTTTTTTATTTAATAACTATCTACACTGTTATTTAAAACTAAATCAAAATAAATTTAAATAAATATTTCATTTCCTCTAGTGAGGACCGAACCCACAACCAGTCGTGTTTACACTTTATGCCCCTGCACCGCGACTGGCCTCAGTTATTATTTATTAAAAAATATTTAATAACTAGCTTTTTATGTTACTCACAGAGCAAAATAAAAAGTTTATACATACCTAAGCTATAAAATAGCAGATTTACCCTAAACCCTCGACATTACCAGGTAAATTGGGAGCTGTTGTAATTTTCTTCTAAAGACTCAAAGAATTGGGGGAAGACGGCGGTATTGCCACAGTGTTGCTAGTTAAACGCAGTTTTTACGACACACACTAAATCTATCTTATTTTGGTTAGATCTCGGGAAATTGTTGTTTTTGCTTAGGGTAATTTCGTGTGGATTGTTTTTTTATGTGAACTAGACGTGCATTGGTGTGGAGACAATGTTTGTTTTATTTTATATTATATATCAAAATTTTATAATATAATGTAGAGTGTAGGTACTGATGTGTAAAAATGATGTTTAAAATCGGTAAAAATTGAGCATTTTATACATTTTATTAATTTATTTGATAAATTTTACTAATTATATATTAATTTTATATATATTAAGGCTACCATATATCTAAAGTAAAACAATTTCTTGTAACTCAACCGCCCGCCTTATTCGCCCGAATAAGAGACATTGCGTTTTGAATGGCTGAAATCAACGCCGCAGTTTGTTTCCCTAGAGTGGAGAAATGTTAATAATTCATTCCTCCGACTTTCAATCGAACCCACAATCAACGCGTCTACAGTCAGATGCCTGCCCCACTGCGTTACAATAGCTTCATGAAAGTAATATTCATAATAATGTATATATTTTTTTTGACTGGTAATAAATGTATCGTATGGCTTAGTATTATTAAAGTTTCCCACTATATAGGCCGATGTTCAAATTTATTGTCTCAAATCTTAAAAAAATATTTTTAAAATATCTACTAAATTGACCTAGTCTCTTTGTTTTCACAAAAACAAACACGTGATAATGTAAAAGCTGGCTTTGGAAAGCGTTACGTGTATTCCATTCGTGTAACAGATTAGGCAGTAGGTACGTTTGCTTGAATTCTTAATACGACTATAGTTCTGCACTAAACATGGCTATGAAAAGTGCATATATTATTAAAATAGTATTTGAATGGTAAAAGGAAGAGTAGAGGTAGAGGAAGGTAGAGGAAATATAGTCTTCATGATACTGAAGGAAACTTACATGAAAACATGAGGACCTCTCGGAGGGCATGCATATGTGGGTTGTTGATAGCGGATGAGGCAAAATAAGCATGCATAGACCGTAGCGTTCGGCGCACCGATCTCTGTGCCTACCCCACTAACTTAGGGATAAAGATAGCACTAAAAAAATCAGTTCCAAATATGCCGTTCCAATTTCTGAATTGTAGGTTAACGGGAAGTGCAACCTATAAAAGGTGAGAAACTTAATTTTACTGCCGTAAGCACTCATTTTGTGTGTAATGAACCACAATTACAAGTTTGTAATCGTTTTTATCTGTAATACAAATAAGAATCTTGATATTATTTTGCCGTGTGATCCCGGCCTAGAATAGGATCATCCTGGTACTGGTGGTGTCGTAGGAGGCGACTAAAGTACGTGTGGTAGAGTCACGTCGCCAGCAATGGCAACACGCATGGGCAGACTCGACCGGATCATTACCACCCCCGGCATTTAAAACCGGCGTGAAGTAGTGGCTTTATGCCACTGCGTTTCGCATCAGGTAATGCCGGGCCCCGGCGCTCAACCCACCTTAAAGGCCGGCAACGCACCTGTAGCTCCTCTGGGGTTGCACGGGGCCGTGGGCGGCGGTAATCACTTACCATCAGGTGACCCGCACGCTCGTTTGCCGTGTCTTTTCCATAAAAATATATATATATATATATATATATATATTACTTATTTTTTCTTTTATTTATACTACAAGTTCTCGATTTGAGGCCGGTCGTGGCGCAGCGGCACAAGGTGTGACTGTAAACCGACTGGTTGTGGGTTCGATCCCCACTCAAGGAGATGAAATATTTACTTAAATTTATATTTCCATTTCTTCGCTCTGGTGTCGAGGCAAACCGCGGCGTTGAGTTCTGCCACTTAACACGCAATGCCTCCGAAAATCGGCAGAAAGTGGGGAACGGAGTGTCTTTCACTACGTTCCCTCTGCCTACCCTGCAGTGTGCGGGATACAGTGTGAAGCTGATTCTGGCTAAATTTCATAATTGTAGATCTACGCACATTTCATACAAAATGCAGCATTGATGAATGCGTTGCGACGATGCACGTATTTTTTGATTACGTTGACTTATTCATAAAGGTTCCATTTTTTCCTTTTCAAAATTATTAAATAGTATTAGGAACCCTAATACTATATAGTAATTTTTGTTTTGAAGGTAAGTTTTACTTTAAGCGGTGTTTTATCAATTTAGTCAGTCAGTTGTATAAATATTTAATTTCCTCGAGTGGGCCTTGAACCCGCAACCAATCGCGTTTACTGGCATACTTTGTGTTACACCAACATTTGTTGTTTTAACCACATGAATAATGGAAATGTTGGTGTAGTTGGAACGTGTCTCGTATAGCTCCAGATTAAAATAATTTTATTCCACATAAGAAGTTACATGCTTCATTTTTTGAACATCAAATAATTACACGACAAGTACATTAAACTTTCTTCTTCAGTTGTAATTTGAAGAGGCTTTAATGCATGTGTCTGATTGATTGCTACATATATCGATACTGTCAAGACACTTGATTCCCTTACCGAATTTTCGAGATATTGAATATTAAATAAGTTACCCGTGCATGGAAATGAACATATTTCAATCCCTAGACTAGGAATTGGACCCACAACCATCTTACTTATAGAGACTGTGATGTTACACCACCACTGAGACAGTATATTGCTATTTAACATGCAATAATTTTCAATTACCAGAAGGTGAAGAACAAAGTGATATGTCTATATACTTTGGGTGAAATAAGAATGAATTATAAAACCATAAAATTTTCAATTCATCCCTCACGTCCTTTGACAGCTTATGACACATGCGTAGATACCAATATATTTAGATAGTAATCCAGTCTATTCAAAGCACGACAAAATTAATCACCGGATAAATCGTACGCGAATCAAGAAACCATTTAACAACCAATCCGTATTTTATGAACGCGGCATCACAATTTGCCGCCAAAACTCGTTTGACGTTTCAATTTATACTCTATACCAATTACCATAGAGTATATACAAAACGTTAGACAGATTATTTTGACAGAACACCATATTTAATCACCTACAAAGGATCTCGTTGAGTTCAGAGCTACATACACGCATTGAAAACTAACAAAAGAAAAAAAGCAATCTTCTCAGATTGGCATTTGGGGGGCACTGTACAAAAGGGGCCTCCTTTTAGGGGAATATTGTTAGTACAGATTGAAAAGCATTTTGTCGTCAACATGTTATTCGGTAATTTAGTGTTGCCCGATCGAAATAACTGGGGTTGTAATTGGAAGAGGTTTTAATGCATGTGTCTGATTGATTGCTTTTTGCATGTTTTGAATAGACATCATAAGATTAAAACACTGTTTACATTCCTTTACTGGAGGTAATGTGTAAGTGCTAACTTGCTAGGTAAAATAGAGACATTTATATTAAATATTATTTTATATTATTTTTTAAAGAACCTGGGAACCTAGTGTTAAGATACTCCGTTCTCTATGAGACACTTCCCGCGTTGTGTAGTGGAACTTAACGCCATTTAATTTAATTTTATATTGTACTTAATATAAAGGCTATCATAGCATCATGGGACAGAGTCCCGATCAAAATATCTTCTACTATCACATTTTTTAGTCACTAAAACAATATGGTAAATTTCAGCTTTCTACGCTGAATAGTTTTTCGGCTGTGCGTTGTATGTCAGTAACCCATTAATGAAAGATTTTTATAGTAGATATAGTTTAAGTGGAATAATATGAAATATTTACTTAAATTTATATTTCCATTTCTTCGCTCTGGTGTCGAGGCAAAGCGCGGCGTTAAGTTCTGCCACTTAACACGCAATGCCTCTAGAATTCGGCAGAAAGTGGGAAACAGGATGTGTCTGACACTAGGTTCCCTCTGCCTACCCTGCTGTGTGCGGGATACAGCGTAAAGCAGATTTTTTTTAAATATTAATTTAACTTGACTGTCATAATATCACATTTATGTTTTTAATGGGATATCCTGTTTTTAGGTTTACGCATATCCATTCCAGCATATTGCAGGACAGACAGAGGAAACCTAGTGATAAGACACTCCGTTCCTCATTTTCCGTTAAATTTACGAGACATTCCGTGTTGAGAGGTGAAACTCAACGCCACGCTTCTTTTGCTTCGGTATCAGAGCGATGAAATAAAAATATTAATAAATAATAATTCATTTCTCCAAGTGGGAACCAAACCCACAACAATCGCGTTACAGTCACATGCTGATTGCCCCTGCGCTAAGACGTCCACATGGGACATCATTACTTTTAGTAATGAAATTATTGCTATTCATTATTCATTCATACTTTGTTATTATTAAAATCATGTCATTTCCTTCGCTACTATCCGCCGATATATTGAGTCATTGCATCTTAATTGGCGGAACCTAACACTGCGCTCTATCTCATTACCAGAGCGGAAATAGAAAATATTAAATATATCATTTCCTCAAGTGAGAATCGAACTCAAAATCTGTCGTGTTTACAATCACACGCTTGTGCACCTGCGCCAGGTCGGCCTCAATATACAATACATATACATTATCTTATTCAAATTACATAACCAAACCAAACATGACCAAAATTCCCCTCTTATTTATTACATGCTAGCTACGGCTCGAGATGAAAGATTCGATTTGGAAAACCATTTTTTTTCTATAACTTCATTCCTTTCAATAATTCACTTGGGACGCCCGTGTTAGCTCTTGGACAAGTTTTAATATGAAAAATGGTATTATCATATCAGGCAAAATATTGTTTGGTGTTGATAAAAAAAGTTATTTTTAAAAATAAACTTTATTACAAAGGAATAAAGTTGAAGATATTTAAGCGTATTCTATTCTTGTGGTTTCCATATTTTGTATTAATACAGTAAAAACTTTTAGTATTTGCAGTCGCTGAAATGTTTTATAGTACTTAATATTATAGAAATAAGATAAAATTTCGTATAGCTTTATATTTTCCGTCTACACCAAACGTATTTTTCACCTGACTTGCCGTATAACAGAGAAATTGTTTAACATTCGACACGAGTGGTTTTTTCAATAAATATTAATGAGTTTCAGATGGCTATAGGATCATTTCTGTTACGTTACTTTGATTAATAAAGTTTCGCCTTTTTTTGATTATATTCTCCAATGAATACGTTTCTATTTGCGATCGCGATTTTTCGTATAGAAACGGCGTGTTAGAATTTTTATCTATACGTTTTATGTACAAATACAGTGCATCAGATATTTAAAGGCTAGTAGTAAAATTGCATGTTGTGAAATAGTAAATTTGATTGAGTAATTAAAAGTATAATATACAATTTTTAAAGTTTCAGCGTGTTACAGGTTGTGAGTTCGATTGCCGCTCAAGGGAAATGTGATATTTATTATTTCCATTTCCTCACTCTGTTAACAAGAGAAAGCGCTGCGTTGAGTTCCGTTACTCTACACGCAGAATTCAGCGGAAAGCGAGGAACAGAAGCCGAATGTCTTAGCACTAGGTTCCCAGATTCCTTCTGCCATGTGCGGGATACAGCGTACGCTGAAAAAAAATTGTATATATATTACAGTGACAATTGGTTTTCAACACAGTTTTCAACCAAAGAAGTCATTAGCGAAATGTAATTCAATGAGTAATTTTCTGAACACACAATATTTTTAATATAATGATTTACTACACCATTTTTAAGGATAGTTTCATGGCCAGCAACCCCTTAGTCGAAGAAAAAGGCAGATGTGAAAGAAAAATCATTTTTTTCTTGCGTCACGCCAAACGTCAGTCAGTACAAATGTCAGAATCTTTTAATTCTACACTCCCGTAGTTGGTTACATATAACCGAGTGGCATTCACTGCCAGATATAATATTTATTCTTCATTTATTCATCCAATGACAAAGACTGAATATCACAATGGCCAAAAATAGAAACACATAATATTTACACCTCTTAACGCAAAGACTATTTGAAAAAAAAGGAAAAAATAAAAATATCGATCGTGGAGCGTTCCACTGAACCTAAAAGATCCAAAGCTTCAATCAAAAATGGCGTGAATGAAAAAAAACATTATTTTTTTCGCTCCACTGCGACAAAGGCGCGACGTCAAATGCCATTGCTTAAATGAGAACGCAGTCATTCGCGAGCGTAGTGATATGGAAAAATCATCCGATGAAAAAAAAAACACCGTACACCGTGAAATACTATGTAAATGGAATGGCGATAGAAATGATACTAAATTGCTTTATATTTTGATTTATGTATGTAAAATTACATGTTTTTTTGAATTTAATATGTTTCAGTGTGTATTTTTGTATATTTCCATCATTTATGTGCATACGTTAAGTAAACTTATTTAGTACAGAAAGAGAACAATGAGAATAATATACATTTATAACGTATAAAAAATCCTCAAATGAAATTAGCAACATCATGACTTACCTCACACGTTTAATCAGATATAAATAAGTGGCTTAGCGTTTCTCTGTAAATACTATGGTTGTAGATAGAAAATAAATTACTTTCATTTTCTCGCTCTGAACATTCAATATTTCATTAACATTTATTCTGCCTATCCTGTTATCAGTACCTACACAGCGTGACCCTAAAAAACCAATAAGACAATAGAAAATTAACAAAAGAACTACATTAATATATATAACAATATAACATAGATTGGCTGTAAAGCACGATTAAATCAAATTAAATAAAAACAATTGGGGTCAGTCATGGCACAGTGGCACATTTACGTATGGCTTTTAGAGAGCACGGCGTTGAGTTTCTCTACTCAACACGCAATGCCTCCAGAATTCGGCGGAAAATGGGACGAACCTTAACACTAGGTTTCGTCTGCCTACTCTACTGTGCGCGGGATACAGCGTGAAGCTGACACAGGTGATTATCTCACAAATACAAAAGGTCCCATATTTAGACGTACATCAATATCAATTTGTTATTTACTTTAATATAGGAAGGTCATAGTGCAAATGGCATCTATACTTAACTTCGTAAATATGTGGCGCGTGGCACATTTGGATGTCGTCTGCCTGTGAACCTGACGTGGGTTCAATTTCCCCTCGGGGGAATGATTGAATTTCTATAATTCTCATTTCACTGCTAAATGCAGCTTGAGTTCCACCGTTCAACGTGCAATGTATTGAAAATTCGCGAAAGACGTGTCTTGCTATTAGGTATAGGTTCCCTCCACCTACCTTACGATAGGGTTATGACACTACATTCAAAGGAAAAACATGAAGGTAAGTAACTTTGCTTTCCTTGTATGGTAGACTAATGATTATAAAGAAGAGTTTATTCGCAGTCTCTAAATCGTAGAAAAGTGGAGACGGAAGTGTCTTAATGAAAATGAGGAGTCTTAACAGTAGGTTCCCAAGACCTCACTGCCTACCCTACCCTGGACGAGATATAAAATATATATATATATATATATATATTTAAAAAAATCTTTTAAAATGTGTTTAAAATGCGAAAATAAAACATCTTGAATTATAAAATACAATTGTACAAAGATATATGCATAAGTATAGAGATAGTCTTCAGTTGTTAGAAATTCAAAAGTGTCACTTGTTTGTGTTGCAATTCTGTATTTGGGGCGCGGAATCGTTCGGAGACACCTTTCACGTGGATGCTGATTACGAACACCCAGATTAGGGGTCAGGGTTGCCACAATTCAATGTCTATTTTCCATTTTTTTGTATTTATTACAGGTTGCAGATAGATTCTGTTCATTTCCTGGCACTGGTAACAAGACAAAGCGCTGTGTAGAATTCTGCCACTCAACATGCAATGTCTTGAAAATTAGAGAAAAATGAGTAAAAGAGTGCCTCTCTGGATTATTAATGTACAAGCTTAATTTTTTGTAAGTCAATTAATTTACCACCAGTTTACTAAAGTTACTGCCTCAGACATGAGAAAAACCGGCGGCAAGAGACTTACTTTGTTTTTGATTCCAGATTCAAACTTACTTTTCTTTTTTTTTTGCGTGCGCGTTGAGCGTGCGGGTCACCTGATGGTAAGTGACTACCGCCGCCCACGGCCCCGTGCAACCCCAGAGGAGCTACAGGTGCGTTGCCGGCCTTTAAGGTGGGTTGGGCGCCGGGGCCCGGCATTACCTGATGCGAAACGCAGTGGCATAAAGCCACTACTTCACGCCGGTTTTAAATGCCGGGGGTGGTAATGATCCGGTCGAGTCTGCCCATGCGTGTTGCCATTGCTGGCGACGTGACTCTACCACACGTACTTTAGTCGCCTCTTACGACACCACCAGTACCAGGATGATCCTATTCTAGGCCGGGATCAAACGGCAAAAACTTATGTGTGTGTGTCAATGATACCTTCAAAATTGACGGGAATGAGTAATTCATTTTATTATTTTTAAAATGTATTGTATGTATAGATACTTTTTTCATTTTCTTGCTCCGATAACAAGATAGCCCGCACCGTTAAGTTACGGGCATTTCCCACATGTAGCAGTAAAACGTATAACGCCGAGTTTTGTCTTATAACTAAAACTAAACTAGCTAACTGAAATTGAGTTCTTAGCTGAGTGCTCCCGTAGACTAACTACTAAGAGAAGATTTCAAGAAATTCAGAACGCCAGAAAACTGGTTTTTCCATGTTACATCTTAGACGACTATAACATAATATTTATTAACTCTATTGATCTCATAGACATGTAACTACTATAAAGTACTTATTTCAAAAATAGGTATATTTTTCAAGTAAACATATTCAGTCTACACCCCTACAAAGCCACGCTATGATTGGCGCTCGCTGTGCCTTGGGAAATCAGCGGTTACTCCACAGCTTGACGAGCACAGATTATATTCGTGACATATATATTACCTAAAATTGTCATAGATAATATAAGTGACGTCTTAGATTATTTTTAGTTTATGCCGTCGTGGCGTAGTGGATGACATTACCACACGGAGGGGAATTTTATTTATTTATATTATATTTCCCCGCTCGGGAAGACGAAATGTGGTGTTGAGTTCCACAACTAAACACGGTATGTCTGCAAAATTCGGCGTGTGTCTTAACACTAGGTTTCCTTTGACTAGCAGGGATTGCGGGAAGAAGTATGGAGCTTAGGTTATTTGGTGTAGTGCAAGTCTCGAGTATCTGACTATACGACATAATTATTGTGGGTTCAGTAGTTAAAATTTGCTAAGCAAAAAATTTTAATAATTGAATTTAAAAATATACTTTGTTTAGATACATAATACTACTTATTTGAGATCGTCGTAGTGAAGTGGCATAATGGTGTGACTGTAACGCGACGGTTACGGGTTCGAACCTAATAATAATACTAAGTGACTTTTAAACTATAATCCAATTTATAAAAGATTTTTGTTAAATCTGTCTTTATTGGTGAAATTATATATATTGCAGTAAATGAAGCGCGGCGTTGAGTTCCGCCACACAATACACAATGTCTCCAGGATTCAGCAAAAAGTAGGGAGTGGAGTACCATAACATTAGGCTTCCTCTGCTTACTCTGCTACATGCGGGATACAGCGTGAAGCTGACAGAATAATTACAAATAAACAATTAAAAAATCTAATTACAAATATAAATAAAATAAATCAATGAACATTTCAAAATAACAAATATGGTACTAACGCAGAACACAATTACATTACATTACGTCCGAATCAAGCTTAACTCCCGTTTGCCCCCGAAATCACTATCGAATAGACATCTTAATAAATATTGTGAATATATTTCTAAAGCAATTTATACCTTATTTTCCTTATAATAAAAGTAATTTTCAAATGAACGTGAAACATACAATCATAGAGTATAGAATCGAAATAAAAAAGGTGTCAAAGATCGAATTTACGATTCATTATACTAAATCCGTATAAAATTGAGGGTGGATTTACCTTCATTTGAATTTGAATCTTATACCCTTATAATAAAATTCATTTATATACAGAAACATTGTTTTAAAAAAAGCATTCGACTAAAAGTGCTCATATAAGTGCCCATTGTGGCGACAGATGGTCGTTTTAGTGTTAATTAGAAAACGTCGTATGTAGAAAGTTAATATGAAATATAAACATTTCACGTAATTGAGATAATTGGAGCACAATGGGGCAGTGTTGGACTGTAAACGCGATGTTCGTGGATTCGATCTTCAACTCACGAAAGACAAAATTGCAATTATGGCGTTTAGATCCGTCACTACACGCAATTTAACGAAATTGAGTGATTTGGCTAGGCTCTATGCGACAGATGCTCAACCTGAAAAAAACTGATATCGTGAGTTTATTTTTATGTCACATTCAAAATATAATAAAAAATATTTATTTTAATAGTAAGTATAGTTGTTTTGTTCTGATTGTGGATTCGATGTCCAATCGGGAGAATGATTTATATTTCCTTGTTCGGCGTTCATTCCCACAACGAAACACGCGACATCTCAACCAATACAAATTATATAAAATACTTTATAAAATTACTATAAACTTTTTTTAATCAGCCTCACGTAGTATCCTGCACATAGCAGGGTAGGCAGAGGGACCTAGTGTTAAAACCCTGCGTTTCCCCCACTTCGTTGGTAAAAAATAATTTTGAACATTAAAAAAAACGTTAGGAGGGTTCCATAATTAACTCAGTGAATCAGTTTCTGTGACAATTACATTATGAATAAAATGATTAGCGCCCACCACGCTGGCAACTGGGGTGTGGCTCTAAACTAATAAGGCTGAGTTAGCTGTAAATAAATGACGTAATACAGATATTAATACAATGTGTTTTTTATAATGGGACAACATTAATTTCTATTCTTTTAATGGCTGATTTTGATGTTGTTAGGAATATTAGTAGTGATTTATATTGTTAAGTCACACACGGGTGATAAGACACTCCATGTTTCTCCTAATCATCACATCTACAATCACATATGATCCTAATATGCTGTGAATATATTTATGTAGATATAATAAATCCACTTCCAGAATGACTTTTACGTAGTACGAAATTGACGTTTACGTATCTTATTTGTATCAAAACCTTACATTAGTTACTAAAGTTCTTAGAGTTTCTGGACTCTAGGTTGTCTCTACCTACCCCGCTGTTGGTATGGGGAATAAAGTGTGAATGTAAAAGAAGCTGCTTCTCCTTAAGTGAAAAAAAAAACTTAAAAACTCTTTTAGAAAGTACAAAGCAGCCAACCCCAATCAGCCAAGTGCGAGTCGAGCTATGAAGTCATAAATGATTACATAGCTAAGTATGCCTAGCAGCACTAAAAAACAAAAATCTATAAACTAATGCTACCGGGAAATATAGAAAATAAAATTTAAAAAGGAAAAAAAAAACAACACTCAAAATAATATAGACCACAGATAACATAGCATCGTAAAGAATTGATCCGCAATAAAAGCGGGGCTAATAGGCGAAATGAATTCAAAATATGTGTTGGGCCATTAGTGGGCGCCATTACGCATCCCGCGGGCACTACGCCTAATGTTACATAGATTATAGAATATACAGATATGGGATTTGATAGAAATAATTATCTATTTTCTTTTTTTTATTGACTGGTGGAACTCAACGACGCAGTCTTTAATTTTATCCGCCGAGTCATGGATGCATTGCGTATTGAGACGCGCAACTCAACGCCGCAATTAATTTATTAAACTGATTATCTTTAGTGGTTTTTTGAGATGAATGATCTTTTAAAAAGATGGATTTGAGAAAAATATTATGTAAAATAGTAACACAATTAATGATTTTGGATATACATTTTTAAATAGATTTTGTCCAAATAAAATATTTATTTTGTTTTTAAATTTCCTTTCTCGAATCTAAATATTAAATTTATATTTTAGTGTTGAAGCATGAGTAGACTTATGAAAGTATTTAAGTATAGTATGATGAGGCCAGTGGTGGCGCAGCGGCACAAAGTGTGACTGTAAAACCCACTGGTTATGGGTTCGATCCCCACTCAGGGAGATGAAATATTTACTTAAATTTATATTCCCATTTCTTCGCTCTGGTATCGAGGCAAAAGCGCGGCGTTGAGTTCTGCCATTCAACACGCAACGCCTCCAGAATTCGTCAGAAAGTGGGGAACGGAGTGTCTTAACACTAGGTTCCCTCTGCCTTCCCTGCTGTGTGCGGGATACAGCGTGAAGCTGATTTGATTTCATTTGATTTTTAAGTATAGTATCATATAAACATATGATGAACGCATGAACGTAGTAGGATTTGAAGCCGTGCCTCTTGGTGCCTCACATACTACGGCTATGTCGGAATTTAAAAGTTCAAATATTTGAACATTTTTTAAAAAAGGATTTTTCTTTCTTAAGTGTGGAAAATACATGAAAAATTTTAAAATATAATCTTATTATTATTTTGAATATAATAAAAATAGATATATACGTATAAATACGATTTCTGTACCATATAAAACATCTCTACATAAACCGACCTAATAAATTTATTAAGTTAATAGAACGATCGATGAATGTAATTAAACTGTTTGTATCTTTTGTCTAATACACACTATACAGTACAGTACGGCCAACGAATAGTGGCCGCCCTAAGATTCGGCTTTCTGAAATTTTGCACTTTGTTCACGTTCATTGAAGAAAATAATCGAAAATAAGAAAAAAATCCTAAAAAAACTGATCCCTGCAGTCGTATACAGCTAACTTTTGGGCGACCACGACTCGTCGATCGTACTACACTCGTATTTTATAGTCGAAACGACGCCCGCCCTAATGTTTTTGGAAGTTCTGAGGGTCGGATTTCGCGCCATTTGGCCAACCGGTCGTATAATAGCGGTAAGGATGGCTCACATTGAAATTATTTTATCATTAAGTTCTGTTATTTCTGTTATAATTTACTTACAGTGAGCTCTGTTTTGGTTATCTGTGTCCGGAATAAGAAAAATATGTAAAATTGTTTTGTATTGGTGACCTCTTGTACATCGTTTTTTTTTATTAATATAAAATTATATCATTATATTTAAAAAAAATTGCGAGTTTCAGCATTTCATGTTCCGTTTTTAGCGTATTTTAGAAATTTTGGAAAGTAAGGAATACAGTGTCTTAATTCAGTTTCCTTTATCCATCCTAAAATATAATATATACGAATATGTACAATAAAGATAAAATAATAATAAATATCTGTCTCACTGTGCGTTGATCTTTACGGCTAATGTGCCTCAGTCATTGTCTATTTGTATTTAAAATAAGCCCACTCAAACCGAGAGATGTTTGTTTTCGATTCAATGGCGACGGTTAAATTTGATTCGAACAATTGCTAAGGAGTCTTGGCGATCTAAATGACTTTATTAGGGTAGAAATGAATTAATGAATGAAGGAATTTATTAAATAAAAATATAAAATATTTTTTTAAGATAATAAGCGAAGAGTGGCGAACAGAAATTTCTTAATAAAAAACGGGGTGTATTAACACTACGTTTTAGGGTTCCCTCTGCCTATTGTACTACGGATGGGATACAGCGTGAAGCTAAAAAGAACGCCTTTGAGGTGCAATATGTAACTCAACGCCGAGTTGTAGGCTCGATATATTCGATCCTGCATAAATGCTGAAAGAATGACGTTTGATTCTACTTCACAATATGCATTTTTAACAATTGTCTAGCAAATTTAATTTACCTTTAGTTAACTTAAGCAAGTATTCATACATACAAAAATACTACTAGCTTCATCTGTTTATTCTATATAATGTTTCATATATACAGACAAAGAGACAAACATTGATATATTTAAACTTTTTTCCGCATAAAAGAATCAGGAATAATCTAGTGTTAAGATACATCGTCCTCTACTTTCTGTTCAACTGTCAAGATATTGCGTGTTGAGTGGTAGAACCAAACGGCACGATTGATCAACCAGAGCGAAGAAATCAAAATAAATATATTCATTATATTCATTGAGGTCAGTCGTGGCGCAATGGCACAAAGTGTGACTGTAAAACCGACTGGTTGTGGGTTCGATCCCCACTCGAGGAGATGAAATATTTACTTAAATTTATATTTCCATTTCTTCGCTCTGGTGTCGAGGCAAAGCGCGGCGTTGAGTTCTGCCACTCAACACGCAATGCCTCCGAAATTCGGCAGAAAGTGGGAAACGGAGTGTCTTAACACTAGGTTCCCTCTGCCTACCCTGCTGTGTGCGGGATATAGCGTGAAGCTAATTTATTTTTTTTAATTTTTAATTATATTCATTACACTGTGCACTGCCTCATTTCCTTTCTAAACATACTTACACATTAATATCAAGTATGTCTTAATTAAACAATAAATTAATATTAATAACAAAAACTAACAACACTGTATCCGGGCTCGAAGGACCAACATCAAAGCACTTCAAAGGGTAGTAATTACTCCAATAGTAGCGTTTTTGTTAGGGTCGGTAATTGGATGAGTAGTGCCGCCTCAGGGGGTTGATAGCCATAAGATTTACGTTATAATGCTATGTGGAAAGAACGAAATGTATATGATAGTGAAGAATATGAAGGTGGTAATAAAAAAGGAAAAATATATAAGCAACGATAAGAGATTTTTTGACCAATACGACCTAGCTGAGAAGTGCCTGACTAGAAAGCTGTAGGTTCGATTTCTTTTGTTTTAAATAGTTGAAAATTTGCTTAGATTTTCGCATACAATAGGTTAGATAAAGAAAGCTTAGTGTACGCTAGTATATACTCCACTGATTTATTACCTATGCTGTACTTTATCTTCTTACTAGAGCGGGAAAGTGAAAATGAACCCACAACCGTCGTTTTTATATTCAGTCGCTGTGCCAGTGATCCACATCGACGCCAGTATAATTTTTACTGTAAATTCTTTTTACCGATGTAGGGTTAAGGAAGGAATATCGATACCATTAATAAAATTTTACAAATAAATTTAAGGTACTTTTATTCAACCTAAAGCTTGATACAAGGATTAGTTTTTTTGGTTATACTATATGTTTATATAATTAGCTATTTCCACTATAAAAAGAATGGTCAGTAAATATAACTTGGACATAAAAATATAAAAGATTGAAAAAAATACAAAAGATGGAAATCAGGTCTAAGTTCAAGGGAATTAAAAAAATATATATAAAAAGAAAGGATATTAGATATTCCAGAAAAATTGCTTAATTTTTTTTATTCAATAAAGCCAACATAATATAAGAAATGTCATTATAATATTTTTATAACATCACGCTCGGTCCCACGTATAGCTGGATCTGCAAAGGGACCCTAGTGCTAAAACACTCCGTGTCCATTTTCCTTACAGACATTGTGTGTTTATTGACGGAACTCAATGCCGCGTCTTATCGAGACAAATACCAAAGCGAAGAAATTAAAACATTTCTTTGCATAAAAATCGAACACACAACCGTCGTGTTTACAGTCAGAGGCTGTACCATTATATCACGGCGCCCTCTAAACTATAAATAATATCATTCATATCCAATACCATCATAATTTAACCACTCAATTATCTCAAAAAAAAGAACCATAAAAAAGCCACAGCCCAACCCCATGTATTGCTCAAACAACTGGCAAAACATGGCAATTTTATGGACATATCAGATGCAATATCTCGGGGGATATGGATGGTCCTCGCGGGATTCCCCTTTGGGACTCCGAATCCTGAATTTGGGATTAGGGGACAATACCTAGGTACTTAATGACTATAAACACTAGTTAAATGATTGAACACGAGGGTGTCTGTGCATGTACTGTATATTGTAAGGAATGAATGATCGAAATATTGCTGTCTATTATTTTTATATTTTCTTGTTTAAAATCGTTTGGCTTTAGGGGTAATTTGAAATCAGTGTCACTGATTTGCGTTTATATTCTTATTAATATTAATATTATACATAAATTTTCAAGAAAGTTTGTGAGGATGCTTGTTCCACTTTCACTCAAAAACTACTGAATTGATTTGGGATATATCTTTACACCTTTTAACTTAATACAGCAGAATAAAATACAAGAGCTACAGTTGTTCGAAAATAATATAATTTGGCTATAATATCATAATAAATTTAAGCGGGCCGATAGTAATTGATAATAGTGAAAAAGTTGTTATTATGCGTTTTTTTACACATTTTAAGTCGATTTATTCAACCGTACTAAACGCAGGAAAGAATCTATTTCTACGTACGTGAAAAGTATACCCGTGACTACGAAATATTGGAGAGTGCTACTTTGTATATCCGAAAATATACAATTCTACGTATTAACGGTTCTTGGTTAACGAAGCAATTAATCTGGTATAAGCGTTTCATTTTTTTTAATTGCTTTAAAATTTGTTGTTAGTTTTCTTGGGCTTAACTTTTTTTAACTGTTTATTAACACAAGAAATTATTCCATTATGGTATTTTAAAAATATTTAGAAGTAAAAAAATACACAAAAACACCTCCATAACACATAGAAGCTATTAAGTATAATGTCATAACCCACTCGCAAATCCCGTACCTTCTCCAATTACACGCCCCATGGATATAAATGATGTTGTGATATATTTTGTTTACCGAAATCTGGCGTAGTGTCATTACAAAATAAAAATAAATATAATTGACACCCTTATGGGACAGTTGGAAAGTGAATGTTTATACCAGTTGCCAGTTTGATCCTAAATTAAAATATAAGTACAATAAACAGCGTAGAAACGTTTGCCTGGACTATACCTAACCGACTGTAGCCGGGGTAATTCTGACCGTAAGGGCATAACCCATATTTCAGCATAATCCATAAACCACAGGGTTATGGGTTATGCTGAAACATTTGACGTGATATAATAAGGCTTTCGTTCGATACATGGACTATCCAACACAAAAATAATTATTCAGTTTGAATCAGTATTTTCATAAATTATAGTTATATATAGTTCTATTAACCAAACACACTTCAGCCTTATAATTTTAGCTTCACACTTTATCACATATTCCCGCACAATTTGCGGGATAATAGCGGGATCCGAAATCTTGGGGTCCAGACACTTTGTTCCTATTAAGACACTCCCGTGCATTGCGTGGCATTGCAAGGCATTTAGGCATTGCGTGTTGAATGGCGGAAGATTACCAGAGCATGGCAATGAAAATATTAAATTATTTAATTTACCCGAATGGGAATCGAACCCACAACCTCTCGCGTTCGCATTCACATAAATTGAGAAAAGTAAAGTAGCCATCTAGCCATTATGAAAATAGACAATACGTCAAATTACTAGCCAAGATAACCTAATTATAACTATTACAAAATATTTTATCTATCAAAACAATTATTACACTGCATTACACTACAATGAGATGGTCAACAAAATTGGCAAATTTCAAATTACCGCCATCTGCCATGTGACAGATCCCAAAGGGTTTTTGGCGCGGTTTTACATCTGTCAAACGGCCATCTTTGTGGAACAGACGAAATTTGCGATTTTACGCACCATAGAATACATACAGTTTGGTGAAATTAAGCGCACGCAATCCGTTTATTTTAATTTATTACAGCTTTTTCCATTTGTGGACCCGTTAGGTTTGTTTTGTATATAATTCATGTGGAAATAACTGTTTTTACGTTTGCTTGCTTATAGAATAAGGAAAAGTACCTATACTTTTTTTCTTCATAAATCTCTCACAACTTACAAAGTAAATAGAGAGAGAAGGTAAATTTAGAAGGTAAATAAATGAGAGCCATTGCATTGAAAAATAATAATAAAGCAGTTTCACGAATTTTCCTGCGTTTTTACTTTTTTTAAAAAACATTTTTTTTAAAATGTATCGATCTCCCCCATCATCATTACAATAATAATATAAAAAAATAACAACAAAATAACTTATATTAACAAATAGCACTTGAAACGGGCGGCGGTCATACTAAGGCACTCACGCTGCCGAGCGTGAGATATGGGAGCATCGACAAAGGAGCTAATAACTCGTATGAAACACCCTTAGCGCACCCTCTGTGTGGTACAAGTATGGAGAATATTTTAAATTTTAGTTAGTATACTTTATGCTGTAGTTATATTTGTTTTTTTATTTGTGATTACTCTTTAAAATAAGATTTTGTTTAAGGTGTCTACATTTATAATACAATCAAAATATTTTCAAATTGTGTCGTAATATTATAATTGTGTATTATTATTTTTCAAATAATTATTTTTATTACTATTCAAATACTAATAGCACGTGACATTATTTTTTTAGGTCAAAATGATTCTTCTCTTCTTTTGACAAAAAATTTGCTATTTTGTTAACATTCGCACATGCACTAAACATCGTATGAATTTAAGCATGACGATTGAGAGAGAGATTATATTAATTTAGTTTTATTTCCTTGCTTTAGTAGAAAACCCTTTTCTTTCAGCACTAGGCTCCCTGTTTGTATCCTGTGTGTGGGAAACAACGCCAAAATACTATGTATAAAATGTATATATACACAATCGCTGAAGCCTACCCTTTGTACCTAACAAAACGGTGGCTATGGAAAAATATTATTTATCTGTACTAGCATCGGTAATTCCTTTGTCGGATATAAAGACTATTGTTGGTCATAGACAAGCCATTTTTTTCTTGGCGTCTGCCATTTTTTTTGCGATTGAACGTTTGTTTTATTTTTACCGAAGCGAATGGTTTATTATTCAGAAATAATATAATTATTGACATAAATTTATATTGACGTGTATAAAATAAGGTGTTCGGATTAAAATCTATGAAGTTTGATGATAGAAATTTAGAAGTATTCATAATCTGTGTAGATTTATAAAGATAAATTCATAAAATTTTCGCTCTTTTAGAGTTTAGGTTACTAGCTGATTTTCATTAATATCAAAAAATAAAATGTTAGAAGTCACTTCGTCTGTCCAAATAAAGTATTTTCAGGTGTTGTGTGGGTCAACCTTTACTTCTGTGCCATTTACTTTCGAACTCTGGTGCCTACAAACCAAGCCTTCTTATAGGATATCCCCTGTGGATATTATTACACTTTCGAAAAAATTATAATACATAAATAAATAATATATCTACAATAATTTTTCTTTTCAGTTCTCAGTCAACCATATTCAAACAACTATTTTTAATATACTTTAAAAAATTTTAAATAGTAAAGTCGAAAGATGAATATTTTGTTAGAAAACGTAATAACGGCTTGTTAGCTAGATATTTCCAAGAGGGGATGTGTTCATATCCCTAATACGTCAAAATTTAATACGTTTCCTTAAACAGTATTTTTTTGCTATAACACGCAGAACTATTTTATTGAAAACCAACATATATATGTTCTCTCGATTTAGTTACGTTTTACCCATAAAGATGTATCTATATTAAAATTTTAACTAACATTTAAACGGTGCTCAATGTTTTTGTCATATCTTAATTTTTTGTGCATTATTATTTAACATTTCGATTGCTTACTTAAGAAAACGGTCTATTTCTCCTACCAGAAATCGACCCTGTGCCGCTGCGTCACGAAGAACTCGTAAAAACGAGAAAAATTATAATACAAATTACAATTTTTCTACTATAAACATACTCGGGATTTTGGGTTGCAGTTTTCTACTTTATTTACAATATCTAGTTTTTAGTTTCCTCATAGCAGAGAAAGCAAAAAGATTCTAATTTTAGCACACTTCGTTCATTCATTGTACTTTATTCCTTATTGCTCAAAGTTTCTTTAGTTTCTTTTCGAGAATTAAATCTGCATTCATCTTGGCGAAAAATCTACTAAAACTATAATAACTACTAGATAATGAAAATATTAACTGCTAAGTTAAGATGTAATTAATGTCACACATTAATTTCATCATCATCTATTAAGAAAATCTGACCTGGCAGAATTTTGCTTCCAAAAATATTGTAGGTAGGTTCGCAGCAATAACAGGAGAGTAATCCGAACTCAAAGCCGGTCGTAATAACGTTACTTTGATGGTTTTCATTCGATTTTTTGCAACCCATTTGCAGTGCGCCACTTTTTAATTCTTTTGACGATGGGCGCCGGCATGTAGGTTTAGGGAGGGTCTGAGGCTATATCGATATTATGACGTAATTTTATGTGTCTATCTTTTTCATTCTACAATTTTCAACCTCTAACTCATTAGTTATAGCTTTTACTACTTTAAAATTTTTGTAGTCTTTTTACATTGTCTTGTCTTTTTATTATTTTTTCTAGAGTTATTACTTACATAGAAATTATTTTTTGAGGTAAAAGGTACTTTTAAAAAGGTAACGCTCAAAATGCTCTCTACACCCTCCTCAAATGCTTAGTATTAAACATTTTTGGAAATTCTATGTTTGTAACATGTTGCAATTTGATATAACAATTGTGTCAACTAATAGAGCAATGACACCTCAGTGTAATGGTAAAGACGGACAATTTTTTCGACAATTTATTCGATTGACAAATCATTCGATCCTCAGAATTTTTAGAGTGTTCAATTTTAAGTATATACGATCAATCCGGCTAAAGAGTTTATTAAAAATCTGTAATGACCCGACTTTTATTGCAACAACAAAAATCAATTCTCGATACATCTCTCACCCATCTCTACTACCTGCACGCTCGCATCGGGAGCAGCCTTCATATTTCATTTTTATCATTTTATCCAATCCTTTGCCGAAACCATACTTTTAGAAGGCCCGCCTTTTAATTCGTTTTGCTATGATAACTACGGCGGGCTTTTTATTCGTCGAATATTACTTTTGACTGCACGGCTTCGGTGTAATATACAGTTTTGTTTCCTATATCGTATTTGATACTAATGTTTAGGTTTAGTCCTAACGTCTTTTCTTGAAACCTGATATCGAGACATTCCGCTGCCCGCCTTCTGCCTAGTTCTCGAGGCAATGAGTATTAAGTGGCGGAACTTAACGCCGCTTTTTTTATTACCAGAGCGAGGAAATGAAATAATTCATTCTCCCGAATGACAGACTATTTGATTTGGTGGTCTCACGTTATAATAAATTCCGAAAGAATGTTATCGCACTTGAGAAATATTTAATTACTATTATGTGATATAAGCGACTTTGAGTTCAATTTCCAATCGGGGACGTCTTCGCTTCTATCAAGGTTATATGGAACACGGCCTAGCATGGGGGTTGTACGCTTGGATGCTTTAAAATATATAATGGATTATACTATGAATTGTATTTTATAATTAACCAAAATAAAGAAAAAAGTAATACTTAACTATCAAAACCACAACAGCACCGAACCCACTATCCACAACGGGACTGCCGCTTGATGAAACGCGTAAATATCAGTTATGCAGTCATTACTGAGTTATTTTATTTACGACCGCTCCGTCCGGCGCGGCGTTATCGTAACGTATGACATCGTGTATTTATTTCTTGTACCCGTGCTTTTGGTCTAATGGTTCTGTGTAGACAATGAACGAATTTTGTATAACGTATGTGTGTGTATTTTTGCTTAGAATTTTTTGTATGTAATTTCTTCTTCTATCTGTTATCAGTTTTTGCAGGGACTTCATCTGGTGCATTGGTTCTTATATCCTCCATAACGACATCTATCTATCGCTTCGTTCGGCGTCAAGGAAGTCACCAGCATTCCATGGACAGAAATAGCAATTCCCTTTCTTCTGGCATATGTAGATCTTAAATAGACGCACATTGTGGCCTCATCAACTCAGGCGACGTTTTTTGTGCTAATCTTATCTAGTAACAAGACAATGTGCGGAGTTGAAGTTCGCCACTCCAGAAAGAGAGAACGCTTGGAGATATCGAGTTGAAATTCAAATCATATACTCATATCTAGGACCCCATGATTTCGTAAAAAAAATATTTCTACATTTACTTTATAAAAGATATGAGCGTTTATATCGCAATAAACGCGTATTTCGACATTATCTAATATTATAATCTTAACTTGTAGCCATTTTAGGACAGTGGGACTAACTTTAAATGTGATAGTCGTGGGTTCAATTCTCACTTTGAGTTTCATTCCGTAATTTATATAAGAATATGTTTTATATAAAAAGATCTATCATACATATTGTCATAATCAATTACAAAATATAATTTGTTGATGATTCACAAAGGGCGGTCGTGTTCGAATAATGTTTATATGTAAATGTATTATAATAAAGAAACACTATCGCTTCTAACGTTATTTGAATAAAAACACAATTAGACGCGCTGTTTTGACTGCCGCATGTTAGATTAATTTTGTATTACTGATAATGGGAGACTACTTAAAGTTTGAAGTTAGGCTAGCAATTATTTTATAATATTTAGGTTAGGTAATCGTTAAATACAAATATTGTACAAGCTTTTATCTATGGCTTTGTTTGCGTTGTCAAATGGGAATGGAATCAGCAAATGAAGATTGTGATATTATAGTTTTGGCATATTTCTACGCAAAAATTGTATTTTTTTGTCAGGCAAGACAGCATAAGACTTAATGTGACAACATGATTTAATAAAATATTCTCATTTACAAAAACATGATATCCGATAATCCTTTTTAAAAAATAAAAAAGTTTTGAAATTTTACTTCTTCAGTTATATAAATGAAATTAAAAATCTATTATATTTTAAATAAGATAAAAGATAATGCAAAATTTGTAATTACTGTTCGTTTTTTCGTCAGTTCTCTTCTAGAGGAGAGAACTGTACTTTTATAAATTTCATATCTAGAGATATGAAATTTATAAAAGCACATAATATTATTTGTGGTCGGTCGTGGCGCAGCGGCACGAAGTGTGACTGTAAAACCGACTGGTTGTGGGTCCGATCCCCATTAGAGGAGATGAAATATTTACTTAAATTTATATTTCCATTTCTTCGCTCTGGTGTCGAGGCTAAGCGCGGCGTTGAGTTCTGCCACTCAACACGCAGTGCCTCCAGAATTCGGCAGAAAGTGGGGAACGGAGTGTCTTAACACTAGGTTCCCTCTGCCTACCCTGCTGTGTGCGGGATACAGCGTGAAGCTGATTTGATTTGATTTAATTTTATATTATTTCTAATATCCAATCTATATTTCAACCATAAGATTACATAATAAAATACAAAAATATGTATAATTCACAATCGAAGTCAACAGTTTTCGTAGTTACCCCACACATTTTTGGGGGTGGGTGTAGATTCTTATCAGATGTTCTTGCCCGAAAATTAATTGTTAAAGTCGCTTCTTGGAATGCTTACGTTTAATTTTTATTCAATAAGCTTTTTATTATACACTCATATTTTACTTTTCATTTTAACTAACTTTAATGTTAGTAGTTGATTTTGCATTAAAAAAATATATTACTTCTTGATTGAAGGCAATTATCATGAATCGAAATACCTATGTAATGATAATATATCCAGAAGTCATCATGAAGCAGTAGTACAGCAGACCGTAGATGCGACGGTCGTAGGTTCGAAGCCGACTCGAGGAAATGTATTATTTTCATTTTCTCGCCCTGGTAAAAAGCGAAGTGAGGAAATGAATCCTGTCAATCAATGCGCAATGTCTCAAAAATTGAGCGGTGGGTGGGGCATTAAATGTTTTAATACTCGGTGTCCTTTCTCTACCATGCTCAACTATCATTCACATTGTGATCTGGTTAGACAAACTGTAGCGTTTGGTTCCATCACAAGCAGTTTCTTCATAGGTACTTTGTATTTTTTTTTATTAATATTTTGTAGGTTTCTTTTTTATCTTATAGTATTTTGCATTTTTGTATTTTATGGAGACTATATTATGCTAAGCGAATCGACAGGCGTATTGCTGCCAGTAAAGGAAACGGTGCCGAAGGAGCATTTATGAGACGGCGCAACATTAGTGCAGCTGCACGTTTAATGATATACAACGTGGTGCTGGCAGCAACGCTGGTGTACTGCAGCGAAACGTGGGTATTCCAGAAGAAGAATGAAAGAGATGAATGCTGTGGACATGCGATCTCTTCGTAGGATGCGCGGACTCAGTTTAGCTGCCGGAATCCGCAATGAAGAGATACATAAAATGGCAGTTACTTAGGATAGGGATAGGTGGAATATATTAATATTAGATTCTCTCTGACTACCATATAGCAAATATGTGAAAGGTTAAAGAGATAGTTCCCACTTCTTCATTTTTTAGAGAAGAAATGAGAACTATATCTACGCTTAGATCTAGATAGTTCATTTTAATATTTCTACGTAAGTACGATAAGAACCTACGCGTTTGCTTAAAAAAAATTCAAATTAACTTAAATTTTACTATCTAGAGCAATTTGACTATTGTTATTCTAATACCAGCAGATGGTCAATGGTCACCGTCACGATACGAAGCGAAGGTGACAACCCCACCGATAACGGTTTAATTGTTACCCCTTATCAAATGATAAACAGAATTATTATTTATTATCAACATAATATATAAGGTATTTTTAAAAAGTTAAGTAAAGTTAGTCAGTATAAATTAACATTACGCTGGTACAGATAAAGTAGTAATTTTTGTTATGCTTATGTATATTATAAGTTTTAGGTTATTTGGGTTTAGCTGTAACGTCTAAGTATTGTTATGTTATATCAATCAATCTTGGGTGATGAAATGGAACTAATACTATAAAGAACCAGGCCAGGCCAATGGAAGTCAGTCATGGCGCAAAAGCACAAAGTGTAACAGTAAACGCCACTGGTTCTAGATTCGACTTCCCACTCGAGGAAATGAAATGATTATTTAAATTTATATTTCCAATTCTTCGCTCTGGTGTCGAGGCAAGGTTGACCCGTCACTCAACGCGCAATGCCTAAAGAATTCAGCAGAAATTGGGGAACGAAGTGTCATTCAATTTGCCTACCGTACTTACTGTATGAGGAATACAGCGCGAAACGTGATTTAATTTTATTTTAATTTACTATAAAAAAAAAAATTATATAGATTTTTTTCTAGCTAACAAAAATTTTAAAGGTACTTAACGAAATATTTTTTTTTAACAAGACTGATTCGTTCTTTAAAAATAAAAATAGAGATACTTTTTTATCTGTATTGAACTGAATAAGAAATGACGAACGAGGAGAAGAAAGGATAATTTATTAGTATTATAATAAGACATTCTAGTTTTGCCTATTTTGAGTACATTACAAGTTGAATAGCGGAAGCCGACACGATTTCTTAATAGAACTAATATTATCAAATAACAATCGACCTACTTTGCACTAAATTTATTATAATAATTACATAAAAGGAAACAACTTTTGCTCTACAATTTGCACATTTAAGCTTATTATCTAAATACATTTAAATTTCTAGACATTAATATTTAAAAAAACGACTTTAATAATTAAAAAATAAGGTTTAATATGCAATTTAAAAGAGCAAATCTCCACATTAAACGATTTGTAACAAGACTCCACAGTATTTACCTATTCATTTTTCAAAAACGGATCTCGACGCCCCTATACATGTATAAATGGGTGACAAAGAAAAATAAACGGCTTTGTATAGATCGACAAAGTTAAAGATGCTGTTATATTATCCAAAAGCTATCCTTATTTCAAGTAAAATAGAGTACATTTTCTTTTAAGCAAGTGTATGTTATGCGTGTATAACACAAGTTGAAAAGAATAAAAAGCTTGCCTTTCAATTTTTTTAAACTGTAATTTGTAGTTTCGTATTGCGAATCTAATTTCAAAACATCAGTAGGTGTCATTGGACACTCCTCCCGGTGATGGAGTGTGAAAGTTTTAATATAGTATAGTTCAGATTTTGGAATAATTTTGATAAATAAACATTGAAAGTTAAATAGTTTTACGCTTTATGGATAAATACAGGCAACCTACGGTTAAACCACTCCGTTACCTACTTTCCACCCAATTCTTGAGACATTGCATATTGACTTGCAGATCTTCAACGCCACGTTTGTGTTATTATCAAAGCGAGGAAATGCAAATAATTCCTCCGAGGGGGAGTCGAACCCGCAACAAAATTTACAGAATTTGGAGTAAGTACTATAAATACTTACTTTAAGTTCTACTTCTCTGTATAAAACTAAAACTGGTTCCTGTTCAAAATGCATTATTAAATTTTTAATATGACCCAAAATTTTCAAATTAGTATGCAACAACACAACTGAAACAAAAAGAAGAAACAAACTTTATAAAATTAATTAACTAAGGTATAAGAAACTTTCGTCGTGTGACCTTTGGAAAGAGCCTACAGAAGCTTCAAATAAGACGTGTAATCAGAACGTGAGATGAATACTGGATAAGTGAGATGAAATGAGTCTTTGTGGCAAGATCATATATATATGTATATTTAAAGATTTTTTTTTAGCTTCACGCTGTATCCCGCATATTGCAAGGTAGGCAGAGGGAACCTAATGTTAAAAAACTCAAAAGTCAAAAGTTTCCCACTTTCCACTGAATGGTTGTGTTACAGTCACACGCTTGTGCGCCTATGTGCCACGAGCCACATGCTTCTCTGATGATTTCGAAATAATTAAAGATTACATTGTATAATTGTAATGCCGGAAATATTGTTTACTTTGGATACCTCGAGGGAATGGGCGATGAAAGGTAAAAAAGATATATACCTGAATGATGATTTCGAAATGATGATTCGGAAACACAACACTGTTGATACTGCCGAGGCCGATTAAGTAAGTTACCTAAAAAGTAGGTAATGAAACGAAAACGTAAGCTAGGCAGAAAGAATCTATATTATTGATACATCCGTTACTCGCTTTCCTATTTTCACATTGTGTGTTGAGTAGCGGAATTCAACCCCGCAGTTTGTCTACCTGAGCGGGGAAATTAAAATAAATGAAATAAAATGGTTTCCTCGAATGGGGATTGAACCGCTTACAACCAGTTTCTGTTTCAGGAAGGAGAACAAATATAAAACAAAGTAATTATATTTAAACAGGCACTTTGTATATCATGAAATGTTATTTATTATACATAATAACGATTCAAGTTTATTTGCCTGTAATTATAGCGGCTCAATAAGCAACAATATTAATTAAACGAGTAGGTACCAAACGAATTGATTGTGAGTACAAAATACTGATACAAAATTTTGTAAAATTAAACTTTTAATGTTGATTTATATATTCGTGATATATTGCATTAATATACAAGCATTTCCCTGCGATTTCACCTCCGTGGTCAAAAAGATAAGGACTGTATATACCAACATACTAAGTGCCCAAAGTGACTGATTGAAGGTACAGTGGGACACAACATATATCGGTATGATTATTCTGATGTTATATAGCCTTTATCGGTAAATGTACTATGCAATTCAAAAATATTTTGTCAATTCAGACCAATGTTTCCTGAGGTTAATCGTTTCAATAAACAAACTCTTCTTGATTGTAGATTCGAATTCAACCCTAGAACATGTTTTTATATATAAAACAAAAGAATTTACATAAGTTTAAAATAAAAACCCGACAAGAGCGAGTGGGGTTCGCCCACCGAGGGTTCCATACAAAAATTGGAGGAACTTTTTCTCAATATCTCTAAGTGATCCTGAGATAAAGGCTCTTGACAGACAGACAGACGGACGGACAACAAAGTGATCTTATAAGGGTTCCTTTTTTCCTTAAAATGTACGGAATCCTAAAAAGAATTTTAAATATACATACATCGTTTTTTTTAATACAGTTAAAATACTTCCCATACGCTTCACAAATGAATGAAACTTGTAATAGGAATCTAATGTTTTTGAAGGCGACGCATAAACGTGTTCGTATTGTCACCATAATGGTTACTCATGTTACTAAACGTATTAAGATTAAAAAAAAGTAAAAATGTGTTTAATCTGTATTTATTGAAACTTTGAGATTTTTTTTTATTCATTAAATCCCCTCATATAGCTGGGTAGGCAGAAACACACTATTAAGAAATTCTTTTCTGCATTTTCCGCCACAATAACATTTTATGTACTGATCATACAAATACATTGTTTTTAAAATGGAAAAAAATATATTGGATAGTAATGTCTCACTAAGTATCCTTGGTCACAGGTTATACGAACACTTTAAAAATGCATATAATTTTCATAATAATAACAATATTAGGGTATCAATAATACTAATTTCTGCCTAACAAGAAAATTAAAAAATATTAAAAATGTATATGTATGTTTTATTAAAAATTTAAAGTAATAAAATTTGCCTGTAAAAATAACTTTAGTTCTAAGTAAAGAGTATTTACTTTTCATCGCTAATGTTTATTTTATGTAAAGCGCGCTTCCTCACTAGGAATTAGACGAAGCCAATTACAGTTTATACAATGTTGCCAAAGTCTATACTAATAGGAATACACGGTTCTGTTTGGTTTTTTTTAATCAATATTTAAAACATTAAAAAATGCGATTTTCTTTTGTTTTCTTTTTTGTTTTTACTAATTTCGAACATTCGAACCTCTTCCGAGTAGGAATTAAACCCTTAAACTATAATATTACTTTCTAATTATAGCTTTCACTTCAAATTTAAAAGTAAATTGTAAAATTACTAATTTTTTTGTCCATCTCTTCGAGTAGGAATCGAACCTATAACCATCGTGTTAATAGTCAGATGACAAGCTGCTGCGCCGCGATGGCTTCTTATAATATGTTATAACATAGCATTACCATTATATTGGAAAGATTAAAATGCAGTTTTTATCAAAACAAAATAAATTATTACCAAAAAAAACTTAAATGCAATTTAAACATAAATTAACAATTAAAGTTGTCCTTTCAAAATACTGTTATCTCCGAACATTTGTCAGTCCGTTTGTGTATAATTAGAAGGTAATATATGCAAAACCCAAAACACAATTATACTAGTAAGGAATATTAATAGATTGCATTAATGAACAATTTATTAGTTACGAGTTAATGTATGGAAATGAGACTAATTTCTGGATTTAATGATTGACTGGTTGAAATTAGATACGGTTTTATCTTTTAGTTTTCCGTTTTTCGAGTTCTAATAAACTAAAAACGACAATTTTTGTTTTACACTTCACTCGCACTTAAGTATTATAAGATTCTTCATTTTCAAACCATTTCAGAAGCAATGTGCGTCGGAACTCAACGCCGTGCTTTGTTTATCCGTTTCTCACGCTTTTCCCAACCAAGACTACAACAACCCACGACCATCTCGTAGCCGTATAGTTTTTCACTGGCTCTATGCCACGAAAGTGTAGGTAATTATTAAATAAAACTCACTCACAGTTTGATTATTTTAGTGTGAGAAATAGGATATTTTGTACAAAATAATAATTTCTACGGCAGTATTATTTTTTGGCTTCACGATTAATCCCGCATCTAGCAGGATAGCCACAGAGTGCATACGTGGGAACCGAGTGTTAAGACATTCTGAAATTAAAATATAAAATAATTCATTTCTTCGAGTGGGAACCGAACCCACAACATGTCCCTCTTACAGTGCCTGCGCCACGACTTGGATATAAAACAAGGATATAAAAATAACTACCTAAGTCCCACACACACATAATTCAAAGAGAAAAAAGGGAGCGGAATAAAAATTCACTACGTCCTTTCTCAATATACATTAACCTAACCATTTACCATTACATTCACTGAATTGTATGGTACAATGTACATAAGTCTATATAGGATTATAAATGCTATTTACGTGGACGGCTAATCTTGTTACTACTCGTATATGGGAACGATGCACAACCGTTTAAGTTGCTTATACGTGATTTAACAATGTTCTTAACTCAAATAGAATTAGAGCTCATTAGTTATATAAAAGTAGGTTTTCTTTGTATTTTAACTTTTTTATTTAGATTATAACACGCCCAGAGCTGGTCTCGTGGTAGAGGCAGGGCTGTCGTAGCAAAGTGGCAGAATCTCTGCCTGTAAACGTGACAGTTGCGGATTCGCTTTTCACACAGGATAACGAATTATGTGACATAGTGCGGCGTCGAGTTCCGCAACACAACACATTGTCTTAAAAATAGGCCACGTTCCTCGGTGCGTGAGGAACGAAGTATTTTAACATTAGGTTTCCTCTGCCTAACCTGCTTTAAGCGGAATAGATACAGAGTGAAAGAAATTTATCACAAATTTTATTTTACTTAATATGAGGCCATTGGTGTCCAGAGGGTGTTCTAACTAATATCACTACCCTATTCCTCTCCCCTTGGTTTTTCCCATAACTGGGTTTTGGAAGTCCAATAACCACGAGCGCATGATTGACCTCAGGTTCCGCCGAGAGTGTACTATCTCTGAGCCTCAATATGGATTTCAGTCAGAATTGGGCACTATGGACGCCATTTTCGCTCTCAGAACTTTGATGGAGGCATACAGAGAATAAAATTAAAAAGAAAAAAAAAGCTTTTATTATATGTTAATAAAATAACCTTAAAAAATAAAAAATTAATTGACTCTAATAAGAAATATAACACTTAATAAGGGCTCGGCTCTTAGTCCGCTCTTATTCAATGTAGTGCCCGATACTGTCTCGGCTCACATCCACAAGACAAGGCCAGTCTCAATGGCTGATAATGTATGCCGATGACATAGGCTCTATACGAGAACCCATTGATCCTGAAGCGTAAAGTGAACCTCTGGAAGGGTACGCTTGAGAACGAGTACGTCATCTTAAATTAAATGTGTCGAAGCCCGTCCTGAATCAACCTTTAAGTCGGACAAGTTTAGGTACCTTAGATCCGTCATGCACGAGTCTGGAGGCGTCGATCATAATGTCTATAGCCGGATAAGCGCTGTCTGGGACAAATGACGAGAGGTCACTGATGTGGTCTGCAACGGCAGGATACCGCCAAACTCTAGGACTGATATACAAGAGCGTCGTCCGACCGGTTCTTTTATACGGCAACAAATGCTGGCCGGCATTACCTCGGCACACTCTGGAGCTTCACGTCATGAAAATGAAGATGCTGAGCTGGATGTGCGGCGTAACGCGGTCCGGCCGCATACGCAACACATTCATCTGAGGTAGTCCGTGACGTGGAGAAGTCCGTGACGCAGAGGATAAGCTCCAAGAGCGTCGTCTGAGATGATTTGGCCACGTTACGCACCTGCGTAATAATTATATCAGACGCAAGTGCCTTGCTATACCACTCCCTGGAGTGAGACCTCCCATGCTTTCAAGGAAGCGCTGGTTGGATGTCGTGATACAAAATATGAGAGCCAATAGTTTAACCACCGAGGACGCTAAAGACCGTGCAAAAGGCAGACCCTGGCAACCGTCGGGATTAATGCCATAAGGAAGACGACGAGGCCAGTCATGGCGCAGATGCATAAATGCGACTGTAAAGGCGACTAGTTGTGGGTTCGATCGCCACTCGAGAAAATGAAGTATTTACTTAAAATAATATTTTCATATTAATATTTTTCTTTGTTCTGGTGCCAAGATAAAACGCGGCGTTAAGTTCCGCCACTCTACATGTAATGCCTGCAGAAAATAGAGAGAACCTGTTGCCTATAATGTTGTTTGCGGGATACAGTGATAAAAATATTTTATAAATTTTATTATATTTCATAGCCAAATGGTTACTTCGTATTCGCAGTATTAAAAGCTGAACGAAGTTATAAAACTAAGTGATATACAAGATATTTCTATATAAAAAATTGCTATAAAAATTGTCACACTAATGATTAAACACTATCGCGTGAGGTTCATCCGTAAATAAAGCCACATTTGTTAGTGGTCCCATCAAATTGGGGCGAAAGTCAAAATTACTGCGCGCGCGCATCGAAAATTTGATAATTATCTACCTCCTAAGATCTAACCGAGATACGCCAACGGCCGGTGTGTTTGCATTGTCATGTTAAATATGTTAGATCGATAGACAATTTTGATACGTCAGCTTTCCTTGAATCTTTCATTTTTAAGTAAAAAATTGAACGCAACGGGTGATTCGAACCCGTACCTCTTGGAAAACATCCAAGCGTGCCAACTACGCTCTATAGTGTTAATTAAGTTTTTATCTAGTTACGTCGTGACGCCCTCTAGATTTTTGTTTGTCAGTATCGTTGTACGAAATTGTACAATTTAAAAAAGGGGGGCACTTTAAACTTTTAATTTTCACACGAACTCTATACTCATTCTTCATCCTACTATTAGTTGATTAACCTCTTACTACTTACAAACGACATATTTTATGATGTTATTTAAAAAAATGGGCTTTAAAATTCGGGATAGCCACTTTTAGTTTTGACCCTCTGGCCAACGTCCAGTTAAAATTTATGTAACAGATATATCTAAGCGAACGATCTACACGGTTTTTGGCAATATAATTATAACAACCCGAATGTATTGAATTAACTGTACTCGTTTGTTATTAATATGTTTAGGGTCTTCACTATCATCCAAAACAGTTTCATTTATTTTGAGGTTTTCTTTTCCATTTATAATGCCAAAAGCCATAGTATTGTACATCTTTATAAAATTTAATTTCCCGCATAGCAGGCTAGGCAAAACCTAGTATTAACACGCTTTGTTTCCCATTTGCCTCCCAACTTAAGCCCTTAGATATAATAATTACTCCGAGTGTGAATCGAACCCACAACCGTCGCTGACAGATGCTGCCACGAGACGATGCACGAGAGCCTTAAGTATTTTTTTTCCACTGCCTTCCCATTAAAACACTTTCGTTCTCCATTTTCCGAAACTTTCTTTGCCGACTTCTGTTGACACTTCCGTTCCCCACTTTCTAGGACTACCTTTGCCGAATTCTGTTGACATTGCGTGATGAGTGGCGGACCTCAACGCCGCGCTTTGCCTCGCTACCAGAGCGAAGAAATGAAAATATTCAATATTTCATTTCTTCGAGTGAGAATCGAACCCATGTCTGTCGCATTTACAGTTGCACGCTTGTGCCTCTGCGCCACAACGGAATTCACATAAAAATATTTAGTAATATTAAATAGTGATGTCTTTATTTATGCCCATACAAACGACGTATTAACGATCTATATACAAGTATTTGATTGCACTTTGTGTTATTAATGCCTAGAAATTTGTTAAGGGGAAGATGACAATTTTTAATATAAATATTATTTTTATTATTTTGTAAGCTAAGTGTTAAATATGGATTAAAATATATATATAATATACGAAATAGAATATATATGATTAATATATTCTATTCCGAATTCTGGACACTAGGTATGAAAGTTTTTAATTTCGAATGGAAGTTGAACCGCAACCATCACGTTTACTTTCAAACACTGTTCAAAATTCAAAATGTACTGCTTAATATATCACTAATGTCTACTAGTTTTTTTTTTCTGATGGACTGAATGCTGTTGACCTGGTATGGTCTTAACAGCGTCACCGGACTGGACTGTCTACTAGTATAGAAAAAAAATGTGTAACATATAGATGTAAAATTTGTTTTGAGTGCTACTATACGACATACTTTCTTAGAACACTCTCAAAGTAAAATAAGCTATATATACCTAATAATTTTAAAATCGAAGTCCTAAATATTATTAAATGTAAACCAACAATCTCTTAACAATGAAATTTATTAATAAAACATCGTTCGCACGGCATCCGCTCATTATTGTTGGGATCGCTTACCGTCAAGTATTTCTTCCTCTGTGGGTTGGGTTATGTGTTATATAATAAATTTTATAATAGCTATATTAAATGTATAGGCTTATAAAAGTTATTTCGAATTTAGTAGTACAGACCGCAAGAGTTGCGGGTTCGTTTCCCATTCAGGGGAATAGATTATATTCATTTAGTCGCTCTGCTGACAAGGACGGAAATTGGGCGGATAATGGGAAACGGAATTTTACACATCTGATTTTTTTTCCCTACCCCACTGTATGCGGGAGACAGCGTGAAGGCAAAAAAAAGTTATAAAAGATATTTTCTTAACATTCAAGATTTATAGAATGTTTTTGTTATGATACTGCACTCTTGATTGGTGAGTATCTAAAGTTTTATGACTGCTAAGTCTATTACTACTCGAAGATTCTGTTTTCTGTTTACTCTTTGATGAATTATCAATGAGTAAAGATAACAGCATCATCTACCTGACGTGTTCAAAATATAAATTAACAAACAAACAAATTATAATTGGCGTTAAAAAACTAAATAAATAATTTTACATGAAATATCGCTTATGTCTACCTAAAAAGGTTTGATATTGCCAAATATTTTTAAGTACAACCAAATAAACAAATCTTAAATAATTAAAAGTGACCTAACTTAAAAAATTTGTAATTCGAAATTAATTATTTCGTAATTAATTATTACAATTTTTTTATGAATTACTATTGAAAGAAACTGACCATAACTTGTCATTTATAACTCTATAGTAATTTTACATTTGATGATGCGAAATGACTTCAGCCAATTTATCCACAAATACTAAGCTAGTTTTATTGCTATTAATGTAATAAACAGGAAGCTTTCGTGGTACAAGGGTACATCATCTGACGATAGCACAATAGTTATGGGTTTGATTCCAACTCGGAGATTGTATATAATTAAGGTGCGCGATGGTCTCGCTTGCCTATGCTGCTTTATGCAAGATAAAACGTTAAGTAAAAAAAAAATAGAAAACAGCCCTATATACTACGTAAATCATATATTTCGTAATAACAATAAACATATATTACCGCCATAAGGCGTAAATAAACGCGCGGCTTTCTTTAACGATGCAGCTTAGTTAGTATCATCGACGTTCACGAGTCATTAACCAATTTAATTGATGCACTACAAACTTTTAATTAAACACATCATTACTTTCCTGCGGACCAAATGTAATTGGCCGTTTTTTTACCATTATATTCCTCAAAATAAGATCCATAACAAATTATAATTGACGTTAAAAAACTAAATAAATCATTTTACATGAAATATCGCTTATGTCTACCTAAAAAGGTTTGATATCGTCCAAATATTTTTAAGTACAACCAAACGAGCACGCGTTGAAATTCGATTAACGTATCCGAACGCATCTGCCGTTCGAAATTTGAATAATTACAAGTATTAAAAACAAACATGGTTGACAGCGAGCCGGCCATTAGCGGCCATTTCGCTTATCTGTCACGTTTGACAACAGGATATATGATATTTGAACTAAATTACTCAGTAATTAATGGGATCACTATAATTTTTATGATCATTATACAAAATTCTATGAATTCAGAGAATTTGCTGATTAATAGCTATAAACAATACTATCGATGAAAGTCATGTATTGTTTGTTAGTTATTAATTTAGTATCGATATTGAACTAGAGAAAAGCTTGATGGACCTACCGTGTCCATTAATTATCATTTACTTGAATAAATGTATTATCTGGTGGCTTCTTAATTTTTTTTCTCCATGGTAGTGTCGTATGCTGCTATTATTTCAAATTAGATATATAGACTTTTGTTGTCAATGAAAAAGTGTTTAAGACTAAAGAATTATTTATATTTTTAGTTTTTAATAGAATTTAAATGTATCAAACACTAAAATTCGAAGTTTCTCGAACTTATGTACAATTATAGTACATTACTTGATTCTCATTTATTTTACGCATTATCCTACAATAACAAGTGAACATTATCTTACTAACCCATTATTATTATTCGCCAAAATGGGATTCGAGCCCATAAATATTACATACAATCAAGTCTATAGATTCATAGTTCAATTATTATTTTCGCCATGTCCAAAAAAAGCCTTTGTAGTATGGTAAGTTAGCCAGAACTTCCCTTTTTTCAAATTTACTCTGGCTATATCCCGCACATATTGCAAAGTGCACAAGGGGAACCTAGTTTTAAGACATTCCGCTCTCCACTAACTGCTCAATTTCCGAGCTATTGCGCATTGGGAGTCTTTCTTACCGGAGCGAGGAAAAAAATACAATTTAATCCCTAGAGCAGGATTCGAACCTACAACCGTCGCGATTACAGTCAGACACTATGAGTCACGATAGATTTATTATTTTTGACATTTAATTTAAAAATATAGGCTATTAAACAGCTAACGAGGTGCAAATCTACGTGCACTTGAAAAATGTATCTTTACATTGAGTGGAATTTTATTGTAGAATCAATAAAATAATAGTAAAAAAATATTTTTAAAAACAAGCATTTATTTAAATGCGCTAAAATAAAAAAAAAGATGTAGTATGTGATTATACTTATCATTTACAATAATTGGCATCAGAACTGAACATGTAGGAAAAATTTCAATTCCGTAGATTGAGAGGAAGTATTTCTAATTTAGTTTGCAATATTTCAAGAACCTAAACAAACATACTGCCTTCCGTATATTGCAAATTAAATACAATTTTTTAAAGATTTTAAGAAAGAAGGTTACGTTTAGTTCTAGATTAGTTTACTTATTTGTTCTGTTGATTATTACAAAATAGTTTATGAACAAACAATAAAAAGAACGCTCTTAAAATTATTTCTTTGTTAGCTTTCTGTCGTGAATTATTTTGTGAAATATTGTATTACGTAAATACAAACGCGAAATAAGAATGAATCAAAATCGCATTGTAAAATTTTCCTTTATTCATTGATTGATTGATAGACCAACAGCTTTGCCGACAGGTTGGGCCACACGTCGGCCGACATTGTGTCCGTAGGTTTGCTGAATATTTTTTTTAAATATCTTTAATGTTTTAATAAGAAATAAAGTAAAAAAATTAAAACACTTTGATAAATTAACAAAATATATTTATACGAATATAGTGAGTTATAAGTTGATAAGTTCTTTAGTAGGCTTTCCAAGTTTTAGTCACTTTCCAGTTCCATCGTCAGATTTCGTGATCAGGAAAATGAACAAAAAGTCTTAAGACGATTCCAACGCACCCAAGCTCTATGGTTTTCTAATAGCCATCTCAGGGTTACTTTCCCAATATTCGGGCTTCATCTTCAGATTAGCTGGATGCTATCATATTATAGTGTCGTCACCTAATCTGCATATACAATTCAATGCCTTCAATAAAAAAGACGTGTAAGAACAATTTGAAATTATTAAAGTTAGAAAATATTAAATTTGGTGTTAGTTCTTTCTCATACTTAAACATTTCTTACACGCTTTTGGCAAGATATATCCTTTCTAAAAATATTGTGTTGAAGGAAGTTAAGTTGTGGAAACTACATCACCTTGTGTAATGAGATTGATCAATTATTATTATAATTAATATAAATTCCTCATAATCTAATTTCAATTATTACGATCTTCATGATCGACGCTATCTCTCTGTGCCGATAGAAAAATATATAAACAGATATTCCATTTTATATCCTGATGAGATAAGATCAGTATTTCAATCTTTTAACTTCCACTTCTTCACTGATAGAAGTTTGCGATATGCCATAACGCTATTAAAACAACATAAATCGAAACGAAATCAACAATCAGATAAAGTAATTAACAAGAACATAAAAAAATGCGTTAAAATACAATTTCAATAATGAAAATAACAGTTAAAAATCAGTAGCCACGTGGCAACACTTGGGGGCACGCGTCACAAAAACCGTTCACTTTTTAATTAAATTAAAATTCCCCGCCTAACTCGATCTAACTGCCGATAGATGACACTACTTACAATACTTACAATTTAAACCCCATTCAAAAATAAATCTTATCTCTTCAAAGTAAAGTAAAAATTCGTTCACGTTAATTTGATTGGAAGTGCTAGATTAGTTTTACAAGACAGCCATATCAATTCAAACTTTATCTAGTAAAATTAAGGTTTCTTTTTAAGCAGACAGTTTCAATGGCGTGCAATTTTGTACGGTAATTAGAGAGGTTGTGATAAAGCACTTTAATCTGTATTACCGCGCTATAAAATCCAAATTGGTTTATTACATTGTGGTTCCGTGACGGCACGTCGTTTGCGCGGCAAAAGTCTGTTTTAGCTTTTTTACGACGAGTAATAATCGAATTAATATCGCGAATCGCTTAATTAAATAGATATCTTTACATAACGATAAGGGTGTAGAATTTTGTGGGCATTAGATAATATGGAATGTTTGAATTGAAACGTTTTTAATTTAACTAAATGTATAAAAATGTTATGTTTGTTTGTTGCGTCATACTATATCCCGCATATAGGAGGGTAGGCAGAGGTAAACTGATGTTTAGACACTCAATTCCCCCATGCACCGTTCAATTTTCGAGAAATTTTTTGTTGAGTAGCGGAGCTCAACGCTGCGGTCTGCCTCTCTTACCACTCACTTTTCCATCATATTTTTTTGCTATTCTTTCATCACTCGTTCGTTCGACGTGCCCAAATCAGCTTAGCAAGTTCCTCTTCATTCTCATCGTGATATCCTCGCTAATACTTGCCATTCTGTGTATCTTTTGATTGCGGATTCGATCATCAAAGCTGACTCCGCCGCTGACTCCATATCCTATGAAGAGATCGCATCTTCACGGCATTCATCTTTCTTTTATTCTTCTTCTGTAATACCCACGTTTCGCTGCCGTATAACAGCGTTGGTACCAACACTGCATATTGTACGGTCAAACGCGCAACTGTGCTGACGTATCGTCCATCTCTACTGAACATACTTCTCAAATATACCACTTCATAATATCCTGATATAATTTCCGCAACTCAAAGAGCTATCTTTTAAATAATCAGATAGGAAACTAACGTCCAAAGATTTTCTCCGCTTTTCTGTAAAATAGAAAAAATAATTTATAAATAAAAATATATAAAAAGAAATTACAATAAAAAAATAACTTATTTGTATGTACGTAAATTTTAATCGATATAAGCCTTAGTCGAGTCGAGCGGAAAACGAACCCACAGCCTATTGCGTTTACATTCTACGACTGACCTAGAATTAAAAATTTCTTTAATGTTTGACAATTGTAATTATTATTAATGCACCGTTCAATTTTCGAGAAAGTATATAAAATATATTAATACTGCTGCCGATGTCTCCAAATCATAGACAACAAATAAATAAATTAAAGGAATAATCGACATATATTTTTAATTTTATTTAATGCTTGATTCGGTTCAATTATTGCAAACAATATTGTAAGATATTCATTAATATCTGGCCGTCGTAGCGTAAAAATCTGGTTTTAAGTTCTCGTCTTAGTTTAAGAAAACATACACAGAGACCATCCATATTTTTACTTATAAAAAATATATATGTTTCTTTTAAGTTTATTTAAATATTTCTAACTAATTATTTGTTACTATTACAAATTTGCAACGATTAAACAATTGAAGCTTTTTTTGTCTATTATCGACATCATTAATAATAGTCTTTTTATCTCTTAAGTAAGTTATTGTTTTTCTGCCAAGGCAAAAATATTATATTTTGTTTATATCTAAGCTTATATTAGAATTTCATTTATCCTCAAGGCAACTAATACGACAGTAACATTTATGGGTATGCTATAACTAAAGTTATCTATACTTATCAAAGTCCGTCAACGTGTAATCCACCCTCGTCGTACAATGAACAGGAAGCGCGCGGTGTTGACCGGAAACATTGGTTTGTTAGCGTGTGCCGACACTTAGCGTTATGCATGTTTAATGTACCCCTTTTTGGTTATACGATTGTTTCTTTTTTTTTAGTTTGTGGATTTTAATTATTTATGATTTTAAAATGCTTATCTGTGACATCAAATGTCAAAAATAATAGTCAATCAAATGTCAAATATAAAACCCGATGATATATTTATTTAATAAAACAAGTTGTATATTGCGTGATTTCTTTATTCATCCCCTTATCTCAGCGTCATTATAATAGTTCAATGTAATTTAAAGATAGTTAACTACTATCATAACATTAATATTTAGAATCAAGCATTAGGCTAGCATTTATAGAGTGACATTGACAATGTGGCAACACTTTTTACAAAATCAGGTTTACCAGACTATTGTCTGGGTTGCTAGCGTTGACAAATATTTCTACCAATTTTTCAACCTTCCAAAAATTTCTTTTCTCGTCCATATTGAAAAGGTTTTAATTTATTTTAAATTTACTTATTAAATTAAGTTATAATAGTAACCGCAAACTATATTTGAAATTCACAAGATTTGCTCAATAATAATGAAACAATAGCACATTGCAAGAAGCACTCCTTCCACAGATTCCACTAAATCTATTTACAATATTAGCTAGCTTAGCACAGAATAAATACAAGAAGATATTAAAACATTTTCTATTTACAATAATATACAATGTGGAATGACAACGATTTTGTACGTTACATTTATTCTATTATCTCTACTCACAACTAAAATATCAATTACAAAATACAAATATTAATTTGGCATTTGACAGCTATGACACTCACTGGTATGACTAGTCCGCGCCGTTAAAAAAATGTTTTTGTTTAATTTATCTTTCCATGTCCGTCAGCCGCGTCGCTTTGTCGCGCGACCTCAAGCGGACACTACACTAGACTAGATAGAGGTGCTCTGGAGGTCACAGGCGATGCGGGCAGAGGCTGCAACTGCTGTGGAGCTTGTTGGGGGAAGTACATCCCAGTATCATTCGAAAACTGTGGATGTATCGGTAATGGTGTGTGAGGCATCGAAGTCGGTCTTGATTCATGGTACAAAATTGGCACTCTCACCAATCTTTGAGCTGCATGTGCCATGTTCGCGGCCTCTAATTCCGCTGCTAGTTGCCTCTTCCACTTATTCCGTCTATTTTGGAACCATATTTTGACCTGAGTCTCTGTGAGGTGGAGACTGGCAGCAAGGCCAGCTCGCTCGGAGCTGCTGAGGTATCTCTTCATATCGAAAGTTGATTCTAGCTGGAAAACTTGGGAACGAGAGAACACTGTTCGAGTCTTTTTCTTTCTCTTGCCCAAGCTGGAGGTTGGATCTCTTTTTTCATCTTTATCAAAATCATCACTTTCATCTACATCTGGGTCGGAATCTTGTGCGTCAGGTTGTTGAGGATAAAGCGCAGGGTGCAGACGCGGTGAGCGTGGAGAGGAGCGTGATGGCGACGGAGGAGAAGGAGCACGAGGTGGACTGCGTGGTCTTGGTGAACCCGCTGCTGATCCGTCCTCGTTAGTTGTTGAGTCTTCTGTAACAACATATTACTTTGAGGCTTGTTTACATATGATCATACTATTACTAATATTTCTTAATAATAGCTTTAAAAAATAAAAATAATATATTTAATCACAGCTGAAGGTTTCTTTTTCCGTAATGCCCCTATCATGTGTGACTGGAATCGAATTGAAGAAAAGATCACTTAAGAATATTTTTCAATACAATCGTTTTCTCTTTTACCTATCAAACAGCCTTAAATAGTTTATCGTACCTTTGAAAGGTTTCTCAGACAAATAGACTTGTTATTTTAAATACAATTTCGATCCAATTACATTAATCTAATCGAGGGATTTTACGCCATTACGCCCGTGATTGGGCAATTTGGCGGTGTTTCTTGTTAGGAGTTTAATGAACACGGAAGCCGTAGTAGACTAATTAAAAACAAACATTACGAAGAAATGTGAATGAGTATAAGCATTATAATTTTTTTTTTGTATTGTTTTATATTTTTTTTATGTTATTAAAGAAATTTGCGTCTATATTGTTACGAATGCCAAATCCGATATACTGATTGTTTTTTAACTTCACGCTTTATTCCTAGCGGTACCCCGCTAAAAACAACGGAACACAGACCGATATATTCTGTGACGTCTACGTTCTTAGTATTTATGCTACTTCTACGGAAAAATGAGACTTATTTTCTTTTCAATTCTGTTTATACTTCAGTAGTTCAAGAGCTATTCCAATATAATTGAATATTTAAATTAGATTTATTTAACACCCAACTATTCGTGTAGGCAAATAGAAATATCAAACCGACGGACAGAGGCGTGAAGTCAAATGTCATCAACGCCGTTGAATGAATCACTACAACCGAAACGGGAACATTCCCTTTATTAACTGCCAAATTGATCTTTAACACTGAAAACATAACGTTCAAATTAGCTAACCCTATTTTTTGAGACCACCATCTAGTCTAACTTGGACTTAGTTAGTGTAAATAACTAATAATAAAGGAGGTCTTAATAAATGGTAGTTTTGAGCAGTGATTCTCATTGATTTTAGAAGCCATATCAGGTAATCCTTTGTTACCGTTCGCTTGCTGTTTACACAAACGCTTACTAGTTAAGCAGTTTATGAATATGAAATTGTGTTAGAAATTATGAAATAGGCCGTTGTTTTATATTTGTCTGTTATGAATATGTTTTACGTATATAGAATGATGTCATTAATTATTAGATAAAACTCTTCAATTGATCACTTTATAAATTAACTAGCTTATTGTTTACGTCAAACTTGATATATCTAATTAACATTCGACTTTGTTTGATCAATAATGACTTCATTGTATATTGACAACAAATGATCAAACATGAGAGATCATTGAGATGAGCCGAGTCTATAAAACATTTTATAGCTGATTTTCAATTGAAATGTTACTTTTCAATTTTCTATCAACACAAATACTCTCTTAAATAAAAGCAGACGCACAACCTAGATATATTGAGTATCGTTTAATAGAAAGAAGAAAAAAGAAGCACGTATTTATTTGGAGCGTTCATTCCTGACATCGATCACCATAAAAAGTAAAAGAGCAAATGCACTCACAGCAATCCGAACAAACCGCATTCGAAAATTAAAAGAACCGCATGCGACATTACCACGCTTTCGGATCGGGGAGTCCCCTTCGCGTGAGCGAGACGGATGTATGTTTGACAGGCCAGTGTTGCTATACCTACGAACGTATAGTAGAATGGTAGAAAACCATTGTTCGGTCGGTTTGGACCGCGTGAAATGGCGCCGCCTTTTGTTTTCCCCGGAGATGGGTTTTGGAAAATTAAAGCGAAATGAACGGGGTTGAGTGCAGACGAGATGACGATTGCTTGTTGGTTGCTATATAAATATAGTCCCGCTAACATACAAAATGTTGTGTGTTGTCAGTTGCACAATGCGGAATTAATGTTTAAAACTTCGATTTTCGCTCAATAGTTTTGTGGATCTTTGCGCGCCTGGGTTTGTTTTTGTTCGCTTTGGATGGTGTTGCTTTAGACTTTTGATAGGTTGTTGAAATCTTCTAAATGTAAATAGATATATATTTATGTATTTGTCTTTGTATCAAAATTTTGTCTTAGCTACTGGTCTTGAATCACCAACTATTGTGGGTAATGGATGGTGTTACATAGGACTCGGCTACACTTCAAAGACATACTATTTTATTAATACAATATTAAACAACAACGTTATCGTAGAACAGTTGGCAACTATGTGTTCTGTTCTGGACTAAGACTAGACAAAGATGTAGGATGTCACATAAGCACCTTCAGGCTTTTTCCGACATAACAGAGTAGACAAAGATAACCTAGTATTAAGACACTCCCGATCAGCGACGGAACTCAACGCCGCGGTTTTTGTCTACCAGAGCGAGAAAATGAAAATAACATTCCTACAATTGGGAACCAAGGCGTAAACTTTAGCAAATAGAAATATCAAACCGACGCACGGAGGCGAGGAGGCGGAATCAATTAGTATTAGTGAAGTCAATTAATATAGTTATTTTTTTTAATTTGTCTGAATGTAAAGTCAGACAAATTAAAAATACGACAAGTAAACATATAAAAAGTGAAAGCATGTTGTAGCTAAATCAGGTGTTAACGTATATAAGCTCCCCTTTACAAAATCTCGACGGGCCTCAAGGCTTATACAAAATCGATGGTGAAACACAACACCTCTATCAGCTGCTTTAAAAATGGTTTTTTTGTATTTTTTTCTCACACAAAATATTTTGTAGTGACGTTATAACAAAAAATATGTGTTGTTATAATTTAAATATTTCTTTTAATTCAAGTAGCTTTTGCTAAATCTAAGTTTTCTTTACTCTTCTCTTAATAGGAAAGATATTGTAGCATATTTTTTATGAGAAGAGACAAGGCAAATCAGTGTATGGGTAATTCTACCCCAAGATATTTTCTTTTTTGCTTTATGCATTTTAAGGAAAGGCAGAGAGATTCTAGTATTAAGACATTATGTTCTCCACTTTTCGCCTGAATTCGAGATACTGTGTGGCGAGTGTTGAAACTCAATGCCGCACTTTGTATCATCAAAGTATAATCAAAATAATTTATTTTCCCGTGTGAAGATCAAATCCGCAACTATCGTGTGTAAAGCCAAGCCAGCCAATGGTCTAAAAAGTGACTAATACTAGTGCTAATAAAATAAATATGGGGTTCCATTCCCATTCAGAAAAAATATTTTTTGCATTTTTTAGAGTAAGAATACTTTGATAAGTAGACAAAACGCAGCGTTGAGTTTCGCCATTCAACGTGCAAAGTTTTGAAAATTGGGCGGGAAATGAAGGACAGGGTTACAGGGTTACAAGTGGAACACAGGATGAAGATGAAGAAAGAAAGTTAAGTAAGTAAGTGCAATATAATCCTCCCATATGTTGCCTCTTAAAAAATAAAAAATAACACTGTACAATGGGCCATATACTCGTACATTACGAATGAGGTCGTTAGTTTGATTTTGACAGATTGATGCAAAAAACCTCTGTATAATTGGATACATGGAATTGTTTTTAGCGGAAGATTGTATCATGTATATGTATGAATTTCACGAGAGACTTATTCATCACTTAGAGTTGACAACTAGTATTTTTTTTTCATTTAAGAAATATTTTAGATTATATGTGAGATAAGCCGATATTTGATAGCTTAATGTTACTGTCGAGTAACTGACGATATTTAAATATTATATTCAAATTATTTCCATTTATTAGATAAACCAGCAGTTTTAGATTCAGCCACTCAACACGTACTGTCTGTGTATAGACACAGATAGCTGTCTAGAAATTGAGAGGAAAGTGGTTGGTGGAATGACTTAACACTATGTTCTCTCTGCTTACTAAGCGGGAAGCTAAATACTTCATTCATATATTAAAGTACGCTGGGAAACTAAGAAATCGTTGACGGTCAGAAAATCAAATCAGCTTCACGCTGTATCCCGCACACAGCAGGGTAGGCAGAGGGAACCTAGTGTTTTAGACACTCCGTTCCCCACTTTCTGCCGAATTTTGTAGGCATTGCGCGTTGAGTGGCAGAACTCAACGCCGCGCTTTGCCTCGGCACCAGAGCGAAGAAATGGAAATATAAATTTAAGTAAATATTTCATCTCTTTGAATGGGGATCGAACCCACAACCAGTCGGTTTTGCAGTCACACTTCGTGCCGCTGCGCTACGACTAGCCTCAAATCGTTGACGGTAGTTTGATATAATAATTACGTATTGTTTGAACTGACCGAGTTACCAAAAATGTATGAGACTCAAAGAGACTGTTTCATTTAAAATTTGTATGAATCTAGAGAAACGAAATATCATTTTCCTAAACATATTTTTAGGCAATTTTGTTAAAGTAAAAACAACAGACATAGACACACAGACAGTTTATATTACCCCATACATTAACAAGTAATTAGAGCAAATCACGGCGTACAATCGATTACGCGAGGCCGTAGCAGTGTTCAGCGGCGAGATCGATGTCAACTTGTTTTATGTTCAACCATATTATATTTTTACTGTTGAATATTTGAATATCTATTTCGTTTTTATTATAGGTATGATAGATATGATCAGAAATAAAGAAAAACAATGTAATGAAAGATATATGATAATAAAATTAAAAATAAGTGTCTGTTGTATCGGCTTCACGCTGTATCCCGCACACAGCAGGGTAGGCAGAGGAAACCTAGTGTTAAGGCACTCATTTTCTTACTTTCTGCCGAATTCTTGAGGTAATTTAAAAAAATATTTCATTTGGGCATCGAGTGGGCATAGAGCCCACAACCAGTCGCTATTACAGTCACACTTTGTGCCCCTGCCTCACGACTGGCCTCATGACTACTGGTCGGTTGTACATTTATTAATATTTTAATAATAACTATAACTATGAAATATTTAAAATTTTATTTTACATTTAGCAAAGACAAACAAATACTTTTCTAGAAAACTTATGAAAATTTTAACGGAGGTGGATTTGTAGCATGAGTACGTAGCGAGTAACGAAATGAACGGATTCTTAGAAGCTACGTTAAAATTTTGAAGGCAACTTTTATACGTTTTCTAAGATGCTGTTTTATTAACTTATTTTAAAAAATTATGCTAACGCTTTAATTTTTAACCGTCTTCAAAAAAAGGAAAATCCTTTTTTATCCATTTGATATGTACGTAATATTTGAGTATCCATTTATACTACCAAGCACGTATGCTTAATTTGGTAAGTGTACGTTTGTCCAAGATTTTTTACTCAAAATAAAAATCATATCGATATGATTCTTTTTATTTAAGTTAGATATGCTTCAAATTAGAGAACAGTACAAGTTTCATTAAAATCGCTTCAGTTGTGTGCGATATGGGGACATTAAAAAAAACATAAGTATAGTTATATAATCATTTTTTTCCTTTTGAGTTCACTGACGGTTTGGTTTTTTATAAAAATTTGTTTTGCTTACAGTTTGTAATAATATACTTGGTTGACACTACTAGAAAAAAATATAAAATGACTTTACGAGGCTACGAGTTACATCTAGAAGCACAGATATATCTTTAGTAATTAATAATAGATTTTTTAACGCACGTGATGGTCTAAGACTGCATTCACACTTAAGGCATTGCTTAAGTTATTTTAGTTTTCTTCTTCTGTATGAGTGAACGTTAAGGAAAATTAAAAACTTTCTAATTTTCACCAAGTTGTTTATGAAGCGTCTATACTTTTAACTAGATCAATATATTTTTTATCTAGTGGCTTTTTCCCACATAACAGTGTAGGCATAAACAACAAAAAGTCAAGACACTCTTCTTTCTGGGAAATTGAAGATATTACGTAGTGAGTGACGAAACCTGACACCGCTCTTGGTCTCGCTAGAGTGAAGAAATAAAAATAATTCCCCCGAGCGGAAATTTAACCTACAACCATTTTACTGTTTACAGTTAGACATTGTTCCACAGCATCCTGATGGCACAAAAAAAATGTTGATATTTTAAAAATAAATAACAGCTACACAAGGCTTAATCTTATAGTTATAATGGTGCTAAATTATACAAAATGTCCAATTATGTAAATTATTAACAAACATACACCCTCACATTCTTTCGTATTTATAATATATATTAGATATTTTTTTTTATTGAAGGCAACACTTTGTTTGTCTTCGAATAGAATCCAAGCAATATAAGTCTATAGGTCTATAACTAAACTATAAACTGAATTGCATCAGTTAGATCGAATATCCTTAGCCCAAATTGCCGAGCTACTGTTAATCATTATAGATATTCCAGTATATTATTGCCTGTATTATACGGGTTGCGTGTTCGAATCAATAATTCTTGTTAATTACAGTCTTGTACATTGATATGCTAATATTTGACCTGAATTTGATTGCACACGCTTGTTAGCTAAGACAGAGGTACGGCGTTGAGTTATGCCAATCAAAGCCGTACTTTGTCTTTATATTGAAGAAAAGATACATGAAACATTTATAATAAGATATTTACCTCTAGGCGGAGTCCTCTCGTGAGGCCTCTGCCAGTACCAGGGTGCAGGTACGAGCCCTCCGTATCGTCCCGCTAGTGCGCTCCACTGAGAAATCAAGCCCAACCTGTGACAAAAAAAAAAAAAAATTATCTTTTCATTTTTTTAAGCTTTAAGAGGTATATTTATATAGTAACCGAATTTAATTGGCGTCAAAATGAGGAAATGAAAGTAATTCGTTCTTCTCAATAAGAATCGAGCTCACAACTGTTACATTCAGACATTTTGTAGCTACGCCATGACGGCCATGATTAAACTATATAGATCCATATTTTACCTTTATTCTTTAAAACAACAAGGATTAAGCCACAGCAACAAGAATTTCATAGTTTATTTGGATTAAATATAATACAAATAAACTACGAAACAACAGGTAAACTGAAGTATAAATAAGTGTAAAGTGATAAATCACTATATGAAACGTTGTTTGGAAGCCATTGACATCAACAAGCCCACTCGCTTGCGTTGTAGATATATAAATATCGAGGACAAAGAGGATTGGAGTACTCCAGGGATATAGTGTGGTGCCAATATTTAAATTTGTATCGATAAGACAAAGATTTTGCTTTATTTAATATGTTAGTTTATTTTATTTAAAGAAAATATTGAAATTTTATCATTGACTAGGTTTAGCTGCTAGCTACGCGCCCATAGATTCACGCCGTTTTACTCTGTATTCCGTCGCAGGACAGATAGAGGGAACCTAGTGACAAGACAATGTTCGCTGTCCTATAATTTATAATAAATATAAGTGTCCCTTAGTGGAATCAGAAATATAAAAAGGACGCAGATCATAAATGGATTCATCATGATTCATTCAATGGATTCAACCTAATTCTTCTAACCTAATTTTTTAAGTTAATTTTTAAATATATTTGCTTCCTACAATTTCATATATTTATCGTGATACGTGCGGTAAGCGGAGCATATCTAGTGGTAAATCACTCTATAAATAATTATAAAGTTCAAACATTTCCCGAAATGGCAATTGAACCTTAAACTTCAAACACATTAGTGTTAGATTCTTCATAACTACGCTACGATAACATGCTACGATACAAAGTATTTACAGATTTAAATATTTAATATAACGATTAAAAACTAGCTTCACCTTATGTTTCACATAGCATGGTAGGCAGAAAAAACTTAGTGTTAAGACACTCCATTCTGCGCCTTGCGAATTTTCGAGACATTACGTTTTAAATGGCGGAATTCAACCCCGCGCTTTGTCTAGTTGTGGGCTCGACGGAATGATTCTATTAAACTTATTTTCATCTCTCCGGAAAGACGATTGTAAATGGTAAATTAATATCAATTATTACAACAGTCGCGTTTACAGTAAGACGCTATGACACGAAGGCCTCAATAAATATAAATATAGTAATGATAATGACAAAACCAACAGAAAACTATAACCAACCAACCATAAAAATTTCTATACATACATAACATCAAAAATAAAAGGCGGGAGGACTCTACAAGGCATCTACTGGGCTCTACGAGCGTAGTACAAAACGGCTACGACGTAGCATTAACAATTGTAGCATTTGTAGCGTCGTTTCAAGTTATAAAAATTGTTTATATCTTTTTAGTTTTGTGTTTTCTTATATATATTTTGTTTTTTTTTTGTATAAATATGGTTTATAAACCTCTCTATTTGCCAAGTAAGTGTAGGTTCGATTTATAACCAAAAAAATAAGAACAATACATAATATAATGAGCACCTAATACTATGTTTGCAACCGATCTGTCATTAAAAATTCAGAACTGCTAGTGATGGCCTCATTATAGATGCATAGTGATGCAATCAATCGTTTCGTAATTAATAACTGAATAGATATCGATGTGTTTCCATCACTATTCCCAAAGCATCCTCGCTCCGAGCGCAACGATTATCGATATTCGCAACAATGACGATAGCGAGCTTTCTACTTATTTATCGACCATGATTTAGATTCTAAACCATCAGTTCAAAGTGCTAATGGAGCTTAGAGAATAATTAGTTTCGATAAACGATTTTCTAAGCTACGCTTTTCAAATTCATTAAAATTTTGTTTACTACAAAATATTAATGAATTTGATTTATTATCACATTATATTATATGGCAAATTTTTATGTAATATATAATATAATAAGTAACTCCTAATCCAACAAAATAAAATAAAAAACTCAAGAGTCAATGGCGCACAAAAAAGAATTATAACCAATTTGCATTGGAGCCACATTTAATCCTCGCAGAGAAGTTACCAACTGAAATTCCATTACTCGATAAAGTACTGCTTGGTTTAAAAGCGGAAAAGCAAGAAGCCGCGTGATTGGTCGGCTCACCGCGCTCTGATTGGCTGACTCGTGACCCCGCCCCTCTCTGAGGGGTATAAAATCGATGCCCGTCACCCGCGCACTCTTTTTTGCCGCGGCGCGTCCGCCCGACACTCCACGCTTGTTACTAATAATGGCGTTTGTACTTTCTTTTATAGCATAAAGTGTTTAGTTGTATCTGTTGTCCGTGCAAGCGACACGGGAGCCTTTTGTTGGTTGCAGATAGGGAGGTATTCTCGGACGCGTTTAAAAGCTTCTCAGAGATATCTTTTCACTTATTTCCTAGGTTACTGACGACAATGTGCCGCGTAACGACCATTCAGCGGGTGTCTACAGCTTTTTAGTGTTTAACTGTCATGGCAATATAGCTAACGTTCTCGCTCCTAATGAAAAATTGCTTTTATATTAAAACAGATATAGCAGTGATCTCGCCTTCAATCTTAAGTTTTTTTTTGTGCAGCAGATAATGTAAATGTGAATGGTTTAATACAAGTTAATGTATCTGGCGTTCTTCAAGTCATTATATTTTTAATTTGTATAGTGAGTTACAAAAAAGTCTTTAAGTCTTTTGAAATGGAGTAATTTTAATTTTAAAAATATATATATAAAAATAAAATTAATTAAGTAAAACAGTTTTTTTATATACCTTTCGAATACCTTAACCTTATTCTAATTATAATCAAATACATTATGATGATAATCGAAAAAATCTTTTTTTATTCAGTATATTTGATTTATATATTTTTCTGAAAGAAAATTGAGAAATTCCATTACTTATGCTTCAAAATTGCTGTATTTACACGATTGCTGTATACAAGTAAAATGATGTTGTCTTTCTTTATAAGTACGTCACCTAAGATATTCCTTTGACAGAACTCTATCTACTACACAAACCACATTCCTTTAACACGATTTAAGCGTATTCTATTTTAGGCTCAAACACTAAAAATGACTCTTCTTTTTATATTACTAGACCAGATATCACTATGATTAGTATTTAGTTGAACTCCCACAATAGATTTAGACTCACAAATGCCTGAAATATATGCATGGAGTCATTTCTTTTGTGCGACATATATTAAAATCTCTCTGTGCAGACCTTTTGGTAAACGTTTTCCTTTTTTGCCTTTTATTCGTGTTATTCATACAATGAGAACACTTAGAACTCTAGTTTAAAGGCTTTAAAGGCTGAGTGTAGTAATATACAAGCACTTTTCTTACAGTAATGAAAGAATGTATTGCATAAAGTCAGTTTAATATGAAACAAGTATGTGGTATATTAGGTTTTTTTGTTTAATAAACCTTGAATGTGTAGAATATGATATGATAATAAATATGTATATGGGTCTCTATTTCTAGTTATAGAATAGCCGTAGACTGTAACTTTGTTTCCATGGACTTTTGAAGTAAAATGACTTATAGATGTAAAATGTAAAACCCGTAGTGATTTTAAAATACCCTCTCACAGTGCTCCCCTGCACTTCAAGACCAACATGACAAAATTCAACTTTATAAGTCCAGTAGTTCCGTCGCTGCGTTCTCTGTCCGTCGCTCCATAAGGGAAGAGATATTATATATATTATATAGACTTATGCTGGTTGGTTATATTTTTTGCAGCAATTAACTTTTAATTACCGTATATATCTTATTGTAATAAGATGACAGAAACTAGTGCAAATGAACATCCAAATGCTCTTTTATGCTCTATACAAAATTTTCATTACATTTCAAATTATCTAGATGATATCACATTTCAAGTAAATTTATCATTCAAAATCAATAGCTAAGCAACTTTTTTCATTTTGACATTTTCGTTTGTGAGGACCAAGAGTTAAACTCTACATTAAGCAGTTTTAGTTAAATATTACAATGTCACTTAAATCGATCTTAAATCTGCTAATCCTGTATCAAGTTACTTAAATGAAAGAAAGCAAAAAAAAAAACACAGCAAATCCGTAGGTATTTTAAATAAAGACGCGGAGGTAAAGTCTGAAATTCTCTTAAGGGATAAGAAAGTAATGGTCTCGTCCCCCGCTACGAGTATATAGCGAGTGCAATTCGGTCCAAGATTACAAGCGAAGCTCAATTTTACATGAAGGCTAATAGAAAATGTTATCCAGCCATTTATCTGAGATTTATATAAGATATTTTGTGGGTAGTTTTTATATATATATAGATTTTATTCATATATACTTTATGTTATGATTTTTATTTGTTTTTGTATAATAGGTTGAAGTCTTGTTATAATATATAACTCTATTTATCATTTTCAGTCGTAAGAAATGTTAGTTGATGGAATTTAACGCTGAATTTTGTTAATTATAAATGCCTAAGTAGAATTTATACTCACTATCATCGTGTACATTCAAATGAGTTCTTTTAGCATTACGATGTACCATTTTTTTAAAATTAAATATAATCTAAAAGGACATGCAAATGTTTATTGTAAACACTATAAAAAATATGTTGAAAACATGATACTTTCAATAAATGCAAATTCAGCAAAAAAATCTATTGCCACAAAATATTGAAACATTTTACCATGGCTTACACACAAGACAAGCTTTTTCTTGCGGCTTTACCCGCGTGGGTAAAGTAAATATGATGTAATTTTGTACTTTCATTCATCATTTAATTATAGCCATACAAAACCAGAATATTTTTTTTAATATACATGTGTATAGAATGCTATCAAATAATATATTTTGCTCTACATAGTTAGACGCTACCTCTCCCAACTCTGAACACACAGAAGTCGTTAAGTTATTTATACTTAAGAGGGGCAAGTAACTCACCCCAAGACAAGGGGTGTAGCATATTTTGTGTTATTAGGTGTTTAAGTTGGGGTTTATCAAAAGATTCCATTATATTTATAGGGGAAAAACATTGAATGAAGATATATGATTCGTAAAAGGGACTTTCTTTAGCTAAGTTAAAATACTTTTTGTTTATTATTTCTTGAGCATAAAAGGATAGTATTATAGCTTATATATTTATCTTGTGCAAGATATTGGTTTCCATTGCTAGAAAGTGAAAGTATGAGATGTAAGAGATATTGGGTTCTATTGAAATTTACAGCCATAATAGGTATACAATCACATTTTATGTATCTTCCAATAATCTATCAATATAAAAAATATAAATTTTTGATCATTTTCACTTTTTATCTATCTACTTTATTTTTTAATTTCTATACTAAACTTGACTTTTTACAATAAACTATTATATACATAAAAACTAAATGTCGCAGCACTTTTATAGTAAAAATATGTTGACTAAAAAGTATCGATAAGTATAGGTTTGTGTAACCCTAAATATTCTACCACGGCTACAAAGAACCATAAAATATCTTAAGCCTTGAAAACAGTGCCATAAAAACTTCATAAAATATGGGGTAGGTAATATCAACTGCCAAAGATATATTTTTGCTCCACCAGTGGGTGTTTAGCTAAATGTACGTATATTTTATGTTAATACATACAATAACAAACTGCTCAAATATATTTAGAAGACAATTAATTGTTTATTTGTTCAAAACAAATATGTTAAGTAAAGAAATTTAGAATATTATTCGTAAAACATATAAAATATAATAATATTTCAATTTTTCTTTGTAAATCCCTTTGATCAGTAAATATATACAATATGTTATAAAGTTAAAAACGTATTATTATTTAGCTTTCTTGTAATTTCCGAAGATAAATTCGGGTTTATCTTTTCAATTAAGCCACTCGTTTAAACAAAATATTTCCATTTTATATAACCTGCCCCACAGGCTAAAAAGAATCCCTTTCAATAAATAGCCTTTGTCAAAACTCTGGTTCTAATTAAGACGAGAATCTTAAAAAAGATTTAAAGAAAAAGATAATTCCCCTCATTTAATCATTTTATTTTTCTTATAAAATTACCTAATTAAGAATCTAAAAGGACAAGAGTGTAAAGCATTAAAAAAGGAAATAAAGTTTAAACGTCAACAATAATGGCGCGAAGAATGACAGATGGTTTACATCGTAAACAAAATGTCGGCCGTCACCGTGGGCGTAATTAAAACTTAGGGTGGAAAATGAAGACAATTTTCTTTTCAACTTGTTGTATATTAATTTGTTTCAATTTATTTTGTGACACAATTGTTGATGTTTTATTGGGAGAAGACTAATTTAGTTATTAATTTAGTAAAACAAATGCTCAAAACCTTCGAAATTAGTTATTTTTCTACATTAATAACTAATTTCTTCTGCTTTAAGCTGTAGCTGTATATTTACATCATATATTTCAGGGTAGGTAGAAGAAACCTTTTACTAGATTTCTTCTGCCTACCAATGCTAGGTTACTTCCCCCAAGACACTTCGTCCATCACTTTCAGCACAATTTTCTAGACATTGCGTGTTGAGTGAAAGAACTCAACGCCGCGCTTTGTCTTTTAATCATTAAATAATTTCACCAACTAGGAATCAAAGCCATAACCATCGCGTTCAGTAGCTATACAGCACACGACGGCTTCCTGGAAATAACTCAATCCCTATTATAAAAATAACATTTCTAAATAAAATTAGGACAAAACAAAGATTTCTGGGGAAAAACACAAAACGTCAACACGAACCTCCATCAGAATGTTTACAACGTCCAATTTGTTGGCCACTATATAAAAGCTTGCAGATAAAAAGGCCCGTTCTTACCCCATAAAGGGGAAACTACTTGTAACCCTTGATTAGATGGGGTAATGATGTTTCTTCATACGGATTAAACGGATAAAGATTTTTGTAGGGATCTGTGTTACATGGCTTCTTATTTTGATGGAACCATTTGCTTGGTTCTTAAAGTGATGTAAGTAATAATTGAGGTCGACACGCAGTGGCACAATCGAGTGACTATAAAAGTGACGTTCATAAATTCGATTCCCTCTTGGGAGGATTATGTATTAAAATTTATATTGAAGAAAAAGCGTTGCGCAACATGCCTCGTCGTACCCAGAACATTCAATTCAATTTTTTCACCTCTACGTGTCATGACAATGTAGGCAGGGCGGACATACTTTCAAGACACTCTATTTTCAGCCCGAATTCGAGACATTACAATTGAGGGGCGGAACTCAATGCCACGCTTTCCGCAATCCATCTTGAATTTATGAAGTACATTTCGATTCCGCCACAATAAATATAAAATTGTAAAATCAACTTAACGAAACCAATACTTAGTTCATTGGTTTCGTCCGTCGGTACGCAATAAGCGTTATCCTACAAAAAAAAATTTTTCTTCATTAACTAACAGCCTTTAAACAAGATCAAACGTATTTTCATATTAAAATTTCAACTTAAACAACCAATACTTGTTGGGGGGAATATAAATTAGTTGTAAAGTAGTGGTGGTAGACCGTCGGATCATGATCGCCCGACCGTCGTGGCCGCTATGGGTTTAATCTACCAAATCGATCCGCCCAGTTTGAATGGGATAGCAGCTTGTATAAGTGCACTGCTGGTTACTTGCTATTAAATGTATATTAAATCGGGGAAAAAAATGTTGATTTGTTGATTTTTTGGAATAAAAGTATAGATTAGATAGTGTGCGGCGTTGAGTACCGCCGCTCAACATCGCTTTGCTTAAAAAAATCGCCGGATATGGTGAACGGAATGTCTTAATAGGAAACGGATTGTCCTTACACATCGTTCCCTGGATCCCTCTGCCTAATTTGCTATGTATGAATACAGCTTGAAGCTGAAAACGTTAACGCAACTTAAACCCGCGCCTCTTGAAAACGTCTTAACCGTATTTTAGAATGTGTGAATAACACACTTAAAATTTTATGTTTTCGCTTTCACATTTTATTAGAAAATTCAATAAAAAATGTGAAAATACTAACCAACTACCAACTTTTCCATCACTTAAAGATACTTTGCCTATCTAGAGCGATGAAAAATTTACTCATGTAAGGTTTCCTAACGAATAAACGTCAAAATTTTCTGCTTATATTAAAGAAAAATGATTTTTTTATCTTCCAAACGTTACGTATTGAGTGGCGAAACTCAACGCCGTTCTGTCTTTCTAGAGAAAAAAATAAATAACTCAAATTAATATATATAAAATAAAATATATATTTATACAACATTTTGCAACTAGTTCACATTAACCAGTGTAAACGGGCCGCATTTGATCATCGCAAGACGCTTTGAAGCTGGCTGGCTCGGTCCATGGCAATTAATTCGGTAGATTCATCCAAGCAATTATATAGCGTTCGAATTTTATCGGTATCGTATTAATTACTAGCCCGTAGCTTTGGGTTTGCTTGTGTTCTATAAGAATCTTTTCAATTTATTGTATTTTATTTTATTTGTATGTATGGATATATTATATGATTATACAAAAAATAATTATTTGCGGGGCGGCCCTCTCATGATTTATTTTTTGCTTAACTTGATATGACGTTGCGTGCTGTACACCGGACCTATACGGAAGGATAATCTGTGACTTTAAGATAAATGTTATTAGAATGTTTCAATTATTAGCAATTTTTGTCGTTGTATCCAAAAAATGTATAGCAGTGTCAAGTGTATCCGTTTCCCGCGTGATATAGGGAAACTGCGATTTGGTGGAACTTAACACAGTTCTTTATGTTGCCAGAACATTAAAGTGTAAAATAAATCTTTCTCCCCGAATAGTGTTGCTCCCACACCTCACTTACAGTTAAACATTGCACCACCATGGCCTTACATACAAATCAATAAAATGAATAAAACATTTAATTGATTTACAATTAAAGTTAAAAATTACCATTTGAGTGTACCGCACAATGTTAAATACGACGGTCACTAATCCGATTAAAAATGGTATTATTTAAATATTCATGTCCACATTTAAATCTTTATTGCTGTACAAAACAATAAAATTGAGGTAATTATTCATTTATTTCCATATATTTTTGATGGTTTATTTTAACCTGTGCTTTACCATCGATATATACATACGCACAGTCGAGAATTTGACTCTCTCAGATAGTTATGGATTCAAAAGCCGACCTGGTCAGTGTTTATCGTAATATAAAATTAAGCATTTTAGTGTTATTTTAGCCACTGTGCGACATCCAATAAGCACACAATTAAGTGAAAATGAGCTGTAAAGAAAGCGAGAAAGATTTATCCCGTCTATCTACTTCTTAGATAACCAACTGTGAAAATATGTAAAAATATATTTAGTACTATATTCTATGAAATTAATGAAATGAAAATTCTAAAACAAATTATTGGTTTAATGAAATTACAAGGTATCTCTTTATATTTTCTACAATATTTCATTTACATACCTGGATAACATAGCATCATTTGCTCCAAAATGATTAGCTGCAAGAGCTGCCTCCAACGCATTTTCTCTTCTCGGCTCAGACCGATTTAGTATGGAGCTGATCGAAAAACTGGTGTATGGGGCACTTCCTGTAGCCTTTTCTTCTTTATCCTTTTTTAAATCGTAGAAAGGACTCTTTTGGTCTCGAGATGGTGACGAGGTTATGTCAGGGCTACTAGCACCAGAAACAACGTTGACCTCGATGTCGTTGTCTTGAGATGACACAGGGGAATCCATTTTGATTTTCAGCACATCGTTCTAGAACCTTGGGAAAAATAAAAATGGAATTTAAGTGGCCATTTCTATCATATTTTTTATATGAATATAATTAACGTTTTGTATATTATTATAGTTAAAACTGGTGTTTTTACAGATGGTATTGTAGTTAAAATTATATTAATATTGCACATAAAATTTAGTAAATTTTTACTATTCATTTTGAAACTGTATGGTTAATTTAAAGGATTATAAATACATTATTTAACTCTACATTATGCCCTTATTTAATTATATCTGTAGGAAGTAGATAATCTATTAATAAGCTTTTTTTTATTAATAAGATCACCTCTCCTCACAACCAGAACGTAAAGACAAATATTACTCCGAATATACCTCAAAGTCACATCCACAGCAATCAATATAATAAATTTTCCACCCACACTGCAACGGCGTCAATATGACATTAATCTGATCCCACAAAATTCTTACAGGATCCATTAAAAACTCCCAAAGATTTCCACTAAATATCCATTTATTTATTCACTACTGGGGACCAGGACCCTCTTAATATAATCTACGCCCGCGGGACATCCCAAATAGGGCTAAGAACAATAACGCACTTAAGATTTTGAATTATATATAAGTTAAACGTCTCGAGATGGCTACTCTATCGTTTATATTGATCTTGCTTATTTGTATTTCTGCTTTATATTCTTATTATTTTTCAAATCGGATAATAAACTTGGTTGTTGATATATAGAGTTTTGTGATTCTTTATAATCCTATTTCGTGATATGTTCTAGGAATTTGTTGTTTGGTTATGCTACGCTTGATGTGGATAATTTAGTAGTTGAGCTACATATCGGCCATAAATTGGATTTTTGTATATCTGCCGTGGCGTCATGGACATTTGATGTATATTTGTTCTCATTAAAAAATAGTCCGTAATTTAAAATGTATAATATCTATTATTATTATTATTATTTTGTGTTTAAGTATTTCTCAAACTTTTAACATTAAACAGATATGCTCACTCATTCACTACGGTCCTGGCTCTTGTTACAGTTAAACTTTTGTTACGTTTACATGATATATATACCAATACCAGACTTCTTTGTCTAACCAAAGATTATACCTACATTTATATATAAATATTAATGAAGAGATGAGATGAGATTTAGAGGTACAAACATAGCTTACCGAAATGGCGACTCTAAATATTTATATGGAAAAATAATAATGTTCACAAAGGAGCAAAATGTTATCACAAGATAACAAATTCCATTTCTATTTTAAAATAACATTCTTATCTTTAGTAGTTGTTAAAAATAAACGCAAAAATATGTGATACTCGAGAGAATATTAGGCGGCGGGAAACTCGTATCGCTGTATAATAAGAAAAGAAAACAAATGTCTATGATTTATGATAATGACAACTATTCTAGTCTGTGCTTTGGAATTCAGATATTATATAAGTTTTATTATTATTTTATTTATTTATTTTTATGTGTGGCGTTAAGTTTCGCGAGTTAACACTGTTTCGCAAATTGGATGGAATGTGGGAAAATCGGTTCTTTCTGACTACTCAACTATATGTGAGATATACCTTAGTAGCTTAAAGTGGCTTCAATACCTTTGTTTTATGTAGATGTATGTTGCAGCGTTGAGTTCTGCCGCTCAACACGTAGTAACTAAAGAATTCGGCGGAAAATGAGGAACGGAAGTGTTATAATGGAAACGTAGCGGCTTATCACTAGGTTTAAGTCCAATTAAGTCATTGCTGCGCTTTATTTAGATAAACGAAATAAATATAAATGAAGTAAACATTGAACCCACAACCAATAGTATTCAGTAAAACTGCTTGATTTTTCCAAATGTATTTTTGCTTAAGACGAAACGAAATAAGATAAATAAGAGATACGTATTATTTATAACATTCTTGAAAGAGTTTAAAAAAGAAATGAATTTCCGTAAATTCTACACCAAGATACCTGTCTTACCGCAAGAGAACTCACTCAGGAAGATACTTCTCTTAAGATTAAGAATTTTAAGAGCTATTTACTTAACATTTATGAGATATTTCGTCTTGTGTTCTTGATCTTTTTATTTTAAATACAGAAAATCCTACCCTTTTTTGTCAAATTAACGTAACGTAATAAAGGCTTCACGCTGTATCCCGCACATTACAGAGCACACAGGATAGGCAGTGGAAATCTACTATTAAGGCACATAGTGTTTTCCACTTTTTTTAGCTTAACGCTGTTTCCTGTAAGAGAGAGAGACCTGGGGACCTAGTTCTAAGACCCTTTATTAAGACACTTCCGTTCCTAACTTTCCTCCGAATTCTGGAGGCATTGCCCCTTGGGTGGTGAAACTCGACGCCGTGCTTTGCCTCGATATCCAGAGCGAGGAAATGAAAATATTAAATGTTTTATTTCCTCGATAGGGAATCGAACCCACAACCTATCGTGTTTACAGTCATACGAGTACATGCTCCTGCACCGAACGGCCTCAATTTCGCTCTATATTCAAAACTTCAATGCAACGCTTTGTCTTGTTACTCCGAATGGGAATCAGACCCACAATCGTCTACGGTTATCGGCTACACTGTACCGCTGTACCACGACAACTTCTAGAGGCGTTATTTATTTAAAAAAAAACATCGATAGCTACAGAACTTCAACAAATCGATGTAACTGTAAAAGGCAGTCTACTGTTGGTATATACATTAATGTAATAGGTATCTACAGTTGTAATTCATACCTACCGATGACTAGTTGATACGCAACGCTATAATATCGGTTGGAGTGGCCTTTCAACGGGAATCGGCCGTTTGATTGCCACTTTTGGTATTTTAAACACGTGTTTGAATTTCCAATGGACATTTTATTTATCTGTTGCGAAAATTTTATTTATAGTGAAATGGTGCTTATGTAGGTATGTATTTATTATGTTTGTATGTTGGTTATGATGATTGTGGAGACGGTCGTGGCGTAGTGAGATAAAATGGTTGTGGGTTCGATACCAACTGAGAAGAATGATTATATTTAAACTATTTTCTTTTCTGCGATAGCCACGCTAGATATAACCCGCGTGAACTGCGCTGCCCAACACGCAACCTCTCGAAAATTAGGCGAAAAACGAGAAATAGAGTATCTTAACACTAGGGTCTTATTGTCTACACTGCTGAGTACCTATGTGGAAAAATCGTGAAGTTTATTATAATGATTGCAAGTAATTTAAAATTAAAAGTCATATTTTTTATGTCTAACATTCCGTAGCGGCACTTGTATCCGTTTCGAATCTTTCATTTTTTAAATCAAGTGTCACAATATAAAGAGAACCAGGTATTTTTTAATTATCATAGTTAATGTATACTTCGTTCAATTCGTAGATTTTAGCAAATAACACAAAGATTTACTTATAAATAATTAAACCAACGAATAATTAACCAATTCATTTGTAAGAATTAATTGTTTATACAAACAAATCACGACTTAGCCGACGAAATAAGATATGGTAAATCCTCATCACCCCAGGTGTGTGTGCTTTCGAGCGATAACGTAATCGATACTTTCTATATATAAATCGATTCTGACGCTCGATTACGTTTTTCGTCCTTTCTAATCGATTTTTTTATAATTTTTAATTTTTGTGGCTTTTTTAAGTGTCAAAATATTTTTTAGTGTGGGAGACCTATGTGTAATTTGATAGGTGAAGAGCCATTTTTTAGTTAATTAGTTTCTTTGTATCTATTGTTATAATTTTGTATTCAGTTTTGAAAATATTCCACAGATTACTTTTTTGATTAAAAAAAAATTATATACATATGCCGAATGTCCAGTCTTGTCACAGATATAAAAGAATGAGAAAGTAAAATTGAAACTGTCGAAACGATAAATATTTTTTTATAGTGAGAAAAAATTCTTATTTATGCAATTTTTATTTCGCACAGAGAACCGGACATACAGGGGTTGGTATCTAAGAGGTGTGGGTTCAAATCTACAGTGTAAAATCTTAATAATATTTCTAAAACATATATTTATTTTCAAAGGTCAGAAACACACTTTTAATCAGTCAAAGTTTCGCTTCACTCAGCATTCGAATATTATTTTCTTCAGTATATTTAATTCATTCTTTTTTAGCTTCACTCTGTATTTCGCATATAGCAAGGTAGCAGCGGGTAAAGATTTCGTTCCTAACTCTTCGTTTAATTTTTTTTTACATTACGTGTTGAGTGGCAAAATTTTACTTTAAGCTTTGTCTTTTTCCCAGAGCGAAGATATGAAAATCATTGTTTTCCCTAATTGGAAATCAATCCCGCAGCCGTCGCGCTTTGCCGACGGCCTCTTGGTATATTTACATACTATTTAAAAGTAAAGTTTTAAAAGGAAATTTGAACGTAAAGACTAAAAAATTATATTTATTTTTTACTGCTCACTCAACGGATGTAGGTAAAAATACACCTATGTGAACAATGAAGACAGTGCTAAAACACTTTTTTTTTCATTTCACACGCACAGAACCCAACGCCGCGTCTGATCTAATAATATGAGAATAGCAAACATGATTTTATCACGAATATACCTAAAGAAAATCGAACCCAAAACCATCAAAAAATCGTCTATAACACACAAAATTCTTATTTTACACGAATTTACATACACAAACAATAAAAAACAAAGTCAGAGTTGAAAGCTAGTGAGTTAACAAGATTGCTCTAATGGCAGATGGTCACTTAGATAGTATCTAGCTCGTAAAGTTTACAACGCCGCAACCCTTTACATGCTAATTTTACCGCCTCCTACACTGTAATGTAATTCATTATAATATTGAGGAAATGTAAATGTATATATTATTTTTGGGACCTTCAAGTCGTAGCGGGACAGCGTGCAACTGTAAACGCAACGGTTGTGGGTTCGATTCCCATTCAGGGCAATACATTATTTTTATACAAGCTCTGCTAGAATACAGCGCGACGTTGAATTCCAACAGTCAACACATAATGTCTCCGATGCAGTCAGAAGTGGGGAACGGGCTGACTGACACTGTGCCTACCTTGCAGACCGCAAAAAAAATGATTCTATAAGTAATATAAATAATATAAGAGTGGTATCCCTTATATAAAAATTAAAATGTTTTTAAATACTTGTCCATGCAATTAACATAAGAAAATATACTTTATTTTTTTTTTTTTATGGAAAAGAAAAAAAAATATACTTTACTATATACTTTATTAATATATACTTTATTAAGATATACTTTATTAATTATATTGTGATAAAATATCGGTGTGTGTTTAAGTAATACTACAAATACAAAAGTAAAGCTGCATCCATAACGAGGTAGGCAAAGCGAAACTAGTGTTGCCAGTATTTGTCATATTCCGCCCAATTTACAAAAAGATCTACGTTGATCGACAGAACTCAACACCGCACTGTCACAACAGGGGGGTAAAATAAAAATCATTTAAATATAATATAAAATAGACTGTAAAGAAAAGAAAAAAAGTGTGACTGTAAAATCGACTGGTTGTAGGTTCTATCCCCGATTGAGGAAATGAAATATTTATTTAAATTTATATTCTCAATTCTTTGCTCTTGTGTCAAGGCAAGGCTAGAGAATTCGGCGGAAAGTGGGGAACAGAATATCTTAAGACTTTTTCCTCTGCCTACCCTGCTGTGCGCGGGTTACAGCGTGAAGCTGATTCATTATTTAATTTAAATATAATCAGTCCCACAAGTGAAATCGAACCCACAATCAGTAAAAAGCATTTACAGTCAAATACGTATGGTACTGCCACATAACACTCTAAAATATATTTTATATAATTTTACAAAGTAACGGGTCAATGTTAAAAGCTCGGGTAATTAAGTCAATGTTACGGTAATAAAAAAATTTCAAGGATTACATTAGTATTTCCCTTTCGAAAGCCATTTTAGCAGCTTAAATATTCTCTCTTTTACTTTCTCTACTTTCTCTGCTCTCCAATGTCTTCAATATGTAAACATAAATATTTTTTATTATTTTCTTTTTTTTTATTTTTAACTCTATAAATCTATAAGTCAATGTCTTGGCTTTGTTTTATTAATCTACAATAATTTACCCTCTATATACTCTACTATGATATAAACATAGTGGCATATAGTACAATAAATACAGATACGTTTAACGCTCCAATATTTATCAATAAAATATATTATTTTAGATACGTTTACGTACGTCAAATGTATGTTTTAGGGAATTCCCTAAAAGAAGATAGATTTCTTAGTAATTCATAAGAAAAAACAAACAGATGAGCAAACATAAATTTGCATATATATTCAATATAAAAATCATATAAATATCAATATTATCAAATAACCACACGCTCTCTAAGTCTATAAAATAGCGTAAATTAAATTAATTTAAGATTCATCAAAACAAAACGATATTAATTAATAAATGTATTCAAATTAGTTAATTACACGAATAACGTATGTTTCAAATGATAAGGGAGGAATGACAGTTCGAGGCCTAAGGGCATTTTTTAGGGGTGGTCCGGTGTCATACTAACTTTAGCCCGCGGTTACGATAATTTTAAATGTGTGTAAATGCCTATTAAAAATATTTTTTATAGATTGTATCTTTATTATTGTTAGAAATTTATATAAGAATCATTTTTTTATTAAAAAAAAACAAAGTAATATCTTTTATTCAACTTCAAGAATTACATTTTGTTATCAATTTGATTCCGTAACGCGAACACCACACAGATTATAACAAATTGTTAACAGATAACAAATTAAAATATATATCACAATAAAAGTATATATTATTGCCTCTATCGTAAAAAACATCATATATGTTGAGGCCAGTCGTGGCGCAGCGGCACAAAGTGTGACTGTAAAACCGACAGGTTGGCCGACCGACTGCCACTTAACACGCAATGCCTTCAGAATTCGGCAAAAAGGGCGGAACGGAGTGTCTTACACTAGGTTCCTTCTGCCTACCCTGCCGTGTGCGAAATACAGCGTGAAGCTTTATTTTAATATTAATTAGGTACAATTTATATTTATATCTTTTTAAATTTCGAGAAAAAATAAAATCTTTTTTCTCATCACAATGCAAAACGTTCCATATTTTCTTTTTCAAAACCTAAACGGCAAGCTATATTAGGCAATTTTAGAATGAAAGTGGAATAGATATTTATTATTAAAAATCAACTCGCAAAATTATAACATATCGAGACATAGCCCCGCAAACGAGGGAAATGAAAGTGTCTTAATGGGAACGGAGTATAGTACTGTACACTAGGTTTCCGGGTGCTCTATGTCTATCGTGCTATACGCGGGATACAACCTGAAGCTAAAAAAACTTAAAGTCGCGTCGCTCAAGTCCCGCTAGGCTTTTTCTAAATATATTTTTTTATATTTATTCTTAGTAAGGAATAACACCTAGATAATTAAATATATATATAGTAATTTCTTTATCAATTTGATAAATATACAGATATTTATCAAATTTATAAAGAAATTCCTTATTGGATCATTTTCATTTCGTATATCTCCTCATAATAAATACTTGCCTAGATGGATATCATTAATACGACATGTTAATGTGTTATTTTAACGCGTTAAGATTTATATTAAATTTAATATTACAAAGAGTGTTTGGTTGAACGCGCTAATCACAGAAACTGGTTCAAATATAAAAAAGTCAATTTATGCAGTAATGCTCTATAGTTTAGATGTAATACGTAGAATTACATGTGTCATACACAAATTTATTTCGATTCGACCACGCAGACGAAGCCGAAGGTAACCTTAGTAAGGTAAAGTAACTGTTCAGAACCTTTAAGTACAAAGACGTCTCTTTATAGAATATAAAAAATCATAGTAGGTATTTTACCCTACATTTCTAAATGTTGGTGCGTGTTACAAATGTTCTACAACATTCCTTCTCCATTTCATATGACAAAACATATCAGTTTTAAAATTAATAAATTTTAATCTATTAAAAAAAACAGCTTTACGCTGTATCCCGCACACCAGAGAGAAACTAGTGATAAGACACTAAGTTCCCCACTTATTGCTGAATTCCGGAGGCATTGCGTGTTGAGTGGCAGAACTCAACGTCGCGCTTAGCCTCTACACCAGAGCGAAGAAATGGAAATATAAATTTAAGTCAATATTTCATCTCCTCGAGTGGGGATCGAACCCACAGCCAGTCGGTTTTACAGTCACATTACACCTACACTTGGTTTTACACCACGACTTGACTGGCTTAAACTATTAAGTATAGAAAATTAAAAAAAAGTAAGTCTTGTTTTCCTTCATAGACATCTCTCACGTTAAAACGTTAATATTCATCATCTCATCTTACTAATATTATAAGTATGAACGTTTATGACGATGAACGTTTGTTCCACTTTCACGTATAAACTACTGAACGAATTTGGATGAAACTTTACAGTAATGTAGCTTACACAAAAGAGTAACATATAGACAAATCAATATATTTAGAATTTAGTAAAATTTGACTATGATATTGACTTTATATATTATTTTTTTTCTGTCTTATATATAACATATTATATTCGCTCTTTTATAACCACTGTCTACAAAATAGGCAGAAAGCCACGCCAGCCAAGCCAGTCATGACAAACTTAATTTTTCCGTATTACGGCTTGATTACGGCTTATATTACCGCTCCGTGCTTTTTTACGGTGGGAAGACGAAGCCTAGTGTTAAAATACTTCGTTCTATACCATCGGCATATACGTGACAGTTAATAATAATAATAAAGTAATAAATATTTATCGTATCAACCTGTGACTGGATTTAAACACGATTCTATATTCTATAAGTTATTCAACATTTTAACTTACCAATGTTAACATATAAAATTCACAAGCCAATTATATCATATAACAGTACCGTAGCCGTTTGATGTTCTTTCACAAAAGTCCAACTACTCAAAGATTACTAAGCATATCTGGCACAACTGACGTTAGGTCGTCACTCTTTGACTTTACAAAAAAAAATTAAAAAAAATACATTAAATCAACTCACCTCTCAAACAAAAATCATCCTGTATCACAAACAATAAACAACACAAAAACAAAGCTAATTACACAATATTAGATTTGTAGAATTTATTCGTAACAGTATATACAATGTTTTGACCGACATGCGTTTTGAGCCACTTCGGTGGAATAACTGGCATCTTCCCTTAGTTTAGGGGCGTCGCTGTTATAGCACCACCCCCTATAGCATCAACCGGCCCAATTTTCCGTCCCTCTCTCGCAAAACAACCCCTATAAACCAATTTCACCCCTAAGCCCAAAGTGTTAAGGGATTTTTCATAGCATATAGAATTTGTGGGAGCAATCGATCGTCAAAAGTAAGGACTGTTACCCAAATCTTTAACACAATTAAAGGTTACTCAAGGTAAAATTGCACGCACGTATAGCTATACGTATTTTGATTATATAGTTAGTTAATGTATGTGGGTATATGAATTAGTTTAGTTGAGTAGGTAGGTTTTTGTAGCTTATTGGCACTCAGGGAGGTCGATTAGCGTTTAACTGGTATTAGATTTGTACGAGTTTTTTTTATTGAAATATTCAACGCAAACGTTTTTGAGTTTGAATGTAAGTATTATATTACATACACAATATAACAATTATCCATTTTAAACTAAGCGCCTCCGACAATTATATTAAGCTATTTTTATTTTCGCGCTCCAGTGGACAAAGAGCAGCGTTGAGTTCCGTGACTCAACAGGTAACGTCGCGAAAATATCGAGAACTAATGAAAATCGCATTACAAACTCTGACATTTCCTAGTGGAGTTATGTGGAGTTCATCCATCTAGTGGAGTTATGTCTTATATTTCTTGGAAACACTATTAATTAGAAAATACAACATCATTTCTTTTTTAATTTTCAGAGGCCGCATGAGATTGGTCATTGGCCATTGAGATTGGCGCAATATGTAGATAAAGAAAACCTAGTGCTCACATACTTCGTTCTTCTCTTTTCGTAGCAAACTTTTGCGCTATACTAATTACCTACTATTATAGATACTACAAGTGTTAGTTAGTGTTTTTACGTGATAGTTGTAGGCTGAGAGATTGAATAAAAAAATTGATTCAATCTCTCAGCCTACAACTATCACGTAAAAACCGTTATAGGTAACATAACATATGAATTTATATTTTTTTTTTTTAGATTTCACGAAAATTATAAAAGTTTCCTCTCTCTCTTAGCTAAATTATTTAAATAATGTAAATCGGTTACGATTTAATATAAAACCACCACCACGACGATCGTATATTTTTTTTTTTTTCATTTTGTTTACTTCAATATATTTTTTAAATCGTTATTGCACGTTTCGTTTATGTTTTAAAAAAGGTTACATTAAAAAAGGTTTTATCACAACTGTCAGTCTGTTTTTCCCAGAAAATCTCTAAAGTTAGGAAAGATCCACACTATACACGGTTAGTTCTCAGGTCACTCTCAATCTGTTAAAAATACTCTTATATATAAAAAACAACGAAAGCATTCAACAAAAAATACTTCTATAAAAAAATAAACGACCAGATACGTGGCAGGTACTATAGTGTGGATGTTCCCTTATTATGACTGATCTTTTTATATTTTATTTATTTCTTTATTTATTTAGGTATTAAATTATTATAGAATAATATCAAATTAAAGGTGTAATCATGAAGTCAATCGAATTTAACCGTGCACAAGCTTCACCAAACATTTACATGAGTAAAACCGTACTACAAATTATTAGAATAAATCAGCTTCACGCAGAAGGGTAGGTAGGGATACTAGTGTTAAGATACTCCGTTCCCCACTTTCTGTCGATTTCTAGAGGTGTAGCGTTTTGAGTGGCAGAACTCAACGCCGCGCTTTTGCCTCGACACCAGAGCGAAGAAATGGAAATATAAATTTAAGTAAATATTTCACCTTCTCGAGTGGGGATCGAACCCACAACCAGTCGATTTTACAATCACACTTTGTCCCCCTGCATCGCGGACTGGTCTAATTATTTAAAAAACATAAATTTCAAAAATCTTTTTTCTTAATTCATCCCACATTTAAACGACGAAAAAATTAGTGTTAAATTTCTCCGTTGTCAAGTTTCTGAGCATTTCACAAATAATAGAGACCTAATGCCGAACTACATCCAGACCATGGAAATAATATTCAGGACCTGTTCATCAGAGCAGCTCGATGAATATTATCTTATTCTATTATCACATAAGCCACGTACTACTATCCAAATTCGTGTGTATTTATTACAAGTAATTTCTTATAATTTATTACATAATTCAATAGTTACGTAAACGTAATTAAATCCTAACGTAATCAACGTAATTAAATCCTAATAGAAATATATGATAGTGCCCGAAGAGCAGATATTTAATTGTACCTCCTCATGCTGGTACAATATGGTATATCTTCGACTTCTATGGTTTGTTGTATGGCGGAACTTAACACCACTCTTTACTAGAGTTTAATAAAATTTATTTCAATATAACCAGGGACAATTCAGGGAATGATTATATTGAAATAAATTGTATGTAGTATGGATCAAATCCACGAAAATCGCGAGTCAAACATTCCGCTGCAATGTCGTATTAATAAAATTTAATAAGCAAAACATATTGCCGGTTGACCTATATTTTATATCATATAGTAGAGGATACAAATCAACAAAAATCTTCGGACAATAAATACAGACTCTTAGTTTTTTTTTAAGTTTTTTGTCTTTCCTGAAAATTTGCTTGAAAGGCATTAGCAGGTTTACACTGTATAAATTCTGTCAGTCAATCAGTATTGAACTAAACTTCCCTTTCTTATATCAAATAATTTTTATGATTTTTAATAGATTTTAGCTATATTAAAAACAGGGATGATTTGTGTTAAATATTTAAATAAAGCAATATGAAGTTATTTAATTATTTTCCTTCTTTCTTTCCCTCTTCCTCTAGCTATAGTGGCCCAGTGGGGAAGCTTCTGACTGTAAACACGGTGGTTATGGGTTCAATCCCTATTTAATGCAATGTATTTAAATTTTTCCGCTGTAGGCATAGAAAAGTCCGCATTAAGCTATCCGCCACTTAATACGCAATGTATAAAAAATGCGAATAAGCGGAGCACACAGTGTCCTGGCACTAAATTCTCTCTCTCTCTCCCTGGGCTTCCATAATCGGGATACAGCGTGAAGCTGAAAATGAATAGGATTTACACTCAAAATCATTGCACTTAAAAATTTTCTGATTGCCTCCACATTTTTCCTAACAAGAAATACTGAAAATGTGAATTAAAAGTGGTAAAGTGTAATTGAAATATTAGCAAGAGCTTCCAAATAACAATAAACGGATACGGAAATGTGTCTTCGCCCTACCATTCACCCTTTAGCCCTCTGGCGGTGTGGAATACTCCTACTCAAAATTTATTATGAACGTACCTTGAATTTTGGGTGAATTACATTGCTTGTTGCTTCTATACTAATATATAAAGCTAAATTGTGTTTGATTGAACGCATTAATCTCAACAACTTTTAATTCGAATTGAATAATTATTTTTGTGTTGGATTAATTTATGGAAAAGGGCTATCGGTTTTACTACATCATATGTAGTTGTCATCTTTTGGAAGTACTTACGATCGAAGTCGCCCTATGCAGAACTCAACTAAACAAGTTATTTCTGTTTGACCACGCCAACGAAATCACCTATATATGAAATATAAAATAATAAAAAAAGATATTATAAGCGATTTTTAGTTAATCGTATTAATTGAACATAGGCTTAATTTAATTTTGATGATATACCTATAGAAATAATAAAAGACATTTTTTTGTAAAATCTAAACACGCGAAAAATAATGTTGTATGTTTGTCAATGCTAATTATATTTTATTTAACTTGAAGCCGTCATACTCTAGTCCAATAATGAAAATTGCAAACACAAATGATTATCTTTAGGCAACGGAGTGTCTGAACACTAGGAGCCTAGCCCGCTATGCGAGATACAGCGTGAAGCAGCTTAAAATATAAAATAAAACGTTTTTCCGGGAAACCAGCAATGTATACAATCCAAGCGTTATAACCATAACTCCGATAATAAATTCACGTTAGTACTGAACTTCCAAGCACTTCCGAGCGTTGATGCTTGCTAATGACTAATTTGCCCTTATAATTGCCCTTGTAGGAATCCAAGGGCGGGTTGCGTCTAAATAACTTGGCTGGCTGCTTTTTTTTTTTATTTGACCGTTCAATTACATTTGGAGTTATTTTTAATTTGAATTTGGTGTGTGTGTTTTTTTATTAAAATATACAATTTTTTTAAAATATTGAGTTAGAAAATATGTCTGACTTTTATTTATTTCATAGTAAGGAATAAAGATTGTTTTTAAAAGAATAATATTAATATATCTTATGTCTTCATTTAATGCCTGAAACGTAAATATAATGGGGAATTCCAAATAAATTTTATTTAAAGATCAGTGTCATCTAGTGTTGAATAGAATAAACTACTCCTTATATTTTGTAGAACCCTTAATAAACACATTTATAATCCATGAATTAAACTATGAATTTATTTAATTATTTTTATAAATCTTATAGTAATAAAAAAATTAAATATATAAATATATTGTATTTCGTTTTATTATTTAAGTGCCATCTGTTGCTTAGTAGCAAGCTTTATAAGTTAGTTCAGTTAGAAACACAGATGGCGCTTTAAGCATAATAAGACATTTTTAAACCAAAATTATATTTTAAGACATTTAAATTTGTTTGAATGTTGTTTGTAAATAGAATCCTAATTTCAATAAGATTCTAAACAGTGTTTGGAAGATACCTTAAACATGAATATCACCATCAATTTCACCAAACTTAAACAAAAGCCTTTTTTTCTATTTGCTACAAATCTCAAAAAGCACATATATCGGGATCTCAAGCATATTTAACAATTTTTTAATACATATATATCTTTAAATATTTTATTGAGAATAATAGGATGTGGAAATTAAAGTGAGTTAAATTTTTTGTTATAAATGACCTTTTAGAGTTCAGATAAGGACAAAAAATACATCTTAAAAATAAAACAAAGCAAAATCTGATCAAAATACTTTATTTGTCAACAACATTACGTATAAAACATCCTCCGGCATCATAATGCACCGTATAATATTAAAGCCATAGTTCCAAAACGACCCAAAGTCAAGGAACTATAAACTTTAAATACAAATACATCAAGTATCATTTCTCCATTACATTATTTACAAAATTCCTATTAAAGAAATCAATTCCATTAAGAATGTTCACATAATTTTTGCTTAAAAACAAATATTCTTAAGAAAACGTATTTTCATACTGTCTCTGTCTTTTGTAGGATGAGAAAAAGAGACGAAAGATATTTGCAATTTAAGCACAGACAAGTATTTTTAACCTACTTTTAAAGTATTTTTTTCGAGTATTATGTTAAGTAATTCAGTTATTATTTTTATATACAAAAGTATTGCTATCTCTTTCTTTGTATGACTTGACAGAGACAACTTTTTTTTGTTTTAACGTTTGTCCCCCAAAATTTTTTTATTGCATTTTTGATATTGAAAAGTAAAAGTTAAGCATATTAAACGTTAAAACTGAAAAATCTCAGCCATACTTGATACATTGGGGTTTAAAATTTCAAAACTTAAAATCATATTTAAATATACTTAAAACTAAACGTAAAAATAAATATCATCACAACGAGAAAACACAATATCATCTAGTTACATTGACTAGGTTTTCTTTTTTTTATTATAAAACTAACGCACAAATTAAATATCGTATAAATCGACGATCAAAGCGTATAAACGGACATGTCAAAAGAAAAGTTTTACGGCAGAACAGAATAAAGGTTCATCTTGCTCTTAAAATAAATAAAGAAAATTATAAATATATAGCATATACTATAATTTTTTTTATTTTGCTTCACGCTGTTTCCCGCACTCAGCAAGAGGAACCATCTAGTGGTATAACACTTCGTTTCGTACTTTCCACCGGATTCTCTGGAGACGTCGCGAATGGTGTGCGGATCTTAATGCCGCGCTTTACCTCTTTACCAGAGCTAATAAATTAAAATATTTAATATTTAATTCCCAATGTTTTTAAAAGCAAGATGAAGCTTTATTGTATTTTGTAAACTCTTTGGACATGTCCGTTTATTCGTAGGGACCGACGAAACGTCAATGTGACAGACAGTATGATATTGGTATTTAAAAAAAATATTTTTAGAGCAATTCCATTTTCGCATTTACTTATATAATAATAATAACGCTGCAAGAAAATCGATTTTAATGTTCGTTTTTTTAATGAATTATATATATGTTACAATTACTTTCGATATCAAACATTTAAGGGGGTAATATAAAAATATATCTACATTTTTCTTTAATTTTACATATAAAACATCGCAACAAATCCCTTCGGAAAGCTGTAAATATATTAACAGTCTGTTGTGAGCAGTCTTTTAAGCAAGCAGTGTTAGGGTAATGGCAACACTAATTGACATAATTATATTATGTATCTCTTTTTTATATTTATGTTTATATAATATAGGATAGGACCTTGACTTCATATTGATATAGAAAATCTAATTCTAAATTGGTTCCAAAAGATGTTTTGACAGTCCTTTTTTTAATATAGATAAAAGATCACAGTCTATGACGTGATATTTGCTACGGCTAAGTTTTTTTTGAGTTCGGCAGATTAAGCAAAAATAGCGTTTTCATATTAAATTAAAGCTTACCCCCAGTTTTTTTAAAAATGCTCGTATAAAAGAAATTAGGAACAGAATGTAATTTGGCACTAACTTTACGGAAGCAATTGATTACTTTTAATTTATTAGCTACCCTTTTTTATATCAAAAAGATTGTTTCTCGAAACTTTTTTTAATATATATTATAAAGTATATAATTTTTTAATTTTTTTAAATTATCCGTGGATTCAATTCCGACATATTGATTAATACATTTTATACCTACATCTAAATATCTGTGTTATTCTTAAAAATATATTTACATTTAATTCGTAATAGTATAAGATAAAGTTACAAAAGAAAAAACAAACCTACAACAATCATAATAAAAGTACGGTAACAGAGTCGATACCCGAAAACTTTTTTAATTAAGAATTAACTGCAAAAAAAAATAATCAAACGACCAAATAGTTAGCACTAATTGCATACAAAAAAAATAAAGAGCCTCTATAAAACTATTCCTAAATAATCAAGTACGATAGGCGATAATAAATGTCGATTTTGTTAATTTTTAGCCTTCATAATTCATACATATGAATACATCTAATATAATCTACAATATATCTCACAGATTAAAAAGGCTCTATACATAAAACAAAAAATGTTAGAAATAAGAGGTAGCGTTAAAACGTACGACCGTACGAAACTAATCTACTATATACAAAACTGAACCATAAAAGAAAAAGAAACAAAAAATGTACTAAAATTTCACTAAAGGTACGTTGTGAGCACAACAAAGTCTTTTCGATTGCACAACGAATGAAACTGTCATTTTGACAGCGACAGTGACGTTGACATCTGTCACCTTGACTTTGACAGGCACAGATAAAAAACAATAAAGTAATCGTCAAGCCGTGTCGTCGCGGTTTTTGTCCCCTTTTCGTTTATTTAACTTCTTTTTTATGTCTAACAGCATTTGTTCGAACGACATGTCGTTGCTACGTCGCACTGGTAACGTAGGCTGGCCGTGGAAAGCGCTTTCCGTGTATTTCGCTTCCAGTCCATCTGTTTAATTAAAAAAATTAAACGATTTATAAATTTATACTTAAAATATATGTGAACTTATATAGATTATAAGGACATAATAAAATAATAGATTATAGGAATATAATAAAATTATTTTTCCTATACCTTCATTAAGTATGCTATGTATGTACATATGTATCGATCTATCAAAATGACATTAAATGTAAATATTTTAAGACTATAAAGGAAAAAAAAGGAATATCCTTAAAGCAAGCGATTTTCATGATATTCACATATATATATATACTAAGCTAAATTTATTAGCAGGGTAGGCAGAGGGAACCTAGTGTTAAGTTAGACACCCCGTTTCCCACTTTCCGCCGAATTCTGGAGGCATTGCATGTTGAGTTCAACGCCGCGCTTAGCCTCGACACCAGAGCGAAAAAATGGAAATATAAATTTAAGTAAATATTTCATCTCCTTGAATGGGGATCGAACCCACAACCAGTCGGTTTTACAGTCACACCTCGTGCCGCCGCGCCACGGCTAGATTCATAACTGGTTAGATTATAAAACAAAAATCTGTCAGCCTACCCTGCTGTGTGCGGGATGCAGCGTTAAGCTCATTTAATTTGATTTAAAAAACGGTATATCTCTAAATCCTTGTGTTGTTGTTTAAAGTCATTCATTCAATTAACACAAAAAACGACTGAATGGTAAATAAATTAACTTAAAACTAAATTTATTAATAAAACAAGGAAGAACTAAATAATATAGTTAATGTAAAGAACTCACCAAGATCAGCATAACTTTGCCTACAGAAAGCTCTACGGCCTCCAAAACCAACATCGTATTGTGGGAAGGTGTTGGCGGCTTCGACCGCTGACCACGCGTCGCGTGGTTTTTGGAATGTTACGAAACCGTAACGTGATCTAGAAAAATTTAAGGAAATATTTAATATATGGATAATATAAAATTATTTTAATTTAACATTTTTGTTTTCTATAAATTTTTACCCCAAGTTATTATACTTTTACGCAATTTTACATTTCAAATTTGCTATTCTACACACCAAGTTGGCCGTTTTAAGCTTAAAATTCGTATTTTAAAATTATAATTCATTGAAGCTACAAAAATTAATGTTTTCATTTGAAATTAAAATGTTTTTGTATAAGACACTCCGCTTTTGCCCCAAAAAAGTACACATTGCGTAAGAAGCCGCGGAACTCAACGCTAAAAGAGACAATACGTACCCATCCTCCTTAGAATGCAGTCTTACTTCAGTGACCGGCCCAAATTTAACGAATTGTGCTCTTAAAGCATTTTTGTTGATGTCCTTTTCTAATCTACCGACAAACACTATGCGTCTCTCTTCCACGGGTGTGTTGCTCTCTCTAAAATATATAACAAAAAAAAATGCTATTAATAAATTATGTATAATATCTTACTAACATTATAATCCTTTAGGAAATTTATAGCAATATCGTAAAAAATAAACAAGTAATAATAAATATGAAAACATTTTTTTTTTCAACACAACCGTAATAATTTTAGTCATAGTCATAGTCATAGTCAGCTTCACGCTGTATCCCGCACACTGCAGGGTAGGCAGAGGGAACTTAGTGAAAGACACTCCGTTCCCCACTTTCTGCCGAATTCCGGAGGCATTGCGTGTTAAGTGGCAGAACTCAACGCCGCGCTTTGCCTCGATACCAGAGCGAAGGAATGGAAATATAAATTTAAGTAAATATTTCATCTCCTCGAGTGGGGATCGAACCCACAACCAGTCGGTTTACAGCCACACTTTGTGCCGCTGCGCCACGACCAGCCTCAATAATAATTTTAAAAAATCTATAATAATTATAATCATGGAGATTAACTACGCTTTTCAAACTAAAATTACAAAATAAGCCATATTTATTCTCACCTATCTTCAGAGCTAAAAGAACTTCTGTAGCTGTTCCTCTTGAACGTCTCGTCATTTCTAAATGGGCTGCATGATCTTCGCGATTTAGATGACGAAGCTGACGAACTACTAGATGATGATGAACTAAAAATCAAAAGCATAATATATTAATAGACATTCCAAATGGCAACAAATTCCTCAGATCCAAGTAAAGAATTAAATTATATACAATAAAAAGTGTTATTCCATAAGGATGACCTTAAAACCTACCTAGAAGATGTCAATGATTCAGAACTTTCTGAAATAGTTGGTTTCCTCAAAGGCGGTGTCAATGACTTTACGGCTTTCTTTTCACTATTTACACTGTATTTGGGCGGACTTAGTTTCTTTTTAGGAACCGGACTGCGCGATTTCATTTCCGTATGTTTCGACCTCGAACGTGATCTATTGGATCTGTAATCTCTTCGAAGCGATGGTGATCTACGAGATCGATACGGCGATCTGGTTCGTTTTCTTCTGTACGGAGAATCCGACCGCCGGTACCGCCTGTAGCGACCACGTGATCGAGAACGAGTCCTGCTTGGCGAACGTTTCCGTCTATGTCCGCGCGAGTGTGAACTGGACCGTCGGTATTGCACATCATGGCGGTCTCTCGTCGGTGATCTGTCTAACTGCCGCCTGTTTTCAGAGCGAACTTTAACAGCCTTGTCTTCAGACTTAGTTGGTGACACATTTTGAACTTTCTTAGCACGGACTGGACTACCTTCACTTGACATGGACATGTCACTGTCATTTCTCTTCCTTGGTGACGGACTTTTGATTTTAGTGACCACTTTTTCAGGTATTTTTTTCAAATTTCCAAACTCAGGCGTAGCATCGGTTTGAATGGCAATGACGGTATAATCTGGTTTTCTACGATTTTTTTCTAAATGAAGTATTATTTTATCTTCACCATGCTCGCTATTGATGTCATAGTCACGAACTATTGTCGTTTTTGAGTATTTTAATACTCCACGTCTCTCTGTAGGAGAGTTGGGTTTAGTTTGCCCATTTGTAGAAGTTGCAATAACTGCGGGCGCTTTCTTCATTACAATGTCTTGTATACTAGCGAATAACGAGTTACTTGAGATTTTAGTATCGACCTGTTTCTCAACACTCTTCAGAGTAGCTGTAATATCTTTAAGACGTTCCTTATCAATTTTGATATCAGATCGATTCTTATCATCAACTGGAATCCGATTATTTATGGCCGCGTCAAATACATTGTGCTTAGAGACGTGTTCAGATTTTTTAATCTTAAAATTGATCGCCGATTTATTCTCAGTGGGTGGTGACTGCGATTTACGTTTCTTATTCACTGGAAGTTTTTCTACTTTGGTGAAAAAAAAATCATCAGTATTTGTTCCAATACTAACTAAAACAATTTCATCATAACCTTTTTGTGATTCTCTGATCACAGCTGGCTTTGCGATTGGTACTGGCAGCACTTCTGGTGTCATGCCAACTATTTTCATCATTTCCGCATCACTAATAAGTGGTTGTAGCTCCAAATTTTCAACCTTAGGTATTTTACTCATCACTATATCCTCATCTCTCTTACGCGTTGCCGCAGCCTTCTGTTTTCTAGAATTCATAAGTATTTTTCTCGACGCTTCTCTAATAGGATCGAAAACAATTTTTAGAGCTAATGATTTTTGTTGTTCCTTAGGAATTGAAACACTTTTGGATTGACTTTGATTTGTCATTTTGAAATCTTTAGCTAAATTAAGATTATTTGACAAATCAGGAAATATTGCTTCGGGGCTCACTTGTGCCGAATTATGATTAGAATTTACGCCTCGCCTCATTTTATATTCATGGAGATTCAATTTTTTTTTCTTTTGCGGTGGTTCTATTTCGTGTACAGCAACAGCAGCCACAACTTTACCGACATTGTGATTACATTTATTTTCTTCTTTTATTACTGTTGCTTGAGGAAATTGCACATCGTGCTTATTACTAAACAATGCGGTATAAAAGTTTTTAGGCTTAGAATTTCCTTCATGTCTTGTATTTATATTAGCATGCTTATCTATACTAGTCATGTCTTTATTTTTGTTCCTATCTACTGTTTCTTCAATTGTTAATAAATTAACCTTGTTCGCTAATTTATTAGCACTATATGTACTAGGCTTAGATTTAGCAATGACTATGTCTTTATGATTGTTTCTAACATCACAGTTTTTGATTATAACTTCGGATTTATTTTTAATCGTTAACTTAATGCTACCATTAGAATTTTGACTACAAGGAGTATCACTTGCTTTACAAGCATTTTTCACCATCACAGAACCGTTATTTTTATCAATATCATTCGAAGTACGCAGGGGCGATATTTTCTTACGATGATTAGAATTCACTGAAGGTTTCACACTTAGTTTAGCGCTAGTTTTTTTGTTAAATTTACAGTCATTGTCATCACTAGCACGATTTATAATTATTTTGCTTTTCTTTGCACTGGTAACATCACTTTCGTCGTCACTACTAAGATGGTACACCACTTTTTTATTTTTACAAGACCTGTGTCTTGAACTTAGTATCCTGTTGTTGCTTGACAGAACCTCAGGTTTGAGGAGACTCCGCCCTCCCTTCATATTGGGAAGGCTGTGCCTCTTTTTGGACGAACAATAATCGTGATCAGAGCGAACGGGACTTGGAGATCTCTTGATCACGGTATTAACAGTGGACGGCATCTGTAATAATTTTAAAGTAAAATATTGGAGTCTTTAAATGGACCTGAGAATTATCTAGTAAAATACGCGATACTTACCAATATCTGTCGCATTTTTGTTTTGTTCAATTGAATGCCGGCATCCTGCAATCGCATACCACTCGTTACACTAAAACTTTTTTGTTTTACCTCATTGTCATTTGCAATAGGTTTTCTTGTTTTATTGTTTAACTTTTCAGTTGCTTCAAATTGTTCTAGTAGAGAATTTAAGTTATTTGCTTCTAGTACTGGGATTACAGCATCATTACAAGATTCTACGTCTACGAAGTCATCTGCCTCAAGTTTTATATCTGGTTCTTTTTTAACTGAAGTTTTTTCTATACAAAATTCTAAAACATTTGCGCCTGCTATTGGCGTTGAAGTGCATTGTCTGTCTGGCAACACAGAAGAGTCTACATTATCGATTATTGAATCGACAGGACGATCTATATCCATATCTTGGGTACTTAAGTCATCTTCCTCTTTAACAGTAGGCAATTCAGTTTTATCTGTTATCAGAAAACTATTTATATCTTCCTCAGTCAAAGCACGGGGAATATCATCACTTTTCATACTACTGGCCGATTTTTCTTTGTCATTTTCAAAAGTAAGCTCAGATAAATCAAGATTTAAATCCTCGAAACTTAAACAAGTTTTTGCATCAGCCATATCCATACAAAGATGCATAGGAGAATGGGGTAGAGAGACCGAACATGATTTTTGCGCGTTCTTTAACTTATTATATGGCATATCTTCTAGAAGATAACGCTTTAAGTCTTCTATGTTAGGAAGAACATCCAAGTCCGATTCGTTTATCGAAACTTCAGCAATAGGATCTTCTGTCTCTTCTACCTCTCCGGTCTCTTCTGTTTCTTCCTCTTCTTCTTCATCCTTATCCATAGAAGTATCAGGCGAAAATATTTGTTCTGGCAAAGTTTTTGATATCCGAAAATCTGTATGGGCTGATATTTTATCTTTTTTAAGCAGAAGATCTACATTTCCTTTCAAATCGTGTTTGGAGTCTTTGATGAAATATTCATCAACATCTGTAACAATTGGTTCATCTTTAACCTCCAATATACGCTTCTCGTCTTTTATAAAATATTCGTCGACATTTGAAACGACTGGTGCATCAAAATTGATATCTAAAGAATCTTGGCCTATATTGTTAGCTTGATGATTTTCGGGTGTTTGAATGGTATGAATTTCATTTTCCGGCATTGCATCACCTTCTGATTGATCTTCATCGTCTTCTTCTTCTTCTTCGTTAATACAATAATCTTCTTGTTCTTCGTCTGAAGAAGCTTCTAGATCTAAATCAGGATCTACAGCGAAAACTTGTATAACGTCGTAATCGTCACCCTCTACAAGTGAATTTTCTTCAACGTTATCCACATCCATTTCCTCTATATGGCCATTATATTCAGAAGCTCTATCATCTACAGAAATTTCATGTACTTCTATAGTTTCATCTTCGTCCATACTAGTTTCTTGATTTGTCTGTGTTATATTTACCTAAAAGAAGCATATTTTCTAAATTATTTTTCTATCAATGATTATCAACAGAAAAATGTATTAGAAATCATAAAAAGTTAAAAGTACCATGTTTTGACCAAAAAACTAAGCCATATGTTGTTATTGAGGTACATCAAAATTCTTATACACTAGTTATGTTTATGCACACATATGTCTTAGTGGTTAATACATTTGAACAGTTTTCAAAAGATGTGGGTTTTGAATTTCTGTAGACTAGAAAATTGTACACATTCTCAAAAAAAAAAATAGGAAACTAAACTAATTAATTCCAAAAAAAAGAAAATTTATGTGCCATCTTTGATGTACTTACATTTTGATTGTGACTCCATACTCTATGCCTTTCCTGAGGGTCCCAAAACGCTCCAGCATTTACTTCCTCCTCATATTGGTTAGCCCTTTGACTCTGAGAATATTCTGGGCTATTTTGATTACAACTACTTTCAGAGGAGAGTGATTCACTTGTGGATCTCATAACTTTGTGTCCGATGCTGCTGTAGGGAGCTTGGTGGTACATATTTAATATATGTGACTCCATCTCTGTAACAAAAATAACATATGTAAAATTAAAAAAAGTATCTTCAACTAATATTTTATTTTTCTGTACAGAAATAATTAAAGCAAATTATTTAATTTTTGATTCGATTTTAATTTAATTTAGCAGATTAAGAAATTGAACCTAGGTTTAAGACAAACTTTCCCAAAATTTCCCACTTTTACTTTCCCACATTTACAATACATTGTTTGGTGAGTCCAATCCAATTTAGTACCAAAACCCAATTGAGAAAATGAAAAAAACTTAAATATAATTATTTCCTTAAGAGAAGATTGCCTACAAGTAATAAGCAATGAAATAAAAATTAAATAAAAAAAACTATAGAACTTAGTTAAATTAGTATTGAAATATTTTTTTACTATAACTACACTACTAAACAGCATGTTGCTAAAAATTTTTGTATCTCAAAATTACCAATTTATGAACTCAAATTCTTTCAAATTGATCATATGCCAAATTTTAAGGTAACATAAAGGTCATGATAAAAAAACTATTTTCTTTTTACATATATACATTAGTATTTTGATTCACACTCATACAATCGATTATTTTTATTTCCACACTCTGATAAGAGTATAAAGTGCAGTGTTGAGTTCCGCCACTCAACATACAATGTCTTTTTGAGGATGGTACAGGGACTATTTGGCCCCTGTATCTTACCACTAGGTTCTCTCAGCCTCCCCTATGTTCTAATACAATTAAAAACAAAAATAAAAATGCACTAGTTTCTTCAAAGAACTTAAGTTCAAAAATATTTTGTTTTTTCAAATAAGTTACACAGTTATACAAATTGTTTAGTTTCCAAACCCAAGGAACATTGAACTTCAATAATAGACAGCAAAGTCATTGGACTATCATACAATTAAGATGTTACATATGAATTGCTGCATAAAAAAATACACAAAATTTCTTACATCACCTTCCTTCTACCCGTCTACCCATGACCACTGACCACTGCAAAGTGTTCAAAACGTCGGGTTTCCCAAAATGTATAAAAATACTAAATATACGCGATTAATCTGGTTAAAATAGTTTCATTTAAAACACCTTCCTTCTGTTTAATAAATATTTGTATGAATCATCTATTAATAAGTATTAGATTTAAATTTAAATAAGTAAATGACTTCTGTTCTATTTACAAAAAATATATTTTAGCAGAGGTATTTTATAATATTAGGATTATAAAGATGTTTACAATAATATTCTGAAGTCCATATTATACATTCATAAAAAATATTGTTCGTACACATATTTAAAATAATATTTTCTACAACTAAAACTAAAACAACAAACTTTTTTGTTAGGAATAAAAAAATATATATGTCAGACATCTGTCACCATGTCCATGGTTAAACATTAATAGGAAAATATTTAGAAAAAAAAAATAAAAACCACGCAAAACATAATTTCAACCAAAAAAACAGGTATATATTTAGTTATTTAGGCTAAATATTATTTGTAGATATTGTTATATTAATAGTTATAGTTTTCTTAACTTCTCACATTTCATGCATATAATTTGGACAACTTAGTGACACTTACATTTTATGGAAAATACTCTTTAGTGTTATTATTGAACAAACATATAAATTTCTTCTATATAACAATAGATAAGTATAGTATAGATAAGTAGTAGTAAACAAAAATGTGACTAATAGAGTTCAATAAAAAATAAAGTTTACTAATATTATAGAAACCAAATGATAAAACTTGATATCATGATAATAACTGTCCTGTAAAAACTGATAGTTGTGGGTTCAATTTCTACTCAATAAAAAGATTAACATTAATTTGCATGCTATACATCAAGACAATATATTATTTACTATTAATAGTCTTTAAATTGATAGAGACAATGTTTATGAAAAATATGTATCATTTTCAGTAAATTGCAAATGAATATTTAATGAATTTTGTTTAATATTACAAAAAAAAAACAGTTTATTTTTTTTTCGTTTTAAATTACATATTTAATTGATATTTTATGTGGGGTATTTTATTTATGTTTTATGTGGGATAAAAATTATATTATTTAATAATATATAAGTATTTTATTAAAAATTATTTTAATAAATTGAACAGTTTGCATATTTGTTATCAACCAAGGTCCGATACGCGATACTGTCAATCTATGGGAGATAGCAGTTAAAATTACACACATCTGTCAAAGGAAAGCAGATCATGTGACATAAACATGGTATTCATGCCAAAAAATGCCATTAAATTACCTTAGAACCGCATTGTTACTACTAAACTTGATGTACATAACGGTTATTAAACTAACAATAAAAAGTGTAACAAAAAAAATGACCACGATTCACATTTAGGTTAAGTCCGAAAAACGAGCCAGCTCATGATAAAGTTTTAAATGGAATAGCACAGTATCTGGACCAAAATAATTAAATAATAGGTTTCATTCTGATTATAATACTTTCTGAATAATTATGTGAAACAAAATAAACATGAACCGAGTGACATAAAACGCGCGCACTCGATCCTAACCTTGATAACGAAAAAGGCTGATACAAGTTTCTAGTTCAAGGTCCCGTGAAAAAGCTGAAAAGTCACATGAAGGCGTTACACAAACAAATCTGAAATATCATTGCAACCCGCACTGAAATCTATTTTAAGACAAACAACAGACGAAAAAAGCACTAACCTTAACAACCTCAAGTGACGGCTTTATCCATGTAATATAATTTTGTTGATATTTCACTATATACACTATTCACTAGTTGAATAACACCAATTATAATATTTTTATAACACTCTCAGGCACAGTACGGTCCAATATTTTATTAGTTTTTCGTAAAAAAATTAACACTTGACGAAACATCACATGCTACAAACTTCACGCACGACAGCAAATTCTTATTTACAATGTTGCCAGACTTTATATTTTTTGACAGCTGCCACTGGCACATGGTTTATTTTAAATGCTCAAAAATAAACAAATACTCATTTTAGTAAAATTAATAATAATTTAATAAAGTAAGATGTTTTTTAACAAGCATTTAATAAATAGTAAATAAACGATACAAATGTTGTACAAAACAATGGAAATATATTATGTAGATATTTTGCTACAAATATTAATATAGTTTCTTAAAACTTACTTACTTTTATATAGTAAAAATTACTAAAAATAGTACATTAGAAGCAGAATTTACTGCAATTATATTATATAACTTGAGGTATTATTCAATTAATGCATACCGGGAAGTGCAATGCCCTACATATTTTTTGCGTAAATTGAGATAGCAACAACGGTGACGCGTGATTATTTGGAGTTAATTACGATGCCCGCAAAAAGTGGGTTGCTTAACCTTAATACGAGCAAAGAAGTCACTCACACACAGAAGACACAAGTTTTGACCGCGACGCGATGTTTTTATATTTTTCATTACAATACATTTTAATTTGATTTATTTACTGTTTGTAAATTTTAATCTATTGTACTTTTTTATTATTGTAATAATTAAGAGTAACTGTTTTTGTATTTATTTCGTCACTATTATCCTCTTTGTATGCAAATTTTGTACTTTTATGAAAATAACATATATAGTACTTAATTGTTACAATATAATAGTACTTAGTTGTTATATATTTTTTCGCGTGCTATAGTCGTATATTCAAAACACACTTTAAAGTTATTTTTCTCGACTTTACCTTTACATATTATGCAATTTAAAAATACATATAACAGAATATATACAGTATACATCATTCAATTCTCTGCTTTATGATCGGAAAATGAAACATGTGAGATAAAAAATATTTTTATTTTTTATTATAGTTTTATTTATTACGTCAGACCTATGCAGCAAGTATCATTGGAAACAAAAAAAAATAAGGAAATTCTATTTTGAATACGCACAATTCTTCTACTTATAACATTAATTTTAGAAACGTTTGTTTGAAAAAGTCGTTTTCATAAAAGTAAAATATTAATTTAATGTTTGATATTTTAAAATGTTTTCGATTATTATTAGGACCTAAGAAATTTTGTAAGATCAAAAATAATTCAAATTAAGAAGATGTTGAAGATGACATTAATATATTAAACTTTGTTTAATATTCTATTTAAACCACCACCTATATTTATTTTATTGGCTGTTGGTTTTTAACCTACCTAATTATTACCTTAGACTTATTATATAAGTAATTTATTCATTCAATATTTTTTCATAATTCTAAAAAAGTGCAATCACTACACGGCTGCTTGAGAAGTTGTCAAGGGAGCCCCCGCGGGACTTTAGCCTAGACTTGCGGCCGTAAACAGAGGCGTTGAATTATTTTCATTTGACATTATCTCGAAAAGTATACGTCCAAATTACATGCCATAAAAACCAAATACCTTCATAAAAAAGCCGTATATTTCAATATCTTTGTCAAATATTTTCAATTTGTTGCAATTTTCTATCCTATTGTGATTTATTTATAAAAGATAGATGCACGCTGTCACGAACTTTACTTTGGAACTAATGAAAATAACTGTTATTTTAATGATTAATGTACTTACATATATTTAACAATTTCTACAGCGCACGCGGTTAAAGTAATATGATGGCGTTCCTAATTATTGTTATTTAAGTAAGAGTTTACTAAGAATTAAACCGTAATGTTAAATAGCCTATAGCAATCTTGAGGAATGTCCTACAAAACAAGAAAAAAAAGTAGATCCGACCAGTACTTCCAGAGTCAGATCTCTGGAACTACTGGTCGGATCTACTTTACGCTTAAACAAACAATACACACCCTTCCGCTTTATTATATTAGTATGACAAAATACCTAATATACATACATAAAAAAATACGTTTATAGAACATATTGCTAATAAACTATAAATCATTTACCTAGCACTAAAAGAAAAATAATATACTATAATTTAAACAACAAACGTACGGTAAATATAAAATAGAAAATGCTACGTACCTTCTTAGTATATTTCATAACAATTATTATTTATAGTATTTATCACTTATCGTCCAATTGTTAAGTCTCAAATAACTCACATCCAATTCAATTAAAGAAAAAAACAACCATAGGCACTGCACTCACTAAAATATTTAGCAAATTAATACTAATAGAAAACATAAGAAAATTATTATAGTTTCTTCAGATGCTTCCTGTTGCACTGTTAAAACTGTAATGAAACATTTGCAGGACTTCGCTTAAAAGTAAACTACGTTTTAGCTATTATTACTTATTGCACCCTAGAACAATACAATGGCAATTGTATAGAATTGAAGATAACTGGACCCTTTTACCTGCTAGTGTAGACATGACGGCGTCTTTTCAAATTTATATTTTTAAAGTACTTAGGTAGTCAGTATTTAACATTTAGAAATGAACACTTTCTGTAGTGATTAAAAATTTTATTATACGAAAATGCTGATTGGAAGGAACTTATTATATTCCCTATAAGAATCTCATAGAAAACAAACTAACTTTAGGTGTTATAGCTATCTATAGTACCTAATACCGGAATACCTATAGTATTCCGTAGGGGCATAATGTCCTCTTAGAGTATGATACATCATATATTTATATTAAAAAAATTCCAAAGCTTTTAATCAATATTTTACTATAATAATTTATCTCAATATTATAAACAGAAGATAAGAAGAAATATTTTAACTAAGTATCTACTAGTTATTGAAAATATATAAAACGATCACTCTTTTAATTAGTACGTAATTACGTATTATTTTCAATTGACATTATCTCGAAAAGTATACGTCCAAATTACATGCCATAAAAACCAAATACCTTCATAAAAAAGCCGTATATTTCAATATCTTTGTCAAATATTTTCAATTTCTTGCAATTTTCTATCCTATTGTGATTTATTTATAAAAGATAGATGTACGCTGTCACGAACTTTACTTTGGAACTAATGAAAATAACTGTTATTTTAATGATTAATGTACTTACATATATTTAACAATTTCTACAGCGCACGCGGTTAAAGTAATATGATGGCGTTCCTAATTATTGTTATTTAAGTAAGAGTTTACTAAGAATTAAACCGTAATGTTAAATAACCTATAGCAATCTTGAGGAATGTCCTACAAAACAAGAAAAAAAAGTAGATCCGACCAGTAGTTCCAGAGTCAGATCTCTGGAACTACTGGTCGGATCTACTTTACGCTTAAACAAACAATACACACCCTTCCGCTTTATTATATTAGTATGACAAAATACCTAATATACATACATAAAAAAATACGTTTATAGAACTTATTGCTAATAAACTATAAATCATTTACCTAGCACTAAAAGAAAAATAATATACTATAATTTAAACAACAAACGTACGGTAAATATAAAATAGAAAATGCTACGTACCTTCTTAGTATATTTCATAACAATTATTATTTATAGTATTTATCACTTATCGTCCAATTGTTAAGTCTCAAATAACTCACATCCAATTCAATTAAAGAAAAAAACAACCATAGGCACTGCACTCACTAAAATATTTAGCAAATTAATACTAATAGAAAACATAAGAAAATTATTATAGTTTCTTCAGATGCTTCCTGTTGCACTGTTAAAACTGTAATGAAACATTTGCAGGACTTCGCTTAAAAGTAAACTACGTTTTAGCTATTATTACTTATTGCACCCTAGAACAATACAATGGCAATTGTATAGAATTGAAGATAACTGGACCCTTTTACCTGCTAGTGTAGACATGACGGCGTCTTTTCAAATTTATATTTTTAAAGTACTTAGGTAGTCAGTATTTAACATTTAGAAATGAACACTTTCTGTAGTGATTAAAAATTTTATTATACGAAAATGCTGATTGGAAGGAACTTATTATATTCCCTATAAGAATCTCATAGAAAACAAACTAACTTTAGGTGTTATAGCTATCTATAGTACCTAATACCGGAATACCTATAGTATTCCGTAGGGGCATAATGTCCTCTTAGAGTATGATACATCATATATTTATATTAAAAAAATTCCAAAGCTTTTAATCAATATTTTACTATAATAATTTATCTCAATATTATAAACAGAAGATAAGAAGAAATATTTTAACTAAGTATCTACTAGTTATTGAAAATATATAAAACGATCACTCTTTTAATTAGTACGTAATTACGTATTATTTTCAATTGACATTATCTCGAAAAGTATACGTCCAAATTACATGCCATAAAAACCAAATACCTTCATAAAAAAGCCGTATATTTCAATATCTTTGTCAAATATTTTCAATTTCTTGCAATTTTCTATCCTATTGTGATTTATTTATAAAAGATAGATGTACGCTGTCACGAACTTTACTTTGGAACTAATGAAAATAACTGTTATTTTAATGATTAATGTACTTACATATATTTAACAATTTCTACAGCGCACGCGGTTAAAGTAATATGATGGCGTTCCTAATTATTGTTATTTAAGTAAGAGTTTACTAAGAATTAAACCGTAATGTTAAATAACCTATAGCAATCTTGAGGAATGTCCTACAAAACAAGAAAAAAAAGTAGATCCGACCAGTAGTTCCAGAGTCAGATCTCTGGAACTACTGGTCGGATCTACTTTACGCTTAAACAAACAATACACACCCTTCCGCTTTATTATATTAGTATGACAAAATACCTAATATACATACATAAAAAAATACGTTTATAGAACTTATTGCTAATAAACTATAAATCATTTACCTAGCACTAAAAGAAAAATAATATACTATAATTTAAACAACAAACGTACGGTAAATATAAAATAGAAAATGCTACGTACCTTCTTAGTATATTTCATAACAATTATTATTTATAGTATTTATCACTTATCGTCCAATTGTTAAGTCTCAAATAACTCACATCCAATTCAATTAAAGAAAAAAACAACCATAGGCACTGCACTCACTAAAATATTTAGCAAATTAATACTAATAGAAAACATAAGAAAATTATTATAGTTTCTTCAGATGCTTCCTGTTGCACTGTTAAAACTGTAATGAAACATTTGCAGGACTTCGCTTAAAAGTAAACTACGTTTTAGCTATTATTACTTATTGCACCCTAGAACAATACAATGGCAATTGTATAGAATTGAAGATAACTGGACCCTTTTACCTGCTAGTGTAGACATGACGGCGTCTTTTCAAATTTATATTTTTAAAGTACTTAGGTAGTCAGTATTTAACATTTAGAAATGAACACTTTCTGTAGTGATTAAAAATTTTATTATACGAAAATGCTGATTGGAAGGAACTTATTATATTCCCTATAAGAATCTCATAGAAAACAAACTAACTTTAGGTGTTATAGCTATCTATAGTACCTAATACCGGAATACCTATAGTATTCCGTAGGGGCATAATGTCCTCTTAGAGTATGATACATCATATATTTATATTAAAAAAATTCCAAAGCTTTTAATCAATATTTTACTATAATAATTTATCTCAATATTATAAACAGAAGATAAGAAGAAATATTTTAACTAAGTATCTACTAGTTATTGAAAATATATAAAACGATCACTCTTTTAATTAGTACGTAATTACGTATTATTTTCAATTGACATTATCTCGAAAAGTATACGTCCAAATTACATGCCATAAAAACCAAATACCTTCATAAAAAAGCCGTATATTTCAATATCTTTGTCAAATATTTTCAATTTCTTGCAATTTTCTATCCTATTGTGATTTATTTATAAAAGATAGATGTACGCTGTCACGAACTTTACTTTGGAACTAATGAAAATAACTGTTATTTTAATGATTAATGTACTTACATATATTTAACAATTTCTACAGCGCACGCGGTTAAAGTAATATGATGGCGTTCCTAATTATTGTTATTTAAGTAAGAGTTTACTAAGAATTAAACCGTAATGTTAAATAACCTATAGCAATCTTGAGGAATGTCCTACAAAACAAGAAAAAAAAGTAGATCCGACCAGTAGTTCCAGAGTCAGATCTCTGGAACTACTGGTCGGATCTACTTTACGCTTAAACAAACAATACACACCCTTCCGCTTTATTATATTAGTATGACAAAATACCTAATATACATACATAAAAAAATACGTTTATAGAACTTATTGCTAATAAACTATAAATCATTTACCTAGCACTAAAAGAAAAATAATATACTATAATTTAAACAACAAACGTACGGTAAATATAAAATAGAAAATGCTACGTACCTTCTTAGTATATTTCATAACAATTATTATTTATAGTATTTATCACTTATCGTCCAATTGTTAAGTCTCAAATAACTCACATCCAATTCAATTAAAGAAAAAAACAACCATAGGCACTGCACTCACTAAAATATTTAGCAAATTAATACTAATAGAAAACATAAGAAAATTATTATAGTTTCTTCAGATGCTTCCTGTTGCACTGTTAAAACTGTAATGAAACATTTGCAGGACTTCGCTTAAAAGTAAACTACGTTTTAGCTATTATTACTTATTGCACCCTAGAACAATACAATGGCAATTGTATAGAATTGAAGATAACTGGACCCTTTTACCTGCTAGTGTAGACATGACGGCGTCTTTTCAAATTTATATTTTTAAAGTACTTAGGTAGTCAGTATTTAACATTTAGAAATGAACACTTTCTGTAGTGATTAAAAATTTTATTATACGAAAATGCTGATTGGAAGGAACTTATTATATTCCCTATAAGAATCTCATAGAAAACAAACTAACTTTAGGTGTTATAGCTATCTATAGTACCTAATACCGGAATACCTATAGTATTCCGTAGGGGCATAATGTCCTCTTAGAGTATGATACATCATATATTTATATTAAAAAAATTCCAAAGCTTTTAATCAATATTTTACTATAATAATTTATCTCAATATTATAAACAGAATATAAGAAGAAATATTTTAACTAAGTATCTACTAGTTATTGAAAATATATAAAACGATCACTCTTTTAATTAGTACGTAATTACGTATTATTTTCAATTGACATTATCTCGAAAAGTATACGTCCAAATTACATGCCATAAAAACCAAATACCTTCATAAAAAAGCCGTATATTTCAATATCTTTGTCAAATATTTTCAATTTCTTGCAATTTTCTATCCTATTGTGATTTATTTATAAAAGATAGATGTACGCTGTCACGAACTTTACTTTGGAACTAATGAAAATAACTGTTATTTTAATGATTAATGTACTTACATATATTTAACAATTTCTACAGAGCACGCGGTTAAAGTAATATGATGGCGTTCCTAATTATTGTTATTTAAGTAAGAGTTTACTAAGAATTAAACCGTAATGTTAAATAGCCTATAGCAATCTTGAGGAATGTCCTACAAAACAAGAAAAAAAAGTAGATCCGACCAGTACTTCCAGAGTCAGATCTCTGGAACTACTGGTCGGATCTACTTTACGCTTAAACAAACAATACACACCCTTCCGCTTTATTATATTAGTATGACAAAATACCTAATATACATACATAAAAAAATACGTTTATAGAACATATTGCTAATAAACTATAAATCATTTACCTAGCACTAAAAGAAAAATAATATACTATAATTTAAACAACAAACGTACGGTAAATATAAAATAGAAAATGCTACGTACCTTCTTAGTATATTTCATAACAATTATTATTTATAGTATTTATCACTTATCGTCCAATTGTTAAGTCTCAAATAACTCACATCCAATTCAATTAAAGAAAAAAACAACCATAGGCACTGCACTCACTAAAATATTTAGCAAATTAATACTAATAGAAAACATAAGAAAATTATTATAGTTTCTTCAGATGCTTCCTGTTGCACTGTTAAAACTGTAATGAAACATTTGCAGGACTTCGCTTAAAAGTAAACTACGTCTTAGCTATTATTACTTATTGCACCCTAGAACAATACAATGGCAATTGTATAGAATTGAAGATAACTGGACCCTTTTACCTGCTGGTGTAGACATGACGGCGTCTTTTCAAATTTATATTTTTAAAGTACTTAGGTAGTCAGTATTTAACATTTAGAAATGAACACTTTCTGTAGTGATTAAAAATTTTATTATACGAAAATGCTGATTGGAAGGAACTTATTATATTCCCTATAAGAATCTCATAGAAAACAAACTAACTTTAGGTGTTATAGCTATCTATAGTACCTAATACCGGAATACCTATAGCATTCCGTAGGGGCATAATGTCCTCTTAGAGTATGATACATCATATATTTATATTTAAAAAATTCCAAAGCTTTTAATCAATATTTTACTATAATAATTTATCTCAATATTATAAACAGAAGATAAGAAGAAATATTTTAACTAAGTATCTACTAGTTATCGAAAATATATAAAACGATCACTCTTTTAATTAGTACGTAATTACGTTATAAAGTAAATGAATGGTAAAGACAGCAATAATGAATGTCACGTAAATAAATAAAAAAAGGAAATTTATTATAATATTAAAAACATTATAAGCATAATAATTTTCCATTGGATGTTATTTTAAATAATTTGATTTCATATTGTTCGACAATAATACGTAACAATTTAAAAAAATAATTTGTTTATGCAGTTACATTTTTGTTATAGGTATTGTAAGTATTAAAATACTTACAAGATGTTTAGTTGTATGTTTAGATGTACCTTTATTTTGTACTCCGAACTAAAACAATGTTCATATTCAAATACTATTAACCCTTTATCAAAGTTCTTATTTTAATACCAATTTATAATTATGAGTGTATGTCTCAAAATATATACTTTAAAAAATACTTTTCTTACTATATAAACAACAATATTTTTGTGCTGAACGGAGTGTCTTAACACTGCGTTCCCTCTGCCTGACCTGATGTACGCTGAATACAGCGTCAAGCTAAAAAAATTATTAAAAACCATATTTTTTAAACAGATGTCACGTCGAACCAGCCACGAAAAATTAGCAATGACCGAAAGTACAAGTATTTTAGGATGCATAAAGGTAGAACAACCATCGACTAGTCCTTCATCAGTTATAAAGAAATCATCAAACATTTCAAATAAGGAAGAAACAGAAAATAATGAAAATGAAAAAGTCATTATATGTCCATGTAAAGGTATATATATAACATTTTTGTTTTGTTTTTTAGCTACACACAAGGCGCGATAAGCAGAGAGAAACCTGGGAACCTAGCGTTGAGATACTCCGTTCCTATTAAAACACTTCCACTACCTGTCGAATTAACATCCGCACACTTTTGCCTCTGCACCATAACTCTCTACTACTAAAAATATTTATAACAGTTTATTTAATTTTTCATCAACATATTTTTTTAATTTGAGGCAATAGTGTTTATACCATTCGAAAATAAACCAAAAAAAAGTAAATACAACGGAGAATCGTTCAATGGTCAAGATTCCGTTCTCCATTTCTCGCCTTGATCGCTTGAATAATATAAAATTGACATAGGAATTACATTATAATAATTATAATTTTACATTAAAGCAAAGTATAAGAAATGCAGTAAACTTTTGTTTCTAAGTCTCCTATTTAACTTAGCGAGGCTTGTTCCGCGAAATGGAGTTTAGTATTATGTTTTTCAGAGACAAAAGAAGGTTCTTTTTAAGCTTTAAATATTTAATATGTATCGTACAGATGTTATATTGTTCTAAACATGAACATAGCCAGCCAGGTAGCTAACAGATAAGCATAAAACAATACACACTAAGATTACTCATTTATGACGTACCCTAATACCTTTCACATTATACCGCCAATTGAACTATTTCATTGGAAATCCTAATTTAAAAACAGAAAGAATACCTTTTGTCCTTTTACTGGGTTATTTTGCTAAAATAACAATAAAGCTATAAATCGTTTTTTAAAATAAAGTATTACTTATTTGAAATATTGTTTCCGAGTTGTCCGTATTATTGTTATAGATTTGGAATGTTTATAGCTTTTTAGGTTTCACGCTGCGCAGGTTAGGGGAGTAAATTTTATCCAATGGTAAACTGTAACTACTAGCTTTATATGCGTGCCCCATATAAATACCAATACAACTTTTCCTCGTTCCCCTAGATATTTCAGAAAACTTAAATTTAAGATGAGGCCAGTCGTAGCGCAGGGGCACAAAGTGCGACTGTAACACCGACTGGTTGTGGGTTCGATCCCCACTATAGAGGAGATGAGATATTTACTTAAATTTATATTCATATTTCTTCCCTTTGGTGTCGAGGAAAAATGCGACGTTGAGGTCTGCCATTCAACACGTAATGCCTCTAGAATTAGGCAGAAAGTAGGGAACGGAGTGTCTTAATACTAGGTTCACTCTGCATATCTTGCTGTGTGCGGGATATAGCGTGAAGCTGTTTTTTTTTTTTAATTTAAGATTGCTAAGTGCTGTAGTTCCGATTGTGCGTGAGTGTGTGTGTGAGTCATTTAGTACAGAAGATGCGATAAAATGTTCCCAGTAGTTTTTTGTTATTATTCAACTACGTACCTATGTCTGTTAACGAGAAAGGTTGGGAGTACGATTCCCAGTCGAGGAAATAAATATTTAATATTTTTTTTATTTTCTCACTTTGGTAACGAGATAAACCGATATTATGTGATGATTTATTGGAACTTAGCGCGGCGTGCGGTTTATCTTGACTACAGCGAGAAAATTAATTAATACAATCCTCCAAGTGGATATCGAATCCACAACCGTGGCGCTCACTTTCAGACGCTATGACGCTGCGCCATGAGGGCCTTTATTATTTATACTAGCGACCCGCTCGCGGCTTCGCCCGCTTAAACTACAGAATTATTTACTTAACACACTGAATTATGTTCTTGTTTTGATATACCTATAATGTATGTTTGCAACGCAATTAAGATTTTTAGAAAGCTATTAAAACCTTAGGTCGCATTTTTGTACCTCCCATAAGAATCTTCAATTGAATGTTTGAAATAAAAACACGACTTACGGATACTTACAATAAAATCCTAACCCATCGGTGTCTGTACATGGAAGATATTACAATTAACAATGTAATAGAACTTGGTCAGTTCGTCTGCTTGTCTGTGCTGTTCACGATAATCTCAGAAACGGTCTAACCGATTTAAATACTTTTTTTGCTTGTATTTTGGCAAACTGCTCTTAAATATTTTGTATTAGTTTTATTTTAATCAGTTTCACGCTGTATCCCGCACACAGCAAGTTAAGCAGAGGGAAACCTGGGAGGGAACCTAGCGTTGAGATACTCCGTTCCTATTAAAACACTTCCACTACCTGTCGAATTAACATCCGCACACTTTTGCCTCTGCACCATATCTATCTACTACTAAAAATATTTATAACAGTTTATTTAATTTTTCATCAACATATTTTTTTTAATTGGGGCAATAGTGTTTATACCATTCGAAAATAAACCAAAAAAAAGTAAATACAACGGAGAATCGTTCAATGGTCAAGATTCCGTTCTCCATTTCCCGCCTTGATCGCTTGAATAATATAAAATTGACATAGGAATTACATTATAAAAATAATAATTTTACATTAAACCAAAGTATAAGAAATGCAGTAAACTTTTGTTTCTAAGTCTCCTATTTAACTTAGCGAGGCTTGTTCCGCGAAATGGAGCTTAGTATTATGTTTTTCAGAGACAAAAGAAAGTTCTTTTTAAGCTTTAAATATTTAATATGTATCGTACAGATGTTATATTGTTTTAAACATGAACATAGCCAGCCAGGTAGCTAACAGATAAGCATAAAACAATACACACTAAGATTACTCATTTATGACGTACCCTTACCACCTTTTACATTATACCGCCAATTGAACTATTTCAATGGAAATCCTAATTTAAAAACGGAAAGAATACCTTTTGTCCTTTTACTGGGTAATTTTGCCAAAATAATAATAAAGCTATAAATCGTTTTTTAAAATAAAGTATTACTTATTTGAAATATTGTTTCCGAGTTGTCCGTATTATTGTTATAGATTTGGAATGTTTATAGCTTTTTAGGTTTCACGCTGCGCAGGATAGGGGAGTAAATTTTATCCAATGGTAAACTGTAACTACTAGCTTTATATGCGTGCCTCATATAAATACCAATACAACTTTTCCTCGTTCCCCTAGATATTTCAGAAAACTTAAATTTAAGATGAGGCCAGTCGTAGCGCAGGGGCACAAAGTGCGACTGTAACACCGACTGGTTGAGGGTTCGATCCCCACTCGAGGAGATGAAATATTTACTTAAATTTATATTTCTATTTCTTCCCTTTGGTGTGGAGGAAAAGTGCGACGTTGAGTTCTGCAATTCAACACGCAATGCCTCTACAATTAGGCAGAAAGTAGGGAACGGAGTGTCTTAATACTAAGTTCACTCTGCATCCTGCATCCTGCTATCCTGCTATGTGCGGGATACAGCGTGAAGTAGTTTTTTTTAAATTTAAGATTTCTAAGTGCTGTAGTTCCAATTGTGCGTGAGTGTGTGTGAGTCATTTAGTACAGAAGATGCGATAAAATGTTCCCAGTAGTTTTTTGTTATTATTGAACTATGTACCTATGTCTGTTAACGAGAAAGGTTGTGAGTTCGATTCCCAGTCGAGAAAATAAATATTTAATATTTTTATTTTCTCACTTTGGTAACGAGATAAACCGATATTATGTGTGATGATTTATTTGAACTTAGCGCGGCGTGCTGTTTATCTTGTTACTACAGCGAGAAAATTAGTTAATACAATCCTCCAAGTGGGAATCGAATCCACAACCGTGGCGCTCACTTTCAGACGCTATGACGCTGCACCATGAGGGCCTTTATTATTTATATTATATTAGTGGGCGCGCGCGGCTTCGCCCGCTTATTTGCAGCCTTAGAGGTGAATGCTAAAAAAAACCACGAAAAACATGTTCAATAAAATATTTTTAATAGTCTGAATTTAGTTTTTTACGAAAATCGATGGCGATTTAAAGATTTTTCCATATAAACTTTCAACCCCTTATTAGATCAGCGGTTACGGCTGTGCGTGTGTCTTACCTCAGTCAGTCAGGTACATGTCCTTTTATATATGTAGATTATTTAATTTATTTATACATTATAGCCGCATTAGATGCAGAGCGTGATCAAAAACATGCAGAGGAAATTAAAAGATTATTGAAAGAAAAAGAAATGGAAATGGAAGAAGAATTCAAAGACCGCATCGAAAGTGAAATGGAATACTTGAAAGATCGCTTTGAATATATTTTGCAGTAAGTATTATTGCTTTTATATGGCACAGCGTTTGATTGTTTTTTTTCGAATGGGGTTTAGTTTACTAAATATTTTAAATATTTAGATTTATTGTGGGCATGAAGTTATGTTTAAAATCGTATTGTTTTGTGTTATTTGGGGTTATTAACGCTAAAAGAAGGCAAAAGACAAAAGAGAGATTAAGATAACGTATTTTTATGGCTAGGTACCCATAAAAATACGTATTATGCATACAATGGCCGGTCCTTTCCTACCAGGTAGGGTGTTACTAATTTTTTACCTGAGTTTTTAACCTTGAAGCACTATTACATTTCTTCGGGTTACTTTAAATAAAAATATATGTAGTAATGGTTAAAATTACGCAGGTAATAATCTGCTAGCGAACTAGAAATTTATTAAAGAATAGAATATGCATTAAGCAACTAAACATTTCTCCGCTGTAACAAGGCAAAACGCGGCGTTGAATTCCGTCACTCAACACGCAATACCTCCTGAATTCACCGGAAATTGAAGAATGGAAGTGGCTTAACATTAGGATCCCAGGTTCCCCCCTACCTATGCTTCTCTGTGCGGAATACAGCGTAAAGCTAAAAAAAGGGAACCCAAAAACTTTTTGGACTTTTTCATAAGTAAAAATGGACAACCATATTATTACCACTAACGACTATAATAAAAGGATATAAAATATAAATAACGCAGCCACATACGAAAACTCTATTAAAAAAATTTTTTTCTTAGTAACGAGCAAGTCCGAGCATCTTACATGTTAAGAGAAGCTCATCGAGAAAGACAAGAGAAGATATCAGCGCTACAGTCTCAGTTGGAATGTAAGAACTTGGCCGGCATTATGTATGTACTATGTACGGAGAGACGGAGATGTAAGGTGGAGAAGATGAATTTGTGTGAAGGTTAGATTGTTACTATCTTCACGTGTTTGGTTCAGAGAGAATATAATGTAATAACACTCCATTTTTCTTCGTCTTGTTTAGTATAAAGTGATTTTGGGTATTCTCTAGTCAGTATTTTCTATACCAACTAACATCAGCGGTGTAGGTTTCCATCATATCATCACAATCCAATTCCTGACTCCGTCAGTGCTGTGCTCCTTCTGTGCGTGCGACGATCGAAAGTTATCTTATTTGATTTTTTTGTAAGTATTTTTTATATTGCTAGTGCACACAGTGCTTCGTAGTTAATCGTTTAAAATTTTGGTGTGGTAATGTTTTTTTATCATGTTCTTTACTAGTTTTTAGCTCACAATATTATTCGCCAAGAACGTGCTTGCGGCCTTTATGGCCCACTACAGATATGGTAAAAAAAATAATACGTACGGGCCATATGGCCGTATAAATTAATAATTTTTTTATACATTATGGTTCGTCGAAAACGCCAAACTTGGTGCTAAGAGTCATCAATGAAAAGGCTATCGAAGATATCTATACGAAATAAGAAAATGGACACTTTAAAAACTTCTTAATTGCCTAATGTACCACGAACAACTTTATAATTATTTAGAAAACTATTAAATTTTCCACACAAGTAAGAACATACTTCTTGTGCTTTGTACGATTATATTTAAATTATTTTCATTTCTCTGTTTTTTTAAAAAATAGACAAAACGAAGGGCGGATTCCCACTAGCCAAGATGTAGGTAGGTTTTTTTCTACCTACCATGAAGTAGTGTCGAGAAAGACAGTAATGTAACATTATGGTGTTTTTAACTTAAAATGAAACCATAAAAATACAACCTTATTTTTTTGTAATTCAAAGAATACACTCACTACATAAAATATTTGCAAAAGCTGTTAACTGAAAGTCAAGCATTGATATTGCATCTCTCTAGAGGATATAAGACCGCGGGCAGAGTAGATAACGAATGGAGGGAGAAAATGAAGAAAATCTTAAAGCATGTACGTCATTTTTAATTTCCATTAATTTTAATTGAGGCCAGTTGTGGCGCAGGGGCACAAAGTGTGACTGAAAAAGTGCCTGGTTGTGAGTTCGAACCCCACTTCAGGAAATAAAATATTTATTTACATTTATATTTTCATTTCTTTGCTCTGGTGTCGAGGCGAAGCGCTGCGTTTAGTTCCGCCACTTAACACGCAATGGCTCCAGAACTCGGCGAAAAATGGGGGGCAACGTTGTGTCTTAACTCTAGGTTCCCTCTGCGTACCCAGCCGTATGCGGGATACTGAAGCGTGAAGCTGATTTAGTTTAATTTAATTTGATTTCACTAATCTTAATTTAAGAAACGTGGTATCTTGACACTGCTTTTTCTGTCGTATATATGTATAAAAAATTACAAAAAAGGGGATAATAGCCCGCTCTTCTTCTTCTTTATCATTAGTTGTTTATTTAAAAAACATACTAGAACTACATTAATAGATATTGGCATATTTTTTCTTAAGAGAATATATGATACTTTTTATGCCAAATTCTAGTTTTGTTGGAAAACGTAGCTGTTACAAAACTGCGCGCAAACAAAGAGGTTTATTTTTACCACAAAGAATTTATCTCCGCAATCGACCTTTTTGTCATAGATTCAAAATAGCTGATAATATTTTAAACTTTTTTTAAAATAATAATAAAAAAAGTTGGCAGCGGTGGGATTCGAACCCACGCCTCCGAAGAGACTGGTGCCTTAAACCAGCGCCTTAGACCGCTCGGCCACGCTACCCGTGACATAATTGAAATAAAAAAAACATATTATACAAAATTATACGAAACGAAAGTGTTTTAACGGGAACGGAGTGTCTTAACACTAGGTTCTCAGTTATATAATAAAGCAAAAAAAGTATACAAAGTGAAGAAAATACTTTATCAATATTTATTTATATTGATGACGTCGTAGCGATTATACCCACGATAGTCGTGAATTCAATTTTTACTCAATAAATAGGCTATAAATTTACATTTAAGATATAGCATGATATAATAAAAAGTAATTCATTCTACACTTTACAATTGTGGGTTCGAAAAGAAATAAAAATAATTTTTCTTTATCTTATTATAGATAATATTTTTTTAGAAATAAAAGATATTAAACGTACATGGTGATATTTCAGTTTCAAGCCTTTGTGAACGATTTCAATGGAGGCACTACAGAAACTAATCAATTTTTGTATGACATAACGAATTGGCTTAAAATTAAAGCACCTGTTGAAGACAATCCCTTAGAAGATCCATGTGATAAGGATGATAATGAGATATCAGTTAAGGAAGGCACGTATAAAAAACCTAATTGGCTATTATACTTTCAAACAACACCTGCAAGGTTTCATTTTTTTACGTTCTTTCTTTCGTGTTCCGTAACTAAAATGAAAAAAATAAATAAAATCCTTACACGATCACTTTGTTGTCTATCTGTCAACGAAATTAAAGATACGAGCATTTATTTTATGCATCGTTTTTACCACATCTTGTATGAAATTCATAACGTAATCAAAACTTATAGCACCCTCTAGACCTCGAATAATAAAATTTGGCAAAAAGTGAGTATTTATAATACAAAAAAAGAAAGAATCCAACAAATGCAAATATTTAGGTATATAGAAAAAAATATTACACACATATGTTTTTAGTAAAGACAAACAAACTAGCAAACTTAAGTACCTACAATCATAAAATTGCTACGGAACACTCGGTGAGCGAGACTGACTCGCACTTGACTGGTTTTTTTTATTTTTCTTATAATAACCATAATAGCACTTTAGATAATAAAATAAAAAACAATACAATATATTTAATTTTATACCTGACGCGATCGTGACAAAAATGAGACATTTCTATACACAGTAGTGTAGGAAGAGGGAACCTAATGTTAAAAGACTCCATTCCGCATTTTGTATCGAATTCTGGAGGCATTACGTGTAGAGTGGCGGAACTCAACGCCGCGATTTGCCTCGATACCAGAGCGAAGAAATAAAAATATAAATTTACCGTCACACACTTGCGCGTTTACAGTCCAACACATGTGCCCCTGAGCCACAACTGGCCTCAAGTACGAGTAAATCATCAAGTAAATTTGCCAATATTGCTATTGCTATCCATCCACTTTTTTATGTTAAGAGACCTATAGTGGATTTTAACGCCCCGCCTGTCCTTTCCATGTCGAGAGAAAAGAAAAAAAAATAAGTTTTGTAGTTTATTTCCGCGATTGAGTATCGAATCCACAACCATAAAGTTTACAGCCAGACTGCGACAAGAAGACCTTAAATTCGAATTATTTTATTATTTAATGTAATTAACTCATTTATCAGAGCCAGAGCAAGAAAAGCCCTGGTATGAATTGTTGGACGGTGACCATCCGTTTGTAATGTATGGAGATATATCTACATTGAAAACTTCGGAGAGACGTGAAATATTGAAAAATATAAAAGCCGCTAAAACAGCGCCTGAGCAATGGAAGGAGTATGGTAAGTTTTTTTGGTACAGATAATCTAGCGACTTAATTTTTTTTCTTTAATTTATTAATATTTAAAGTGTTATTCCACACTTAGGAAAGAGACATTTGTACGAAACGGGATTTAAGCCCACCCTTGGAAACGATCTATCTAGTAGATACTACCAAACAATTATAAATAAATTTCAGAGAACGATTCCGTTACGTTCTATATATCTTCTGAAATTAACGTCTTATTGTTTATTTTTTATCAGTTTTCAATGAAATGTCTCTAAAATCGGAGTGTCCCAATGCAGAGGCGATTAGTCATGAATATTTCAAAGTAAAACCTGAACCGGATAAATGGGAGTGCACAATGCAAATGGACAGACAGATGCTTTCGCGGAATGTTAGTAAAAATTATAGATATTTATATATCTTTAAATCGTCGTACGGTAAATACTAGAACTGTTAATGCGACAGGTTGTGACAAAAGAAGCATTTGATATTTTGATTTGTTCACTCTGGTGTCGAGGCAAAGGGCGGCTTTGAGTTCCGCTACTCAATGCCTCAAGAGTTCGGAGGAAAATGGGGAACGAAGTTTCTAAATACTAGGCCCCTCTGATCAAGTGCTACTCAAGTTGAGTGACGGAATTCAACGCCGAGCCTCTTTTATCAGAGATAGTAAATTAAAATAATTCATTCCTCGGAGTGGGAATCAAACCTAAGTCCATCGCGTTCACAGTCAAATAATGTGCCGCTGTTAAGTCATGACGTGACGGCCTCCAATTTTTATTCAAATACTTAATAAAGTCAAAATATGTTTCTTTAAAGTATTATTCTTAATAGCGTAATTTATTTGTATTAATTTATTATGGAAAATGCAGAAAAAATGAAACTTATGTAATTTAGTAATAAGCTTTTACTAGAAAAGCTAAAGCAAAAATTTTAAGCTTCTTACAATGAATATAATGAAGCTGAAGAATTTGTAGAGCACGCTAATCTCAGGAACTGCTGGCTCGAATTGAAAAAATATTTTTGTGTTGGATATTATCACAGATCACGTTCATCATTTCTATGTTAATGTTTCATGTGTAATACGCAACTATTACTATTTTCGCGAAAGTGCAGGTAAAGTTAGTCCTAATATAAAGATTTTTCTTAGTCTGAATCGAGTCGTCGTGTGACGACAGCGTCTGTGGACATACGAGGCAATATGGGATCTATAATAAAAATGATGTTAGTAATTTAATAAAAAAAAATCCTACCTAAGTGAAATAAAACATTTAAAAGATAATTTTATTTTTATATCGTAAGGAGGCCGGCCTTATATGTGAGGCCGGCCGTGGCGCAGCGGCACGTAGTGTGACTGTAAAACCGACTGGTTGTGGGTTCGATCCCCACTCGAGGAGATGAAATATTTACCTTAATTTATATTTCCATGTCTTCGCTCTGGTGTCGAGGCAAAGCGCGGCGTTGAGTTCTGCCACTCAACACGCAATGCCTCCAGAATTCGGCAGAAAGTGGGGAACGGAGTGTCTTAACACTAGGTTTCCTCTGCCTACCCTGCTGTGTGCGGGATACAGCGTGAAGCTGATTTATATCGTAAGGAGCATATACCTGATATTCTTGTTACTAAAGAAGAAGCTTTAGTAACAAGAATATTAAATGTTTTAGCTTTTGTAGCGGAGAGAACCTAATACTTGAGACTCCGTTCTCTACTTAAGGCACAATTGGCAGTTAAACGTTGTTTTTTTAAAAATGGCAAATACTATCACTGTGGAGTAAAGTTTAAATTACAGTTCTCAAATAAATAAAAAAAATGTTCTAAAATTTGAAACATATCAGATTCTAGATTTACTTACTACTTTACTTTTTTTAATATTGTTATATTAATATATAAAAGGAATCGATTTGAGAGTTGCGTAGATTTGATTTTTACTAATTTAAAATAAATTATATATATATATATATATATATATATATATATTATCCTTTCATTTAGTACGTCTAGTGGAACTCCTACTGCTGGCAGAGCTACCCTCCTCGGCGCTAGAGACTCTATGGAAATCGCATCCACAACGAAATTGGTAAGTAATTATAATAAAAATAATTCGACCGATCCGGCCGTTAGGGTGCAGTAGGACTACGTCTGGCTGTAAACGTAACGCGCGACGACTGTAGGTTCTATTCTCGCTTGGCGGACAATGCGCTCAACGTGCAATAATAATAATAATCTCGAAAATTGGGTCATATGTGGGGAACAATTATTTGCGTAGAAATAGAGGATAGGGAGCAGGTTGAACCCTTGTCTAAAGCAAAAAAATACTAATATATTGATAAATAAAAGCAATGTTTCTTTATTAATAATTTATTTTCATTTTATATAATAGATTGGAAGGAAAATGTGTTAAATAAGTGGATAATTTTTCTGTCAGATTTGTGTTTAAGCAAAATGCTTGGCACATTAATTAACGTAAAAGAATTTATCTGGTCGTGTAAGAATTTATTGATCAGATCAGAGATTATTCAACACAATGTAGAGTCTTTTTTGTACAAGCTGATTACTGAGGATGAAAAGTGTAATTTTCTGAGAATATTGAGAGAAACAAATCTTACTGCTAACCATAGATCGGCCGTATGACCAGTACCGGTATAATCCTATTCTAGGCCGGAAGGCCTAGAATAGGATTATACCGGTACTGGTGGTAAAAATTAAGCCCCATGGTAAATGTTTATAAGTACACTGATACTTAAGAGTCCCTTATTTAGAAAGCTGATTAAATATTTTAAATAGTTCTTATTGCACCAGAATGTGAACGAAGTACAACACTTGTGTACATTATTAACATTATTCCAAATGGGATTTGAACTTATAACCCTTAATTATGTCTTATTGTACTAAATGACCATCTAAATGCATAATAAATTTCTTCTAAAATATCAAATTATATAAAAATTTTGAAATATAACCTAATTTAATCTTTATGATTAAATTGTAGGAGCTTTAATAATGCACTTGGTTTTAGAAAGAGAAACATCGCCATACTATCGATCATAGCAAAGTCGTTTTGAATATTGGCAATAAAATTGTAAGTATTAATTTTTCTTAATTATATTACAGGAACATTAAAAAAATACGAAGTACTCATTAGGAAAAAAATATTTTTATTATATTATTATATTGTTAGTATAATTACTTTAAGTTCAACCTGGCAAAGTGGGGTAGCGTCTGACTGTAAACTTCATATAGTTGCGGGTTTTTTTTCGACCTCCACTCGGAAAATGATGATTTGAAACAAATTGAGGTATATGTCTCCGGTCTAGTAGACAAAGACTGACGATGAGTTACGTAATGTTTCAAAAGTAGGCGATAAATGGCTATGTTATACACAGGAATGAGCTTAAAGATACAAAAAAATAATTGTATCTCTCTCTTTGTAAATACTGTACAGTAAAAATAACTGTATTTCATAGTTTGTACTTTGTAGTTATTATCGATAATATTAAAATATATATATAAATAAAATTATTATGCCCACGTTACATTAGCAAAAAATGATATTATTAAACTTAATCGAATCGAAAATCCAATAATAGATTATTGTATTTTAAAAAAATATATTTATCGTTACGATAAAAAAATATAACACATATTTACATCAAAAATAATTTAGATAACTTATAAAAAATTAGGATTCGTTATTCCAAGAAGTGACAGATCTAGAAGAAGAAGAGGAAGAAAAAGAATTTGAAAAACCTGGCATCACATCTAGGTAATTGATATATTTTAAATAAAACTCTTTAATCGAGTATATTTAGTTCTATACATTTTTGGGAACCCGACGTTTTGAACACTTTACACTAATCCGTATAGTTTTATGTAAAACTAATAGTACCGCCCCTGCTTCACCTGCTTTTTGCAATAATCCCTCTATTCTGTCTTTTTCTGACTTGTAAGTTGTGTGTTATACGAATCCCTAAAACAATCATTTAAGACAACGTTACATATGTATGTTACAGGTTTTGATAAAATTTTAATTTTCACAGAGAAACTGCATCAATAATGCGTGATGAAGAAGCGGAAGACGAATCGTTTTCTGCTCTAGGGCTAGTATATTAGCTTTTAAATTTCTCAATACCACCCAATTACTTAAAGTGAAACAGCAATAATTTTTAACTTATAATTAACTAAAAATAATTTTTAACTTATTATACTAAATCTTTTAAAAAACTAAACCTTTTTTTGTAAAAAAATTTACAAATTAAAGTTTATTGAAATGACTTAATAAAGAATCGAGTGATTTAAGAGGAAATTTATTCATAGTTCATACACATTGCATCAGAGTAAAACCAAGAATATTAAAGTTTTTTGATGTAATATCTTCTTATCTCCAAAAGAATTACCCACAACAAGATTGAAAGTCCGTCGTGGCGCAGTGGCACAGCGTGAGATTATTGTAAACACGACTGTGGGTGCGATCTCCATTCGAAAATGGGAATCGAAGTGTATTAATACTAGGTTTCCTCCGCCTACCCAGCTGTTTTCGGGATCACGGCGTGAAGCTGATTTATTTATTTATTTTCCAATCATTCAATAATATTTTAGGAGTCTCCACAACGACAGCATGCAAATAATTCCCTCGCATGTGCCGGACCAGGATCACAAAATAAATAACGAAAAGGTAATCTATATTAATATTATAAAGCTGAAGAGTTCATTTGTGTAAACCCGCTAATCTAAAGAACTACGAGTCGAAAAGTTATTTTTGTGTTGGTAGTACATTTATTGAGGAAGCCATTCATTTTCCAATCGAAGCTTAAAATGGGTGGTAAATGAAAAACCGTTTGTTTAGCATGTAATTTATGATTTGTACTTCTAACAAGATCCTAAATACTGAGCAAATAAGGCTTATTTTTATCGTTTTAGTTTTTATTTTCATGTATTTTTAGTTTAATTTTAATTCATTTTTTTTAGCTACGAATACAGCAGGGTATGCAGAATAGTTCACATAATATAAAATAGTATAAACATTCCTCTGGTCTTTGTGATTACCTTCAAGCCTTACTCTTTTATTAAAATTATCATTGATGGAGATCATCTAACGCCTAATGTGTTATATTTCGACATAGAAAACAGTCAAAGTATCATCAAAATTATTTACCCATTTCTGGAGTATATAATCATATATAATATGATACTTAAGGACATTAAATTAGTTTAAATGTTTTTTAATTATTATTAATTTTGACGTATCGTTTAATCCACTTTTATTCCCAATCCGAATCAGATTTGTCCAATGGAGAAATGTCAGAAGTTACAAGTTGATTCGTTCATGAGAAGTCTGCCCGCGTATATGCGGGACAGTCCTTTTATCCAATTCGAACAAAATTATGATAATTATGAAGCTTGTACACCAGGTGAGTTAATTTTGAAGGTAAAGAGAGATAAAACACTACTTAAGTACTTATATATGCACATATAGGTATGTAATTCACTTCACCGCCAAAGGGACAATTTTTTTATGCTAGTAAATAGATGTATCACAAATACACATATATGATTACACATTCACACATGATCACAGATCGTGATTATACATCCACACATGATTAAAGACCACATAATATGTGATCACGGATTTGAACAAAGTTATGATAATTATCATAACTATGGTAATATACCAGGTGAATAAATACCTTTTCGCTTAATAATTGCGAATTTATATAAATTTTAACCTAAGTTATGGCTTGATCCACTTCGAGGTTTAAAGAATTTATTCTCATAAAAAACATGAAGTTTTGCTTACAATGAGATACAAAAAAACATATATTACAAAACAGTACAATACAAAACAAGCCTCTGACTCCTAGAAATATACACAAAATATTAGACATTATATACACAAAATATTAGATCTATTATAATTTAGGATATTCTGCATGCTCTAATTTAACTTACTACCTACTTAGTCATTAGTCATTACAATATGTTGTTTTAATTTCTTTTTAAACACAGAAATGCTGTCACAATTCTTTATATGATTAGGTAGACTATTATAAAGCAGTACTCCATCAAACATAATTGTCTTTTTTCCGTAATTCGTTCGTACAGAAGGCAATTCAAGTTTATGTCTATTTCTTAAGTTGTGTTTGAATACTGTTTTATTCAATTTAATATTCGATTTGATTATATTTGTGGTAATTTTTTTAACATGGATACAGGTGTAATATGTATATAATTGACGTATATTTAATAATTTTGTTTTCTTATATAATTGTGCAGTTGGAGTAAGGTAAAGATATTTAAATAGTATTTTAATAATTTTATTCTGGGTCCTTTGTAACGAAATTAAGTTTGTTGGGGCAGCCGATCCCCATATTTCTATTAAATATTGTAAGTGAGATTTAACTAGGCAGTTATATATAATTGGACTCACTTTCGTTGGAATACAATTTGCAACTTTATGTAATAAAGAGGATATTTTTTTTCTTACGTGCTCAATGTGTGCCTTCCAATTTAATTTATCGTCTATCCACAGGCCAAGGTATTTTTCATAGTCAGCTCGTAATATCTTTTCGGTATTTATAGTTAAAGGGATAAAATCAGCTACAGTTTTGTTTTTCGCAGCAAAAATCATAAATGAAGACTTTTGCGTGTTTGTGGTTAATAAGTTATATTTAAACCATTCGTTTAGCTTATCTAGATCTTTCTGGGCGTCCGTAACAATATCGTGAATTGACTTATTAAAATAAAAAAGAGAAGTGTCGTCTGCATACAAAGTAGACGAGACCGATAGACCGATCTTATTTATGTTATTTGTATAAATTAAAAACATCAAAGGACCGATTATAGAACCTTGCGGGATTCCATTCCTTGTTACTGTTTTGGATGAACTTACGAAGTTATCATTTTTTACAACTTGACTCCTATTTGTTAGATATGATGTAAACATGTCGTATGCTGTGCCTGTAATCCCAATGTTATTTAATTTCTCTAAAAGTTTTTGGTGACTTACCGTGTCGAAAGCTTTTTTTAGATCAATGAAGATCCCTAGTACAATATTCTTTTGATCTATATTTGTTTTTATTTTTTAAGTTAAATCTATTACAGCTGAGACTGTGTTTGACTTAGGCCTAAATCCATATTGTTATTCTATAAGAAAATTATTTCAATTAAGTAATCATTTAATCGTTTATACAATACACGTTCAAATATTTTAGAAACAACTGGCAATACTGACACTGGTCTGTAGTTGCCAGGATCCGTTCTACTTCCGGATTTGTAAATAGGGCTTACCTTAGCAATTTTAAGACTGTCAGGAAATATTCCACGTGATAAACATGTATTAATGCAGTCAGAAAGTTTATCAATAATTATATTTTTCAGACATTTAATGACTTTGGTACTAAGCTCGTCCATCCCTGTACTGGTGTTGCTATCCAAATTGTCAATAATAGTAGAAATGTCCTGTACAGTGCAAGGTTGAAATTCGTCCAGAGTTATGACATGAGTATAATCATTGTCAATTGTTATCGTTATTTGATTGGTATTTTACTAGCCATTGAGGTATTTTACTAGCTAGATCAGCTGCAGCAACTGATGAAAAAAACACATGAAGTCAGTCGCAAATTGAATTACCCTCTGTAATAACTTTTGAGTTCAAGATAAGTTTGGGAGGAGCATAGTTATTTTTAGTTTTGTTTATTGATAGGGTATAAATAATATCGTACATTTTCTTGGAGTCATTATGAGTATTATAAAATCAATTATAGTAATAATTTTGTTTTTGTGTCTTGATCAATGTATTTACTCGTTCTTGTTCCCGAACAAAATTCATCCGTTGCATTGCATCTGTTGGGTTAGATTTATATTGTTGCCATATATTATTTCTCGTATTTATAGCATTTAGTATCTTTGTCTTGAGTATTCTGCTAGTATTTATGAGTCGTGCGACGTAGGTATTAAAATAATCATAGATATTTTCTTTGTTTTCGTAATGTGTGGTCAAGGCAGTGTTGTACAATTTTTCATAGTCGAGAACTTTATACCGATTTTTTTATTTATTGGAGAAGGCAATCTGTGGACCTCAAGGTATAGTTGATTATGGTCTGATAAGGATGATTCAATTATAGAAATACACTTCAGTATCAAAGCGCAGATTTGTTTAGCTATTGTTTTTTATACAAGAAATGATTAGTTACTAGTGTCTTATAACTTTGTTTAGGGGGCATTGGAAACATATTCACAATATATTAAGTAATCAATAAAAAAAAGAAATATCTAGGATTAGTAACACAAACAAATATGTAAAATAAACAAACAAACAAATATGTAAAAATATATAGACAGACAAACAAATACATCGAAAATTACAGTTAAAATAAATACTGATACTGTCAGAATCGAACCCATGACTGTATGAAGGCTTAACAGTCAGTTTAAACACTATACTAACCTCAATATCTGCAACGTACCTACAGATTATAAATATACCTATACATATACATATTTGCAAATGTAATTAATTAAACAATTTGTTTAAATACATTACTTATGTCAATATACAACAATGGAATAATAATAAAGGCGTATTTACGTTAAAGATCTCAAAAGTGGTTAATTAGAAAGACATGTTTGAAGTTGTAAACATTATGATTGATTTGACAAGTCAGGATGCTTGTGGGTTCGATTCCTGCTTCGAGGAATATTTATATTTAGATGTAAATTTAATTTATAATTTAACACACAAAACTTTAGTTAATAGCATTTTTTACATTTACATTTACTTTATAAAAGAAATGGCCATTTATATTGCAAAAAACGCGTCTTTCGACACTATATAGAGAATTACAATTAACTAGGTACTTCCAGTTGACCTAGTATAATGAAATTTAGCAGCTACCATCTACAGGTAGTATTAGTTCAGGACAACATCTATACATTTGTGATTAAATCCTAAAAAGTAATAGGCTTAAAACGGGGGCAAAAATAGGTATTAACGCCGCTACTTCGAGTGAGGTAGCATATAAAAGGGCTCTGGCTAAGCAAAGCTTTGGTTTCAGAAAAAGCTCTAGATCTCCAATTTTTGTACGGAATCCTCGTAGACAAGCCTGACTCGCGCTTGTCCTGTTTTTTAGATATACACTTAAGATATTTTTTCACAAGTTCACATATAATTTTCCTAATTTTAATCAAATAGAACAACTCAAAGTCCTACTAGCCAGAATTGAAGAAAAGAAGAAAAGAGAGAGAATAGATTACATAAGACAAAGGGAACAACATCCCCTTCTATCTTGGGCTCCCAGCATGGAAGGAGTCTGTATACAGACATCAGAAGTTTCTTTATCAATACCACCTTGTACTTGTCATGTACCAAGTCCTACACCTGCTTCCACTTCTTCTATACATATTTATAATGGTTAGCTTAATTTTATTAAAGTCTTATTAGTTTTTGGAAATTAAAGGCATTTTAGGTAAAAACAATTAAAATAAGGGAAAATATTACTCCAAAGCACAGAAGGAGACTGTATACAGGCATAAGATTTTTGTTTATTATCTTTTATTTGTCATTTGATACACTTGGTTCACTGCACGAGATTTTTTGTGTGGTATTTAGTGATTTATCTTCATTTTAGTGGCTGACTTGATGCCGATCAAACAGAAAGTTGATGAAATAAAAGCGGAATGTTTCTTCGATAACAGCATTGATTTTGATCGATTTAAAGTTATCGGCCATGATGAGAGCGTTATACATTTGTTAGTAATATTATTACAATTTTTCTTATAATTATTTTAAGTTATAGTATCTTATTCAAAAGTATAAAGTATATTAAATATATGTAAATAATAATCCACTTAACATCTTAATTTTGCGGCAGTGTCTTAAAACTAGGTTGTCTCTGCCGCCTGCCTTGCTATATACGGGATACAATGAGAAAAAATAATGTTAGCAATCGAATCCAATATAAGATTCAATAGTTATCAAGTGAATATCTTAAAAAGAATTAAACAATTCTCTTACTTTAAATTAAATCCAAAGTCCAAATTTCAATGAAGTTTTCCGAATCAACAAAGCATTTCTTCTCAAAAGAGTATAAATGTAATGTGTTTAATTATTTTTAGCTAAAAATTATTCTTATATAAGAATTTACATCGAGATTTAAACTTGCGTTTTTCCTATATATAAATGTTATTCACGTACTCAAATTATTTCAAAATGAAATATTATTTTTCAGACAAAGTACACCAAAAAAAGAAAATGGCAACACTCACAAGACTAGATTGCAACAAATAAAAAAGACATTAAAACAACACCCGAGTTTATGTGAAATATTTCAAGCAAATATTCGTTGTTGAAGAGAAAATAAAAATCCCATACATTTTGTACAACTTTATTTCTAAACAAAAATCTAGCATCTAATAAAATATATTGTAATATTAAGGTGTTTATAGTTTATACTATATTTAAAAATACTCCAAAATTATTAGCTACATACATTTATTACAAATACATATATTATTACAAAATTTTGATTACCTATTTATCCACCATGATTTTACAAGAACACTGAATTTCGAAATTCGCAAATGCTGAATTGGCCGTAAAGTGAAAATCAGAATCACGTAAGTGCAGTTATTTATAGTTTTGATAACTTTCTATAAATAAAAAAACTATTTTATTCATAAAATGGTTAATAAATTTTTATCAAACTCTATGTACGTGCTATACAATTGCTTCTTTTATAAGCAATTTACGATACGTAAAATACATCGGTATCGTTTTCACAAATCTCCTTAGCTTCCTTCTCAATTGTAGCTACTATTGTTCCTGATTTTTCTACTCTATCTAAATGACCCTAATAATTCATTATTTTTATCAAACAAACTATTATTATCATTATCATCATCGATATCCTTAAACAAATTCAATTTAGATCTATGAGGGCCGTTAATTTCAATACATTCTTTTGAAATTATTTCATGAATACTAGGCTTAGAAACGGATTTAGTTAAATCTATTATAGGTATAGGAATTCTAGATTCTTCTTTAGGTACTTTAGGTAACGATTCTGCTGATTTTACAGGTAAAAGTTTAGGCATTATATCATTTATATTTGGGGAGGGAGGTTCATCAAACGGTACGGAAAGACTATTTTGTAAATTTTCTACTTCTTTCTTCTTTGCTTGCTTCCTTTCGAGCTGTCTTTGTAGTTCTTCTATTCTTTCTTCTTTTAGTTTCAATAGATTGTCTAGGTGCTCCACCTAAAAAATTTTTTTTGGTGATTTTTTTAACATTATTTATTATTTGACAAATTCATTTCTAAATTCTTACTATACTTTATTGTTTGTTAAAACATAATTTGCAGCACGATTGTAGACCCAAATTCTATTATGAAAATTGTTGATATACAGTTACAACAAGCGCATTGAACGTTAAAGATAAACCAAAGCCGCTACTAATAAAAGGTTCCAACAAAAATGCAATTATGAGAATCGAACTCAAAATTATTATTTGCATAATCAGATACTTCCCTTCCTTCCCTTCAGCTGCACCACGATAGTTTCATTATGTTACAACGATAAGAGTATAGACAGAGACGACCCGAATACGCGGCATTAAATATTCCGTGGCGGAACTCGTATAAAATAGATGACGTTATGATATATTTTTATATGTTATATATTTTGTCTATGATGTCATTTACGAAAAGAAATTACGACCATAACACCTTTTGTTTAAGGAGATCTGAAGAATCTTTTGCATCTTTCAATTCTTCTTTGACACAGAGATAAGATTCGTGGCTGACTACTTTTTTCTGAATCACTTCTAACACGCCGTTCACTCTCACCTTGACGGGAACAACTAGGATATTGTCTGAAAGAGTAACAAAATGAAAGCAGTTATAGATCGCTAACAAACGTACCTAAAAATAAAAACTAAAAATAGCATAAGTATAACTTCTATACTTAGATATACTGATGCATCAAATATATGTAAAATATGTTTATATCGTCTTGTTTTATCCCGCACATACCAGGGTTGGCAAAAGGAACCTAGGCACTTTGTATTCAACCATTCCGTAATATTCTAGTCTTCATGGAAATCAAGACACTTCCATTCCCCACTTTCCACCGCACTCTCGAGACATTGCGTGTTGGGTGGCGAAACTCAACGATCCGTTTTGCGACTTTACCAGAGCGAAGAAATGGAAATATTAAATTTCATTTCTCTGACTGGTAATCGAACCCACGGACGTCGGGTTTACAGTCGTACTGTATTATTTACTACTTTCATTTTCTTATTTTCATTTTCCTTGCCCTGGCAATCGACCGAGCGAACGCGCAATGCCCCAAGTATTCGGCTTAAAGTGCAGAACGGAATATCTAACACTAGTTTCCCAGGCTTTTTCTGCCGACCCCGCTTAGTGCGGGGTACAGCGTGAAGCTAAGAAATAAAAATAAAAAATACTGTGAAATTAATTTTGTTTAAAAAGTAACTTAAATTACTTACATTATCTTCCTTTCCGTTTCTAACGTTTCTAAGTGATAACTATGTTTAAACAAAAAAAAAACAATTAGAACGTACCGTCTTCCCCACAAGCTTCATAATAACTGCCACCACTAGAACCATTTTGTTCGCCTTCCTTCAAACTCTTATTGAGGTCCTCATCTCTTCGAATTTTATCACGTACTGCAATATTATACTTTTATACCGTTGCTACTTAGCTTATTGAACTGCGTTTGGCGCAGAGGCATAAGTGAGCGATTGTAAGCGTGACAGTTGTGGGTTCGATTCCTCCCCTCGAGAGAATGAAATATTTAATATTTCCATCCCCACGTTCTGGGAAATCCCAGATTCGTCATTTAAAACGTAATGCTTCGAGAATTCGGTGGAAAGTGGGGAACAGAAGTGTCTTAATAACACTAGGTTCCTAGGTTGAATAAATATTTCTTACCCATTACAAGAACTCTTTCAATAATTCCAGGCGCACAGTTCGCGAGCTGCTCCATTGTATTGTTACAAAGGTTTAACTTTAGTTTCTTTAAAACTTTCCTATTTAGTGTCATCCAGTTGTTTAATTTCAACGATTGACTGTTTCTTGGCGGATAGTTGTGCATTTCTATCAACTTTGGATAATACACGTTCAGGATTTCAGCTAAAAGAACTGAAAATAAAACTATAATAAGAAACAACAAAAAATCTAACTTCGCGTATCTATCGCTATATATATAACTATCGTGTAATCAAATAAGCGCTCATCGTGTAACATGCCAACATTAAATAGGTAATTCAATTTTTGGGTAGGATTTTTAAATAAGATTTTGCATTTCTATAAATTACAGACTAAATTGGTAGTACGTAGTATGTTAATTAAAAATATACAGGCAATTAAAAGTATAATATACCTAACTATTTTGCTTTACATTTTGCACGATGAACATATTGCTACACACACCTAAAAAAACTATTAATATAATATCTAAAATGTTAAAACTCTTGTCTCATAGACTCATGCCATTTAAATGCATACTTGAGTTTAATATTTTTTTAAGATTTTCTTTATTTTTTTTTCTATTAATAATTATTAATTCCCTACAATTATATTATCATGTAGATATTACCTAATGCAAGATGTGGCGTGACGTTTTCTAAAAACGACTTACCGGCATCAGAGAAATCCCGATTAATCTTTTTAGTGGGTCTAGATAGTTTGAAAGTATCGACCCAAGCCAAAACCGATTCGATATCAGACAGCGGCATAGGCGAATCTATCGACGACATTTTTATTTTTGATTTTATAATAATTTTTATAGTTTATTTATAATAAATGACAAAATTTTACATGTTTATCTGTAACGTCATAATTATAGTAGTATTAACTGCCAGTTAGTTTCTAAAGTAGAAACTATTTTAATAATATGCATTGAAAAGAGAAAATATTATGAACATAATATTTTAACTATGCACTTAAACGAATGGAGAATTTATGGATATTGCATATACGGAGGTTTTGAATAATATTTGTAGGTATATTTAAATCAACCCAATTTAAAAAATATATAATGTACATTAATGCTTCTGTTAATCTGTGGTTGAAATGGCGCCAAATTTTAATTTTAAATGTCACATGATTCAAAACCTTTATAATTTTTTTTATAGACCCTTAAGTTGTATTTTACAAAACATATAATATGCTTTTTTATTACGAAAAAGTAAAAGTTAGATATTATTATTTTCAGTTAAACTTAGCCTAAATCATTTTTAGTTAAATTTGCATTTGCATTTTTTGTACAAAGTATGTTGTTGTGTTAAACGCCGTAATAAGTCGTAATGTTTTTTTTTTCATCTTTGTTTGGACCTTACAAAATTGGACATTTTATCTATTTCCTATAACTAAAGAATAAAATACAAGATAGGCAAATCGCTATCATAACAATCAAAAAGTAATTCTAGACGAAAGTAGTTTTTGTGTTCGTTGGTGTCATACTTTCTAGCATTATTGTATATATCTATGCTATGCATTTTATTATCGATTTGACTTCTACTGCTACTTCTACCATAAGGGAAGCTACTTTTTTTTAATTTTTTTAAAGTATTATTCACATACTTAGGAAAGAAAATTACTTATTTAGAAAACGTATAACAATTTCAGCTTAGCAGGACTCGAACCTGCGCCAAGGACGCCGACCAGGAAACCGACCAGGTTCTAAATATATAGCATTTTGTCTTGACAGACGATAATTCTTAGTAATTCTCTATCTAAATCTCTCTCGATTCTAAATCTCCCTACAGATGATGTTAACGACATAAATAAGTTGTAGCAAGCGAATAAAAATTTTCGCCGTAGCTGGATGAGAACGTATGGCTGACCTGTAGTCAGAGCGCCTGGTCTGTTTCCAGGAGGCGCGGGTTCGAGTCCCACTACGTTCAAATTTTTATACGATCTCGTTCTGGTAACGAGACAAAGGGTGGCGATGAGTTCCACTACTCATCACCTTAACGATTGTATTACCACTAGGCACCCAGGTTTCCTCTGCCTATATTGTTATGTGCGTTCCATTTCGTTCTGGTAAAAACCGATACCGCGATGCGCGGTAAACTCAAAAGTTTGCATGAAATTGGAGAACAGAGTGTCTTAACACAAGATTCTCTTTGCCTATCATGCTATATGCGAGATACAGCGTAAAGGTAGCTACTCATAAAATGTCGCTAGTATTTTTTATGTAGTTTTTATAGTTTTCTTGTATATAATTAAGAATATTCTATTCTATTCAAATATGTATAGTTCTGTTAAAATGTATGTCGATAAGTCAACAGCCGTGCAACCTTTAGTGCGTCTACTGCCATTTTGTAAATAAAGACTTTCTTTAAATATTTGATTACTGTAAGCAAAAAACATTGATGCTTATTAGACTTGTCTTTTTTTTATTTATAATTTTTTTTTAAAACATTTTTTAAGTGTTATTCCACGCTTAGGAAAGAAAAATACTTATTTAGAAAACATATAAAAATTTGAACGTAGTGGGACTCGAACCCGCGCCTCCTGGAAACCGACCAGGTCCACCGATCTGGTTTGTTTGTTTGTTTTCTAAGTAAGTATAATTAATTTTATTATAATTAATATTATAACTACAATACTAATAATAATAATGTAAATTTGTTTGTTCCCCTTGAAACCTTGTACCTACACATATTTTTACAGGTATTAGAAAAAATATAGGATAGTTTTTATTTATATATATATATATATATATATATATATATATATATATATATATATATATATATATATATATATATATATATATATATATATATATATATTTATTTATTTATTTATATATATATATTTAATATATTATTCTTTAGCTTAAATATAAAAATAAGTTAAGGGAGCGAAGCGATGGCAAACGATTTTGAGCCTCTATCCAGTAAAATTAATGTATTTTGGCACGAAGTATGAAATGTTGATAGTTGTGGATTTGATCTCCATTTGGAGCAAAGGATGAATTTTATTTTCCCCTGCTCGGCAACTCGGCTTCGGAACTATTTAAGCTAAACTTTCTAAGCCTAAATAATAATAATATTATAACGAGACTCTGCCAAAAAATATGTAAAAATAAAAAAATCATATACTTTTTTAACTGACATCATAATAGGAGGAGGCTGCATGTTTGAATCCTAAATTTTTATTATTATTATATTTTTTTGCCGACGTTACCGTTTCCCGTAACTTTAAGTAACAATACTTGCAACGAGATAATGACACTTGTTACACCAAAGTGAAAATAAGTAAAGTGTTTAACTCTTAAATTTCTACAAACATGAATTTAGTCAGTCATTGCTTTTTATAATAATAATAATAGTTATTATATAATTTTTTATACAACTATTTGATAATTCACTCTTCACATTCTAAATTAAATAAGAGAGAGAAGCCAATCGTGGCGCAGGGGCATATGTGTGTGAATGTAAACGCGACTGGTTGTGAGTTTGATCCCCGCTCCGAGGAAATGAAATATTTTCATTTCTTCACTCTGGGGTAGAGGCAAAGCGTTGAGTTCCGCTACTCAACCCGCAATGCAAGAATTCGGCGGAGAATGGGGAACTTGGTGTTTTGCCTCTGCCTACCCTTCTGTGTGCTGGATATAGCGTGAAACTGATTAATTAAATAAAAAAGGGAACTAGCTCATAAAGTAAAAGGAAACTAGCTGGAATAAGTAAAAGGAAACGTCCAGAGCGAAGAAATAAAAATAAAATAATTAATTGCCTCGAATAGGAATCTAACCCACAACCGTCGCGTTTACAGCCTAGCACTTTGTAGCTTCATCATGAAAGCCTAAAAAAAAATATTTGGTGTATAATTGGAATTAAAATCAGAACCATAAGAACCATATTTACATTCAAACTCTTCCTTGCTGAAAGGCTTACTTGAACTGTAAACAATAAATATATTTGTAAAAAATAAAACTTAAAAGTACATAAATGTACATACATTTTCTATATTTTATGTACATATTATTCATAAAATCATAAACTTAAGACGTAGAACACAATGTCAGTGTTGATGCCTTCCATCTACAGAAAATTTACAGTTGATATAAGAAAATGGCATTTATTTTGAAGGAAATTAGTATTATTATTAAATATCCAAGTTTCACTCTTCTTATAGAGCCTCAGATTTCGTATTTGTGAAGTTAAAAGTCAGTCACTATTCAGATTCAGAGCTGGTCACTTGTGTTCGAAGAGTTTTTTTGTATTGGAATTAAAAAATATTTGAAGCAGGTGAGTTAATATTCATCAATAAAGAAAGAAAAGACTTCTCTACTCTTTATGTAGTTACTACTCTTTTTGGATTAATCTAATTTAAATATTTGCTTATGACATGTATTTTTTAGCGTTTCAAGAGTTTTAAAATGACTATTATCTATTTGACTAAAATATTTTTATCATAAATTCATATGTAAAATATCTGATGGAAGCCACAACTTTCGAAATAAACATAAAGTCAAATTGTAAATTGGTAACTGAAAAAACTTTTTATACAACATTCATTCGTATTTATTTTTTCAAAATATGGAAAATGCATATGGGTTTTCGAATACTCATCTATCTAAAATTATAAAATAGTTCAGAATTAGTTACTATGGGACAACGATTTGAAAATAAAATTCGATCTAAGCTGTCATTGGTTTCAACTTCATATCATTGGGGACAACGACAACTCAACAACAACAATTTTGAGGCCAGTCGTGGCGCAGCGACTGATTGTGGGTCCTATCCATACTCGAGGAAAAGAAATATTTATTATTTTAATTTCTTAACTCTGGTGTCGAGGCAAAGCGCGGCGTTGATTTCCATCACTCAACAAACAATGCCTCCAGACGTCGTGGAAAATAGCTAAACGGAGTGTCTTAATATTAATTACCCTCTGCCTACCCTGCGGCATGGCGGGATACGGCGTGAAGCCGAAAAGAAAAAAACAACTTCGAATATTATTTTCATAAAACAAAGTAATACGCCTCTCAACGTAATGTCTCGAATTTAGACGACAAGTGGAGAATGAGGTGTGTATCTACTAAAATATTTCTACACCTAGACCTGTTTCAAATACATCATTACGTCATACAGCTATTATAATAAATGTTTCTTACGGTCCATCTCGCGAAATAATACTAATGTTTTTGTTTGTGGTTTTATAGAAACATTTAAATTGTGATCGTGATATTGAAGTGAAGCTTATAAGTATTAAATTAAAATACAAAATGACAGTACTTCCCCGGATTAATAGACTAAGTGCTATCTATTATTGTTAAGTTATCCAACGCTGTCGCTTTATCAATTGTAAATTGTAAATAGCTAACTTGTTATTTTCCATACATTGTAAGTTAATAAAATTCAAAATTTGGAAACATAAGAAACAATACAAAAACTTATATGTATAAAACAGCGTGATGCTAAAAAACACGATATATTTTAAAATTATTCGTTATCCACAGACAGGTTTTTTTTTCAATTGGTTCCTCGATCCAAAATGAATAATTATCCGTAAAGAAAGTTTATTTGGCCAGTTTGTGTCAAGTTGCTCCAGAACCAGTTTGGTAGGAACTGCTCCTACGTATTACTTAAACTTTCGATCATTTTGGGCAATATATTTTATTACAAGATTTCGATGAGAATAATAGATGATATAAATGAGTTGTATATAAATCAGTTATTATAAAATAATAGATATTTAGCTATAAGAACGGTAATTAATTAATTATATTTGTTTTCATTCATTTCATTTCATACAAAATACGATCAAACGTACAAAAGTATCTCCTAAAAAGTGTACTTATGCTCCGTTGATCCATAACAATGAAAATCCTCTTTCGGCGGCTCCAACTCGCTCTTGACCGCTTTTTTATCTATACACAGCTCCCATATATATATCTTACCCTTACCCATCTTAGCTCTTTTGGCTATATGTACCCTAACTTAGTGTTAAGACACTCAGCTCTCCACTTATCACCCGTTCAGAATTTAATTCAATTAATAGATAAAAAATTATTTCTCATTTTACCTGTACCATTAAAATATAAATAAAAAGAATTAAAATAGAAACTAATATGTTCTAAGAACGATTATATAACGGCGTGTTTTGTATGGTTTCATACAATGGAGTGTCGCCGCTATTCAAGCTCACTTTCGATTCATTAACACCACACTTTCTTTTATTCTTAATAAAGTATTCACATATATTTTACGACCTCAAGTTCCGTATACAATAAATTTTATTATATTATGTGTTATACGCTGTACGGCACAGTGGTATCTAACTCTATGCGATGGCTGTGGATTCAATCCCCGCTCGGGGGCTTAGGTGTATCTAGAGATATTTATTCAATAGTAAAATTTCTAGTAGTAAGTGCACAAGTCCATTCTGGGGTGGGCACGCACCACCCGGCGCCCTTCCTACTTCCACGCTCGGGGAATGATTATACTTCAATATATTTAATTTTTCCTTTGTTAGGTCAATATCTAACGTTCTATTTCGACACTGTAACAATATATATTTTTAGATGAGCATAAAATTAAATAAAACCAATAAAGAAAGCAAAAGAAGAATTAGCATACAACAAGCAAAATAAAATTTATAAACTAATACATAATACTAGTAAAAAATATTCGAATTCCCATTTATTTATATGTAATAAACATTAAAATTTTAAGGTAAATTTAGACCTAGGCACGTAACTCTGAAACAGTTCTTAGCGACGACGGCATTAAACCAAACCTAATGGGCAAACAGCTACGTGACGAGCGTTCACTTACATACCAACATTATAAATAAAATTCAATGGAAACGTATTATAAAACCGTTCACGTCAATTATATTGTCTGTCTGTCTATTTGAATCGTAGAACTCATGAACTTAATACATGGTGTATGAGAAGTTTTTGAGATAATAACATATTATAAACAAACAAGTAACTAAACGCAAAGAAAATCAATAAGTATAAGTAATAAGTTGAAATATTTATACTTTATTTAAATCAAAAAAAATCATCTCAGCCTTTAGTTTTCCAGAAAATTGTAGACGAACATATAAACATACATACACGTACGAAATTAACACATGCGTTTTCAAAGTCAATTATCATCATGTCATTACGTCAAACTGATAAATAACCTCGTTATGTTGAAATCGGTTAAAACTCAAATAATAGGTAAATGTACAGAAAAATCTGCAATATTTCAAAGTCCAGCACAAGTGAGCTCGCTCGCTTTCGACAAACAAAACGTCTTTCTCCTACAAAGAAAGCCCTTATCAGTGCCATCCAAATGGAAGTCTGCATAAAAATAAGATATATGTAATTATCAGCGGTTGTAAATTCATATAATTATTAGTATAGCAACGTGAATGTGTAAGTTGGAACTACTGAGCGTGATGGAAGCAAAATTAACAAGATGTTCATAGAAAGTCTGTAGACGTTGATTATAATTAGATTGTGTCTTTAATTAGTTTTTTTTAAATATTATATTAATTAATTTAACTAATTAAATTAACTATAATACTTTGATTGTTTTTGTAATATAGTTATATATAGGTGTGCAATACTGCCGACTTACACAGCAGTTGTCAGAATTAACAGTGAATAAAGGATATTTGGTTGTTACATACTATGTCTTAGTATTTTAAAGACTTTTTCCAATTCTTTTCTTGTGTACATTAAAAGAAATTTACATTACCTCTATTTTTAGTTATACGCTGTTTCCCGTTCAACAGGGTAGGGAAAGGGAACCTTGGAACTTACTGTTAATACACGTTCCCATTACACACAGTTCCGTTCCCCACTTTTTGCAACATTCTGAAGGCATTGTGTGTCGAGTGGTATCATTCAATGCCTCGTTATGAAGTGAAAATGAAAGTAAGAAAAATGAAAATGTAAAATGTCTCATTTCCTGGTGTGGGAATCGAATCCACAACCGGTTGCGTTCTGTAACTGATTCCCCAAACACCTTTTAAAATATTACTTAATTAATATAGCTTTGACTCGTGATGTGTCTAGTGGTTAGAACTTTCAATCGTAGGTAAGTAGGCCGAGAGAACCTAGTGTTAAGATATTCTGTTCCCCTTTTTCCACCGAATTCTGAAGGCAATGCGTGTTGAGTGGTAGAACTCAACACATGAGCGAAGAAATTAAAAAATAAAAATTTTTAAACGTCAAATAATGTACCACCAGTTTATTAAAGTGGATGTCTCAGACCTAAGAAGAAACGGTACAAGAAACTCAGCGGGACTTTTAAAATCAATTTTATACAATTAATACACATTTACCCACATTCAGTCGCGTTTACACACACACTTGAGCCACGCGTCACGACTGGCCCTCAAAAAACAAAAATTATCGATCATCGTATATGATTACTAAATATTTTTCATTTACATTACTACCTGACTTTTAAGTTATAGTCACTACAAGTTTTGTAGTAGGTATGTATGTATGACGCATACAAAATAGGTTTCGAAGCGTTTTATCTAAATCACATTCCGACTTGTGGTCTATAGCAGTGGACGTGAGTTTCGAAAATTGATTAGGTATATCAATATAACAAAAATAAATAAAAATTGTAAGTAATATATTTAAGTTAGTTAAGTAGTACTTTATATTTTTATATGGTAATGGGTTCGATTCCTTCTTGGGGAAATGTTTCAAAAAAATTTTAACAATTTATTATTTGTCAACAAAGATGTATTAATAAAATATTTCTAATTTAAATATTAACTATGTCATTACGACTATAAAGTTAAACAAGTTACCTTATTTTCTTTGTACTACTTTATATAGATACAATAGACAATAATTAGGTTATTAACCTAATTTCAGAAATTTTAATATAAAGACCTTTGTGTTAAAATGTCGACCATATTATTAGACTCTTACAATATGTCGATGAACGCGGTTTTCTTCTGATTTTTTATTTGCCAAAATAATACTTTTATTAGCTTGTTGTTAAGGAACCCCATTCGTCATGTTGGTCGTATCAAAGTACCATGATGAGAAAACGAAAGTCATTTACTTTTCCGAGTGAGAAACTCACAACTGTCGCGTTTCCCAGTCGTCGTGGCCCGGTGGCACTAGGGTGTTACTGTAAACGCGAAGGTTGCGGGTTCACCTCCGCAACCTCCAATTAAGGAAAAAATACAGAGGGCAACGTAAATAGCTTAAAATCGATATCTTCAACACACTCTTATTGAAAATAAAACCGAACCAAATTTTTCAAAGTTAACTAAATGATTTAGTCACGAACCTAAACTTGTCCAAAGCCCAAGCCGTACTTAGAGATTCCAGGCTCCAGCAGTGGAATTTACTACATTCTAGTACAAGTTTTTCAGTGTTTCCAAAACGCGACGCCGAATATTTTTTTAAAGCCGGTTTTTTTAAAGCAAGTGGGTTAATATATTGCTGTGATGTAAAGGGGATTATGAATAAATTAGGTTATGACTATTTTCCAGATCAATGGAAATCTATTTATAGATTCCTCCAAATTAAGTTGGTAAGCTGTCTTATTGCATAATAGAAATGGTATTCCATCTCTACCTTTAGCCCATCTATCTGACAATAAACGTTCCGGTTATGGGCTCAAATCTTACTCGGTGAATAAGTTATTTTCATTGAGTTCAGCGTTGAGTTTCACACTAAATATGGTGTATTGTTTAAATTTTTATACTTTTTTTAAAAAAAGTTTCTTTGTGTGCGGAATAACACTTTAAAAATGCCAAAAATTATTAATACATCATTCTTCCTTGACAAATGATTGCTTAAAATAGTCAACAACACGTATAAAAATCGATGAGAACTTTTTACCTGACATTTTTATACGTTTTCTAAAAAAGTTTTTATATTAATATGTATATTTAAATAATAAATATCCAACATGATAATAACTTTTTTTTATTACAGCCATGATAGTCGCAGAGGCGTGGAAAGCTAACTATCTCTTCTGGATATTACCAGCGGTCTTGGCCCTCGGTCTACTCGCTGTTTTGGGGCTGATCGGTCTTTTCTTCGCGGTACGTTTCTACGCCAAGTTCACGTGTGGCAGGTTTAGAGAGAAGACCAGGATGGATGGGAAAACCGTGATTGTGACTGGATGTACTAGTGGAATCGGAAAGGAGACGGCTAAGGAACTGGCTAAGAGAGGCGCTAGGGTTATCATGGCATGTAGGAGTATGGAGAAAGCTGAGAAAGTGCAAGGTATCTCGCTTAAATATCATATAATTTTGAACGTGCAGCGTTGAGGTATGTCACTCAATATGCGATGTCAGAAAAATGGCGGAAAGTGGGCACCGAAGTGTCTTAACACCAGGTTTCCTTTGCTTGCCCTTTTATATGTGGGATACAGCGTGAGTCTTGCAAAAGTTTAATTGAATATATATATAATTGTAATGTTGAATGGTTTAAATCTATTTAGATTAGTAACAATAATTTTGGATTTACAAATATTTTGCCCGATATGATTAAGTAAAATTCGCTTTTATTTTAAATACTACGTCAGTGTAATTTAATTTAATGACAAGTGCTGTTTAATACTATTTTTGATTTTTGAATATTTTAAATACTTTAATTCTGATCATACATGAATTATTGTACAATTTAAAATCACAGTTAAAAATATTAGATACGAGTTAATTGTTATTTATTAACTATTCTTTTAAATATTTTCCAGATGAGATTATGCAGTCCACAAAGAACGAGAACGTACTAGTGAAGAAGTTGGACTTAAGCTCCTTCTCGTCAATCCGGACCTTCGCCGAAGACATAATAAAGACTGAAAAGAAACTTGACGTATTAATCCACAACGCTGGTTACGCTGAAACGTTCAGAAAGAACATTTCGGAAGACGGCTTGGAACTTACTATGGCTACAAATCATTATGGCCCATTTCTTCTGACCCATCTTTTGATAGATTTACTTAAGAAAAGTGCACCGTCCCGTATAGTTATCGTGGCCTCTTCATTGTATCGTTTGGGATCAGTCAATTTGGATAATCCCAACCCAGTTAACACAATGCCTGGATATTTGTACTACGTTTCGAAGGAAGCTAACATTCTCTTTACTAAGGAATTAGCGAGGCGTTTGGAAGGCAGTGGAGTGACTGCTAACTGCCTTCATCCAGGACTAATCGATACTGGCATCTGGAGGAATGTTCCAGCACCTTTAAGCTGGGGATTAGCCTTTATTAACGCTTGCTTCTTCAAGACCCCAGTTCAGGGTTGCCAGACCTCCGTCATGTTGGCAGTAGACGAAAATTTGTCTAAAGTAACCGGAAAATACTTTTCGGATTGCCAGGAAAGCTCATTATCAAGTTCAGCCAGCGACTTGGGCAGAGCTAGGAAATTGTGGGAAATATCCGAAAAGTTGACCCAATTGGAGGAGAATGACACTAGAATCTAATTTTGTAATATTAATACTATTGTTATACTGTTAATTTATTATTTTTAGTTTGTTCTTTTTTTCTACTTTATATCAATTTATAGTAATATTAATGATGTATTGAAATAAAAACAGCATACTGTAAAATATTATCTTTATTGACATAAGTAAATATTTACACAAGGCCTTTCCACATAAATATATTTGCGACCATAATCGATTTAAAACTAGCGCTTTTCTCCATTATTGTTTTATTTAAAGCTTTCGTTGAATATAATAATTAATTAGAAAAATGAAACAAGATATCTCAATGAAAATGAAAATAAGTTATACATACATATGAACGAAGAACTTCCTTTTTAACCTAGATGCAGAGTGACTGACAAAATTAACATTTTGTTATTTTAATACTAGTATAAACAGGATTATGACGATAATAGTAAATGTTTGTCGTATTACAATTTCTAATAAAATAACGATTGTAGCCAGATTCGACCAAACCCGCACCTATTGAAAAATAGGCCCAAGTGCTCTAGCTTACAAGGCTAAGGACATATAATATATCGACTTTAGCATTTATCCAAATCATTCAATTTAAGGCAAAAGTTATATTCAAATAATTTATATTAATTTACTCACTAAAAGATGTAAAGCTAGCAACTCAAGCTAGCTAACAATAATCTTTATTTGTAGATATTTTCATAATATAAAAAAAACTATACATAAATATCAGTCTATCAAATCAAATTGGTCTAAAAACGTTTGATCTACGCCCAAAGCGGCCCCAAGACTTTCTCTCGGCCGCCTTTCCACTTTATCCATATCTAAACATATTTGATCCAAATAATTTATATTAGTATTAGTTTTAATAGCGGAACAACTGGGACTTAAAAGATCTGGTAGTAATATTCTGTTGGCATTAACGAAATGGTTCTCTTTTTCTTCTAAAATAGTTTGTATTTCATCATCTTTCTGCGGCATAACACTAGCTCGGACTTTCTTGAAACGATTAATAATTTTCTCTAATGAACTCGTTTTTCTAATTAACGTAGAGTTATTTTTGGGAGTTTCCGTTCTAGAACATTCTCTACTCTTTCTGGAAGCTTCTAGTATCAGTGAGTCTGCACTCTTTCCGGAAACTTCTAGTATCGGCGATACTATATCCATTTCATTGGTGAAGTCAACTTTGACTGCATCAAGAACTTCATTGATTTTATTAACAGCTGCATTATCAACTGTTAAAGGAAAATTAGAAGTATCTAGGTTTCTAGAACTTTCTGCATTGCCTAGACCATGTGGTGTATTACATTTGCTATCAGAATCTAAGCATGCTATACCAGAAACTTCTAATTGTGGGCTATCCTCTCTCATGATAGATAATTTCCTTCCTCTAATATTACCAAGTGAGCGTTTCTCCTTATGCTCAAATAAATTAGGCGATGAGTAACTACGAAACAATCCGTTACTTTCATTTGATGCTATTGACTCATTGAAAAGACCTCTCTTTTTAATATCTGGCCGATCCTGTTTATATTTAAACTTTTTAGAACTACTCGATTTTTTGGTTGATAATAACCTAATTATTTGTTGTTTGGTGAATCCAGAACATTCAGCTATAGTTTCATTACTTTTAATATTAGATATAACAGATATATTATTATTATTTGTTATATTAGTGTCATAAGCACTTATTCTGCAAGATATTAGACTTTTCAAGAAATCGTCTTTAGGAGCTTTATTGAAAGGAACTGAAGTTATAAGGGACTTTTGTTGCGGCTTAACAAATGTACCACTGGTTCTTCTTCGTAGATTGAATTGATGTCTTGTTAAGTTTAAAGGTGTAAATATATCATAAAGTGCTTGGTACTGATCTTTATTTGTCTTTAACTCTGATAAATCTGGTAATGGCGGAAGGTCTATTAAATGTTTGAATGATATAGACTGGTTGTATATCACTGGTGCAGGCTGAAAACAAAATATATAGTTACTAACAAAATATACAATCACTCAGTATATTTTACAGTATTAATTAACACTTGTGGAATGAGTCATATTCATTTCCCCACTCTGGTAACAAGACAAAGCATGGCATTGTGCACTTAAAACATAATATCTCAAAAATCAGAGTGTCTTAACACTATAATGTTAAAGCTAATGTTATGGCGCAGGGGTACAAGTGTACGAGTGTAAACACAACTGGTTGTGGAGTTGATCCCCATTCAAGAAAATGAATTTAAATTTATATTTTCATTTCTTCCCTCTGGTGTGGAGGCACAGTGCAGCATTGAGTACTGCCACTCAACACTGCAGCAACGCCTCCAGAATACTATGGATAATGGGGAATGGAGTGTCGTAATAAGTTCCAACAACTTTAGGTTCCCTGTGCCTCGGGTACAGTGCGTAGAAATTGATTCATTTTTTAGTCATTAAGAATTAAAAATTTGAAGTCAAAGGCAAGCTTTTACTATACCAAAACATAAATCTTTTCAGCTTTATGATATATCCTAAATATAGCAATGTACGCAGAGAGGAAACAATAGAAATATATTTTCATAGCCATGGGAATATTTAACACTGTATTTCGTCTTAACAAATTGAGGAAATAAAAATAAAATAATTAATGTTAAAAAACTCAAAGTAGATATTCCCCACTTGAGGTCTTTAAAAATTATAGAACTTACTACGCTCATGTTTACTCCTATATATACTTAAGCCTGTGTTTATAAATCACTCTCAAGTCTAAGATTAATCTTGAGATGTCCTTTTCAGTCCTAAATTATATTAGAATGAAAATAACTTCTCAGACTTCAGTGTGGTTTATCAATATGGATCTCAAAATGATATTTTTTTATATAATTACTATAATTACCTGCAATTTGGATTCAGCATTGAAAACCCTCTCTAATAATGTTTGTAAGGCAGAAACAGCTTCGGTATAATTTCTTTTAGTGCCAATCAAATATTCATTAAACTTATAAATATCATTATTAATATCATTGTTTTTTAAAATATAACACACAGATATAACAAATGCTCTAATTAAATTAGGAAAGTTAAGTTTTCCCTCTTTTTCTAGATTGCAAAGAATATATTTTTGTTCACTGTTTACTTGATTTTGTAAATCTGTTGTACATATTTGATCACATTTTGGGTCATATTCGACTGTGTAGGAACTTCTTTCAACCTGACCTGTATTTCGATTAACTATTGACTCTGTTAAGCCTAAAATATTGGTAGATTTTTCTAATAATAGGCTAATTTTTGTATCCCAATTGGCTTCCAAATTATCTAGTTTTTTATCTGCTTCTTGTAACCAATTATTAAAAAAAAGTGGTTGTTCATTAACATTTTTTATCTTAAGAAGCTCATTTTTTAACTTATCCTCAACTTCATATTTTCCAATATAATTATCAACCAACTTATTTATAAAGCCTTGTGCATTGGTAGACGATAACACCTTTTCCATATCAATAATTTTCTTCCTAAACAACATAGCAATATCTTCCATAACTTTTCTTTTGTGTAAATAATTAGAGAATTTACTAAGCATCACCTCTGTCTCCTTTTCAATGCATTCAACAAACCCATCTTTTTCCTGTGACTTGTATCTTTCTGTCATTGTATTATATAAGGTCTTTTTACTGTCTTTCACCATTAATGATGTGAGTAAGCGATTTACCGCCAACTGTGAGAGTTGAAATATCAACACTGTCACTTTAAAACAGCCAGGGTTTACTAAATATGAACACATTACAGGAGATAAGTGCCCTAGGGCACCATATTCACTTATAAAATTATACAGCTCGTTTCTGTAGGTTCTTTCCGCCGCTGTGTCGTACAGAGGCCATGTTAATGCTGCGTGCACTTGTGTATCTATTATAGACACTAAATAATACGATAAATTATTAAATAAATTCTGCGTAGGTTTGTCTAAAGGCATTCTCCTTTAATATTAAACGTGATAATTCAGTAGATAACGGGTGAAGCTTGCTTAGTAATCCAATATTCAGGATTGTTTCCTTCTTCAATGTAAGTACAAGATCTCTTTGCTGCACTATCGTTGCCATCGTGATAATTAAACTAATACATCTCAAATAACGCTTTGCACTCGATTATTTTAACACTAGTTTAAACGATATTCTCAGTTAAATGAAAAGTCACTTAAAAATAAATATGCCCAGCATCAGAACTAGAAGTCAATACGAACGCAGACATTATGCCTTTAATTAATCACAATTGAATTCAAAATTTGACAGATTTTGCCGTTTGAATTATAGATAATACAGATATGGATGAGAACTGTTTTATGCTATTGAATTAAAATGAAACAATTATTCAAAATGTTTGATCAATTTGTATAAAATTTCATCAATTAATGCATAACAAAGAAATTATATAAAAATGCTTATAAATGCAGATATCCCAGTCAAGCTTTCTTATCGTTTCGTGGAATCCATAATAAAAAAAATCTTATTACTCTTTAATAATCATCTTTAAGAAAAAGATAAACTTTAATTGTGTTTTTAACTAAATAAATAGTTTTAATATAATGAGACTAATAATAAAATATTTACAAATTATACTAACGTATAAAATAAATTTAAGCAAATCCAAATTGAACTGGATGACATGGAACGTTAAAAATTATAACCTAAAACTAAACAAAGAACGCGGCTAGAGTGCGTGTTTCTGTAGTGATCAAAACACACGTGTTTATCGAAATAATTATGTTAGTTTAAGATAAACAGCTTTTATAATGGTAAGTTTTATATATCTAATATTATAACTTATAGTAAATACTGTAACAAAAATAAATTCAATAAACTAATGTAAATATAATATAGACTGATTCAAAAATGATTTTTCACCGTCTTAACAATAATTCTAGTTAATTTAATTTTTTATGAAACAAAAGGTTTCATAGAATAAAATTACGCATTATTATTTAAAAATACTTAGTAACATGAAATGCTTAAAAATATTTTAAACCTACATACATTGTACAACCATTTTACTTAAGCGTCCATTATGTAAACTGAATATGAAGTGAAAGGAAAACAATTTATAACAAAAAAATATCTTTAAAATGAAAATGATTATCATTGTTTTTAGAGTAAACTATACGTGCTTTTCGAGCACAGCGCGGGCTTCGCCCTTTTCCACGTGGCGGAGTTTGAGGAACTCGCAGCATTTCTACCTCAAGTGGAGGAATCAGTGACAGACTTGCAAAGATTCAATTCAGTGGTCACACTTATTGCGTTCCAGCCTTTCAAATCTGCCGTACTAGCTTTGGAGAACATTAATGCTATATCTGAAGGTAATTTTAAATTTGATTATACTCTTTAAATGATTTACAAAAATTATTTATACAGGCAATGCTTAAAAAGTTGTCTGTATTGTAAAAAAATAAAAGTATAACAAGCAACTACTTTTGACTTAAAAAAGTAAGATAGAGCCTAGAATTTAACAATACTTAAGTAAAGAGTTATAAACCTAATTATTATTTTGGCTCATCAACATTTCACTTTCATAGCAGACTAAAAGTTAAAAAAAGTAAAAACGTCACTAGGAGGTAATGTTATATTTAAAATACTACTACACCAGTACATCCATAATCAGTTTTATTTAAGAATGTCATTAAACATAACAATATTAATTCATTATATCAATATTTTATTTACAGGTATTCTACCAGAAGATCTCAATCTATTCCTTGAAGGAGCGTTGCCAAAACGCAAGAAACGCAGCAAATGTACCCTCGGAGTGTCCGATCCCAAACTCGGTGCAGCTATCAGTGAGGCCTTAGAGATACCATGCTCTCATACAGGAGCTGTTCCGGAGGTCCTCAGAGGTTTGTTTTATTCTTTCTTATTTATGGTTATAATAATTTATAATACCAGTTGGAGTGTTGGTACAGTATGAAATTATCATATTTTGATTAAATAAAAAAATATATATTAAAACTAATAGAAAATATACAACAAATGACTTATTATAACCATATTTTATCATATAAAATTCTATCTATATAACATGCTTGGTAAATTCTTGTTAATTCCGTTATATAAATTCTTTTTTCTAACTTTTTTAACAGAAAGTACATAATGAAGTAACCAAGGTCACTAAATTCTTTACTAGTACACTAATATCAAATATATGCCAAAAATGCAAAAAAAAACTGTGTGAATGCTGGGTGAAAAGCTCTGAACAATGCCTGGGACTTGCAAACCCAGCGTAGAATTAAGAGGCCATTTTAAATGTCTATCACTTTGTCACTCACTTTGTCTGGGCTCCTCTGCCCACTCAAATTGGTAATGTTACAAATTGTCAAATGATTGGACAATTTTCAAGAGTTACGGGTTCAAGTCCTCCTATGTTATTGTTTGAATAATCTGTTCATCTGTCTGCATTGCCTATGTTTAACATAAATTTAATATTTTTATGTATAGTTAGTCACTCACTTATATTGTATTTCCCATTTATGCACAAATTGATCTATTGCAAGTTACTATAGCTTGGGGTAATAAAATTGTGCCATAGTATCGCAATTATAAGTTATGCCAGCCTATGATATATCATGGGCATGGACAAAGTTATTGCTACATACTAAGTCCAACTCTATGAAACAGTTGTGGATTCAGTTCCAACATGAGAAAGTGATTTAATGTAATTTTTCTGTTTTCTTAAAACAATAATGTGGCATTAAATAATGCCACTATGAATTTGGACAGAAAAAGTGTTTTAATATTAAGTTTTATTTGTAAACTGTCCAAATATACTTTTTTTGATATTTGAACCTATTTTTTTTATCTCATCAGGTATAAGACACCATTTCCACGCTCTCATCAAAGGTCTAACACTCAAAGCGTGTAGTGTAGCTCAACTCGGGCTCGGCCATTCATATTCGAGGGCTCGAGTCAAGTTCAATGTGCACAGAGTGGATAATATGATAATACAGTCAATAGCACTGTTGGATCAGTTGGATAAAGATGTAAACACATTTTCTATGAGGATTAGGTAAGTCATTTTAACATGTATGTATTATTTAAAAAAATATATAAAGGAAAATTGCCAATATGCATCCAAGAACTTGGATGTATATTGCATGTCTTAGTAGTTAGAGCACTTGGACAGTTAACAAAAGGCACTAGTTTGAGTGCTGCTGTTCAAGTTTTATTATACACTTTCTAAAAATATAATTTCACACTACATGTATTAGTGTGAAATAACACTTTAAAAATATTGAAAATATTGTTTATCCATCTTTATACATATTATTTAGTGTTAATTACAATAAGCTTCGTTCTATTCACGCTTTATTTTAATAATAATGAGATACAAAAGTTATAGGTTTAATTTTTTATTATTAAAAAAATAATAATAAATAACATAATAGGAATGCAAGAAAAATATAATATAAATTTGGTACAAAAAAACACTGTAACCTCACTTTTCTTTTTAGAGAATGGTATTCCTACCACTTCCCAGAGCTTGTGAGCATTGTGCCAGATAACAACTTATATGCTAAATGTGCTGAATACATAAAAGATAGGAAATCTCTCACCGAGGAGTCAGTGGAACCTTTGACGGAGATACTTGGTGACTCGGAGAAGGCCCAAGCAATAATAGATGCATCCAAAATGTCCATGGGCATGGATATTTCGCCTGTTGACTTGATTAATATACAAATGTTCGCTGGGCGTGTGGTGGCTTTGAGTAATTATAGGTATGTAGTCTATTCATTTTAGGATTTTTTAAACTTCATGCTGCATTCCACATAGGCAGGGAAACTTTTTGTTAACAATAAGATACTCTGTCCCCATTGCACTGCCTAATTGAAGATAATGAAAATTGAGTGGTGGGACTCAATGCTGCTTTTTGTCTTGCCCTTGTCTTTGTTCCGTCATAAAAACGCAATATAATTAGGTGAAAAGTGGGGAACGGAATTTCCTGAAAAATGGGGTTGAAAAAAACTAGGTTCCTTCTGCTTACCCTGTATATGCGGGATACAAAAATATATATAAAAAATTAACATATTTACTTAGAGCATTTTTGATTTAGATAATAAAATGTTTCCTTGTAAATACATATTAGATACAATTTTGGATTCATATATAAAAAATAAACATTTCTCTTACAGAAAGCAAATAGCCGAATATCTCCATACAAAAATGACCTCCGTAGCACCGAATTTGACCACGCTAGTTGGTGACCAGGTCGGAGCTCGTCTCATATCCAAGGCTGGATCATTGACCAGCCTTGCTAAGTATCCGGCTTCTACTTTACAGATTTTAGGTGAGACTTGGTTTCATACTTCTATGTTTTGGTCCATTGTGGCGCAGAAGCACAAGCGCTCGACTATACCAGTGACGGTTGTAGATTTGATTTCCACTCAGGGAAATGACATATTTAATGTTTTTATTTTGTCATCCTGGTAACGAGGCAAAGCGTGACGGCGAATTCTGCCACACAATGAGCAATGCCTCAGGAATCTGTCTGAATAGAGAGCAGAATACTATGTTATCTCACTTACCCTATACATATGGTATACAGTGTGAAGTTAAAATAATGACTAAACCATTTATTAAATTTTTTCACAGGTGCCGAAAAAGCTCTTTTCAGAGCGCTAAAAACTAGATCTAAGACACCCAAATACGGTCTCCTATATCACTCAACATTCATTGGTCGAGCTGGGACTCAAGAATAAAGGCAGGATCAGTAGATATTTGGCAAACAAATGCTCCATTGCATCCCGGATTGATTGTTTCTCAGGTTTGTTTTTATATATTTTTTTAGGTTACTTAATGGATTTGGAATAAACTGTACAGTAATATAACTTATATATCAGATCAGAACACAGAGGGTATTATACAAATACTTTGTATAATTTGGCTATAATATAACAATAAGTCAGCGGGCGACGCCGCGTTTTAGTCGCTAGTTATGGATAAACCAGCGAAAATAGCCAACATGGTGCTATGACACTTTGTTCTATGATTTATTACCTTATGTGGAGTGGCGTGGCTCATCGCCGAACAATGTCTTATCTATCACCAGAGCAAGAAAATGAAAATATTTTATTCCCCAAGGATAGAGCCCACAACTCGCATTTACAGCGAGGCCCTGTACTGAGATGGCTTCCAATTTAATGCATTATTTATATTTAGTATGGTTTATAATATATTAGTGTTGTCTTCATTTACATATATAATAGTTATATATGTTGAATTTACATAAAAAAGCATACATATTAATTATAAAATAAAACTCAATATTTCAAAAACAGAAGTCCAAACTTCAATATTTGGTGAGAAACTCCGTCAGCAAGTCGAGGACAGGCTTAAATTCTATGAAACGGGTGACATTCCTATGAAGAACATTGATGTAATGAAACAAGCTATAGAAGAAATGGAAAAAGATAAGCCGAATGATGTCAGTGTTACCAACAGTAGTAAGAAAAAGAAGAAGAAGAATAAGGAAGTCGCTATGGACTTAGATTGAATGTTTTAATATGAATTATATGTTTGAATTGAAATGGTGTCTTATTATTTGTAGTTAAGTAGTTCTTATTTAGATTTTTAAATACATGATTAAATGATGGTTAAGCAGTAATTGACATCACTGTGTAGTGTGACATTTCTTACATTTGTCACGAAAACAATAACATGAGTCTAAAAACAATCAAACTAGCATTTTGTTCATATTTTGATATTGCTTAACTTTTTTAAAATAAGTAAGTAGATTTAAAAGCTAATACGCTAAGCCTGAGATCGATCTTGAAATGCTGTTTTTATTCGTAAATTACATATCTATGAATGAGAACGGCCGAAGTTGCTGTTGGCTCATATTGAATATGGATTATGTTTGAATTAAAATTGTTTTATAGCTTAGTTTTAGCATTTTGACCATTTTCGGTTGATTCATTTTTATATGTAATATTTAGTAAGATAAGGTGGAGAAGAGAGTGTCTTAACACTAGGTTCCCTCAGCCTGCCTTGCTGTGTGCGGGCATACAGCATGAAGCTGATTTGTTTTTTATTTTATTAAAATTAAGATATATACTGCATGTAGTGGTGACTCATTTGACTCAATGTTTGTGTTTGACTTTAAAAATTCCGCCGTCATTGTATAGCATTGTTTTTGAAATAAGTAAAAAAGCAATGTAAAACCAGTATAATATTATACTTCTTTTAATATCCAACATCCCGCTGCATATTTCAAAATGATGTATTTTCGATACCTACATAGTGTAATAAATATATTGTCAAAACGTGCAGAAAATGTGCTCATTTAATTTGTTTATTTTTTAGTTTTTATATATATTTAGCAATCTTTATGTGAAAAGTATATAAGTATATACATGTTAAATTATAATGAACACAAGCAATTGAAAATTATATTAGCTATAAATTGTAACAAAAACCACATCGTTCTATTCATAGAATGAAAGAATGTATGCGTAAAAAATAAAGATAATAAAATTTAATATCGAGTTTTTTTTTTATTTTATCTTCTATTTAATTCAGATTGTAGACTGTTTACTTATATACTACTTATATTTGTAATAAGAACAGGAATTTTACAAATAAATACTATAAATATTTTATTAAGATTTCTACTTAGAAATAAACAGACACGCTCAATTACACATTGTCTAATTATTAATTAAAGTGTCTTTAAAATATTTTTTAAACCTTTTTGAAGTGTTAATCCACACTTAGGAGAGAAATACTTAATTAGAAAACGTATAAAAATTTGAACGTAGCGGGACTCGAACCCGCGCCTCCTGGAAACCGACCAGGCGCTCTTACCACTAAGCCATACGTTCTCACCACGCTACGTTTATATAAATATTTAAAAAAAAATAGTATTCTCTCTTGCCTCACACATCACGCAAAAAGCACGAGGCTCCTGCGGAGGGCAGTTATGAACAGGTTGATAAAGGTGGATGAGGCGAAAGACGTATACTAAGACTACAAAATAATCCTTAAGCCAGTGTGGATGTATGATATCCAATTATGGGGGAGTGCTTATATATCCAGCTCCAGCATATCTATCATTCAGAGATTACAAAATTGTATTTTACGCACTTAACGGACGCCCATCTCAGCAACTCGGAAATAAACAATTTTCTAAAAATTATAACAGTAAAAGAAGGGATAAAAGGCTTCACCATCATCTGTAAAAATCGGCCTAGCAACCACCCGAATGAACTAGTCACAAATAATTATTAAATCCCTCAAGTCTCAAATAGCATTCTAATAACTTTATAATGTTTTTTATTTTTATAGGAAAAGATTTTTATATTGCTAATATGTTTCCGTCTTTTTCTTAACGTGATACATTAATTCATTTTTTTAAAATATAAGTCTTAATGAAAAAAAAATCGAAAAAACAACATTTTCAAATAACAATTTTATTAAAGGTATTTTATACAACTGATTTGTACGCAATGATTTCAACTAACATGCGTCAATCGCCATTTTATTATTACAGTTAATTTTCACATTAATATTAACAGACGCCAGTTGAGTTACAAAGAACTTGAATATGTACGGAATAGACACAGACAGTAGGTTGCCCTCTCCGCATAACCTGCATGTGTCTTTTGTGCCGTCGCTATCAGTGTTGCCAGCTATAGGACCGAGGAGTGTTCCGCATTTAGAACAAAGTATTGCCTGCAAAAGTAAAATAAAATAATAGAATACATTAGATTCAAATTGCAATTAATTATTTCGTTAAGTTTTTTGAATGATGGTTAAAAATGATTTAATTATACATTCATGTTTGGGATTCGTAAATCACTATCTAATTATTAAACTAATAAAAATGGAGAGGAACAGATAATAATTTAAATACAAAAAAAACACTACATTCAAATACATTTTTTATAAGTTTTATAAAAAATAATATTTCTGTTTCCCACCTATATAACGTAAAATAAAACTTTTAAAATGTCAAAAACGTAATTAATTATTATTTACCAAAACTACTAACCTCACTCTTATCAGAACAATGAAACAGTCTATCCTGCAACAGAAAGGCCGCTCCATGTGATATTAGAGCGTCACGTTCCATCTCACCAAGTCGAACTCCACCTCCGCGCCTTCTGCCTTTGACCGGCTGACGGGTTAGTGCGTCCACTGCGCCTGTCGTGCGTACCTAGATAGAAACAAATTAAAAAATCATACCGGATGCTTGTGCTATATACGGATACAGCAGGGTAGTAAAAGCGTCAGCGTCAATTGGGGTTAAGACTACAACCCATAGCGTTTGCAGCAGAAACCACTACGCCACGAAAAATTAGTATTAAGTCAATAGATCACACTTTAAGGTCGACGAGTCTTGGTTCACTCTGAAGTTAACTGTAGATGGCTGCGCAGATTTGAATGTATATATAAAAAAAAATCCCTGCCAAGAAAGGCATACTTCAAGGCGGCAAATGACTCGTCGACCATACATATATATATTTATCATATGCCAGAAATCTTCACTCACCTGCCATTTATCAGACACCATGTGCCTCAGCCGCTGATAGTGTACCAATCCGCAGAATATATCAGCAGACAGCTCTCTGCCGTCCACTCCGCTATACAATCTCTCTGTACCGAAATAATTATAACCACCGGCTTCTAGGACACGACCGAAGTAGTTTATCGCCGTGTCGTGTTCGGAAAAACGGAATGGAGACGCGTCGTGGACCTTTTGGAAAAGAAAAAAATATAAATTATTTTTATATGACTAACATGATTTGCATTTATTCCTTTAACAAAATTATATAAACAAAAAGGCTTACATGTCCATGCAAACACGCAGCTTTCCCCGCCATGCACTCCACCATCATGGCGATTGTCATTCTCGAAGGAAATCCGTGAGGATTGAACAAAATGTCGGGAATTAAACCTGATTCTGTGAACGGGAGGTCCTCGGCCGCCCACTTTTGTGAACAGATTCCCTTTTGCCCCGCACGGGAGGCGAACTTGTCACCCACTGTTGGGTTACGCTGTCAAATGGTAAAGAAATTTATCTATATCTTATACTTATATTCTAACTTATAGAAAAGATAAAGTTTGTTTGGTTGAATCTACTATATTTCAGGAACGAAATTACTAATACTACAGAATATTTGTGTTAGCCAGTTGTGGAGCAGGGGCACAAAGTGTGACTGTAAAATCGTCTGGTTGTGGGTTCAATCCCCGTAGTCGAGGATAAGAAATATTTATTTACATTTATATTCTCATTTCTTCGCTCTAATGTCGAGGCAAAGCGCCACGTTGAATTCCGCCACTCAACAGGCAATGCCCCTAGAACATGGTGGAAAATGGGGAACGGAGTGTCTTAACACTAGTTTCATTAGATACTTCGTTTCCCACGCACCGACAAAATTATAAAGGCATTGCGTGTTGAGACTTGCCTTGTTACCAGAGCTAGGAAATGAAAATATTAAAATAATCCACCTCCCCCGAATCAGAATTCGATCCAAAATCGTTGAGTTTACGACGACGCTATGACCTATATCAGTTTATACACTTGTGCCACTGCGTTACGCTTTGTAGACCACAATTGAAATTCTCAAGCAAATTGAAAAATATATATGTATAAAAAAATTTATACCTGTATCCTAACCATGACACAAGCTTTTTTCAGCGCTCTGGGGGAAAAATCTCCGCATAATCTCACACTATCTACAAAAACTTCCTCTTTGCCGTGATATTTGGACACTACGAATTGACTTTTTTCTCCGTCATAATAGCTATAAGGAAAAAAGAAAATTTAATCTTTCTAAACGTTTAACGTAAAAATTCCAAAAGTCTGCTTGTTCAAAAACAACCCCAACCCAACTACACTACCCCAACAACATTCCGCCACATTGGAATTGAACCTAAACTTCATTTATAGATATCATAATTAAAACACCATACCAATAAAAAGGATCCTCAGGCTGAACTCTAGCACCGACAGCTGGTAGACCATCCTCATCTATATACTGATTTAATTCAGGTTTAGAAGGATCCCTACAGAAGTATGAAGAACTGTGTTTTAGTTCTATAAAATTAGATTTGTACACGGTGCCCGCCGCAAAACCTCTCTCGTACGACGATTTGTTTATTATCATTGCGTCTTCCATGTCGTAGCCCTGGAATTACAAATATAATTGTTTTTAATACATGAATTGTACAAGGATGGTCCGATAAGTACTTAGCCTTGCCGCTCCACTATCACAAGAAATACTACTAATACTACTGTCAAAATTTCAGCCGAAACGGTCTCGTGCTATTATGTTGATAGCGTGTGGAAGCAGGCTTGAATGCAGGAAAATGGAAAAAGAGCAATATCGGTCGGTAATTCGATCCTTTTTTTGGGAAGGGAAATGGCGCAGCGAAATAGAAAATCGCATGGATACTGTATAAGGTGACTCTTCTCCGTCTCGAAAATTGGTTTAACAAGTTTCCGCAGGTGCCCCGAAACGGCTACCACGGAAAGTAACGTGACAAAAATCCACGATTACGTATTGGCATATCGCCAATTGAAGGTGTGCGAGATAGCTGAGGAAGTAGGTATCGCAAAAGACCGTGTGGGTTATATCCTGCATAAAATATTGGGCATGAGAAAGCTGTAGGCGCGATGGGTGAGGCCACTTCAGGGCAGTGTTTGACGCTGTTTAAGCGTAATCCCTAGGAGTTACTGCGTCGTTCCGTGGCCGTCGACGAAACATAAATCTGGTGGTTTGGTACACACTAGAAACCAAGGCACGTGCTCCGAAGAAAGCGAAAGCTGTTTTATCAGCCGGAATGGTGATGGCCACCGTTATCTGGGATTCACGACGTGTGATCTACATAAACTACCTGGAGAAGCGTAAAACGGTCACAGATATATATTATAATTATTAGGCAGAATCAATGCCGAATTGCAGAAAAACTGCCGTATTTGGCAAAGAAGAAAGTGCCTTTCTACCAAGACAACGCACGTGCTAACACCTCCACCGTCGACACGGCCAAATTAATCGAATTACGCTACGAACTGCTGCTCTATCCACAATATTCTCCAGATTTGGCCCCGTGCGACATCTTTTTGTTTCCAAACATGAAAAATCACTCGCCGGGCAGAAATTTACTTCGAAAGAGGTTATTGCCACCACGGAGGCCTACTATCCAGATCTTCACAAAACGTATTTTTCACATGGTTAAATGAAGATGGAGCATCGATGTTTCAAATGTATCGAGCTCAAAGAGTGTGTTGAAATTAAATCGCCACTTTACCAATATTTTCTTTTTTTTTTCTAGGCTAAGTACTTATCGGGCTGACCCTCGTATATTAAAAGTACATTCTGTACAATAAATAAATGGGCTGAAGGTATATTTTTTTTCTGCTTCATGCGTCTTACATCTAGCATAAGCAACATATATAGGAAGGCAGAGGAAAGACCCTCCATTCCCGGTGCGTGAGGAACGGAGTGTCTTAACATTAGGTTACAAATAAGTGAATGAATGATTGAATGATTTTCTAAATTAATTATTAAAATATAAGGATAAAAAAACAGTTTATGTGACAACAGTCAATATAGCATTAGTACCAGCAAAAAAAATTTAAACATCAAAACCACGAAAAATTAAGTGAATGACTATATGAACTAACCATTGAACGACTTAATCATTCAATCATACTGAGTGTTTAAAACGATCCGAATAATAAAAAAATTGACATAAACCACAAATATAAAATAAAAAAACTTTACCGTATAAGATATAACAGCCAATATGGCATTAGTACCAGCTGGATAGTCATCTAAGCCTAGGTTGTCATAGTGCAGCGGTCGGAACAGCGGTGTAGCACCACTCTGTAGACGGTACAATTTTGTTTCCGCGTTAGTTTCCCATGTATGTATGGGCGTGCCCATCGTTTGTTTGCCCATTTGACATTGGTACATGTTACTGGGAAGAGAATATTTTGCTTTATCAATAATTGCCAGTTAAAAATAATCATAAAGAATTTTATGGTTTAGTTTCGCGAAGTAAAGAAAATATGAAAAGCGCTAACAAAAAGTTATTAATTATTATATCATTATGTCATGTATGTTTTTTTTATTTGTAATTGTCAGCATATTTTAATATATAACATTATAAGTTTAAGCAGCATATTGTCAAATAGAAGAAAAATAATACTGTTAATAAATTGTAATAAAAATATTTTCTAGTAATAATTGAGTTAGAATATACACTAACCGTGGTGACTGATTGCAATCCGGCATTGGCACCAACTGCGCGAGATTGCTCATGAAAGCCGATTTCGATAATTCCAAATGTGTTGTTTTACCTAAATATATAATATCACAATATTGGTAAAATTACAATAATTTTATATGATTCACTTAAAATTACTAAAATATTTAAACTACAAAAATAGAAAAAGGGAAAATGCATAGTCAAGGGAAGAAAATAGAATGAATCATCCCGCATAATGCATCCGGATAGGCATTGGAAATTAAGCGTTGAGATATTCTTTCCACACGAATAACCCATTTTTTAAACATTGCGAATGAGCGGCAGAACTCAACGTCGGAATATCTCTTTAGTTTCTCTATTTTTTCACCACAATTTGAATATTTTGGTAAAATAGCTTTTTAGTCCTCATTATAATTTGGATATTATACCATAATGTCCATATTGTAATGAGGACTAGACAAGATTGGAGAATTAAAAAAAAAATTAAAAAAACACAAGTGAAAAAACACAAAAATCTAAATTAAATTAGCTTCACACTGTATCCCGCATACAGTAGGGTAGGCTGAGGAAACCTAGTGTTAAAATAGTCCATGCCCCACAACTGGCCTCAAACACATTATTTGATCTCCTACATACTATTTGATCTCTTCATTTATGAAATAAAATAAAAAACAAGAACTCCACACACAAACTAATACACAAAAACCTGTAAAATGACCTATTTTTTTTTAATAATTACCTTTAATAATCTCACTCTGGGTAACAGCCACATCCAAGTACAGCTGTTCCATAGTCCCTATAAGTTCTAATTGGCCGGTGGTCAAATTGATCACCGGTCGCATCATACGAGCTTCTGACGTAAAGAAGAATATGCCTGCGTATTGAGCACATATCTAGAAAAAGAAACACCTGGTGAGGAACAAGAAAAAAAGGAGGGTAGAGAAAGAGAGTGAAATGTTATGGTGTATGTATATATTATTAAATGTATGTGTGTTTATGTCTTACATGATATGTATATGGCCACACGTATAATATGATTATATTTTTATGATATAAAAAATAAATGTTTGAGCAATTTGTGTTTATATGGTAATGTGCGTGACACAATGTGAAGACAATTCATAACTCACCTGTTTCTTTGGTATCATAACAATTTCAGTAGTGATGGGCACTTCGCCTTTTACTTTCAATGTTCTGACGTACGAAGTAACTTTACTCGCTATGTCCTCTGGTAGGAAACCCACGAGTCTACCGTCTATGAGTACTGGGTATTTGTAGACATCGTGGGCTGGTGGTGTTTGGGTTATGAAACTTATTGGTTCCATGCCTAGGGCAAAAAAAAAATTATTAAATTCAATTTCATCTAGGATGTTTGATGGCAAACGCAATGTTGGACGTTCCGATTGCTACTCGGAGGAAGATGTTATTGAAAAACGGTTTGATAAGTAAAGCGTGGCGTTAAAGGCCGCCGCTCAACACTGTCTTTAAAAAAAACTTTAAAAAGCAAACCGATGAAAAAATCGGTGTTAAGTTCCATTAACCCACAGCACAATGTCTAAAATAAAACTCATGTGGAGGGTGGGTCTCAACACTGAGTTCACTTTGCCCATTCTGATGATGGATTAAAATAATTTCATTTTAACATAATTAAGGACTGTTACTACTGTAAAAAAATTAAATTGAATTTTTTGGTCTAGCTAGGGTGTAAGGAAATATTTTTCTTTTTTTTAATAGAAAATATAGAAATTTAGTAAGTTAATTTATACAATAAGGGCCGTTCAAGTATTACGTAAATAGTTTCTTTGCAATTATTGACTCCACCGAAACAATACCCCCCCCCCCTCCCCCTCTCCTCCACTGTGTCATCAAAAATAAGCAATCCCCTTGAAAATATTTATATATATAATTAGGAGACGGCCGTACTACAATATGTCAACTGTCAAATATAGTACTTCAATGTGACAGCTGTCAGTGTCAAGCTGCCAACATTTGGCTCGCGCCTTTTCATTGGTTAAAAGAGTTACTGATTTAAGCCAGAAGGTTTAGCAGTTGTATTCGATGTGATTTGTTATTAGGTTGTTACTAGCTCATTGTTAGCAATTTATAAAGTAATTTAACTAATAAATATTGTGAATTGATTAAAGGTGCTGCTATATTTAACACTGAGTAAATACCTATATAGGTTGTCAAATGTTATTGGTGTTTTATGTAATTATCTAGTCATTTAAACTGTTGTGTTGTTTTCCTTTTTTTACATTTCACTTCTGAAATCTAATTATATTTTATATATATTAACGGCCCCATATATGTATATTTATACTGTAGGTTAAGTGCTGGAATACAACGTATGCTTTTATTATTTAGAAAATGAAAATTTATATTTTTTTAATACATTAACAGTAAAAAACACTTACCACATTTCTCCAGAACAAACGGCAAAGCAGCCAGTTGGTCGGGATCAGGTGGTTGTGTCACCTAGCAAGAAGACAATTTAATTATATGTTTTATTATTTTAGTTTCATCCTGTATACCGTATATAGAGAGTGGGCAGACTAAATGAAAATATTAAATATTTTATTCCTCCGAGTGGGAGCCGAACACATAACCGTCGCGTCTACAGTCACACGCAGTGCCATTGCACCACGATGGCCTTAATCACTATTTACATTTATTTATCTATTTTATTTAATACTTTATTACACTAACTAACTTAACATCATTAAAGACAAAAAGAAAAATAAACAGCAAAAAGAATTGGTTTAAGGGTGGCCTTATCACCACACATGTGATCTCTTCTAGGCAATTATAATAAATACTTTTATAATTTTTTTATTTAAACGACATACCAATATATCTTGGACTGGGTATAACATACCTCAGCATCATAGTCTTAGTTCTGAACGTAATATAAGTAGTGAAAACAAAATAACTAAATATACAACTGATCTATACAACAATAACAATATAACAAAAACTGTAAAAACTACGGGTCAGTAGTTATAAGATTGCAAATGCTCACATCTCCCTTAACATCTCTCTATCTATCGCCTAGTTGGCATTCTTATTCTAAGGGTTGAAATGATAAACGTTGTGCGCATCTCCATGAAGGACGAGGCCTCATGGATGCCCCTGGGGTACAACTGACAATCGGGGGTTCACCTGAGCGGAGGCAGTGAGGTGGTTGAGCAGTCCGCAGGGCGCGCCGTCCGGCGTGTGCACGGGACACACGAAGCCCCACGCGTCCGGCAGCAGCTGGCGGGCCTCCGTCGTGCGCATCTCCATGAAGAACGAGCCTCGATGGATAGCCCTGGGGTACAGATGAACAAAGGATTAATATTTTTTTTTTAGTTTTACAATGTATCCATCCCACATACAGCAGGGTACGCAGAGGTATCCTAGTATTAAGATATTCTGTTCCCTACACATAGCCATGCCACCTGGTACGTGCGTGCGTGTCAACAGGTTGTTAATTAAAAACCGGAGAAGCGCGACTCAGGTTTGCCCACTGAGGATTCTGTACAAAAATTAGGAGTTTCGAGCTTTTTCTGAAATTCAAGCTTAGCTAATAAATAAATTTTGCCCCCCTTTTAAGGTTACTATTTTTTAGGATTAAACCACAATTATATAGTTTAGTAGTACTACCTGTAGATACTAGTTGCAAAATTTTATAATACTAGATCAAGTGGAAGTACCCTATTAATTTTTATTCCCTTTATAATATCGTAATACGATATAAACAAGCGATTAATCAATTTTTGTGATATAAAGGGCCATATTTTTTTTTTAAGTAAGTTTAGAAATACAATTTTTTCAGCAAATTATGGGAATGTAGATCTGAGTGTACGGTTTGAATTTCAACTCGATATATCTAAGCGTTCCTGAGATAAAGGTTCTTTGCAGACAGACAGACGAACAGACAACAAAGTGATCTTATAAGGATCTTATTTTTCCTTCAAAAGCATGGAATTCTAAAAATTAAGAGGTATAAATGTTAATAAATTGAAATGATAATATAAAAAAATCTATGTAACAATACCCAAGTCAAAACAACACATTTGCTTATTACCAATTATATAATTTTTATCATAGCATAACACTAAATTCACAATAAACAAAAAGAAAAACCATAAAAACTTACTTGAAATGCGACATATATCTCATTCTATTAATATTCTCGGCTACAATAGTTAGTCCTTTGTACTGTGCGAGGTTCACATTGTTCGACGGCGCGTTGCCAGTCGCTAGGAACGTCTCCATTCTTTGTTCAAATGAACCGGCCATTCTCAGTATGTTTTGTAGTTCTTTCTAAAAGGGGGGAATTATATATTCAATATTTACATTAAGGGAGGTGGTGGCTGTGGTGCACAAGTGTGACTGTACGCGAAAGAGTTGTAGGTTCGATCCTCACTCAGGAGAATGGATTATTGTTTATTAATATTTTCATTTCTTTGCTAGCACTACTAGCACCAAGTTAAAATCCCAGCGTTGAGTTCCGCCACTCAATACGCAATTATTAGATAAATTCGGCGGGAAATGAGGAACGAAGTGTCTTAACACTAGGTTCCATCTGCCTACTCTGCTATATGCGGAATACAGAGTGAAGCTTATTATTTTTTATTAATGGCCATCTATAATTTGCGTCATACAAATAAAAAAATGCTTGACCCTTCATATGTTTAACATTTTTACATAGCCTATACCTTCACCATAGATTTTTTTTAGTATTATTTATATATATATAGGTTTTTCTTTCTACCCAGTTTTGCGGGATAAAGTGAGAAGCTGCTGAAAATAGAAATTAATCATACAAAAAAACTAAAATAAAATACTTACTGCATTCCAAGAAAATTTCTTAGCTGTTTTAGCTTTTTTTAAAATATTCGCCTTTGTAATATATAACAATGTTTGCAAACGTTCTTTTAGAACCTGTAGGTATAAATGTCCTCCCACTTGCAACTCTTGAACCATTACAGCGTCAGCGCCTTCAACCTAAAAGAAAAAAATATCAAAATATTTTTTAAAAGTAAAAAACCATTACCAATTACAACAGTAGGCCAGTCATAGCACAGAGGCACAAACTGCAAAATCGACTGGTTGTGGGTTCGATCTGCACTCGAGGAGATTTTTGAAATTTACATTTCCATTTTTTCGCCCTGGTGCAAAGGCACTGCGCGGCTTTGAGTTTTGCCACTCATCACGCAATGCCTTTTGAATTCAGCAGAAAGTGGGGAACGGAGTGTCTTAACACTAGGTTCCTTCTACCTACCTTGATGTGTGTGGGATACAGCGTGAAGCTGATTTATTTTTCTAAACAATTAAATTAATTTGAATATATGAAAAAAATCAAAATAAGAATATTCAAAGTCAAAATATAAAAAATAAAATTTAAAAAAATATTTATTTAATTAGAAGAAACGAATTCTCATTATTTTATTAGAATCACCCTACATAATTAAAAATATTAATATATATTTTTATTATTATAATAATAAAAGAAGTACTACTGAATCTAGTGCTAAGATATTACAATCCTTAGGCAGCATGCTCTTTTGACACATCGTGTTGAGAGGCGGAGCTGAGAGCCGCAATTTTTATTCAAAGTCTATCAGAGCGAAAACAAATAAAAAAATTAATTCCCCTTGTGGAGGATCGAACCCACAAACGTCGCGCTTACAGTCATACGCTGCGCCATGATGGCCTCTACGAAACAGAACAAAAATAATTTAACACAAAATGACGATTCCACTAGGTATAGAATTATGACGATTGCACGAGGTACAGAGTTTAACTCATAAAAAAAATCATTTACCTTACATTTATTCTGTACCAAATCAAACAACTTCTGCGCCATATATATTAAAGCGTGAAATTTATCACTGTATCCATTCAAATGTATCAAAACACATCTGCTTAGAAGGAAATCCGCAGCATCCTCATCTGTTTTCCAAGGTGGCAGCTCTGACAGACGAGGCCTGAACATTCTTCCGAGATAGGATTTACACTCCGACGATGTGTGGAGGCCTTGCTCATGTAGTTCTCGAAGCATGTTTTGTATACAACTGTAATATAATGGCATAAGTCAAAAATTTTGAAGTCAATAGTGGGATAGGGGCACAAGAAGCTACTATAAACCCACCCGAAGAAATGAAATATTTCATATTTTCATTTCCTCGCTCAGGTAATGAGTAAAACGTAGCGTTGAGATTCGCTACACAATGCCTTTTACTTTTTGCATAACATCTCGGCTTTTGCCAGAGTCTGCCTTCCTACTTAACCTACTCCACTTTATTCGGTATTTAGCATCCTCAGTGGTTACAACATTGGCTCTCATGTCCTGCACCATAACATCGAACCGGCGCTTCCTTGGGCGTCCGGGAAGTCTCACTCCAGAAACTGATATAGGAAGGAGCTTATCCGCTACATCACGGGCTCCAAGCCTACCTGGAATGAATCTGCTGCGTATGCGATCAGACCGCGTTACGCCGCATATCCACCTCAGCATCTTCATTTGAGGAGTTTGCCGAGATAGTGCTGGCCAACAATCGCTACTATACAAAAGAACCGGCCCAATGATGCTCTTGTATATCAGTCCTTAGATCTTGCGATCACAGATCACATCAGTGACCTTCCGCTATTTGGCCCAGGCATCGCTTATCCAGTTATAGACATCGTGATCTATGCCTCCAGATCCAAGGTACCTAAACTTTTCCGACTTAACGGCTGGTTTTGGACCCATGGAGATAGTCCTCGAGTCTCGCCGTATGCCTCCATCAAAGTTCTGAGGGCGGAAATGCCGTCCGTAATGCCATGTCCTGGTTGAAATCTATATTGAGACTCAGAGATGTTATGACTCATAAGCTTAACGTCCCTATAATTACCACAATCTTGAACCACATAAATTTAAATAAGAATTATTTGAACATCATCATTCCCCTTAATGTGAATCAAACCCACAACCATCGCAACAATCAGACGCCACCCCATTGCTTCATAATCCTATATTAATGAAAGGAAAATATTAAAGAACATAATACTTACTTAACATAATACAAGTCATTTTTCTTTCCATTCAGCAATAATCTATATATATAGTGATCTGGACAATCAACAAGGCACTTCATAATCAAAATCAAAGGAGCATAATACATTACTTTGCGATGAGAAAACATAAGCTTACAGGTGCCATTTTGAAGAAAATGGAGAACATTGTTCTAGAAACAGAAAGACATATTTTAATTTATTAGAATACTTGCTACCTCCCTGTGATTTCAACTGCTTGATATTGCATGTTGATTGACATGAAAATGAATAATTCTCCTGAGGAATGAAACCCATAATCATATTAGCTTAATATTACGATATAAGGATTCTGTAGGACTAACTTTCTTTTATAATTTAACAAAAGTCTTATCTCTTATAAGCTTTTTATTGAACTATAAGAGAACAGCTGGATAGATATGTAAGCCCAATTTAAATAGATTCATTAGTAGCTAATATATATATTTTAATTAAAAGTTAAAAATTTAAGAGTTAAATAACTTAAGAAACTTTACTTACAGTACTAGTTTGATCAGATTTCACACATCGCACCAAAACACCATAATCAGAGAATAGATTGCCTCTCATTTTCCATCCTGATCTTTTGATAGCGACTGGATAGTTACGTCTGGTCACTAACAGCATACGGGCTAAACGCTCATGACCCTGTAGATTAAAGAATTGGTTTATATATTTTTTTACTTAAAAAAAAAATCTATTTTAAAATATGAATATTAGTGGAAATCTAATTGTTTTCAAACTGCACATCACAGTAATGATTAAACATAACTATAATGAATATAAGGTAATTAATTTTTAAAATGTTAAAAATGCTTATAACAATCAATAACAGTATGTACCTTTATTATGAAATAGCCTCCCCATTCATCTGCATGTTCATTTTGTTTTACAAGTTCTTCTGGTGACAAGTCAGCTAAATGACATATTTTTGACTGAAAATTTCAATTAAAGAGAATAAAAATATACTTTAATAGAAAACATACAAAAATTTGAGAGTAGTGGGATTTAAATGAATGAAAACACCTCATGGAAACAATCCAAGCAAACTGACCACTAAGTACATATGGTTCTCATCAAGCTATGTTACAACTCATTTATTTATTTTTTGGTAGAATTATCATTTGGCAAGAGAGAATGCTGTTTATTAAATATCAAAAGTGTATTGTGTGACAATTTTGAAATATCAAAAAAAGATAACATTAAAATATTATTTCATTGGGAAGAAACATATAGTAAAGCCAGCAAGTCACAGCTGCACTAAGTTGGCTGTAGATGGTTGCTCAAACTAAATTTTAGGTTTTAGATTTTTAATATATTTTATCTTCTTACCTTCAACATAATAGGTAATGCACCAAGTGATCTATCCATTGTAGTAATCTGCCCATCGATATTAAAACTTAATCTAATTTTAAAATCTCCTTTATAAGTGGCAGCTCTTTGCCTACATTCTGTAGGACTAACTTTCTGATTTTTAACACCCACTGCCTCCATTGGAACACTTGGTTTAGCGAAAGCAGCTTCATCTATAGTTATTTTAATCTTTTCACCGCTAGGCATTTCAAATTCAGCAGGTATTAGATCTGCTATGGCAGCTTTTAACCCATCTTGTATCATGTAATTGAACGAGTCTATATGCGGTGTTCCCAAACATTGTAAATACTAAAATATGAATAGTTTTAGTAATATAGCTCATATTAACAGTTTTTTTTTTGTTTTAATAAATAATTGTAACGTAGTTTCAAAGTGACCACTTACAGGGTTAGGTGTCTTTGGAGGTTTCCGATAATTAGGATTACTGGTGTAAGCCAAAGACGGCTTTTGTAATATCTTTTTTGGATCCATACTGTTATAAAAGCACTCTCATTTAGTAAAAAACATTATTTTACACATAAATGAAAACTAAACACACGTGCGAATGAAGTTGTCAAATTTCACGCAATCACAAATACAAATTGACATTGACATTACATAAAATGTAAGCAATATACAGATAATAAAGAATGGTAATATTTTATGTATTAAAACGTGTTAAAATGGATCTAAACCGTAATATAGTTTTTAAATGTCCATAAGAAGCACAGCAGCGAGTTCCATTCCTGAAAACATAAAAAAATTGATAATGGTTAGTGAATGCAATAAAAGAATATATTTAAAGGCAAAATTTTAGTAAAATCAAAATGTATGAAAATTTTGTAAGGCGCTAATTTATGTAGTATAATATAATGTATAATATGTGTACACTACACATTGTAATAAAATAATATTATACATTATTATATACGAAAACTATTCTTGTTGATGTTGTTTATCGAGATAGATAGAAATTATTACTTATGTAGTTTTAACAAATGTGCTTATTACAAAAACTTATTATGAGTAAAACTTAACATTTTACTATACCAGTGCAATATAAAAATAAATAATTTGGAATAAGTTACAAATGTTTAGAAAAGAGTTTAAAATTTAATTATGTTACAACTTGAAAAACTATAGCTTTTTTATAACGTTTTTATAACTTTTTTAAAACTTTACTCTTTATGACGAACGCTTACAAAAGTGAATTGTATTATAAAAAATAAAATACACCGATTTATATTCCATTTTCAATAATATTACTTTTGATTACATATTTTAAGAAATCACAACCATAATTTATAGTGAGACGCGCAACAATTGCGCTAATACGCTGTACATACTTTTATCATAAATATATTAAGAAATACTATTAATAATTCACGAAGCGATTATAAACAATTAGTTTCTTAATATGGTAAATAAATCCTAAGGGTATTTCGATGGGCACATACGGTGTCACTTTCAACAATTAAAATGCAATCCAAGTCACTCATACTTTTTCATATGTAATTAGGTCTGCAATATTATTATCTAAAGATTACTTGATATAAGACTGACATTTTTTTAGTTTCATGCAGACTGAATTTTTTTAAGTTTCGCATTATCCGTACAATCTTCGAATTGCGTGTGGCGGAATTCAATGCCGCGTTTTGAGTGTATTCTATAAGGAAAATATTATTAACGTTACCTTTCTTAATACATTTTAATTTGTCATTGTTATGAGGGTACTTTGACCTAGATTCATATTGAAACGTCATTTACCTTCTGCGCTTCTCAATTATATTTAATAATATTTAATTATTTTGCTTTGTTGAAATAGAATATCCTATTACATGGGTACTATATTTATATATATTTTTTTTACAAAACTGTTAAAATTCATGCTATATGCATGCTAAATTCATTCATAATATATACTATAACTATATTATTCTTTACATTGCGTCAATTGTATTCTAAAAAAAGTATAAAATACTACTTATACGGATTATTTTAATTATTTTTTTTTGTAATAATGACGATAAATATATTTTTTCAAATTAAAATACGCAGTCTCTTAAATGTCGTTATGTGTAAGTTCAACTAAAGTCTCAATTTACATGGACAACCCTTTGCTTATATCGCAAAGTAGGTAGAGAAAACCTAGAGTAAGAAGAATTTCTGTTCATTTTCGCAAAATTTTACATATTATTTGCAAGTAATAGTTTTGTCTACCAGATTAGTTAGTATTATTTTCTAGCAATAATACAGAGTGCCGAGTGAGTTTTCGAGACATTGCGTAGTAGTTGAATGGTTAAACCCAACGCCGTATTTCGTCCATCAATCACAACGGGCAAATGTAAACAAATTACATATAACACACACATTTAAATTGGGATCGAAGTCACAGTTGTCGCGCTGAAAATAGTCAGACGTTGTCCTACTGCGTCACGATGGCCTGAATGACTAAACGAAAATACGTATTTGAAATAGACCTTAAACTTTACCTTAAACTTAAAATTTACCTTAAGTTACCATCCCAAGCAGTTTCTTATATTTATCAACTGCACCGTACTGGTGTTGAATTCGTTAATTCACGATTAACAATGGCAATTAAATATAAAAGGAAAAGTCCTTGATATAATTAGCTTTTCTTGTGACTTAGTCCGCTATTAATACCTTTATCTGCAATTACAAATGAAGATCATATTAATTACAAGAAGTAGCTAAGTATCGATTGATCCGTAATTCAATCAACTCGAGAGGTTCAATAAGGTCAGCAGAATTATTGAGAAGATCTAAATATGTATATAGTTTTTTACACCTTCATACTTATGACGATCTAAAATTACAGTTTTTTTCTATATTTAAGTATTTTGCACAAAAACATGTTTATTTTTTTTTCTAAAATCTTTTATTTGTTGCTGTTGTTGTTGTGGTTGCACCTTAACTTATATTTTGATAATTCTTTCTTAAGTTTTATAATGGTTTTATCTTCAAAATATTTCCCTATTTAGCTTTAAGAATCATAGATAATTAAGTGTTGTACTTCGTATAACAATATTTTGTGGCTTCACGCTTTTTCCGATCATATAATCAAAAGACAAATAGAACCTAATGTCAAGACACTGTTATTCGCTTTTCTTCCGAATTCAAGACATTGTGGATTGATGAAATAACATATTCCCATTTTCCTGATATGGTAAACTATACTCTATATATAATTAATTATGCGATTGTACGATACAATCTTCGCGTTTTCAGTATTGTTACAGTGGTAGTAGTCATTTATTTAGTAGGTAGTATGTTTAAACTCGCGATTCGTATGTAAATAAAAATTAAAAATTGTATAATTCATACAGTTTTCCGTGTACTTTCTTCCAATAATTTCTTATTATTTACTTAGATATATATTTTTTTTATCACAAAAATTGTCAATCCTCACAGTTTAGAAGCGATGCGTTATCAAAATATCGATTTATTTTGTTATCTCGTATTCCAGCATATTTTAATACGCAGCTGATGATACAATCAGTACACTTTTGATAGCGTTTCTAAACATTGACTAACTTTTTCACGGTATATTATACATTTTGTTACATCAATAAATCCTACATTTTTTTATACATATCCGTCTGAAAATAAAATGTAGGATAGATAATTGTTTAACTTAGCCACCTATGTTGATCATTTCCCTATTATTTAATATATAATATATTTTTATTCAGTAATATATAAAGTATATAATTTAGGCTATTTTATCCAAAAGTGCATCGTTCATCAAATTTCGTCATCTGACAGGCATTTTGCTTCAAACTCCAAATGTGGCCCAACCTATAAATATACAACAGGTGCAATTCAAGATGCACTCACAGAAAATGATATAGATACAGGAGATAGATACCGCGCATAGCCGGATAGGCAAATGGAACCTGGGAACCTAGTTTTAAGTTACCGTATCGCATTGGCCTCGATATCATAAGGAAATGAAATTATAATTTTTTTTATTTCCCGGAGTCGGATCGAACCCTTAACGCTTTTGCCCCCGCGGCACGACAGTTTCAATACCGTAATATAAAAAAGTGTGATAATCTGCACAATATTGTTCGAGTAGTTGTACCTTCTAGATAAATTACATTTCGCAAATCTTTAAAAGCGTTAAGGTAAGCTTTTACATTACAGTAGAGCTAAACATACATCATAATTTATTTATCAAAAATAAATTATAATAGTATCTAACTTACATACTATAGTAGACATCAACTAGTAGAATATTAAATTGTGGTATTTATTAGGTACATTAATATATTAGTACATTTAATATATTTTTTTATTTGCGTTGTACATAGTATAGCGTTTTTCTCCTGTAACTTTAATTTAAAGCGTTGTGTAATCACGGTCAAGTCCAAGCATCTAAATTTAAAATATCTTACAGCATAACAAGTGTTTTTGCCAATGATCCATTCAGTGTATTATGTACATAATACGTATGGGAAGATAAAAAAAAACAATAGATATTTTTAATTCTCACAAGAACTAAAATTTATATATAAAAAGAAAAGGGAAAATATATTAGAGACATTAATTATACATATGTATGTACATATATTTAACCAGTTTCTGTCTTTATTGGCTATAAAACATCATTACATTTTTTTACAAATTATGATACAGGTAAAAGAATATAATAGGGCTATTCTTAATAATTAAATATTACAAATCTAGGAGGTAAATTTAAATAACGTAAGTCCAACGTGCACAATGCAGGTCATTATACAATATACAATATAGTGTACATACAAACTAAATAGTTTGGCCAGTGTTCCAAAATCCGGCGCGATTGCCGACCGCGTCCAGTCCCGTGCGCTGCGCGTTACATAATTAAAAAAAAACTTACGTCACACGTGATTTTTTTTGTGTTTATTAAAATTATCTGTGTATTTATATTTTTATAAGTAATTGAAAATTTTATTCTTTTTATGTTGGTAAGTATTTTTTCATTATTTGATCGTTTTCAAATATATTTTGTTACTTATAATAAAAAATTATCGTTTTAACTTTTTATTATTTTCTAAATTAAAATATAAAATTATTAAACAAGAATTATTAATTTAAATGTAGATATTTTTGAGTTTTCATTCGTAGATTAGATAAGTTTTAAATCAAATAAGAAACGAGCGTGCATTTTTCGTCCCGTCATTTTTCGTATTTTCTATGCAATATTGTAATGTCGATAAGTTATGTAATAAATTGTAACAATACAATAAAAGAAGATGGGTATTATTTTCGTGTAAAGTAATAACTGAAAAAAAACTTTGCAATTGGCAGGTATCTTCATTTTTCATATCATAATATGAATGTATGTGACGAGTGCGATAATTGTTTAAGTAAATTAAAATAAATATGTAGATATAGATATAATTTGCATATGTATAATTAGATAGCAAAATTTCATTTTTAAATTATTATGAAGTACTTACATAATGAGATTTATTTGTTATATAACAATATTTATCCTAGATAGATAGGTAATTTAATTTTATAATAAATTTATACGTATTATTAATTTATTATTCGTAGGTAATAATTAAAAATATACAGACTTGATCCTACTTTGATGTGGGTATAACCTAACTTTAGGTACAATCATTGATGTACGGAATCATTTACGGATTTATTTACGGAATCACGTACGCACTAAAAGTACATTCATTGATTTTCCCAACTGGAAAATCTGCGTAAACATTATATAGAATTTGTAATACGGCTACGTTTTTTTATATCAAATTAAAATGTTTATAATTATAAGCGTGGGAATTGAGAATAACTTAACATATATTATATTTAATATAGAATTAGGATTAATAGGTGATGCCGTCGTGGCGTAGTGATTCATCTTCTTACTCCTGCTTACTCTGCTATATAATACGCAAGATACCATGTGCACCTAAAAAATCTGGTTTAGTGTGAGTCGGACTCGTTCACTGAGGGTACCGTACCAATTTCAGAATTGTAGATCTCCGAGAAGTACAAGTTGACAAACTTAAGTTTGCGGGCGTATGCGCTTATTTTGAATGATAATTTCATTCATTTAAGTATTACAATTATTAAAGTTTATTTGTATTGCAAGTTGTCACTTCTTGCCATATTTTATAAATGAGAAGGGACGACGAAAAATATCCTTATAGGTGTTGATTATACGGCGAATAAAGTCGACAAACTTAATCACTGTAGGAAGTGAACTGCAAATATAAGCTGGTAAAGATTTTTTCTATCAAATACGTATAAATTTATACTTCTCCAATTTTTTTCTTTATTTGTATGTTCTCACTTCATGCAAAATTTCATAACTATAGGTCTACGGGAGGTATCCTATAGGTTTAGACTTACGCGGCGCATTTCATACAAAAAGCAGCAAAAACGATGCATAAATGAAATATTTGATATTCATTTCACCTACACTCGACCTCGAGATAAGTGGGCTTAACTGTTTTTTCTTTCGAGGTACAGAATCCTAAAAAAAACTTAGTAAGCCTCAAATTTTGACGTAAAACGAAAACAGTGTGTCAGTGTCTTCATATTAATTTTTATTTGTCTACGCTGTTTTTCGCTTTCACAATTAGAAATAATCTGATATACTAGAATATATATACATACATCTAAACACTACATTTTGCTGTCACCTCGTTTATACCTCTCTTTATATGTGTGATATGCAAGCTCTCTGCTCACTCTGGATATATTACATACTAACTGAAAAAGTCCAGACGGCGAACAGAAAAATATTTTTAACTATAAACATTCCTCAAATGGTTGTCAAACCTACAATCATCGTGTTTACACTTGACAATATGATTTTATCTGCACCAATATACCCTGATGAAGATAATTAGTGTTTATAAAATTGAATATTTACTATCCAAATAGATCTATTCATCTTATTTTCGAGGCCATTGAGCCGAAGTAGGACAGCATTTAGTCAAACGCTACTTCGCCACGTAAACACATTTTTGGTTTGATCCCCGTTCTGCGAAGAGAATTATTTAATATTTTCGTGGGAAAAATCTACTCTATATGAATACTGAAACTACAATCATCGCATGTGTATAATAGGACACTTTAAATCTATACTAAGATGGACATGATAACAGTAGGTATTCCGTGTGTATAAGGCTAGGCAGAGGGAGTCTAGTGTTAAGACACTCCGCTCCCCACTTTCCACTGGATTCTGAAGGCATTGTGTTTTGGGTGGCGAAACTCAAAGTTGTCCTTTGCCTGGACACCAGAGTGAGCCAATGAAAATATTAAATATTTCATTACTTCGAGTTGGAATCGAACCAGTATAGCCAAATTATATCTCAGTGAAAAGCGGGATTTTTGAAGTTTTTAAGTAAAGAAGAGCGGTTTTTCTTTCGACTAAAAATTATATAACCAGTATTTAATTTATTATTTATTAATTTTTCCAGTTTTTAATAAATTTTTCAATGATGATAGATATTAATGTAAAATGCTTTTTAATATAAAAACATCACTTTAAATGACATTGTTTTGGATTATGATGCTAGTCAGTTACCTAAGTCTTCGGAGTAGTTAACTTATGAATATATTTATTTCATTTTTATGAAATTGTTAATACTTTTCAAACGACAAATGACAAAAATTTTTTAATGACAAAAAATATGTTCCTGACAGCGCGTGGAACAATCCATAAAAAGCGGAACTACGCCTGTCCTGTCGCACGAGACATTTCAATTTTTGAGCTAAACATTGGAACGTCGCGAAAAATCGAGACAGCGAGCAGCGCTGAATTGAACCTACTTGTCAAGTTACAATCACACACTAGTGCGCTGCGACTGGCTGGATTAGTTTATGCAGTCGGATGTTTTATTTGTTTCTAATTCACTTGTTCACATACAATGTAACGATGTTACAAAAGTATGTTATTTGGTAATTTATAAATTAAAAAGTGAAAATAAAAATATAAATGCCAAATAATTTTAATTTCTTTTTCTACTTTGAACCCACAGTCATAAATGGGAGGTTCCATTTGCGTCACAACGACGTCAACTTTTATAACATCTATTTATAATCTAATCAAAGTTCAAGCAAAAAGTATTTCAATTAAATAAATATACTTAGTTCAAAGATTATCGATTGAATTTTTTAAACATATTTATATAAACCTTATTAATCTATACTTATAATAAATCTGTAGAAAAGTCGTTTCTGTACATTGAAAATATTTAAAAAAAAATTAGCTAGGGTGTTAAAGGATAACTAACAGAATCCATTTCCAACATTTTTTGAATTTTTGTCTGTTTGTCTGTTTGTCTGTTTGTCTGTTTTCCTGTTTATGTGAACACGCATCACGTCAAAAGTACACAATATATTTAAGCAAGTTTTATACGTAAAAATTACCCGTAAATCAAAGTAACATTTAGTGTTTATTTCATTGTAATAGCTTCACTCTATCAAAAGATATAAGTATTTAAGTTTCCAAGAAGCTCATATTTGAGATAGTAGAACTCGATACAAGAAACGCTATCTATTTTATATTTTAAGTAGGTAGGTAGGTGGGTAGGTAGGTGGGTAGGTAGGTGGGTAGGTAGGTGGGTAGGTAGGTGGGTAGGTAGGTGGGTAGGTAGGTGGGTAGGTGGGTAGGTAGGTAGGTAGGTAGGTAGGTAGGTAGGTAGGTAGGTAGGTAGGTAGGTAGGTGGGTAGGTAGGTAGGTGGGTAGGCAGGTGGGTAGGTAGGTAGGTAGGTGGGTAGGTGGGTAGGTAGGTGGGTAGGTAGGTAGGTAGGTGGGTAGGTAGGTAGGGAGGTGGGTAGGTGTGTAGGTAGGTAGGTAGGTGGGTAGGTAGGTAAGTAGGTGGGTAGGTAGATAGGTAGGTAGGTAGGTAGGTAGGTAGGTAGGTAGGTAGGTAGGTAGGTAGGTAGGTAGGTGGGTGGTATTTAGTGGGTAGGTGGGTAGGTGGGGAGGTGGTAGGTAGGTAGGTAGGTAGGTAGGTAGGTGGGTAGGTGGGTGGGTAGGTAGGTAGGTAGGTAGGTAGGTAGGTGGGTAGGTGGGTAGGTAGGTAGGTAGGTAGGTAGGTAGGTAGGTAGGTGGGTGGGTAGGTAGGTAGGTGGGTAGGTGGGTAAGTAGGTAGGTAGGTAGGTGGGTAGGTGGGTAGGTAGGTAGGTAGGTAGGTAGGTAGGTAGGTAGGTAGGTAGGTAGGTAGGTAGGTAGGTAGGTAGGTAGGTAGGTGGGTAGGTGGGTAGGTGGGTAGGTAGGTAGGTAGGTGGGTAGGTGGGTAGGTGGGTAGGTAGAATTTTTTCAAATATTATTACCAGTAAAGTATCGATACTAATGTGATATCTATATATTTAATATATTAAATATGAGGCAGTGGCACAAAGTGTGACTGTAAACCGACTGGTTGTGGGTTCGATCCCCACTCGAGGAGATGAAATATTTACTGAAATTTATATTTCCATTTTCTTCGCTCTGGTGTCGAGGCAAAGCGCGGCGTTGAGTTCTGCCACTTAACACGCAATGCCTCCGGAATTCGGCAGAAAGTGGGGAACGGAGTGTCATCACTTTCACTACGTTCCCTCTGCCTACCCTGCAGTGTGCGGGATACAGCGTGAAGCTGATTTATTTTGATTTATTTTATTAAATATTTTTTAGTAAGTTTTATAATTCTAATAGAATTAAACAACTTTATAAAATGATTTTTCCTTGCATGCGTTGTAATAATTACAACATAATATATAAGATTTTATATGTTACTTTAATTATTATCTTAAAATAATTAAATGTATTTTGATCAAATTTATTTTCTTAAAAATTAGGAGTGCCCAACAAAGCTATCATTTCTCTATGAAGATATAAATAAATAGTTATAAAGGTCAGTTATTTAATCATTACACCATTCATACATGACGAATATTACAATAAAAAAAAAATTAAGCCGATTGTACCGCTCCCGCACCGCGCTCACGTAAATCGCTCTTTAAATCGCTTAAGTCGTTTCTGAGATAAGCGTCGACTAACAGAAAAACCAAGAAACCGACAAAATTTATAAATATTATGGTTGCTGATTCTATTACTTTGTTAATTGCTCAAATAATAATTTGTTTAATGAAAATCGAAAATGTCATGGTTTTAATCATTTTCACATTAGAAATCATAAGTGCACTGCAAGCATACATTATTTATTACAACAGGAACGTAATTCCCTGTTCCGAAACAAACAAATAATTCACAAATTTAAGCCGCGAGCTGGTTGCTGTATTTTATAAAATTTTATATTGTGATTATAATAGATGGATCACGTGGTGATGTTAATACGTTTTAATCATTGGCATGTAGGTACGTTATATTAATTTATAGTAGATATATTTCTCAAGAGAACTTAATCAAAACTTTGTATATAAAAAAATACATGAAATAATCATGTTAGGGAAATATCAAATTTATTTTATGAATCAATCTTAATGTTATATTCGAAACAAATGAATTGTATGTAAATTTATTAATACTTTCTTTCCAATGATTTATATTTCTATATATGTGGGACGTAAATGCGGGAACAGAGCTGCCATCTTAGTACAGAGTAACCTCTAAAATATATATTTACGTATAGTTAAAGAATAAAAAATGTGAAGAGGAATGTGTGATTTCTCTATAGGATATATTATTCTACATTATATCATAAAAAAACAGTACATATAACGGTGTCCTCCTGCAGTATCATTATTTTTAACCAACATTTTTGAACTTTTAATTTTGAACATTTTAAATATTTTCGTGCCATTATGATGAAAAACTTAGACAATTTTTTAATTTGAAAAAAATAATTTATTAACGATAAGAATGTTGGTAGTTTTTCAAAAGGTATAAGAATTTAAAAAATGTCTAAAATATGCTTTCTTCGCAAGTTAAATAACTATTAGTTCTATTCACTAAAAAATCACTATAAATATTAAATATGCACAATTAGTGTTTTTGTCAGCACCACTTTAAATTAAACCATAGTTAATCACTCTATAAAAGCCTAACACAATAAAAAAAATCCTAAAAGTGAAAAAGTTATTTTTCATACAAAATAAATTATATATTATCGTTGATATTAAAATAAAACGCTATTTGTCATTAAACACGCAAACAGGCATAAGTCTATCAAAGGGAAACCGCCGCATACGCCTCATTCCTAAATCGAGTCGTAGGTATTGGCGACAAAGTTCTAAGTTGCTTAACCTTTAGTAATACTTTTGTAGTAGTATGTGTTAACGTTATTGGTATCTATGCTTAACTGCGTCACACGAAATACAGGTATGGATAAACATCGATCGTGAAATGAAAAAAAAAGTCTACGTCTAAACTGTTGAGGTATCTTGATTAATTTCTTTAGGTATGGGCTTAAAATATTTTATCCTATATATTGCCCCCGTAAAAGGAGCGCTGACGCTTCCATTCTATATTAATATTAAAGGCCATCGCGGCGCAGGGGCACAAAGTTAGGTTAAGTTACTTAAATCGGTAAGCCCTTTTTGAGATTATCCTGAACGCACAGATAAACAGACAAATTGACCAAGTTCTATTACATTGTTAAATGTCCGTAATAATAATTTTTCTAATATATCTTCCACGTACAGACACCGATGATTTAGGATTTTATTGTAAGTAGCGATATTACTATAACTATATAGCTATAACTATAACTTAGGTCCTAAAGACTCCTTAAGGCAAAAGTTTAAAGAAATTAATATATTGACAGTTGCATCTCTCTTATGGGTGGTACGAAAATGCGACTGCGTTGCAAACATACATTATAGGTACATTAAAACACTAACATAATTTTAGTGTATTAAGCAAATAATTCTGTGGTTTAAGCGGGCGAAGCCGCGAGCGGGCCGCTAGTATATAATAAAGAAACAATTGTTATCTAGTAAATATATACTTTAAAAATAATAATATTTTTATTTAATAATGAGAATGAGTCAGATGCTCATAGACGTAGGAATAGAAGGGGTTACCCACCCCCGAACAGTCTGATGACCATTCCAGAATTTTTACTAACAAGAAATTAAACCTGGTGATTAATTTTCGTAAAAAAATATTAAATTTAAATATTTTTTTGGAAAAAAACCTATACACGGAAAAATCACTTCTAAACTAAAGTCGCATTACATGCCATCACAACGACCATGCCGTTGTCAATTCGTTACATATTTCCAACCATTTTAAGAAAATTAGTATTTACGTACTGTGATGGATGGACATGACCATCTTGGTACATATTTAAAGTATATACACACACACACAGACAATGGTCTCAAAATATATATAAAATGAATGGATCTAATAAGATAGTAAATATTCAGTTTTATAAAGACCTAATCAACTTCATCAGGGTATAGTGGTGCAGATTAAATCATATTGTCAGGTGTAAACACGATGATTGTAGGTTTGACAACCATTTGAGGAATGTTTATAGTTAAAAATATTTTTCTATTCGCCGTCTGGATTTTTTTAGTTAGCATGTAATATATTTACAGAGTGAGCAGAAAGCTCAAATAACACGACTTGGTTCTTACAACTAAAGAGATAAAAACTAGGTAACAGCCAAATGTTTACAAGGATTTATATTCACGTATTACAGATTATTGTAAGACCTTTTTTTACAGTACTACCGCGTTTTGCCGCAAAGCAGCGTGGACAAATAAAATTTAATATGAAGATTTTTTTTAGAGTTCTGTACCTCAACTCAAAAAAAACCTTAATTTATATATCCAGTAACACTTGCGCTATCAAGACAAAATCCACCAATATATCATTATTTAAATCAGTTCACTGGTTTAACAGTTATATGGGAAAATTATAATAATAGAGGAAATTATAATATTAAATGATTGATTTTCACGATCATCCAACTCAACGCCGCGTTTTGTCTTGTTTTGTAACAAGAATTTTTGTTGTTGCGAGGAAATTATAATATTAAATAATTGATTTTCACGATCAGTCCAGAGTACAAAAAAAAATATCTAAGTAAAATATTGTATTGCTTGAAAAACGTATTCCTAATAATAATGTATGAACATTAATAAGATTGCACTTGAAATTGAAATATTATTAATATGAACCGAATAAAAAATTGGAAGAGAATAACTACATAGTAACATATCACTTTGCTCTCAATCTTGCCAAATCTGCTTTAATATTTCCAGTGACATAACTTTTACATTGCTGTAAAAGGCTAGCATTAGAATGCATAATATTAATCTTGAACTGTATTTTGACGCAAGAAATTTAAATTTCTCACTCACCACATATTTTGATATCTATTACTAACTAGACTCTGATGCGGTTATGCGGGTAATTTAGTGGCGTGTAATGATATATACGTATTGTTTCCCTTATAATTATTATAGTTAACAACTAAGTGTATTAAATATTGTGTAGATTTTGAAGATTATTTTAAAGATTTGTATGTATGTCGCGAACGTCATCGGTAACAATTTGACTAAGTACCTCAAATTGTGAAATAGAATCAATCTTCAATCTTCATCCAGCTTAGGGTGGGCTACGGCATCAGGGCGCAAGCCCTCTGGCCGTGGATTCCGGCGGCATTCATAATGATGAGTGCATCGTTGTGGTGGGCACTGGGCCCGAGGGACGTGTGTTTACCACTGGGTAAACACAGTGCGTGGGAGGCGGAACGAGGAAGGAGCATGTGTCGACCTGGGCGGTCAGCCCAGCCGGGTGAGACCCACAATTATACGTGGGAGGCCCAGCTTAGGCGACCAGCGACCGAGGTGACGCTCAGGGAGTGGAGTCGGGAAGGGGGAGAATGTCCCTCGGGAGGCGATGCCTCGCGTCCGGTGGTCTGGTGTGCAATGGTGCGATGTTCCTTAAGTGCAGGTGGTCCGATGCATCGGCGCGGCGGAACATGTTGGATGCAAGCCGGCCGATAGAAATAGAATCAATGTTATGGCTGCAGTTAAAAACTCCTTTTGTGAACGTACTTTAGTTATCTAGTTATTTTGTACTTGAAGTTATTTTGAGTATTCTTTTTATAATTATACTTAGTTCAATATGAACATTTGACGTCATCAACAAACAGTGAATATTTAAAAAAATCTAATGTTTTTAATTTTGTAATTGAAATAAAATTCATTGAAGCCGTCGTGGCGCAGGGGCACAAACGTGCTACTAAAAGCGATTGTTTTGGATTCGGTTCCCACTCGGGAGAATGAAATATTTAATATTTTCCTCGCTCTGGTAACGAAACAAGGCGTGACGTTGAGTTCCGCAACTGAACACGCAATGCACTTTGAATTCTGTAGAAAGTGGAATACGGATGTTTCTTAACGGAGAACGGAGTGTCTTAGCACCAGGTTCCAAGTTTCCCTCAGACTACGCCGCTATGTGCTACGCTATACAGCGTGAAGCTTTTAAAAAAATGCACATTACCAGGTTGATTTATTGATGAATTAATGAAATATAAACAAAACATTGTATATTTAGATACCATGCAAACAGTTTTGGCAAAGTTTCAACTGGTTAAAACTAAATAAACGGATCTACAATATATTTGTTTGTGTCAAGATTGATAAGCGGATGTTATTGTAGATGTACTAGATATAATTAAAACACAATAACTAAAATCTATAAAATTACAACATTCTGAAGAGGATACAAGTCAGTACCGGCCATCGGAGATTTTTTTAAAAGATTTTTTTTCATGTAAATTGTAAGAATTTTTTCAATTTATTGAATTATTTTTTTTCTACGTATTTTTTAATTTGTATGGGTTTCCTCTTACATTTTATTGTTTTCGGTATAGAAATAATACTGAGGAAGGAAATTACATAGGCTTAATAATATTTAAAATATGTTATTCACATAAGTCATTGCATTGTAATACCCGATTACGAAAAAAATGGTAAGGAGTCATACGTTTAAAGAGGGTTTATTCCACCTGCGATATTGTGGTTTAAGAGTTACTAGACCGACTCACGTTTTTATTGCATCACCTGTATTTCACTACAGGATATTTTTTTAGCGTCATATATATCCTGCACACAGCACGGTAGGCAGAGGGAACCTAATGTTATGACACTCCGATTTCCATTTTCCGACGAATTCTGGAAGAAAAAACTCAATATGCAACGTTGAGTGGTAAAACCCAGACTGTAAACGCGATTGGTTATGGGTTCGATTCTCATTCGAGGAAGTGAAATATGTATTTAAATTTATATTTTCATTTCTTCGCTTTAGTGTCGAGGCAAAGCGCGGCGTTGAGCTCCGCCACTCAACACGCAATGCCTCCAGAATTCGGCGGAAAGTGGAGAACGGAAAACAGGAAACTTAACGGTCTTAACGCTAGGTTAAGTCTGCCTACCCTGCTGTGTGCGGAATACACACGTATTCTATGACATCGGCGTGAAGCCGATTTTGACTTCATAGTTGAATGTAAACTTATGTTGTAAACAATGGTTATAAAGAATATTTTTTCTAATAGTATTATTTCAGTAATAAGAAAAATATTTAAGATAATTTCGATTAAATATCAAATAAAATATGTTAATCGCACAAATCTTGACCCCAGACAGACAGACACACTGACATGAAGCAAATCAATATATGTAGTCCATATAAAATTAAGTGGGCAATAAAATAAAATAGGCTGTAACAATAGTGGTGATTTTTAGTATTATTACGATTATAAAAGTAGAGAGTAACAATTAAATGTTTGCTTCTTATCTCATGTTGTGTAAATGTTTAGATAACCGGACTGGCTATTATCGTATGAATATGTTATACAGCTATATATAGTAAATTTGTTTTATTTTATTTATATTTTTTTGTAATTCCACACTCGTTTTACATATAGCAAGATATACAGAGAAAAAGAAGACCATGTCTCCGCTGTCTCGTGACTCTCCGTCACGCTGTCTTAAATATTTTAAGATTATGCTTCAAATTACTATAGAATTAAAAAAATTAAATTAAATTAGCTTCACGCTATATCCCGCACACAGCAGGGTAGGCAGAGGGAACCTAGTGTTAAGACACTCCGTTCCCCATTTTCTGCCGAATTTTGAAGGCCTTGCGTGTTGATTGGCAGAACTCAACGCCGCGCTTTACCTTGACACCAGAGCGAAGAAATGAAAATATAAATTTAAGTAAATATTTCATCTCCTCGAGTGGGGATCGAACCCACAACCAGTCGGTTTTACAGTCACACTTCGTGCCACTGCGCCACGGCCGTCCTCATATACTATAGAATTAAAACTACAAAATTTTATATTAGTTCAACTTTTGCTACGAATAGCATCTGCTGTTAACGCTAGGATATGTAATACTTTAAATTATAATGAAACATGTTTTCCTCAATTCCATGACGCTACACCGGTATGACTGAACGCAGTTGCTGTTCTGTTGGGCAAATGGGTGTTTCCTCTACGTTACAAGCACGCTACGTACTATGTTGTTTCGTAGTCGTTGTTTCATAGTAGTAGATAGTCACAAATAGCACACGTCATCAAAATAGGTTGGAATAATCGGGAAGCGGGAAACGGAGTGATTCAGGAGATTTCTGATTAATATTTTATACTAATAAAGATATTTCCATCATTTTGAAACTGTAGTAATTTTGAAATTAAAAACAGAATCGGCACAATGTCTATATAATTAATAACATACTAAACCATTTACAAGAATCGATTGAGAAATTTGATCTGAAGAGGAGGATACTGACTATAGGTACACGCGTTGCATTTTTGTTCCAAGTTGAAACAGACACATCGGTCTCTCGTTATGTTTTGTATGAGTTCGTCATACATGCAGTGATTTGGTAATTTACTAAATAGCCGAAACAATAATAAATATTAATATTTTATATAGCAATATAGTAGAAACGGTTTTACTATCAGATAAGATAAAAGTAGACCATGAAAACAATTCGTATTTCAAAGTGATTTACGGTAAAAATAACTGTTTAATTATAAAAATACCTAATGTTATTTATTTAATGTTTATACTCATAGAAAAATTTATCTTTTTTTAACATTTTTGAAGTATTATTTCACACTAAGGAAAGAAAAATACTTATCAAGAAAACGTACAAAAAATTGAACATAGCGGGATTCTAACCCACGCCTCTTGACAAGTTTCCAAAAAGGTTTTTTTTTATTCACTACACTATACAATAAGCAACAATTTATCTCTTAGCTCAGTATGATTTTAGATGGTTTACAATAAAAATACAATGACGTCAGAGAAATTTCAAACGCTATTTAACCTCCATAAATATATCAGAGACAGATGGATTTATACAATTATCTTTAAGTAGAAGTAGATACCACAAAAATATGTTTCCCTAATCTAGTGTAACAGCTTATCAATACAGAGCGATAAAAAAACTTATATAATAAATCACCAAGAGTTAGTGGCTCTTCAATAAAAAAAAGCTTAAGCTTGTTGTTGCTATAAACAGTAGCAAATGGATCAACCGGATATCTTTAGCTGATAAGCATGTGTCGGTAGGAATTGTAATTTAATGTCACTGTGGTAGCCCGTTTGATTTTTTACGTTACAATTATTGTACATATTGTTTTTATATTTTGCTGTGCTATAATAATCTTTTAATACTATGGCTTACATTTAGGTTTTTTTTTAATTATGTGTATGATCTATAAAATAATCGATCGATCGAATAAAACGATGCACTTTGACTAATCAAATCCAAATCTAGAAATATACAGCGAAATATAGTACTTATATAATTTTTTTTTAAAATTAATACTGACTTCCATCGATCAAAAAAAAAGTTATATAGTTTTTTTATCCTAGTTTTTATTTTATAAAAAAATAATAGTAAAATTGAAACAGAAAAATCTATAACATCTATATATAATAATTGGCTAAAATATATAGAATTAATATTTATTTTATTATATGTACATGTATATCGTTACGCTAGCCCACATATTGAAGGCTAGTTTCGAGTGTTGATAAGTGATAAGTAAAAGTGTCATGCGAGATTTAGCGCCGATTTTTATCATGTCATTTCTTCGCAGAATATTTTGTGCTTATGTTCACGTTTTCTTTGTAATATCTTAATACATATTTTTAAGTTCGAGGTCACTCGTGGCGCAGAGGCACAAAATGTGACTGTAAACGTCGTGGATTCCATTCTCACTGGAGGAAATAAAATATTTAATATTTCCATTCGAAGAAAAATAAGAGGAGAAGAAGAAGTCGAGGCAAAGCGTGGCGTTGAGTTCAGCCACTCTTAACTCTAGGTTACCTCTGCCACCTTCGAAGATGTCTCGTTTATATATGTTTACATACTGTGTGCACTGGGATAACGCGTGACGCTTAAAGAAACATTTTTATTTCCTTCATTAAAAAAAATCAACAATAATTAAGAAAAAAGGAATTTATACATGACATCCTCAACTTTGAGAACCAGTGTGTTTGTGTAATATTTCGTTTTAGTATATTATTATTTTTTGTTAGTAGATCAATTTTCTTACATTTTATTTTACTTTATACTATATCTCGCATATAGGGCAGGGTTGAGCTCCGCCATTCAATTCGCAATGGCTCCAGAATTCGGCAGAATATTCCGCCAGGGCGCAGAGGTCGTCCCAATTGAGGGAATGAAATTTTTAATATTTTTATTTCCTCGCTCTGGTAACGAGGCGTTAACGTAAGTTATGAAGAAAAAGCACTTACAAATTTTGATTGTGTCTTGAGCAATGTGTTTAAAAGTACAAATACGTCATGTTGCACCTAAAGCTATATTATTATGATATAAATATATCATATAAGTCAATATTAATTTAAAATTCAAACTCCACGTGACCTAGGGTCGATGTATTGCACCCATTGTTAATGGATCTTGTCACAGTAAATGAAGTAATATTTTAGTCATCCAGTTTAAAGGTGAGCCTTTGAAGATGTCACGTTTATATTATGTATCTTATTAAATCAATAATTATCTGTAACGTTTACGTTGTTTAATAATGTGCACACAGTGGCCGACATGGAAAAGGGTTCGATTTAATTTATTTTAGTCGCTCTGGTAGAAGCTACGTTAAGTTTCGCCACTCAGCACGCAGTGTATCTAAAGTCCGGTGAAAAGTGGGGAATGGTGTTTTTAAATTAAGACCCCTCTGCTTACCCCGTTATGCAATTAAAAAACAACAAAAACATAATTATTTATGCAAAACGACGACAAAAAATATATATCATTAAATTATATACCATTTTTTTCACGCTGTATCCTGCACACAACAAGGTAGGCAGATGGAACCTAGTTTTAAGACATTCTATTCCCCGGTTTCCGCCGAATTAGAGGCTGAACGGAGTCGCGGAACTCAAGCCTGCGCTTTGCCTGACACCAGAGAAATCTAATTATAAATTTTAATAAATATATATTTCATTTACTCGAATGGGGATCGAACTCACAGCCAGCCGCGTTTACAGTCACACTTAATGCCCCGGCGCCACGACTCTCGTCTTAGTCTCGTATGATACGTGATACATTACATTTATGAAGTATTATGAATTATGAATGTCACACTCTAGAGAGCTATCATCCACACACACATAAAATGTATTATAGGTTCTAATACGAAGTGAGTTAATGAGTGTATTTTTTACTTTACCCATGAACTGCATCCAGCCATATATATGTAGGTAGGTACTCTGTGTCCACCTCATTGAATATATGTAGTATTTAATTACTCTGTTATTTCATTCATTCACTGTCTGCCGGGTACAAAGACTCCAGATGACAGGGCGGAGACATGAAAATAATAAAAACATATATAGTGGAAGTCGAACCCACAATTCCCACCATGGCTTACATAACATATATCGGCACATAGTACGTATAAAGAATTGATTCTTTAAAGTTCATATAGTCCGGACAGGGCCCTACTCTTGACACCAATATCCAATTGTCAATCGTCAATAAATATCATTTCGTACTCTTGACGGTAATGAATGACTAAGTCCATTGTCTACTTAACGGTGTCGTTAACTAAAATTTTTTGTAGAGTTCGTTAGAATTGTGATGTTTCGTATTCTTGACGCGTTTTTGACAGCTATATGCCAGCCAAATTAGAAGAGGATTTAGGAATCTACTGTTTTTTTTTGTATATATAGATACAGACGTCAAATGTGATTTTTATATAAAACAGTCTAAATAATTATACATACAGATAGAATGTATCCATTTTTAAGAATGACTTTTAAGATTTCGTGGTTTTTAAGTAAAATTAAATAAATATGATTTATAATTATTATTTTCAGAAAAAATGTGCATGTAAATAAATTATTTAAAAGAGTAATGAGTGTTTATGATGTATCACCGATTTATCAATAAGAAATTTACACCACTAACTGTCAGCTATAACGGCCTTATAATTTTTAAAAAAAATCATAATTCGATTTTGAGAATATTGGTTTTGAGAGTACCAAAACTACGCCGCCGAAGGATTAGATCGGCTAATGTTAGACATCAAAATGGAATTGAAATGAGTCTCAAGAGTAGGGCCCCAGGATGGCTATAATTAGATCGTTTACTCTATTAAGTCTCATCAACAGGCAGTGGATCGTCGTTAATTTGACCTACGCTAAATACTACCTGTTAGTGTTTCTTGTAAACATATTGTTAACAGAAATCTCAAGAATCTATGAAAATCAATTATTTTTTCTTTTCTCTTTAAATGCGCTATATTAAGAAGGGAATGAAGGTTGTTGGAGTTGAAAACATATTTTTGTATTCGATTCTCTTTTTGTTTTCCATTTTTCAAGGGAGGCCCATGGCTTATGTTACATGATGTTTTAATGTATTATATATTACGTGAAAGAATTACCTTGAATATTTTAAAGTAGTTAGTTATTTCAATTTGAGACTTGATTTCTGATTTGAAGGTAATTTTGTTAGCCCTATTAGCCTGTCCAGCGAAAGCGATTGCTTGGCTTTAGAGAATGTCGCCGGAGGGCCTCTCCTGCGGGACTCAAACGTAGGCTCGCTCGTCGTTCGGGTTGGGAGTGTTATTAACAAACGTTTTTAAACTAGTACACTAAGGTAGTGTACCAATTTAAAATACTTTTTTTTGTTAATTGAACCTCATAATTTATATCAATTTAAATATTCTTTTCATTGTTTGGGTAATGACAAGGACGACAACTGGCCTTGTGGCGCAGGGGCACAAGCGTGTGACTGTAAAAGCAACAGATTGTGGGTTCGCTTCCCACTCGAGGTAATGAAATATTTAATATTTTAATTTCTTGGCTCTGGTGTCGAGGCAAAGGCAGCGTTAAGTTCCGCCAATCAATACGCAATACCTCCAGAATTCGTTGGAAACTGGGGATCGAAGTGTCTTAAGACTAGGCTCCCTCTGCCTACTCTGCCGGGATACAGTGTGAAGCCGTTTGGGTAATCCATTTTAATTGTAGCTTTAATTTGCTTCCATAAAAATGTGGCATTTGATTTTATTATTACATCAAATCAACATACCAACGTACAATAAATATTAAGCCCATACGCGCTTATGACGTTGTTGCATACAATAGTTAGATATTAGCGCCCCATTAGCGTGTATTAGTCAAGACATACAAGACGAAGATTTTCAAGGATTTGTTAAAAGACAACGTTACGTCTTATTATATCTATAATTTTTTTTATTAAATTCTAATTAAACCTTTAATGTTTGGTTTTATATGTAAAATTATGCTAAAGGCAACGAATGAACACACGATGTTTGCTGTATCACTTCGAAATCTGTTAGATTTGTACAAAAATGCTGGGTTTTCGTGTGCGTGTAGTTTTCAATCTTATTTTAAGGTTTAATCTTATGATAGTCGTATATTACCATTCCCCATTTTTACTCTATTTTATTATAATCAGAACGTGTGAGTGGAAATAATTCACTCCATCGATCTGAAATCGTACCGACTACCATTACGTTTACAGAGAGACCCTGTTCCGCTGTGACACGACTACTTTATAGATTACAAAAATACATATCACGTCTATGATTACGTATGTCAACTTAAGATTAACGCTCTGTACAAAACAAAACGCCTGATTTTTTTATGTGAATGTGTAATTTTTTTTCTTTTTTTAAGATTTAATTGTTTTTTACGATTTAATTGCTTTTTGTTACAGGTAAAACTAACTCCATAGAACATGGAGAAGCCAACTATGCACATGCTGTCCGTGCAGGAGAAGGGCGGAGAGACCAAGAAGACTAATCAATATATAGCTGCTGTAGCAGGTATGTAAAGTATCCGTCTCCCGCTTCTAGCAGGGTAGGAAAATAGTGACCAAACAAACATTCGCTTTTAGTCAGTTTTGGCTGTAAAAATGGTTTTTTGACATAATTTTGGTTTTGACAAAAAAGCAGTCATATTTTCGACCGTTCTGAAATTCAGCACCTACTTGTGGATTGTCAGTTTGGTTCGTTTTCGGTTTTGGTTTCGGTCAAAACATGGACAAGAGAACAGTATCCATTTCGGCTGAACATGTTATTATTTTGCCAACCTTAAACGCTTAATAATGGAAGAGGCTCCTATAGTATTCTGTAATATTTATGATTTATTTAATTTTACACAATTTAATCTTTAACAGTGAATGGGCACATTCACTATTAAAGATGTAATTATGTATGCATATTTATATTTATTTTAATTTACGATAACAGATGCAAAGGTCAATGTATTATACATTATTGAGATAGCTGGCAAAGTGTCAATTTGATCACAACTTTAATGGAGTTATAGGCACTAATAAATAATAGATAATGATATAGAAAGCAGTTTTAAATTATTAGTTATTTTTTATTTAATACGTTTTTATGGCTATCCCAGTTTGTGAGTGGAGAACGAAATGTCATATCATTTTTCCCCTCTGCCGACTTTGCTATGCAGGGGAAAAGCGTAAAGCTATAAAATATTATTATTTCATTACAAAATTGAATCAACATAAACGAAATCGCATCAATTGACCCCGCAACTAATCATATTGCACTGAATGAATGCATACAGACCGGGTACAGACAGAAATAACTCGGTATTACATTTGGTACGATTTATTATATAGAGGTCGGTCAAGACTCGAGAACACAGCGTTATTTTTATACATTTTTAAAATTTCTTCACTCTGACAATTTATTTTTTCAACTTCACGCTGTATCCTCCATATAGCAGGGTAAGCACAGGGAGTGTCAAGACACTCTCTTTCCGTCGAAATTTTGAAGGCACTGCGTGTTGAATAGCGGAACTCAATGCGGCGCTTTGTCTCGACACCAGGAGCAAGGAAACGAACGAAATTTCCTTTGATTTGAACTTAAAGTAACAAATTATATTTCCATTTTCAGCGGCAATAGGCGCAGTGGCTGCTGGAACGATCTTGGCGTGGACATCCCCCGCCCTTCCCCAGCTGGAACCGCCCAAGAATACGACACAGAACTCATCCACGCCCTTAGAAAGGGATGTTTTTGCTCTCAACGAGACATACAATGTGACAAATGTTGCAAAAGTTTTACGCAATTCCTTGGGACAAGAGGCGGCGTTTTTGCTAGATACTAGCGAAAGTGAGTATTCTTTTTGAAAATAAAATTATTGTTTTAAATAATTATTAACTTCTTAATAAGTATTAAAATTGTTATTTAGTAAGTATATTTGTGCCGATATATTAGAAAGACCGATATATTATGTAGTGGTTTCAATAATACAAAAAAAAACATGTTTTTTTTTATTCATGACTATTTCCTTTTCAATGAAACATAGTTGATTAATGGCTACATAGGTTACTTTTATTTTGCAAGTGCAATATAGCGAACGCCTTGGTGACAAAAGTCTTTTTTTTTAACTACACACTGTATCTCGCATCTAGCAGAGCAGGCAGAGGGAGCCTAGTGTTAAGACACTTCGCTCTCCACTTTCTGCCAAATTCTGGCGGCTTTGCGTGTTGAACTCAACGCCGCACTTTGCCTCGACGCCAGAGCGAAGGAAATAAAAATATTTCACTTCCTCAAGGGGGACCACATCTGCAACATGTTCACGAAAATTATAAAATGTTAACTGATAAATAAAAAAAAAAGCAATTTCTATCTTTTATAGACCATAGTGGCGTAATGGAAAAGCATTTGAACACAATGGCTGTGTGTTCGATTCCCACTAGGGGGAATAAATTGTTGTCATTGTTAAATTTTGTCAAAACTATGGGAGGCGATGAATTAAGCGGGTAACGGAGTGTCTTAACATGGAGTTCCCTTTCCCTACCCTGCCGTATGCGGGATTAAGCGTGAAGGTGAACACGCACTTCTCGAATTCGGCCAGAAACAGCGAAGTTTAACATTGATTTGCAAATTTTCATAAACAATATTTAGAGACCCTATTTCCCTATTTGCCAGTCCAAATGAGAGACCCTATTTTCCTATTTGGCCATGTGGTGGCTTTGGGTACCGTTTAACAATATAAAGATACAACAATAGAAAGCGCAAGTGAAGAAAGAACTATCTTAACATTTTTTTAGATTTTTATATATTTTCTTCTGATTATTCATTTGCAAGAATTACATGAAGAGACAATTATTTCCAATTTCGTCATACAATGGATAATTTCACGCTGTATCCTGCATTTAGCAGGGTAGACAGCAGCAACCTGGGAACCTAGTATTAAAACACTCCGTTCCAATTAAAGATATTTCCTATAAGCTCTTTCCCAAAAATTTGTTGAATGGCGAAGCTCAATGCCGCGCTTTATTTATGTCTACCTACGATCAACTACACATAGTAGACAGTTGTACTCAGACGTCTCCCCATAAAATACACACCTAAGTTAACTATAAGTGAATTTAAACCTTTAAAATATAAGGTAATGAAACTGAAACCCATGCCACTTGGACACAATTCCAAGGGGTGTAGGGTTATTATACCGTTGTGGTTGAATTTAAATAAGAAAAGAAAACAAAACATAAATTATCAAGAATCTAAACTAAAACTTTTAGAGGCACGTCTCGAAATATTCAGCCGTATCTATAAATACAAGCCACACCCACAAACGCTACGTATTTCTGGAAGTCTGCCAGACATTGGACGTCAATAAGGTTACGCACATTGTCTTTTATCACATGATTGTGGAAATTATGCTTATTTTATATATAAATACTGAAAAACATTTTTTTTACTTTGTAAATTCTTTGGCAGGGGGATTGAAATATTAATAATAGGTTTTGAGTGATATTAATGAGTTATTTTTTTCTTACACGTTTTTGTGATTTATTAACTGTTAAATTTCTTTATGTTTTAGGTTTTAAGTCTGTATATTTTCGAGAGGTAGTGTATAATAAACTTGTTTTGAAGTATACTGAATCAACTAATATTGTTTTAACAATTTTTCAAGTCAGCCATTTTCAAATATGTCAATTTAATATTTTTCAAAGTCAATATTTCTCAAAAAGGACTTAAAGCTACTTTTAAAAATCTCCTGAACATTTAGTGTTCGTTTTATTTCAATCAGCCTATAAATAAATAACCATTTTGCCTTAAATGTTATTTTGTAATTGCTGTTTATTCGTATAGGTATGAAGATTTTTTTAAAATGAAATGTTTAAAAAAATCATTTTTTATATATATAATATATATAAATTTATTATATACATATATTAGAAAACAAAAATAATACAAATAGTAAATTATTAATTATGTAGTTCAAGCGGGCGAAGCTACCAGCGGGTCGCTAGTTTATAATAAAATATTTTATTTTCCTAGGTTCCCTGGTTTCATCCATCCTAGCAATAGGCGCGGCTATCAGCGCTCTACCCGTCGGTGTCCTCGCGCAGCGGTTCGGGCGGCGACCCACCATCCTCGTCCTCGCTCTACCATTCTTAATCAACTGGTTGCTCACGATCTTTGCAAATGGCGCTGGAATGCTCATCGCTGCTAGGTTCCTCGCTGGACTTGCAACTGGTGAGAAGACTAATTTACGTTTATACAATTTAAAAGTTTTTTTTAAATTCATGCTGTGTCATTGATTGCAGGAATATCATACACTGCGATAAAAGTACATAATGTTAATTGGTTTAATCACAATAACCTATAATCCGTAACAGGTTCACAGTCTCTGATTACGTCAGAGTGACAGAAGCATATTTTTGTTAATTTTCCCCTAATTTAAATGTACACCATATTTAAGCTACTTATTACTTACATCGTTTTTCTAATAAGGCATGCTAGTTGGAGGATTTAATATGAAATTATTTCAGTACTTCTTTAAAAAATCAAATAATATTTTAAATAATTTTTTAAATTAAATAGTTTTTTTTGATTCTCAGACAGTATTTGCGTAACAATAACCGTGTAAATAGGAGAAATCTCTTTTTTTGTTTTTGTAATTGGTAAATGAACGTATTTGGGTCATTTTGTCAGCGTTTATATTTCCTGTATTTCTCTAGTTTGGTATATTTTTTTGGGATAATTTTAGTCAAATCACAGCAAATTGTAGGTTAATCTAATCTTATAATATGTTTGTATTGTATGCCTTATTATATGTATTTTTATATTCCCAGGCGGTATATGTGTAGCAGCGCCCATGTACATAGGAGAAATTGCTGAAACTTCGATCCGTGGGTCTCTTGGCGCCTTCTTCCAACTCTTCCTAACTGTGGGCATCCTGTTCACGTTCGTAGTGGGCGGATGGACGCATTGGCAGACTTTGTCCATTATATCTGCTGTGTTCCCTGTGCTTTTGGTTGCTGTGTTTTGGTAAGTTACGTTTTTTCTATATTTTTTTGTATTTACTCAAACAGGTACTACTGAGCATTATGAATGTACATTTACGTTGTATCAGTCAATGCATTTTAGGGTGTAGATTCGATCCTTTCCTTTCCCAATTTGCATAATTTTCCTCTACGTAATTTAACATAGTGATTTAATACGTAATATCCTTACATTAATTTAATTTGATTAAAGAAACCTGAATAAAAGGTTAAAAAAATATAAGATTTTTTCTAAATTATAGGTGGATTATCGAGCACCTAAGTGTTGTGTTGCGATAAACATATTTTTATTTATAAATTGTTAAAAGTAAGCTTATTATTTAATAGTAGTACTTTTTTACACTTTTGTTTTAATTTCAACGCATTGCATCGTTTTGATAAATTTTTAGAGTTTTAGCACTCTGATATCATTTGTCTTATATATATATATATATATATATATATATATATATATATTTACAGGTGGATGCCAGAAACTCCCCAGTATCTATTAGGAAAGAACCGCAGACGTGATGCTGAGAAAGCTTTGAGATGGTTGCGAGGACCCGATGCTGATCTTAGCGCCGAATTAGAAGATATGCAGAAAGATGTAAGTATATGTAAAAAATATTTAAATCCGTATGAATTTTATATTGTTAAAGACATCGTCTCGCAATAAGATAGCGCGTGATTTCAAAGGCGATGGTTGTCGATTATGTGGTAAGGTAAAGCTTGACGTTGAGTTTCGCTACTCAATAGAACAATGTCATAAATTTGGGCGGTGTATGAAGTAATTGCCTTACTTCATACACCGCCCAACTTAGTAAATTAACACTAGGATCTCCCTGCCTGCCGTTGTCGTGCAATATCAATATAACGTTAACATGAAAAACAAATAGCAACAATAAGCTCCTCGAGCCCATCACGTCCAAAAATACAATCCCGTTAATATCGTCGAATACATATTTAATGTCCACTAACAAACTATTTTTAATTCCAGGTCGACAACTCATCACGTCAAAAAGCCGGCGTTTTGGCGATGGTTACAAATCGAGCCTCTCTGATGGCCCTCATCTGTTCCCTCGGACTCATGTTCTTCCAACAGTTTAGTGGAATAAACGCCGTCATCTTCTATACAAATAACATATTCCAATCTGCCGGTTCAGATATTCCCCCAGCAATTGCCACCATTATCGTTGGCGTCGTTCAAACCATAGCCACTTATATATCTTCTCTATTAATAGAGAAAGCCGGCCGCAGAATCCTCCTTTTGCAGAGTTGTGTCATAATGGGTGTATGCTTGATCATTTTGGGTGCATATTTCAAATTGCAAGAAAATGGCGCCAATGTGGCTCCGGTGGGCTGGTTGCCTTTAGTTTGCTTGGTTTTGTTCATTGTTTCCTTTTCCTTGGGCTTCGGTCCGATACCTTGGATGATGATGGCCGAACTTTTCCCAGTGGAATTTAGAGGAACTGCATCAGGAATAACTGTTATTACTAATTGGTGTTTAGTTTTCGTTGTGACTTTATGTTTCCCGTTGATGAAAGACGCTATTGGTATTTACAGCTGTTTCTGGTTCTTCAGCGCTTTTATGATTATCTGCGTTTTCTTCGTGTTCTTCCTAATTCCTGAAACTAAGGGGAAGACTGTATCGCAAATACAGACTATACTCGGTGGTTCGAAGTAATTGTAGGTTTCGTATCTAATACTCAATGTCGTTTTCCATTTGCGAGATGTTAGAGGCATATCAAGTTGCGAGATTTTTTAAATTAAAATTGGCTTGAATGTTAGAAGAGATTTCAATAACTTATGAACTAAAGATAACAGATGGCTTGTTATCATATTAAACTGAATTCATAAATTCATAATAGGTACCATCTATTCAACCGCCATCTTGAAAAAAAAAACCTGTAGAGTTTGCATGTCCTATTAATAAAAAATATAAATTTATTAAAAATATATATTATAAAAAATCTAAATTTTATTAAATCCACCTTTGCACTGTGATATGCATTTTCCAAATATGAAATATTTTGGGATCTCTCTACGTCATTTCAAGTATATTATATTTTATCGATTCTTAGACTTAAGTCATATACGAACATAGATAAGTACATATATATTGTGTTCATTAAACTTATTACTCTACCCGTTTTGAAAACATTTTCGACAATTTAACATTGCTTTTGGTGAACTTTACGTCGGAGCTCATAGCATTGTGATTAACAATATAAGATTTTTAAGTACTTATTAGAAAAACGTGCCAAATATTTACTGTAGGTTTCTTATTATTAATTATTAATATATTAATAATATTTGTATATATATGACCAATATATTGTGCAATAAATTTGCTTAATTAATAATTAATTTTATAAATGTTACTAATATTTTTTATGAGTGACTATCAAATGTTATTAGAATTGGATTGGTTGTTGTGTTGTTGAAATTGTATGTTAATTATAAAATGAATAAATTAAATATTATAAAATCTGTCTTTTTATTTTCTTTGGTTTATTTGGTTTTCACTGTATATATAAGGGTAGCCAGTGGTACTGAAGAGGTGAGTACTCACATTACTGATTATTATTAAAATATACATTTAACAGCTTCAAGCTTTTTTCCTACATAATAGGGTAGGTGGCTCCCAGTGTTAAGGCACTCCGTTCTCCCCTTTCTTCACAAAATCGAGGCGGGAGGTCAATCAGAGTTGTCGACGTGGCGCGGTGGCACACGTTTGCGACTGTAAACGCGTCAGTTGTGGGTGCGAGTCCCATTTGAGGGATCGACATATTTAATATTTCTTCACCAAGTAAAGCAGCGAGAATTGAGTTCCGCTACTCATCACTCATAGTTTATAATTTATGAGTGAAAATGGCATATCAAAATCACTCTCAAGATCGATCTTAGAGTTGAGAGCGATTTATAAATACGGGCAGTAAGTATATTTTAGGACACTTTCCACTCAATTTTTTATCCCAATGCTATACAAATCTTATTGAATGTTGGAAAATATCGTTAATTTGCCGTGCTTTAAATCTGGAATTCGGTTACAAGCGTGAATATATATATATATATATATATATATATATATATATATATATATATATATATATATACATCCTCTTTTAATTATAATTTTAAATTTATATCTATATTCATTATTATAAAAAAAATAAAAACTGACAGAACATTAGAATAAAATTTGTTGTGGTACTTTCAAATTTTAAAGTGTAGTGCTGAAAAATCCTAAACCAAACTTCAATTCAATTATCCAAAATCAAGATAAATTGATATTAGGTCAAAATTTACCGTTTCAAGAATGCAAAACCGATATGAAAACCTTAATCTTTTCAAAGTAAACCAACGTCGTTGATATGGCGATAACTAACAAAATGTTGAAACTGAGGCCTGAAGACGAAATAGTCATAAAGGGAGCTCATTTACTCGGACCAGGTCTTGAGTTCAAATTCGACGAGTTAAAATATGAAATTTTGGACAAAATCGACAAAGAAATGAATGATTCTAAAAACGCTAGGGATTATATAACGCAGAAATACGACGAACTTTGTAATAAAATACAGTTTTTATCGGAATTAGATTCAACTGTCAGTGGGTTTAGGAGTGATGTTAAGGCTATAGAAAAACACGTTATAGAATTATCGTCAAGGGTGGATGATATAGAGAAAAGGCTGATTTGTAATGAATGTCCGTCTGTAACTTCTTCATTTATTGTAAATCCTAAATAAATTTCTATTAGTTTTCCTTATTGTTTTAAGTTTAACCATTGTGGATATTTTTGTAGTTAATTATATTCATAGTATATAGAAGTTTTCGTAATGGAGAGATGTCGTTGTGTATCCTTAACATCGCGGACTAGGAAGAGGAAATTAGGGTATCCAATTTTAGGCATATTTTTTAAAATTTGGAATCGTCCCACAACCTCGCTGTTTAGAGTCGTAAGTCGTCGCCGTCTATCATTGCGCCACGACGACCTCAATAATAAATTTTAATCAATTTTACATTTAAATATTCATATTTTCCAAGTCTGGTAGACACGAACTTGGGAGGAAAATGAAGAACGGAGCGCCTTAACACTAGGGAAAACTAAAAAGACCCTAAAGCTTTTATAATATTTCAATAATACATGTAAGTACTCCCCCCTTCAGTCCCAAATTAAATCAGTGTCGCTCTCAAGAACGATCTCAGAGCTGAGGCCGACTTATAAATACGAGCCTACGTCTCTATCTTATATGCTTGAAGGTTAAAATTAAAATCTGATATTTTTTTTAGGTTTTACAAAGAAACATCTAAGGTTTCCAAATTGGCGGAATGAGGAGTGATGCGTCATTCTTTCCACTAATCAAGATGCGGGAAATGCGTGTATGCGCGTGTTAAATAACTGAATATTAAATCATGTAGTAAGCATGTACTAATGAGTATTGTAAATATTCCAAGATATGAATAAGAACAAACACTCACAAAGTTTTTATCTATAAGAGGTTTCGACATATTCATGCACTTATTCAAAAGTTGAGAAATTTTCCTATCATTTTGCTGTACCGAGAGATTTAGAAATAATAAAAAAATACATGGTTTCTGGGAAAAATACCGATACCACGTCTCATTCCTTGATTTTAAATTCTTACAAAAAAACGCAACAATATCATAAGTAAGCCGAAAAAAATATGATACTTTGGAAGTGTTTAACTGAGGCCGTCGTGACGAAGAATGAAGATGTCGTAGGTTCAATTCCCCCTGAGAGTTTGAACTGGGGGTTAGAATTAGAATTTTGGGGATTTCATGATAATTTACATTTCTCCGCTCTGATGACAAGACAAAATGAGGGTTAAGTTCCAGGACTCAACACGCAATCTCTCGAAAGTGAAGTGGTTTAACTAAGAGTCCCTCTGCCTACTCTACTATATTCGGGGTACAGCCTAATGCGAGGAAATAGAGCGAGGAAATGTAAAATGTGTGAAAAATTATTAATTTTATTAGTTACAATATTTTAGATATATATACTTATACGTTTATATAACTGCATTGTAATTTGCAAATAAGGAATTAATAGCGACAATAAATGTAATACAGTACATAATCAATCATAGGAAGTCTAAAACAAATATAGATCTAGATTCGGTCCAGATACTATAAAAAAAATATTAATTTGTGATGAACGCAATAAGAACGTATCTGATGAACTTACGAAACTAACCGTTGACCAAAAAATGTAATGTACTAAATAGAATTTTTAACAGCCCTCTGTATCCCGCATAGCGTGTCATAATTGTATTACTGTGCGGGCAATGTTTCCAAACTTATTGAAAAATTTAATAAATAATTTACTTGAAGCCAGTCGTGGCGCATGGGAACAAGTGACTGTAACTGCGACAGGTCGTGGACTCGATTGCTACTCGGAAAATGGAATGGAACGGAATTGTCTTAATGGGAACAGACTATCATAACACTAGGTTCAATCTGCGTATGCACCGTGCTATGAGCGGAATACAGCGTGTTCTGACCACGACGCACGTATTATCCGACCATCCAACAGAACTCTGGAATTTTACTCTAGCCTATATAGCAGGTGCAAGTCTCGGTGCATGCTTTTTTCATTCTCACGTTATAGTAACAAGACGAATTGCGGCGTCGAGTTTTGCCACGCAATACACCGCATACCTCGAAAATAAAACGGCGGTGCGTCGGAAACGGACTGTCTTAATACAAGATTCCCTCTACTACCCATCTACGTGCGTTATCTAGTGCGTGCGTGAGGTGATTTGAAATAAAATCTAACATTAAAAACATTAAGATTCACAACACCCCCTAAATAACTTAAATAACTTGTGAGAGAGTCGGAAATCTTAATTAAAGGAAATACGTAGGCATTGAAATTTTAAGGGGAAAGAACTTGTTTTCACATTTCCTTGAAAAATCGGCGCCGGCTATCGCAGTCTCAAGTACGAGGGCTACTTACATGTTCACAATAATTATTATATGCACATACCTACTTAGAAAGAGAATATTATATTCAATATACCTACCATATCATACTTATAAAAGAAAAATATAGTAAGATACCCTTCTATGCTTGCCAATATCGCTTATAATAAAATCAAAATATTCTATACATTTTTAACATTTTTAAAGTGCTATTCCACACTTGGAAAGAAAAATCCTTATTTGGAAAACGTATTAAAAAATTAACTATTTTTCTTTACATTAACTTACAATTAACTATTTTTCTTTACATGTCTTTTTAGTAAAAACGGAACCCTTATAGGCGATATATATTATCGCTTTGTTGTCCATCTGTTCGCCTGTCAAGATCAATATCACGATCGCATTTCGGGATAGCATGGAGTTCAAGCTGAAATAATACCGAAGTAGACCTGAAAATAATGAAAGCTAAAGTGTTTATTAAATATTTTCATTTTCTCGCTGTGGTAACGAGACAATGCGCGGCGTCAAGCCGATCCGATACGCAACTGGCAATACCTCCGAAAATAGAAAGAAATTTTTGAACGAAAGTGTCTTAACATTGAGTTTCCAGGTTCCCTCTGCCTACCCTGCCATGTGCGGGATACAGCATGAAGCTAAAAGAATAATAATTAAAAAACATAAAAAGAAGACTGACTTAATTCTCGTTATTATGTATTTCTTCCATTATTAATCGTTGCTTTCGTGATATTCGCTTCCTTATTTATTTATTGTCATAATTGTATTACTGTGCGGGCAATGTTTCCAAACTTATTGAAAAATTTAATAAATAATTTACTTGAAGCCAGTCGTGGCGCATGGGAACAAGTGACTGTAACTGCGACAGGTCGTGGACTCGATTGCTACTCGGAAAATGGAATGGAACGGAATTGTCTTAATGGGAACAGACTATCATAACACTAGGTTCAATCTGCGTATGCACCGTGCTATGAGCGGAATACAGCGTGTTCTGACCACGACGCACGTATTATCCGACCATCCAACAGAACTCTGGAATTTTACTCTAGCCTATATAGCAGGTGCAAGTCTCGGTGCATGCTTTTTTCATTCTCACGCTATAGTAACAAGATGAATTGCGGCGTTGAGTTTTGCCACGCAATACACAATACCTCGAAAATAAAACGGCGGTGCGTCGGAAACGGACTGTCTCAATACCAGATTCCCTCTACTACCCATCTACGTGCGTTATCTAGTGCGTGCGTGAGGTGATTTGAAATAAAATCTAACATTAAAAACATTAAGATTCACAACACCCCCTAAATAACTTAAATAACTTGTGAGAGAGTCGGAAATCTTAATTAAAGGAAATACGTAGGCATTGAAATTTTAAGGGGAAAGAACTTGTTTTCACATTTCCTTGAAAAATCGGCGCCGGCTATCGCAGTCTCAAGTACGAGGGCTACTTACATGTTCACAATAATTATTATATGCACATACCTACTTAGAAAGAGAATATTATATTCAATATACCTACCATATCATACTTATAAAAGAAAAATATAGTAAGATACCCTTCTATGCTTGCCAATATCGCTTATAATAAAATCAAAATATTCTATACATTTTTAACATTTTTAAAGTGCTATTCCACACTTGGAAAGAAAAATCCTTATTTGGAAAACGTATTAAAAAATTAACTATTTTTCTTTACATTAACTTACAATTAACTATTTTTCTTTACATGTCTTTTTAGTAAAAACGGAACCCTTATAGGCGATATATATTATCGCTTTGTTGTCCATCTGTTCGCCTGTCAAGATCAATATCACGATCGCATTTCGGGATAGCATGGAGTTCAAGCTGAAATAATACCGAAGTAGACCTGAAAATAATGAAAGCTAAAGTGTTTATTAAATATTTTCATTTTCTCGCTGTGGTAACGAGACAATGCGCGGCGTCAAGCCGATCCGATACGCAACTGGCAATACCTCCGAAAATAGAAAGAAATTTTTGAACGAAAGTGTCTTAACATTGAGTTTCCAGGTTCCCTCTGCCTACCCTGCCATGTGCGGGATACAGCATGAAGCTAAAAGAATAATAATTAAAAAACATAAAAAGAAGACTGACTTAATTCTCGTTATTATGTATTTCTTCCATTATTAATCGTTGCTTTCGTGATATTCGCTTCCTTTGTCAATTGAGTTTAACGTTATTTATTGTTTAAATGCCATTATGACGAACTTTATTGTTTTGAATAATATTATTAATATAATAATAGTAATTCTATAATACTATATAAATAAACAGCCGTAGCAACTGAATTCTTAGGAATATCTTTATATATCTATTTAAATATTATTCTGTTCGATAAGTGACCAAATTATACTTAATGTAATGTCAATCAAAATGAGGCCAGTCGTGGTGCAGGAGCATAAACATGTGACTGTAAAGCCACAGGTTGGGGGTTCGATTCCCACTTGGGGAAATGAGACATCTAATATATTAATTTCTTCGCTTTGGTGTTTAATTAAATACGCGGACTTGAACTACGTGTAAGTAGTTTATATTTTAACCAACTACATAAAAAAAATATTTTTTTCCTCTAAAAATGAAAACATGATAACTGTGCTAGTTTTTCTTAGCTTCACGTTATTTCCCACATATCATGGTAGACACATAGTGTTAAGACTCTCCGGACTGAACTTTCTAACTAATTATATTAGAAATTCAATTGAGGCCGTTACGGCGCAGGAGCACAAGCGTGCGACTGTAAACGCGACGATTGTGAGTTTGGTTTTCACTCGGGACAATGAAATATTTGATATTTTAATTTTTTCGCTCTGATAACCAGGAAAAGCGCGGCGTTGATGTCTGCAACTCAACGCACGCTTCGGACGGAAAGCGAGGAACGGAGTGTCTTAGCACTAGGTTTCCAGGTTCCCTCTGCGGTTGCCCTCTGCCTACCCTGCTGTGTGCGTGATATGAATGAAGCTAAGAGAACGTATAAAATAGTGATTCACATCCACATACAGACAGACATCGATAGTTGAGTAATACATACTATCTAAGAGATAGCAACTTTTATTATGAAGGTATAATTATGAATGTTATTGCTAGTGCAAAGTTCCTCAAGCGTGGTACTGTGTTCCAATATACATGTAAGTACTCTGTTTTTTTAATATATTTTTAATTTTAATTATTTAAAAAAAAAATTAAACAGGTTTTTTGTCATCTTCCTTATATTTTTTAATCAGTTTATGTAATAAAAATTAAATATGTTTAACTGTTTTCAGGTCAAAATTTTTATAATTTTTAATATTCATACTGCTAATTTAATATTTTTAATTACTTTATTTTTTGAGTCGTGTTAAGTCGTGTTCCACGTTTTTGAATGAGCTTTTTACTATATGCTTTTGATGACTTTGATAATTTATTAAAATATAAAATATTGAATATTTTTTTTTGTAATTATGTTTATACGTAATTTATGGATAAAAAGTAAACCTAAGTGACATGCCGCTCTGTTCTCGATTTTAGACTACTTAGAATTTGCATGTTTTAATGTAAAAAAAATAAGGCAAACGTATATTTTTCTATCTAAAGAAAGTCATAGAGAGATAATTTAATTTAAAATAAGTTCTTATTCCGGGCCAGTCGTGGCGCAGGGGCACAAAGTGTGACTGTAAACGTGACTAGTTGTGGCTTCGAACCTCCCTTCAAGGAAATTAAATATTTGATATGACGAGGCAAAGCGCGGCGTTGAGTTCCACCACTCAACACGCAATGCCTCCAGAATTCGGCGGAAAGTGGAGAACAGAATGTCTGTCTACCCTGCTGTATGCGGATACAGTGTGAATTTCAGTTCTTATTTGCTTCATTATCGCAAAATAAAATAACTTACCACCAATTGTCTAAATAAAGTTCATGCCTAAGTCTGAGAAGAACCGGCGCAGGAAACTCAGTGTCATTCTGTTTGAAGTTAAGGCAACTGTTATATCGCTATCAAGTCTGCCGTTGTCGTTTTCATTAAAAGATATATAAATACTTAGATATATGAAAGAAAATAGCATCTCAAGATCGATCTCAGACTTGAGAGCGATTCATACGTGCCTCAGGAACAGTGGGCTAAATCGAAATTATATTTTTAGCCTTCTTCTAAAAATGGAATATTCAACACAAACAAAAAATAATTTCTAAACTCTTTAGCTTTGTATAATATTAATATATTATTCAACACTATTTATTTTTTTGTTCAAACAGTCTTATTCTGCTATTTTATTTATTCTAACAACTATAGTTATTTGATCAATAACAGCCATTGATATACGGTAAACAAGGTAATACCTATAACGTAAGTAATAATTTCCGTCTTAGTTAATAAAAAGTATTTTAAAAATGATTTACGCCGTGGAGGCGTTTTAGTCTTATTGTTTCTGTCCTTTGTTTATATTACATTAACATATCGTTGTAGCATGGACATTTTTCTTTTGTTTTATCCATAGACAATATTGTTTACATATATTGTATAAAACTGTTTATCCAAAATTTCTTTTGACTCAATAAGTGTCATTCAACTACAAAACTGTATTTTTAATTTATTTTGTTTAACATTGTTATTTGTTTTTTATATTGTTCAATATTGTAGAGCACTACAACTTACGACACTACACTACGACTTAAACATAAATAAAATACAATATATGAAAGAAATATTGAATTTATATAAGAAAAAAATTAAACACTTATTACTAATGATCAATATCTTAATTATAACGATATATTATAAATATTTAAATTTATCATAGATTGTAAAAATCAGTACCTTATAGCTGTTATCATCATCATAGGCAATATCTTTTACAGCATATGCCTAATTATGTATTTGTATTGCGGAACTCTATTGTTATCTTTATTATCTATCTATATGATATCTGAAATGGTCATTAAAATAACGAAAACAAAATACATTAAGTGTTTGGTTTTTGTTTTTTTTATTGCATTAACTTTTTTTTTATTGCATTAATACATTTATACATATATATATACATTTATTTATACATATATTTATACATTTTTCTATAATGCTTTTATAATTAGGAATTTTTACTTGACAAATAGATTGTAGGCGAAATAGTGTTAAGATATGCTAAAACTATTGATTAATGGAAGTCAGTACAATTTTTATATATATTTTTTTATATATTTCAGTTATTTTTTAAGCTTCACGCTGTTTTCCGCACATATATTAGGGCAAAGAAAATGTGGAAACCTAATGTTAAAACAAACCGATCCATTAAGACACTCCTGCTCTTCACTTTTCGCTAAATCGGCGAGGTGCTCCTCGTCTCGCAATCTGCCAAATTTGTAAAGTTAAGTTAAAATGAAATAATTAATCAAAAAATTATTCATAATAACGTAGCTATAGCTATAATGTGTAAAAGTAATAAAAAATCATTAATAATCTAAAGCATTTTATCTTCACGGTTCGACCCTTGCGATTAAGTAAAGGTTGGGAAGCAAAACTCTAGGGTTTAAACCAGTTCTACACTTTTTGTCCGATACTTGGAAATATATTTCAAAAGTGAAACTAACAAATAATTATTTAAAAATATTTTAGGTTACTTGGGCACCTACAGTTAAAACATTCCGGTTTCTCATTACTAAACTTCCGTTTCTCACTTCCGCCGAATACGTCAAGCATTGCGTGGCGGAACTCAACGCCGTACTGAGTATGAACTTAAATAGATATATATATAAATCTCGGAGGAATGAATTATTTAATATTTTATTTTCTTCGCCAACATAAGGCTCCCCCTGCCTACTCCGCTGTACGGAAAAACGGATGAACCCTCTTAAATTAATTGTACAAAAGTAGAAAGAATATAAAACATCTTAAATTTTTAAATATAATAAAAATCTTCTCTGTTCATTCAATCAGTATTAAATCTGTAAATACGTTTCATATCTAATCACCTGTCCAGCACTCACGGTATTCAAGTGTAATGATAAGATAGTTTCCGCAACGTAGCTTAAGCAACTTACTACTGTTTCCATAAATACTACTACAATTTACATCTTGTTTTGCCTTATTTTTTTATACCTTTTTCGTAATTCCTCACACTATATTGTTTCTTTTTATTTTAAAATTTTTCTTTTAGTTACCTTACCTCTATTTGAAATTCAAAATACTTGTTAAAAATATTAAAAATATCTGATTATAAATTATATCATATAATATATAAATATTAAAGAACCCAGGCATATGTATAAAATAATTAATGGAAACATGGAACATGTAATGTATAAAATAATAAATTAATAATTTATTTATTATTTTATATACACAGCAGTGTAGGTAGAGGGAACTTAGTGTTCACACCTAGTGTTGACACTCCGTTCCTGATTTTACATATTCATTTAAAATAAAACACCAAATAAATTTTAAGCGTTTATCTGCAGATTTTTATACAGTTTAAGAATTAATAAATAAATTAGCTGAATTGAAATAACATTTACTTGCATTTACAATTACATTATTCAATAAAAAAAAGAGCAAAGTGAACTCAAATTCTAGATCACTTTGTTATATCTATCCAATGGTTACCACCACAATAATAATAATTATCTATTCAATTATTTATTTATAATAGTTTAAGAAAAATTACAAATTAAATACTAACGGCAGATGTGTTTTATTATTTTATTTTTGTTTGAAAGGAAAATATGTCCATAGTAACTAATAGTAATTTACAATTTAATAAGTTTCATAAATAGTACACATTACTATAAGTATAAAGAACCTAGAACACAAGTATTCGATAGTAAATGACATTATTTACATATTAATGGGTCTTGTGACTCGGCGTGCCATTTGTATTTGCACAAAGTTATAGAACCTTATGTTTTGTTAATTTTATTACATGTCATATTGATAAAGCTTCGACACATTTATTTTTGTTTTGAGATTTTTTTTAATTTTTACGTATAAAAATCTCTATGTCTAGAGTGTAATTTCACTTCATTTATCATTATTCGTCTGTTTTATAATAACTTTATCTTTGTATAATAACGAATCGCGAAAATATTTTAATTATAAACCTTTCTCTGGGTGGTAATCAATTAGACCAAAATTATAGCTTACAAGTAGCAAACATTCCGCCACATATATATGCACATTTGCAAAAATTGTTAACTCTAGTAATATATAATTATGTTAAATTCTACAACACAAATATTAACAACTTTAAAATGTCATCTTAAAAAGCGCGCGAAATTTATAATCTTAGTTTTTTATTTTGCAGCAAGTTAGTGTTGTCCAACGCTGTATGCACAATAGTCTTATTAAAATCGATTACAAAATATTTACATTTTTGTTATTTTTCTTATTTTGGTTGTTATCGAGTAGGTATATTGTTTTTTTTATATTGTATTTAATATTATTTTATCCATACTTACAATTCATATTGAATTGTCTTCTTAGTTATTAAATTAAGAAGATATAAAGGTATATTGAATACACTATATACATGCTATATTTATGACAACGTATACACAGTATTTTTAATTTTAATAGGTGTACAGTACAATAAAATATTATATAAAATATTTTATTGTACTGTACTATAGTACAGTACAATAAAATATTATATAAAATATTTTATTGTACTGTACTTATTAAGAACTGAATAAAGACAACGTCAGATTAATATCTATATTTTAATTAAAAATGCAGCGACGTAGTAGATTTGCAAACATTAATATCATCAGTAACAACAAACAACATTCTTGTACGTAATTGAATTATAAGAAACGAAAGAATGTAAAACCAATGTGGCAATATTATTTTATTGGACTGATTGCTTTATATAATTATTATATATAGGTGTAACTTTGTGACTTTGAACTCACTTAGGAGCATAGCAGTTTTCTGAGAACTGATTTTTTAGAAATTTGGTAAAAGTGAGGTTCTTCACAGCACAATTAACGTCTATAAATTAGGTGATTTCTGAGAAAAATAGTATATATATATATATATATATATATATATATATATATATATATATATATATATATATATATATATATATATATATATATATATATATATATATACTACCTCTATACATATAATCTACTACTGCTTATAATATATGTTTATAAATATTTAAAATCAAAATTAAATTAAATCAGTGACACTGTATCCCGCTCACAAGAAAGAACAGAAAACATAAATGTAAATAAATATTTCATTTCCTCGAGTGGGATTCGAAATTATAGACGCGTTGTAGCAAGGCTCCGTCGTCCCAATATACCATTTTTGAGTTCTTAGACTAGGAGTGTAATTTTTTTATTTTAATTTAATTAAACATAAGTATTTGTATGTATGTAAATATACGCATACAGCGTAAGGAAAACTTATAGTATCTACATAATAATTAAAAATATCGATTAAAATGTTAATTATCAGTTGTTGATTATTTTAGCTGGATAAGAATATGTAATATACTTATATGAATTTTATAAAACAATTTTAGTATTAGTGCAACAATCAATTAAATATACATATTTTTGCAATATTTTATTACCCGTTTTACCCGTTTTACTACGTTGAAAAAATCCTAGAAATCCTTGTAAGTATTTTAATTTTTGCTTTGCATGGTTTTTTATGACATTAAATATATCTAAGCAAGCTGCAGATCTGCTATAATATTGCTGATCTGTATGTCTTTAATATATTTTTTTAAAATCATTCCGTGCTTACTTAACATTCTGTCTATACTACGATTACGTATTCTGCTCGTATTCCACCGCATCATTGTCGAATCCGATGAGGAAAACAGAAATATTTTTAAAAAATCTTTCTCCAAATGCGAAAGAATTCATACCATTTATAAGTACATTCAACATTGTACATTTAGACCTAACGCAGTATTCCCCTCCCTCTGCTTGGTATATTACCAAGCGGAGGGAGTCTAGTCTTAAACTGTTAAGCCGTGCCATTGTACACTTTAAACCGTGTTGATTAGCGGAACTCAACGCTGCGCTTATTGTACAATAAAATATTTTCTAAAAAGATTTCACTAGCAGATTTTTTTAATCTACATAAATACTCCTCTAGATGGCGCTGTACATTTTTGTCATGTTTCGGCATAGCGCGATCGACATAAGATTTGCTAAATCATAAAATTTTTGCAAAGTAATAATTCCTGAAATTCTGGTTTCCCTTTAAAACGTATAAATCTTTCACCTTTTAATTAAGATCAACGAGTTTTCTTACATGGTTTTACTACGGGTGACATTTTATAAATATAGTACTACTACTACCTTTTAGCTACATCTACACGCACCTAATCATATGATTGTGCATGAATATTGTACACGGTACACCTGCATGCCCGAGGATTTTTATTTGTGGCCCGCAATATTTACTCTGAGAGCAAATATTGCGGGTTGCGCATAAAAAAGGTCCAAAACTACAACAATTTGAATACACAACATTCAAATATAACATACTTATAAATACAGAACTTTGTCAATATTGTAAAAGTTATAGTTAATATGGATATTAAATATACTTAAATAATAGAGACTAGAGAGGATTATATCTATATAAATCTTCACACTGTATCCTGCATAGATGTAGACAGAATGAACATAGTGTCAAGACACTCCGTTCCCCACTATCCGCAAAACTTTTCGGGGCATTGCGTGTTGAGTGTTAGTTTTAAATTAATAGACAAATATCATTGATAACTTAATTCAGGAAAATTTTCGTTAATAAAGTTAAAGAATCTGAGTTTTAATGTGCGATTTAATCATATAAAAATTGATTATTTATTATATGTACTTTAATCTATAAGCGTCTTTCGCATATATCCAAAATTACGATACGATTATCACATATATTTTTATAAGTAGATATAGTTTAATAATAATGATAATAGAGGCCAGTTGTGGCGCAGGGGCACAAAGTGTAAGTGTAAAACCGACTGGTGGTGGGTGCGATTCCCACTCGAGGAGATGAAATATTTAGTCGTGTCTAGAAAAAGTGCGGCGTTGAGTTCTGCCACTCAACACGCAATGCCTCCAGTATTCGGCAGAAAGTGAACGGAGTGTCTTAACACTATGTCCCTCTGCCTATCCTGCTGTGTGCGAGCTACAGCGTAAAGCAGATTTTTTTTATAATAGGTATATTTTCTTGACTCAATATTTGATCAATGAGTGCTGGAGGTGGAACTCAGTGCTGGGCTATATCTACTTATTAGAGTGTAGAAATGAAAATCAATTATTGCCTTAAGTTTGATGGGGGCCCAAGATAAAACTTTTTTTTATTTAATTTTCTATATTTAAGTAAAAAAAAAACAATATATATCAATGTTTATCATATTATGGTAATCATTTGACATTATAATTTATTATAATATAATCTGTATAATAAGTATCGATCGACCGCGAACAAACACTTTAGAATACTTAGAGGAGATAAGTAAATCAAGTGATGTTGAAATAATAGTACCTACTCGTACCACAAGCACTCGTTTAGATATCATCCATCATATCATGAGATTTAAAGATACAAAATGATTTTTTATCTAGCTATTTACAGTCATTTCGGATTTTTTTTTGCACTTATTCAATATCGTGTTCAATGGCCTTTTTTATTGTTTTTATTTTTTTGTTTGATATCGCTTATTTGCTATAAAATTAAAGTAGGAGTAATAAAATGCATGCATACATGTTCAGACTGCGAATCCAGCCCTCCAAAAAGTTTGTGGGCACAGACACTTTAAATCGGTCAAGTGCGAGCCTGGGTATGCACTCACTTATAATCTTTTTTTTCCTCTTAAAAATAGTCACTACCAAATTATCTAATTATCGCTAATTATCGGTGATATAGGGAACTTTCCGATATCAATAAATCGTGAAGCCGTATGAAAATCAAAAAATGTTCCCCTCGTCCTCTGTCAACAACCTGCACTTATACTGGCAGCTACTTAGCATGTAAAAAACCACTAGCCTTTTATCTCATACCTACTACATGATTAAATATTTCATGTACAACCGAGATCCGATTAACTGGATTATTTTAAGGATTCGAATAAACGAACATTCGAATAATCAAATGCATGATGAGAATCCCATCCAGCGTTGCCAGATTTTTTAAGATAACGAATGGAGTTTTAAAGATTTTAAGTAGGAATGCGGGACTTTCACGCCAAAAGTGGGACAAAAATATATTATATATAACTTATGAATATATTTATTTGTATTTCTATGAAATTATTAGTAACTAACTAAAATCTTAAAGTAATAAAAAAAGATTTTTCACAGTACGTGGAATAATACGTGAAAAGCGGGACAGTGCCTGTTTATTAAATTAATTAGAGGTTGGATTATCGATGACTCGATGGAGCCCATAGTAAATAATTTAAAAAGTGGAATTTGATAATTAATATAATACGCCTACCAATTTACTAATAGCAAATTTGCAATTAGTGTATAGCAGATAAAAATTCTTTTCTAATGGTCTAGTCGTGATATACTTATATGTATACACACGATTCTGCATACTAGCATGAAAATAAAATCAAATAAAAATAAATCAACTTCACGCTGTATCCCGCAAACAGAAGGGTAGGCAGAGATAATCTAGTGTAAAGACACTCCCCACTTTCTGCCGAATTCTGGAGGTATTGCGTGTTGAGTGGCAGAACTCAACGCCGCGATTATCCTCGACACCAGAGCGAATAAATAGAAATATAAATTTTCATCAAAAATCATTTTTTTTTTCAATAAATAATTTTTTCAATAAATTTTTTTCAATAAAAAATACTCATCAATATATCTACTTACATAATTTAAAATAGTTACATATATTTCATACGAGCTTCTACATTCGTTAGTATAGATGAAAATATACAGTACAAAAACAAATAAAAAGGAATATTAGTTAAAGACAATTCATACTTGCTTCTCCATTTAGTAAATCAAATCAATGTTACCGCTCTCGGATCTGAGTTTGTTTTAAATTTACTTCAAATGGAATCGAAATTCAAATTTGCATTCACAGTCATCTCATGAAACAAAAAACTCTACACTTCCGTATAGGAAACTATAAGATACATTTAAAAGGAAGTAAGAAGGACGCAGGATATTATGTACTTAGGTATCGTTTGTGTTGTTATTAGTCTTTAAACTATTTGTTTCCTTAACTATTGAACTTGAATGTATACGTGCTTAGGATGTAGCTGTCATGTCATATATGATTCTTTTTTATTGGCACTGGCAAAAATGATTTAGGCCTAAAATATAATTTGAAATATAGGTTTCGAGTCCAAAATCAAAAATGTTATTGAAAATTGATAGAATTTTTCCATGTAATTTATTAGTAAGTGATAAATAGTTATTAAATTTACTTTGTACGGCTAAATTATAAGTTTTTATCAAGATATGCGATGCGCTACTGTGGAATACGGTAAAAATTCGACTATATTATATTATACTAGCGTCACCTGCAACTTTGTTTGCGTGTATTTTACGATATAAAATAGAAAGTCTCGTTATTTCCTGTTACCGTAGGAATTTCAGGAAATCCTCTCTTAGTGTTGCCCTTACCTGGATCTTTGGCGACACTTTTACAGCGACACGTTTAGTTACACCTACTTACACGCCAAATTTCAAGTTTTTAAGTATACCTAGTAGTTTCTTTTGTATGTTGTTTGTCCTATCAGTTACTCAGTAAGTTAGAGCTTACGTTGATTACTCAGTGCCCATTGAAATAAAAATAAAAATAGAAACCTGGCTTGCCTCGCTTAAATAAAAAAATAAAAAAAAACTTTAATATGAGGAGTATGAGTTTCGAGTCGATTGTTTTATCCATTTCATTTAAAATCTGTCACTAACGCGGCGTCTACAAAAAACATAATAATAATATGTAAATAATGACCGTTTCCGACTAAAGGCAATCACGTTATCATTTAATAGAACACCATAATAATTACTTCCTCCAACAATTTGCGAACACATTTTATTGTAAAAAAAATTATGTATTTTTTTTACAATAACAAAAAAAAATTGTTGTTATTGTAAAAAAAAACTTGTTGACCTTTTCTTTTTTCCCTTATTTCAGCTTGATATTTTCTCCCACAAAACAGAGGAGCCTGAAGTTACCTAGTATTAAGACACTCCGTTTCCCACGCACCGCTCAATTTTCGAAAAATTGTGTGTTATGTGGCGGACCTCGATGCTGCGATTCCTACCAGAGCGAAGAAATGAAAATAATTTAAATATTACCTCAAGCAGAAATTGAACCATTCCTGTCCTGTCAATTACTCAGTAAGTTAGAGCTTACGTTGATTACTCAGTGCCCATTGAAATAAAAATAAAAATAGAAACCTGGCTTGCCTCGCTTAAATAAAAAAATAAAAAAAAAACTTTAATATGAGGAGTATTAGTTTCGAGTCGATTGTTTTATCCATTTCATTTAAAATCTGTCACTAACGCGGCGTCTACAAAAAACATAATAATAATATGTAAATAATGACCGTTTCCGACTAAAGGCAATCACGTTATCATTTAATAGAACACCATAATAATTACTTCCTCCAACAATTTGCGAACACATTTTATTGTAAAAAAAATTATGTATTTTTTTTACAATAACAAAAAAAAATTGTTGTTATTGTAAAAAAAAAACTTGTTGACCTTTTCTTTTTTCCCTTATTTCAGCTTGATATTTTCTCCCACAAAACAGAGGAGCCTGAAGTTACCTAGTATTAAGACACTCCGTTTCCCACGCACCGCTCAATTTTCGAAAAATTGTGTGTTATGTGGCGGACCTCGATGCTGCGGTTCCTACCAGAGCGAAGAAATGAAAATAATTTAAATATTACCTCAAGCAGAAATTGAACCATCACGCTTACATTCAGACGACATTCAGTCATTCAATCATCAGATCTTTCTAATATGATAAGAGGCTATTTATTATCTAAAGGCCATCTTGACTTAGTGTTTGACCATAAACATAACGTTACGGGTTCGTTTCGTTTATTTTCATTTCTTCACTCTGGTAACAAAACATACCGCGGCGTTGAGTTCCGGTACTCAACACTGTCTTGAAATTGAGCGGAAAATGAGGAATGGAATGTCTTAGCTTTATGTTCCTCCAGCGAGAAGCTAGCTATTCTTTGTTTTTTTTTCTAATCTTATTTTAAGTCTTCTAAAGTTCAAAGAGATGCTACGGTAGTAAAAAAATTAACAATACCTATGAAAATTACAGTTACAAAACGCTATAATGTATATATATGTAATGTATATACATATGTACATACGTCACTTATCAGTACAACCTTGCAAAGTTAACATAGTGGACCTCTGACCTGTGTAACTTCAAATCAAATTTTATATTTCTTATCAATTTACCGATAGCATGGAAATATAAAGCATTCTGCGTTAATTATACATTGTATGTTGTAGAGCACAAGTGTGCGACTGTAAACGCGACCGGTTGTCAGTTCGATTTCAATCGAGGAAATAAAAATATTAAATATTTCATTTCCTCGATCTAGTAACGAGGCAAAGCGCCGCGTTCAACATCGCAACTCAACACGCAATGCCTGCAGAATTCGTCGGAAAGTGACGAACAGAAGTGTCTTAATGGGAACGGAGAGTTTTACACTGCGTACGTACACAATATGGTAGCAGTAGGCAGAGCATATCAGAACTACTACTTTTTTTTACTCGACTTCGAGTCCCGCTCGCTACGTTCAAAATATTATACATTTTCTAAATAAGTATTTTACTGTAATTATTATCGATAGAAACTGTTTTTATTATACTCATTACACAAAAAAAGTGTATTATTATTAATATTAGATTCGTACGAGATATAATGATTATAATGTATAATATGTTTAATTGAAGATTGAACATATTTCTTTCTCTTATTTTTCTTAATAATAATTTGATAATAATAATAATCCGTAATAAGTTACAACTACTTGCACCTAGCCGTTCTGAAAATCATGAAAAATTGCTGTCAAAGCGTCAATGTCAACTATTTTTGGTAGATTATTCTAAAGAAACCCAATACAACAGGGCAAATATATATAAGTAAGAGTAAAACTTTGCATTACTTCACTGAGTAAGTTCAAATTTATCCTCGAGTTCAGTGTCATTTCAAAAAAATATAAGAATCCGTCACTAAGTTTCGTTATAATATTTTGAAATGATAAGAACAATTTTTATATTCAGAAAGAAGAGTCTTAGTTACATTTAAATGACTTCCGTTAATACTAAGATTAGAATAGACTATTAAATTAATTATATAATTAATAGTGCATTGTTTAAAAATAATTATTATAAGATTTATTTGTTTTTTAAGTAGCTGTGATACTACCTCAGTAATGGTATACTATAGTAGTTCATATACATATAAACATAGGTTATATAAATTTGTGTATTTATGCTACTTTGACTTTTCAATGTAGAAACTTGAATAATATTTAGAAATGCATTAAAATTTCAAAGTAGTGCTTGAATCCGCGCCTCTTGAAAACCGTCCAAGATGCGGGCTCGAGTCCCTCTGCTTTCTAATACTCATTCATTTCCTCGACAGTGAATGTGACCCCCAACCTGTGTGTAGTTCTAAGCATTTTATGTTTAAGTAAGTGGGGAAACTCAAGATTGTGCTCTGTCTACTAGAGCGGGTAAATTATAAAAAAATATTTTCTAATGAACATCGAACACATGAACATCGTTTCGCCACGTTTATATTAAAAAAAAAACAAGTGGATAGTCTGTCCAAATAATCGGTACTAGGTGTTTACAGATAACAACATGATTAACACAAAATATCATTGTATAATCTGATAGGATGTCTTAATATCGGCGTCATATCATTAATAAAAAACATATTATTTTGTGACTGCAGTAAATAAATTATCTTGTTTTGTTATTTAAATTGATTGACTTTACTAGCTTGTGTATAAGATATGTGTATAATCAATTATTAATCTGTTCAAAAAAATTTTGATCCCCTACGTTGTTGTCAACAACTTGACTGTGAAGATATCATATCTTTTAGAATTTTATAATAAACAACTTAAGATTAGGCAATAGTTTGATAAAAGGGTAGTGTCGAAATACTTTGTTTTCGAGTTTGAGTCATTGTTGTGCTGCCATCTTAAGTATTTCTTCCTGAATGTCATTTCTGTCTGTTATGATAGTGGCTGTGATTTTTTTATAAATTTTTTAGCGCTTTTCTATGCTTCATGAAGAGCCAAACGCTTGAACGATCGAATGAATGATCTTGGCACGACACGACCTCTCTTGCCTTGTTCATTTTTCCTATTTTTTTTTTAAGTTTAGAAGTTTTCCTATTGTTTATGCGACCACCTTTAGTATCATCGATACTGTTCTGCCTTTTACTTAATAAAATATATATATTTTCACCAGCATTATTACTATTTATTTCGTTGAACCCGGTAATCTCAATTTTTTTTGGTTGAACTGAAAAACTTAAATTGAACGCTGTAGGGGTATTCACATATTCAAGCGGGTGAAGCGAGAGATTAGCTAGCCTTATACATTTTAAAAACAAGTTACTTTTCTTAAAGCCGAATCACTCCGTTCTCTTTCCTTTTATTTGAAAGGTAATATAAACTGTTTATTATAGTAAATACTTTACACTACTCTGGGCAATTTCTATGGTAATGACATTGACGTCACGAACATAAACAGTCCCAGTCAACTGCACAAATAATAGTAATTTGGATGTTAATTGAGTGTAGTAGTTAAGGATAAGCCGTTAGTTATTATGGAAGGCGATGTGTTTTACACAATTTTTGATAAAATATTGGAAAAGTTATAGAGGTCATCTCATTGTAAGCACGAGGTTTAAGGGTTTCGATTCCCACTAGGGTTAATGCTAGGTCTAGCTCTCTTCACAAATCAAAGGGTGAAATGGCGGTGCTCGGGAAACAAAGTCTTTACACAAGGTTCTTTCTGCCTAATTTGTTTTGCCGGATTTTTTCTGATAATGTTGTTCCTGAATTTCCTAATGAACACCTGTTGTTCTCTGTTGACTAATTGGGAAGCTTCTTTATGCTTTTGATTTTGTCATCCTATCCTATTTTTTGAAATCACTAGTGCGCCTCTATCTATAGTCATAAGTAATCTTTTAAAATCTGCGACATGTTGCTAGGTGCTATCTCCATCTCTCGACATAAAATCTTTTTCGGTCAGTCATTTCTTCGAATTTTGTCTTTTACTGCTTTGATCGCCCTTTTCGTAAGCACTATGTGGGTGGCCAGCTCTTTTTCTGTCACAAACAGAAGAGGTTCCATTGTACCTATAGCAACAGCCCGGCACATGGAGGATATTAACAATTTCGGATTTCGTTCCACACCACTCCGTTTTATATTTTGGCGCGAAAATAAGAATACACAATGACCTATGGTATAAAAATTACAGATTCCAAATTTAAAAGAAATATTTTTAATTTAAAAAAACGGACATAGAGCGCAGAGGAGCGCCAAAGAGAGGATTTCTGGATTAATACAGAAACAAAAAAAAATTATTGATTTTACATCTCAAAATCCACACAAGTAAAGTTTGTGGGTTAAAATTTTTTTTATACTTTTTATTAAATTTCTATATAATTTACAGATTGGAACCAGCGCACTATTAGACGTGTCAGATGGCTGATAGGCTTTCATACGACCCCGTCGCGGGAAACAACGGTCGGAGCTCCTTCAGCATGGAAGGTCAACTGTGGCGGCAGTATCTTATAGGGGCAGTAGGTGAGTGGACAGTTCTTCTTTTATTTATTTATCCCAAAAATATCAATATATAAAGGAAAAAAGAGCGCAATATAGTGCTACAGAAGCTGTCACTTAGGTTCGATTCCCACTCCACCCCCAAGTTTTCTTTTTCAATAAAAAATATTGAAAAAATCTCAAAACTAAAGTTTAGGAAAATATCTCTAGATACACCAGTGGCAGTTTGCAACAGATTCATTTATAACGTAAGGAAAAACCATGTGCACACCTATCCGCTTTTAACGACTGACCTTACATAACTTGATTGTCTTATACCTAATATTGGTGGTATTTGTTAATAAAGAGTTATAATATAATATTATTACGGACAGCCGTATCCAAAAGCGATTACCAACAGAACAGGGAACAGGTTGCTACAGAGCAAGCACTGCATTGATTTGAGAGTACCATGGCTACATACACTCGCAAAATCAAAAATCTTTTTAAAAAAATGCACTGAAACATTGTTATAAAAATCTCATGAAAGAAATGTCACTCTATTAATGGAGTGACTTATTTACAGTAATGCAATTCTGTTGTTTATCTCATTTATTATTGTTTATAGCTGCTCTGACCTCTCGTATGATATTTTTCAAGTTATACCAAATTTGGATGAAATATATATTTAGTACATTCACAATAGCTTAACATAGCACTGATATTATAATATTATACAACGAGATAAATATCGTCAGAAGCGTGTGTCAGTTCAGTGTGTGAGCAACGTTCAGTATGGAGGGTCAGCTGTGGAGACAGTATATTGTAGGCGGCGTCGGTATGTTTCGATATTGTGAATTAAATCTCTTTTTTTCTTTGTATTTTTTCTTTATTTATTAGTTATTTAATTTTTCATCATTGTCCATAATTTTAAATAGTTAAATCAAGTTGTAAATGGATACCAAAGTTAGAAAAGAGTGACTTTCAATTTATTTTTTTTGAGTTTAAAAAGTGTTTTTTTTGTGTTTAAATTTGTGTGGAAAGTGAATTGTTATATTTTTTCTATTTAATTAGTCGATAATAATAAATGGATACGGTAATGAGGTCGTGTATATTATATATATTTAAATTTGATTAGCAAAGAGCGTTTGCGACAGATAACAAAATAGCTACTGTATTTTGGGATGGGATGGTTTTTTTTTAAATTTATTTATTTTTAATTTGTACATCAATAATTTTACAGCATTTGCTTATTTTAAAAAATATATTATGCTCTGTATAATATTCTGTTTTAAAATAATTATTATAAAATTAATTTCAATACAAACATAATTTTAATAATATTTTCTTTAATTACCAATTTAAAAAGTAATTATTTATATTAGGGTACACTATAGTATTTGACTTAATATATTAAATGTAATCGTCTTTGTATAAAATATAAGATAATAAAATAAAAACAAAATTTTTTTTTAATATAGGCATTTATCTACGAGTATCTCTATTTATTTTAATGTTAAACAACCAATTCGATTTAAAAATAGAGTAAAAAAAACTTACAAATAATATAAACCTATGCTGCTAGTGGGATATCATTTCTAATTTGTTGTTACATACTAAAATCTCTCTATTTATTAATTATCCTTGAATTTTTTAACTAGAAAAGGAAAAAAATACTAATTTATATAATTATATAAGTCATGGCGCAGGCGCACAAGTGAGTGTCAATGGGACAGGTTGTGGGTTCAATTCCCATTCGAGGGAATAAAATATTTAATATTTTCATTTCCTCGAGTTTCTGATAAAAATAAAATAAATAAACACATAATACCTCCAGAAAGAAGGATGTTAATGCTAGGTTCCCAGGTTCCTTGTGCTTACCCTGCTATGTGCGAGGTACAGCGTGAAGCTAAAAAAAATAATGGTATAATAAATATTAGCACTGAGATTTGAAGCCACAACCATCGTCAGCCAGCTCCATTCCCAATTGCGTCACGACAGCGTCAAAATAGCGCACGTAAATAGACTCACGTGCTCAAATGTAATGCTATTAGTGCACTATGCCAGCTAATTCTGTGTGAAAAATGTATCGGGACAGCCAATAATCCATCTTAAATGTTTATTTATATATGTATTAATTATTTATATTTTTGCTTCCGGGAGAGGGAATCTAGAGACGGGTCACTCAGTTCTGTGGCCATTCCTTGATTATTTTCTAGGTATTACGTATCTCTATAGGTAAAGTTGGATGTTTTTAATCTCAACTGCCAATCTTAGGTCCACCTTTATTAAAATATTTCACTTTATTAAATGCAATATAATTGTCAAATTTTAAGTTAAACGTTAACGTTACTACGAAATTATTTATCTGGTCGATTTGTCTGGTCGTTGAAGTAGTAATTGATATAAATGTTTATGAACAAAACCTACTGAATCTTATGACATGACTACTCCTTCTTATCTAATTTTTGCCAAACCACAATTAATGTATGAGGCTGTCCTGCGTCAGCGGCACAGAATCTGACAGTAGACTCGGTGGTTGTGGGTTTGATTCTCACTCAGGGAGATAAATTAGGCTCTTCGCTCTAATAACAAGAGGACCAAAGTACGTTGTGCTTCGCCTTTCGACTTATAATTTCGAACGTTCGGCGGTGGATAGAAAAAAACAGAGACATTGCGTTGTATATTGTCTATATATTGTCTTTTAAAAAAATATAGTGCAGAATATATGTTATCTTATATTTTTAAATCGATCAAATAGGTTATAATAACTAGCATATAACAGGATAATGTAACGTGGGCTTTTTATCTTCAAACTCAAATTTGATACCTTTAACATCTGCCTTACACTCAATATGACAGTTATGGACTAGATTTTCACCTGAGAATATAATAACTATACTCTATAAGTTTACTCGCGGCGTTCAGTTTCGCCAGTCAAGACACCATTTCTCAAACTTTTGCCGGAAAATGGGAAAGGGATAGTCTTAACACTAGGTTTAGATCTAATTTAGGTTTAAATTTCTTTCGGTCTCGTTAAATATAACATTACCGAAAACGCAGTGTACGAAAAAGATCCTAATAGTAGAGAAAAAAAAATATCGGTCAATAAATTATTTAAATGTTTTTTTTTTATTGAACATTATGTTCACTTTTTGTGATAAAAAAAGGGAAAAACAGTGATTAATTAACTTTTAATTTAATTTATTATCATTTGTTACCAACTGTATTTACATATATGGCCCATATATGTGTCTACACAGGTCAAAGACAATAGGTAGATGTTTGTGTTAAATGTTTTCAATTCATACTATACACTTACTAGCTTAGCTTTTACCCCGGCGTCGTTCGCATTTATAGTCTATAGTCTATAGTATTTTATAGTATATAGTATTCTATAGTCATCCTGGATTGTATTCTTATATATATAGGTAAGCCTACGACTTCGCTTGCGTTGAAACATAAAATCTTATTTATCTTTTGCCTTATTAATTTCGGGAAAACCTTCCCCTCCCAAGGAACCTACATGACAAATTTTTGTGTCCTACGCCACGTAGTTCCGGCATTTTGTTGACTGTCGGTCACTCAGTAACGGAAGAGTTTTATCGATCTATCGCATAACTCTTCCGTTATTGACTTTTATCCCTAGACTAGACCAAAGTATAGGCTATTTTAGGGCTTGGCAGGTATTTAAGTAAACGGGACGGTTGTGGAATTCTCGAAATTCTTTCATTGATATGTTACTTTCTGTCATCCAACGTAAACTGTAACCAAAAAGTTCATAAATAGAACAATAAAACCATAAGAGTACGTTAAAAAACTTAGCTGTAGACATAGACCAAAAAAATTTTCCTTAAAAATAAAAAAAAATGCTCTTATTTTCATATAAATCCATTTACATTATAAATTATAATCATTTAGGTACTTCTTATACTCGTACAAGGTTCCTTGTTTGCGTGGAATAATAAATTTTATTACTCGATAGTCTATTTACGATGTAATTGGGGGGTCTATTTTGTAATCGTTTCACTTTTTTAAGATAGGCGAGCTTTAGAGCGATAATATTTTTATAATTTTAGATAATTTTGATAATTGTTTTTTGAGGCGAGTCATGGCGCAGTGGCACAAAGTGTGGCTGCAAAATAGACTGCTTGTGGATTCGATCCCCACTCAAGGAAATGAAATGTTTATTTACATTTTATATTTACATCATAGTGTGGAGGCAAAGCGCAACGTTGAGTTCTGCCACGTAACAGGCAATGCCTCCAGAATTCGACGGAAAGTCAAGAAAGGTTCCCTCTGCCTACCCTACTATGTGCAGGATACAGCGAGATGAAACTGATTTAATTTAGATTTTATTCCATTCTTGTTATTAGTGTTAAAAACATATAAGTATGTATAAAAAAATAAAAACCATATATAGTACGGTCGATGAGTCATGGTCGCCATGAAGATAGCTATGGATGGCTGCATACATTTTTCTGACTTTTGATGATTTTCGCGAGTGAATAATATGTAAAAGTTCGGAAAACCTTACTTCACGGCAGTCACGACTCGTTGACAGTATTGTATAAAATATATAATTAGTTTTTGTAACACGATAACCTCATTATCGCGTAATAAAAATTACAGCCGCTTATATAAAATTAAAGTGACAGAAACATATTTGCTTAACTTTTCAATAATAAATGTATTTTATTTTATCTATACGCATTACGCACCTACCGCATCATGTTAGAAAAGCGGGATTCTTTCTTCAAAATCGGGACAAAAAAAAATAAAAAATTAAGGTAGTATGTAGTAAATTTTAAATGGTGATAGATATCAATATAGAATATTTTTTAATGGATTCTGTTTTGGATTACCATGTGTAAGGCAGTTAAGTCTTCAGAATAATCATACATAACTTACGATTATACTTATTTGTATTTCTATGAAAATATTAGTAACTTATTAAAATATTTTGAGGCCAGTCGTGGCGCAGCGGCACGAAGTGTGACTGTCAATCGACTGGTTGTGGGTTCGATCTCCACTCGAGGAGATGAAATATTTACTTAAATTTATATTTCCATTTCTTCCGTCTGGTGTCGAGGTTAAGCGCGGCGTTGAGTTCTGCCACTCAACACGCAATGCCTTCAGAATTCGGCAGAAAGTGGGGAACGGAGTGTCTTAACACTAGGTTCCCTCTGCCTACCCAGCTGTGTGCGGAATACAGCGTGAAGCTGATTTTTTTTATTATTATTAAAATATTAAAGTGATAACAAAAGATTTCTCACAAATAACAGTATGTGCAATAATCCATGAAATGCGGGACCATGCCTGTCCCTATTCGGACATTTAAATTTTGAGCTAAAGATCGGGACGTCCCGCCAAAGTCAGCACATCTGGCAACCTGGTTTTAAATATTGTAATAAAGTAAAATAGTAAAAGGCTTTATGTTGTTGTTGTTTCTGTACAGTAAGAAAATAAAAAGATCGCTGGGTGACGATATCCATAGCTAATACAGCAAAAGATAAAAAAAAATATAATTAATTTGATTGATGTTTTTTTTTGTTTTTTTCCATATATACTATATGTAAATGCCATATATACTATAAGTAAAAATTTGTAATAATAAAAACTATAAAAGGAATTTGCCATAATCTGTAGTACCTTAAATATATATAAATTGACCTAAGAGAAAATCCTAACTTATGTTTTTGCTCGTGGTTCCATTCTTAACCAGGGAAATGTTGGGAGTTTTTTCATTTTTCCGTTCGGATGAGCGTGGAACAAGCGAGGCGTTGAGTTCCGCCAATCATCACGGAATGTCTATAAAATTGGGAGGTGTCTCACCTACAAGCTACAAGTTTTTGAGTTTTATGTATTCTACACATATACCTACATTATAAACGTTAAGTTAGCAAATGTATGGTACATTTGCTAACTTTATAGCGTATTTATTAACGCGAGTTATCATTTCACCTTATCTTTGACATGTAAATATTATCTAAATGTTTGTAATAAAATATATACATAAAACAATCATACAAAACAGCCATAAAATTCATTTCTGCGACGTTCCCATATGTACGCAATAAATAATTATAAAAAAAGTATTATCCACCAAGCTCGCAGTTTTTTAAGTTAAAATGGTAATGTATAAATGAATATAAACCCATTAGTTTATTGTTTTTTTAAGTTCTTTGTTGTCCAATTTTCGAAACATGTGACACAATCTTGTGGTTCACTAACACGCCAGCATGGCGGGCCGGGTATCCGTGCCTACCCAACAAATATTACTAACAAAACAATTGCCCTGAAAAATTTTCAAAATTACTTTTACATGAACATATATATATAAGAGTCCAGTCGTGGCGCAAGGCACAAAGTGTTAATGTAAACGCGACTGGGTTGTGGGTTTGATCACGCACCCGAGGAAATAAATCGCTCTGGTGTCCTGGCAAAGCGCAGCGTTGAGTTCTGCCACTCAACACGCAATGCCATGGGAATGGAGTGTCTTAACATTAAATTCCCTCTGCCTACCCTGCTATTATTTTAATATCTATTCACAGCGAAATCCACCATATAAGATGAATGAAACAAATGAATCGACGCTGTTATGGCCCAGTACAGAGGTGTTCAATTGAATACGTAATTGTGGTTTAAAATCTCAAAACAATCTAAACCGACAATTCATAAACACATTCCTACATCGAGTAAGACAAATTGCGGTGTTGAGTTTCATTTCCATTTTTCAGTAACTACTGGAGCAACATATAGGTTAATTTTTATTCCAAAATTCTCGCGGGATCATAACTTACGCAGGAAGAAACAGATAAATATAAAATAACCAAACATTCTTCTTTTCTTTTTGCGAGCGAAATAAAATTCGGAATAATCTGTGTATAACAGAATACCAAACACGAACGAAGCAGCAAGCGAAAGATATGAAAAATTTATAAAGATTTTGCAGTAGTATAGGACCTAAAATATTTAATCATATAAAACTCTTATAAAAAAATGGACAATTATTATTTATTTTTATTCTGAAAGTCACGTATCAATATAACGTGCGTCAAACAGGCAAGTAAGATCATAACGATTAGATATAAAAGATAGACCACACTTAGTGGTACGTGCGAAACGTGTCAAAATAATATATAACATTTATTTATTTGTATTACTTATTGATATTTTATATATAATCAGATTGAAGAATCAGAAATATTATCTTTTTTATATCATAAATAATTTTCAAAAAAAAAAAAATTAAATTAGCTTCACGCTGTATCCCGCACACAGCAGGGAAGGCAGAGGGAACCTAGTATTAAGATACTCCGTTCCCCACTTTCTGCCGAATTCTGGAGGCATTGCGTGTTGAGTGGCAGAACTCAACGCCGCGCTTAGTCTTGACACCAGAGCGAAGAAATGGAAATATAAAAATATTTAATAATTTTCACTTATTATGAAATATAAGATTTTGTTAATATTACTCTCTACTTCACCCGAAATGCCTTCGACATGCCGGCTAACAGATTTTTTTTAAATGATCTCCATCATCAACAATATGTAAAAACGATCTGAGAAGTTACTGTGAAGCAGGATACGCGGTATTAGTCCCGGTCACTTTGCCGCAGTAAATTGATGTGATGATCATCTGTAGAATCTACTTATGTACATATATGACTATTTTTACTCTTTATCATCAAGATATTTTTTTCTATTAATATACTACGATTTTTTTCTATTTTTATAACACATTTGTCTTAATTATATTTGATTTATTCGGTATATCGACGGTATATCGAAAAATTAGGCGGAAAGTAGGGAATGCGCGTGTCTTTGCTATATGCGAGATACTAAAAAAATACAATAGTACTTAAACTAAAAAAAATACAATAGTAGTATAAACACGAATTCTAAATTTTCATCTTGTATGATTAAACCTTATATTAGATTTCTTAATTGCAATTTCATGTGTTTCAGCGAATATCGCGATCGCCTCTACGGGTTATTCCATGGGGTGGACGGCGCCGATCAACAGCAAGCTCAAGGCCAATAGTACTGATAACCCTCTCGGAGCACCTGCGACAGACGACGAAATAGCATGGATGGGATCTCTTCTCAACATTGGAGCTATGTTAGGTAAAAAAATTGTACACTTTTAAGATACAGTAATAAGATATTGAATGATTCTAAAGCTTTTGGAATTCTCTGTCTTTTAGACACGTAAGCTATTTTTCTTAAAAGGCTATTTCGAGAACTCAATTTTTTTTGCGACAGTAAAGCACAGAAAATGTACAGTAAAGCGCAACAAAAAGGAGGGAACCTATTCCCTCTGCCTATTGCAAATTACGGGATACATTTTTTTGTATTTTATCAACAAATTGATCTTATTTTATTATTCTCTCTCAGGACCATTCATTGGTGGTTTCGCTGCATCAAAAGTAGGTAGAAAATGGGGTTTACTAAGTTCAACAGTGCCCCTACTGATCGGTTGGATTCTAGCAGCGGCTGCCAGCAACATGGCCTTCTTGTACGCGTGCAGGATATTCTGGGGTATCGCTGTTGGGATGCTGTTCACTATATCACCGATGTACTGCGCTGAAATTGCTACGGTATGTTTCCTTCTTTGTTAAATGATGCAGGATATTCTTTACAAAAACTTTATCTTTGATGGTTCCTGTTTACAATACAAAAATCACTCGGGGTAATAGATATCTAAATATTTATACGAATGGAAATTGAATCTACAACTAACGTGGCTACTTTGTAATAATTATACGACATCAACATCTTCTTCAAAATGTGTGCAACATTTCAGAATATATTATAATGGTCAAAGGAGAATGAACTCCAAACGAACTACTAAGCGAGCATTGTATTCACGAAACGTGGTACAATTTAGGGCTATCTGCAGTCCATTTGTTAAATTATAAATAAGTGTATTTATCGGCCATCGTGGAGTAGTTTCACGCTTTTTTCACTAGAGCAGAGTAAAGACGTTACCCACTTTCAGCAAAATTTTCGTTAAATGATTGTTGAGTGGGAGTGGGACTCAACTCCGCGTTTTGTCTGCCAGAGCGAGTGAATGAATGAAAATGAATATAATTTGAATGAAAACATTATCCCGACTGGCTCGTATTCACAACCACCGTGTTTACAGTCAGACTGCCCTACTGCATCATGCTAGACTTATATTAATAAGTGACAAGTCGATGACAGGCAATTTTAGCACTTTATTTCTCAATGGCTTTTATACGTAAGTAAATATGTTTTGAGACAAGTCGTGGGCACATAGTGTGACTATAAAATCGACCGGTTCTGGGTTCGATCCCCACTCAAGGAAATGAAATATTTATATACATTTATATTTCCATTTCTTCTCTCTGACGTCGAGGCAAAGCTCGACGTTGAGTTCCGTCACTTTACACGCAATGCCTTCAAAACAAGGCGGGCAGTAAGGAATGAAATTTCTTAACACTAGGTTTCCTCTGCTTACCCTGCTGTGCGCGAGATTCAGCGTGAATATGATTTATTTATTTTTTAAGCATGTTTCGTTTTCCCTCCAGGACGACTCGCGAGGAGCTCTCGGCTCGTTCCTCCAAATGTTCATAACAGTGGGTTTCCTGCTGGTGTACGGTATAGGCCCGCAAGCGTCGTACGGTGCGGTCGCGTACGTCGGTATAGCGTTCGTCGTTGTGTTCGCTGCTTCCTTCTTCTTTATGCCCGAAACACCTACTTATTATTTGTTAAAAGGTGAGAGATGCACTTTTCGTTTTTTTTATTTTCTCTTCTTAATTTGTAGTTTAAGAATGAAACAATGAAACATCGCTGTGTCACGTTACTTGACTCTTGACTCCACAAAAATTTAGAAGCCTCTATCTAACTAGATTGAAAAACAAATAAAAATGAAATCAAAACAATTGTAATAAGCGATGCAATTGGCTCATGATTATGAATATTTTTCTTTATTAATATTGTTTCGTCTTGACCCGTCATCTGCAAATAAGTGTAGAAAATATAAACATAATAGATATTATATACATAGAATGTAATATTGTAAAGTATGGCGCCTAGCACCAGCACCAGTTGTTTTGCAGAGGCACAAAGTGTGACTGTAAGCCCGACTGGTTGTGGATTCGATCCCCACTCGAGAAAAAGAAATGATTATTTAAAATATATATTATTATTTCTTCGCTTGGTTGGATAGTGGGGAACGCAGTGTCTTAATACTAGGTTGCCTCTGCCTATCCTGCTGTGTGTGGGATACAGCGTGAAGCAGTTTTTTTTATAACTGGAAGATGTGGAAAATATAAGCAAAATATGTTTATCGTAGGAACATTCTATTTATTATTTATTTAGAAATTTAATTTCCTTTTTGATCTCGCAGAGGACAGAGAAGCCGCAGCAAAGTGTTTGTGCACAATCCGCGGCAAGACCCGGTCTGGAGTCGAAGCTGAACTAAACGTAATAGCGGCAGATGTCGCCGCATCCATGGAAAAAACTGCTACGGTAAATATTTAAAACGGGTTCTTGGAACAGTTTTTTAAATAAATAATCATAAATTAGAAAACGTTATTTATAATATACTTTTTTAAATCGGTTAAAATTTATTGGGTAAAGGTCGAAGATAATTCCTTTTCCGAGCTTTTCCTCTTGTTTATAGTTGTCATATGATCATCAAGCAGATGTCGAAATTCTTATATACTTGGACGGCCAGGAAGAGGGGCTGGTTCGAGTCCCGCTATTTTTATTATACTTTCTAATCTATGGTTTTATTATATTTACAATTACATTACAAAAATATTTCTTAAATCATTTTATTGTTTTTTTTATATATTTTTAGCTTCACGCTGAAAGCCACAAATAGCAGGATAGGCAAAGAGAGCCTAGTCTAAAAATACTAGTCCCCAAGCACCGCTTAATGTTTTGACTTATTGAGCATTGAGTGGCGGAACCCAACGCCACGCTTTGTCTTGTTACCAGAGCGAGGAAATGAAAACAGTAAAGTATTTTCATTCCCCTGAGTGTGAAACGAACCAACAACCATCGCGTTTACGGTCACCACTACGCTACGCCTTCACAAATCATTATATATATATTATAATTTTGCCAACAGCTAAGCGACGTGTTCCGCGGCAGCAACTTCAAGGCGTTCTACATATCGTCGGCGCTGGTGTTCTTCCAGCAGTTCAGCGGCATCAACGCCGTGCTCTTCTACATGACGGACATATTTGAAGCTTCCCAAAGTGGCTTAGATCCAGATATCGCTACTATCATTATTGGTGCTGTACAGGTATAGGATTTTTTTTGCATATTTTACCATGTGAACTAAAACAAAATCAAATTTAAATTTTTTTAGCTGACTGAAAATGAATTTCGGAAATAAATTGTGTTTAGAATTATATAATACTAGTGACTCAAACGTGGCTTCGCTCGCTTAAGCTTATTTTTATATTATAGCCCAAGGATATTATCTTTTAATAAAAGATATCATATGTCCTTTCTGATACCTCTAAGAATTATGTACAAAGTTTCGTGATAATCGGTTCAGTAGTTTTGATGTGGGAGCGTAACAAAGAAATTTACATTCACATTTATATATAATATTCGTAAATGATTAATATTAAATAATTTCGTAGATAACACGAAATTATTATATATAAATCAGCTTCATCCTGTATCCTGCACACTGCAGGGTAGGCAGAGGGAACCTAGTGTTAAGACACTCCGTTTCCCACTTTCTGCCGAATTCTGGAGGCATTGCGTGTTGAGTGGTAGAACTCAACGCCGCCCTTGTCCTCGACACCAGAGCGAAGAAATGGAAATATAAATTTAAGTAAATATTTCATCTCCTCGAGTGGAATCGAACCCACAACCAGTCGGTTTTACAGTCACACTTTGTGCCCCTGCGCCACAACTGGCCGCAATTATATTTATATCTTTTATTATTGTTATTTGTATTCACTGATGATATTAATGTTTGCGAATGTAATGCTGTTACTTTTTTTTATGTAAATATTAAATCATTTAATTTTGCGTTTGTTTGCTAGGTTACCTTTTGTATTTACTTAAAAGCAGTTTCACAAGTTTTCCCGCACAGCAGGATAGGCAGAGAAAACCTGCTGCTAAGACACTCCGTTGTCTATCAGCAGGCCATTTATAAATGTTTCCTGTTCGGTGACGAAATTTTTCACAGCGTTCAGTGTTTTTTTGCTCTTGCTAGGTTACAAAGATTAACTAGTGTCGTAATTTTTTTTATATATTTAAATATTTTTTCGGCTTAGTAAAACAATCCGCCTCTCAAATTCAATATCTCAAATATATTAACATCACATTTCCTCTGCCTACTCTACAATATGATGCATAAAAAACACATAAGATCGTATTTTATATTTTTTGTATGTTATTATTAATTATTAATAATATATTTGTATATATCCTTAAATAGTTGGTAGCGTCATTCATCACTCCGCTGGTAGTGGACCGCCTCGGACGTCGTATTCTGCTTTTGGTTTCGTCTTGCGGCACCGCTATTGGACTGGTAAGTTATATTTACTCACTTTTTTTAGCTTCCCGCTGTATCCCGCACATAGCAGGGAACTTTGTGTTAAAACGCTCTATTCCCATTGAGATACCTCTGTTGCACACTTTCTGCTGAATTTTTCTGAGGTGTTGCGTATTGAGCGGCAGAAATCAACGCCACGCTTTGTCTCGTTACCAGAGCCAGAACATTAAAATATTAAATATTCTATTTCCTCGAGTGAGATGCGAACCCACAACCTTTCGCGTATACATTTAACGCACGTTTGGCGATTGGCAAATTAATTGGCAATATTTTACTATAATTTATGAATACTGACAATATTGTATATAGCCAGCTCTTGGTTTATCTAGAGGATCACCGATTGATTAACGACCGACAATATGGCTTCCGCCATGGTCGCTCAACCGGTGATCTTCTGGTTTACCTAACCCACCGTTGGGCTGCGGCTATTGAATGCAAGGGAGAGGGCCTGGCAGTTAGTTTGGACATGGCGAAGGCCTTTGATCGAGTGTGGCATAGGGCGCTCCTGGCCAAACTTCCATCCTATGGGCTTCCCGAGAATTTATGCAAGTGGATCGCCAGCTTTCTCACTGGGCGCAGCATCAGGGTCGCTGTCGACGGTTTTTGCTCCAAACGTATGCCTGTGAACGCTGGTGTTCCCCAAGGCTGCGTGCTGTCCCCTACGCTGTTTCTTCTGCATATCAATGACATGTTAGAGGATTCTAGTATTCATTGCTATGCAGATGATAGCACGGTGGACGCTGTTTACTCCGGCCGAGCAAGTCTTTCTCGGGAAAACGCTGAACAGTGCCGAAATAAACTTGTGTCTTCTGTTGAGGCGTCCCTCGACAATGTTTCCTCATGGGGTGAAAAGAACTTAGTTCAGTTTAACCCCCTGAAGACACAAGTTTGCGCGTTAACCACAAAAAAAATCCCATTTATCGTATCACCAGTCTTTCAAAACACTCCCCTTACAGCCGCGCCCAGTATCAGTATATTGGGCCTTAATGTTTCGAGTGACTGCCAGTATCGCGATCATCTGGAAAGCAAGGCCAAGTTGGCCTCGAAGAAACTGGGGGTCATCAACAGAGCGAGACGGTACTTCACGCCAAAACACCGATTGGCCCTATATAGGGCCCAGGTTCGGCCTCACATGGAGTACTGTTCTCATCTCTGGGCCGGTGCACCCCAGTATCAGCTTGAACCATTTGATCGCATACAACGGAGATCCATTCGAATCATTGGGGACCCAATGATCTGTGAAAGGCTTGACACTTTGGCTTTGCGTAGAGACGTCTCCTCGCTGTGCGTTCTCTACCGCATTTATCATGGGGAGTGTTCTGAAGAACTGTTTGACCTGTTACCTGCCGCCGAATTTTCTAACCGCACAGTACGTCACAAGTTAAAATATCATCCACACCACCTGGATACGTGGCAATCTACTACTGTGCGGTTTCGTAGGAACTTCCTTCCACGCGCCACAGAACTGTGGAATGGCCTACCCGCGGCAGTGTTTCCAGGTCGATATGACATGGGTACCTTCAAAAAGCGCGTCTATCTCCACCTTAAAGGCCGGCAACGCACCTGTAGCTCCTCTGGTGTTGCACGGGGCCGTGGGCGGCGGTAATCACTTACCATCAGGTGACCTGAACGCTCGTTTGCCTTGTCCTTTTCCATAAAAAAAAAAAAAAAATATTGTAAAAATGTATGTCAAATGAAACAAAAAAACTATAATATAAAAAAAAAGTAACATAACAAAATGTAACTATAGAAAATAAAAACTAAACATGCTTCAGCTACGCCCAAGAAATTAACTTTATAATAAAAAAATATTGAGGAAATATAAGGAGGAAGCATAAATTTTATTTACTTAATTTTTGTATATAAAATAATCATCAAACATAACATTTTAAAATAAAATGTGATCGTTTTACAGACACTCCTGGGAACTTTCTTCTTATTACAAAGCATGGACAGCCCAGTGGTCCCCAGCATTAGTTTTCTACCAGTGATGTCGCTGGTGCTGTTCATAGTGACGTACTGTTGGGGTCTCGGGCCCCTGCCGTGGGCCGTCATGAGCGAACTGTTCCCCATTGAAGTAAAGGCGGTCGCTTCGCCCATAGCCACCGCCTTCTGCTGGATACTGTCGTTCCTGGTTACTAAGTGAGTTGATGTTTAATTTATTCTTTGCTTTTCTAGTTAGTCTTAGCCTAGGTTGGATAGTCAATATTTAGAATTGAATTTATTTAATTATAACATTTAAATATATTTCAAAATTCATAAAAATTAGAAGGCTCCGTGGATTAGTAGTATCGATTGGACACTTAGTAATTATAAGTTCGATTCTCAAACAACATTATCTTAATTTTGACTAAAACAATCACTTTCCTTTTATTGAGCAACACGAAGTCCAATGGGTACAAATGTAAATTTCAATTCAGTTATTTAAAGTCAAACAAGACAAACTTTTTAAATTTGAAAATGAATTCATTTCTAAGTTTTGTGAAAGAGCTACTTTCGTACCCGATAACTTTTAAGTTACTTATAATAATGAATGTTCCTTTCTACCAGATTCTTCCCCACCATATCCACGTCGATCGGTAGACATGTTGGTTTCTACATATTCGCGGTGTGCTGTGTGTGCGCGTTCTTCTTCTCTCTGTTCATAGTGCCCGAGACTAAGGGCAAGAGCTTCCAGGAAATACAGGAGATGCTCGGTGGAGAGTAAGTTCACATTACATTGTTTCCAGCTAAATACTTTATCTTCAATAGCAGAGTACGAAGCGAAACCTTCAAAAGTCTTCAAATGTTATGCTCCGCTTAACGCCCGATCTCGAGACATTGCATGATGACTGGTGGAACTCAACGCCGCGCCTTGTCTTACCAGAGCGAAGAAATGATAATAATTCGCTTCATCGAGTTTATTAAATCTACAACCAGCAATTTTCGGTCAGACGCTGTGGCGCCGCGACATGAACTTTAAAGTTTAATTACCAGCAGTTTTTCGTTTGTGGTGTATCAAGTGTGTCAGTTGAGCATAAATGATCTTTCTCAACTTATTATTTAAGCATCATTTGATATTTGGTTTCATATTGACACAGTTTATCCTTTCACATACTTAATTAAAATTGTTTCATTTAAAACCTAAGTATTTATTTAATTTTTTTTATTTATTTCTTTTCAGAAAACGTAAACCCGAGAAGGCGTAAATTTATTCCCAGTCCACGAATGTTTAAACGTATTTGTAGAAAATTGAATATTAATGTTAAGTTTTTTTATGAATTGGGACCAAGTCATGCTCAAGCGAGTAATGCCTAAGTCGTTGAATATTTAATCTACATATATCGTATAAGAGTATAAATTATAATCTTTATAAAACAAATAATTATTTGAATATTGTTATAGTTTTCCTATCTATTTAAGTGCCTTAAATATTAATAAATTATGTTTCTTAATCTATCTATCTAAAACAAATATTAAATAATGATCGCGGAAAACTTAATGAAATAAGAATCAATAAGTAATATAGGTACATATTACTTTTTTATTATTTTTATAACTATATAGGTAATTAAATGGGCATTCAATGTCTTTTAGAATACTGAGTATAACTCAGATTCTTACTTAAGACCTAGGTTGGCTAGAAACTAGTCAGTAATTTTGTTTACCCTTAATAACTTTTAATACTTATAAATAGTTAATAGCCCACAGTCACAAATATAACATATATAATCTGCTTTACAAATATAATCTTGCTATTGACATTAAATTATTTAACGTCATAATTCTAAACGACTGTTGGACGTTTAAAATATTTTATGTTGAAATCCAAATAGAGTAGATATATTTAATAATTAAAGAACTAAAGTAAAATAACTAATTCTTCTACGTTGGTTTAAGAGATTAAGTTTTGATAATACCACAAATATCTATAGTATGTACAGTTTTTTTTTTTCAAAATTAGACTGAATATCATTGAACAATAACTGGCAGCTAAAACAGTTCAAAACGTTATAAAACTGCATCGATCATTATAATTACTTATATGTTCTATTATAAATATAAATGAGATTTTAGTTTTAAAGCATTCCCCCCTTATAGATTAGTGGTAAATATTAAGAAATATCTAACTGTGCCTTATCGAAATTTAGCGAAAAGATATTTGAAAATTTGGACCATTTAAAATGCAAGTATTGGTAATAATTATATCCTAGATTTTAAATGAATAAAACTACAAGTTACATTAGTGTCTACAAAAGTTCCTAATAATCATAATTAGTAAGCGTATTCAAAAATAATGTGCTTAACTTATGTACTTTTACCAAAATTTGTATTTCCATTACATTGCTTTGTATAGTAGTAATATATTTTTTTAAATTTATAATTTTTTTAAGATATATTTATATAAGCAAAAAGTTAAATTAAAACCAAATAAAATTAAACGTAAAAAACTAAAGTACAAATATAATATAGACTACTAGAGCTAAGTAGTTGTTACCGCGTTGTGATACTTTCGTTACATTTTGTTATATTTTTGTACATAATTATAATTACACATCTAATGTAATGTGATATTGTTTTTTAATAAATATTTAATAAAAAAATGAGTTTTATTTCAGTAATATTTTGTGTGTTAATTTTTTTCTCATGTCTTATGTTTTAAGCAAGAAGAAGAATAAATCATATATTTTTTTATTAAATGGTAATCAACTTCACGCTGCATCCCGCATGTAGCAGGGAGAAGAAGTCTAGTGTAAGGATACTCCGCTCTCCACTTTGTCTCGACACCAGAACAATATTTCATTTCCTCCAGTGGGTACCTACAACTGGTAGCGTCATTTGGTTTGTACTTTACCTAAAGTTTTTTTTAATAGTTTAAGTTACACCAGATTATTTTTTTTGTAAAAGGTTAAGTTTTGTAAAGATTTGAAGATGCGCTTTTGAACGCTAGCCAGTTATATTAACCTTACTTTACCTTTTATGCTATTCACTCTCATCTATACTTAAATTTTATAATGCCGCGAAATTCGCTGTAGATAGTGACACTGACTTTAGCATTTTTTCTTCATTTTGGTTAGGGAAATAGTATCCCCTTGCCTTGCCGTGTGACGTTTATTTTGTTAAAAGATGTTCTAGAAACTTAATTAGGATCTTATGAAAAATAGTTAAAACTCCGCCATGATGGTCACTGGTTATGTTAAAATTTTCTTCGAGTTATCAAATATCCAAATTAAGATTTTTGGATACGCGATTGGTTGTAGGTTCGATCCCCACTCGAGGAAATAAAATAATAATTTAAATTTATATTTCCATATCTTGTCTGGTGTCAGCTAAAGCGCGGCATATAGTTCTGAAATTCAACACGCAATCGTCTTAACACTAGTTTCCCTCTGCCTGTCCTGCTGTGTATGCTGCGGGATACAGCGTGCATTTTTTTTATTATACTGTCCAAGAATTAGGATAGAATGTTTTTAATTAAGATTATTTAATATTTTCATTTCCTTGTCCTGGTTCCGACACTCAACACTTAATGCCTCCAGAATTCTGGGGAAAGTAGTCAACATAAGTGTCTTCATGGGAACGGAATGTTTTAATACTTAGTTTCCAGGTTCCCTCTGCCTACTTTGCTGTGTGGGTAATACAGCGTAAAGCTAAAAAAATATAAATATAATATTATTTTGGTTGTTTGAAAATTCAAAAATTTCAAAGTAGAAATAAAAAAAATGGAAAAATTTTAGTTGACGAACAATTCTATTGTATTCTGAGACCAAACGTCTAAAGACTAAAGATAATCTTATCACTTTCAAATAAAAAATGTAAAAAATATAATACAAGCCTGTCATAATTGTATTTATTTACAATAGAATTCCAAAGAAATCTAAATCCTACACTTAGCTGCTGCTTACATGAAGCTTAAAACAAATAATTGTGTCATGATATTAGCCGTTGTCATCGTAAAAAATATATTTTTTATCTTATTTAAATAAATTATATTTATTTAAATTAATATGATAAAACAAGGTCTAAGGAACGAGGTGTTAGCCACACTATTTTAGACTAGGGAAATATATAGATTTAAAATATCTTAATTATATCAGAAATAAAAATAAAGAAAGATATTGTTTTTTTTAATTAATTTATTTAAGAAATATATATACATTTCCTTGACAACCATAAAAAAATACATAACAGATCACATATATTAGTCTTATATCTAAAAAAAAGTACTCTATTTATTATATATTTTTTAGATACCGGTAATTAATTACTGTTTGCAAAAAAGCAAGGTCAAATAACTTTATCCGAATCTTTAAATTAACTGAGAAAAATACGCATTTTTTATTTGTAGGGAAAAAAGAACCCTTATAAGATCAATTTTAAGACCACCCTTATAAGATCAATTCATTGTCCTTCCATCTGTCTGTCTGTCAAGAGGCTTTATCTCTGGAACACTTGGAAATATTGAATTAAAATTCAAACTTGGATTTCTTTAAAAAAAACCGTATTTGTATATTTTCTATTTAAATAATATATCCCAAAAAAACGCATATTTCGACACTTTAAAGGGAACCAAAATTAATAGGGGACTTCCGGCTGACGTAGAATTATGAAATTTGGTAGCTAACATCTACAGATAGTACTTGTTTCGCAAAAAAATAAAGTTAAAAAAGAGTAGGTGCCTTCCTTTTAAGGATATTATTTTTAAATTTACTATTGAAGCCGCCAGTTCAATTGAGGTCAAAGATCAGATCAAATGAAAAGGCCCTAGCTAAGCTAGGCTTGCATTTCATAAAAAGCTTCAATTTAAAAACATTTAAATTTTTTACGAAACTCTCGGTGGACGAGCCCGACTCGCGCTTGTCCAAAATTTTTCTATATTTTTTTATAGTTCGTATATTTATAATTATTTGACAACACCAAAATCGTACCATAAATCTCTTTAGAACTATTGTGGTACACCGCGTATACCATAATAGTTCTAAAGAGATTTATGCCGCTTAAATGCCATAAGATGAGAAACAACAGAACGAACGGAACAGAAATTGATTTTATATTCTGTTTTCCGCATTTATTATCACGCATTTCCCACATCAGATACAACTAAACAAAAAAAACTAGCTACCTCAAATCATTTCAATTTTCAACACCAACAACAATTTCATATGAAAAAAAAAAAAAACAAAGCCTAAATAAAATTTGAACGGACACCTATTATCAAAAATATTTAACTATCACAACTAAATTTTTTACTGAAACTCTTTATTAATATCATCCATGGCCGCCAATACATTACAAATACTAGTCGCGTGTATTCTGACATCATCATTTTTCTTAATTTTAAGACTTGCACAATATAATTTTTTATACATGTCGGCCATTTTCTCGTAATCCTTATTAGATTTCGATCTGCAATACTGAATTATGCTTTTTAGTATAAAATGTAATCTATTCTCGTATAAACATAGAAGACTGTGTTCATTTTGCATGTTCTTTTCGTCGCCATCTTCTGGTTTTGGATGGTCTTTTTGGTCTTCTGGATCGCGGTCTTTTAGTAATTTCATAATGGAGTGGCACTGTCTTAGCAATTCTATTGCATTTTGTAATGATTTTAGTTTTAGATTTGGCGATACTGGAATGAAAATAAATTATTTTAATATTTATAATAAGTGATTTTAAATGTTGTGTTATGCAATAACGTGATTCGTATTTGGCGTTAGACTTTACGAATGAACAAGGAACTATTCTCACTCGTGGGATAGAATTAATCATTTCCTGGCTGTGGTAACAGTCACTCGCCACGCATAGTCTTGAAAAGTAGTCAGTGTAGGGAACGGAGAGTTGAACATTAGTTGCTGGTTATTAACGAAATCACTCTAGACACTCTAGAGTGGAGAAAGAGATAAAGGGAAGAATTTTTATTTGCAACTTGCGAAAATGTATATTTTTGCATTTAATAACAGCAAACGTGTGCCAGCTTATCAATTAAAAATATACATAAGTAGATAACAGATTTGAATGTCAAGAGCAGGCTCACCGGCGGCGTGCGCCTCCAGCGCGGCGACGTGCTCGAGGCGCACGGTGAGGAACATGGCGGCGTCCTCCAGCGCCGCGAACTGCAGCGCCGCGCGCTCGTAGTGCGCGCACGTGGCCTGCAGCAGCACGCGCCGGCGCGCGCCCTCCGCGCGGCCCGCCCTGCGACCGACCATACAATAGAACAGGTGCATTACTATCTAAGAGGAGCGTTTATTTCTATTCATTTATTGGTCACATTATTTTTCAATCGATAATATAATAAGAAATAATCAAAGCGCAGCCATCTTGTAGCTTGAGGGCGCCCGCGACGCCGAGACCGTATCGTAAAAAGATAATTATATTATAAATTTCTTACCGATATTGAGAATGATATAAAGATCCCAATCGATGGTATATCATGGCGGCCCTGAATTGATACAAATATTGCCTCGGTCCAGGACTCAGGAGGCAATACTTGAGTGCATGCTTGAAAGCATCCGCCACTTCTATTATTTCCTAAAAAAAATATTATTATATATCACCTATATATGGTTTAAAATTAAAAGTAGTAATCATTTTATAGATAATAAGATAACATAAAAATTAATATTATATTCTATTCAATTGACAAAAAAAATAAAAAAAATGTTTTAAAAAACATATTGCTTAATTTAATATACAAAATCGAAGTATTACAATTTAAGTTACAAGAACAGGTAAATAAAAATAAATCATTCTGTCGAGCAGTAATTGAAACTATAACCGTCACATGCACAGTCAGAACCACTCAAATTGAAATGTCCCGAAAATTGGGTATTGCGAACATAGTACGAGAGCCTTAACACCAGGTTTCCCTCTGCCTACTCAGGTATATGGGAAATAGCTCGAAGCTGTCATTTTTTTATAAAGTCAAAGTTTTAAATTACATAGAATACAACATATAAAAAACTTATCACATATTTCTATATATGAATACAGAGTTAAAACTCACATCAGCGTAAACTCCCGGATAGTCCTGCATCAACACAGCCTGGGAATAGAGATGGCAGGACAATTCCCAAGACACAAGTTCCCATATTGAGGTTGCCCCACAACTATCACGCGGGCCCCAAGAGCTTAAGAGCAGTGGAATAAAGTTCCTCCGCTTCACTGTATAGGCGGCGTTTCTCCGCACTTTAGGGTAAATGGGAAAAACGTATATAATACTATAATAAGATATGAAATTATCCTAAAAGTTTCAGAGTAATAAATGAAACAACCATATAGACAGCGTTTCTCCGTATAGGAAAATTGGAAAAAATATATAATATAAGAATTATGAATGAAATGTGTGCCTTAAAAGTTTATGCAAAGGAACAAAGTTCCTCCGCCTCGCTTTATTAGGCGCCGTTTCTCCCTACTTTAGGGGAAACGTATATAATAATGATCATCATTATCAAAGGCGCTACAGCCGCGGGTGGGCCTTGGCCTGGTCCAGAATATCCCTCCATTCTGCCCTATTCCTGGCTTTCTTCTTCCAATTTTTTTAATATAATAATGCAATAACAATAAATGAAAATGCCTCTAAAAGTATATGTAATAAACTTCCCCAGTTTCAAAAAGCAAGTTAGTTTAGGTTAGAAATATTTAAACTTAAAATTATCTAACCTAAAATGTAAGTACCAACAAAAATCAGCATGATATGTAAGCAAATTAACAAGTCACAACAAGTCAATACTTCTATTAGAATTAGAATAGGAAGTGTCTTAATGGGAACGGAGTGTCTTTAAAAGTAGGTTTCCAGGTTCCCTCTGCCTACCCTGCTATGTGCGGGATACAGATATGAAGCCACTAAAAAGTTAACAATTTGCATTTAATTGCCACAATTTTCTTACTATCAATGTTATAACACAATAAGCAAAATACTCACTTAAAACTGCCTTGATCGCAATGCGCCTTGAATCTCATATATCTTGCTTTATTACAGAAGAGGAGGGCCAAGTTGGGTATGTCTTTGACGTCCTCAAATATCGACGCGGCCTCGTCCAAGCACTCCGACGAGCGACGCGACAGGGTGGAAAACTGCTTTAGGAGGAGCTTAGCTTTTGGCGCTTTTTGGTCTGGCTCTTCGACGTATTTCATGTAAACCTCTGTATAGATAGTTTGTTTAGGTCAATATGTATTTAGTTTTTAGATTTTTCTTTGTTAATTTAAAAAAATGTTTTATAAGAGTGTGTATGGTGAAATTTGGGCATTAAGTTTATACTATCAATTATCCCAGTTGAGGATTTAGTTGAAACTTATAGTAATATATCTTATACATAAAAAAACGTACACATATATAATATATGTAAAAGTTAAATCGAGCGAAGCCGCGTGTGGGCCGCTAGTACGCTATATCTTTATATTTAACAGAAACTTGAAAAACACATAGAAGAGTATACTAAACAGAGAGCAACCAATTTTAGAACAGAGGCAAAGCGTAACGTCACATTGTGTCCCGTATATCCTAGGGTAGGCAGAGCCTAGTCTAGTGTTGAGACATTTCGTTCACCTCGCACCATCAAATTTGTGTGTGTGTGTGTGTGACATCGACCGCCTCAACGAATATCCAAGTAGACGAGACGTCACTCACGCTGGGCGTCATTCATGTATCGCACGGCGAGGTCGTTGCACACGGAGGCGCGGCGCCGCAGCAGCTCGTCCTTGCGGTGCGCGGCGTCGGTCGCGCGGTGCGCCGCCAGGATGGCGCGCCCGTAGTAGCAGCACGACGCCAGCATCGCCTCCAGCTCGGTGGTCGGCAGGGTTATGGCTGGTTGTACAAAACTTGCAAATATTATACAGTTACAGTTTTCACATAAAAATCAATTTATTCAAATTGCAATATAGATTTTTTTTTTTTAAAAGCAATTAGTTAAATGAAGTCAAAATAAATGTAAAAATGTATCAATACTCATTCTATCTCTTCAATCAAATTAATCAATCCCAACACTCGTTCATACATTCAAAAACTCACCTATCTCAAATTCGTCCTCAGCGATACCATCAGTCTCTTCCGCCATGTCATTTTCAATCTCAATCTTTATTTGACTATCAATTTCGTGATCCGTTTCAAATTGTTTCCTGTACTGTTCTAAGCTCGTCCAATGTTTGCTCAATTGGAAGAAGTTATCACCAACACGACCTATTAAACAACTAGCATCAACCACTCGACTCTTGATAATCATATTAGTCAATAATTTCTGACATTTATTCGCCATATTTATGTATTTCAAAGAAAACCCATATTGCTCGTGAGAATAACTATATTCTGCCAAAGTAGCGTATGCCAGACATATTTTTTCATATAGCAACGTTTTTAAATGTAACTTCCAAGCAAAATTGTCGTCCCTGTTCGGTTCGTGCCAAGTTGGTATAGGGTTATTTTCTTTTCTAATCAAAATGGCGTTTTTATCAATATTGGATTTGGTTTCGATTAAGTAATTTCCTGCTCTGTCAATTTTCTTTTCTCGTTTCTTTCTTCTGCTTCTAGAAACATGTTCATTTTGTCGTTTAAGGGGTTCATATTTCATTTTAATTGGTTCGTATGGGTTCGCCATTTTGGGATGTTGCTCCTCGTTTATGATTTTTTGTTTGAGACGTTCTCGTTCTTCTTCCTATTAAATAAATTTAACAGAAATTATATCATTAAGGACATATATTCAAAACACGATGATACCCTATGCTCATTATTATTATTAAATCCCCAATTTCTACCAATTATTATATACTATAATAATAAAATAGGCAACATTTCTACATTAAATAGACAACATAGACACAAAATTCACTGACTGTACTACTACTGACTGTAGCTTCTTCAAATCAGTTACAAAATTAAATTAAGCAATAGCACAATTTCTCACCTTAGACTTGTCAATAGTCAAATGGTGCAAAGCCTTCAGGCCCTTAAGAGCGTGTCGCAAAGCTCGACCGCAGCGACTAGCAGGTTCAAGTCCAAGGCCTTTGCCAGCATCACTCTTGGTCTTCTCTCCCTTAAAAGAATTTATATTAAACTAAACAAGAGAATATATATTTTCAGGTATTTTTTTAACCTCCGATGCAAACTGAGTTTAATGTGTTTGTGAATGTGTGTATCTGTTTGAATGTATGTGGCACCGTAGTTCCCAAAAGGATGAACTGTTTTTGATCTAGTTTTTTTTAAAGGTGATTTTATAGAATGTTTCAGCCATTATTTGAAGAAATACGTATGTTTAGCTGTTCAAAAATATCAGGCCTGCTTAGCTGTTTCCTTTTTAGAACTTTTGTTTTTGTTAGAGCTTTTATTTTATTTTTAATTTAATTAACGCTTCCAGCACTTTCTAGAGAAATTATTTTGTCTTAAAATAATAATAAAAATAAAAGAAACAAACTGATATTGAAGAAGAAGAAACAGAAGTGATTTAATTTAAACAATTAAATTAAATCACTTCTGGTCTAACAAAAATTGTCAATTCCTCATAACTTACGGTACGACGTGATGAATTCCTATGCCCGATATCTCTTAAAGCTAAACCTCGTACTTGCAACGCCAACTCTTCATCGGTACCAATCTCCTGGTCCACTGAACCCGCTACCCCACCTTCTGCGTTATCTTCATCCCTTTCACATTTTTCTTCCTGTCAATCAATTGCTTAGTATGTGAATAACCAAGAAAACTTATCAGGTCTTTTTAAGATTATATTTTATTGCTTAAAATTAATTATACGTACATATACTCGTACGTACGTAATTATATTACAGTCTATTTCATTTTAAGTACCGAAATATAAGAATGAATAAATAGAATATGCTTGGAGCTATTAATCATATGAGCCTTAACCCTGTTACTTTTCTAGTAACCTCTGAAGAGGTCCAATATTCAGGTCCTGGCTACATCATCAGATCAGCTCGATGATACTATATTATTATTATATACGCCGTAACTGCCAAGTGTAGTGATGATACAATTATTACAAGTGTTTTAAATTCAGTTCCTTAGATTTTATTGCAAAGTTACAAGTCAAGAAAATCGCTCAAATTGTAGAAAAAAAATGTTTTCATATTCATTCCTCCATAAATTGCACTTAACTGTCAAAATCAAAATAACATCTGTCGCTACAATAAGCAATATATTTATGATGCCATACAAAAGCAAATAATTAAATAAACCACAGTTAAAAAATACATTTATTACAGTTTGTATGTGTGTTAAAACAATTAATATGTATGTTAGATACCTACTGTTATTATTATGAGACCAATATTTTAATCGCGTAAAATATGGTCGGATAACTAAAGATATATAAATCTTATTATATAAGATTCATATTTTTTTAGTTATCCGACCATTCGACTAAATTTCTCAAAAACGATTATCAGAATATGAATAAAGAAAAATATGTTTTAGTAGTCCAAGTGTAAAATAACCACGCCATATGTTTCTTTGAATATGACGCCTCTATCTTGTATAACATAATACATTTACTGAAGTGGACACCGAACTCACAACCACTGCGTTGACAGTCAGCCGTAGTCTCACTGTGCCACAATAACCTCTCGTTTATTAGTAGCATTATTGTCTCAGTACTGTTTCTGTGTCCTCCAAACGTTGATTATTTTTACTTACTAAAGTTCCATAGTCATATGTGTATCACTACCCATATGACATTGAAGTTTTAGCAAATATTTCCCCAATGCTGCACGATGGGCCTCTTCAAATGCCAGAAATTGTCAGAAAACAGTATGAGTAACAGTAGAAAAATGGAATTTGGAGAAAAAAATGAGCGTAAAAGAATAGTGTAATAGGTAATAAACAAAACTATGAAAATTAAAAGGATATTCAAAGATATACAATACAATGATAAATTAATAATTTAGTATATTTTCCTGGATGAATTCCGAATATGGTTCCTCTTTCTCATGAAGATCCACCGATGATGGTCACCACTACATCTAATAATCAACAAAAGGGCCGAAATTAATTCATAGACCCTTTTGTTGATTATAGGACGTTATGGCGACGAGGGACTAGCGACTACAAATACTTATACATATAAAATGTGTATATTAACTAAACTAAATCAACTATAATAATATATCTAGCTTGATATGAGAAGGTTATTTTACAATAAAATAATCTTAAAATAAGTGATTAATTACATGATTTGTTTTCTAGCTTCTAGCGCCATACTTAAAAAAATACATAAAATTTCTCTTATAACAATCTAAATAATTACAATGATGATGACCACCACAGCATCCTTTACTCCAAAGAAGGGTACAAAAAAATTGTATTAGACCCTTTTGTGGATTATAGGACGCTAAGACGATATAGAAAAAGTACTATGTGATAGAGGAAGAACTCATCTACCAGGACAACATTTTTATAAATATACGAATTTGTTTAATTTTAACTATGCTATCGTTGCAGCATTGACTGCTTTGCTTGCTTTTTGATTTGCTTTGCTGATTGATCTTTTACTGGATAAATGTTGCATGAAATGACAATAACTAGCTTTTAATAACCTACGGTATTATGAATTCTAAGTCTTTTCATATCGTATAGTTACTCTGATTCCAGCTAAGTCTGTTAAATCTTTTGGTTAAGTTATTTATATTTATTAAAGAAAGGCATTATATTGTGTAAAAAATATATTTTCAATTTATTTTTATGCAATCTTAATATGTTTCACATCGCATATATGTGAAACATATTCAATGAGTATGAGCTTAACTCCATTATAAGAAAGGATCTGTTCTGGCACTAGTCTAATACTACTAGTCAATTAGGATGTAATTTATTTTTTTATCCAACGAAACAGCAACGATGACAAACACCACAATATCCTATAGCCAACAAAGGGGTCGAATGGAAATAAGTTCGACCCTTTTGTTGATTATAGAACATCACAATGATGGTGAAGAAGCAGTTAAGAAGCGTTATAATATTCAATGTACTTACAATTGGTGCTTAAGACTTGTTAGATTAACAATTTGGCAATGATTGTTTGCAGCTATTACGATTACGTACTTTTAGCATCAAGCAGGGTAGGCACCGGAAATTTTGTGTTAAGACACTCCGTCCTCCATTCTCCGTCCAATTTTCGAGACATTGCGTATTGAATGGCGAAACTCAAAGCAGGGTTTTATCTTGTTACTAAAGCGAGGAAATGAAAATTATTTATTCCGCTGAGTGGAAATCGAAACTACAACCGTCGACTTTACAGTAAGACGCCAGTCAGGGGCCAATGCACCACGACGCCCTTTATTATATTTTTCTCCAAAAAGCATTTTTAAAAGAATAAAACATCATATTTGTATAAATTATGAACGCTTTATTTTAAAGGATTTTGTATTCCACATTCATTAGTAACTATTTGAGATAGTTAGAAGTATAAATAAGTATAATAAATATTCGTATTATTGTTTAAGTATAGTGACGTTTTCCACTAAAGGAACATTTTACATTGCATATTTCCATTAGAAACATTATTTAAAATTTGAAAATATAGATAAGTAAAAAAAATCATGCTTTTTTAATGAAAACCGAAATAAAACCAAGCAACACCGTATCCAATACATGCAATATAACAATTAATATTTAATTGTTACAATTGTCAAGTAAATACTAACTGGAGTGGTATTTTCTAATTTCAACGATAATTATCCATCCACACAGCGTTCTTTAGTCCACATAAGGATCGGAACGAAACTTTCTTAGACCCTTTTGTAGATTATAGAACACCGTGGTCATTCAAAGAATATAGCAACTACTTTTCTTTATTTCATTTCGTTTGTTTATTTACGCTTTTTGGCAAGGCATCATTAAAATACAATTTTTACTTATTTTTCTTTTGTTTTGATTAAGATACTATAATGAATTCATTCGAGAAAATTATAATAGATAAAAGACGTATATAATCAAAGAAATATAAAATACCTATGGACCAGTAAAAATAAGGTTCCTCTACGAGATAGACGACATTTATAAAAAGTACTACTTTTAATGCAACATATTGACAAGGTTTATTGATTGATTTGGCGTGATTATTTTTTGACACTTGGGCAAAAAAAATAAACCTATTTTCATCTCAAATTGATTTCAAATAATTACATATTTCAATTCACACTACAACAACATATAAACAATTGAACTAAAGTCCTGGTGCCACTGTGAGCGGCGCAGACGGGTTAGCCCCGGACACAAGACGAGACGAGTCGAGAGATGTTTTTGTTAACAACCAATAGAATTTCGTTATTCACACACCTCGTCTCCCGTGGAGATCGCTAAGCTTGTCTTGTAAATCTCCGCTATGAATTGCTGCGCACATCTCCACTTTGATGGAGTATACTGCATACTTGTATTCCCATAAATAAATAGTCAAGCGGAAACAACCGAGCTAGCAGAAAAAGTTGAAATGAACTCGCCCAAAACTCGTTTTAAAAACTGAAGCGAAATTACTCTTCAGTCTTCTTATCTTCTTTAGATAATTACAATAAAGAGTTATCTCTTTGTTGGGAGAAATGTAAACCCAATTAAAATAAAGTCCGTTCTGCCTATGCATTGCCCGGTCAATTCCCTTTCGCGGTAGACTTTACATTCAATCCATCCGTATACTTGAGTGACACGACTATATCATTTTGGTTAACTACATTAGTTTGGTTAAGCAACGGCCCGGCCATTTTATATTATCATAAGTATTCGTGTTCGCGACCTTGTTTCAACAGTTTTAATTTATAAAACATCAGAAGCAATACATCAATCAATCAATAACTTTTGAAAAAAATGTTTTTTCAAAATCACGCTGTATTCTGCATTAATCAAAGTAGGCTTAGTGTCAGGCCTTTCCGTTATATACTTCTCGAATTTGAGATACGGAGATTGTCGGAAAGTGGCGGAACTTAAGTCTGCACTTAGATTTTTCACAGCGAGGATATAAAAATAATTTATTGCCACGAGTGGAAATCGAACCCACAGCCATCGCGTTTATATGTCCCATTACGCTTTGGTGGCCACAGACAACATATTTAAAACATTCGACTGCAATTAAAATGGCTAAGATAGCAAAAAAAGAAATCAATACGCACCTTGTCTGTAGTATCACTCATTATTTCGACCTCGTTGTCATCCTTGTCCACGGCACTGTCCACGTCCGACGTGGAGTGCCGCGGGAACTCCGCATAGTTCCCGAAGTCCGATTCTTCTTCGGAATCCGAGCTTTCATCTGAAATCAGGTGTCACTTTGAACAAATTAACGAATCCACTTCAGTATGAAAATACAATATGGACTATATACAACATTAAAGAGGGCCAAGAATAAAATTTAATTATAGCTACAAATAAATGATATATATTTTTTAGACTCATCCCACTGTTCATATTTAAAATATTTATATTAGTTAGATATAGAAGAATATTTAGCCCACCTAATCATTTAATTGAAAAACGTGTTTTAGCAGCCATTTTAAATCATGATTAAACTGATAGTCTACTATTAGCTCCAATGAAGAATATTGGACAACCGATGGAGATAGTTGACGCCTGCGCACTTGATATATAAAAATGCATAAAAGATTTTCAAAACCTCGTTACTCCTCGTATCACATCAAACCTTAGCTAAGATTACGAATCGATTACGAAAAATGTAATAGGTATATCAAAAAATTTAATTAAATTAAATCAAAAAGTCAACATTAAAAAAAAGCTTCATGCTAATTTCTTTGAATATTAACTTTTTTTTGTCCATTCATTGATTTTGTAGAAAACCATGTTAATGTATCTACACATTAAATCTATACTGTACGTCTAGTCTAGCAGCTAAAGTACAAGTAGAGGGGTAATCGATAGAGGTATTTCACGCATGCGCAATCTAAGTGTTGCGCAGACTGCTACCAAAGCTGTTTTATTATAATACGTTATGTATGCATGTACATACATATGCATATGTATATACATAAATATATATTTTTTATCTGTCAAGTATTCGTAAAAGCAAATATACAAAATGTAAGAATATAAAATTAATGATGAGCAAATGAGGCTTGCCTGCTGATGAATACCCAGTAAAGTATTCTAAGTAACATAGTACCTAAACAAAACATATCATAAATCTAATTCAACGTACCTATTTAATTCCTAAAGCAATGTACGGTTTAAACAAAATGGCGACGCGTTTATCAATACATCCTATTTTCACAGGTACATCTAGTCTAGACTTCACGAACAGACTAGCCGCTAGGAGAGAATGGGGTAATCGATACAGGTATTTCACGCATGCGCACCGTAAACGCTGCGCAGATTGCTACCAAAATCTAGGACGTTTAAATAAGTAACAGGTAACTGGTACATATACATTATTTTTTTAACTTTACGCTGTGCCGCGTATTATCAGAGAATGAAGTCACTGCGTTCGCTAGTTTTCATTAAAAAATTTCAAAACCGTATTATAACATAGCGTTGAACATATTGGATTTAAAAAATATTCGGTAAATTTATGTTAATTTACATAAAAATATTTAGGTTGCTAAGTTAAACCTAGACGCGACTATTCGACTAAATACTATAACTACATGTAGTCGGGTACTAAAGAAATCTATTAATTAATTTTGTATACCGAGCATGCGCACCAAAGGCGTTGCGTTAAGTCACTGAAAGCGCCATCTTGGATGCAAGAAACATTTTGATCAATTTATCCAATTTTATTGATAATAAAAGCTATTTCAAAAACAAAGTTATTTAATTGAAGAAAATAGCAAAATATCAAAAACACTTGTCTGATGACAATATAAAAACATAAGTATACATTTTTAAAAAAGATTAAAAAGAACGTACCTTTTAAATTTCTAATATAATGGAGACTTCTAATCTATATTCAGAAGAGAACTTATATCAAAAAAATATTTATAGAAGAAGTTGCCTAATTTACCATATTAGCTCTAGACGCGACTATCAGACTAGCTGGTACGGCCACAAGTCTAGGACTAATCGATGCGGGTATTTTACGCCTGCGCACAATAGACGTTGCGCAAACGATGTCAGTTGTGGGCTGTGGCACTAACTGACAAGGGATTGTAATAGCAAGCGCCACGCCCTGGGCGTGGCACTAATACTTTATTGAACATGAGGGCGGGGAGAGAACAGGGTACTTTGTCCCTGAGAAATTGCAAGCGCTACGTGGCTGCTTGAAAGCGGGTAGAAGGCAAGGGCGTGATATCTACTATCTCCACTCTATCGTTCTACATTATAATTATTTATATACTATCTGTTCGTCGGTTAATACATAGACCTACTAGACTGTAGAAAAATATATCATCGCGATCAGAGCATAGACACAGACGAAACACTTACATCCATGTTTAAATACGGAATGAATACTATTCTTCATTCATAATCTAAAATTCCTAATTTAAGGAACAATCCATTAAAAAATATATTATAAATGTTTGCTATTAACGTACCTGTTTATTTGGTGTATACGCCCGTAGCCCCTTTTAAAGTAATAAATAAGTTTTAAAAACGTTTAATTAAATTTATACTAACTTTCCGTTTAAGCACTTAGAACTGGGCTGGCGGACTAATGGACAATCGATACGAGATATTGACGCATGCGCCCAACAACGTTGTGCAGACTATACGACTATACACATCTATATATATGTTTTAGGTTTTCTACGTCTTTTTTATGCACTTTAAAACCTAGGTTTCTTCTTTAATGTAAAGAATAAGTTAATTTATTTTTCAATTAAAAAATTTAATTAATTTATTAAAGAAATAATAATTGAGATTGACATGATACGCCTGCGCAGTACAGTTGAAGGTGCTTAATATACTACCATGTCCTGGATTCTGCATATTATTGTGGGTGTGGTTTCAAAACTTTCAAGCTTCACGTTATGAAATGGTTGTTTTACATATAACACACACATCTAAACTTATTTTAGCGAATAATTTATCAATATTGACAAAACAAGTTTTAATTTGAACATTTAATCAAAAATTCAGATTTCGAAATCTTTGCACATGCGCACTACAGACGTTAACCGCCAATCTAGAAACTTCTATGTAAAAAAATATGGGCGTGGCTATTGGAATTAACTACATATATAATCAGATAATATTAAACTTTATAAGATAATCACGTTTTATACACAACTCTTTGCGATTCTATGCTAGTTAGCTTTGTATAGAGTCATATAATTTTAACAATGTTTGCCCATCATATTTAAGATTGTCAAAAAGAGAAAATTAAAAAAAAAATACTATTGCCGCAACGTATGTACAACAGTGCAGTCGGAAAATATATTGAGCGTAGAAGACTTTTCAGCGGATTCGATTATTCGAGAAAAACGGTTTTAACGAATTTACGCAATGGACCTGTGTCTAGGATCTAGCGCGGCACTAAACTAGCTGCAAGGTCTAAGAAATCGAAAAATCGACTAACTTCACGACTGCGCATTACAAATGTGACCGTGGCGCCATCGTATATATCTAAGCAGAAGTATATTCATGCTCACCTTTTTATGTCCTTTCAGCCGATATAAAATGGCGGTAGCGATAACGGAATAATTTGAACAACAGTAGTGAATAATTTTAGGCTATAGAGCAATCGACTTTATTCAAGCCTGCGCATTACAAGCGGTAGCGGTCTATATTGAGGTAAATACTTCCTCTCCTTCTCAGGTTTTTTCACGTGACACAAAATGGCGGCGGTATTACTATTTGATAACAAAATAATTAACCAAAAAGAATACCGCTCCAAAACCTTTAATAAATTCTTAAAGAATTGTAGAATATTGAGTAAATTTAATAAAATTAACATACCATTTGAATAACAGTGCCGCCAGAAAACATATTGAGTGGAGACAATTCTTCGGCTAACTATTTTATTTGAAAGAACAACGTTTTCACGAATTCCCAAAATGGACCTGTGTCTAGGATCAAGCTCAGCACTTAACTAGCTGCTAGGTCTAGGCTATAGATAAATCGGCTAAGTTCACGCCTGCGCATTACAAATGTGACCGTGGCGCCATCGTTTATATCTAAACAAAAGTATATTCTTCCTCACCTTTTTAGGTCCTTTCAACCGATATAAAATGGCGGTAGCATATTACTATTCGACAATGGAACAATCTGAACAACAGTAATGGATAATTTTAATAGAGTCATTAGCTAAAAAGTATACCGCCCTAAAACTTTCATCCATAAATTCTTGAAGAATTGTAAAATATTAAGTGAAGGATGCTCTCGACCAATTATTTTATTGAGAGAGGAACGTTTTGATGGCTCACAATGAAACTGTCTCTGGGATCAAGTGCGGCACTAGACTAGCTGTTAGGTCTAGGCTATAGAAGAATCGACTTGCTTCACGCCTGCGCATTACAAGCGGTAGAGGTCGATTTTGAAGTAAATACGTCCTCTCCTTCCCAGATTTTTTCACGTGACATAAAATGGCGGCGGTATTACTATTTGATAACAGAATAATTAGCTAAAATGAATACTGCCCCAAAATCTTTAATAAATTCTTAAAGAATATTGAGTAAATTTGATAAAATTAACATACCGTTTGAATAACGGTGCCGCCAGAAAAATATTAAATGAAGACAATTCTTCGGCCAACTATTTTATTTGAAAGAGCAACGTTTTGACGAATTCTCACAATGTACCTGTGTCTAGGATCTAGCGCGGCACCTAACTAGCTGCTAGGTCTAGGCTATAGAAAAATCGGCTAAGTTCACGCTTGCGCATTACAAATGTGACCGTGGCGCCATCGTTTATATCTAAACAAAAGTATATTCTTTCTCCCCTCTTTAGGTCCTTTCAACCGATATAAAATGGCGGTAGCATATTACTATTCGACAACGGAAAAATCTGAACAACAGCAATGAATAATTTTAAAAGAGTCATTAGCTAAAAAGTATACCGCCCTAAAGAGCCATGTTTTGACGAATTCTCACAATGTACCTGTGTCTAGGATCTAGCGCAGCACTAAACTAGCTGCAAGGTCTAGGAAATCGAAAAATCGAATAACTTTACGACTGCGCATTACAAATGTGACCGTGGCGCCATCGTATATATCTAAGCAGAAGTATATTCATGCTCACCTTTTTAGGCCCTTTCAGCCGATATAAAATGGCGGTAGCGATAAGAGAATAATTTGAACAACAGTAGTGAATAATTTTAGGCTATAGAGCAATCGACTTTATTCACGCCTGCGCATTACAAGCGGTAGCGGTCTATATTGAGGTAAATACTTCCTCTCCTTCTCAGGTTTTTTCACGTGACACAAAATGGCGGCGGTATTACTATTTGATAACAAAATAATTAACCAAAAAGAATACCGCTCCAAAACCTTAAATAAATTCTTAAAGAATTGTAGAATATTGAGTAAATTTAATAAAATTAACATACCATTTGAATAACAGTGCCGCCAGAAAACATATTGAGTGGAGACAATTCTTCGGCTAACTATTTTATTTGAAAGAACAACGTTTTGACGAATTCCCAAAATGGACCTGTGTTTAGGATCAAGCTCAGCACTTAACTAGCTGCTAGGTCTAGGCTATAGATAAATCGGCTAAGTTCACGCCTGCGCATTACAAATGTGACCGTGGCGCCATCGTTTATATCTAAACAAAAGTATATTCTTCCTCACCTCTTTAGGTCCTTTCAACCGATATAAAATGGCGATAGCATATTACTATTCGACAACGGAACAATCTGAACAACAGCAATGAATAATTTTAATAGAGTCATTAGCTAAAAAGTATACCGCCCTAAAGAGCAACGTTTTGACGAATTCTCACAATGTACCTGTGTCTAGGATCTAGCGCGGCACTAAACTAGCTGCAAGGTCTAGGAAATCGAAAAATCGAATAACTTTACGACTGCGCATTACAAATGTGACCGTGGCGCCATCGTATATATCTAAGCAGAAGTATATTCATGCTCACCTTTTTAGGTCCTTTCAGCCGATATAAAATGGCGGTAGCGATAACGGAATAATTTGAACAACAGTAGTGAATAATTTTAGGCTATAGAGCAATGGACTTTATTCAAGCCTGCGCATTACAAGCGGTAGCGGTCTATATTGAGGTAAATACTTCCTCTCCTTCTCAGGTTTTTTCACGTGACACAAAATGGCGGCGGTATTACTATTTGATAACAAAATAATTAACCAAAAAGAATACCGCTCCAAAACCTTTAATAAATTCTTAAAGAATTGTAGAATATTGAGTAAATTTAATAAAATTAACATACCATTTGAATAACAGTGCCGCCAGAAAACATATTGAGTGGAGACAATTCTTCGGCTAACTATTTTATTTGAAAGAACAACGTTTTCACGAATTCCCAAAATGGACCTGTGTCTAGGATCAAGCTCAGCACTTAACTAGCTGCTAGGTCTAGGCTATAGATAAATCGGCTAAGTTCACGCCTGCGCATTACAAATGTGACCGTGGCGCCATCGTTTATATCTAAACAAAAGTATATTCTTCCTCACCTCTTTAGGTCCTTTCAACCGATATAAAATGGCGGTAGCATATTACTATTCGACAACGGAAAAATCTGAACAACAGCAATGAATAATTTTAATAGAGTCATTAGCTAAAAAGTATACCGCCCTAAAGAGCAACGTTTTGACGAATTCTCACAATGTACCTGTGTCTAGGATCTAGCGCGGCACTAAACTAGCTGCAAGGTCTAGGAAATCGAAAAATCGAATAACTTTACGACTGCGCATTACAAATGTGACCGTGGCGCCATCGTATATATCTAAGCAGAAGTATATTCATGCTCACCTTTTTAGGTCCTTTCAGCCGATATAAAATGGCGGTAGCGATAACGGAATAATTTGAACAACAGTAGTGAATAATTTTAGGCTATAGAGCAATGGACTTTATTCAAGCCTGCGCATTACAAGCGGTAGCGGTCTATATTGAGGTAAATACTTCCTCTCCTTCTCAGGTTTTTTCACGTGACACAAAATGGCGGCGGTATTACTATTTGATAACAAAATAATCAACCAAAAAGAATACCGCTCCAAAACCTTTGATAAATTCTTAAAGAATTGTAGAATATTGAGTAAATTACATACCATTTGAATAACGGTGCCGCCAGAAAAATATTAAATGAAGACAATTCTTCGGCCAACTATTTTATTTGAAAGAGCAACGTTATGACGAATTCTTACAATGTACCCGTGTCTAGGATCTAGCGCGGCACTTAACTAGCTGCTAGGTCTAGGCTATAGAAAAATCGGCTAAGTTCACGCCTGCGCATTACAAATGTGACCGTGGCGCCATCGTTTATATCTAAACAAAAGTATATTCTACCTCACCTTTTTAGGTCCTTTCAACCGATATAAAATGGCAGTAGCATATTACTATTCGACAATGGAACAATCTGAACAACAGTAATGGATAATTTTAATAGAGTCATTAGCTAAAAAATATGCCGCCCTAAAACTTTCTACCATAAACTCTTGAAGAATTGTAAAATATTAAGTGAAGAATTCTCTCGACCAATTCTTTCATGGAGAGAAGAACGTTTTGACGACTCACAAAGAAACTGTGTCTAGGATCAAGCGCGGCACTAGACTATCTGTTAGGTCTTTACTACAGAGTATCCAACTTGCTTAACGCCTGCGCATTACAAGCGGTAGCGGTCGATATTGAAGTAATTACTTCCTCTGCTTCTCAGGATCTTTCACGTGACACAAAATGGCTTCGGTATTACAGTTTGACAACAAAATAATTAACTAAAAGATATATCTACCACCCCAAAAATTCTTGAAAAATTGTACAATTTTGGGTACGTTGATACAATTAACTTTAGTTTAGCCAATTAATAGTTTAGCCATATATTTGTATATTTAGTAAAAGAGACTATTCGGCTCTCTCTTATTTGAGAGTGGACCGTTATGACGAATTTAAAAAATGGACCTATATTTAGGATCAAATGCGGCACTAGACTAGCTACTAAGTCTAGGTTAGGTAGAGGAACAGATTTACTTCACGCATGCGCATTTCAAACGTACAAGCGGCGCAGTCGTCTAGGTCAATATAGAAATATATGCTTCCTACCCTTTTTGGATCCTTTCACCTGATACGAAATGGCGGCGGTATTACTATTTCACAACAATATACATAATGCGGATAGCAGTAGTGAATAATTATTTTTTTTATCATTTAAAAAAAAGCATACCGCCCCAAAATTATCATCCATAAATTCTCCAATAACTTTAAAATGTTGAGTAAATTGATAAAATTAACATACCATTTTAACGAGAGTGCAGCCAATATACAAATTGTGTGTAGAAGACTCTTCAACCAACTCATTTATTAGAGAGCGAAAGATTGTGACGAATTTTCTCAATGGAACTGTATCTATGATCAAGTGCGGCACTAGACTGGCTGCCAGATCTAGGCTATAGAGGTATCGACTAACTTCACGCCTGCGCATTATAAGCGTACATACGTGGCTTAAGAACCTACATATATTTAAACACACCTACATACATATGTACTTCCATGAATACCTAGCCCGATCGACGGCTGCAAGCAGAGATTTGAGTCCTGCAGGGGACACCCTTGTAGTCGTCCTTTTGTAATTAAAAAAAAATAAAGTAATGAAATGGAAACATAAATTTAAATAAATATTTCATTTTCTCGTATGGGGATCGAATTGACGACCAGCCTCTTATATATTATACAAATTAAACGAGTTGCATCACGCCTGCGCAATATATTTACTACCATCATGGCGACCAACACGTCTAGTTATTAATTTAACCAAACGACATGTCCAGCGTAATGCTAATTCATTATTCACGTCCGCGCTAAGGGAAAGAAGACTCTTATTTCTCAAATTATTTTTCTGATTAAAATAAGCCACAATATTACTAACGTAAAATATAAAAAAATTGCCACTTAAAGAAATCAAAGAACGTGTATAAGTACATAGAAAAGAAATATAAAATTTTCGAGCTTTTAAATATGAAACAAGTCTAGACTTATAAACGGTACCAACCTAGCTGGTAGATCTTGGGTCTGGGCAATAAAGGAAACATTATTTCACGCTTGCGCACAAGAAACGTAGAGCTTTCGGTAATGGCGCTTAATCTTTTCAATAAAAACTCAAATTTTACTATTGAAAAAAAAATGATTTTTCGGTGAATCCCGCATATAACAGGGTAGACAAAGAGAACATAAATTTAAGACTGCATTTTGTGCTTTCCGCCATGTTTTCCAGACATTGCATGCTAAGTGGCGGAACTCTACCTGGCGCTTTGTCTTGTTATCAGAACAGAAAAAATTATATAATTGATTCCCTCGAGTGTTAATGGACTGTCGGGTAAGTAAGGAGGCTTTAAAAAGACTCAGAATTTAGTGTAAGCAAATAAAGCTAGATTAGTAAATTATCATTACCTCTTGCCGCCCCTCGTTTGCTATACTCGTATATAAACTGACGCCATCTTAGCATTAAAAATCTTCAAAGAAATATGGGCGACTGGGCGTGTCTCCACAATGTCTCAACTATCAACATATATTTTTTACGAACTTACAATTTTACTAAACATTTAAAATTGTAAAAGTAAATTATTCACGCACGTTATATGATTTAAGCTTTTGTTACATGACCATGATCAAGGAATTTCCGTGGCTCCTCATATAGATAAATAATGTACGTATAATGCACATCTTACATATATGTGCATATTTTACCAAGCAATATAGTAAGTCACCTCCTAGCTCAGAGTAAGTCACCTCCTTTGCACGCTTCTTCTTGGTTTCATGTTGAATAAATTATTTTTAAAACGGTGAGTGTTTAGAGCCGCCGTAATTCAGCTATTTTTAAAGAATCTTCTATTTTATAACCAATATAGCCTAAAATTATTGACATGAAAAATCTAGCAATTTAAAGGAAAAATACAAATAACTCACCACTTATATCCTACACCACATACAGCTGATAATAATAATAATGCGTTAATTGTTCCAAGTTCTCAAAACTTCTTATAAATTCTATTGCTCATTCATTTAAAAGCAGTATTATAGCGAATTTTAAGTTTTAAAATGCGTCTAGGTTTCGCGACGGCACTAGACTAGCTGCTATGTCTAGGTATTGAAGAGGTCGTTATTACATACACGCTTGCGCACAAACATTGTGGACTTGGAGATTTTTGTAAAAGAGCAGATCTATTAGGATGACAGACTAATCTCCTGAGGTTAAAGTATATTTAAAAAAGCGAGCAATCAGTCAACATGTTTCATTTCCTACCTCTGAAAAAAGACACAAGTTCGGCGTTGAGTCACGCCACATAATGTCTCTAAAATTGGACGGAAAGTGAAGTACCAAATGTTTTAACACAGAATTTCTATCGGCAGGATTATTATTATTATTATTATTTTCTACTCGTAAATAAAAGCTCCGTTGACAATCAAAAAATACACTTTATCTTTTTGTCATTGATGTTCATAAAATTAGAAAGTACCACTTTTTTTTTAAATAGTCAAAAAAATATCTCCAAAACGAATTTATGAACCGTTTGAACAATATAATATCTTGGTAAAAATTATATTTTATGAAAGTTGAACTCTTGCCCTAAACACACTTAATGCTATAAGAACAATAATTTCGAAATTACTAAATGTAAATTTTTGCTATATTGATGAAGCTAGAGTTAAAACTTAGATCAGTTTCATGAATATTTTTGAACTATTAAATTAAATTTATACTAAAATTTTAAAAACTGAATAGTGAGTAGTGAGAACCTAACTGTTAAACATGTGTTTTTGTATGTGATGAGCCATTTATCAAAGACGACTAATAGCTCAATTAGCAACTATGGAGAATACTTCTTCTTTACTTCAATTACTTTAATCCTCAAATATTGTACTAACCTACAATACTAATGTTAATTTCAGTAATTTCATACTTAAAACTAGCTTTTACCTGAGGCGTTGCCTGTATGGTCCAATGAAAATAATTATTTATTTATATTTATATTTTCGTTTCTTCGCTCTGGTATCGAGGCAAAGCGCGGCGTTGAGTTCCGTCACTCAACACGCAATAGCAGATTTCAGCCTTTTAGCTTTATAATATTAGTATAGATGTAAGAGTTAATATTGAAACCAAGAAGGCTACATAGACAGCCGACAATTCAAAATTTTCTCATATTTCAATTAAGTAGTTAATATCATTATTGTTGATTAAATTTTTTTCCGGCTTCACGCTGTATCCCGCGCAAATCAGGATCAGGGTAGGCAGTGGGTACCCCGTATTAAGAAACTGCCACTTTCCGGCGAATCATAGCGAGACTGCGTGTTAAGTGGCGGAAATTAACGCCATGCTTCGCCTCGACACCAGAGCGATAAAATGAAACAATTAAATATTTCAATTGCTCTAGTGGGAATAGAACCCAGAACCTGTCTCGTTACAATCACACGCTTGTGCGTAATTATATTTTATTTATTTATTTTTACAGAAAGATTATTAGATTTTTCTTTCCTTTTGATGTCGTTTTCATATGTTGTCTTCATTCTACATAAATACATAAAAAAATGGCAATTACCTTTAAAATTCGGCGAAGCAGGATTAGTAGTGGCCGGTACATACAAATCAGCTAACATATAATGCGATGATGCCAAAATCTGAGGATATCTTTCAACTTTCAACAATTCCACAACATGTTCCAACAAGTGCTTGACATGCTTCGACCTGTTCATCAACCTCATGTTCCTTGCCACTCTGTACAACAACATGGCGACCGGAGTTGTGAACGGATTGTCCATTGTATCAGGACATAAGGAGGTTAAATCATATAATTTAACAACGTCATCGTGAGGACCTTTGAACAACCAATAAGTATGACCGGCTTTCGTCGCATTCGACTTCAAAAACGACAAAATATTCTGCGCCACATTCCTTATAACTTTCGGGGAGAATCTAGAATTTTCCATATTGGGCAAATCCTCAGTTTTCATTGGCTCATATTTTTGGACTATACCATCTAAATGGTAGCACATTAAGACTTCTGGAACATTACACATTAGGTTGTCCAGCCAGTAGTCTATTCCTGTTAGGACATTTATAGGTTCTCTGGCGTCTCTCAGTCTTAAACTGACACAGGGTCTGTCTTTATCACCAAAAATTGGTAAATTACTACCGATTAACATGTGTATATCTTCGAAAGTCCATAAAACGTTGCGGTTAAAGTTTTGCTCGTTCGTCGGTTCTTCTGGTTTTGTTTCGGGTTCGGGTAGAAAGGGACCTTTTGAATGATGAATATAAATTATAAATTATATTAAAAATAATTGTTTCTTTTAAGATATTTTGTTGATTTTAAAAAGTTTGAGCTTAGGTTATGCGCAAATTTGAAAATATATGATTGTGCATTTAATAAAAAGTTACAATGAATTAAGAGGCCAGTCGTGGCGAAGCGGCACGAAGTGTGACTGTAAAACCGACTGATTGTGGGTTCGATCCCCACTCGAGGAGATGACATATTTACTTAAATTTATATTTCCATTTCTTCGCTCTGGTGTCGAGGCTAAGCGCGGCGTCGAGTTCTGCTACTCAACACGCAATGCCTCCAGAATTCCCTCTGCCTACCCTGCTGTGTGCGGGATACAGCGTGAAGCTGATTATTAATTAAACTGAAGATAATACTCTTTAATATTTAAAAAATACATTGATTATTGATTTTCTTTACACCTCAAAATAATGGTTGGTGAAGAAGAATTCCGTACCTCTCAAAAAATAAACCTGTCATTAATAATAACATACAGTCAAGTAAATATTAAAAAAATACAATTTTCCAAACTTACCTGTCAAACACATTGGCGTGTGAGGCACATCACTGGGCAAGGGTTCCGGATGCGGCACAACACTATGAGAGAGGAACTTGTGAGTTAACTGTAGTGCTGAGCTTGGACTCGGGGCGAGTGTTAGGGACATACGTTCCTAGGTGAAAAAATATTTTTTTTATAGTTTCACGCTATTATACGTGTATGCCATTGGGCTTTGAGTTAACTACACAACGTAGCGCTTTGTTTTGTTACCAAAGCGAGAAAATGGAAACATTTCATTTCCTCTAGTGATAATAGAACCCACGGCCGTCGCGCTTACAGTTACACGCTTAGCTGCTGAGCGAAACCGGCCACAACAATTGTAATTAAGTAAATATATTTATGAAGGACTTTCAAAAGGTGAGTCCACGATTACCTCCACCTGCAAAGCTTAGGTGATAAAAAGAAAAAAATATCATATATATTAATATATACCTTTTGGTTAGTAAGGGGAGCATCTATATATTTTCAAAACTGTTTAATAAACTGTTGCATGGACATACTCAAGCCCTTCAGATATTGATATCATCCATATCCTACATATTCCTAAAAATGTATGTATGTTGATCTGATTGTTTTCATGATCAATGCGGTTGTACGTAAGTTAAAAATGGAAAAAAAGGTCTTATTAGACGATTTGGTTGTGGGCAAAAAAATTGATCATTTTGAAATACTCAAGCACGTCAGATTAAGATATATATGGTTCATCTTCATGCCCTAGACGTTTTTTCTCATAACCTAACAACTTATCTGAAGGGACTATCTTTTTGATTATATTTTTTCGTAATCCTTGAATCGAGTTCGAGAATGTCGAGATAACGTTTTTTTTTACAACTTTGTAGCCGTCGTCCTACTTTACGTTACTCTCAAATTGTAGAATTTGTTGGAATATACACAATTTAGCATGTAACTAACTCAACTCAACCTTAATCTAACACACTGAAGAATTGCAGATGCTCAATTTTTTTTACTAATCTGATTCTTTATCTTAAATTAGTAACTACATATTTGGGGATCATATTTGGTGGAACTACGTAATCGAGTACAAGGCATCCCCCGTATATTATCCTGACACGCTTCAGTAAGTCCCGAAATCCCCGCTTGGGCTCCCCTATCATTTGTTTCTTGATTGTTAATGCATTTGTTATGAGTTCACTATGGGCACTGGGCACGAATTTACTTTAAAGTAATACTAACCGGAAAGTTAACAAAGAATAATTTCATAAAGCTGTTTCTAACATTTAATGCTATTTTTTTTATAATTAGAAAATATATTTGCAGAAAAAATTGTTTTCTTATATATTTTTTAAAACAAAAAAAAGTATAACTTTTTATAGTTATTTTTTTCATTATAAAAATATTTAGAGTTAACATTGTTGCTTAAAATAAAGTGCTTTTTAAAATAAAGACTATTTCGAGAAAATCATATTTGGTGATATCTAGCCTTTGTCTATTTATACAGTGAGTCATGTATTTACCTTTTCAGACATCGTTTTAAGTATATTTTCATAGAAGAAATCCTTTAGCCAGGACCACTCTGACTTCATTAAATATTCATAAACATCAAAATCATCCAAAAGGAGGGTATTTTCTACTCTGTGGACCATCATGCTTACCTGAAATTAAAAAAAAAAACTATTACAAGTTTTTTACTTTGATTTCTTTAAATCAATAAACATATACAAATTATATGTAAAAATTTTAGATTCTTTTTTGTTTTTTTTTACTTTACACTACATGCCGCATATATCAGCTTAGGTAGAGGGTGTCTAGTGTTAAGTCCCAACAATGCACTGCCGAATTTTGGGAGCATTGGGTGCCAAATGATGGATCTCAACATCACCATTAGTGTATTTAGTGATATCTTCTTTCTGGACTTTAGCTTTGAACAAGTAAGTTTGCAAAAAAAATTATTAAGAAAACTATACTTACAGTGCCATTAGGCTGATAAGGTAGTTTTAGTAATTTCTTAATGCATTCTGCATCAGATATAACATCCACTTCTCCCACACAGTCTGGAAACATGTGTGCCATGCGAAAACTGAAATGTTTTGAATAATTAAAAAGTAACCATTAGCATCAATAAACTAAAAATGAAACTGTATCCCGCCCAGAGCAGGCTAGGCATAGGAAACCTAGTCTTAAGACACTCCATTCCCATTAATAAACTAAAAAATAACATATTTTCTAAAATACAAAAAAATACATAAGCTGTAAATCTATTTTTCTTATTTTGTATTTATTTTTTATTTAAGTCACGGGGAACACAGGAAAATAACAATTATGGCATTTAAATCTGAAAACAAAAGTCTCACTGTTTCACCATAGGTTTATATAATAGGAGTATGTCAGCCTAGAGCTTTGTAAGAATTATGACATTCTCTTAATGGCCAAGGTGACTCTAATCACCCACTGTAAGTTACATTAAAACTTTGTTATATAATATAATATAACCTATAGCAATCCTCAATAAATAAACTATTCAAAAGAAAAAGAATTTATCAATTTAAACATGTAGAGATCCTCTTCCCGAGATTAGAATGATTAACCAAACAGACTTTTCAACTTTATAATAATGTTATTAGTATAGAATAAATCTATATTGTAGCCAGTTGTGGTGCAGGGGCACAAGTTTATGACTGTTAACACAACAGGTGAGATCGATTTTCACGTGAGTGGAGTAAGGAAATTAAACATTTAAAATGTTTATTTTTTTGCTCTGATATAAAGGCAATGCAAAGCATTGAGTTCTGCCACTCAACATGCAATGCCTCCAGTTTTCGGCAAAAGTAGAGTGCAGTGTCTTAACACTAGGCTCCCCTCTGCTTACCCTGCTACATGGGGAATACATTGTAAATATGAAAAAAAAATCCATATGTATATAATAAGATAAATTATAATAAAATAAATTATTTATTTTATTTGATTTTAAAAATATTACCTTGAAAATCCACTATCTCTAGTCAAAATCTGTTTTAGACCATATGTGTCTATCCCACCCCAGTTGGAAGGGGGTAGATTAAGATCAGTATTACATTGCAGCCTTGCATATCCCACAGGACTTTGAAATGCTGTGTATTTTACCACCGCCGTCGATTTAACGCCGGGTGATGGACTACGATCCTATAAAATATGATAATTAATAAATGATAATATAATAATTTATAAAATATAATATGATAATTTATAAAAATAATAACTCTAGTTAAATTATTATTACAAAGGTTGACTGTGGAAGTGATGCTTTTAGGAAACGTTAAATAACAGCCATTATATATTAATGTTACGAAAGCAGAGTTTCAAACCGCAACTCATACATAGTTTCAATACATGGACATCATAAAAATAAAAATATCATTATAATTAAGTGACAAGTTTATAAGCAATTTATTTGCGGGGTTACCTTGTTGCGGTTGTATTCGTTATCGTTTTCCTCGTTTTCCATCATATTTAAAATTTCTCGATAGGCAGCAGTGGAAAAAATAAACAAAAATAGATTAGAACAGTATATGTAAGAGTAAAAATAGACTTTTTATGAATATTAACAAATCGCTTAGAAGTACAGCACCGAAAATTTCAACACTTTTAAGTGCGTATGTCAAAAGCAGGTGTTAAATCAAATGTTATTTTGATATACAAATAATATTTAAAAAAAACATTATTACGTTTTTCTTTTTGTTAATAGAACACAATCTTTCTATTGTGACAATATTATTTCATATTTATAAAATTAGTTAGGAGGGATATTTATAAACGTATAATATATTCTATTTTTATAAAGTAGTCGGAAATGTCCTTTTCGGTAACTGTCAATTGTCAAATCTGAAAAGTCAAAACATTAATCTTGTATTTTTCCACCCGAAATAGTTGTATTTAACATGAGGAAATAATAAATTAATATTTTAAACTATACTATTCTATAATAGCTAACACTAGACTTAACCTACAAGTAATCTAGAATTATTTTTAGATTTTTTTTTATATAACCTAAATATTAAATGTGAATAAAAGTAGAAAATCGTGAAAATGCGGCTGACCACCCGCTTATTATCCTCTGTCGTGCAGAAGCGGCCTTTTTTTATAACGACCCCAATATTTTACGTGAATGCTGGTAAGTATAATAAAAATACCGACTTCATTTTGCTAAAAAACTTTCTAAATTTATACTTGAGTTATAAATTTTAGTATATATGACAATGTAAGTATATTTATATTATAATTTACTCATTTATGTAATCCATATAAAAATATATTCATAAACATTAACATTTTACACAAAATAAATATAGTTATATCTCATTTTTATTTATTTTAGCACCACATTTGGGCCACCTATACACAGCAGTAGTGGCAGATGCAATACAGAGATTCGAAAAATTAACAAATCCAGACATCAATGTTGTATTTAGTACAGGTATATTATATAATTTTATATGAAAATATATTTTATCTTGCATATAACTGGGTGAGCGGATAGATTAGTTTAGACACTATAAAAAATGAAAATAATTCAATTCCCTAATTGTGGATACACACAAATAAACCCATAACACTCTCACAGTCAAATGCTGTATTATGTTAATGTATGCACAAAAATTATTTACAAACTTTGATTGCACCTTCTACAGTGTAATATAATCTTCAATCAGTAATTGTTGCACCAAATGAGGAACATATAAATAACTATTTATTAATATTAATAAATAAATGAGCTATATTACAATTTTATAGGAACTGATGAACATGGAACCAAAATACAGCAAGCCGCGGCAAAAGCAAATCTTCCACTACAGGAATATTGTAATAACATATCAAAGGAGTACAGAAATCTCTTTAAACAATTTGATGTAGATTATACTGATTTTATTAGAACTACTGAAGATAGGCATAAGAAGGCTGTCAAACATTTTTGGGTAAGATTGTTGTTAAGAAAGTATAAATAGATTATTATATAAAAAATATTATGTTACTTGATAAGGAAGTATGGCTTAGTGGGTATAGCCCTTGGACAGTAAATAAACGATGTAGGTTCAAGCTCACTATATTTGTATATAAAAAAAAATCAAATCTACCCAAATTGTGTGTTAAATGGGGTAACTGAATGCTGTGCTATATTTCCCTTTCAGGGGATTGAACCCACAATCAATGCGTTCATATACAGACCCTGTCTTATTACACTCTAATAGTATATATTTATTTTCTTTACACTAATGTATCCAGTTACTTTTATAAAAAATTCAAATATTTACATTTTTTTGACTATTTTAAATTACTTTAATATTTATTTATGTATTGTATTTCTTGTTATTTTCAGAGAACATTATTAAAAAAAGATTATATTTATAAAGCCAAATATGCAGGTTGGTATAGTGTAAATGATGAAGCATTTGTACCTGAAGCTCATACAAAAGATGAAATCACTAAAGATGGAAAGGTATAAATAACATAAATTATTAGATTATTAGATTTTTACATGCATATAGTTGGTCTTTGATGAATTAAGTGTTCAAATATATCAGCATGAATTCAGTCAAAATAAAGTGAAAAGAGTTTAAATATTAAAAATAAATGTATGTTAAATTTGGGCTTTTTTTTTAATTATATACTTTTTATTAAATTATTTTACTTCTTGAGGGATTTGGGTTCGATTCACATTCAAAGAAATATTTATTTTAGTTTATACTTTCATTTATTCGCTTTGATGTCGAGGCAAAGTGCGGTGTTGAATTCCGCCACTCAACACGCAGTCTCCAAAATTCGGCAGAAAGTGGTAACGGAGTGTTTTAATACTATTTCCCTCTGCGTACCATTTGAAGCTGATTTAATTTTTATTTATTTAAATTGTTTCTTCTGGCACATAAGAAACTTAGACAGAGGGAATCTAGGAACCTAGTGTTAAGGTACTTTGTTCCTACTAAGACACTTCCGTTCCGACACGAAAATGGGGACTTTTGTTAAGTGGCAAAACTAAATGCCGCGCTTTGCTTCGACATCTGGCGCTTTTATTTCAAATATAATATTGTATTTAATAATATTCATTCATTCAATAATATTATATGGATATTTTATATTCTCAAGTAGGAATTGAACCCAGAACCTATATCGCTTAACGTCGCATGCTTGTGTCCCTGCGCCACGACATCCTTTCGAAGAGTACATATAATAAGAAAACATTAATTTAGAATAAGTTGAATATAATGTTATTTTTCATATCATTCCTTTAGGTAAAGGTGTCAGTAGAATCTGGCCACAGAGTGGAGTGGACAGAGGAAACAAATTACATGTTTAGACTTAGCGCCTTCAAAACTCATTTACAGGAATGGCTCAAACAGGGTATGTATAAAATATTTATTTCTAAATAGCATTGTCTACCAGTCAACCTTGTCCAAATACAGCAGCGTAGGCAGAGGTACCTAATTAAATCAATACCAGTAAATACACAACTATCCGTATAAAATAATATAATAATAATTGAATCCAGTTGATGCAGGGGCACAAGCGCGAGACTGAAACGCGACAGATTGTGGGTCTCGCTCTGGTAACGAGGCAAAGCGGCGTTGAGTTTCGCCACTCAACACGCAATGCCTTCAGAATGCGGCGAAAAGTGGGACACGGAAGTGTCCTAATGGGAATCAAGTGTCTTAACATTAGGTTCCCTCTGTGTACCATGCTTTGTTCGGAATACAGCGTGACGCTAAAAAAATATGCTAATTAAAATAAACTACATAAAAATGTAAACAATGTGTATACTAATATTTAGAATTTATTAAAATTGAATTTATTTTTCGCATTTAACAGGGCAGGTAGAGGGTCCTGGATGAAACTGCTCTCTAAATTTTCAGCCTATGCTCGACACATTGCATTGTCAAACTACACACCCGCTCGCGACTTCGCCCGCTTCATCGACACAATTATGTATTTCGTAATCTGAATTACTTTTGTGTTTTAATAGTATCATCACTTTTAAGACTATATTTATACATTGGAAACTACAGTTATTACCAAATCAATAGTATTCTAACCTTTAACCTACCTAATATTATTCTGCATATATTGTATGAATTTGTTATTTCTTATCAATATACGATTAAAATATAAAGTAATAAGGCGTTCCTGTGTCATTTTATGGCTTAACGATGTTTATTTACTTTGATTTTTTATCGGAAACGCGTTGTTTTGTGGTGGTTCACCACAGCAAAGCAACGCGAACGGTTACGAGACGCTGATCAAATTATATTAAGACCTTAGGATGTAGCTGATAACTTTTTCACATATCGTAATTTATTTAGGATGTATTCCGGTTCACATAATTGCTTTGAAAATGTGAAAATAACGCAAAAATCGAAGATGTTATAAAACAATGTTTTAACAACATTATAGTTTTAATTTAATTTCGACAGACGGCGTTATAACTCCAAGTAAATTTCAAAAGCAACTTCAAGACTATTTGTCCAACGAAACCTACTTTCCTGATATTTCTGTCAGTAGACCTTCGAATAGAGTGCATTGGGCTATACAAGTGAGTATTTATTTCCTTTATGCTTTTTCATAGATAAATAAATAACAGCTTATCAATAATTAACTCTAAAATGTTAGACCGAGGACAAAAAACTTAACTTAATTATATCTTTTATTAACATAAGTTATACGAATATACTGGGTCCAATCTTTCGAAGTTAAAGAAGCTACGGTTGCAAGGATTTTGTCTCGAGGCAATCCTATTGCTTCGATGGCTTAAGCGATAATGCCACGAGTCGCTTTTTTTCGACTTGGCTTTATTGCTGCTGACCTAGTGGCGGGGAGGGGCCGAGTAGCTTGCCCCTGAAGAAAAAGCCACGAGTCGAGTCGAAAGCCGTGCATTTGCACTTTTATGTACTTGTTGGCAACTTATTAAAATAATAAGGGTAGTAACTATTGATTAGAAATGGGCCATGTGTTTTTACACTGAAAATACGGATACGCGCGTGACTTGCGACATGCTCGTTGTGATTAATAGTATATTAAGAGGGCGGGAGGTAAGTCTGATTGCAGGTAGAGTGGGTTACATGACGGGGCTCAAGTAAAAGCGGAAGTTTTGGTCTCATTCTCACTTCGAGTAATCAAGTATTTACATTACCTAGTCTGATAATACGATTAAGCACGGCGTTGAGTTCCGTGTCTTGACACTAAATTCCCTCTATCTTACCTCTACCTTGCTATATTCGGGATACAGCGTGAAGCTAAAAATAATTATTTGTCACTTTATATGTATTGTTTCTGTCTCTATTACAGGTACCTGATGATGAAGAACAAAGTATCTATGTGTGGCTCGACGCCCTCATCAATTATTTAACTGTAACCGGATATCCAAATAAGGACATAGTACACAAAAACAGGATATGGCCGCCGGACTTACATGTCGTGGGCAAGGATATACTCAAGTAAGTTTACTTTTATAAATGTATTTAAATATTTTTTTGGTAAAATGTCGTCCATTTGATGTATTTTTTTAGTTTTATTGTAATAAATGTTAAGTATTGTGAAAGATATGCATATTACGTTCTTTTTCAAAAATATAAAAATTCCATGAACAATATCAAACAATGTTTGCAAGAATAATGCTCATGCCAATATAATTGGCAAATCAATTGAAATAATTGAAGACATTTATATAATAACTAGGTTCCACGGCATCTACTGGCCAGCATTTCTAATGGCGGCTCGCTGGCATCCTCCGCGACGTCTTCTAGTACATTCTCATTGGACAGTAGAAGGTGCTAAAATGTCCAAATCCTTGGGCAATGTGGTTTCCCCCACAGCCGCCCCCGTGCCCAGTGAGGCTTTGAGATACGTTCTGTTGAGGGAGGCAACGCTGGCTGACGATGCTAGTAAGTTTTTATATGTAATGTATCAACATTTTTGGTTTATAGCATGATAGTTTGAAATAATTCCGTAAAAGAAATTAATTTACATTTCCTAATTCGGGATCAAATCCGTAACTATCATATGTATTAGTTAGACACTTGCACTGTAACACAATCACGGTATAAATAAAAAAAAATATAAAATCCGCTTCACGCTGTATCCCACATACAGCAGGGTAGGCAGAGGGAACATAGTGTTAAAACACTCTGTTCCCCACTTTCTGCTGAATTCTGGAGGCATTGCGTGTTGAGTGGCAGAAATCAACGCTGCGCTTTGACTCGACACCAGAGCGAAGAAAATGAAATATAATGTAAGTAAATATTTCATCTCCTCGAGTGGGGATCGAACCCACAACCAGTCAACAGGTTTTACAGTCACACTTTGTGCCTCTGCGCCACGACTGGCCTCTACGTTACAAATGTTATTAAACTTTTTGGTTCTTATTAAATTATTTAAAGTGTTCGTGGCTGATTAGAACAACGTATGACTGTAAACGCGATGGTAGTGTGTTCAATGTCCAATGGTTAAACAGGACGAAATATTTTAACACTGAGCTCTACCTACCCCGTTATAATCGAGATGCAGCGTGAAACTATTGTTTTTGCTTCATTTATAATTATTACATGTTTTATTATTTTCTCTATATTCTTTTTTAAATTTTTAAATTGAAATTACCAAACAATACCAATACGTTTTTTTAAATTACCAAAGAATAAAAATAATAACATTTTTTAGGTCAATCTGTTCTCAATTTTTAAAGACATGTATACAAATATTATACATGTACGTATTTATTACAGATTATACAGAAACAAAACTAATTAACATAGCTAACTCCGAATTAGCGGATACTCTCGGTAACCTGGTAAGCCGCGTGTCAGGCGCGGCGTTAAACCCACGCGCGGAGTTTCCAGCGTTTAGCGCACACGAATTAGCCAGCTTGGTTACACAAAATGTGGTTTCAGAATTATTGGATAAGATAGATAGGTTACCAGGTGAGTTGAATATTTTTGTTGATCTTAAATTTGGTATAGTTTTATGGTGACTTTAAGTGATGATGATGATGGTCGTTTTTTATAGTAACTCTCAAAATATATATTTTTTAATGTTTGCCTAAAAAACCTTTTTATAAATATAACAGAAAGAACACTAAAAAAATATTCAAAAAATGGATTTGTTATACTTATGTATTACTCAAACAAAGTAAATGACAAGTACCCTCAGTGTTTTAATTCTAGATTCCCTTTGCAAAAACAATCGTTAAATTAGAAATCAACTGAGAATTAATGAAAGGATGTCGTAAAACCTAATTAGCTTATGTAAAACTAGATATCAACTCCGTACACCCTTTCCATTTTCAGACAATATTATTAATACGCGTATACACGACAATATTACTAATAGGTTGTACATTTCTGTTGTGCAATAAAGATTTTTTTTTATAATAATTACATATAACTCAATATTTTTTCCACAGAAATCTGCCACACCCACTACACAAATTACCAATTCTATAAAGTAGTGGATGCCATCATCCATGTTTTACACCACACTAATTTATTCTTCGAAACAATGAAACCCTGGGAGCTTAAGAAAAAGCCAGAATGTCAGAAAGAGCTGGATATCATCCTTCATATAACCTTGGAGACACTCAGGATCTGTTCCATACTTCTGCAGCCGATCATACCCAAAATGTCGGTAACAATCTTGGATAAGTTGCAAATTCCAAAGGAAAATAGATTTTGGCATTTTTGTGTCCCTTCATGGAGACAAAATGGCGTCATTTCTGAAACTACGAATATTCAAAGTGGGAAATTGGTTTTGTTTCAAAGAATTTATGTGGATAAAGTTAAGAAAGCGAGTGGGTGAGATTATTTAATAATAAAGTGTTGATTGTGGGTTTGATACCCAATCGGTTCAATTATATTTTCATTTCCCCGCTCTATTAAGACAAAACGCGGCAGAAAATGGAAAATAAGTTTGTCATAACAGATGGCTTTGTCTGTTAAACTTGTTAAATGTGGGATACGGCATGAAACTAAAAAATGGTGTATATTTGTTTTGTTACTGTGCATTATAGTTAGATAAATCATATAAAAAATATGAAAACGAGATTTGAATTTGTACCTGTTCTGGTTTAGTTATTAATTTTCTTGTATTATGTTGAAGTTCTGGAAAAAAATTAAGGTAGTCACTTCTAAGTTCACAAAAAACCCTATAATACTAATATATATAATAAAATATAACGTAATTGGCGGCGAACAATCTGTAAATTCTTTAATTCGAGTCCCGTTATGTTCATATTTTTATACGTTTTCTAATTTTTTCTTGTTTTTTTTTGTATTAAATATATATAAGTGCCTAAACATTACGTACACTTTATATTTAATTTACTTATACTACATTAAAATTCGCTCTTTTTTTTTTAATATATTTATTATTTCTTTTACATATGGTGCTGCAATTGTAGATTTATGAAAATTATAAGTTGTGGTGTGTTAATCGTGAAAAGGCAATATTTTATGGACATTTAACTGATTTTGATGTCAGATGTTAAAACTTATTTTGTCATATTCAACCCAATTTGGTCCACATTTATAACCTTACAAAACGATTCTTTGATTTGAGTATTTTTCTTATTTGGTTCTTCGTTTTCTTTTTTAAATCTAATGTTATGTTATTTATGTCACTTTCATACTGCACATGTATATACTTTTATATAAACAAACACATTTATAAATAAATAACGTTTATTCATATTTTTCGATTATGTCCTTATTTTTATTTTCTAAATTATCATACAATGTACACGATATGTAATGCATTTTTTGTATATTACTGTAGTATAGATTGAATGTTGGACTGATCTTTCTGTATTTACGAATAAATGTTAAATAAAATATTAAGTAATAAATGTGTCTTTTATTTACTATGTATTTAATTTTTACTAATTAAAAATAATCAAAAATATCTTGACAAAATGTAAAAAGAGTGAGAATGCAAAGCACGTACATAATATAATAAATTAAGACAAATTCCTTCTTAGATCAACAAAGATGTGATTTAAAAATAATATACATAAGAGAGTATCAAATAATAGTAGGATTAAAATAAATTTTTTTCAGAGGTAAAAAAACAACAATACTATATCGGAGTCAATTTATTTATGAATACGCTTACTAAATAATAATATTTGCATCAAAATACTGCAATAACGACTAACAGTATTAAGAAAGCTAAATTACACTCCTAAGACGCTAGCTACAACCCGCCTCGGCCTCTTGCCTTAAGAATTTCAACTTTATTTCACTCAATATAAAGATGAAATTAATATGACATGGACCCAAACCTTACCGATATAAATACAAGTTAATATCTCAATACATTTAGTCGAAAATGCATTCATGAGTATAATACAGGTATGAAAAAAATCTAACGTGTAACGAAACGCCCAAACAAAAAATAATTACTAAAGAAACTAAATTAAAAAAGAACACTATTAACAATACACTACACAATACATTGACGTATAAAGTAATCTGAATAAAAAAAATTAACTGTCAAGAAAGATACTTGAAACGTTTCGTTACACGCTACACATAAATATATAAATATAAATAATAAATTCATACAAAAAAACTTAGTTACACTCGTACTTTGTAAATGCTCAACAAACTCGATCTCTCTGAAATACATTTAAGCTTTTCCAATAAAACTATTGAAACGCTCGACACATTAACGATGACATTTCATTTTATGATCTATATTATTAATAGAGTTGTCAAAAATATATATATAAATTAAAAAAAACCTCCATTTCGCGCCACCATTTGTTTAATATTGCTAAGTAAAAAAATACTATTGCTATACATATTATATAAAAACACTATATGCTATGGCGATCTGAATTTTGGAATGGAAAAGCAGTCGGTGGCGACGCGACAACGGATGTTATACACAAAAAGATTAAACAAAACTTATTTTAACCAAATTTATCAATCTCATTTATATTTCTAGGTATTTAATTAAATAAACATATGAATAACTTGAAATATAAACGACATCATCAAAAAATAGTTAAAATTACTTTAAATTGGTCACAAAAAACTAAGAACCATACAAAAAAATCAGCTAAAACGCTACCGTTTCTGTGAAAACCTGAGCAGTGCTGTTAACTAATAGACCTACAGTGAGCAAATTGACGTAAAAATCTTAAGTTAATATAAATTATTACCTAAGTGTTATTTCGGTAGTGTTTAGCAACCTGTGACGTCATCGCGAGACTCGAGTCAAAATGCATTAATTACTTACAGCTAACAATGTGGAAGTATCGTATAAAAATATTTTTAACGTCGATTATAATTTGATTACAAAAACAAAGTCAAAAGTTCAAAATTTTATTTTTATAACCACGCTATACATATATTGTTAAAAATAATTTTATTTAACAAGTCTAATTGCAACAAAAAACTAACTATGGAAGTGTCAGTTAGCAACGTACAAATATCGCGTCGAAATATGAGGGTCTTATTAATTGTTAAATTTCATAACGATGGCGTTACGGATTTATATAAAATATTTGTACTTCGACTTCGAGACGCTTCGAGAAACTTCGAGGTGCTTCGAGAAGCTTCGAATTAAAAGATAAACATTTTTTTGTTCATATAGACGGTATATATAAAAAATTAAAAGCTACAATATTGACATCCAAAACAGGCAAGTGACATTCGTCCTAATCAACATTAATTTTATAATTCCTTAAATACTCGATAATAAAAATATAATCAAAAATAGATAAAGCAAAAGTTTTTATGTACGTATAGATGAAAGTTCAAAAAACCGTCCGTACACAGGGGACTGTTGATGTCTCTTTCTAACATAGAGAAAGGTCAATACGTCTGTCCTTTACTCTAATTAAAGACACCAGACCTCAAAATATATACGAATCGATATTAAAAATCCTATACAAAACGACATCCACAGAAGATTTTAAAATTTTACATAGAAAAAACATCGAGTTTCAAATTCACGATTTAACGCTTATTTATTTTAATTTTTTTTTCGATTACTCATTATTGCTCGATTGCATATTAGGTAGTTTTGTATTACGTTATATTATTTATATTATTCAAAAATGTAAAAAAATATTATTTTATTGCATTGAAATCAAAGAAGCTTCGTTCCTTCGTCGGCCCACAGATAATAACCATAGAGTACAAAATGACAAAACTGAAAGATAACAAGACGGATCATGCAGTCTCTCGCCATCTTTAGATAAATTAATAGTCTGGTAAAAATACGACGGGTATTTTTTAATTTCACAATCTCTATATTTACTATCTGTATCGACCACGTACTATCCTGTCTAACATCATTCTAAATACCGAAAAGCTTTATTCCATTCTATTTACCTATCACGTATTATCTATTTTGTCTATTTATTATGAAAATATTTGCATTTCTCGTCTAAACCTCGTCCTAAATCCAAAGCGATCTAATTCCATTAAAATAGCTTATCATCTTTACTTTTCCATACATTAATATATACTTGACGAATAAAATCTGCGTCTAAATTTTAAAAGCCGAATGAAAAAATAGCAAGTACTAATTTAATTTTGCGTACTCCGCAAAAATGTATAAGGAATCAATTGTTAAATTTTGTGAAATAAAAAATGATGTGTACCACAAATGACCAACTCAAGATTTAACAAAAAACATCGAACAAAACATTCAAATAATATTGAAGCAAAAAAAATCTCTTAATACAATAAATTTAAAAGGAAAAATTTAAGAAAGTACAAATGCATTCAAAATCTCCACCCCCACGTTAATCGATGTTGCCAGTTTTTATATACATTAAAAAGATATCCAATGTCTGTTACCTTTAATTTAATGTATGTATATAAAATATTCACCTTACAACTTTGCTAACAATATTGATGCTTATTGACATTATCGTTTTCTTTTAATTGTTTTGTTCTTTTTACGTTTGAGCTATGAAGAAATAATACCTAGCGACATCGTATATCGTAGATATAGCATTAAAATAAATAAATACACCGTACTCAGAGATAAGAATTAATATTTAACTGAGATTTAATCACAATATTAGTTGAAATTATGTTTAAGACCTGGACATTTATTAAGTTAACTATCTTAAGTTCATCTTCATATTCGTTAAATGGCGCTTTTTTCACAATTTTTTATTATTATTGAATAAATGTTTATAATATTATTTAGAATTAAAATCAACTATATATGTATGTCATCACAATCAGTCATAGTCATAAAAAAATATTAAATAAAAATCTTTTTATGGAACAGACAATGAACCATATAAATATATTAATTATATAAATACATACAAACAATTATAACCTACAACTAAATTGTTCATGTTCTTTATAAAAAAAATCTTTCAAAGCTCATGTAAGGACTGTTCTAGAGTTTTGAAGAAATAAAAACAAAAACAATATTATTAGTTACAACTGGTACCCCTAAAAAACAGTTCGTGGCCGTTTTAAATATAATATACTTCTTTAATTTCTTTCGTATTTATAAACAAAAGTTATCTTTAATCTTTTATCTTTTTTGTTCCTTCAGAAGGAAGTGGTGGCTTCCTAGTGGTGGCTACACGAAATTTTCTTTGTAGTGTTCAAGACTATCGAAGCAAGTTTCCTCGAGACCTATTAGAAACATTACATTTTGAGTAACGGAACTCAACGCCACGCTATGGCATTACAACACATTAACACAGTCAGTAATTCATTTCCATAAAGTATTTTTATTTAAAATAATCCTCGACATTGAACTTTACTATACATAACGTTTCGAAATATAAAAAGGGGAGAACAGTGATTTAGGCCACTATGATGCCGAACAAAAAAGCCTAAAACAGTCACTACATAACATTTAGCGATTTAACAGGTACAGAAAATACAAACAATAATAAAAGAGCTTAAATACAAACAATAATAAAAGAGCATATCTCAAAAACATTTTTTGTGTGTTTTTCATTATTATTCAAATTATAGTGATTGGTTACGACATTCTTTAGTAACTTAAAAAATACAAACATAAAAACAATATAAAAATGATTATCCTTATTTCATATTTATATAATAATATAAGTAATAAATTATACTTTTTAATATATCCCCGAAATGTGATTTGAACCCGTAATTCTTGCCTTTCCAATCAGCCAAATATAATTCTTCTTAACTAGCCATAATGATCTTATAATCAGTGTTTATTATTACATAATATTTATTATAACTCTATACATATTAAGAAAAAAATAAATAAAGATATGAAATGAAAATAACTGTTTAAAAATCGCAAAAAAAAATAACAAATTTCGGGTATTAAATTTTAGTTATTAATTATGACTTTCACTTAATTTTAATTTGAAAATGTTTATTTTATATAATTAAACTTAATTTTTATTTATTTCAAGTTTCATATAAATTATTTTTTTTATTCATTTTATTTTATTTTTCTAATTGTTGTCATGTTTATCTAAAATGTATATTATTCTTGTATCTGTATATAATCAGTCGTAATTGTTTTAAAAATCTTATTAAGTTTGAAATTATTGCTTAAATTGTTTTTGTTATATGTGTTACGGATAAAGTTATATTTACATGAAATTGAAGACCAAATTAATATTTACATTGTAAAGTATTTCCATAAATATTAGAAATAATAGTAACAAACTAAATATAAACTTTGCGTAGCAGGATAGCCAAAGAGAACCTGGGAGCCTAGTGTTAAGACACTCTGTTCCCAATAAAACACTTCCGTTACCCACTTTTAAATTAAATTTTGATAAAGTTATATATAAGTCATTAAAAAAAATCTGTTTAAAAATGTGTTTACTTCACTTTAATAATGTAATTATAATTTCTAATAAATTATAAACTGACTAGTTTTTATTTATTATTAAATAATAACATGATCCGTAACACATATATAATATTATAAAGAATGTCTATTTTTATATTTGTTATTGAAATCTTTATTCAAAATGTTTTACAAATAATAAATAAAAAAATATATTGAACTTAAATTAAATTTCAATTTATTTTTATATCCATTGTCTATCAGATTTTTATCTATACTTTAATTTAAACTAGTAAAAATCAATGTAACTTCAATTTTATGGCAATAATATAACATTTTGAATAAATTCAATAGCTAACTGACTAAGAAGAAATATCTATCTATTTATATATATAGAAATGAAAGTTTGTCTATAGGTACGTTTACAGAATATGATAAATTTTAATAATTTGACGGATTTATTTACTAGTATTTGTAGAAACTTTTGTGCGTGTCTGTGTTTAATGACGATATTACAAGGTTCGAATTTGTTTTAATAATAATACATGTAAGAAATAAATATTATTGAATATATAATATTTATTTAAAATAGGGCGGTCATAAACTTAAATTTCATATTATCTTTGAAATTTAGTTTCTAACTTACAGTTAGGTTATTGCAGACATTATTTAGAGTAATAATTTGAAAATTTTAGTTCCTTGTAATACCAATGTCATTAATTTGTGTGACGTAACGTTTATGTATGTATATAGCCATCATATATTTGTGTAATTATTTCATATATCAAGATTGTGCGTATACATAAATGGTATTATTAAATCAATAAAAAAACTAAAGCCCAATAAAGTAAACAATTTCAGTAGGTAATACCTTGTAATATAACCAAGACAATTTATGACGTCACAACACATACCGACGAGACCTCTTTAAATGTGTGTACATAGTAACTATATGGCATGTAATGTTTACTTATGCCATCACAACACAACAAAACTTTTGTGTCTATAATGTAAATAGTAACTAAATGACATGATTGTGCATGGCAGCGTAAATGGGTGTAGCTTTGACCAATTTTTTTGTCCACATGATTGGCTTTTGCTGAAGAAGTGGGCGTGGCTGTAACAAATTTTGAGTCCATATGATTGGTTAAAGCTGAACAACTGGTTGTGTCATTCGCATTAACAAGCGCCTCGGACGTATTTATGGGCGCGCTTATGAACTTATAAGAATTAATATTTAGTATGGAAGTGGGTGTAACTAATGTCATCGCTGTATCCTGATTTACTGTATTTAGACAAGTGGGCGTATCTATGACCATTGGTGAGTCAATATAATTAGCCGTAACTAGACAAGTGGGTGTGGCTTCAACGTCTTTTGTACGTATTTGTATGAGAGTGGGCGGGGCGACAACCTCTTGTACGCCCATATACTTGGTTCGACAAGAGGGCGTGGTTTCAACCATGTTTGTTTGCATTTGTATGGTCGTGGGTGTATATGTGGGCGTGGTCGGTCAGCTGAGGGCGGGAGGGGGAGACGCGGGCTGTAGCAAGTGTTCCGGTACAGGCACAGCTCGAAGACGCGGTGGCACTTTCTTTTGGGGACAAAGTACCTGTTAAATAAATAGGTTTTTGTTATTATTTATCATATTTGTACACGCAGTGTAGTGTATGAGAGAAAGTGAATTATTCTCATGCTTCACCTTTGGTGGGATCAAAACACACGTTGAGTTGCGCGACAATGGGCGACAAAATGGATTTAGAATAACCTAAGGGTACACTTTATTCACATTTTCTGAGTTGAACTTATATGTTGTTAGCATCTGTGTGAGGTATCTATGTAGCATTCGTGGCAAATAATCATACTAGGTGTAGCGGATATTATTATAAAATCTCCCTATAGTGATGCAAGCATACAATAATTTCATATAATAATAAACAGTATTCAAAATATTCAAGCAGCTTTAAGTTTTTTTCTCGTCAAGTGCGAAAGGCAGCAAATAAGACTAAGACACTTCGTTATCTATTTTGGGCTAGCTGCAGAAACGTTCTCTTTTAATATAAATAGATACTTACCCGCCTAGCAAATAAGAAGCAGCCGGTGTCATCCTCAGGTGTGGGCGCGTCGGGCGTCAGCTGCAAGTCCGCCGTACGACACTCGCGACCCTCTTCATCTATAAAACATTGTCCAATTTGTCTTATTAAGATGTTATGTTTTGCAGGATATTACTTTTTAGTTAGTTTTTTTAGCATCACGCATTACTCCTAGCGGGGTAGCCCGAAAGGATCTCTGCCTGCCTCATGCGCCTCGTACACTGCCATCAAGCTTTTCATACATGTCTTCAGGGGGGTGTTCGCGGAGGTCTCCTCCTGCCTCTTTTACCATTTACTCTTCCTTCATAAATATTTTATTTAGTTCGCTTGTAATAAAATTCAATAGTTTAGTATTTATTTCTGCCTTTCTGCTAATTGTTAAGTAGAGTAGGATGTATTTTTTCCCTTGAAGTTTTTGGTAAATAAGGTACTTTAAATACAATCTCTATGCATTTTTCATACATGAAATAAAAATAATCCATAACCGTCTCTTTTATAGTCAAACAGAAAAGAACTATTTTAAAAGGAAACAACTCACCAGAACAAAAAACATTTAGTTCATTAAAACAGCCAGTTTCAAGCATCTCCCTCTGCCATGGTATACTGACGCTGCCCGTGTTGAATTTGCCGTAGAACGTGTCATCGCCGGCGTCCAAGTTAACACCTTTGACGGTGGAGAATTGTTCTATGTCGAGCACGTCCTTCGCGTATACTGCGTGTGGCTGCAAATATACATAGAGGATATTGAATAATTTCAAAAATGTAATTACAGATACAGTAAGCTACATTCAAAATGGTAACGCCATCGTTATCATAAAATTTAAATGAAATGATTTTACTAAATATGTATATAGCCTATATTTTATAGGCATATTTCTCAGAATGAAGTACAATCTCTTTATTTTTATTATTTTATTTTGTGAGATTTAATTGTACAATTATTAGACTGACTGGGGAATTTTCCAAAATATAATTAATATAACAAAATAGAATTTTATCTATCAGTTGCGACAAAGTATTAAAATAAATATATATTTTTTGTAAGTTATATAGCGATACCACAATAAAAGGAGCACGAAATAGAGCTCACATCGGGCACGAAGGGCGCGTCCACCATGCCGGCCTCCAGGCGCGCCCAGTTGAGGCGCGCGAAGAAGCGGTGCGCCTTGACGAGCCCGGCGCCGCGCCGCCCGCCGCCCGCGCCCAGCCGCGCGCCCGCGCTCTTGTGCAGCAGCGCCGCGCACAGCGCGCGCGCGCACTCGCTGAACTTGCCCGAGTACTTCTCCTGCTCGTGCTGCGCAGTGCGTCAGAATATCACATCCGCTATCACATTATAAGCATATCAATTGAAAACTCAGTTCACCTTGACCCTTCTGTCGACTTCCTCCCGCTTCACCTTCTCCTTGCGCGCCCTGAACGGTGCCCGCCCCTCTATCATTTCGTACACGAGACACCCGAACGAAAACCAATCCGGACTGAATGTGTAGCGCTCGTTGTCTATTACCTGGAACAAATTATAAAGTATTCAGCTATATTATATTATAAGGCTCTGAAGAATTTCTTTGATTGAACACGCTATTCTCAGAAACTATTGATTCGTATTGAAAGGTAGTGATAATTTTTTTTAAACATTCCGCTACGTTGAAATTTTTATACGTTTTGTAAATAAGTATTTTTCTTTCCTAAGTGTGGAATAACACTTTAAAAATGTAAAAAAAATATTAAAAAAATAGTATTCTCTCTTGCCAAACGATAAGTCTAAGTAATTGTCTATAAATAGCAAAAATTTGTAAAATCTCCCTACAGAGATGCTAACAACATAAATAAGTTGTAACAAGCGTATGGTTTAGCGGTCAGAGCGCCTGGTCGGTTTCCAGGAGGCGCGGGTTCGAGTCCCGCTACATTCAAAACTTTTATACGTTCTCTAAATAAGTATTTTTTTTCCTAGGTAGTGATTAGTACTTAAAACCTAATTTTGTAGGCCCCGGATATTTTACTGATAAAAACTCAGTTTTGTATATAAGGTAATCTGACGATAATTAAATCAATCAAAGAGATTGTTGTTTTGTTGATTGTAAGTGTAAATGATGTGAACCTATTTGTCATTCTTATCCGTCATCACCGATCGATCCGTAAACGAATTTGAAAATTTCAATTGTTAATATATTAATTGATGGATGACTAACTCATACATGATATACTGTTCATAGACCGACTGACCTCGGGCGCCATGTACCCCACGGTGCCCACGCGGCCGCGCACGCTGCCGCCCTCCGGCACGTCCACCGCCAGCCCCAGGTCCGAGATGCGCACGTGCCCCGCGTCGTCCAACAGGATGTTCTCGGGTTTGCAATCCCTGATAAAATAAACTATTAGGTATAGACATATAGTTACTATGGTGAATGAATATAAAAATATGTAATTAACCAAATAAAAGTTCACGGTGCATTCAATGACTCATCTATGAATCCTGATCCACACATAAAATCACACATACACACACATAAGCACACATACATCAATCCTCCATTTCAGTACAAAGTGGCAGCATATTTTCAATAATTTAAATTAATTACAATTTAAAGCCAGATGCTGTACCATGACAGCCTCAAAAAAAAATATGTGAAAATTAAATATATTCTTAAGCGTCTTCTGTTTACATTGTGTAGTTTCAAATAATATTATAAAAACATTCTTTTCTCTGTCTTCACTTTTTCCAATACACTTTTATTACGTCAAACTATAATGACCTAAGAGCCAATAGTACTAAGACCTTCGTTATTTTATAAAGCCTGAATGTTTCTGTGCGCATACCTCAAACACTGTTAAGTACTATCAGGGAATATGGAGTTTGGGTGGTGGTTACTTTTGCAGTTATTAGGTAACTAAGATGTAAAAAATTGTACCTCACTCGTTAAATTATAAAGCTCATTTTTTTTATATTTTCTTGGGATTAATATAAAAGCGGTTGTTGTGTTCTGTTGAAAAAAGCGTGTTTTTAATCTTTTATAACGTAAATTTATTACCGAGACTAGTGTAAACCTGCAAAGCATTATTAATTCCACATTTCAAACAAACCTATAAACAATGCCCATTTTGTGTAAATGCTCCAACCCGCACGCAACTTGCGCGGCGTAAAACCGCGCGCGTTCCAAACCTAAGCCGGTGTCAGCTCCGCACATGTTGTATATGTGGAATTTTAGATCACCACCTTTAATTTAAAATTTGATTTATGTACTCATAATGTCTAGAAAATATTATTAAAATCAATTAATATATAATATATAAAGTTGTATAGCTTTACATTTCTCTTTCTAATTTTTTGCAAGCGTAAAGGCCGTCATGACGCAGTGCCAGAGCGTCTGATTGTAAACTCAATGGTTGAGGATTTGATTTATATTTAGAGATTTCTTTTTTAAATTTCCACTTTCCCGTTCTGGTAGATACCGCCTGTGGCTACATGCGGGATACAGCGTGAAGCTAAAACAAATTGTACGAATATATGGTATATCGGCATTAGACGTCAAGTGAAACTTTTGATCTGTTTGCCACTAATTTTATATTACTTAACCTTGTATATATATTGCTTGGACTATCTAAGAAATAAAAATAACAATCTTTCGTACGAATAAATGTCAAAAATATATTAGTATGTACCTTTTAAAAATATAATAAAAATTTTGAACGGGATTAGCGAGATTAGCGGGATTTGAACCCGCAGCGCTCGGACGGTTTCTAAAAATTTCATATGTTTTGTAAAAAGTATTTTTCTTTTCGAAGTAAGAACACTTTAAAAATGAAAAAATGTACTTGTATCCACTCACCATTCATAATAGTCAATACAAGACACAGTGCGTCCTTTGTTTCGTAAGCGTAAGCTAAATTCACAACGAATCTAGAATTGATTCGCTGTAGTATTTGTTTCTCTATTAACACCATCGCTTCGCCTTTTCGCTTCTTTATTCTTTTCTTTTCTAATTTTTTGCATGCGTACATTTTACCCGTTGCTCGAACCTGTTGATAAAACGTTTAAAACTAATATTATTTACGTATTGCGGCGTTGTGGCGCGTGACGGGTGTGGGTTTGATTCCCACTTGTGGGAGTTATTTATTTTTTTTATTTTTCTTGCTTTGGTAACAAGACAAAGTTTCGACTCTCTTATATCTCATATTTCGGGAATTCAGAAGTGCGTGGGGAATGGAGTGCCCTAACACTAGGTTCCTTCTGTCTACCCTGCAGTATACAGGACAGAGCGTAAAACTAAAAAAAATATTAGTAAGTAAGTAGAAAAAATAGTGCAATATTTTTTTCAGATGAAAGTTAAAATTAAATTTAGATTATTTTTTGAAGAGAACAACACTTTTTCATACATTTGTGTAAGACAATATGTTTATATATAGCCTTTTTAACAATTAATGTAATATAATAATATATGTGTTTAAAAAAAAATGATTTCAAAAATAAATAATGAAACATTATTGCATTTCTTGTTATAGGTACTTAAGGATACAGATCATAAAAAATATTAGGGCCAAAAGGTAAGGCCAAATAACCCTACAAGCCTCACCTGACAAGCACAAACTTCGCCAAAGCCTCCTTTGCCCAAGACTCTGTACATTCTGAAGGTGTTTTGGGTGACCGGCTGCGCCTCGAGCCACTTCCATTGTAAATATCTAGAAAAATACATAAAATATATTATACATACATATATTACACTTTTATTTGATATAGAGGCCCCATTATTACAAAAAAGTCGTATGAGTTTTCTTAAAAAAGTGTTTCTGCACTTTTACTTATATAAATCATCTTTAAAAATTGTCATATTTAAAGATTATTTTTCGAAAAGAGGTGTCTAAGCGTTGCCTGAAAACGTTAAAACTAAGATCCGACGTAAGATCGATTTCTTTTCAATAAATACCTGTGAAAGTACATGGAACGTTCGAATTCCGCGAACGGACTGCCCGCCAGGAAGCTTTTGACGCATCGTATACATTCGCTGAATATGTCCTTGGCACCGCCTGAAATTAATAAACATTTTAATTATTAAAATAAATATCAAAACAAATATATTTTTAATCCATGTAAACTTATATATAGACTTTTAAATTAATTGACTTTGGAGACTTAATAGAATAAAAAGATGTCGGAAATGTATAGGGAAAAAGTATTATGGACTCAAAAAGCTGACGAAAAGAACCAGCAATAAATTAAAAAGAGAGAAAAAAATACTAAAAGAAAAAGCCCAAATCCCTGTTGTGGATAGGAAATTGTATTGACATGTCAATAATGTATATCATATACTTTGGTTTCTTATCGTTATAAGGAAAAATTTTAAATTATAATTTGACAAACTTAATTTTAGCACACAGCACACTCCAAGCGTAACCTGGACCTCATCCACTCCTCCCAAACACGCAAACAAAGTGACTCATCGCTTACCTTCAAGTAACTTGCTCGCATCATCTATGACATCTGATGGCACCACATCCGTAACGGCCTCTCCATCCTCCGTCTTCAGGTACCTGCCGAACACGTCCGCCGCGAGCGCCACCCGCGTCTCGTCCACTTCGACCTCGTACCTCTCCGCCTGGAATATATTGCGCCCCTATTTTATAATATTTTAAACTGTTATTCACACACTTAAAACTAGATATATTTAAATTATGTACTGTATTGTAATCGTATCAGGATGCGCTTAGATTAACGCAGAAGTTTTCAAAAATATGTGAGATGTTTTGTAAATGAAAACATGCGGGTTCAAATCCGTCTAAGTTCAAGGTTTTTATATTGATATAAAAGCAATCATACAGATACTACCGTATGTGTTTTGTATTTTTTAAAAGTTAAACATTCATTAACATTTACCATTATTTTATCAGCTTCACGTTTTTTCCCGCAAAGAAGGTAAAGTATAGGTAACCTATTCAGATACTTATTAACTGGCGGAACTCTTCGCCGCACCTTGTCTACCAGGGCGAGGAAATGAAAATATTATATTATAATCAGTCACCTAAGTGGAGAAAAAACTCATAGTAGTCGTCACGTTGTTTCCCGCAAATTCCCGTTTCCCGATAAGCAGAGGGTACTTGGGAACTTAGTGTTAAAATACGCCCTTTAAGGCACTTCCGTTCTCTCCACTAAATTCTCAAAGCATTTCGTGACCAGAGCGAGGAAATGAATATGTTAAATATTTCATTTTTGAGTTTTAGACTTGAGTCATTGAATGGGAATCGAACCTAGAACAAACGCGCAATGACGGCCTACACCATTACTACCATTTCTTTAATTATAATCATTATTATTAACTACTTGTGTATATAATAATAAAATTGTTCAAGTCCGAATCGAACTTGCCCACTGATGGTTCCGTAAATAAAATTGGTAAATTTTAAGAACGAAGGTCAACGGGCAGTAGGTACAGCTTTTAAAGTGAATAAAATGTTGTATGTAAACGACAGGAATTATATAAGTTCATAAAACTTATTTAGAAAATGTACAAAAAAAAATTTATACGTTTTCTAAATAAGTATTATTCTTTCCTAAGTGTGGAATAACACTTTAAAATTTTCAAAAATGAGTTTATAATAGTTTTTATCTTTAATATAAATTTACACTTTTCGGTTGCATTCCTTAATTTGAATAGCAAGATATCACTTCTTGTCAAATTTCACAATTGTAGGTCTACGGGAAATGTCGGAGTTTTGATTTTTCAGACAGTTTGCGAACGTATGCACTACGATAATTAGTTTGAAAAGTTTTCTTGTTATATCAAATATTTTTCATTTTACTTGGATTTGTTTTATTTGGATTTGTTTCCTTTACTTGTATTGTAAATAGGTGCAAAAATTCATAACTCTAGCTCCACAGAAAGTACTCTATAGGTTTTTATTGCGCGGTGAATTGTATATAAAATACATCAAAACCAAGAGATAAGTGCTCGTATCTCCCCGCGATCTCGAAACAAACAGTCTTGACAAACGGACAACAGACTGATTCTATAAGGGTTCCGTTTTTCCTTTTGAAGTACGGAGCTCCAAAAAGTAATATTTGGATACTCAAGGTCTCAAAAGAGGGGTTTTTTAATTAATTTTCAATTCATTTTCGTCTATTATAATTTATATATTAAATTCCATAAAAAATATTTGAATAGACGCGTAGTCACCGATCTGTTTGTCGCTACCACAAAGGTTATTCAAGCGTTCACAATATCTAATATGGCACAGAAGCATTTAAACATGAATAATAGCTAAAGCCAATATAAAATAATATATTTATGAATTGTATAGATACATATCTCTAACAACAAAAGACATAATATATATTTTATAAAACATTTATTAAAATAAAGTAATTTTTTTTAGGTTCACTCTATATCCTACATATAACAAGGTAGTGTTATGAGACCATCACCCCGCGCACCACCAAATTTTAGAGATATTTCGTATTGTATGGCGGAACTCAACGCCGCGCTTTTGTCATGTTTCCAGAGCTAGATAAGGAAATAATAAATTACCCCATTACAGCGGGGATCGAAGCATAAATCCTAATCGTATAAATCGAAGTTATAATCAGACGCTGTGCTGCTGCGCTATAACGATATCTCTACATATTATGGATATTTTAACAAAACATATTTTATCTTTCTTCTAACAGGGAAGGCAGGAAATCCTTCTGTTATTTATATTGAAGCTTATTCAATTTATCCTTCCGTAATCCAATAACCGTCTAAATTAAAAATCATTATCTTATTAATGATCCGTAACAACAGTTGTTCTTATATAGACATCATTTTCTTATATATTCTAACAGTTTTATTATACGTAGATTACATAAGAAATCAAATATAATATAGAAATCTACCAAAAACTAAGAGAAAATAAATACATCCATTTCATGGGGAGTCCATGCCCATTGCCCATTTGAGCCTACGAGATATCGATAACAATAGAACTCATATAAAGGGCCCGTTTAAAAGTGCGTTACCGTAGATTAACGACTTCACGAGTCATTAGCTCAATCGCTCAGCCGTCTATCTGCTGACTGACAGTGTTATATATAAATATAGTACAATTTTTATATAAGAATGTGTGTGGCGTTGTGTGCTTTTTAGTTTCTTTTATCATATCTTTTTTTCTTTTTAGTTGCTTCACGCTGTATCCCGCATGTAGCAAGGTAGGCAGAGGGAGCCTAGTGCTGACAAACTCTGCCTCCAGAATTCGGCGGAAAATCCGTCGAATCCGTCCTGGATGCGTGACGTGTTGAGTGGTGAAACTCAACGCCGTTTTAAGACTATCATACCATTGTTTAATCATATAAATTGTAATGAAGGTGTCAAAACAAAACGTAAAACGCAATGTAGTTAGTTCATAGTAAAGTAGCACTGCTCTGAACTCCAGATCCTGCAATGGGTGGTTCAGCCATATCCATGGAATGCTAAAAAAATTTCTCTCTAACTGACGTACTAATAGCTACGCTAGCTCACTGCTTTCTAATCCGTTTAAGTAATTAACTAATCATTTATCATACTAAGAAAATTATATTTAACTAAATATATAAAATACCGTTTCATGAGAGCACCAATGTCAACAATTTATATTCGCAACAAAATAAAACTTATAAGTAGAGAAATGAGGCCGTCATGCCACAGCGACATAGCCACTGACTGTAGGCGCGACATTTGTGTGTTAGATTCCTACTCGGGAGAATGAATTATTTTCGTTTCCTCATTCTGGTGAGAAGATAAAGCGCGGCGTTGAGTTCCGCCACTCAAAAAAATGGTTAGACATTAAGGAACAGAGTGTCTTAGACACTAGTTAAACTTAATCAGTACATGTAATATGCTATATGCGTGATGCAGCGTGAAGCTAAAAATGAAACTGAAGAGAATTCTAATGCATATCTATTGCGTTTGTGAATAGTTGTACCGGGATTCATAGAATGTAAATCTCGTAGATCTTAGGGAATGCTTTGTTGGAATATCTTAGTGCGGTATTCTAAGCTTTAGTTAAACCAAAATAACTTGTACAGTAACTCAATTATGTAGCGTGGTTACTGGTACAAAGTAATTACTTTATAAATAAAGCTTAAAAGCTTGCTATAAAATTGATAACCTGAGCCTTCTCAGCCTTTTCCGCGGTAAACATCATTAACAACGATATGATACAATATTCCGTAATAACTTCAAAAATAAAGAGATTTTTATAATCACTTCATTCTCCATATGCTCTTTAGATATCCTAGAACCAATCTCCGGACGCTGTCTAATCAATTAACAAGCAAAAAAAAAAATATGTAAAACATTAGATGTAGGTGAAAAAGACTATAAAAGCAATAGAATAGTGTCAATCGAGCCGTTGCTGATCGGAATGAAACACGCGTGAAGTATTGTTATTAGGTGATATAACTTTTTGCAATTACATAGAATCTCTTTCTGAATAATTTGAAACTATAATATAATATAAAAATATAGAGACGATATGTGTTTTTATCTCATTTTTTGAAAAACGTGAACCGCTTCCGATTACTAACAATATAATAATTTTTCTACGGATGGAATCAAACTTACTATCATAGCATACACAATAGCTTTTTTACTTATATTATGGATACTTAAAACGCACTTGCCGCAACATATAAAGAAACTTTACCGTTTAACATTGACATTCTACACATGAATGTTTTGATTCGTTGTATCTTTTAGGAATAATCAATACAAATATTTACTTTCACCGGAAATAGAACCTTTCTTAGAGGCCGTCGTGGCGCAGGTGCACAGGTGTGACTACAATGCGACGGTTGTGGATTCAATCCCCAATCGAGGGAATAAATTAGTATTTATAAATATTTACATTTTTTTTGCCATGGTTCTTCTTACCTGCTTCTTCTGTTGCCTTGAAAAATTCAGCGGAAAGTGGGGTGTCGCATCCCTCTGCCTACCCTGCTACATGAGGGCTACAGCGTGAAGCTGATTTAAATTTGACTTCATTCTAAAACTTTATTATTTACCTAACAAATATAAGTGAATCATATTATATAATAAAATGTTTATTTCTTTTATTTATTTTAGGCCTCACACTGTATAAAGCAGGAAGAAAGAAACGTGGTGTTAAGGCACTTCTTTTCCTGAGCCCAATTTTCGAGAATGTAAAAATAATTCCTTTCTCCTAATGATAATCAAACGCATACCCGTTGCGTTTACAGTGAGACGCCCCGCATTATGCGATATAGGCAACAGGAGATTCCTTTCTCCAGTTTGACATTTATTTATAAAATTAGGCTGAATAACATTGTTATTACCATTATATAAATATATATTTCCCTCAATTAGCCAGCCAAACAGCGCGTTATGTTTTTTTATGGAAAAGACAAGGCAAACGAGCGTTCGGGTCACCTGATGGTAAGTGCCCGCCGCCCACGACCCCGTGCAACACTAGAGGAGCTACAGGTGCGTTGCCGGCCTTTAAGGTGGGTTGGGCGCCGGGGCCCGGCATTACCTAATGCGAAACGCAGTGGCATAAAGCCACTACTTCACGCCGGTTTTAAATCCCGGGAGTGGTAATGATCCGGTCGAGTCTGCCCATGCGTGTTGCCATTGCTGGCAACGTGACTCTACTACACGTACTTTAGCCGTCTCTTACTACCAGGATGATCCTATTCTAGGCCGGGATCACACAGGATAAGATTAAATTTTAAATTTAATTAAATTACGTTAAATACCAACTATGCCACAATGACACAAATAAATGTAGCGTAACGAGCTTTGATTGAATTACCATTGTTTTGTTATGCGTTCCAATGTCAAAGATGTGGGTGGGCAGTTCATTAAATCGATGCTATATTATAATACGAGGCTCGATAGGAAATTCTCTCTCAATTCATGAACCGCGAATACAATGGAAACTTGTTAGGTAAGCAGAGGGAACCTAGTGTTAAACACTCCGTTCACTATTTTCCACCTAAATTTGAAGACACTGCATGTTGGGAGGCAGAGCTTAATGTTGCATTTAAGAACAACACCTATTAAATTTTAACCAATATTATTTAATATATGAAATATACTTAAAAAGAAATATTTATCGCATTAAAATAAGTATAATATTCATTGATTGCTTTGATTGAAGAATTACAGGGTGTGACTTAAAAGTGACGGATACAGGTTCGATTCCTACTCATGGGAATTACTTTTTCATTTCGTTCTTCTAGTAACAATACAAAGTGCGTTGATTTCCTCCACTCAACACACAATGTCTCGAACGGAGTGTCTAATTACTATTTGGCCATTGCCTACGTAGCTGGTATATAGATATATAGTTTGTTATTATTTTTTAACGTGAAACTATAAACTAATAATAAACCATTTTATATAGTACGCACTTTCATTTCATCACACGCCACTACAACAGAAGTTGCAAATTGGCCAGTGCATACATCAAAGATTCCTCCCCGACGCCGAGTATAAATCATATTAACGCGCGTCTGCTATTGAAATATAACTTCATTAATCAATTTTAACTGGATTTATAAATTAATTTTGTAAGAGAGAAGGAAGTGGCATGGCATAAATAAGAGCGCGAACGGTGATACTGGGTTCAAATATTCTGTAAAAGAGCACTAGCAACGCTGTATATACCTAACTGTCGTAATTCCTATTGTACCTGTGCATTTTACTTTTGTTTATTTAGGATATTTTATTGTCAACTTAATTATGAGTATTAAATATATTTCAAGTATATATTATACAAACTGAACTTATGATATTTTATATATATATATATAAAAATTCTGCATGTAAAGGGAGGTAAGAGAGCACCAAGAGAAGATTTTTTGAAACTCCTACGGTAACGGAGAAACTCTGGATTTTTCATTTTAACAAAAAAAAATGAAAACTAGACATAACAGTGATAAAAACGAACAAAAGGTCACATATTCATATAAATAGAGTAACACCCACACAACAAAAAGAAAGTTTCAAAGACATATGTGGGACGCGTCAAAAATTTCACCAAAATGTTAACTCATCATAAGTGAATTTTAAAGTTGAAGTTACGTAGGATTTGAAAGTCTATAGTAATTATTGACATTCTCAATATAGATATATTTGATTGTCCACATCACCGGCTAGACCAGCTAGAAGCTAGGAGATACTTGGGCGGAAAAAAGGTAGTGTCTAGATTCTAGGTTTTTCGCTTTTCTTCGCTTAACTCTAACAAAATAAGTTAATACCAACCGCATCTAAGAAACTGTTGTACTTGTGATAGTGTGGTCGGTTGCGTTCGCAGAACTGTCTGAACAGCAGTTTGCCTATAGGCTGCTGGTCCACCACGTAGTCATACTCTACATCTGGAATTAAATGAAAAATATATATGTTAAAAGGAAATTACTAAATTATATATTATATAATAAAAGTTTACTGATAACATTTTTTAATTTTTTTTACCCGGCCGTGTGACCAAATGAGGGTAATGCGTTTAAGTCTACGTATGTATGTATATTAGTTTTTTTGTATGTTTTACAAACCAAACGGCTTGACTGAAATGTGTTATAAAAGACAATGTCAAATAATCAAAAATCACCACATAAACGACATACAGATGCCAAATACTGTCAAAATGTAAGATATAAAAATCGACAAACTTCGTCGATTCGGTTGTTGGTTGAATATAAAATGTTAAATTATGTATTCAACATGTTTTTTAGGTCCCTATTATCGTTTTTCATTATAAGTAACAGTAAAGCATACGCTAAAACGATTTAAAATAAATAAATAACAAGTTTTCTCGATTTTTCATACATATTGCAGATACTTTATACTTTAGTATTTTGTCGAAGGCAAAAAAAGGGGATTTGAATTCAAATCCGTACCGACCAAATCGTCAATATTAGAAATTTACAGACAGACACATAATTTTTTTATTGGCGTTAACAAGCAATAAAAGAAAATAAGAACTATAATAACCATTCCTTCAACTCTTAAGTAGCTATAAATAACATCTTGGATAAAATATACCACTATTAAGCTAAATAACGTATAAGCAAGCATATGTAGATACGTAAACGCAATAAATCTCGTTATAATGAAATTGTATGTTAATATTGAGAACAAACACTAGCTTATTATGCATGTAATACGGTGGAGTCGAGTAGAAAATGTAAGCTTAAAAATTTAAATATTATACCAACACTTAAATATTATAAAAAATAATTTTAATAAAATGTCAAAATATATATTTTTTTGAGAGCTTAATCACACACACACGAAGAAAAGAACTACTTCGAAACGTGACAACATTTTAACTATTCGAACTCACACCTCTTGGTAACCGTCCCATTCATTCTTAGGAATAATATTAACTACTAAATCAATTTGTCGCGCATATATTGAGCGCCGTACTTTATTTAAAAAAAAAAAACAAAGTAAAGAATTACCGTATATTTTTTTTCTTTCCTATCTCTCTGCCTACGCTGCCCTCAAAATCACTTAAAAGTTTTTTTTCATTTATAAATAATTTAATCATATCACATTACTCATCCCACGCCATCCAACCCGATAATTTGAAATTTAATTTCAATTTGGAATTAAATTTCAAATTATCGGGTAATCATACGTCGACACTCAAAATTTCTCGCAACTGGACACTGATCGAAGGGAGCTGTCGGAGTGTCGGCCAAATACTTTTTAGGTCACCAACGTTAGCGTTTTGCAATTGTTTGTATCCATCGACAGCACGATACAAATCAGAATGTTGGTTTGTAAACAAATGTTGATGTTAGGCATTACGTCATACTTGAGGTTTATAATTAAAGAGAGTTTCTTCACTTGGTCAGTAATATTTCTTTAAATATATCAAAAGACAGGATTTATATAATACTCTTTGGACCTACGAAATTGTGTTTTAATGAACCAAAATTAGTCTTATAGTGAAATAATTAATAGTCGCGCATATCTCTCAATATGTACTACTTTCAGTTTTCTATTTTCTGCCAAATTAAAATCATTACGAGTTAGGTGGCGATACTTAACGCCACACCTTATCTACTTGGACAGAGAAGCGAAAATAATAATAACCTATATACTTTACCAATTATTATCTTTTTTAGATTTACGCAGCATCGCGAACAAAAACAGGTTAGGCAAAGAGATACAACGCGAAATTAAAAATAGGTAATCTTTGCATTTCTAAGCCTGGCAATTTCAAATAAAAGGCATCTTAAATTACATTGAATTCGTCCCTTAATGGCTGAGCACTTTAAACAATGAACTTGAGATAAATGTAGTAATAACGTCGCCTTTGTTGCTCAAAGTGAAATTGTTTTAATCTGTACGAATTATAAAAAGGAATTTGCCTATTTTGGACATATATATTAAAATTTAAAATGTTTTAAAACAATTGGTCTATATAAGTTTGTTTCTATAAATGAATGCAAAAAAAATACGGCCTCATTACTTCGTTATACAGGTACTTACTTACTCTAAAAATAATTATACTTATTTTGTCTTATTTTTTTAGTATTTTATAGCGATATATACAATTTTGGAAGGTTTGGAGGGTTTTGGTCTTTATCTTCCTCGGTGACCAGCAATTTAATACTAAAAGGCAACTATAATTTAAATATGAAAAAAGTCATCATGGACACTTGTATTCTCCCCTGTTTGACCTATGGTTCCCAAACGTGGACACTAACAAGCAAAATAAAGAAAAAGATAAAAACTTGCCAGAGAGCAATGGAAAGAAGCATGCTTCACCTTAGAAAAATTCCAAAAACAAAAAGTGAAGATATAAGGAAAAAGACAAAAGTGACCGATGCATTGTATAAAACATTAAAATTAAAATGGGGCTGGGCTGGCCACGTCGCGAGATGCAAGGACCAGCGATGGACTCTCAAAAGCACTAAATTGATCGGCCCACAAGGAAGAAGAAAAGTGGGCAGGCCGCAAAAACGATGGGCAGACGACATAGTGCCCATGGCGGGGAAAAACTGGATGGGACTAGCACAGGATAGAGAAACATGGAGGAAAATGGAGGAGGCCTATACTCACCAAGAGGTTCCTATAATTTAAGCTAAAATATATAAATAAAAAAAAAACAAAAATAAATAAATAAATTAAAAAAAAAAAGAATTATATAAATAAATAAATAAAAATAAACAATAAATAATAACATGAGTTAAAAAAAAATATATATTATTATTATATACAATTTTATTAAAATTCCACCATTCCTTTTTATATGACCTTGTTATCTATGGTAAGGGTAGCCAAATATTCAGTAAAATTGCCGACGTTTACGACTTCTACAAGGATACGGAATTATAACATCGTTAATATCGTCCCGAGTTTTGACTTCATCAGCTTCGCGCTTGATCCTGCATATTGTAGTAGACATAGTATACAGTAGACGGAGAGAGAAAATGAAATATTCAGACACTCCGTTCTTTTATTTGTGCTTGAATCCGCTGAACTCGAGTTGTCTTAAGTAGTCGAGTTTAAAGCTGTCCTCGTCAGTTGCAAAAATGATGAAATTATACCATTTTTTTCTTGTAGGAATATTAGTGCAGAAAATATTAAAAGAAAAAATGTTAAATATTTAATTTCCTCGAGTGGGAATCGAACCCCCCAAGCTTTCGAGCTTACAGTCAGACGCTTCTGCCTCTGGGCCACGATTGACGTCAATAAGGTTATTTTATGTCAGATCTTCACCACCTACAACATTTGAATTTAACATATCAAAACGACATTCACAAGACTCCGTTCCATAGAGAATAAAATGTTCACGTAAACAACAAATTTATTATAATATTTTAATTATATAATTGCAAAAAAAGTAAATTACATAGACTTAATTACAAAAGATGTGCGGTAATTAAACTGGTCCCCCGGCAATTGGTATTAATTAGAAGCTAATTACTCTAACTTTCCATAATAGGTATACAGTATGTATGTATGTAGTTGCTTGTATAGTACTTTATCATATTGTTCAGAATCTATTTTAATTAAGACCGACATGGTGCAGCGGCGCAAATGTGTGACTATAAGCGCGACAGGTACGGGTTCGATCTCCACTCAGGGGAATTCGCTTTGGTAACAACGCAAAGCATGGTGTTGAGTTCCGCCATTTAAAACGCAATGACTTCAAAAGCTGTCGGGAAAAAAGGGAAAGGAGTGTCTTAACATTAGGTTCCCGCTGCCCACCCTGCTATATGTGGGATACAGCGTGAAGCTGAAAAAAGAATAAGAAAATAAAACTTTATCTAAGGAACTGTTAGAAATTAAAAATAAAAGTCATAAGGAATAATAATATATTGATTTTTGAAAGTAGAAAAATTACATAAGGTTCCCACTACATTATAGCAAAGTAGGCAAGGACAACAGAATGTTAAAACATCCCATTTCCTACTTCCCCGCCCAATTTCTGAGGGACTCAACGCTGCATGTTGTCTTGAGTGATCAATAATTTATTCCCACGACTGGAAATCGAACACCACAAACACCCACAGCCAATGCATTAACAGTCAGTCGCAGTACCGCTCCGCCACGACTACGGCCTCATATAAAATGTAACAAGAATAATAAAACATAATATGATTTACGGTCGGGTCACAGATTTAAAGTAACATTGCTATTCATAATGCATCAACAATCTTGCTAACAATTTTTCCGCCATCCAATACCATCGTACGTGAGTTTCGAACGTTTCCTCTTCCTTGCATTTTACATGTAGAATAATATTTCTTTCAACGATTTATTGCATTTACATTGTTGCATACAGAATACTTCATATTTAAAAGTAATTTTGATCTGAGTGGCGCAACGGCACAGACTCAGAGCGAGACGCATGTGGGTTCGGTGCCTACTCAGGGAAATTAATTATTTTCATTCCTCGATCTGGAAAAATAAGCGAAGCGTTGAGTTCCGCCACTCAGCACGAAATGTTTCGAAAATTGGGCGGTGCCTACGAAATAAAGTTGAGATAACCCTTTAAGACCAGTTTGAGGCAAGCAGTAAACGCGACAGATTGTGGGTTCGATTTCCATTTAGGAAATAAATAATATTAAGTATTTTGATTACCCAATTTAGGTAACGAGGCAAAGCGCAGGAACGAGTTACGTCACTCAACACGTAATGCCTCCAGAATTCGACGGAAAGTAGGACGAAAACGAAATGAAAACGGAACGAATGAAACTTAATGGAAATGGAACACTAGGTTCCCAGGTTTCCTCCGCCTACCCTTCTAATACGCATCATCAAAATCCATAAGATATTTTCCAATCACAGTATACAAATTGCTATAGAACCCTCAGTAGGCGAGTCCGACTTGCGCTTGGTGACTTCTTTCTTAAATACACTCAGATAAACATTCGAATGTTTCGAATATTTCGAATATAAGTTACAGCGGGAAGCTCCAAAAAATACAGATAAAAAATATACAAAACTCCCATATATAATAAAGAAAGAAAAAAAAATTACATTCCATTTTCACAACTAGAGAAGAAAAACAAAACAATTTCGTAGAATAACATACCGAGTACATTACAAATGTGGAATAAGAAATTGTACAAACTTTTGGCTAATAAGCTTGCATTCGTGAACATGAAAAGTAAAAAAAAAAACAAACAATTTTTATAGTCTCTACATTAACTTGTTAATAAACCCACAACATATCTGGGTCCTTGATCTTGTATCAAGTTTTATTTCATTTTAAATATTTCATATAAGTGCTAAGTGAATTTTTATTTAATTGCCGCTGGTCAATTTCGATAATAACGGCACTTTCGTACAAATAATATTTGCAAATTCTCAAAAATTTGGCTCAATTGTGAATATATGAAAATAAAATTATACAATAATGCCTTTGAATGCAGAGAGAAAAAACTAACTTTATAAATTTTTAAATGCAAATTAGTTTCAGAAGAGTTCGGGTGAAATTTTATTAAAATAACGCAAGAAAATACATTGCCATAGTCAAAGTGATTTTAGTGTGACTTTTATTAATACGTAATTAAACATTACGGAAGAAAGATTAGATTACATAAAGATATCTTAAGATTTATATAAGAAATTAATAAAGTATATACTCCTACTCTAGTGCAAGATAAAAAAAAAATTAAACCTAAATTAAATATAATTATATTAAAAATATAAGGAATTATTATTCAAATAATTAATGATAATATAAATCTAACAATTGGAGAAAAATAATAAGAAAAATAATTTGAATAACTGTATTCAGCAATAAATAATAAAACGTCATCAAGCTTTTTTTTATTAAACTGTCAAATTAAAAAATAATGTAGGTATGTTTTCCTTAAGTACCTATTTTGTTTTATTAAACCAGAGAAATAGGGTTTTTTTTTTGTTTAACATTGGAATAATATTAGCAGAACGCGTCTTTACAAGAACTGAGATCAATCGAGGTGTGGAGCGTGGACTTATCGAAACATCGCCCACTTCGAGATGTAATCTGTTAAATATCATATGCCCGATAAATTTACTAAATAAAATAGTTTTTTGATCTTTACGAATCATTCATATCTTTGAAAAGAGAGTGAACATAGTAATATGACACTATCACTTTCTAATAATTATTTTAAACCGACTCTAACTTCAATCGACTTAAATCAAAAAATATAGAAACGACCATTTCAATTCAGTGATAACATACCTACACAAGATCAAAAAAATCTGTTTCTTATATATAACACACAGAAAATAAAGAATATTTCTATTATATCAAATATTATTATAGTTATTAATTTTTCATTGAGCTTGATAAATTAAGAAGTTGTTTAGGTTGAATACGCTTACCTAAAAAGTGGTCTAATGTTTAAAAACTATAAAAAATCGAATAGTGTTGTACCGCAAGTACCATTTCACCTGCACCGAAGGGCCGCAACCAATAATAGACGATTGACGTCACGCATTCCTGACGCCGACGTCATCACATATCACTATAACAATTAACCTTACACTTTACCTCGGTAAGAAAATATTTACTGCTTTTCATTTTAGTTACATACAAAATTCTGGAATGGCTCGCCGCTCGAGTAAACCATGAATTGATTGCCTCGGGCTGACTCAAGTCTAAAAGCTACTTACAGGCAACTTTTTAAAGTCTTCAAAATATTTTACAATAAAAATAATGTTTAAAATGAGCTCGATTACAAAAAGACAAAAAGAAATATTTGGTCTTTACTTTGGTAATTGGTTGACTTTGTGTAATACATTTTGCTAGATGGGCCAAGATATAAATCAAAGAATCATCCTTATTTGTTTAATGCACATTAAACGAACGTGAACGAAGTGCGTTTTTTTTTGCTTCGATTTTTTGATTCGAAAAAAATCACTTCGTTCTCTTTTTTATTTCATTCGGAATCGGACACACAAAATACAGTTACTAAAAACTGTGTTTTGAATGTCCGATTCTAAAGTCGCGATGTCTTATCAGACGGAATATTGTGTAAGGCTGAATATTAAGTATCCACTCATTTCTTTGAATTCGAATTAAACCTACAAAAACACTAGCTTCAAAGCCATATATCCTCTCAAATAGAATTTAGAATTGAACTTACAACCATCGCAATGATTAAAAGCACCCAAATACTCCGCAAAAGCAAAAAATACGTGATTCTTGTATGTATCGAGACATTTTCTAGTAAACTATACGAACTTCGTCTCTTAGAATATATTTATCATGTATCGCGGACATCAACATAATATATGGATCAATCCACTCTTTATTCATAGTGTAATTTAGTAACAAACAAGTCTGTTCATATACAGAAATTTATCTTGTGATATTTTTTATCATTTCCACTATTATGTTTCTATATATACGCGCAAAATGTGTTTCTGATTGTATTGTGATGATCAGATATGGGCAACATTTTTCATATTTATAGTTTATAATCTAGAGTCTAGACTTACCGCTGCACCACGACCTCCTTAACGACATATTAGATAGTTTCCATCTAACTTTACATTAAATTAGCTACTCCATATATGAACAGATAATGTCAAAGCCTCTACTCCACATTTTAGCATCGAGACAAAGCTCAAGTAAAATCGTAACCCAGTTACATTATCATAATTAAAGACGTTGGCGTTTAACAAGGTCTCAGCGACTATTCCGTTATAGGCAATGGAGGAAAGATATTATTATGACGTTATAGGTCAGAATATTAAGTGACAAAACATTGAATTATTCAGAACAGGATATTTTCTTAGCTAGAAATTTATTCGTGGTGTTTTAGATAATAATATTAATTATTATTTTTCATGTTGCATCCCGCATACAGTATGGTATGGTAGGCGGAGGGAACCTAAAATAAGAATCGAACAAACTACTAGCGTCCAGTGTTGGCACACAACTATTAACTATTTCTATTTTATCATGCAAACGAAGCCGCAGTAGCAGGTAACAGCTAATTTACACATAAATTGAGTTTATTCATAACGTTTTACGTCGACAAGTGAACTAGACTAGACGCGTGACGTTGAGTGTCACGCCTGTCTAGAACAATTTCAACACTGTCCATATTTTCGCAATACAAAACCGTATAGTGCACTATACATGTCACTCCTCGTTACCGTCACCTTCACAAATAAAATGTTATATGGATTTCCAGCAATAATAACAATAAAAATCTATTTTTAATGGCAGATTGTGATGGCACAGAATGGCAGATTAATATATTATGAGCACGTCGTGACATTACAGCACAAGGTGTGACTGCAAACGAGACGGTTGTGGGTTCGATTCTTGCTCGGGAGAATGCATTGTTTTCATTTTCGCGCGCCAGAAAAAAGACAAAGCGCGGCGTTCAATTCCGACTCTATTTTTATTTATAATATAGTTATTTCCCTGTTAAGCAGAGTGAATCTGATTGACAAAGCATTGGCCTAAAATCACTCAATATCTTCGAGTGATTAAAAAACGGAATAACGCGCTTCTATTAGGTACGCATCTACCTAGCTTGCATATAGAGAAGAGCAAAAACAGGACTATTGTTCTCCCAAAGACTATGTCATATGACATACTCGGAGGATTTCTCATATGCTGCGACTGAACACACTATGCAGTGTAGGTATGTTCGTATACAGCAAGATTATTCTTGCTTACGAGGACTCGACTTACACAAATATTGGCCCACAATACATGAGTATCTGCGACTTGAAATCGTTATACTGCATACAGATATCCCGGATACAGCAGAGTAGGCAGAGAGAACATAGTATTAAGACACTCTGTTCCCCACTTTCTGCCGAATTCTGGAGGCATTGCGTGTTAAGTGGCAGAACTCAACGCCGCGGTTTGCCTCGACACCAGAGCGAAGGAATAGAAATATAAAAGTAAGTAAATATTTCATCTTCTCGAGTGGGGATCGAACCCACAACCAGTCGGTTTTACAGTCACTAAAATGAAAATTAACGGCACTTACCAGTAAAATTACGCAATAATACATGTACTTTTTTTTTAAATTTTTACTTATAGCAAGATAGAAGTTTTGCTATAACCATAAGATTTTTCTATCACTATATTGACGTAGTTCGTATATTTTTCTAACTAACTATACCCGATAGTTATGGGTTTGAAACATACTGAGGTAAAAAATATAGTCTATAGATCCTCGATGTAATTTAAGAGAGTGGCAGCCATTGGCGTCTAGAGACATTTATCTGGCTTCTAGTGGCCACAACATTGAATTGATATTTTTGTTCTAAAGTTTTTTCTTTTTCTCCTTTAAATTTTTGATAGCAAAAATTCTGGGATGCGACACTAAATTATTCTGGTATAATCTGGCTCTCACGGCCCCCGTCTTTCATACGCCCATAGTGGCTTTATGTAGCACCGCATATTATCATGCATAGGTAGAAAATAGAGAACGTTGTGATATATTAATATATTATTTCTATGTATGTCAGAAAATGTAAAAAAACATGCGCGAAGATGGCGACACTAAATCTATATGCCAGTAGACTACACAAAAAACCAAACAATAATAACAGATTAATAACAAAAAGATGACAAATTTCATATATTTGCCTAATACATTATCATTCGCGACAAAAGTCGTCAAGAAACAAGTATCTACAAACAAATATACCATACATCCATGCATATCATTTATTTACAACGTATAGTTATTCGAAGCGCGAGGCTGGCAAGGAAACGATGTGTGGTGCTGGCTATAGAAAAGAACTGTACATAAATAAAGTATAAAATAATATAGTTAAGAAATACTAAAAAACAATCTTTCCAATAACAAGTACTTACTTAAAGTCGTGTTAAAAAGTTTAGATCTGAGTTAAAGATTTTTTATAATTTGATAAAATACCTTGTTTTTTAATAGTTATTATTTACAATATACTTATTATTTACAAATAAATTATCATTCGTATATAAACGATCTAAATTAAATATTTTATATCCGTATTTTTGTTATTCACCGATAAATTCCCCGATCCCGCTTCCTCCTATCGCTTGAACCATAAAATCATACACGATAACTTTTATTGACTGGAACGCCCAGCGTCGTACGGCACGAACTTTGCTCATATGTAAAAGCAAATGGTGATATTTTTCGCATACTAAGCTGGCAATATAATATAAGTTAATACGTTGACCAAGCTTTCTAAGGAGTAACATATATTCAGTGAAATAAATAAACTTATATTTTTAGTTAGTACAAAAAGACTTAAGTAATAGCATATTGATTTTTTTAAGACATTCCGTTCTCACGTTGAGTTGCGAAACACGTCCCGCTTTATTTATCTCAGTGGGATATGAAAATATTTTTCCCTGGCGTGGAAATCGAACCCGCAATCATAAAGTTTGAAACAGCTGCTGTTCTACTGCTCACGGTGGCCCCAAGAATAACAGTACTTCAAGATATCTAACTATAAGAGAAGCGGGGATAGACCTCGGCTGACCTTCTAGAACACAGTATAAGGAAGATCACGTATAAAGCAAATTATTATTATTTATTATATAATTTTTCTCGATATGTATGACCAGATTGATGACAGTGGACAAGGCGAAAGAAGTCATGCAGAGATTGTAACGTTTGGCGTTCCGTTCATTCTAGCTCCCCCGCTAGGGGTAAAGCCTGAAATAAAAATAACGCAAATATGTATTTATTTATATGTGAACATAAAAAAAATTATAACCTTTTTCTTTTCAAAACAGCGAAATTTGTATATGTATTCGTTTCATTCGGTTTTCAGGATAAACTGTATATTTTTAATGGTGACTCCCCAGCCCCACTTGAATTATGGCTAGCAACCATTAAATCTGTACAATATATTCCTATTTCCCGCATGGAAGAAGAATGAATATTATTATTACGGGATTATGGTGAAATATTGGAGCAACGGAGCTCCATATATTAAGTAATGTAACAAGCTTTTTATGTCCAATTTATTCTAATGAGTGTTTATGAGTTTGTAGAAAAAAAACTAGCTTCACGCTGTTTCCTGCATATAGTAGGTTAAGCAGTGTTAAAACACTCCGATCTCCACACAACACTCGATTTCATATCGGGACATTGCGTGTTGAGTGGTGGACAACACAATTTTATGTCTTGATAGCAAAAGCGAAGAAAGGAAAATAATCAATTCACTCTGGGAACGACCCGGAAAAAAATGATCATGAAATATTGTCCATTCATAGGTTCCTAAAATTTAAATAATATATATTTTTTTAATTTCTTTAATCTGAAAATGTTTTCTTTTCATATTTGATTTAAGCAGTATATGTATCCCTATGTTAAAACTAAAATATAACTTAAAAGTAGAAACTAATATTTTAGTTACTTATAAATAAAGAATTATATTTGTAAAATTATGTTAAAAATATGTTTTTGTTTGATGTAACTATCTTGTATTTATCTATTAATGTTATTTTTGCTTCGGCTGGCACCGACTCCAAAAATAACAGATAGATACCTCTTTTTTGAAGTCAGTTAAAAACATTAATACAAGTAATATCATATATGTATACAATGTTTAGTGATACGGAGATTTATCTCCAACACAGTTCACTTGTTACATGTTCGTATTTATCTAAACAAATAAGTCTCTCAAATGAATAATAATGTGGTTAGTATTACGTATCGATTAAACCGCTTTGGTTTTCATTGAGTAAAACATAATTCTTTTTACTTGTATTGTGATTTATAATAGCATCAGACACATTCTAACATGAGGTGACGAATTATTTTCATTTTTTCGCTCTGTTAACGAGGGTGACCGCGCCGAGTTTAATCGCCTACCACGCCTCGATAATTGGGCGGAAAACGAAGGACAGCATCTTAACACTAGGTGCTCCTGCCTACCCTGCTACTTGAGAAATACAATGTAAAACTAAAAAAACTATTATAAGTTGTAAGAAGCGTATAAAAATTTCGTCGTAGGTTGATGAGAGCGAGCTAAATTGTAATATTGATATTGAAAAGAGCAACGTTTGTTGTTTCTTTCCGGCTTTTCTTATTTACATTCATTTTTAACTTCTTTTTATCACTTGTCTTGAAGATTTTCTATTGGAAAATTAGTAGTTTCATGATATGTATCTATTCCTATAAAATTTTCGTAAAATTCTCTTTCTCCCGTTACCATACGATCTACGTCTCCCTACGATCCCCAATCGTATATCACATACGTCAGTCGCTCAGTAGCGGAACAGTTTTATACACGTATACATATATACTTTATATAGTTACATTCAGAGATTAGGGGCCAATATATAATAAGCCATGAGAATCATTCCAAATGGACGGAAGCCAAACAATTTTTCTTTTTACCATAAAAATCGCTTCTGAATTTATTTACGATTCCCACAATCCAAACTATATTGAGCGTACTTGGTCTATAGTTTTTTTATCATATAGTTAAGTATACTTTTGTCGTAGTTAGGATCTTATGGGTCGATGGATGGGATTTTAGTAAATTCAATCTCACTGAATAACATCTTCATTTCCTAAATGAATGTAGACAAAACGGCTGAATTTATTAAACAAACGATCACTCAAATACAGAAAAAACGTAAAGGTAAAAAAAAATACGTTTATCCTATATACAGATGACGTGTTCTTAGTACATAAAATCAACGATGAATAACACTCTAATACAGAGGTAACAAGGGACATCATATCCGGCGCAGGAAATAGAAAACGCTTCGAACACATAATCAATTGAGTTATTGGATGTATGTAAAATTTTACTTTATTTATATCCCTTTATACTGTGAAAAAGCGCGATAAGCTGGTCTTTTATCGGCAGAATCATAAATAACTTACGAAAAGAATTCTATTCCCAAATGACAAATATAAATGAAATTTGTCAAAACGAAAAGGCTGTATGCTGGAATTTCGCATTATTGCGCTAGATAGGTAGGTACTAAATAACGTACATAGATTCAATTTAAAATATGTCATTCGAACTATACGAGGAAAATTTTATTGTTCAAAATAAAATACTTATAAGAAAAACATTTTTTACATTAAAAAAAACCAATTTAAGATGTTTTTCTTATGGTGTTTTATATTTAATAAATCAAGCAATTTAATAAATATTTTAAATTTATATCTATTGATGGGTTGCGTAAATTTGTAATCCGCCATTTTGTCGTGGAGGCCATTTTTGATTAACAATAACATCGATTATATGTAGTTTCATTATCATATTATTTATATCCTAAATTTAAGCTCAATCAAACTCTTGGAGTAAAATTGAGCTTGCAAAATTTTACATACTCTAACACTGAAACGGCAAGTTAAATAAAACTTTGTATAATATAAAGAACCTCGGTCTCTGATCACTTCGCTTCGCTTCTGCTACCTTCGCTCACTGTATGATTTTTTTATTTTATTTTAGCATTTAATTCTGAATTCGATTGGATTTTGTATTCTGGAACTAAACGCCGCGTTTAGCAAAAATATAATATGGCGTAGTAAAATAATGTAACATTTCCTTTTCTCGTATAAATAAAGTTTATTTTTAGCTCTGGCCATAGTAAAATTAGATATCACAATAGGTACACGTTTTTATGTTACGTTACGTATGTCAGTTTAATGTGCCATTATGCGGGAACAATGCTACTACAATAATAACGACTATGAAAACAATGTATATGTTAGAAAATATTAATTTCACGCGCAGTTACATGTTTACATTACGAATAACCAACAGAATCTGTGGTTACTTAGATAAATGGCGTTTCTTATTGATTGATTTAATTGCCGTCGTAGTGCAATGGGACACGCTATAGTTGCGGGTTCTATTTACTTGGGAGGAAATAGACCGCGTTTAGTAGTTCAGTATCACCAAAATGGAAAAAAGGGATAAAGGAGTTTCTAACACTAGATTGCTCTATCCATTTGGTTATATGCACAGATGTGCTGAAAAATCAACTTTAAATATCATTTATTAGGGTTTAATATGATTTTTTTATTAATTTGTTTACTCGTTATCACAACCTAATTACAATAAAATTATAGAAATATATGGAATTCGTTTGTGCACGTAAGCTGCATACTTACCGAAAATGTTTTCTAAAACATTTCCGTATAAACTGCTAAGTATATGAAACACGCGATCGTTGCGGGTTCCTTTCTCATTCGAAGTTATTTTAATATTTAAAATAGATATAATTTTGTACGCATTATCCTCAAAATGACTGGATAAGAATGTTTAGTGCATGTTTATCTTTACAAATTGCCTAATTAATATTAATCGTTGCGTTTACGTTCGCATTAAAAAAAACATAATTTCTCTCTTAACTTAATTTATAAACATATACATATATTCAAATCTGAAATATTATATTTCACATACAAGCGAAATAAACACTTGTATTTGCCTACAATTATAAAATCCATCACCTAAATCAAATAGCCTATTACGAAACCTATAATCTGACATCCTCTCGATGTGACAGTACGTTTGTCATATACCCAACGTGCTTATTACAAAATGCAGCTTTATCCCTTAGATAATATGGATTAAAATCGCATTAAAGAGTCAACCAGATCAATTACAATGATGCCGTTTAGAGATAAGCGTAAAATATGGAGCACTGAGTCACACGCATGAATTTTTTTTCCTACCAATGATTTAATATAATTAACAGAGGACACGACCTCATACATTAACCTTACAACTTAACGTGATTTAAAACGTTTAATTAATGGAATTCAAACGGTGAGACCAGATGAATCTGTAAAACCAGATATTTTTTTAAAAATATATTTATTGTTTCTTCTACTTTTACAGTTTTTTTTTAAATATTTTTATGATTTAGGGACTAAAGTGAAGAATCTTTCAGTTCATCTTTTTTCATATACCCTAATAGTTAAGTGTACGGTAGATGTCAAACCGTGCTGTGTGCGAGATACAGCGTGAAGCTGATTTAATTTAATTTAACAATCAGATACTTCCTGAGTATGCGGCGACGATTAAGTAAATTAGAATACATTAATTTGCCATTATAATGCTAAGAATACATTTTTATGACATTATTTATTAATATGACGTTCATATCGTATAATTTTTTACGACAAGAGGGAACATTAAATAAAAGATAATCTTCAAATCAATTTGCAATGCAAATCGTAATACAAAGATTAGATAAACAACGGTGCAATAACAAAGTTGTTGTTATTTCTTGCCAAAAATAATAGATAAAAAAATATTATTCTTCTAGAAAAGAAATTGTTAAAAAAAAGAATGGACAAGGCTCATAGTATAAAAAAATCTTAATGGCCCTTAAAAATATACATAAATTGTAAAATTGTAAAAGGTATTAGATTAATAGGTAATAAATGAAAATGGATACAAAAAGGAAATATTAAAATATCTGGACTTTGTTAGGAAATAAATATCTAGATAATTATCTCTAGTTATAAGCCTAGTTTAAGTAGCAGATGAATATAAAACTGTTAATTAGCTGATAATAATGAAAAAGTTAAAAAAAGTACGGACCACGTGTCCGTACGATTTAGTTTAAATAAAAAAAACCACTAGCTTCCCTCTTCTCACCATACCATATGCGGCATACAGCGTGAAGCTGATAAAAAAAACGAAGAGACATGCATTTCCATGACATACCTACATACATATAAAATAATATTATTGTGTAAGTTTCTGCTATTTTTGTAATCTTTGTTATGCCGTGTTGCCACCACATTGCGTTGACTGGTTGACATGGTTCGTATTAATTAATACATACATACAGCTAAGCGATTAAACATAAACGCTTATAATGAATGAATGGGAGTGTCTAAATGTTAATGTAATATATAAATGTATTTAATACTATTAGCCTTGTGCATTCTTTTTTTTTAATAATTTCTTTTCTAGAAGAATAATATTTCTTTATCTATTATTTTAGGCAAGAAATAACAAAAACTTTATTTGTTGCACCGTTGTTTATCTAATCTTTGTATTGCGATTTTTTTGCTAAAGAAGATATGATCACTTCGTTTCTATCTTTTACGATAATTTTTAAATTGTATTCCACAATGACTTTCGTTGTTCCCATTGTTGCACCGCATCGTCTTCGCTACCGTAGTAGTAGAGTAACTTAGTTTTTAGACACTCCTTTCCCCACGTTACGGCAAAATTTCGAGGCATTTGTGTGTTAAGTGGTACAAATTAACGTTGCGATTCATATTGTGAATCAGAGTGGAAATGAAAATAACATTCTTATTCTCCCAAGTGTGAATCGAACCCACGACCGTCGCGTTCACAACGGCCTCAGACAATTATACATATTAAAAAATATATTTATGTCAATACCATTATTTTGCTAAGTATTATGTCATAAGTAAATACACACCGAGCCAAAAGTAAATACACACACTCTCATATTTTTTTTTGTCTTAATTAAATAGTAAACATGAAATGTGTTCATACAGCCTTGTCTATCGAAAATACGTTGCACCTGATTAATATATTAAATAGCCTTGACCATTATTCATTGAGAATGTTATCGTATAATATCTAATGAATATTGGGTGACGTTATTGTTTAATGATTTATTATCTTTCTATCATTAAAAAATACATATGTATTATTATAGTATAGCAGCATTTAATCCAGGATATCGTGAAAGCACTGTCGTCGACGTTGATTGTTGTTGAGGTTTAATTTTTTATAGTTACCGTTAACAAATAGACAGGGCGAAAAACCCATTTTTTTAATAGTCTGCTATTTGTCACACATTTTCTACCGCAGAAGACTAAATATAGATTAAACCATCAAATTAATTAATAAAAAATAGATAAACGAAGTAAAGTTAAATAGGCCCAAACAAAATTAACAACTAATAAAAAACAATTTAAGTAAAAGCTTCAAAAATGCGAAAGAGAAAAATGTCTTTAAACCATTTTGCTCCGTTAAGCAGAAAAACATAAAAAATATAATCAACTCAAAGAAAATTTTAATTTCTAAACTACAGGACTAACATTTCTTAATTATATTTACTTGTAAAGACGCTTTGTATTTATTTTATACCGTCGTGGCGCAGCGGAACAACGTCTGACTGTAGCCGTGACGGTTGTGACTTTGATTCCCACTCGAAAGAAAATTACATTTCCCCGATCTGGTAACATTTGGAATTTGTCCTGCACTTTTGGTACAGCACTCAACATGCAATGTCTCAAAAATGTACGAAAAGCAGAGTCTTAACGATAGATTGCTCTTTCTCTGCATACTCTGTTATAGTAAATTTAAAAAATATTTTAACTTCATATAAGACTATTTATATACGATTATGTGTGTTAAATTACACTAATTCTAATTACACTAAGCAAGTGTTACACGTATAAAGCTTCCTCATTAATCACACATTCTTTTAATGAAAACCATAAAGTAGTTCCTGAGATTAGTGCGGTCAAACGAACAGATTCTTTAGCTTTATAATATTACTATAGAAGTAAGTGCATAGATAAATATAAAGAAGATTACAAAGGACGCTATATCAATGTCTATGATAATAATCCAAATACGAAATTCTCCCTCACACATTATAATGCCTTAACTGAAATTAATCCCTTGAGGCATGGCATGATGTCGTATAATTAGAACAAATGAAACAGCTAAGGCGCAGATGTTAATAAACAATAATTTAAGCTACTTAATCAAACAAAGCAATCTTATTATAGATTTGAAAAGAATAAAAATATAGAAATATTTATATTATTTAAAATTATGACAGAATATTCGGAACTGGTACGTCTTTAATGGGTGTTGAGTTTTAAACACTAGATTCCTAAGTTCTCCTGCCTAAAAAAAACTAATAAATATAAATAACTTTAAGTTTTATATCCACTATGGAGGAAATTTATAACGCTTTAAAAGATTTCATTTTCATTTCATTTAACTCTAGAAGATAAAAAAATTTTAACAAAAAGACCGTGAAAAGTAAAGAGTCGTTTATTTTGTTAATCCATACCACGAGACGCCAAAAGACACGTGAATAAAAATATAGATAACTGGCTTACTGTCAACATTTGTTTATGATTATAAACTAAAACATAAGTCCACAAAAAGAACGTAAATAAATATATTCATGTAAACAGTGCGTATTTAATAACGTATACATGTTAAATAAAACTCCTTGTTTAGATTTTCGTTACAGATACACTATTTGTCACACAAGGATTTTTAATTCGAACCAATAGTTCCTGAGATTAGCTCGTTGAACCAAGCAAACTTTTCATCTTTATAATATAACGAACGTACCGAAGTACGCGTGTATTACTATTGTTATATATATTTAAAAGAATTATTTACCTCAATCAATTTAAACTATTTAAAAAAAAATAATCATCAGTAAACAATCGTATATTATATAACAGTAGTAGAATATATACCTATATATTTTTTGAACTTAACTACAAATAAAGCACCACGTCTGCGTCTACAGCCCTTATTGTTCTTTGATGTGAACACAAATTAATTTTACATAACGCCGCCGATCAAAGGGGGCAATTTTAATAAAAGATCATTGAGAATTACAATTATCTTTCACTCTACCGATAACTTTAACCGCAGTTAAAGAAACACACCTATGAGTATAATACAGCTAAATATATTTGTAAATAATATTATTTTACGCCCATTTCATGGAAATATTATCTTATGCAGCCACTACGTCGTCCGCTCAAAAATAAATAAATAAGTATTTCTTAAAAATAATAGTATTTCTGCCTTTCAATAAAAGAAAGTGCGACGTTAGTTTCTTTTAAGCGAAAGTGTCTTACCCTAATTTTGTCTCTATCTACTCTACTATACGACCTACTATAGGAAGCCATATATTTTTGTGCCGTGTGATCCCGGCCTAGAATAGGATCATCCTGGTACTGGTGGTGTCGTAAGAGGCGACTAAAGTACGTGTGGTAGAGTCACGTCGCCAGCAATGGCAACACGCATGGGCAGACTCGACCGGATCTTACCACCCCCGGCATTTAAAACCGGCGTGAAGTAGTGGCTTTATGCCACTGCGTTTCGCATCAGGTAATGCCGGGCCCCGGCGCCCAACACACCTTAAAGGCCGGCAACGCACCTGTAGCTCCTCTGGGGTTGCACGGGGCCGTGGGCGGCGGTAAAAACTTACCATCAGGTGACCCGCACGCTCGTTTGCCGTGTCTTTTCCATAAAAAAAAAAAAAAAAAAGAAGAAGTCTAATAAAAAATATATATAAAACATATTATATAACATATTAGAATACAACGGGAAGTTGTTAATATGGCAGCTATATTATTTCCTGTTTGGGATATCAGTGATATATGAACGTAATGGGGACATTTTTCGATACTTAATTAGTATTGTCGCGTCATTATTTTGAAATAACGATAGATGACGTTAAAAGAAATACCCCGGTTGTTAAGTAAGCAAGTGTAATTTCTAAGCATTCACGCTATTTTTCCGCATAACGGCAGAAGGAATCTAGTATTTAGACTATAAATCGCTGTCAAGTCTGAAATCGATGTTAACATGCCGTATTAATTAATGAAAACGACGTCTTAGATCTCAGAATTGGGAGAAATATATAAATACGGGCTTACATTCCTTACCACAAAAATATTCATTATAGAGCGTGTTGAGTAGCAGAACTCAACGACTAGCTTATCTTTTGTTTGCCAAAGCAAGGATATGAAAAGAAATTAAATAAAATATATTATAACATTCTCCCGTGTGGAGATCAGACCCACAACCTGACAGATCTGACGTTTACAGTCAGAAACTGTACCATCATGGCGTATGGTGGCATCAATAGCTTGTTAAACTGCCATGGCTTATACTTTTTCATGAGTGTATCCTACACTTATGAAAAAGTATAAACCATGGCCGTGGCCACCATAAGTGTAGGATACACTTATGATAAAAAAAAATTGTTTAAACCTAATTTCCAATTTCTATTGGAAGTATGCTACAGAAGCGATAAACAAATACGATTAGTAATAAAAATACAGGGAAAATTTGTACCGGTAAATGTTTAAGGAATAGAAAAAAAAAGATTTTAAATTATTCTGGACTCTTGTGGACATTACGAATGTTGCTAAAATTGGGCGGCGTCTTAAAACTAACTCTCTCCGCCTATATGTGTATCATGCATATAGGCGGAGAGGGCGGGAAGCTATAAAAGATATTTCCATTTACTCGCACAGAATCGAACACACAATCATCGAGTCTACGATGCAGACAATTTCGAATTTTCAAATGCGCCATAAAGGTGAAGAGTAATCAAGGTACTAAACATAAATAACAAAATTTATAAATATCTCGTAGTTTAACTGCGTCACTGTCAATCGTGTGGAACGATTTCATGGTCTTTGGGACCACTCATGTGATATGATTTAACCGCGGAAGTATCGTCTTGCAAGCTCTGATGCATGTTAGTGTACTATACATAGTATAGTTTAGTATACGTAGGTATAGTTTTAAGACATTCTATTTTAAATCTGTGTTAAATTGCGGAGCACAACGTCGTTCTTGTCTTGCAAGACCAGGGAGACAATATTTAAAAAAATATTTCCCTTTATTTATCCGTGGCAAAGCGCGGCGTTGTGTTGCGCTTCTGAACACGCAATGCTTCAAAAATTCGGCGGAAAATAGGGAACAGAAGTGTCTTAGTAGGAACGGAGTTTCTTAACACTAGGTTCTTACAGGTCCCCTCTACCTACCTTGCTATATACAGAATACAGGAATGTAGCTAAAAAATTAACTATCCCCCAAGCAGAGATCAAACTCACAACCATCGCATATAAACCCACAAGCTATCTTATTGAGCCATTATGATACTATTAATACTTGAAAGCTTATATACGTACTGCTATTTTTAGCAATACCTAATATACTATTCTTATAATATACATTCGTGCCTACTTAGTCTAAACTTCGCCATTCAGAGTTCATATTTACGTATGATCGAACACAAAATGTACGTGAATCGTAATTTAACCATAGAACAATCGAGTATCTTGGTGCTACTTTGAATTTATAAATATTAAACTATCGTCACACGGTGACGTCCTTGCAGCCAAGAGCATGGTATTCTCAAATAAATTATATTGTATACTTTTGTACACGTACGTACTTACATACATCCTATGCCGTAAGATGTGAAGTTAAGCACGTGAAACAGAGGGAACCTAGTGTCAAAACATTCCGTTCCCCGCTTCCATTCCGTTCCTTTCGCTTCCATCCGAATTCAAGACATTGTGGGTGGTCTGCCCCATGTGCCACAGTAGCCTTTTTATACAATACCTATTAATGATTAAATTTGAATTTATCTTTTTTTTAGGTTCACGCTGTAACATCAGAACCTAGTGTTAAGACATTCCGTCCCGCTGTAAGACCGTACCCACTTTCCACCGTGAGGGATTACATGTCGATTGACAGAACTCAACGCCGCGCTTGTTCTTGTTACCAAAGAGAGGAAATTAATCAACTCCTGAGTGGGAATTGTACCCACGTCCGTCGCGTTTACAGTCGCATGATCTATTTTATATATATAAATATCGTGTTTCAAGGCGATTACTTTCAACTGTATGAACTAAAAGGAGGAAATTGACTACTTGTAATGACAGTTTTTATAAGTAAATTATATTATATTAATGTTATTATACATTATTATATTGTTGTTCTATTCTATATGCATGATTTGTCACGCATATAGAACAACACGCAACAATAACAAAATATTAGTGGTTAAATCGCTGAATAACTAAAACATTTTTAAAAAAGGATAGAATCTGCTAATATAGTCTTGATAGCTCTACCTAACGTGGGTAAATGAAAATAATTAAAATATTTCAATAATTATTACATGGAATCGAACCGACAACCATACATTTTCAGTCAGGCGCAAATTTATCCATGAATGTATTAAATAATTTATTATATTATTAGATTACAGCTATAGTATACAATTTATAACTTACTCTTGCTTATTAATATTATTAGACGCTATCAGAAAGATAGGAGCCATCGAAGGTAAACGTTTTAGTTTCGTGTAAAGCTTGTAGCTTTTTTTAGTTTGTATATATATATAAAAGTATATATATCTAAAATAATATATTAAAAAATTGAGGCCGGTCGTGGCGCAAAGGCACAAAGTGTGACTGTACACCGACTGGTTGTGGGTTCGATACTCGAGGAGTGCGTGTTGAGTGGCAGAACTCAGCGCCGCGCTTAGCCTCGACACCAAAGCGAAGAAATGGAAATATAAATTTAAGTAAATATTTCATCTCCTCGAGTGGGGATCGAACCCACAACCAGTCGGTTTTACAGTCACACGTTGTGCCGCTGCGCCACGACTGGCCTCAATATAATAAAATAGTATATTTATATTATTATTTTATATTGTTGATAACTTGTTTCATAAGTTGTATATAGATAGTATAGTAGTATAGTAGCTCTTAGACACAGAATAAGACCTATCGCTATTTCTAGTTTTCACAATTATAATATTTAACTACATCGCATTACGAGTCTTTGATGCTCTCTTTACTTTAATATAATATGAATATAAAAATATCATTCATATTAAACTTAGCGATAACTTTATTAATTAGTCAAAGCTTAAGAATTTAAATAGTTTTTCAAGTTTTGATAAGAGTTTTAAGTATAAGTGGTCGGTTATGACTTTGTTTTCTACCATCTAAATATAATATATTGCAAAACTCGTAATTCGAACCTTGGACTACCATCGAGCACGCAGGGTGCTTTACGAATTACGTATGTAGTGACGCGTAATCACCTCGACGGGGCGGGCCTATCCGTTGAATAAATAAATTGAATTGAATGTTGAAATAGACGTGTTGCTAAAAACATAAAATATATTTATATTAATATTATAAAGCGGCGTTGAGTTCCTCTACTCAACATGCAATGTCTCGAAATTTCAGTGGAAAATGTTGAAACGAAGTGTCTTAATGGGAACGCAGTGTAACACTAGGTCTAACAGTCTAACACTAGGTTCCCGGTCTCCTATGCCTACCATGCTATGAGTAGGAAATAGCGTAAAGCCTAGAAGAATATGAATCAGCTTTAGTTTGATTTTCTTTTGTTAGGATAGTCAATTTAAAGAGAAAGGCTACCTATAGCCTAAATTACATCGAATTAATCGCTTTGATGTAGCCTACTGTAGCTGCTGTTACAGTTCGCCACGTAGCATGTGTCATGACACGCACTAAGTTGTCATGTGCTATAAGCAATGTACGTATATGTGTGCCTGCTCATATGTATGTACATATGTGTGCCTGATTACATTTATATCACTGAGTCATTATACAATGATGATAATAATAGCGAACAAACATCGAATTAGACTTAATTACAGTGTCCTATCATAAATTAAAGTTATTTAGAGTTTGTGTAGCAAGCTAAAATCGCTGTGGGTTTCTTATACAGTTTTTACTAATCTATACTAATAGAATAAAGCGGAAGAGTTTATTTGTTTGGTTAAAGTCTAAGATCTCTGGAACAACTGGGACAATTTACTTTCTTTTTATTTTATTTAAAAACTACATTTCTCAAGAGCGCTTTTATATAACATTATATATTTTATATAACATTACGATGTTAGTTTTATTTAGCTTAAGTGACGATATAATTATAATAATTAACACCATCGAATTGCTTTAACCGCGCAAAAATAGCAAAATACATGTAAGTACATTGTATAAAAAAAGGCCGCGACGGCATATTTTTATATTAAATTTTTTTGGCAAAAAATTATAGAAAATTGCTAGGTGTTATTTAGACGCCATGTTATTTGGACGTAAACTTTTAGAGAAAATGTAAAATTAAAATCATTTAACGCTCTGTTTACGGCCGCAAGCCGCGCAACTCGCGCAGGGAGCGTGCTTGCCGCCGATGACATCCTTTCAAGCAGCCACGTAGACAGCTTGCACTTTCTTAGAATTATGAAAACAAATTGTTAATGATTAAATATATAAATCTATTGACAAATGCAGCATAATAAAAGTATTACAGATGTAAAATATGATAGCTAATGATTATCAAATTTTCCGCTTTCAGCCAAATTTCTTTAAGGATTGCGTGTTGAGAGACGGAGCTCAAAGCCGCGCTTTGCCTGGTTACCAGAGCGAACCCACGACCATCGTGTTTGTAGTCGCATATTTGTGCCGAGTGAATAATGTGCAAAGGTAAACTTAGATTCAGGGCTACCACGACCCGTCGATCGCCGCACTGTACGTGTATGTGTTAAGATAAGAATTTCTGTCAAAAATTAATGTCAAGTACCTATTATAACAATCACTAAGCTGTAGTTCCTAGATGTTTTTCTATGCTAACAGCAGTTGTAGATTCGACACCTGATCTCATCTATTTACTGTATAATGTATATTACTTGAGCCAAACAGATAACAGCTAACCCAATAAACAGAAGACGAAGAGTCGATACATTTAGAGCGGGGTGTCCCCGTTCCGATGGCCCCATCTATTTATAACGTTCTCTAGTTAAAATTGTTTGTATGAATGTTATGGGGGGCGCAGGGCTGTCGGAATAAAATATAGTCATTTATTTTTGGGTTCGAGTCCCGCTACGTTTAAGTTTATATACGTTTTCTAAATAAGTATTTTTCTTTCGTGGTCGAAATACGTCGTCTTATAAATATTGAGCTGGAAATTAATCATTTGTTTTATGAGTAGAATATTTTTTTTATATTATTAAAAATATATTTATTAATAAATTTTGTATTAACAAAAAATGATAATTATACTCTTAAAATAGTAATTATGCTTTTTAAAGCGTGAAGCTTTCTCCCATAGACAGAAGCGAGCTATTGTCAGGATATTTCGTTCTGCGTCTTCCGCCTGAATTTGGGGCAAGTTTAGTTGCTGAATAATTATTATAATTATTTTAGCCATCATTATATAGTACATCCCATATAGTTAATATAGTACGTATCTTTAAATTGGACTGGATTGAGGCCAGTCGTGGCGCAGCGGCACGAAGTGTTACTGCAAAACCGACTGGTTGTGGGTTCAATGAAATATTTACTTAAATTTATATTTCCATTTCTTCGCTCTGGTGTCGAGGCTAAGCGCGGCGTTGAGTTCTGCCAATCAACACGCAATGCCTCCAGCATTCGGCAGAAAGTGGGGAACGGAGTGTCTTAACATAAAGTTCCCTCTGCCTACCCTGCTGTGTGCGGGATACAGCGTGAAGCTGATTTATTTTATTTATTTAAATTGGAGTACGAAGTACACTAGGTTCTCTGCACTTATCAGTTTGCGTAAAGAAGAAAAAAACATTTAAAACTGTCTATTTTTTACATTAATATTATTTTTTACATTAAATTAATATTAACAGAACACCTCAGGTATAGTTAAACACCGTTTCAGAAAAACAAAACAAAGCACAAAATAGATATATGTCCTAAATCCTAGCATAAGTCTGCAGAACTTAGTCAACAATAATGTCATGTTTGTATAAAATATAGTCTATTTGCCCTTTTACACAGTTTGAATGGCTGTCTAATCCACTCACGTTTATTGCTGTTGTAGTTTCTTTACAAATATTGCTTTGAATTATAGTAGTACACTGTAAAGAAATCGTTTTGTTAAATAGCCGCAGTATTTTTTATAACCCACGGCGCGACCATTGAGGGTAATGTGTTTATCAGTCTGTGTATCTAAATATATTGTGTGTATCTACTGGTCTACATTATTCAATCAATTCAATCTTTCGAATAAGCGCTGTAAAATTTAAATTGTTCCCGACTGTTGATCCTAGTAGACCATTTGGCATATTTTTTATGATTTTTATGCAGTTGGGTTTTTTTTTATTTTATATTTTTTTATTCCCTATTTTCCACCAAATTTTCGAAACATTACGCTTTCCGCCAGAGCGAGGAAATGAAAATAATTTAAATGACCAAGACGTCCTCAATGCAATAGGAACAGTAAACACATTTACGTCCGAAAAATGGTATATTTTCCTGAAAATTTTAATTAACATTTGTTTGTTTCCTCAAGACAATCTACCACTAATTGAATAACATTCCACATTTAAATAGGCAGAAAATACAGAAGTACTGTGACAGCAGTAATGACTATTTTCTTGATTTCCAGTTAGCCTTTACCTCCGGTTAGGCCCGCGTAGTCAAACGTAATAACTAAGAGTTGACTATAACACACGACACATTCTAAGGTACAGTGAGTTACATGAAAACTATTAGCGTTGTGATAAAGATATTATTAAAAAACACAAAAAACAACAGTTCCCGAGATTATCGCGTTCAACCAACCTAACTCTTTAGCTTTATAACATAGTAATAAACACATATCCCGCAAAAACGTTACGTCAATTAAAATAAAAAGAAACTGGAATTATCGGTACATAAATATATGGCACTTGTGATTTATTATAATAGTATTTGATGTCGTGCATCTCCATCGTACGCAATCCGTCACGGCGACAAGTTCTTACCACTTTTGGACCGAACGCTAATACATATATGTATTACTTTAAAACTTTACCTTTAAAGGCGCAGTAAAATCACTGTACGCAGCTCTGTCAATCTGTCAGTCTGTCAGTGTGGTTTAGGTGCAATAACTATGAAACCGTGTATGCTTGTTAGGTGTTAAATTTATTGCTATATAAATATAACTTGTAGCACTTAGTATTTCGAAGCTTGATTACATCTAGGGAATTACACAAATTTGGTGTTGCTATATATTATTTTTTTCTTTAGGTATTACATTTTCAACTTTATAGACTACATATTGCAAAATGTCATACTTGTGGAACTTTACACCGCACCAGAGCGAGAGAAGAGAAAATATTTAGCTAGCTATTATATATAAATTATTAATGTTATTATATTATTATAAAACTTGTTAATCCGCATTAGTTTCGTAAAGGGCTGCGGGAATTGAACTCACATCAATTGCACAAAAATAGACGCAACGACGCAGAAACAATACAAATACAAAACAACACTAAAATACGTATAAGAATCTGTAACATCTTTTCTTAAAATCGACAAACTAATAAAAACAATCAGTGAATGATTTTTACGTAAAAGGAGGATAATAATGAGATGATTTAACATTTAAGCACCTTGAACTCTACAGACGTTCGTTAATCTCGTAAGGTAATAAAATACCAATTTCAAATGTGTAATTTGTTATAATTTTTTTTAATGTAAAATTCTGTTTGGACAGCCCTAAGCCGCCCTACGGCGTTGTAATAAGTAGGGACGGGACATCCTACTCGAGCCGTAGGAAGACAACATCGTCTGTAATTATGGATTAGGCAATGAGAATCGGGTTTAAAACTTAGAATTAATTGCTCAATTATTATTATTTTTAAATTTATCTCTGAGAGAGTAATTTAATTGTAAAACGGGACCACAATACTAAGAATTACCGTACTGTGCGTCCGTCCATCCATCCGTCCGTCCGTCTGTCTCCTTGTCCGTCCGTCACCCGGATGTACCTCATTAACCGTGATAGCTCAACAATTAAAATTTCACAGATGATGTATTTCTGTAGCCTCTATAATAACAGACTAAATAATAAAATAAAATAATTATTTAAGGAGGCTTCTATATATAATAAACGTGGAATTTTTGAACGTTACCGATAATGAATATTTAGTAAAAAAACTAAATTAAAATCAAGCAACATTTTCATTTCTTCGCTCTGGTGTCGAAGGAAAGCGCGGTATTGAGTTCCGCCACTCAACACAATGCCTCCAGAATTCGGCGGAAAATAGGGAACGAATTGTTTTAATAGTACGCTTTCTGCCTACTCTGCTGTGTGCGGGATAAAAAAATCTAACAAATATTTAAGAGGGGACATACAACAAACGTGATTTTTTTGCCGTTGTTATACACAACCTGACTCGCACTTGGCCGGTTCCTTTTTCTTCACGCTGTATCCCTCGTATAGGATTAGGCAGACGAAATCTAATGTTAACTACTAAAGCGAGGAGTTTTTCTATACTTGAGATAGAAAAATATCTTAAAAATCGTCCAAGAGTTCGAAACCAGCTACGTTCAAATTTTATTATTTTATAAATAGCAAATTATTTAAAAAACATAAAATGTCGATTGTACATTTTGGAAGGTCACCCTATACTCATATCCCCAAAAAACAATATTTCTTATTATCTTTTTAATTGTATTTTCATATTCATTTTAAATAATGGATGGGTGGTATGGTGAAAGAATTTATAGTTTCCCATATCCATGTTTAAGGCGTTCCAGACGTTTGATGTAAAAAAACTGTAGCACAGATGACAGTTGTAATGATGTTTGTATAGGGATTCTGGCTGATAAATGTGAAACGATCTTAGTTTGTGGGTTAATTATGAAATTAAAAATATGAGATGCACCGATATAGAACGTGTGAGCTTATAATATATTGTGAAACCAACAAAAAAATAATCAATGACAGTTGTGCAATTTTTAAATCACTAATAATATAAATTTTTAAAGTTAATTAACATTTTAATGAATCAAACTATCAAATATGCCAACATATTGTAAATCAAATGGAAGTCACAAAAACTAATTATAAAGGGGGGTTAGGGGCTATAAAAGTGTAAGCAAAACGCGTACAATATATACTCCACCACGATAGTGTTTGATTTCTCTCGTACAGTACGCATGATCTCAAAAATTAATTGGTGCGTGGGTAACGAAGTGCTTTAACTCTAAGTTCCATCAGCCTACCATGTTACGCGAGAAAACGCATGAAGCTATAAAAAACATATTTCAAATATATCAAAAAAATAATCCAAACATCTGTCTGTCCGCGGACACCGTGAACACGTGATGAGTAAACGAGAATATGGGACGTATAGCTTTTGGTTTGTCTAAACTTTCTTCGCCGACATAAATACTTTGATCCGTGAGACCTGTAGTACAAGAGCCAGCTGGTTTTATTGCGTTTAAGTCGATAATATTATTAGTTTTCATTTCTTGAATTGATTTTTTTTAATATAACAATTTGAAAATATATTGAAAAATAAATTGACATATTAGGTTCTTAACCTAATAATGAAACTTTTAAAGTATATTTTTTAAAGTATACTTTTAAAGTATATTTTATTATAAGTGATATGTAGAAAGTTATAACATACTATTCAAACAAATTACACCACGTAAAAAACTATACAATAAATAAAATATACGAAATTTGATAACAAGGATAATATGATATCTATTTTAATATTAGTGTCTACCATTTATTCATTCCAAACGTTACACTACGTCTCTCTATGTCAATATCACATATTAGAAGAGGGGTAAAAAAATAAAAATGTTTCATTTTCTTTAGCAAATTTTATGTCGCGAGTATGTAAATATCAACTTTACGATTTACTTTGCTGAACAAACAACTTGAACATTCATTCCCGTCCAGATTTAAAGACACGACTCTATACTTTATTCACATAAAATTTTATAATATATAAAATAATAAAAATATACATAAAAACCAAAATCAAAACAGTACCTGTATTACTCACATATAAACCAAAACTTAAATATAATTCAATTACCTCAAAGAAATAAAAAATATAAAATCATAAGTTAAGTATTAATAACTTATTTACTATTTAAATTCGGTATTAAATATTTTTTTACATTTATAAGTCCACAAACTGTGCCATACGTTCTCATCGGTCTACGCCGAAATGTTACGTGCTTGTTACAAGTTATTGTTGCTATCTCATCTCTGTAGACAGATTTTGACAAATTTCCGCTACCAAAGATAATTGTTTAGAATTATCATTTTAAAAGTGTTTCCTCACTTAAGAAAGAAAAATATTTTTCATATATTTTTTTTTGTCGGCGATCGGCGATTCTGTGATAGCTACTTTCTTGATTATTGCAAGGAGTTATATGAAGTATATAGTACGTGTCTAAAAAATTTGGGGATTTTCCTTGACTTCCATAGTTCCACCATCAGAGCTTGACTTATTAGCAAAAGGATCACTTCAAAAGTATGCTCTTTAAAAAAAAAAAAATCAGTTCATAAATGACGTAGAAATCAGGACACACATAAAAAACAACCCTTTTTAGAAAAGAAGCCGGTTAAAAATCTTCCGTTTTTGAATAACCATCATCAGACAACACGCAGCCAAAACAACGGAAAGTATTTCCAGATTATAGTTCACAACAACTAATTCCACCTACTAAAAATATAGTTAAACCCAACTGATATTAGAAGGAAAACATATAATCATATTATATACAAGACATTAGATTACAGATAAAAAAGCTCAGAGGTCGCATTCTAATAAATAATGGTTAGGTCAAACGGATATCTAAAGCTGAACGTAGGTAACAATCCGGTTTTATTATTTTATTTATATCCTTCGCGTTCATAATAGTATGCCCCCTACTCGTAACTGAAATAGTTATGAACCTATAAAATGTTGGATAAAGATTTGTATTTCTTTAGATATTCTGTTTCGTTACTTTAGCATTAGAAAGTATAGCGTGATATTTTTGATGAATATAAAAAAAGGTATTTTATGAGACGATGAGGATAAAATGTGGTGTTTAGTTAAGCTAAGTCAATATGCAATGCTTTTAAAATGGGAAATACAAAAAAAATATGAGTATAACCAGCAAGTACTTCCTACTGGACTAAATATACTGAGTAAATTATTTTTATATTTTCATTTCTTCGCTCTGGTAACAGGAAAAAGCGCGGCGTTGAGTTCCACCACTCAACAAGCAATGTCTCGGCAAGATACATAAAAGTATAAATAAATGGATTCGTTTATAAAGTCATTCTTTCACATCCGCCTCTCGAACAATACGTCTTGATAGGATGGGGACGTAACGCGACCTTTTCTGTAATAAACTTCGCTCTTCATGAATAAAACACTTTGTAGTTTTATGATATTCGCTTATATTGCTAGGCACTTTGATATTTTCATTTTTGTGGTAACAAATAGCAGATTCAGCCAATCATTCAAATAATTGGGAGAAACGACGAAATGAACGGAGTATTTTAATACGAACGGTTTCTATTTAGCTTCATGATGTATCCTGCGTATAGCAGGGTAGGCATAGGGAACGTAAAGATTTCGTTCCCACTTTCCGGAATCTTCGAAAAATTGTATGTCTAGCGGCGGAACTCGACAATACGCTTTGTCTTGTTACTAGGACGAGGATATGAAAATATTAAATAATTCATTCGGACCCACAGCCCTCACGTTTACCACTGCACCACAACGTCTTTAATGGAATAATTTTTATTTAGAGTTTCTCCTTATACCAACTTAAATTTGGTAGATATGCCACAAAGAGTGTGATAATAATAAAAAAAACTTACCTATTTTTGTTTTTATATCTAAGCATTGAGATATGTGAGGAAACTGGAGGATCTTCCGCCACTTTTTGCTTTTGCCTTTGTTGCTATCGGAACCTCCTGGGGACAAAAACATACTATTAGTTTTCGTCATTGTAATCCTGCTTTTTTTATGGAAAAGACACGGCAAACGAGCGTTCGGGTCACCTGATGATAAGTGACTACCGCCGCCCACGACCCCGTGCAGAGGAGTTACAGGTGCGTTGCCGGCCTTTAAGGTGGGTTGGGCTCCGGAGCCCGACATTACCTGATGAGAAATGCAGTGGCATAAAGCCACTACTTTACGCCGGTTTTAAATGCCGGGGGTGGTAATGACCCGGTCGAGTCTGCCCATGCGTGTTGCCATTGCTGGCGACGTGACTCTACCACACGTACTTTAGTCGCCTCTTACAACACCACCAGTACCAGGATGATCCTATTCTAGGCCGGGATCAGTAGGTACATATATAAACAAAATATTTTAGTTTTTCCCAATCATGTTATTCGGAAGCTTGTCTTCAGAGAACATGAGAGTTTTTAACGGATTTCTTCGATTGGCATGTCTCATGCACGGTTCAGTTCAGTTCTTTTTTTTATAGAAAAGACAGGGCAAACGGGTGCGCGAGTCACCAGATGGTAAATGATGACCGCTGCCCGCGACTCCGTGCAACACCAGAGTAGGTTTGATTGCGTGCGGCTGGCATGCTTAGTTTGTTGTTTACCCATTGAATATTCGGGGGACAATAAAAAACTGATCGACATTATAAAACTCCTTACAACTTACATTTAACACATATTCACTTAAAATACTGAATTCGTGAATTCAAAACATTAAATTATAAAACTTTCACGTGTATTTAATTTATTATATTGCAGAGAAAGTTCTCTCATCTGTGTAGCGTCGGTTAATTGTTTTTATTATATCTCGTAACGAGATTTTAGCAAAATAAATACCTACATATATTCAATTTTTGTGTCAGTTTATATGCAAAAATGCAAAAATGTATTTTCATATATTATCTTATTTTATAATTTGCATTTAACGGTTCGGTACTCCATTAACCCTTTGTTTGTGGCTTGTTTGCGCAATTCAAAGCCGCAAATATTATCTAAAGAAAAAATTAAAATATGCGCGTATTTTCCGTTAAAAAATCTCTATATCGTATTTATTCATTATGTCATATTTTTTATAGAATTGTTATACAAATAAAAATAGAAGTTGAGTTACATTTTCATAGTTTCTAGCCTAGCCTTTATAGTTTCTCCTACATTTAGCGAGATAGGCAGATGGAACCTAATCTTCATAAACAGTTTTCTTTTAACAGTGAAAGAAAATTAATTTAATCCTCTGACATTTGGCAATCGAACCCACAAACGTCGCGTTTACTGTCATACACAGTGCCACATGGCCATATTTTTTCAGGTACATTTCCCTCTTTTGTAATAAATATTCATAACGGCATTTCAACAACAGATTCACTCCACTCCACTCCACTCTTAACGAATATATAGGTACAGAACTTTTAATAATGAATTAAAGCCAACACTATTGTTTTGTAAGCACTCGACTGAAAGGCTTTATGGAGTCGCTTTAATTGTTGTTGACGAGAAATATAAGTGGATCGTTTATAATTAACTCTTCTATTTTGAAACATAAATTGACTTAAGCCGTTCAAGTGCTCTGACCACAAAGCACACGAATGATTGGTGGTCAGAGCACTTGTGCGGCGGTTACCAAGAAGTGCGGGTTCAAATCCTGCTACGTATTTTTTTAAAGTTTTACGCTATATTCTCCACATAAAAAGGAGGCATAGGAATCTGGGAACCTAGTGTTAAGACACTCTGTTTTGTTTTGCGTTTTTGTGTGAGGCGTTTATGCGTAATACAACTTATTAGCTTTTTTTTGCTACAAGCTGTATCCTGCATATAGGCAGAGCTAAACCTAGTGAACTATAGTCTAGTGAAAAGGCATATCGTTCTCCACCACCTAGACTTAGTCATCTTTACATTTAATATTAATAATAGGTAAGTCAGATACATCCCTTATATTCCAATTCCCATATAAAAAAACTATTTATGATATGAATTTTCTTAAATATTTCTCTAAGAACGATACGAATCCACAGCCGTCGTGTTGTACATATCAACTTCGCCACAACGGTCTACTGTATTAAAAATATACCCCCGATCTTCTGTTCTACACTTGTTTCGCATACGAATATAGTCATTAAAAATTCTTCATTGTGTTACATTGATTTAATCACAATTGTATGTATATTCACATTCAAAGAGAATTACTTAACTTGATATTTCAAAACAATATAACAATATAATGTATCGTTTTCTTTCAAGACCATTGTTGCATTAACTTGGTTGAGTAAAAAACATAAGGGTTAGATTTGCTCAACATCACGCGCCATCCCGCATAAGAGAGTAGGCAGAGGGAACCTAGTGCCAAGACATCCTTTCCTCCGATTCTTCTAGACACTTCATGTTAAATTGCGGAACTACACCGCGCTTAGAGAAATTTTAAATAATTTATCAATCCCAGTCGGACTCGAACTCACAACCGTCGCGTTAACAACCAGAAACTGCGTCGCTGCAAATACTATATTCTAACTATAAATTTGTAATACGTGTGAGAATCATAAATAAAGAGTTATTTATTGGTCTCTCTCATCAACCTGCCTTGTTTATATGCATCCCGAATACATACAAATATATTTAAATAAAAATACCTTTATATATATTTCAACATACGTTCCGTAGACAGCTGTTCGAGCGCAAAGATTTATAATACAAATAAATTTCAATATTAAGTAGATCAACTAGATCGCGTACAGTCGTAACTAATTCAAATCTGAACTCTTAATATTAAGCCACTTCACACGTTAATTTAAACGCCACGATATTAAACATTTAAATATTTTCGAAACGTCTCTCACATTTCTTAACTTTAAAAAACTAGAAAAAGTTATAGAATTTAAAAATGTATACGTGATTTCCGTTCCAACAGTTATCAGGGAAATATCTGACTGTGGACGCGACGGTTGTGGGTTCCATTTCCTCTGAAATGTAATGAACTAATTTTCATAATCTAACACAAGAAAAAGTGTGACGTTGAGTTCCGCTACTGTCTCCAAAATTAGACTAAAAGTCCTCACTTTTTACTTTCACAAAAGAGAAGAGGAAGCTAGGTTCCCTATATCTATCTACCCTGCTATGTGATGCACAGCAAGTATGTAAAAACACTTGTAAAAGCCTGTGGAAGATACATAAATATAAAAAAATATAGAACTCGTCTAACACTGTCAACATAATCTTCGATGAATTGTGAATTGCAAAATATCGCTAATATATATATTTTTTGTTCAAATCATAATAAAAATAAATAGGTATTATGAATAGTATTTTATATGTCAATAAATTCACACAAAAGATCCTAAAACTGACATGTCAATATAAAACTTAAACGCTTATTGCTGACTTATCAGCCAGCAAAGCGAGATTAGCTTATCGTTCCCTCTAAAGCATATTTATATATAAATGTTGCTAGGACCAGTTGTCACCCAATTAAATATCTGGATATATATTAAATACTTTCACGATTGATTTTATAAAGTGCCGCGAAACCTAACTCAGTTATTTAACAACCCAGACGAAGAAAAGTCTATATTGTATAAACAATATCACTGGAAGGATTTAAAGCCACGGCCATTTTACCGCTGACGTCCGCCTACGCAATGTCTAAGCAATATAAATGCTATTTAAATGGAACAAATTTAAAATATAATCTAAATAAGGTTATAAATAAAAATGTTTATAATCAGCTTCACGCTGTATCCCGCACACAGCAGGATAGGTAGAGGGAACTTAGTGTTAAGACACTGCGTTCCCCACTTTCTGTCGAATTTTGAAGGCATTGCGTGTTGAGTGGCAGAACTCAACGCCGCGCTATGCCTCGAAACCAGCGCAATAAGAAATGGAAATATAAATTCAAATAAATATTTCACTTCCCCGAGCGGGGATCGAACCCACGATCAGTCAGGTTTACAATCACATTTTGTGCTCCTGTGCCACGACGGGTCTCTAAAAATGTTTATAATTAAACATTATCCAAATAGATCTAAATAATGTCGGTTTGAAATAAGAGCAATTATGCTTTTGAATCAACGAAGATTTCAACTTTGGCGTCCAACTTGTTTCATTAAATTACGCCTGTTTCGGTATAATTAATGGGCGGTTACAATATGGACTTAAAATATGATCGTGTTAATTAATTTTATTAAATGTAACCGTAGTAAATACAATGTTTTTTATGTATGGCTATGAAATCACATATTAATAATTATTATAATACAAACTGTCATGCTACTTAAAGTTTTATAGACGTGAAATACAACCAAGTTGAAACTAATAAAGCGACTACTTTTGTTTTATGCTATATATATAAAGTAAACTTTAATTTTACCAAGTAAATGTAAGTCCAGTGTTGATATTAATTTAAGAACATTTCAATATTTATCCAATAATTTTGTTTTTACTATTAATTCAAATAAATATATTAGCTGAGTTTCAACACTCAACAAGCAATGCCTCTAAAATTCGACAGAAAATGGGGAGCGAAGTGTCTTAACACTAGTTCCCCGCTGCCTACCCTGATGTGTGCAGGACACAGCGTGACGCTAAAATAAATAAATAATAATAAATAAATAGTACATAACATATAATGATTTAATTTAATTTTGATACGTAAAACATGTATCGCCCAGCTAGAGATAGCTTTGGTCACAAACATCTTATGAAAATGATAAGAATGTCTATCTCTAGGTTGCCTATCTTACACTATGAAATTAATGCGAGATATAGGTAAACAATGTACTTATATGGTTTACTGAAAATAAACAAACAATAAAACCAATTTAGCAAATGAATAGAAACAAACAAATAGTCTGTCCACAGGCCTGTAACGTGCAGATAAAGAATACGCGTAAATAAAACAAACACGCTGCGATAGCCGGTCCGTGTGTAAAGTCCATAAGCCACTGAATTAAGACTTTACCGGCCAACCCGGCGTATAAATAACGTTTTAGACCCTTATAAGACCTTAATACAGTAATTAAAGTTCTTTAAGTGTCCAACCTCATCAAATCACACCGTTTTTAGGGTTCTGTATCTCATAAAGAAAGAAACAAATACTTACATTTGTTCGTCTGTCTATTTTTCTGTCTGTTAAGACAAATTTCTCAAGAACTCGTGGAGGCATCAAGTGCAATTAATATCAAATATCCACATATATAGTGCTTTGGAAAACCAAAAAACGTGGGTTTTTTGCCACTTTTATATTTATAATAAAAAAGTAACGGAGCCGTGTCTGTTCATGGAAGATGTATAAGAAAAAATATTATTGGAGACTTTTATTAATGTTTTTTATTTTTTTATTTTATCTGTTCGTCTGTGCGTTTGTTCACTAATCTAATAATCTCTGAAACGGTTAACCTGTTTAAATGCAGTTTTCACTTTTAGAACTTGGCAAGCTTCCCTTAACCTTTAGTGTTTGGTTTACTATCTCGATTCACAAAAAACTTATGTCAATATGTACAAAGGAATATATGTGAAAATATTGCTAGAAAATAAGTGTTTTATTGAACTGACTGAAACCGTAGCTATTAATGTATGGAATTTATCCATAAAATGATAATGTTATTTATAAGACCAAGAAAGTGCTGGTTACATCCCGTTGACCTAGAATTAAGGTATTTGGCAAAAAGTGAGAGCTTGCAGTTCAAATAGAGGAAAAAATCTGAATAACGCAAGAAACGACGAAACACAGAAAAAAGCCATTACAGACTTATAAATTCTAATTACAAAATAATTGTAATTATAGTTCACTTTATACAATAGTGCAACACGTTAGTCAGCCTTTATGAGTTGTACTTACAGTTGTCCTACTATCATGAAATTAGTACGGAACCCTCGGTGGGCGAGACCAACTCCAAATTGACAATTTTTTTTCATTTCATAGTAAACATTTCAATTCGTTAACTCATGTCAAAGCTCAGAGATACTGTAGATGATAAAAAAATAACTAACAGTGGCAAATGTAATTATACCATATTAGGTTTTAAGGCAATTATTTTGTCACTGTGTTCCACAATTTTATATTTAGTCACAGTGAAACTAGAATTTTTATAATGATCAAAATGAATTATTTATTTATATATTTGTTATTTTGTACCTCTGGAAGTTTCAAGTACACGACCTATTTAATTAAGATTGTGTATTTAAATCGGTTTTTGAAGGACGTTTCGTAGAGTTTTTTTTTGAAATAACAAAAACAATTATGAAGCCATTATCTTTTATTGTCAATTATATCATCAGTTACTTTTTTTTCAGCTTCAAAAAAAATTATGCAGTCACTCGCCCGTCTGGAGATTGAATCCACTACCAGACCCTGGATACATACATTCTGACGCTGTCCCACGGCGCCACAGTCGGAGAACTCAGATAGAAAATATACAGTGAAAGGTCAACAAACTTTGTACTTTGAAAATATTTAGTCAACTGGGATCCCGTACACTATAGCAATTAGTTACTTATACGCTATGACAGCATAAATTAAATTTTATCTAAATTATTTTTATTACAATTTAAAAATTTCCTCAGTAACAGAATAGCTATAAGTTTTTTTGTTTCGCTAATTTCAATTTATTTAATTTTCGTTCATTCAACCTTTAATTGTATCAGCGTCTTTGTCATATCCATATAAAGAGCTTAATCTTTTTTTTAAAACCTATTTGCAGCTGTAAACAATTTAAAAAAAATATATACTAGAAATGGTACTAATAGAAAAAACAATAAATCAATCCTACCTAGGCTATTCAGCCTAATAATACCAAATATTAAATAGAAAAGCAAATATTTATTAAACATCATTAATAAATTTAGATAAGTCGTGCTAAAAGAAAATTCTTTAAATAGATTGTCATTTGATTATGGAGATCTTTGTACACATTATTATCTCATCTACTGGGTATTTTTAATAATTACTTATTTATTTCTTTAATAATTACCATTTAATTACACTTCAGCGTCTGACTTTGAAAGCGTCTGTCTCTAAACATAATGGCTGTGGGTTTGATCCCTGCTCTGAGAAATTATATTATTTAAATTACTTTTATTTCGCCGTTTCGGAAGTTTGAAAGCGCGGTGTTGAGTTCCGTCACTAAACGCGCAATACCTCGGATATTGTTCAGCGCGTGGGCAACTTGAGTGTTATGCGGGGTAAAGCCGGAACATGTAAAACTTATACTTTGTTTTGATTAACACTTGTATAGTATTCATCATTACATTTTAAGAGAAAATTGGATAACGGAACATTTTATTTATCATTTATAAAAAAATATAAGAAAGAATTTATATGAAAATAATTTACATAACTTTCTAGGTGAAGAGTAAACTAAATAATCTCTCCCATATTTAAATATAAGGCTCATAAATACAAAATCTTGTTAACTTAGGACGACGTTGTTTTGCCATGTTGTTTTTCTTTCATACATCCTAGTCCTTGATTAGAAATATGTAATAACTTTAATTTAATCTGTAATATGTTAACGTACTAGCTTTACCTCTGGCTTCGTCCGTGTTGTAAAACGAAAATAAATAGGAGTTGTGTGTGATATACGAAACATTCTAAATATTCAAGGTAACTCTGATCGCAGTTATAGTTGGTTACATCGTAGACGATAACATGATGTAATATAGCCTTCTCATTTTTGTATTGGGTAGTGCATTTGTCACCTTCTACGATAACTGGACTGGGACTCTAAATTATAAATCATTTGTTAATTTGTTGTGGCCAGTCACAAAGTGTGACTGTAAAATCGACTGGTTGTGGGTTCGATCCCCACTCTAGGAGTAGGGAGATACAGCGTGGAGCTGAAGCTGACTTGTTAATTTTAACCAATAGTCCCTGAGGCGCGTTCAACCGAACAAACTTTTCAGCTTTATAATATTAGTATATGAAATAGAAGTAGGTATACAGTAGTACTAAAGAAAAATAATACGAAGGTAGGCTGAGTGAATATAATCTATGAACTTATATCGTTTTGAGTTGGGAACCTGTTATGACTATTGTTAGTTATACATAATCAAAGAACTAAATTGGCTAATTTTTTAAATAATTGATAAAATTTTGTGTCCATTTTCTTAAAAATAAAAACTTGATAAATTATTTACTTTTTCTTAAATATTTTTTTCATAATTCCAAGTCAGTTCTAAGGCAATTTACTTAGCCCCTCTTTATATGTTATAAAACTTTAGTAATAACGATTAATTTCTAGCTAACTTGTTAAGTTTAATTGACTTCGTAGTATGAGGTCGGTTACGAAATATACAGTATTATTAATGATCAATTACTATTTGTTATAAGATCAATATCTGTTTCCGGTTTCAAATAGGTATGTTATAAATAAACATGCTGACAGTTTTAAGCCAGCTTCTAGAGGTTAAGCTATACGGCCGTTTTTATAGCTTCACAAATCTCCCACGTTTGACAAGCTACTTTTTAAGCAATTTCGAAAACGAAGAAATAAAAATAATCCCCTCTGGTGTCTAGGCCAAGCGACGCAGCAGAATTTGGCGGAATCTTAACATGAGGCTCCCTCTGTCTTCCTTGCTGTGTGCGGGATACAACGTCATATAATTTTTACATAATAACCAATAAATTGTTCATATACCACAATTCTTTTTTCAGCATAACGCTGTATCTCGCATGTTGGTTATGTGGCGGAATTCAACGCTGCGCTTTGCCCCGACAACAGGGCGAAATCAATTTAATATTAAATATTTCATTTCCTCGAATGGGGATCAAACCCATAACCTCTCACGTTTAAAGTCACACGCTTGTGTTCCTGCACCACGACCGCCTGGAAGTTACGTCGTTAAAATTATAATAACAATGATATAATTTGACTTGCTATCGCTTTAGAATAGTCAAGGATGACAGAGATAGTCCTGTGGGTCGGGGTCTATAAAGCTTTTCAAACTTGAGCCTACTTCTTGTCGCATTAAATTATCCTTAAATTCGACTATAACGTAAAGATAAAATATTAATAAAGTATCCGGTTTCGCTCAAGATAACAAATTAATTCGGATATTGTTATACAAATTCTTAGGCCTATGTTCCCTCCCTTAGGAATAAGAGCGGAGTTTTGTAGACTCAGGCAGGTTGTGTGATAAAATAGGTATAAAACTATATTTAATAAATACGTAATATTTTACCTAAATTTATAATTCCATTTCTTCGCTCTGGTGTCGAGGTAAAAGCGCGGCGTTGAGTTCTGCCACTCAACACGCAATGCCTCCAGAATTCGGCAGAAAGTGGGGAGCGGAGTATCTTACACTAGGTTCCCCCTGCCTGCAGCAGGGTACTGCTGTGTGCGGGATACAGTGGGAAGCTGATTTGATTTAATCTTTATGATGTTTTAAAATAGTCTTGTTAAGTAACTATATAATATAAGATTAGGAAATATAAATAATTTTAAAATATTAGGTAAGACAGTTCCAAGTTTCAAGACACTCCGCTCTCCAGTTTCAGCAGAATGAGGCAATGCATGTTGAATGGCGTAACCCAACGGCGCGCTTTTACCTCGACACCAGACCACCAGAGCGAGGAATATGTATAAAGAAATATTAATAAATAATAATTAATTTTCCCAAATGGGAATCGACAACTATCGAATTTACAGTCATTCAGTTCACAGTACACATTTGTGCCACTGAGTCACGATGGCCTCAATCAATATTATGTCAAATTGTAATATGTATTTACAACTGTTATATACAAAGAGTGTCGAACTCTAAGAATGTACATACATATAATATGTATGTAAGTACGTATGTTTCAATATTGCACAACGCGGCGGCACATTGAACCGAACATAACATATACATATATACATACATACATAAACTTTTAAAAAATATATCATAAAAAATATTAGTGTAACATTTTGTGCATAAGTAACACAAAGCTATACGTGTACCTAATGAGAATAGATTGAGCACATACTAGCACGTTAAGTACCAACAAACACTAAAATAAATCTATATATACTTGTATATATTAACTTTTCTTAAAAAAAATGAAACAATGAACAACATTTTATGATATTTTTTTTCATACCGATTTAGTAGATCACGTTGGTTAGGTAGACATACCGTACTGTGTAGGTAGATGTGCCGTATATTGCGTGGGCATTAACGATTGCCTTGGCCGTGACTTTCTTCCTTGCTATCAAGGATTACAAGGTTCTAGTGAATTATATACAGTCTTGTAATATATTTGGCGAACAGCGTGGGATACAAAAATTTTGACATAGTTTTTCTATTGCATTCAGCAATCTAAGAAGATCAATTATAGAAAAGGAATTGAGTTTCGTGTTGAGTGGTAAGAATGAAATTAATTCATACTCCTGAGTGGGAAACTCACTACCATCGCGTTTACTGTCGGACGCTATATCGCTGCGCTACGACAGCCTCTAAATTCCTCTACCGCAATATGTGGGAAAATGCTTGTAAACAGATTATTATAGCCCCGATATTGATAGGTTAGCAAGTGCATGATTGGGTTACTTGATGGTTATGAGTTCTTATCCTATTCGAGGAATATTTATATTTAAAAGAAAAAACATATTTTTGCTTCCCCAGTTACAATAGACATTACGCGACTGTCTGTCACAGAAACTGGTAACTTTATAAAATTAAGTGTCTGAACACTATATTTTTACTGCCTACTATGTTAACAATGATATATTAATTAAAAAATGTAAAGCTTTCGAAACAAAAAACCTCTTTCTTGTTTTATAAATAATATAACCAAAAATACCTTTAATCGACTAAAATTGAATGGCAAGGAACGCTCTCGATTAAATGACTTTTTCAACATAAAAACTGAATCAAATCCGGTTCATCCGTTTGGGAGCTACAATGCTACAGACAGATATACAGAAACGTCTATTACAAAAACGAGATGTCTAAAGATTAAAAAAAGCCGCGACGATCATCGCTAGGGCGCTAAGCGTTCACAATTAACAGGTCTTTCATAGTTGGCCAGTCGGCGCCGGTGCCGGTGCCGCATACACTAATTGAACTAGTTTAGTTATCGCTATCCGTACTTGGATGTTGCTTTAATTAATTGTCTGCGCGAAACGAGAGCGACAGCGTGAATACATTACGATAATTGTTTTTTTTTTAGCTTCTTCTGTATCACGCACATAGCGGGGTAGACTGAAGGAACCTGGGAACCTAGTATTAAGACACTCTATTCTTATTAAGACAATTCCGTTCCCACTTTCCGCCGAATTCCGGTGACATTGCGTGTTGAGTGGCAGAATGCAACACCACGCTTTGCAGAGCGAGGAAATGAAAATATTAAATGATTCATTTTCTCGCGTGAGATCGATTTTCTCAAACAGACTATGAACGGTGAACGAAGTACCCATAGTCACCCATAGTCCACAAAAGAGTGTAACGAGCATATGGATACATAAAACAAGTTGTTCATGTCCCTCCTCTATCTCACTAATAGTTCATTGTTAGTCAATTAAAATACTTGTTACGGCACCGCTACGGATCTAACGTCTTACACAACACTTAAGACGCTTCGATCCGATCTGATAACATCTCATTTCAATATTAATTTAGATTTGCAATCATTATGAGAACAAAGAAGCTTGTAGGCGAAAAAATAGTTAATATTTACATAACAAATCTTTCCTTCATGTACATATACATATTATAATACTTTTTAATACTACAAATGCTATACTGGTGCAGTTATGTCGAGGTATATGGTCCTGAGTTGGATTACGTTAAAGCGCCTAGCGCCGTCGGCGTAAATGAAATCATAGAGCGATGCAGTATGAAATGATAGAGTAACATGTAAATGAATGAGGCCAATCGAGGCGCAGGGGCTCAAAAGTGTGACAAAACGGAAAGGAGATGAAATATTTAATATTTTCATTTCTTCGCTCTGGTGTCGAGGCAAAGCGCGGCGTTGAGTTCTACCACTTAACACGTAATACCTCTAGAATTCGGCGGAAAATAGAAAATCGAGTGTTTTAACATTAGGTTATACATATAATATACAAGATATATATAAATAATTTTATATTTCAGCTTAGAAAATATAAACAGAAAAAATACGATATAAATAGAATAAGTAAGATTTTCATGCACGGTTTATTTAATAATATTTTTAGGGTTCCGTACAAAAAGGGGAAAACGACACCTTATTACTAAATCACCGCTGTCTGTTTGACCGTCTATTACCCAGGATGTATCTAATGAAACGTGATAGTTAGTCAGTTGAAGGTTTGACAAATACTGTATTATTATTGATATAACATCAAATACCGAAAAATAGAATAAAATTAACATATATGAGAGCGCTTCAGACATGATCTATTTGCCGTTTTTATAGATTGATAATGGTACGAAACCAATCGTGCGCGAGTCCTACTCTCCCTTGGCCAGTTTTTAAATAACTTTTTATTATAAGATTATAGTGCCAATAAATTCGATTAATATTGCCATAACTCAATTCCTTCGGGAGACGACCCATTTTATAATGAAAAACCAACATAAATCAATTTAATACTATTTTGATGTGTAAATGAGGAATAGAGTATGTAGATAACTTAAATCGCTATTAAGGTTTTCTTTTTTCTTCTTTGATTCAAAGCAGCAGAAACAATATTTCTCTTTCCCATCCACACACCATATGCGAAACTTATGGTGTGTGGATTGTGGGTATGAATTTTCATTTCTTGTTTCACGCGGTATCCCGCACATAGCAGGATATGGGGAAGAAACCAGGGAACAGTGTCAAAACAACAACAAGACACTCTGCTCTCATTAAACCACTTCTGCTCACCACTTTCCGCCGAATCCTGAGACAGCATGTTCAGTGGGGTAACTAAACGCCTTGCTTTACATTGTTACCACATCAAAGAAATAAAAATATTATAAATTTTATTCCTTTACATACAAAATGTAATCTGCCAGTTATAACAAAGTACCACATAACAACCGAAGAAAAAGGCTAGGCTAAAAATATATTTTTTGCGATTCTTCAGGTCTTTCATTTTATGTATTATAACTTTTTTTTATCAAAAACTGTGTATGCAAAAGGCATTTGAAAATTTGTTTTCCCTGGAGTTTATCATTTTTCATCTACCAATACCTTATGCACTCCAATAATTTATACAAAATTATGTATATTTTTTTATAACTTTGAAATACTGTTATAGGAAATAGTAATAACTTTTTTAGAGTAACATTGTATTCTGTATATAGCAGGGTAGACAGAGGTATATCGTAGGGACAAGATTATTGTGTTTTGAGTGGCGTAACTCAACGCCGCCCTTAGTATTGTTATTAGAGTAAGGAAATAAAACTTTTTAACTTCCATGATTGGAATCGAGCTCACAACCGTTTACACTAAGAATGCCTCTAACATTGTTTTACCAATGTATATAACATTTTACTGAAGCCCATACTAGGAGTGTGAATAAAGCAGGAAATGTTTACTAATAATTATATCTATATGGATAAAATAAAATAATATTATTATATAATAATAACACAAGATAACTACACATTACTTAATAAATGTGTTTTTATTCCTTATCACTTTCTAAGGTTAGCCAGTTACGTAAAACAAAAACAATTAAGATAACATTCTTTTACAGCTAATGTCACACATTATGTAGGTTAAACATAAGGAGACAATGGTTATGGAACTTTTGGGACAATAATAGTTACTAACATAGCGAGATTTGAACCTGCACTTCTTGGAAACTGTTAAACCGCTCCGCCCACTATGTATAATTTATGTCATTAGTATGAGTAAGTGTGCCTATAAAAATATCAATGTAGCTTGATAAGAATCCATAGCTTAATGGTTATTTAATAAAATCCCCTTAAAAAAAATTGTTAAATGTCTATTATATTTTTTTTCATAATGTTACTGTCTGTCTGCCAGATGCATGTATAAATTTTTGAAACTGCAACCAAATTTTAAGGTGCCACAAATAGATATAGTGAAGATGATACACTACCAATTAAAATTAAAATATAAATTATATGTAAATTAAAATAATTAAATTATATTGTGTGGTGTTAAGTTCCGCTGCTCAACATAAAATGTCAAAAAAATTAAAGAGGAATTAAAAAATTAAGGAATAAAAACTATGTTCCCTCTGAATGTGCTAGTTGTGGGAAACAGAAAAGAGTAAAAACACTATTTAAGAGTAGTTTCCAAGAGGCACAGTTTCTAGTCCTAGCACATTAGAATTTTTACATGTTTGCTGAATAATATTTATTATAATAACATATATGTAAAAAAATTAAATCAGCTTGAACCTAGTGTTAAAACACTTAGTTCCCCATTTTCCAGAATTCTGGATTATATCTAAATTCAGAAATATAAATACAGATATTTTTTTGGTTTGGTAAAAACTACTGCAACATACAGTTTGCCATTTAGAATGGAAAATCTCTTAACAGATTGAAAATTATAGGTAAATAGATTGATGATCATAAATTGCTTTTAGGCACAACAGGAATATACCACTGTAGGTTGTGGGTTTGATTCTCACTTAAGAGAATGAAGTATTATTGCCTTGTTATGGTAACAAGACAAAGAGTGGTGATGAGCATTGTCTCGGATATATTTGTTTACCATGGTAATGTAAGTTCAAATAGTTTTACATGCTTTAGGTTTATAGGTAAGGATATAAAATTATTTATTATGTAACGTGAACAGGCAATCATTAGTAATTAATATAATAATTAGTACTATTCTTAGACTTGAATGTTTATTTGACTCATTTTACAAGGAAATCTTTAATTATTTATAGTATATTCCAAAGTTAATGGGAATATTTGTTTAACTGAAATTTTTGATATAAGGAAGATGTTAAAAACATGTAACTTATAAGAAAATTGTAAAAACAACTTATAAAAAATGATCAGTATGGTTTTAATAATATATATTGTGTGTATGATGTATAAATATTAAATGATTATCAAAATAAAAAAATATTAATGTATTAAAGCAGGATGGGAGATAAACAAGTATACACAATAATTAAGTGGTTAATAACATATACAATGTTCCACAGCTGATTACAGACCCAATGTAACGTGTGACTAATGTGTGAGATGGCATCATTTAATATTTATTTACTTCGCGATAGCCGCGACGTTACGTTCACACGCGCAGACCGATTGATCCAATTCATTACTATATAAAAACCTCTAGTTAATAGGTCATTGAACCAAGCCCTGTTTACAAATTGCATGGTAAACAAAGTTTACTATAAACGCATTATGCCTCATGAATAATTTACAACGTTAATATAAATTGTAAGTAACTTACCCTCTCTGGCTTTCAAGTAGACAGTATTGGCTACGATATTTTCTAATTCCATTAGTTCCAGTGTGGCGGATTTTAATGTAGACCCTCCGGGAAGCTGGTATCCGCCGTTGCGGCCGATCTGCCGCCGTCACCGCGTGCAAAAAGCCGCCCATCAATGATTAAAGCGCGATCTAAACACAGAACTGGACACTACACACCATGGACTTAGTGACTAAAGAACACTTATGAGTGATCGCGGGACACAAAACGGAATATAACACGCACACGGTCTCACGGTATAACACAGGGGTGTGACGATTCAAACGCAACTAGCATTTCAGTTTAGCGTTAGCAAATGATTATTTACACTAATATAAGTAATAATAATGACAAATGCCGGTCGGTTTCTCTCAGTTCTCGGTTAGAACACGCCCCGGGTTAAAGTTATTGACGACAGATAGCGATACGCTACAAATGACCACAACCGCAAGGTACAGTATAATTTCAGTTGCCATCACTTGGAACTTACTTGCTACTATGAAAATTTATTAATTTTATTATTTGTTATTTTTCTACCATTTGTGATATTTATTGTTTTCCAGTTAGTAATATTTTTTATTTAATCTATAATAAAAAATACATTATATTTTAAATAAACAATTTTTATTTAATTTCTAGTAACGAAAATAATAATACTAACAGATAACAACAACTAAGTACTAACATAATTATTTTGTTTTGCTTTTATTAATATTGTAAGTTTATTAATATTGCAAGTTCAACAAAATAAAGTAATGTACAAAAATAATAATATGTTGTAATAGTAAATAAATATAAATATATTTTTTTAGCTTCACGCTATTTCCCGCACACAGCAGAGTAGGCAGAGGGAACATAGTGTTAATACACTCTTTGCCCCAGATTCCAAAGAATTTTTCGAGGCATTGCGTGTTGAGAGGCGAAACTCAACGCCGGGCTTTCGCCTTGGTGCCAGAGCGAAGAAATTAAAATATTAATAGATAATAACTAATACAATCACTCAAGTGGAGATCAAGCCCACAACCGTCGCGCTACAGTCCCACCTTGTGCGCTATGATGGCCTCTAAAATATTTCTAATTTGGTAATAATTTTAAGAATATGGCAATAAGTTTTATGTCACATTAGAGATAGTACGACAGTACCAGTAGTGACAGAACAATCGTTTAAAAACTGTACAGTCTTTATTATCTAAATAATTTATTTGTTTGTTTGAGTTTATTCGTACTTATGATAAATTACATTTTGTTAACATATTTTTTAAATATAATGTTTTTACACTTTTGTTTATTAACATAAAAAAATACGATGAAATGTTAAATTCAGCTGTGAATGACAGCTGTCATTCTACATTTAATTAAAGTCGAAGCATGCACACATTTCCCACGTTTTATGGCAATAATTATAAAAAGTATAAATATTATGTGAAAACATAACTTAAACATGAAAACAAATCCATGTAAAATTTGCGGAGGCACAGACTTAAATCTCGTCGATGGTTTCTACTACTGTGTTGAATGCGGCACCCAAGATGTGGAGGCGAGGGAGACCGTCGTGGAAAAAACTTTGCTTGCTGATGGCACCTTTGCTCAATCCGCAGTCAGAAAAATCACAACAGCGTTGAAAGATTCTCTTGGAAGTAAGAATTATATTCGAGCAGTTCATTTTGAAATTTTTATGAAAATACCTATTTAGGTAAATTTTGATTGTTATCTTAAGTTACTTAACCGCTTTTTAAATTAAATTTGAGTTATTTTAATATGAATAATATATCTTAACAATAATATTAATTTAACATGAACACATATTTTGTAGTTGGCGGAGATTGGATGAAATGGCATGCTTATAATTTCATTCTTGCTGGTTTAACTGAGGAGCTGATATCTCTAGGAGCTAAACCTAAAATAAAAAATGTAGTACTCTGGATCTGGATAAAATATATTAAAATGTTTCAAGACAAAGAATCTATGAGGTACATATATATTGACTTATCTGAACTACTTGCCTGTTCTAATAACATTATTATTTGGATAACATTGAACATTTAACATTGAAAACTAAAGTTCTAGACATTACAATAATTATTATTTTATAGCAATTTATCAAAACTATATAAATATTTATTAAATATATGTATGAAATTATTTTCAATTTTCAATTGGCTTAGTAAGAAAATATAAGCTGATTTTGTTTGTTCATTTTAATTACTCAGGTATTTTGTCTAATTTTATTTTCCTTACATCTACTCATAATTTTGATCTATATGATCAAAATAAGCCAAAAAAAATTATGAGTAGATGTTAAGGAAAATAAAATTCTTAATATTAGACAAAATACCTGAGTAATTAAAATGAACAAACAAAATCAATAAAAGTAAAAAATAAAATCAAAATGATAAACAGGGCAGGCAGAGGGGAGGAACTTAGTATTAAGACACTGTTCCTCATATTCCGCTGAATAAATAACATATAATATTTTATATCTTATTATATTATAATAATATATTTCTATAAATGAGAATGTACTTTTTTGTTTTATTAAACAAATAAAATAAATATAAGTATATAAATTTTATAATTCTCATAGAAATAAACAATTTTCCAAAATTTTCTTTCCTTGTATGCGTTGTAATAATTTTTGGGATCTATTGATCTATTCCCAAAAATTATTACAATGCAAGAAAATTTTAGAAAGTTGTTTATTTTTATCAGCATTATAAAAACTATCAACATTTTTACAATAAAAATGTTGATAGTTTTCAACATTTTTATAGCAAAATAATCTTTTCTGTAATTAAAAAAATGTCTACGTTTTCCACCTGAAAAGCACTAAAAAGCGAAAAAATATTAAATATATATAAATACACAGATACCACATTAGTATTGATACTGTCCTGGTATTAATAATTGTAAAAAAAAATAATAAAATATAATAGTAATAATAATAGTTTGCCAAAGTACAATAATTCAAAATGCATTTAAATCAATTAAGCTGTTTTTGAGATTAGCATGCAGAGAAAAAATAGAGAAAAAAAGAGAAAATATAGTCCATATTCACAAATGCCCCTAACAGATTTTCCCTTATATCTTTCATGTACAAAACAATAAGGTATAATCTTAACATGTGTAGATTTTTTCGTTTTGCTTCATGCTTGTATTCCTCATATATCAAGATAGGCAAGAGGGACCTAGAATCAAGATATTAATTTCTGCAATTCTTGTATATTTTCCCAAGCACTTCCTCGTTTTTAATACATTGTGAGACATGCATGTGAGTGATAGGATTAAATGGCATGGTGGGTCTTGTTAACATAATGAGAAAATAAAACCATTGTGTTTATAGACAAACCATGTTCATCTCTGTCACTATTAGGCCTGATAATATATTGTGAAATTGTTATAATTATAAAAAATATAAATATATAAAATTGTGGGGTATGGTAAATATTTTTGGTGCTTATGTCATAACTTTATTGAAATTAGACAAATATTATGTCTTAACATGGCAATTTCTTTATTTCAGAAATAAAACCCAATTTGAAGTGGACAGCCTAAACGAAACTAATAAATCTGAAAAAATACTTGACTTAGACACTAGCAATACAGAAAACAGTGATGAAGAAAAAAATGATAAGAAAAAATCTAAGAAAAACAAAAAGAAGAAAGATGATAAGTTTAGACGTGATATAAAAATCGTAACTAAAGGAACTTTATTAACAATTTTATATATAGCATTGAATTTAGATAGAAGTGATATACAATTGTCTCATTTATTCCGTTTCATAAAAGAAGGAAGGTTAAGTTTGTATAATTGTACTAAATTTGTTCCAAAAGAAATTGATATGTTGCTGGTACCATTTGGGAGAAATTTTTTGTCCTGTCAAAATGAATACATGCCAAAAAGTATTCGTGAGTTTGCAATGACGTTTTTTAAGCGCTTACACTTAGGTGTACCTCTAGTTCCTAATTTAACTAGAATCATAACTAATTTTACCAAAGAACTGTGCCTTCCCAATGATTTTAAACAATTAGTCCTGTCTCTAATGTATCTCATGCCCTGTGATTTTCTTAAATTGGATTCGAAATCTATCAAAACCTTAGTCCGTATCCCAGACTATGAAGGCGTCTGTATGTCCTATTTACTTATTGGTTTAAAAATGTGTTTTGGTCTCGACTGTGATTACGAAATAAAATTATCAAAAGCAGTCGATATAATTAATGAAACTGAAAATCGTTCTAAGTCATATAAATTAGGTTTTTATTCAGATTCCACTGATCGGCTATTTTCTTTTTATGACTGGTGTAAATATTTACAATTAATAAAAAACGTCCTGTGCAAAAACTATTTACCTATATCACGTATATATAATTTGAATGTAGATGATTGCGTACTCATGGAGCAGCTAGAAGATCGTCGAACAAGGAATAAGAAGCTAAGTGATGACGTCACAATGGACATTATTAACAAAATATCAATCGATGACAAAATATGTATTATACCTAAGAGTAAATTTCTTAGGACCCTCACTCCAATGACTACTTACACAGACGTTATATTGCAAAACGTTCAAGATCCCGAGTTGAGGTTACTTCTTTGTGAAGATTTTACTCAATATTCTCTTAAATATGCCATCGAAGAATTAAATTTACCAGATTGTGGAAATGATAGCTTAAATTTAATTAAAGGTGTAGAAAAGACGAATAAGACTTTTAATCCATTCGTAGTTGGTACTTTGACGACGAAAAAGGGAGATAATACAATGGTGTTTGTTAGAAATTGTGAAAATAGTAATTGGCTTAAAACTAAACCACCAGCTGTGGAACACATTACTAAACTTAATGAAAAGAAGAATAGTGACAAAGATAGTGATTATGGCTATGAATCTAATTTTGAATGCACGCCTCCCGATAATGATGAATCAAATGACAAAATAAATAAAGTTGACCATGAAGAACAAAAGATTTTAGAAATATTTGAGGAAGAAGATGAAAATGTAAATATATTTGATGATGATTTTAAGGATTATGAGATTAGAGACACAATAAACGATGTGAAGGGCGACACTATTTGTGGAGACACAATAAACCACGAGAATGATTATCAAGAATATTCAAATTTTTATGACAGTAAATTAGATTTGCATGATACCTTTAATGACGTTTCTGATAGCATAGCTTTCGATCCCGAAACATTTGACAAAGATAAAATTATAAATGAGTTATTATCAATAGCTTGCAAAAAATATAAAATACGAATGCCAAAAGAAAGTAAAGAAAATAAAAAAGAATCACATAAAAGGAAACGCATTGATGAGGATGAGCAAAGTAGTGGTAAAAAACAGAAATATAATACAGAACTTTCCAGAGAGTCTAAGCGTATTCGTAAAGAGCTAATGGCAATCTACTACGAGACAATTAAGAAAGATTCTTTGAATAATGTAGAAGAAAATGTTAGATCCAGTGTCCAAAACGCGGAAAATAGTCCAATGAATAGAAGTTTAGAAGTTGATAATATTAATTATGGCCCAAATGATTTTCAAAATGATAGTACTCACTTAGAAAACGATATTTCAGCTATTAGCAGCATACATCCAAACATCACACAAACAACATTAAATGACACTAATTCAGAGGAAGAAGAAACTGAAGATGAACCAGCTGTTATAAATAATCCTAAATTTGACGCTAAAACGCACAATACTAAACAATTATATGTAAAAATAAATGATGAACTAAAAATAAATTACGATTTTAACATCGAAGACGATGTAGAAATTGAAAAGATATTAGCAAAGAAAATTGAAGAATTTTCCAATAAAGAACATGTGCACGAAAATTTAGGAAAAATAAGTGATAGCAGTGATTCAGAAGACGATATACCTCTCAGTGAAGTGGCAACTTTCAAAAAATTGTACGCGGATAATAAAAATAGAAAGAAAAAATTATTAGATAACTTAGTGAAGAACAGAACAACAAACAAATTTAATTATTGGGTAAGGCATTATAAATCGAAATCTGTTGCACGGAGTTTGGATATGAATCAAAAATTTGATATCGAATTGACTGAGAATTGTCCAATTAGTTTTGTTTTCGTGATAAGTGAATGCGCGGCCATTTTGGACTGTACCACATTTAGTTTGTACAAGTGTATGCAGAATTTGGAAGAAACTTTGTTAGGTTACAGATTATGAAAAACAAAAGTTAAATATTTATTATTAATTAATTAAAGATGATATTTTGTTTTTACAAGTATTGTATTTACAATGTATGCTTCTGTTTAGACCGGATTAGGATAAATATAGTTTTTTTATTTACTTATATTACTTGTTGTTTGTTGTATAGTTCCATTAATTGAGACCACTAGTCTAAATTAATGCAGCTTTTAAAAGAAATCAATAAATTGGTTTGTTAAATGTTAAGTACCTAATTATTGTTTATGTACTGCTTAAGCACATGCTTAGTTATTACGCACAATATTAAGCACATGCTTAATTATTATATATAATATTTATTTTATTTTTTAAGTACAAGCAATTTTGTATTGATGAAAGTAACGAAAACGTACATCTCATTTTTGTGTTTTTTTAAACTATTTTTGCTACCAGAATATACAATTAATGTTTAATTCTAAACTGTTTTATTGTTGTATTTTAATGGTTTACTAAACGTAATAAAAAAAATATTTAAAAGATGTTTTTTTTTTCTATTATATAAAAATATCTTGCGGCGTCGCGGTAGATTTACCTTAAATATTACGATATAACGATGTTCGGGAGTTATTTTATTTTGAAATTTGAACGTGAATTAAGTTTAAGACTTCTTTTGTCCAAACATCGTTATATCGTACACTTTAGATGTCAAATAAACGCGTTTTATAATATTAGTATAGATAAAAGTTCTAATCGCCCGACGCTCGCAGACATTCGCGAGTCTCACAACGCACGACACGACGAATTACACCACCACTCAAAAAAATGTGATGGCATCTAAAATATCAATAACAATAAAATATTAATATGCTGTACACGCCAAATTGAATATATACAAACGCACAACGCATACTGTATTGCTTAAAATAATTTCGAAATATCCCTTAGTCTTTTGTGATTTCTCTCCAGTTCTTCCATTTTTTCAACATTTCGCCTTCTCCAATAAATGGACTATCCTATCCGACATGAAAATAATTGCATTTTTATACAAATATAATTATGAAGTTTTATTCTCTTAGCAAACTGGCTAGACCTGGCGTAAGAACACAAGTGTGACTGTAAACGCGACGTAGTACATAATAGGTTGTCGATTGTTCGATTTCCACTCGAAGAAATTAAATCCTCCAGAATTCGGCGGAAAATGAAGAATGGAGTGTCTTAACACATTTAAGCGTGAGCCAAAGCAAAATATAAAAAAAACAAAAACAGATAATAAAAAATCGAAAGCGGTTAACGTTTTTAAAAAAACAAGATATAAAACATATCGTCTATATGTTTCTAAATTATTTGAAAAGTGATTCTATGTAATTACATTAAGTGATATGTATCACCTAATAACAATATTTCACACGAGTTTCCTTTCTATAAGGGCTACTATCTATACAATTCCACTGCTTTTGTAGTCATTTTCACCTAAATCTACCTTCTCTTACACGACTTCGCTTACAAAAGGAGGTTGGTGACACGAAGTGATCAGGGGACGGAGCTCTCTATTACATTTATATTAATTTCAAAAAGAGAGCTTTACGCTTTGGTTTTTTTTTGCAGTTTTACATATTTTTTTTTAGTATATTAAACCTTTTCTTTATTGACATTTTAAGTTTAAATAACGAATACATTACTTCAAAAAAATATTATACATTTAATCTTTGTCAAGAGCAGTGGTCAAAATGATTGGAAGGCATTTAGTAAATGTATTGCATAAGGTGCCTATTCAACCATATCATATTCCTAAAAAAACTTTTGCGCAAGTTGGCTTAGGGATATCTACACCACCTAGATATCCTTGTTCATATGGCGTGAGTACAATTTTTTTATTAATTTCTTTTAAATTCAAAAATTGGAATGGTGAGAGTACTAAGAAAGCAAATGTTACGATTGAGAGTCTGGATTCTAATCGAAGAGCCTTGCCATCAATCTTAAATTTTATATACTTACTAAATAAATAATATCGGTCGAACAATAATTATGATGTTTTATGATAGCACTCCTACAATGTTAATTTGTCTCTCCTATATTGTAACTCCTATAATGTTCTTAAATTTTTTAGGAAAAATTGTTACATATCGCGTTTCTGCATGTTGTTTGGCTGAGCCCTGTGGCATACTTTTTGACGCAAATAAAAGTTTGGCGTCGGGAATATGTACAATCTTAAATGAAAAACTAAATAAATAATTTTATTCCTGGAATTGTTTTATTATTTATATATATATATATAAATATATATATATATATATATATATATATATATATATATATATATATATATATATATATATATATATATTTCTTTTATGTGACTTCGATTTATATAATAATGAATTTGATTGTGCAGGATGAATAATTTCTTACATTTGCTTACTTTTATATGAAATGTTCATCGCTGTAAAAATCGGCAATTGACTTTGACAGCCAAACGTGAAATATTTGTTTACAATCATAATATATGGATCTCTAAATTTAAACATTTCAAAAACAAAAAATATATTAAAATGAAGGAATCAAAGCAAGCCCAAACGCCTATAGAAGATTTAGCTGAATTGCGAAGCTACTTTGCAAGCCATAACGTTGTTCGCGAATACATAGCTCATAGCTCTAAAGTTCATTCGGTGGGGTGGTCTTGTGATGGAAGGAAACTAGCTTCAGGGTCATTCGATAAGAGCGTAGCTATATTTAATTTAGAAAGAAATAGACTGGTAAATTCAACTGTTTTATAACAATTTGCACATAAAATCTTCTTTGAGGTTATATTTATTTGAAAGAAACGATATATTTAAATGTTATGACCATATATTTTTTATATATATTGATTGTAGGTTCAGGATTTCATCTTCAAAGGTCACACAGGATCAGTGGATCAATTGTGCTGGCATGCCTCACATCCTGATTTATTAAGTACAGCTAGTGGAGATAAGTCAGTCCGGATATGGGATACTCGGTTTGTATTTCATAAATAAAACAATGTATTTGAAGTCTTCCTATTACAGCAGAACAGGACCTGGCTGTAAATGTGACAGTCGTCAGTTCTTGCTCATTTTGGAGAATGAATTATTTTCATTTTCTTACTTCGGTAACAAGACAAAGTGCGCTGTTGAATTTTTCCACCCAGCTGGCAATGTCTCGGGGTAAAGTGGGGAATAGCGTTGGGGAGCGTTTTAAAATAAGTTACTTTTCCCTGTCCAGTTATTTGTGGGATATATAGCATGAAGCATTTTCTCATTTCCAGATCACACAAATGTGCCGCAGCAATATCAACAAAAGGTGAAAATATAAACATAGCATGGTCTCCCAGTGGAGCCACCATTGCTGTTGGCAATAAAGAAGATTTGGTCTCTTTTATTGATGCTCGAAATTACAAAGTAGTAAGTAATCATTTAAATATATAAGAATTTCAACCTATGTTGAGGAAAATATATAGCTTAGTGGCAAAGTGCTTCAACAGTAAACGATAGGTATGGGTTAATATCCCGCTTTGCTAAAATTTTGTTTTTTATATAACTATGGTATGCCCTGAATTTGAATCTGAAGTGAAAAATAGAATATTTCGACACATTCTTTCCATTTCTTTCTTTAAAATATGAAGATGTAGAAGAAATATAACATTTACACTATATATTTCGAAACATTCTGTGCTCTCTATTTTTTTATTTAAAGTTTGCTTAAAACAGCAAGTATGCTTAGTTGTGTAATCAACTAATTATTGAGTTGTATATCATAAAATTATTGTCAGTGTAGGAACCTTCTAACTGCAAAATTGATTTTTTTCAGTAGACTTGAAAAATGTTCTACTGTTATTTCAACTCACTAGTAGCTTAGTAGTTAGTACTATCAGAGAAAGCAATTCTTCAAGTAATAATTTTCACAAAAAAAATGTTTTAAAGTTAAGTTACGTTTAACTTCAGTGGCATTTCTTATAAAAAAGGACCTCACATAAATTATTTGTGATATGATTGTTTTAGGTTGTAGAAGAACAGTTTAATTTCGAAGTGAATGAAATCTCATGGAACAGTACATCAGATCTGTTCTTCTTGACTAATGGATTAGGATGTGTTCATATATTGACGTAAGTTTATTTGAATTTATTAATAATATAATTTTTGTGTTAACAATAATAATAATGATAATATCATTTGTGTAATAAATAACTAGTTTTTACCTGAGGCTTTAGTTTGGTTGCTGAATGTAACTAACTGCATGTACAGTTTGTTGTCACGTCATAACTTTTAACATGATATAATGTCTGATGGCATCTGTTCTCAATAATTACGACATTTTATCTTACAAGCTAAACTTAATTTATTTAAACAGGAAAGTGAGTGGAAACTGTCATTGTGAAGCTGCTTTTTTTCTATCAAATAACTAATATTCCCTCATTTATCCAGATACCCAGGCCTAGACCTCCAAACGGTACTAAAAGCGCATCCCGGTACATGTATATGTATAGAACACGACCCGACAGGTCGATACTTTGCCACGGGCTCCGCTGATGCCCTTGTCTCACTATGGGATGTTAATGAACTTGCATGTTTAAGGGTTTTTTCTAGGTAAGTTGGTAATTTTTATACAAATTTTTAATCTATACATATAACAAATTTGTAACTGTTTTGCTGTCTGTTCATGGAAGGCATATGAGAATTCAGATTAGCAAATAAATGATTGTGTAGTTCAAAAAGGCAAAGCCGCGAGCGGGTCACCAGTACTAAATAAAACAGATTTTGGGTATCTATCGTGGTGGCGTTGAGTTCCACCACTCAACACGCAATGCCTCCAGAATTCGGCGGAGAGTGAGGAATGGAAGTGTCTACATCGAAACTGACTGTTTTAACACTAGGTTTCCCACTTCCATCAGCCTGCTATATGCGTACACCGTAAAGCTAAAAAAATAATCGAGTTTAGTTGACAAGAGAAGCTGCTCCGATTTTCTCGTGTCTCAAAATGTATATTTAATAATTACATAGAGATAACTAATAACAACTTTAATTTAATTAATATTTGAATGTCTTTCCGTTTATTTGTTCAGGCTAGAATGGCCAGTACGTACGCTCTCGTTCAGTTTCGACGGCCGCCTGCTCGCGTCCGCCAGCGAGGACCACGTCATTGACATTGGCGACACACAGACGGGTAACTTTTAATTAGTATATTGTTTTATATCTTACTTTGATATATTTATTTTAAAGGGAATCCTCCTGATACTAAAAGGCCAATTAAAAGGATTTTTTATTAGTATTTTTAATTAAAATTGTAATATTAAATAATAGTATATGGAGGCAATTGTAATTCAATGGAAGGGTGTAGCTGTAAACACGATGATTGTGGATTCAATTCCAAATGTAATGAATATATATTTTTTATTCCCTTGTTACTTTCTCTATACACAGCAACTATACATAAATAATAAGTGTGTTCATTATAAGTACAATTTCGTAAATACCTTAATATTTTTAGGTGAAAAAGTAGCAGAAATCCCCGTCCAAGCAGCAACATTCACAGTGGCGTGGCATCCGTCGAGGTATCTTGTGGCGTTCGCATGCGAGGACAAGGAACCTCCGGAGAGGAAGAGGGACGCTGGGAACCTTAAATTGTGGGGACTTAGTAGTAATTAGAAATAAACGTTATTTTAAGTGATATTTTTTATTATTTTGATAGATTAAAACAGTAAAATTTGTAGTATTTTTTTTGTACCCCACTCTCACTCGCTAGTTATAAAAAATATCATAGTTACATAATGATGTAATTTTTTGTACAATAGTACTCATTATAAGCTTTTTCCATATACAAAAAAAAAATCACCTTCACGCTGTATCCCGCACACTGCAGGGTAGGCAGAGGGAACCTAGTGTTAAGACACATCGTTCCCCACTTTTTGCCGAATTTTGGAGGCATTGCATGTTGAGTGGCAGAACAGAAATATAAATTTAAGTAAATATTTCATCTCTTCGAGTGGGATCGAACCCACAACCAGTCGGTTTTACATTCACACTTCGTACCCCTATACAACATTGTTATTTTTTTATCATCACATTTCTTTATAAACTATAAATAATTCAGGAGGTTGACTTATATAATTTTAAGCAAGAGATGATAATGAGGCTCGGTTCCCACCGCGAGCGAAGCGGGCTCGTTAAGGAATACGTTGAACTGCATACTTGTATTCTAGCCAACGGATGAACCCGCTCTATGGAACGGAGTGAAGTAATTACAAAATGCACAAAACTGTGTTGGAAATGTAAGCTTATTTTATTTAAACCTTCCGCCTGAGTACTAGATATCAGACTTTTAACACATGTTTTTTTATTTTATTTAGTGTATAAATCCTAAACAATTAGAATAAAAAATTAAGTCCGAAAAATAAAAAAAACTTTTACACAAAAATATCACTTCGAAGTGGCTACATATTTGCTAGTTGTTACATATTTCCAACCATTTTAAGAACGTTAGTACACACGTACTGTTATCATGTCATCTTGGTACGTACTTAAAGAGTACACAACCAAACACACACACACACAGACACACACGCGTTATGATTGTGATTTGGAATTACTCGCATAGGTTACGTAGCTTCATCCCCTTTTCTCCACGTAGTAGGGGAGACAAGTCTATTGAAAATATTAAATCGGAGCGGAGCGGGAAACTTGAAACTGCCGCGCTTACAGTCAAACGCTGTCCTACTCCGCCTCAATGCCCTCATAAATAAAAGAAATGGGTAGAACCATTCATCAGATACTGAATATTCAATTTTTCAAAAACTATAATCAAGTTCATAGGGTGTAGTGGTGAAGATAAAATGTATCCGATGTAATCACGACGATTGTAAGTTCGAAAATTATTTGGGGACATTTTTTTTTTGCCGACTGGAATTTTTCACACAGCATTCAAAATAATAAATGGAGTGTACAGGAAGCTCACACAATACGACTTGGTTCTTATTATTAACATTGAGGTGATTACGTTATTGGTGTCTATTCGTAACAGCGTCACAGTATGGATAAAAAACATGATATAAAGTAATATTTTTCTATACTATAAACTGTTAAGGAATCTTGATTATTTTTTTTTGGTCAGGTTTGAAATGTTTTACCCTATATACTGCTCCCGTAAAAGGAGCGCAGGCGCTGCTACCCTGTATGTACTTATATAACTTTTAAAAAAAAAATTAAATCAGCTTCACGCTGTGTCCCGCACACAGCAGGGTAGGCAGAGGGAACCTAGTGTTAAGACACTCCGTTCCCCACTTTCTGCCGAATTCTGGAGGCATTGCGTGTTGAGTGGCAGAACTCAACGCCGCGCTTAGCCTCGACACCAGAGCGAAGAAATGGAAATATAAGTAAATACTTCATCTCCTCGAGTGGGGATCGAACCCACAACCAGCCGGTTTTACAGTCACACTTCGTGCCGCTGCGCCACGACCGGCCTCAACTTTATATAACTTTTAATTCACATTATTATTGTTATATTATATGCAAAAGCTATAGTTACTACAAATGGTTCTTTTTGTACAACTTGGTGTACATACACATATCTAGTAGCATTCAAATGTAATCAATAAAATCAATATCTCATACAAGGGGAACTGTGGAAACTTAGTATTGATTAGCTTGGAACAATTAGTTTGTTTTTGTTTTATAAATCTTATATCCGTATATAGGATTTGAACCCTACTGTTGAACTAACTAACTGGCGTCCGAATCAATGATGTTGATGGAATTTAATATACGAATTATAAGAAAGTTAAATATTTATTTATATACATATTTATGTATATTCAAGAAAAATACATCAAAGACCAGATTATTGTTAACATTTTATTTATTTTCTATAATTTTCTATTACAAAAAAATTACAATTTCACATAATATACATGATAAAAAATATAATAAATATAATTCATTTATTACCACTATAAATATAATAATAGAAAATGGATCTAACATGAAATATTACATACCCTCAGAGTTAAAATTGCTAGACTCATTTTTTTAGCTTTTTGTTACATCCCGCAAATAACAAGATAGGCAGAGGCAACCTAGAGGTAAGACACTTCGTTCCCTATACAATAGGTGACGGGATATTACCTTATTACCAGGAAAAGAAATGTGGAACCCACAACCGTTGCGTTTACAGTCACACGCTGTGCCGTTGCGCCACGACGGCCTCAAATATTGAGTAAACCCATTTTTATTGAAGGAATGCCATTTTTTTCATTAACATTACCAAGTCTCAACTTGCAAACGGTCATTTTTTTCCATTTCTTTTATTATTTCCTTTGCTTTATCCATTTCAATGTTATTTTCACTTAAAACTTCTGCTAAAGCGTCTCTCACGTTGTCCGGCATGTTTTTTGCATTACCCGATATAAATGTAAACGCGTTTTTGTCATTTATTAAGGAAAATATTTTATTTTTGTATTCTACTATTTTGTGTTGGACGTATCTGAAATTAAAGTTTAATAAAATAAATAAATAAACCCGCACTCAGCGAGTTAGACAGAAGTAACCTAGAGATAAGTGTTAAGACACTACGTTCCCCATTTTTTCTCCGAATTCTGTATTCATTGTGGGTGCATTAGGGTTGGAACTTAATGTCGCGCTTTGCCTCGACACCAGAGCGAAGAAATGAATATATAAATTAAAATAAGGCAACAACTTGTCGCATTTACAGTCGCACGCTTAGGCCCCTTCGCCACGACGGGGCTCACTAGCCACTAAAACATTTTTAAATAGAATACTTATTTAGAATGTTTTGTTTAGAATGTTAAAAATGTTTAAAAAAAAAATTAAAATGACTAATTAGTTCTGCCATAGATGTTTATTTATTTATTTATACCTATTTTCGCACTAAAGTAGTAAAATCATCGTAACGACACGAGCGAGATTTTCGTAAATTGACTGTATCCTTTCTCAATTCAGAGTTAGAGACAGATGAAACTAAGATAAGTATAATAAAAAAACTTAAAAAGTAAATGAAACAGCTCTCGACGCCACAATAGCCTTTAAAATAATTATATTAAAAAAACTTACATTTTATCATCTTGATCCCTCGAAAACGCACAATATAACGTCAACTTATTTTCTTCCACCATTTTCTCCAATTCTTCTTTACAATGAAAATCTTTATTCTTGTACCGACAACCGAAGAAAAGATGTAATGTGTCTTTATTTGCTGTGTTTTGGTATTCCTTTTCTTTTATAAAACTTCTAAATGGAGCTAAACCAGTGCCTGGACCTATAAATATTAGGGGAATTTCCTGAAAAAAAAAGAAATATTAGAATTTCTTAAGAAATAATGTGTATTATATTCAAAATTCTGTATAAGAAGTGAAACGCGGATAAATCACAGTTTATTAAAAAAGACACTTGGAAAGTATGAAAAATAAAATATTTTTAATGTTGTGTCACAATTGATTGTTGATGCACTAAATGATCGTGAGTTTGATTCCCATTTAAGACAATGACTATATTTTTAACAAAGGAGTTAGGAGGCGTTTAGTTCAGCCACCTATCAATCAACATTTCTTGAAACGAAAACTAGAAAAAAATGTCATACATGAATATTTAAAAAAGGTTAAATACAATTATAAAAAAAATTACCACATCAATAGGAAATTTAAAAGTCCCTTTCTTTATCCAGCCATAGACTTTATCACCTAATTCTAGGCTTTTCAACCAATTGGAGGCAAGACCTAGCCTCGGCTGTTTTAACTTAGTGTAATATTCGACGACGGCCACCAGCAGTTCTATTTCCGTCCCCTTGGAGGATAAACAACTGCTTGCTATGGAAAATGATCTCGGCTTAATTGAAGAGAACAATTCAAATAATATTTCTATTGTTAATTTCGAGGCAGATTTGTGAAAATCGTGGAGTACCTGAAATCAATCATTTAAGGTATTAATAGGGCTCAGTTGCACAAGCGTGCGATTGTGTGGCATCTACAACGCGGCGGTTGTGGATTCGATCCCAACTCGGGGGCACAAAATAATTTATATATTTTATCCTCGTTCTAGTGACAAGGCAGTGCGCGGCGTTAAGCTCCATTATTCAACATGCTGCATCTGCGTTCACATTTTTTTTATACTTTTACTCGTTAAAAAACGAGTCATTAACTACATTAACTACAATAGTAATTGTAGTTAGGTCAGTTTGTAATAGTATTTATCTGTAATAAAAAATTTAATGTTCTTTTTTGACTCTCCGCACGACACGCATAGCCGACAATCCAATTTTTAAGACAGTGTATTAAGCGGCGGAACTCAACGCTGCGCTTTGTATTATTGCCAGGTCGAGGAAATGAAAATATTAAATGATTCATTTTCCTGAGTGGGTTTCGAAGCCATAATAGTCTCGTCTATCTGAGGAGAAAATAAAATTAACTTAAGAATAAAATAACACAAAAATTACTTCTAGAATAGTCCGTTTTGGTCGTCTACAATAGTTGAGCCAATCCTCGTGTCCTTCGGGGGAACTTAACTCTATACATTTGTCTCTTTCTAACTTGTCCTCAGATACGAGTGCCAGAAGCGAGAAAACATACTGTGTGGGATATGCTTTCAAATCCCAATATTGTTCAGCTATAGCGTACAATGTTAGTGGCTGTTTGAGAAATTCTGGCACTGGCATTTCTGGAATTAAAGATTTAAAAAATAACAATTACATATTTTCTTAAATAAATAAAAATGAGATCATCGTGCCGCAGTACAAGCATGCGACTGTACACGCGATGATTTGGGTTCGATTCCCACTCAAAGGAATGAAATATTTCATATTTTCATTTCCTCGCTTCAGCAACGAGGCATGCAATGTCCCAAGAATACGGCAGTCGGTGGTTGTAGGTTCTTTATGCTTACCCTGCTATGTCCAGGATACACGTGGTCCGTACATTCATTCAAGTTTTCTAATTTAATAACTATGTTGTTTAACTTAAACCACTTTTAGAAGTAGATATGTTTATCTCCAGGCATTAATTTTTTAAGAAAACCTCTCTTAAAAAAATGTATTTTTAAACCACAACTGGTTTGAGGCCAGTCGTGGCGGGAGGGCACAAAGTGTGACTGTAAAACCGACTGGTTGTGGGTTCGATCCCCACTCGAGGAGATGAAATGTTTAAATAAATTTATATTTTCATTTCTTCGCTCTCGTGTCGAGGCAAAGCGCGGCGTTGAGGTCTGCCACTCAACGCCTTCAGAATTCGGCAGAAAGTGGGGAACGGAGTGACTTAACACTTGATTCCCTCTGCTTATTCTGATGTGTTCGGATACAGCGTCAAGCTTATTGATTGATTTAAACATTTAGTTATTATATACTCATTAAGTTAGATGGAAAACAAAGATTTTTAAGGTATTTATATGAACAAATAATACACAACGTAATGCGATATTACAGCCGTTTTAGTGTCTAAATTTGTTCGGTCGCTTGGTACCTAATAAATCACTAAATATACAACATTTTTTATTTAATTGATAAGTGCCAAATACACTTATTTTTAAATTTCACGTGAATTCTGTGGACCCTATCAATTTGCTCCGACGTTAGGTCAACGAATCGGTCAACGAATCGTGGCCGCCCTGAAGATTCATCTCCTGAACTTTTGCGCATTGTTACCCCGGGAAGAAAGTCAAAAGTAAAAATGCAACAAACTAATCTACACACCTAAGGTACCACCAAAAGTAGCTTTTTTTGCGTTTTCTAAAGGTATAAAAATTTCACAGCGGGACTTAAAACCGACCGACCAGGTCGGTTTCCAGGAGGCGCGGGTTCAAATCCCGCCACGTTTAAATTTTTATACGTTTTCTAAATTAGTATTTTTCTTTCTTTAAGTGTGGAATAAAACTTTGAAAATGTTAAAAATAGTTTTATTTATGCACAAACGTTGCATTGATCAATTGCCTCTTTCTTCACAAAACATGACATCATATCATGGCGGCTTAATATACGAAAAATAATTTGCGTGTTTGTAAAAGTACAGGTAAAAAAATATATATTTGAATTAAAGGTAAGACTAACATTTTCTGATTCAGTTCTTAAAATATCTCAATTGTACATTTTTTGTTAAAAAAAAGCAAAATTAAACTGTATTGCAAAAAACCTAAACTAATGTAACAGGCTTTATAAAATAAAGGAAAGGTATAAAGTAAACCCAAGGCATATAAAAAGCACATTTATTCATCCTCCTGCCAGCCGTCGTCATTGCTGAGGAACCTCCTCTTGGCCGCGGTGTTCATGTACGGGCGCAGGGCCCACTCGGTGTCTGCTGCGTCTAGCGCTTCTAGTGTACCGAGTTTAATTTCGTACAATTTCATTTGAAATCTCGGACCTATTTCTGATAATTCAACATCTTTGCCGGCCTGAAATAAAAAAAAATACAATTGAATGTTATTTTTTACGCTGTATCCCGTACAGCAGTATAAGCATTTTTTTAATATAATAATTGTAGAAAACAAAACGAATTGAGGCAATTAAAAGTTTATTTAAAAATTTAAAAATAATCATATAATTCTCTTTCTTCCAGATCAAACAAAAAAATGTATGTTAGAAATAAATTTAAAAAAAATACAATGACATTCTACTTAAATATTTAAAATTCCAAAAAAAATTCTCTTAAATGAATATATATGATAATCAACAATAATATTAAATACAAAATGAACATACCTTCCTGTAAGTGTGCTGTCTAAAACATATATAATCATCATTGTTTGCAAAAGTGATTACTCTTTTAGAGTCTGCTTTCGGAACAGGAAAGAGATATTTCAATATACTCATCGCTCTTAAACCTGTTAAATAAAAATAAAATACATAATAATACTTAGATAGTTTCCTTTAACTTCACACTGCGCCATATGTGGCAGTCAGAACCTGGTAAAGTAGTATATTGAACTTTGTTCCAATTAAAACACTTCAGTCATCTACTTTCTGCCGAAGTCTCGAGGCACTGCATGATGTATGACGAAACTAGAAGGCATCCTTTGCTTGGTTACCAGAGCAAGGAAATGACAATATTAATATTTTTCATTCCTCGAACGGGATCGAACCTAAAACTGTCGCGTTTAAAGTAGCTAGAGCCCTGCGCCACAACGGCCTAAGATAGGTAGATTTTTAAATAGTAGTATTGTCTGTTCTATCGGAATATCTTTTAATTTATACTTTTAATACTAATATAAAAATAGTAATATAAAAAAAAGACAAATTTATAAGAATATATATTTTTTCTTCTATATTAGAAATTAACCACGCTCTTGTTGATTTCACCAAATGAGAAAAAGAATTTGTTTCAGGATTTAGTATTGAGTATAGCAGAGGTGGATTTGCTTTTTTTAGCTGAATATTGAAGAATTTTATTTATAAGATTATTATTTATTATTATAAATATAGGGGAGTTAGGCAATTAAATTATAATTTTATTGAAAATTAGGGTTTATTGCTTTTCTTTTTTATATTTTGCATTGTGTTGCATTATATTTTGTCACAAAAAACAATTTACCATTTCTTCTTTCTTAAATTTATTTTATTCAATTAAAATTATTAATATACAACAACTATTAACTATAACTATTACTTATACTATACTATCAGTAACATTAAATTTACATACCCAGGTCTGTTTTAAAGTTATGGAATATCAAGTGAGGATATTGTTCACTCATGGGCCCTATATCCGGGATGTCATGGCGCATCACTACACCAGACAATGTAAAAGAAGCAGTAGGTCCATATGGAAGATGGCATATCACCTAGAAAATGTATACATTTATATTTTTAACCTTATTCATATTGTACAAGTTTTTGTGGATTTACTTTCTTTAGGCGAATATTTTATTTACATTATTTTAGAGGATGCATCCTCTAAAATAATGTAAAGAAAATATTTCATTTCCTGAATCGGGTGAAGAGGCAAAGCGACACATTTCATTTCACTAGTCAACATGCAATGCTGCCAAAATTCAGCAAAAAGTGGGAAACTGAAGCATTTTGATGAGAATGGGGCCTTAAGGCTAGGTTCCCAGGTTCCATCTGCCTACCTTGCCAAATGCTGTATCCCAGCATAAAACTAATAAAAAAACTATTTGCTGACTAAAAATATTTAAAAAAATGTAAATAATATAAAAGTTAAAATTAATAAGCAAGCATTTGTGTAATAATTTTGACATAGTTTGGATAGAATGTAAGTTCTAGATCTGGGCAGAGCCAGGAGAAGCAGGTTTGAGTCCAATTAAATAATTTTTTATATGCTTTCTAAAGATATTTTTCTATTCTTAGTTTAGAATAATATTTAAAAAATGTAAAAAAAATAAATTATTTACTTACTAAGCTATCAGGCACACCTCTATGTTCATGAACAACTATAAAATCTGTAACATCATTGGCTCGGCATGCATGTATCAATTGTGACATTTCATAGCCACCTCTGTTCATACGCTGACTGTTTGGGAATATTAATCTGAAAATAGATCATTTAAACATAAATATAGCTGTAATCATTATAACTATAATATTAGTATGTTTCAAAAAAGACTGATGATGGATAATATAGTTGTGAAATTGAATTTTCTTGCCACAATAATATAGAATAATATAGACTATATATATAATTAAATAGGAAGAGAAAATTGTGTTATTAGGCACCATGTATGAAAAAAAGTATAACTAACAGAAACAATAATATATAATAGTCATTCTCTTTCTTGATTTCATAAACTTATTCTTCCCACAATTAAATCTTATGAGCACTGCAAGTGTTGGAGGTGGTCCATTTCGTAGGAACCTGTGAATTACATACTTAATAGAAAGGACCAATTTCACACTCTCCTCTCAAATTTCGGCTTTCATCAAGCAAAAAGCAATTTCTGTATTTTACCTTAATTCCTTCACAAACATCTTCAACCTGGCACTGGGCTCTCTAGAAGTAGTTATCATAATTTTAGGATCTTCCACTCCAGCAAATCTGTATTCATCATCTTGTGAATTGAGTGTATTTGTTCCACCACTGATTTTGCCACCAATTACTGCTGCTCTTTCGGGCCCTTAAGTTTTTTGAAAATATATTTTAAACAGATCAATGTGTTGAATAAAATTCAGCTCAAAAATATCTTAAAATAAAGCAAATTTTATTATAACACTACTGATAATAACAATTTATTAACTTACCTTTGTCTTCAAATTCAATTCGTCTCTGTAAAGCAATAGCTTCTTTCCGTAAATCGCCATGTATAGGAATGTTTTCTTCCAAACTTTTCTTCAATTGATCTTTTTTAGCTTGAATACTCTTTTGTTTTTCCTCAGCAGATTTTCTGTACAGATACTCGCGGCGCAAACGCGCCTGCCGTCTAAGCATTATTTATGTTAACGAATACCGAATGTAATAGAAATTTTGAAAACAAATTCACATGGCATAAAATTGACAAGTTTGACAAACAAAACTTGACAGTTGTAGGCACGTGTCGCTTTTACATCAGCGTTTTGTTTTTGCTTCCGTTATAAATTGATCTTGTCTTTGGTTATATAAAAATCGATATTGTAAATGAATATTAGGTCGATAAAAATAATCATAAGTCAATTTTTGTACATAAATTCAGATATCCTGTATATCTCTAATCTTAAGATTGTTTTTTTATAAATGTTTTTGTAGCTAGAATAGATGGCCCGAAACTTTCTGCCATTGAGTTAAAGCTCATATTTGTGCGAGGTTATACGATGTGAAGTTCGCCATCATTATTTTATTTGACCTTGGCTGAACTCGACGTAGGCCGAATAACTACTAAATATTTCCGAACATTACCGAACCGAGGCGCCACACACCATTTTCACAGCAGATAACGAATATTATAAATAACAGTCAGTGTTGAAAATAAATAATGATTAGAACATTAGAAATTTATAATGAATTATATTATCTGCTATTTGTTATAACGCCCAACTTTACTTATAAACATCTAAATTTCTAAAGAAATAGATTTGAACGTAGTCAGTTATCGTATTAAGGATAACACATTTTTACTATTTCATGATTCGAGTACATTTTTTAACATGTTGACATTGATGATGTGTGCAGGAAACAGTATGAAGCAGCATTTTTTTTTTTCCGGAAAAATCACCAGTAATATTTTTTTGCAACAGTCTTTTTGTTTCGATGATATTGTAGTTTTAAGCTATTATATGGTTCAAAAGAGCTACTATTAAGCCCAAAATCTCAAATATCTGAAATCTCTGCATGCTGGATTATATCAAATTTAGAAGTATTAATGCTATTATAAACAATACACATAAAAGTGATAAAATACATTTCAAGCAGATTTTAATTGAAAATAAAACAATTCCTATCAACCATGGTTGCTAGGTACATACCTTCATGATATTCCTCCACTAGCAGACGGTAATAGGGCTTTATATCCAGATTATGAGTTAAAAATATATCAAATAATTCATCAATATCTTCTTTGCTGTTTCTTGGTCTTATGTTAAAAACATCTCCAGGGTTATATTCCAGTTTATTCTGATTAGCAGTTTTTAATTTTATTAATCTTACATCCTACAACAGATAGTCCCAAATATTTTAAATATTTTTATTTATATTTATAAATTTATAGTGTGAGTGTATTTGTTATTATCAGGGAAATATCTTAATTTTATCATTCTGGTAACAAAAGTAATTGATTTAAAAAGCATGCAGAAAACAAAGAATCTTAGCACTAAGGACATTCTCCCTATCCTGCTATAAGTTGGATAAAATATGAAGGCCAAAAAATGAAACCAAGTCAAAGTCAAGATATTGATCTGATTTGAAAATATGAATACATATAAATAATGCTAATAATAGCTGAGCAAATTGCATTACATAATTTTATTTGTGAAGATCTTTTTTAAATATTACTTTCCGTATTATCCATAATATATGAAAATTTTGTTTATTTCATTTCAATAATTAGCGTTTTGATTTTATCCTATTTTATTACTTTAATAAAAAAAAGTTGCTTTAAATTTTTTTCTGTGTAGCAGGGGCAGGTAGGGTTCCCAGTTTCCACACAACATCAAAATCATTACATGTTGAAAGGTCATGTTGCACTTCGCCTACTAGAGCGGGCAGACAACAAAATATTAAAACACTAACATTCCTGAGTGGATATCTGATCAGATGTTTTCCCATAGCACCACAGCAGCCTCATGATTTAAAAAAAATCCACATTTTCATTTTAATAGGGTTGAAGATCTAAAATATTTTATAATTTTTTTTGCATTTATTTAAAGATTGTTTTAACAAATTATCTCATAGCACATCAATATTATTGCAGTAGAAGCATGTTAAAATATAATTCAATAAGAATATTTAATTTTAAATACCTGAAAATGTGACTCATGAGTAGTCCTGTTATTCTCTTTTATTTCTAAATAAATTGGATCAAAAAATGAATCTTTGCATCCTTTACTATAATAAATATCTTCACAAAGGCAACTTCCATCAACAATTTCGGTGTTTTTAAGTAATGAAACTTTCCATCTTGGAATGAAAGCAGATTTCAGTGTATCTGTCTGCAATTTAGGAAAGTAATACTTCATTGTGGTTAGAAAATTTTTCATCCACGGAACTGTTACTGCATCATGACCTAAGTCGTGTTGATAGTCACATAATCCTAAAACATTTTAAATAAATTAGTTTTATATACAAATGTAAAATAATATAATTGTTATTTGTCCATATTATAAAAGTAATATTTCCGTATACCTATGTCAATTAGTGGTTTAGCTCCAAGTTGGATTAATCTCTTATGTAACTTTTTACCCACGAAATTGTATTTAGTATACGAAGAGTCCCCTAACCCTAGTACTCCAAATTTGAGTTTCATTAAAGAATTCGAAGGAAGGTTCCTCCTAAGAAGAAACTTCCAGAATTTTTTCATATTATCCGGCTCATCACCTTGGCCCGTTGTGGCACACACAAAAAGCACAAATTCTTCATGAATTAATTGAGATATAGGATAATCGTCCATCGCCTGAACAGGTCCTTTGAAGCCTAAAGCTTTCGTTAACCGCCATAATCGTTCAGCCACTTCCTGTGCGGTGAAAGTCTGGCTTCCATAAAGGACCAGAAGTCTACCTATTTCATTCATTTTATGCGAAAAACTTACAATTATAACTAGAAAAAAAATATTATTTGAATAATATTAAATGTCAAATAAATGTCATTAGATGTTATGTCAAGTCATAGTCGACGTCAATTTACGTATTCTATTCTGTATTACGTATAGAGAAAAATAGGTATGGTTGTATAACTTTTTAGTATACCTTAATATGTTTGAAAACATTTTTTTTAAATTTAAATATAATTTAATTGCAATATAAAATTGTGATTTTCTGTTAACTCTCTGTTAATATTTGATTGTTAATTTACTACAATTCTCTTAACAGAGAATTTTAATTTTACTTTTAATTTGTTTTTTTTGACAGTGCCTTTTTAATTATGTATATAACCGTTTTAATGGTATTATTATTATGCCCAGTAAAGATGCAGAGACACAAGTGTGTGACCGTAAGTGTAGACCCTAAACAGTCTGTGGGTTCAAAATGAAATATTTCATTTTTTCGCTTTAGTGTCGATGCGGTGTTGAGTTCCGCCATTCAACGCGCAATGCTTTCAGAATGCTGCGGAAAGTGGGAACGGATAATTCTTAATATACATATATATATATATATATATATATATATATATATATATATATATATATATATATATATATATATGAAAACACTAGCCATTTATATACAAGTTTCATGATAAGTATATTGCAAGAAAAAAATTATGCGATAGATGAGTACCCAAATAGAACTATTTACTTTGGGAATATTAACTATTAACAATATGTCCATACAACATAACTTCTCAATACAGTATTATACTAGGCACTAAAATATTATAAAAATTAAGCGTTATAATTTAAACTAGGTATTATAAATAATGATTAAATAATACACATTAAATCTAAATGCTGAGGTTTAAATAATGTTTTTATTTCTCATATTATTAAGTATATTAAGTATGTACATACATACTTTTAATTTTAAGTAAGAATTGTAAAGACGTTTATAATAATTTAAAAAAAACATTTTTGCACGACGAGATACAACTCACAACTATCGTCTATAGTCAGACGCTGCCACACTTCGCTACGTTTTCTTATCATTAAATTATAAATCAATAAATTATTAATCAATCTTTATAAAACCTTTCAGTTTCTAAGTAAACTCCAGAAAATGCACATTTGGAATTTACTGGGCGCTGAAAGCTAAGATTTTGCATTCCTTGAGATTACATGTGTATATTTGTACAGGGAAACATTAAAAAAAGGATTTCTTGGAATTCCTACACAAAGAGAGAAAGCCGGATATAATGTTCAACAGTGTTTAATTGTAAGTTTTATTGTGAAATTTATTCAAAAGACCTGCACAATAGGAAATAAGGATTTAGAAAAAAAAGGATCGTACATATACAAAAGGAAAAGGAGCTAACCACTCCAACGTTAAGAATACTTTGTTATGTCTCTATAAATTACTTTCTTTAGGACTGTGTAAGGCACTCTACTTACTTTTTTTTTATTATAACTTGATTTGATCAATAAAAACAAAAAAAAATATATAAAATAAATGAACATATGTTGTATAGGCTTAATTTATAAAATATATTATCAGTCAGGATTTATAATTATAGGTCAATTTTAAACACGAAGCATATAAACTCAACGTTTAATACTTACTAAGATTATAATATATGTCAATTAAAGATAAAGATTTATACATACTCTACATAGTAGAGTACTTAACTATCGTTTATATGCATAATCTTTTAATATAAAAATAAAAAAAACGAATTAGTTAAGGCAAATGATCGCACAAGCGCGACAGATTGTGATTTTGATTCTCACTCAAGGAAATGAAAAATTAATATTTTAATTTTTTTTTTGTGATAGCTAGGCAAAATTCCGATACCTAACACCCAATGCCACCAGAATTTGGAGGAAAGTGGGGAAAGGAAGTTCTTAATAAGAACACTAGATTTCCAGGTTTCCGTGCCTATCTTGCGATGTACGGGATACGGCGTGAAGCTTAAAAAAACTAATTCAATGAATATTCAGCCACCATAATATACAAAGGCCGATAACGCACGTCTGGTGTTGTTATGGGTATGGAACCTTAAAAAGCACCCAACGTCCTGAAACGTCTTTAAGCTCCAACGCTTAATAATGTATTTCTACTTGTCCTATTTACCCATCTCATTTTTTATAACTACAACAAAATTATAATGATTATCACTTTCCTACTTATAACATTTAAAGTACTTAGCATAGTTTGAGTTTCATGACTAAAGGAACAAAAATAAATTAGGATTTATAAATGCTGTCCCTAAACACAGAGCACACAAAATAGAAAAAAGTTAAGCGTCATACAATCCCTTACTACCTCAACGTTCAACACGTATTTGTATCTCTATTACCTTGAACACAATTTTTCAATTCCATTTTTTTAACGATTATTTACTACTATTATTATTACTATAAATCACTACTATTATTATGTACGCTTTAAATATAATATTTAAACCACAACTTCATAACTCAGTTTAAAATACATATACTAGGATCATAAAGCATCCATCATGGGCACAGAAACAAAAAATAAAAAAAAGAACACCAAACGTCATACAACCCCTTTCCACCCCAACGTTCAATACGTAGTTGTATCTCTATTACTCTCGAACACATTCCCCCATCTCACTTCAATTTGGCGCACGGCAGTCTCGCGATCCCACTTGGCGGGCTTAGTCGTTTTATAGCGAAAAAACGCGGGAAAATTGTGTCTTGTTATATTATAATTTAATTCATAGTGAAAATATCATATAAAATAAAAAATAATGTAAGTAAATTATTATGATTATTAATTCAATATATATATATATATTTTTAACTGCTTTTTTTATAAATGTAATATTTGTTCTATATTTAAATGTACCGGTAAGCTAGATGTATTTTATTAAACAAAATAAAAGAGTATGTAAATTATTATTGAAATAGGTGATAAATTACTTTATGATTATAGTAAAAGTAAGAAATTAGTAAACAGCTTTCGAAATAGCGCGACCGCTCGTTTAAATTACGTCACGTTGTGTATACTAAATACTAATATGCAAAATCTAATAAACGTTTTAATGCAATCTATTTTTAAATATTGCTATAATTTAATTATAATATTTAAATTCTTTATGATATTTTATGTCAAACGAAATTTCTGGCTGAATGGCCGCGTTTTTATGAGACCGACCGCAAGGTGTTATCAAAAGAAAGTTTGAAACATATTAATTGGTATATAGTTTTCATTATTCATAAAATACTGCCTTATTTTTTTTTATCATTTTACAATGAATTTATGAATAAAAATATATATAAAAAACAATGTTTATTTTGATATAATACGTTGTTTTAAATAATACTGAATCTATTATTTTATTTCTGTGAAATTAACTGCGGATATAATTATTTTAGAAAAAAAAATAATTGCAACTTAGCCATATTAACTTTAAATGCTTTCTTTGAGGCATTTTACGTTAAAATATTTTTAAATTACATTAATTATCTCACCGATGCTGTGTTCTGAGAAAAGTTCAGATTGTAAAAAGCTGGCATTCAAGTTTAACGGAGTAAGAAAAGAATACGGACAACATGACGCAACACCCGGTGTAACTTTACAAATGTTTGACGTCAAAGAAAAATGCTGCTGATCGATATTAATATAATATTTATTTGCTATCTATGTAAAAAAGTAAATAAATATAAGTATTAAGTAAGAAAAAGTCTTACTAAATTGTGTAGATTTTGATAATTTTTTTAGATGGTACTCTCCGTGATTTATTTAATTTCCATATAAAATTACGATAATTAGTTAAAATTACTATTTAATAATTAGATTATTATTATTTTTTAATAAAAAAAGAATATATATTAATTATTATATATAGATTTAGCTAAGAAAAGTAATAATGACGTAATATTTAATCCCCATATCCTATAATTACTACATATTTTATCTAATTTGTGCGTTCAATAAAGTTTTTCCCATATTTCGCGGCTAAGCCAGCTTGAGCGGCATTCCGTCCACGTGGTATCGATCTGTACCCGGAGTCTGTGTTCCGCCTACACAAAATACGGAGGGTTTTTAAGTTTAAATGCTAGGGTGCAAAATTACGTCGATCTGTTATTTGTTAAAGTTATTTATTTAATTTATAAAGCATACTTTCAATTGGTTATATTTCATAAAAGGTACCGTGAAAAAAATGTATTTTTTTTTCTTTTAGTATAATATTTTTGCAATGAAAATAAACTAAATTTACACTATTAACACTTAGTAAATACTTAGTATGCAGTTGTGAGGATTTATAGAATACGTTTACGTACATAATATAGATTCTTCTTTCTTTTTGATTGTCTGAAAAAGCGAGGCGCCGAGTAATTTGCGAGTATATACTTAATACTTTCAATTAATAGATTTTAATAATTATTATAAGATTAATAGTTATATAGGCAAGTCGTGGAGCACCGCAGGGGCACAAAGTGTGACTGTAAAACCGAATGATTGTGGGTTCGATATACCCACTCGAGGAGATGAAATATTTACTTTAATTTATATTTCCAGTTCTTCTCTCTGGCCTCGAGGCAAAGCGTGGAAGAGTTTTGCCACTTAACACGCAATGTTTCCAGAATTCAGCAGAAAATGGAGAACAGAGTGTCTTAATTTATTAGATGATTATTTATTAATAGATTGATTATTTCATTATTTATTAATAGATTTTTTAAAGATTGAAATGAAATAATTGATTATGACTCATACAAAAAAAATATATATAAAAAGAGGGGTGTTGCAACCATACGCGAAGTAAATTTTCACCAATTTCCTAGTTCTAAATATTCTGCAAGAATAAAATAGTTATAGTTATTCTTATCGAACAATTAACCAATTTAAATAGGCCATGCAGTTTCTAACACAAATATTTACTTATAATTATTTGAGATTATCAGTTATCATACGCGAGGTGTCATCGATCGTCGGTGCACGAGAGTCGGTATGACCTCTGACCTGAAACATGTCCAATTCCCCCACGACCTTTGTAGAATTCCATCATGTAGAAGATTTTCATAGACAATAGAATGTTACTATATATTATTTATGTTATTTAAAAATTATAAAAAATAATAATTTAAGCAATGTCTAATTTTGAGATTTGAAATTTCTTTAGCTTCAGAAATTTGGCACTTATTGCGGGTAGATTGAGGGAAAGTAGTATTTAGACACTCCGTTCTCCACTTTAAAAATTTTAGGAAAACAGCAATGTCCTTGAAATGTATATATACAGCTGAAGCGTGAATTTTTTATTTTTTTTTCTTGAAATGTATCAGTTAATTAAACGTAACTGTTAAGTGAAGGACCCTGAAGTTGTGGTTTATAGATATTGAATTCGGAACTCAATTTTTAAGTAAAGAAAAAGTTAATATTTAATGTATTTGTACAATAGCCTAATTTTGAATAATTATCAGAATCGCCGAGTTACAATTTAAGTAGATGATTAAATAAATTGATAACGAGTGTTACCCACTTTCTGGACAATTTCGAGACAGCGTGCTGATCGGTAGACCTCAACGTCGCACTTCGGTGACCAGAGCAGGGAAATGAAAATAAATTAAATTAAATATAACCTAATGGTTATATCGGGGTAATCCCCGAGTTGGGACAAAACCTAAAACCGTCACCTTTTCAGTCTTACCCTTTTTCACTTTCGCCACGACAGCCTCAACTATTACATTACAACCATTTAAGCTCGTAGTGCATAATGTAATCAGTACTTATGTAAATCTCGTTAGAAATGTACGAAGGCATTTAGTGTTAATAGGTGGTTAGCGCATTGTTAGAAGATGATGAATATATGCGTAAATTCAATTAATAAATTTACATCTAGTTAAGGGTAGGACATGACGACACCTGTTCTCATACCATAGTTAATAGAGCTATCGACATTTAATATATTGTTATATTTATTTATAAATACAACATTTTTACATGAATTATATGCGATAATAGTTGTTTATGTGTCATAAAGTATAGAAATATATGTAACTAAGTTATGAAATGATTTCCTTATAGTGAATGACATAATGTAGATATTACACGACGCGTAGATCTATCATTTGTGTGTCCGGTATAGTGGCGTGTGACTGTATACGCGATGGATGTGGGTTCGATCCCCACTCGGGGGAATGAATTATTATTTATAAAGATTTTCATTTGTTCGCCCTGGTTACAAGCGTGGTGTTGAGGTCCGCTGCCATTCAACAGGTCCCAAAATTCAAAAAGTAGTCTACCCTGCTATATAGGGGATACAGCGTGAAGCTCGAAAAGAAAATCTTTAATCACTATAATATTATCCAGTTTGCACTCACACAAGTTTTATATGTGACGCTGCTATTGATACATGAGGTTTTCAAGAAACAGCATAAACCGGTTTTTACCAAGACCTACTCTATACATATATGAACACAAATGTAAAGCTCGGCTTAGATCTCGTGGACTCTACGCATATATAGTGGCATTATCAAAAGTTAGTTACTCAAATTAAGGTAAAGTCATAGAATGTTAAAACACATTTGTTTTACAATGCTTCGTTCAATTTTTTATGTTTTCCAAAAGGTATTTTTTGGTAAGCAACAGATATGCAGGGTCTGTAGCTCAGAGCAGTAGATATTCGAGCTCCTCACGAATCTTAAACAAATTATGTAGAAGCTGTAAGATGCTTACTACTACTATATAAATTGGATGTTTAAAAAATTATAAAAAAGAAAACACCGTTTGCTGGAAAAACTACTTATACAAAGAGTTATCAATAAAACCTTGACCTACATACTACCACGATACTGCCCCCAAATCAAAGTACACAAATTTACTATATTGTTAACATGTTTGTATGTGCTTTCCTATCAGGGCGGTGTACGAGTATGCACGTTGTACACATCATTAAGATATGAGAATACAACAAACAAATAATACGGAAATACTAGTACATAGGTGTATCCAAATGTTATTATTATCTAACATAGTTAATTTAAAAAAATGTTTTACCATTAAATAATTAGGACTGGCGTGATGGTTGTAAAATGAATTTCATTTCATTTTACAACCATCAAGCCGTTGAGTTGATTTTGACAACCCGACACGTACATTTTCGAATTTAGGCGAATATTGCACACGGAGTAGTAACACGGACACTAGGTTTTCTCTGCCTGTCCGCTAAATGCGGAATACAAAGTAAAGCTAAAAAAAATTTAAAAAAAAATACAAGGCAGAGTGTGTTTGGCGTTCACTCAGGAATGTAAATGACAAAATATTATATCACTATGCTTATTCTACAATATGCATGGAGATTAAATGAAACAAAAGAAAAGAAAATATAATAAAGATCAAAGATTACCTAACAATCTTTAAGAAAGAACACTAAAATAGCCTCGCCCTATGAATACATCGTAGCACTGCTACGGCCTCAGTAGTGGTTGCGTAGCGTAATAGGAAAATCAGATTAGCAAAGGGCTTCCATTATACACCCGAAAAATTAAAACAGAGAAGAAATATAATGTACATAAAACAAAATAAATAATTCAATTAAATAAAAATAATTTATTTCAGTTTTTACATCCATATAATGTTAGAGGTAGATTATTGCTATTAATAATATTATTTTCTTATAAATTATGTTAACTCTTATTAGTCAATTATTTTATGTGACCCGTTACTATTTAAGTTTGCTTTGAACCTTAAAATGTTGTAGTTTCTAATGGTATTTACATGTAATAAAATAAATAAACAGAGTAAACGTAATTATTTTTTTTATATGCTACATCCATATGATGTTAGTATGTTAGTAACAATATTCTTTTATAAATTATGTCAGTGGTCAGTCCCTTTCACATGCTATTAAAAGTTGAATGTTCTTTTTAAAAAGCGAGTGTTTTTATTCAAGTTTCTTATATGGTGGATTGTGAATAGTCACTCCGTCTTTCACTTAACTTTTATGTTCACTTTTTTAGACAAATTGGATTAGAATTGCTTGGTTAGTTTTTATTGCTACCAACAGTTTGCTGCTGCAAATATACTTTTTTTTAAATATACTTTTTTTAAATATTTTTCGTATAAATTTAATTGGTATTTCCTTCCGTTCTTAAACTTGTCTTACCTTTTTAAAGTTATTTTAATCGTGTCTAAAAATAAAGTGATTGTAAAAATTCTTGTGTACCTACATATTACATCGTCCAAAATTAAACATTGGAATTAAGTCTTGACATTTTTTATTAATTACTTTCTTGTCAACTTCATAATTTTTATGATTTTATTTTAAGCAAAAAATACTTCAAACAATAAACAACGCAAATTTAAGTTATAACATTGTCAGAACTGGACCAAATTACTATACTGGAGATTGTATACTGGAAATATTAGTTTTTAAATAAAAAAGAATTATCAAAATTGACTCACCAAGTCCAAAGTTCTGAGGTAACAAACATAAAAAAATACAGTTCGAATTAATAACCTTCTCCCTTTAACCAAAGTCGGTTAAAAAGAGCAGCTTTACCCTACTTCCCAAATATAGAAGGCGAAGCAAAGGGAACTTAATATTAAGACAAGCTTCCTAATAATCGCCCAAGTGTCTCGACACTGCTGTTAAGTGGCGGAACTCAACTCCGAGCTTTGTCATGTTATCAAAGCAAAAGAATGAAAAAAATAATTCATTCCGCCGAATGTGAATGCAACTGAAACAAGTTATGGGACAGGGAAAGAAAATCTCATCACGTTTTTTTTTTTTTAATATTTTTACTAAATTATTATTATACGTAACTTCAAACAAATACTGTTCAGCTGTTTCCAAACAAAAATATGATCGTCTTGTTATACAGATCCTTTGTAAAGGTAAACCTATTTAAAACTCAGACCATTGAATAAAGCGAGTTCTCAGATATTCAATAACTTCAAAAGAACCTTTATAAGAACATGTTTGTAATGCAGGGGTCACTCAAGGACGCACACTGGGGTCCCTACTTTTCAATTTTTACACCCTTGAAAGTTAAAATTTTCAGTATAATTTAATTTATTTTAAATAAAAACCATCATGGCGCGTTTGAACAGTGTGTGGTCGTTCATGCAATTGTTTAGCGTTCGATTCCATTCTCTTTCTACTCTCATAAAGCAAAATGCGGCGTTGAATTCCGTCACTTGAATAGCGGAATTCAACACGTTATGTCTCGAAGTCGGGCCGGAAACTTTATGTACTAATTTTATTTATCATGTTCACGTTATTTTTTTGAGTGTGATTCATCTTTCTGAACTTTACATATTCTGAGCATTACACTTAGATTGTTACGTTTATTTTGTCCCATGTACGTTCTTTAATAGACCAAGTGTTGTAACTAAAGTAAGGTATGTAATGTAAATTAGAGGTTTTTTGTTATTGCTTATCATGAGAGATCAATCACCTTTTTGACATCCCTATTTCCGCCTAAAAAAATCCAAGGGACATCCTTTTTAACTTCACGCTGTATCCTGCATATAACGTAGTAGGCGGTGGGAATCTAGTGAACGCACTCCGTTCTCGTCTTTTAAAAAAAAATATCAAATATTCATGTAATTTGCTATGTTTATAACGCATGTTAATAAAAATTCAGTAACAGTTTTTTGGCGATGAAAAAAAAAGAAAAAAAAAAGTGTTGTTGTGTCGTAAAATGAAGGGAGATCTTCCCTTAAAGAGTACCTTAAAACGAGATTCCCTCTACCCCGCTGTGTGCGGGATACAGCGTAAAGCTGATCTCCTTTTAAAACTACTCCTTTTGTATCTTCTTTTATCTGTTAATGTTCCGTAAGATAAGGTAAGATAAGAACAGTAGATATTTATAATAAAGATATTATAATATTTATAATATCTACTGTTTCTACCGCGAGATCACAAATCGCGAAAAACAGGAACACAGTTAAAGGTTAGATGTAAATAAAAACAAAATATATATTTTTAAATTTCTTATCAGACGTCAGAGGTCGTGTGATAACACGCATTTACAACTGTTTCTGTTTTAGTTCACTGTACTCTAGAATTTGCGCTGATTTGAACTTGGTTTTAAGTTTCAGCGCCTTATTTGCAGGGTTAGCATAGAGCAAAGAAGTTATTGTCAAAACATTTTTTTTATCTTCACGCTGTATCCCTCACCCATCCTCCCTCCCATACTCTATATAGTAGGTAGGAAGAGAGAACCTTGAAAATTGGTGTTAAGATACACTTAAGTTAGCCACTTTCCTACGAATTCTGGTTCTATTGGTGGAGCTCAAAGAAATTAGAGATTTTTCGAGTGAGAGTCGAACCCACAACTTGTCGCGTTTACACACGCACGCATGTGCCCCTCGCACAATTGACCACAGAACATTTAATTTTACTTCAGTTTTATCTACACGAGATCTTTCGAAAATATAAAAAAATCATATATAAATTCAACAATATTTTTTAATTTAGCTAGTTTAATCCTTTATGTTGAATTATTAATGGCTTTTTTCACTTTTCAATTACAGATTTAGAAGATCTCAATGTCTATAATGATTTATCTTCTTTATAATCTTTTGATAACAAACATTATGTCATATCTCTTTTTACGATATACTCTTGTCCGGGATGGTTGACGTGCTATGAAGAACCCTTACGTACATCACTGGACGGAGAAGAGAGGCCTAAATACACGAATTATGAAATCTAAACTAGTCATTTTGTATTAATGGAAATTGCAACCGCTTAATTAATTAATAATTATTAGAAACAGATACATAAAAATAGAAAATTGTTAAATAAATTGAATTTGTTTCAGGTCACCTAAAAAAGCGCCTGAAGATGATTGCAATCCTGAAACTCTCAAATCAGATACAGAACAGCCAGAGGAGAACAAAGATGCCGGAGCTTTGGAAGCTAAGATGTCACTTCTTAACGGTATCACAGTTATAGTGGGTTCGATTATCGGCAGTGGCATCTTTGTTTCGCCTACTGGTGTACTAAAGTATACGGGATCGGTGAACGCTAGTCTTATAGTATGGATAGCTTCGGGAGTTTTCAGTATGGTAAGTTATATTTATATTTTCTATTAGCTTTCATAAATGAAAACGGTATCTCAAGATCAATCTCAGAGTTAAGAGCGGTGTATAAATATGGGCCTACGGGCCCGAGGTAGCTCCGCAAGTACAATGGCTAACGTAGAAACGTATAATGTGATGTAACAGCCTGGAGGAAGGCTGCAGGCTGTTACATCACATTACATCATATCGATAAATAAAATTGTCGAATGTAAAAAATATGGTCAATCAGAATAGTAGTTCCTGAGATTATCGCGTTCAACCAAACATACTCTTAAGCTTTATAATATTATTATACTATAGATTACTTTTATTAAATTAAAAATATTTTATTTGTATAATAATTTCAATAAAACTTATTATAGGTATTTTAATAAAAGTTGATCTTGTCACTGAATATATATATATATATAATACTTTGCATTCATTTTAAAGTGACCTTATACAGTCAATTCGATATAAAGTTTATTTGAAGATTAAACAAAATTTAATCAAAATCTTCTTAAGAAATACGACATCGTGGCGCAGTTTGAAAGCGTTTCAACCGTCGTAAATGATCGTTGCTGGTTCGAGTCTTAGTTATAAGAAAATATTTTTATTTTATTTATTTTGTTAATGTCCGTATTTCAACACGCAATGTTTCTATATAGATTATTTATAGAAAAAAAATTGCCATAACAAGATAGGCCGGGAGAACCTAGTGTCGAGACACTTCGTTCCCCATTTTCTGCCACTACTGACGACACTGATTGACAGACTTCAACAGAATGACGGAGCTAAACGCCGTGAAAAATACTTTTCATATTATTGAAAATAAATCAAATAAATAAATGGATTGATATATACAACTTTGCTATACACCGAATGGTCACCTGATCACAGCTAAACAGTATCGATGCTAATTATACATCGGCTCCAATATAAATTGATAAAAAAATGAATTTAAATAAACGAGCTGTACTAGATTGATTCATAAAAAAATTAATCTTCAAGAAATGATTTCCAAGAGAGAAATGAAATTAGTGTTTTTCATCGCTAATGATGCATAAGATTAATCTGAATACGTAAAATTATCTGTGATTTATTCAATTAAAAAATAATATAGACTCACTCATGTTCGTGTTAAATCAGTTATTGTATATAGTAATAGTTCTTGTTTGTTTTTATAGCTTCACGCTGTATCCCGCATATAGTAACAACCGAGGGAACCTCGTATCAAAACTTCATCTTGTTTGTTTTTATAGCTTCACGCTGTATCCCGCATATAGTAACAACCGAGGGAACCTCGTATCAAAACTTCATTCTTTTATCCAATTTTCGTCCAAGTCCAAGTCAGTGGGGAATGGAGGTATTTTAAGGGGAACGGAGTTTCTTAATACTAGATTCTCAGGCTCCTTCTGCCTATCTTGCTATATTGGGGATCATAGCGTGAAGATAAAAAAAATGATTAAACAAATGTTTTATTTAGGTGAAACATTTTTTTTAACTTTACTCATATCAAATTTTAATCATTATTTGTGTAACAGTTGAAACTAATATTAAATATTCGAGATTAGTTAATTCAACTTATTAATTCTTAATTATGTCGCGTTTTTTATTATAACATTATAATATAGATCGTGTTGGGTCATGGCCCGTTGGCCCAATCACTTCACAAAATTCACAATATTGGCCTTCGACAGATTTCGCTATACATTAGTCCACATTCACTTATGTATACCGTTTTTATTATATAGAGTAAAATGTCAACGCTAACGGTATAAGGTTATGTTAAGTAAGAACCTTAATTAGTTTTGTTGTGGTATATATATTACAGACATTTGTAGATTTGTACGTAGCGGAATTTGAACCTGCGCCTCTTGGAAACGATTTAGTGTTTAAAATTTCTGTATGAAGATAAGAATTATTATTTGGCAAGAAAAAAATGTCAGTGCAAATACAGACAGCATGACAAAAACAAAATAAAACAAATAACTTTCATTCTCCCCAGTTTGGATCGAACCTAGAACCTTCACGTAGCAAGTCAAACGTGCGTTTCTTTTAAATAATGTACACGTAAGTAGATATGGAATAGAAAATATATTAAACAGAACTGGTCTTCGCCTCCATTCTTAACAAACTAATAATTATGGTAAAAATTAGTCATGACATACTTTTCAGTTTTTGCGTATAGTTTTTATTTCTAACATGTCTTAGTTTCAAATGATTCTAAGTAATAAACTATTACTACTATACTGATGTTTAAGTGAAATTGTATATAATTTGAATTCAGTTGAATTGAGACACACTTTTAAAACCTTATTTTACTAAGCTTTTGATAAGAATGTGCGGCGTTCGTTTCCACAACGTTTCTGTACATTCAAAATATTAAAAAAAAAATTAGCCAGGGTGTAGAGGATATATATATATATATATGTATGTATATATATATATATATATATATATATATATATATATATATATATATATATATATATATATATATATGTATGTATATATGTATACACGTTTTCTAAATAAGTAATTAATTCCCATTGATTGAAAATCGAAACCACCCAGTAAAATATTTATAGCTATGTATAATAACATACAAGTTCTTACCGGTTTATTTACTAAATCTCTAAATAATCAGTAACTTAAGAAGTAAAATGCCAATTGTTTTATTGTGATAATGACCTCGTTTAACATAACTGTCACAACTATACAAGCCCATAATGTTAAGAATTTCGATTGGCGGCTATCGAGGTCTAGTGCAAGGCTCGTGAATGTTTTAAACCTTACATTGCGAACTGTATGTGATTTAAAAATAACCACTGTTACATCATTCTCGTTATTTATTAACTGAATTGTCATGTGTTTTATTTAGGTTCAGATATTTGGTTTAACTCAATGATCGTGGATTCAAAGTTAACATGAGGAGGTCTTAACACTAGGTTCCCTCTGCCTCTGTGTGCAGAATACAGCATGAAGCTGATTTTATTAATCATAATTTATTAATAATTTAGTTGACCGTGAATATAAAACAGTTATAAGGCCAGGTCTCAGTAATCACAACCGGTTAAAATTATGCTATTGAATGAATGAGTAGTGGTTGTTAGTAGCTACTAGCTACTATTAATTTACTATTCAGGTTTATCCGTCACTGTGGTGCAGATTCAATGCCGTATAGGTGTAGGTTCAAATGCCTCCAAAGGTAAATAATTATTTTTATAATGTCGAACTTACGCGGAGATCGGACCTGCCCTACATATGTGTTTTTAACCTACTAAATAATATAATTTGTTTTAAATGTTTAATACTGTTAAATACTCGTTAGTGTACCTAATTAATCAAATCATCTATATATATAAAACTATTCCGTCACCGATTGGCTGGCAGACAACGCATTGCCATAAATAATTACGCAGCGTAGAACGCTGAGAATTTGTAAATAAATTCCTTGGGGAATGAAGGCTAGCACAGAGAGGTGATTTTCCGAAATTCTTACGTGAACGGGAAAATCAGTATTTTTTTATAGTTCATGACTAGTTTATAATAAGACATAATAATGTAGCTAATTGCGAAATCGATTATTAACAATATTTTTAAGGAAAAAGAAAATCATTTTATTATTGACGTATAAATAAATAGTTACTTACGCAATAAGTAAACAATATTTACCTAAACATTTGTGTAATTAAAAAAAATACATAAGATAACTTAAATTCAAAAAAAAATTAATTATATTGTACCTATCTAGAAGACATTTTTAAGGTATAATAAACTATAATATTTAACCTATGTAACCTCTATTTCCTTCTTCTATTCTTTACACGCAATGTCTTGAAAAATTGGGCGAAAAAGCATGATACTCTCTCTGCCTGCATTGATTTATATAAATGTACAACTACTTAGAAAACATATAAAAAAATTAACGTAGCGATATTTGAACCCGCGCCTCATGGAAATCCACCAGGCGCTCTAACCACTAAGCGATACGTTCTCAGCGACCTACGTCGAAATTCTTATAAGCTTGTTACAACTTATTTATGTTGTTAGCATCTCTGTAAGGAGATTTTTACAAATTTCCGCTACCCAAAGATAATTTAAGCTAAAATAAAAATAAATCAGCTTCACGCTGTATCCCTACATATCATCTACACAACAGGGTAGGGAACCTAGTGTTAAGACACTTGAGAGGCATTGCGTGTTGAGTGGCAGAGCTCAACGCCGTGCTTTGCCTCGCGATACCAGAGCGAAGAAATGATATAAATGTAATATTTAAATGTAATGTATATATTTCATCTCCTCGAGTGGTGATTGAACCCTCAACCAGTCGGTTTTACAGTCATACTTTGTGCCCCTGATACCATCATAAATATTTAATTTTCGATTCCCTTAAGGGAAAATATGGCTTTGGTACCACACAATGTCACGTAACGTACACGTAATGTCTCGAAAATTGGGCGGTGTTTTTAGAGCGGGGTGTTAAGCGTACCCTTTTATACGCAGGATTTATAAAGTATACCTATATCTATGAAGTACATATACCAAGCTATATTTAACAAGCAACGCCTCCGTAATTCAGCATAAAGTGGGGAACAGCTGTGTTTTAATGGAAGCGAAATATGCCCACCACCTATCTTACTAAATGCAAGATATAGCGTGAGGCTAAAAAAAATAGGTACCTATTATGTATGCAAATAACTAAATCACATTATACAATACAAAACGACGATAATCATTAAATGCGCGTGCGTTTAACTTTAACCTTAACTTTGGCATCCAGCAGTCAAAAACAATAACTATTGCACTTCTTCTCGGAAACAACCGCATTCCCGACCGCAGGTGGTCGCAAATAAATAAACCAATCTTTATTATATTGAAAGGTAATAAGTTCTTATAAATACTATTTTCTAACATTCATAATTATTTTGAGTTTTAGAATTTTGTTCTCATTAATTCCACATAGTATGTAGTTATAACATTAACATACTATTCCACATAGTGTTATGCGTGACGAAGAAAACGAGACCTTTTCATTTTTCAAATTTGAATTAAATTCATATATTTTAGATTTTTTTTTAATTTACCAATATACATAATAAATAAATTGTCCAATAGGAACGGAAAGATCACAAATAAAAAAGGGTGTTAGCTTCACTACTCTAAATAGGCATAAATACAGGGAGAACCGTTTTTTTTTCCGTGGGGAACCCCTGTTACGGGTACCCGTACGCCGGGTGAAATGCGATACGGATTATGTGAGACTCATGCTTCTGCAAGTTACTCACTAAAACCCCACGACGTTCCATCGCTCTGCAGTTACTACACTTACATACTCTACCGTGACTTCGAAGCAGTTGCTTAGTTTACTACGTATAGTAGTCTTTTTATAGCTTCCAATATTATTCTGACACGCGTCTTCTCTTAGGGATATTTACTTATACGTCGGCAGTATCCCCACATCTGCCGTCCATGAATCCCATCTACGGGGGCTGCAAATTCGCATTATCGCGTCGTCTGCGCCCTACTCTCCTACAGCGAATGGAACCAGATAAACCATCTTTATTTCAGATTTTTTCTGCTGCTTTCTTTTGCGACATAATGTGTTCACAAAAGGCAAACGGAATACAGGAAGAACCTAACGTAAAGGCTTACCTTTACGTCGTTCAATCTCTGTCTCCTTCTCTCTCTTGAGAGAGAAAAAAATTACCTTTACGTCGTTAAATCTCTGTCACTCTCTCTCAAGAGAGAAAAATAACTGTCAATGGCGCAATTACAAACAGTGCTGTCTCACTGCGCTCCGACAGTTTCAAATAAATATAATAACTTTTTATTATAAGACCGTACGGAATAGTACTATTAATAAAGATTTATACAGAACATTTAAATATCAAACTTATAAATATTTTTTTAATACAATACACAGAGATAAAAAATACCTTTGAACAGTCCCATGATACCTCATTAATAGAGGATGAAGGAGAAGAGTCGATTAAATTTAAATAGCCTGGCTTCTTAGAAATTGTTATTAAATTGCTTAGAAGTCCTTAGAGATGCAATCTACTATTTATTTAATGTGATTGGTATTTAATGTTGAAAGGTATAAATTATGTTTATTGCATTTCTTGCATTACTGGCTTTCTATGATTGTGTTTTTTGTTTTCACTTAATTTCTCGTTTTTAGTCCTATCGTAGACTAGTTATTATCAGCTTGTCTTCTCTCTGATCTTCTTTATGATCCGCTTGGCAGAAAAAAATAATTAACTCTGACGGCAGATACAGTGGGTTACGGTGAAACGATTGACATGATAAATAGACTATTTAACATAAAATAATGTACAATAATATTTTTTAATAAAAAAACCGACTTGCACAGGATCCTAATTAGAACCAAACGTTGCCAATCAAACTACCTTTGAAGTGTCTCCTTTCTAATAATTTTTTTTATCGAAATCAGTTGGCGTAATATTATTCCATTTGTCGTGAACAAAATTAATACAAATTTAAGACTTATGTGATTGTCTCTTGGATCATCAGAAATGGACCAAATTAACACACCTCCGTTCCCCATTTTCTGATTAATTTTGGGGGCATTGTGTTGAGTGGCGGAACTGAATAAAGCGCTTTGCATTGACACCAGAATGAAGAAATGAAAAATATTAAATATTTTATTTCCTCAAGTGTGAATCAAACCCACAACCTAACGCATGTACAGTCACATATTGTGCCCCTGCTCCACAACTAGCCTGCGTTGTTAAACTAAATGTTTTTTACTCAATTTTACCCGTTTCATAGATAGAGAATAACTCCAATACATATACTGTGTCCTCGGCTTTCTATACAAAATCCAAAAAAAATAACGGTATAAGTATATACCCAAATAGGAAAAGAACATACATTAATTGCGAAAAGTTTACAGCCACACAAATAACTTGTAACAATGTATTTAATTTATTAAATTAGCAATCTACATAAGTATTGAACCAAATATTTTTAACTGTGTATAGCCATACTTCAAGGGATTCGAACCAACATCCATCACGTATAATCCATCAGGCACATCTTAACTGATAATTCAATAAATGAATGAATAATTCCATACATGAATGTTAAAATTAATTGTCCCAATTAATATTTATAATGTGCATCTGCATTCAATTGTTTCGATACATCGCTTTATCTCATTTTACTTCCATTACAGTGTATAGATAATTGGTGGCATAATAACATGATGATAACACTGCGTCTGACTGTAAACGTGATGGTTGTGGGTTCAATCTCCACATGGTCAATGGAAAGTATTGAAATATGTCAAATATAATATAACATGAAAAAATCTAAAGTGCTTGTTTTTAAACAGGTTTTTTTTAAATAATAATTTCTTTATTTTCTTTGTGTCGATGGCTTTTAAAATGAATAGAGTTGAATAGGCGGGATTCGTTGCCGCGCTCTGTCTTGTTATCAGAGATAAAAAAAATCTTCAGAGTGGAAATCGAACTCACAACACTAGTGCTGGGACTACAAGCCGCCAAGCTGTATATTTTATTATATAGTTAAACTATTTATAACCTATATTCTTTGTATGATATATAATATATCATACACAGAATCAATCTTTTGCGCTATCGATTGTAGTCGCCAAGGTCAACTCATCGAAGTGGCTGGTTAGGTTGTTCAATCACCAGAATTAAGAAATAAGTTAACGAGAGATAGTTTATTAATTATCGTATAAGTTTCTTTTTTTGTTGAATTTTTTAACTCTATTGCGCAATGTAAACGAGGGTTATTTGTTTGTCAGTCTTTGTATGTGTATAATATACACATAGTAACAAGTTGTAGAGCAAATGGTTTATTTGTTTTTTATGAATGCACAAAAGATATGACGATAAACAAAATTGAGGAGAATCAGATGTTAAACAGTAAAAATAAAAACAAAAAAAGTTAACGAAGTTGCCACTTGTAATAACTGGGCTGTCGTTGAATAAGTATTCAAAAATGTCTAATATGGGGTCTTTTCTCCATTTTATATTTTTTATTTTGTATCCGTGTTATGAGAAATGGGCCCTATTACTAAACATTCCCTTGTCCGTCCGTCTGGCCGTCTGTCCTTCGGTCACAAGGCTATATCTCATGAACCGTGATGAGCAGGCCCCCATACAATATATATTTTTTATTTTTCTTTAGAAGCTTATTTATAATTTATTATCGTTTCATTTTTAATATAATAGCTGGGATTTGAACTGGCAACTGCAACTTTTAAGATTCTAATATTGCTTAAGCTAATAAAACGATAACATTTAAATATTATCTTGTTTAACGTTGTTATCAACATTTTAGTACGGTCATGTGCCTTTTATTCTATATGTATATAAAGAGACCTCTGACATTGTATCACATGACTATTTTAATACTGTAATCTGTTTATATAATGTTTTTTACAAACAAATTACAAACTCATTATAATTAACGCTTATAACTATTAATAAATACTGATAATGTAAATAACACATTTTTTTGGACACGATATTTTAGTAAAATGTACATAAGTTATAGAAAAATAAATAAAAAAAACCAATATATATATATATTGCTTAAATGTTATTCTACGAACTGTTTTTAACTAGTTTATTAGTAAATAAAAATATATTTAAAAATTACCTAAAAACATAATTATTTTATTTATCAGAGTGGCATAACTGAAGGCTGCGTATAAACAGTTAGAAAATATCTTCATCGTACATATACAATTGTAAGTTAAACCCAACGACGCGTCTTAATTGTTTACTCGGCCAGAGAAATAAATATTATATATATATATATACATATATATATATATATATATCTATATATATATATATATATATATATATATAGATATATATATCTATATATATATATATATATATATATATATATATATATATATATAGATATATATATATATATATATACTATATATATATATATATATATATATATATATATATATATATATATAATATGAACATAGTGGTACACGCCTCCGAACCCACGCCTCTTAAATAGTTCGTAGACGCAGGTACAAATTCCGCTTCGTTCGACGAGCCGTGGCCGCCCTAAAGCTAGATTTTCCGAACTTTCACGCATTCGCAAACAATAATCGAAAGCAAAAAAAAATAAAATTAGCTAACATAAAATCGGCCACGACTCGTCGACGGTACTATACATTTTTAAAATATTATATTTGACTTATAATGTAATATAAATATATATCTCTTTTGTCAACAGGTAGGGGCGTACTGCTACGCGGAGCTGGGAACAATGATACGTTTAAGTGGTGCCGACTACGCTTACATAATGGAAACTTTCGGCCCCTTCGCCGCGTTCATACGGTTGTGGATCGAGTGTATGATTGTTAGACCGTGTTCGCAGGTTTGTTATTATAAAAAAAATATTTAAATAACATGTAGAGGCCAGTCGTGGCGCAAGCGTGCGACTGTGCGCAACACGTAATGGGTTCGATTCCCATTCGAGGAAATATTCAGTTCAATTCAATTCACTTTCAGTTCCTTTGGTAATGATGCAAAGTGCGTTAGTTCCGACAATTATCTGTGCAATTCGACGAAAAGTGGGGAGCGGATGTGTCCTAATGGGAGCGGTTTGTCTTAGCGCTGGGTTCCCAGGTTCCCTCTGCCAACCCTGTTTTCTATATGCGGGACGCAGTGTGAAACTAAGAAAAATGTGAAATTAAAAGAAACTGAAAAATCATTTGTTTTATATATTTTATAGTAGTTTATATTAAATAAAAAAAAACTACAATTCCTTTCCAAAAATTTGATATAACAAGTAAAATGTGATATAAACTTTGATTTCATCCAAGTTCCATTTAGTACTTTCAATATAAAAAAAACGATAATATATTTACACAAGTATGTACTTCATATTTTTTTTTCAAATCAAGGTATAATGTTTTTTTTTATATTTTGTTACTATCATAGAAATGTGTAAATTATTGCTCTATATATTTTTTTCACTAAAAATATCAACTTTTTCAAAATATCAACTATGAATGAGTTTTTCAGCGAAATATTACAGTTTTCCGTACAATACTTAAATACATTGTGTGCTCGGTGATGAAAGTCTTCAGTACTCTTTGTATTGGACCGGTAGGGAATAATAAACGTTTTACCAAATGGATTCGAACCCACAATCGTTACTAGCAATCATTTATGTAAAATGTATTGGACAAAATTGTGAGTGTGATTAACTTAAACTTAAAACTTAAAGTGAGTAATTGAAAATAATTAATACATATCTCATTCCTCCGTGTGAAAATCGAAACCACAACCATCTTGTTTAGAGTCCCACACGTGCCCCTGCTCTTGGATGGTTTCATTCTAGTATTTTTCGCCTTAATTAAAATATTATCTATTAAAAGAATCTAAAATCTAAAACACTTTTCATGATAAACCATAATAACGATGACGAGAAAACGCCATTTTAAAGCTATTTACGTCACTTCCTACTTACAGCGTCCATTCAACACGATAAGAGGCGACTATAGGCGCCCTACGCTAGAGTAACCATACGTTATATACGTACAAAAAAGTAAACTTAAAATAATAATGAAACGGATAAAATGATTTTTAGATTATACTGAAACATTTAATCTTACCACAACACATTTTATCTCGCAAAACGATGTTATTGTACTAGTGAGTACTGATCATCATATGATCCTAATTTTCAATATATTCAAATCTCACTAAAAAAAAAAAATATCATGAAAAATATAAATAAAATTCAACCCCTTTTTAAATATACCGCAAAATATTCCTTAACCAAAGTACTTCGATAATGAAGCGACTCACTTTTATTTATATACTTATTTTAAGTTCTTTCCACTACAATATTTTTTATGGTAACCCCAACACTAACAATGCTATGCGGTACTAGCATTTTTAAACAAGCTACAATAGAATGACAAGTTTTAGTATTCTTCCTTCAAATATTTTTAGTTTCTTTAACAAAGAAATCTTTTGAACAGTTACATGTCTATTTGTAATACAAAAATATTGGAGCCTGGAGGCCAGAAAGTCGGTTCTCGGTAATAGTACTTATCATCTTATTGTTCTTGATTTTTTTTTAGTTTCATGCTTAATACCGAGCTGGGTAGCAGGAGAGAAAGAAGGCAAACGCTTTTGTCTCTGCATAGAGACATCTTTCACGTCGTCCACTGTCATCAACCTCTATATACATGCCCTCCGGGGGGTTTTCCAGCTCTCATGACCTGTCTCTAGTATCATCAATACTGTATTTTCGAAGGTCATCCGAGGACTCTTCCTGCTTCTCTTACCATACACAGCTCCAGCTTCGCAAATTTTTTCTTGATTATTTGTATACATATACCTAACTAACTTCATAAATCCGTTATTAAGTATTTATATTAAACTTTTTTCTCTTTTTTATTCACTGAAGAATTGGCGAATTTGCTTTTTTAATTAGGCAAAGCACAACAGGCATGTAGGTTTCTTAAGGATTGTAGAGCAGTAATTCGTACTGGATAGGGGAAAACGAGACTTTATGTGTACATTCAATGTAAAAAACAAACGAAGATGCGTGCAATAAATATTTTTTTTTTTTTTTATGGAAAAGACACGGCAAACGACCGTGCGGGTCACCTGATGGTAAGTGATTACCGCCGCCCACGGCCCCGTGCAACACCAGAGGAGCTACAGGTGCGTTGCCGGCCGACAAGGTGGGTTGGGCGCCGGAGCCCGGCATTACCTGATGCGAAACGCAGTGGCATAAAGCCACTACTTCACGCCGGTTTTAAATGCCGGGGGTGGTAATGATCCGGTCGAGTCTGCCCATGCGTGTTGCCATTGCTGGCGACGTGACTCTACCACACGTACTTTAGTCGCCTCTTACGACACCACCAGTACCAGGATGATCCTATTCTAGGCCGGGATCACTTACTATTACTAACTATTATTACAGGCCAGTTGTGGCGCAGAAACAAAAGCATGAAATTTTCAATGGAAATGTACTTAATAGCAACGGAGTGTAACACTAGGTTCCTAGGTTCCTTTTGGTAGCTATTATTAGGGTAACTATTATTGGCGGGATATATAAAAAAATATTATTATAATAATCTCATATCTTGATATGACGAAGTTCGACTTTAATTTAGAGACGTTACTATAAATAAATTAAAAACAGAAAACACTCTCTTTACCCCAAATTTAAATCAAAATCGATAGTATATCAAGGCCAAGAATACCTACCATTATGAGCCTATAAAAACTTTGCCCTAGATTTCTATAGAACTCGGACTGTTACGTAAACTGAGTACATAATACGATTATCAGACGTTAAACATCGATACATTACTGTATTTGATTTTAAGTATAATATAAGAAATATTTTACTATTTTATCGATTCAATACAAGACGCTTAATAACCTAGGACACTCCGTCCCCCACTTCCTGTTTATTTTCCAAGACGTTACGTGTTGGGTGGCGGAACTCAACGCTACATTTGGACCGGTGCGGGGAAAATGCAGTTGCCTTTACAGTCCCACTGTTCAACGACTGCCTCAAGTTATTATAACATTGACCCAATTCTTTTCATGTCCAGAAGTATAAATAATGGAGAAAGGATCGTATCCTAAATGAAATAAAGATAAACGTAGCTAAATATTTGATAAAAGAGCCTTAATGAATAATCTTGACCTATTTTTGTTGTCGTCCTGCGTAAATGACGAGAGTGGGCGGGAGTTTAATGATGGATAAAAACAAATAGATTGCTTTTAAAATATAGTACAAGATTACAAAGGAATAATGTATCGTGTCCTAAATGACATAGGTACGGTTGTTATAAGACAGTTTCTAACAACAAAAGTTTCTTAAACTGATTGTATTTTTTTTTAGCTTCACGCTGTATCCCACATGTAGCAGGGTAGGCAGGGGGAGCCTAGTATTAAGACACTCCGCTGCCCAATTTCCGCTGAATTCTGGAGGCAATACCTGATGAATTGTTTTTAGGACCAACGCGGTTCGCCTTGACACCAGAGGAAAGAAAATGATATGTAAAATATTTTACTTCCTAGAGTGGGAATCGAATCCATAACATGTCGCCTTTATAGTGACTAACACATTTGTGTCTCTCCGCCACGATTGGCTTTAACTCAATTTTAGGTACAAAGTTTATTTTCAATTTCTTTCAATAAACAGCAATAAATAGTTAAACAAGTATATATGGCGCCCGATGTGGGACAGATTTACTTTAACACTTTCAATATTACTGTGTTAGCTTCCAATTGCACATTAAAGGCTATATAGCAGCCCATTTATTTACAGTAACGTTATTATTGACGTGACGTGGCACGATATTGAATCAGTTAAGGTCTATTGTTTGCTCTACTTCCGTGGGATTGAGTTGTTTATATAAGTACATATATTTAACGGATGGTTGAAATTCCGTTATGTTGAATTTTTTATATGTTTTCTTGAAAAAGTATTTTTCTTTCCTATGTATAAAAAAAATGTTTCCAAATTGTTAAAAAAAATTGTGAAAATTATATCTGGCCAAACAATATAAAGAGAAAAAAATGTGGACACAGCGATTATACTCGATTATGTAACGGAAGGATTCATTATTAATTCAAACGACGAGAGTAAAACTTTTTCCGTAGGATTTTTTTTTTATTAGAAATTTATTTTTTATTATGGCTCTGGTTCTATTATAATCACTTACGTAAATACAAAGCTCAGCTTAAGCCCGCGAACTGTAGGAATTTTCAAGGAATGCAATTGTTGGAGACTTCTTTCAAAATATAATTTTTTTTTACGATTTACCTATTACATTATTCCACGCTTTATAATATTTCCAACATATTTTTAAAATCATGAATAAATTTATTTACAGGCGATAGTGGCGTTGACATTCAGCGTATACGTGCTGAAGCCTATATTCCCTGAATGTGACCCCCCTGAGGACGCCACACGGTTACTCGCCGCTTGCTGTATATGTAAGTTACATATTTTCTACTATTTAATTTTTTTTATCAATTTATATATTTAAGCACTAGGTTCCTTCCTCATAAAATACGTTTTAGTCTAAATACGAGTAGGTATACATTAATTAGCCTGATGTGAAGTTATCTTCCAACGTTCAATGGATGTCTCTTAAATGGCCAAAATGGATAATAGAATGATATAACAAGTTTTTCTGCTAATACGGTGTTAGATATTTTAGTCACGAATAAAAGTATGTACAAGCAAAAAGCTACAAGCAGCTCTTCAATTTCCTTAAAGTCTATAAGATTATAGCCCATTATGGTTACATCCACATTTAATTATGTTTCTTCTATCTAATAAGAAAATCGTGGCGCTGAGTTTCGTCACTCAACACACAATATCGCTAAAAAAAGTGAAATAGAATGGAGTGTCTTACTTACAACTAGCCATTAGGTACAGGAAGAGTTGCAAGGTGATATACAAAATGAACGGTTTAAGCGTTCTAGAGATCTCTAGTAAAAAAGGTCAGACGTCTAGACTGCTACATTTGCTTGAATTATTTTATATTATCGACTAAGCGTTAAATCGCAAAGAAAAGAGAACACTGATTTTACAGGCACAAAATGTGACTGTAAAATAAACTGGTTGTAGGTTCGATCCCTACTGGGGGGAAAAAAATATTAATTTAATTTTATATTGAATAAATGATTCTTCGTCCTGGTGTCGAGAGAAAGCGCGGCGTTGAGTTCCGCTACTTGACACGCAATTCCTCCAGAATTCCGCGGAAAGTGAGGAATGGAGTGTCTTAACACCATTTGCCTACCCTGCTGTGTGCGGGATACAGCGTGAAGCTGATTTAATTTGTTTTTCTTCTTAATTACAAAAAGTATATGTTCTTGTCAGTTAATAGAGTTAAACTTATGTGATAGTCATTAGTCATACCTTACTCTACGTATTCATTACTTGAGAGTTACTTGTATTATCTATGCGTTAAAAAGTAAGTATTGTTTTTAATATTAAAGTGTTTACGGTATCTCTAAAAAAACATATTATTTATTGTGGAAATTGTAGAGCAACAATATATATCAATACCATCAGATGTAACAAACATTGTACATGTTATTTGTTTATAAATATTTTTTTCTTTTATTTTTATATATTTTTTTAATTAAAACCTAAAATTAACTAACGCGCGCATTTAAATACGTCGTAAATAAACCACGATGTCATGACATATTATAGTTTTATAAAATATTTTATTACTAATAACTTAACTTTTGATTTAAATTGAAAACCAGATTTTCCTGAACACTTCTCAGAAACGTACGCGTAAAACTTTCAAACTGCGCAACATCTTTTAGTGCATAGAAAGAATTATACGTATAGAATATACATAGCAGACACTAGATATTAATAAAATATTTTTTATCTTCACCAGTACTGTTGACATTCGTCAACTGTTGGTCAGTCCGAGCGGCCACGCGAGTACAAGACTGGTTCACGTATGCGAAGCTACTCGCTCTCTTCATTATCATAGCAGCTGGGATCTACCAACTTTGCAGAGGTAAATATATCGTTTTTTATATAGATTAACTTTGATATCATAAATGCTAAGAAAATTGAGAATCTGTCTGGTAACGAAACAAAACGATGGTGTTGGCACGCGTTGCCCACTCAACACGCAATGCTTTCAGATATGGATTACCATATCGGAAATGGAAATGGATATGGTATGGAAAGTGTGGTAATGTAAACGTAGTGTTTGAACACTAAGCCCTCTGCCACAGAAAAAAAGTATAAAGCTACTCTTCCAAAATATCTCACGTATATTATTTGTAAGTTCATATCCACTTAGTTCCACAAAAAAAAATGTCCCACACTGCACTAAGAAAATTATTTGGTGTCAAATGCAAGATTTTCTCTTCATGATCCGATATTATTTTTAAAGGAGTGTGAGTTCAGGTCCTACCAGTGGTTTTTTTGTTTATTCACAATTTTTCAAACTTTTTTCAAAAAAATGTACTTAATATAAATTTCTATATTCAATTTTGTATTTACCAAAAACATTTTTAACAGTTTCCAGTATGAAGAGGTTCCTTATTTGTCAGGTACAGCGTCATCTCTTTGTCACCTGAGATTGTGTGTGGATTCGGTTCCTGAAAACTAATTGCTTTATTTTATTTATATCTTATATAAGAAAACCTAACGCTTTTAAATATATAAAAATAAAAAATATATCAAATTTATACTAATATTGAGTGATTGTTTGAGTGAAGGTACAAACTACTGGTTCGAACTCAAAAAATACTTTTGTGTTGGATAGTCCATTTATTGAGGAAGACTATATTAGGTCGCGTTAATGGTTTCGATGTAACTCATTGTAGCTGCGGTTAACTTATACTTACCACGGGCACTTGGAAAGTGTCATATATATACACAACTCTTGGTTTTATCCATTTGGCCTCGGTTGTTAGGTCCTTTTGACCTCGATGACAAAACCACGGATAGTTAAAATTTACGGTTGAATTAATAAAATTCCATTACAGGTCTAATTTCTATACAACAACAAAAAAGTTCCAGAAATTGAAGCACTAAGAGGTTCCTTATTCGGTGTCAGATGCAGGATCGCCTTTCAATGGCTCGAAATAAATCAATTTGCCAGCAAATTGGTCCTTTGTGCCGACAGGAATATTGAATCGTCGAACTAAATAACGGATATGTGTAACTAACTAATAAATGACAACATGTTAAGCCATTTGGCTAGTTTGGTTAATTTTTTTTAGGTATTACAAAATTTTGGTTACATACCTAAATTCTATTTGAGTAAATCTTTGAAAAGTTACTTTTACAAGATTGTCTGTTTCTTATTGGTTAACTAGCCTAGAAGTCAGTAAATGAGCGGGGTGTGGTGATTTACATAGCTTTCTATATATTGCTCGCAATTACGTCCTGTTACCCATTTTCGAGAAATTTAATATGATATCGTTGCCTAAAATATTTAATATAACATTATTTTAAATGTAAAATTAAAGCTTACGTTAGTATTTTTTATATTCCTATATCTACGTAGGTACCTTACTCACATTTAAGGGTAAGGTATCTCTTACAGGCAGCCACATAGTGCCTGCATTTGCTCAGGGACAAAGTAACCTCTTCCCTCGGTGTCGCTCGAAAAAAAAACCTTCATTTTATATCATCCAATCATCAAATTTCAAACAAAATCTCATCAAAGCTTTTAAACCAAAGCAATATTCACAGATTATAGAATAAAAGAAAATAAAAAAAAACCAAGCATATATTTAATTCAACATCATTAAAATATATTTAAAAATAAACTAAAATTCCAAGTATCTACTCATATTTAAGACAGTTCAAAATAAGAAACGTTCAATACATTAACCAACGTTCAGACGGACGTCTGTCAAGAAAAAAATTTAGAAATTTTTATAAGAATTCTTAGTACTTAAGAAGGACCGGTCCTTCGAGCCAAACTCGTTTGTTTTTCCGTACATACTATTTTTGATTTATTACAGTCCTTAGGTTCATTGTCTCTTGAATACTCTGAAGTGGCCAGATTTTAATTTTCAGTTTTATTTCTTTGATCGACGTTCATAAAACATTGACAAGATAGATGAGTTGAATAGTTTTTGATATCGTTTTTTATTTGTAAATATTTGTTAGTTATTTCAGTTAAAATAAATTATGTATTTGTAAATGAAAATAAGCTTTTTTATGTTTTGAAGTGTTATCCCACTTCTGATTTAGGCAAAAAGAATTTTATTTTAAAATAACGAAAAGATAGAGTTTCAAATCCCACTACATTTAAAATTTATTCAACGCTTCTTATTTCTATTTAGTCCTTACAAATACTCTTCTTGATTTTGCTCTGGTACATACATAAAATAAATATTCTTACATAAAAAAAAATCTTATAAAAAATAGTAACAAAAAGTCGATATAACATGTATATAAAAAAAATTAAATTTAGTCTTTCCTCTCGGAAGGCGTCGGCGGACAGACGGACAGTGCGATCTTATTAGATGATTGCCGCGATCCGGTCAGTGCCGGCTGTGTTATTTAATTTCATGTGAAAAAGCTATGTAATGCGAGATAAAGCAATACAAGCATACGTATGTAGGTATTGCAATAGCGTCGCTGGGGACCGACCTTAATTCGCTGAGAAACGGAAGAACTTCCTTTGATTTTGTTGTGTTTTCTAAGATATTGTAAGGATTTAAGGTTAGTTTAAGTACAATCATCGTTTTTGAGTACTGCTGCAGTATTGTGGACGAGAAAAGTGTGGATAATAATTAATTGGGAAGATCATTTCATACATTTCTAGGACTTTATTTAGATGTTTTTATTATCTCAATCATTCATTTCTTAATACAACTGTAGATAGGTACATAATACATCCATAAGTTATAGCGCGGCGTTTAGTTCCGCCTCGCAATCTGGCTTTCCAAAAAATGGGGAGTGGAGTGTCACAGACACATTCTTTGTACCTACCTCGACATGCTGAAAGAAATTTGAAGCTGCATTCGGTATACGATTTATTGTTTTGTTTTTTCTGTTTAAGGTAAAGTGGAGCACTTCTCATTCGAAGGCACGACCAATGATGTTACATCTATAGCGCTGTCTTTCTACTCAGGACTCTTCGCCTATAACGGATGGTAAATATTTGTAAAAATAAGATTTTTTTATTTATTTTGATTTTGTATTTCCAAAAATAAAAATATAAATGTCAAAAAATTGTCTAATAATTGTTGTGGGCTCGATTGTGAATGAAATAAAGTCCCTTATACTTCCGATCACCGCATAATGTCTGGCTAATATTTGGTCGGAGAGTAGGGGGCTGAATGTCTAGACATACACTGTATGAAAATAAAAAAAATCATTTTTTTCAATTTCAGGAACTATCTCAACTTCATAATAGAAGAACTGAAGGATCCAGTCAAGAACCTTCCGCGGGCTATTGCGATTTCCTGTGCACTAGTTACCATTGTGTATACGTTTACAAACATCGCTTTTTACACCACTCTGTCGCCTACCGAGGTAAGTTTTATAGTATGAAAAAATTTTTTTTATTGTATCGTTAGTGAAATGTATGGATTTTTTTGTTACTTTGGAATTCTGCAAAGTATGCTAAACGCTTAGCCAATAATATTGAAAAATAATAAAATAAAACTACTTTATTTAGTTTTACAATTTTATTTAGATGGAAATTTAGGAAATAATTCATCTCTAAAATAGTATACTATGGTCGAAGAGTCGTGGCCGCCAAGCTACACGTTATCAATCTTTTATGCAATGTCCACTCGTTCGAAAAGAAAAGCTGCTCAGTCGTACAGCAAACTATCTATATTATATTTTTTCTGCATTGTGTCAGCTACTGCAGTGCTTTATGTTGTTCAAAATAAAAATGTAACCTTCTGTAACGTAAGACATGACATGTGCGCAGGTGCTGGGCTCGGCCGCAGTGGCCGTGACGTTCGCGGAGCGTCTGTTCGGGTGGTTCGCGCTCTCTATACCGCTGTTCGTGGCGGCCTCCACGTTTGGCGCCGTCAATGGGGTTTTGCTGACTTCGTCTAGGTGAGTGCTTGTTTTGATCGTTACTTTTTATTTTTGTCCGTTATGGTACTGGTTGTATAACAGCTTTACATACTCGCAGGCTGTTCTACGCGGGCGCGGCGCAGGGGCAGCTGCCGGGCATGCTGACCATGGTGTCGGCGCGCGCCACGCCGGCGCCGGCCGTGCTGGCCGTGGCGCTGCTGTCGCTGCTGTACCTCGCCGTGTCCGACATCTACGCGCTCATCAACTACGTGGGGTTCGCCACGTGGGTGCGTGCCGACGACGCCTCTGTTACATCTCTCACTCACCTCACTGCGACCTCACCGTCTTGAGGCAAAACGCAGTGCAAATCAAATCTTTACAAAAAATACTCAAATCCTTATAAATGTGAATGTGTCTATATAATTTAAAAAAATTCCCGCGATTTCACTAGGGTCCCATCATTAAATCTTGACTTAATCACCATGGAACCACCTATGAAGTGAAACCCTTTCAAAGCCGCTGAACATTAAAAAAAAAAAGATTTCGACGATCAATTCGAGCCCCTTTTTTTGAAAATCGGTTAAACATTAAAGATTAGAAAATCTAATTGAAATATTTAATTATGATATACAGAACGCGATGTCATTGTAACACAATTAATATTTATCATACTGTTTGCGAAGTTTTTCTGCTCGATTGTAAAATATTCGTATTTTGCAGCTTTCTTTAAATTGAAAATATTCAAATTTCAATTTCATTATGATAAAATTGAATAATATGTATGTAACTATTTAGTATTTTATTAATTAAGAATTTAAAATTAAAGAAATAATTATTTCTTGACACATATCCATAAAATATTTTTACAAGAAAATGCGATATTTAACTGTTATTTTAATGTTATTTACAGTTAAGTATCGGCGCGGCGGTGCTGTGCCTGCCGGTACTGCGCTACACACGACCCGATTTAGAGAGACCCATTAAAGTCAACCTGTTCTTCCCGAGTGAGTTATTTTTTATATTTTATTCTATTCAAATTTGAACGCAGGAGAATTGTAAGTCTCTTGTATATAGGTGGGTCGGTAGTGACTCTCTGGCCATTGCTTGTCCGCAGTCGTGTACATCGCCTGCACGCTGCTGGTGGTGGCGTTCCCGGCGGTGGCGTCGCCGGCGGAGACGGGCGTGGGCTGCCTCATGATCCTCACGGCCGTGCCCGTGTACCTGCTGCTGCTGGAGCCGCGCACCAGGGTCGAGGGGCTCGGCTTCGTTACCGGTGAGTGCCCGCCGTGGCCTGAGGGCCGGACTTGCGTAGCGGTAGGCTGAAAGAATGTTAATTAGATTAAATATATATTTTTTTTTTAATTAAAGGTTTTTTGTCGAGGCCGGTCATGGAGCTGGGACATAAAGTGTGAATGTAAACGCGACAGGTTGTGGGTTCGATTCCCACTCGAAAATATTAAATATATTTAATATTTCCATTTCTTCACTCTGGTGTCGAAGTTAAACGCGGCGTTAAATTCCGCCACGCAATAGCTCCAGAAGTAGGCGGGAAATGATCAACAAAGTGTCTTAACACTAGGTTCCCTCTGCCTACTTTACTGTGTGCGGGATACAGAATGAAGATGATTTATATTTATTTATTTACAGATGCTGCAACTCGTTTAATGCAAAAACTAACGCTCTCTGTACGGCCAAAGATGAAGGTAATATTTGTTTCATAATTTTCTTCTTATATTATATGTATTGTATGTAAAAAATATATAATATATCCATAACTACACAACATAACTAGAAGCCGTCGTGGCGCAGAGGCATAAGTATGCGACTATACCTACCTTCTACCACTTAGCCACTCAATAAGCTATGCTTCTAGAAATCGGCGGAAAATGGGGAACGGCAGTTGTCTTAATAGGAACGAAGTGTCTTCTGGACACAAGGCTCCCTAGATTCCCTTTTTCTATCCTGCTTTGTGCGGAATATAGTATTAAGCTAAAAAGCTAAAAAGCTACTGTGAACGCTAATATGTGGATTCGATCCCAACTCAACGTAATAACTTCTTTCATTTCCACGCCATGGCCAGACAAAACTCGGTGTTTTGCCATGCAACTCATATAATAAAGAGTATCTTAACACTAGGTTCCCTCAGCCTATGCTTCTATGTGCGGAATACAACGTGAAGTAAAAAAAAATATTTCTTATTAATTTTTGCAGTAAGAAAAAATACCACCAGGACCACCGGAATATGCCGTGACATATCCGAAGAAATTCAGTATTTAGTTTAGAATTAACATAAAATATACATAAAAACACATTCTATTATCTATGAATTATATATGAATGTTGAATGAAAAATATACGTGCTTGCTTTTATGAAGCGTAAAGTCGATATAATTGATTTAATTTTGAGAAAATGAAAAATGTATAAATATTATTTCATTATTGATTTTAAAATCTAAGAAAAATGGGGCATATGACTTATATTAAATTGTCTGTGTTCTCTCCTCTGTAAAAAAAATTAAGACTAAAAATAAAATGCCATCTATGATTTTTTTGTATATACCAATATGGTATCAAATATCTATCTATAGTTAAAGACCAAAATTTTAAAAATGTTAATTAGTAATTGTGTCTACAACTATACATATACATGACAACATTCAATGTGTTCTAAAAAATAACTCGTTCGTATATTATAATTGTCGTTGTGGTTTATATTATATGCTATTTATTATGCCGGTTTATTTTTAAAATTTACATATGTGTATGATATTTGTAGGCTTATTGATTGGATAAATCAAATAAAACCGAAATTAAATTAAAAAATATATTATATATCATTTTAATGCATATGTTTGTATATATGATATATATGTATAAAAATTATATATATTTATCATAAAAATATAAATATATTTAATCTTCTATCTCAATTTTTTACCACTTAAATTATTTCTTTAAACATGGTTTCAGAGCATTAATAAAAGCACAACGACGATATTATCTTTATATATGTATGTATTGTCTATATAATTAAAAATATAAGAGTTAATATAAATGTTTACAAAATTCAAATATTGAAAATATACTATAGATAACAATATATAAAGTAACGCTGCTTCCATTTTAATTATTTAAAAAAATATTATTTAATTTTTAAATATTATGATCAAAATAATCGATTTATAACAATAACTTATAACCTGTTCAATTATGAACAATAACTTACAACACAGGTTTAATTACAAAATTTATTTATTTTAAAATAAAAAAAAATCATGTTTTATTTTTATATTATAATACAGCTCCTAGTAAAGACAATATTTTTGTGGACTTAGCAGTAGCTTTTATATATAGATTATATATAAATATAATACATGTTCATAATGAAGTAAAAGTTTGAATGTTAAATTTAAAAAAGTAATAATCATATTTAGCACAAATTATAATTTTAGGATCTGTTGTATATTTAAAGTTCTGTAAAAAAATTATAATGATTAAGTTTTGGAAAGGCGTGGATTCTTTTGAAGTTTTTTACAGAATTTTAATATTTTCTTCATCATAAGTATGCATAACTTAAAAAATAAAAAAAAACAATATTAATAAAATAAACAATATTAACAATATTAACGTATTCCAATACATTAGTCTAGTTAATTCCAATAATCAAAACTAATCATAATTTTATTTGTTTTAAACGGCTGTGACATTTCATAACAAAAACTATTTTGTTATTTATTTTTTAAGAATCATGAAATTTTGTTAATTAACATTCCCATTTAAACTGCCAATAACATAACATTAGATTTAAGTATTTGCTTTATTATTTGTGCTTTGTATTCTATTTTTGTTTAATTAAATATTTGTGTATTCTTCGTCGACGATTCTTAGTCGAAAAATGTTTCCTATATTTAGTCGATTAATTTATTGCAATATCAACTATTAATCGGATGAAAATATGATTATTTTATGAAAAAATATCATAATATATGAATTTTAATTTTAAAAATACATTTTAAACGTATTAGTGACAGTTGTAAATATTTTGTACGCCACTTTATGTAAGTTTTAGTGAGATAATGCATTTATTTGCTCATGCTTAGTGACGCCAGTGTCATTGTGTAACTTGTATTTGTATAGGGATATGTATTTTGTGTCGTTGTTTCTGTTACGCGCTACGCGTTGTCTTACAGACGCAAAGTGACAATAATATAATTACATATATAGTATTGTATGCGTTTTATTTATTTTTCCTTGATATCTCTGACTGTAAATGCGGTATGTTTGTATTTGATTACCTCTCAGTGGTCCCAACTAATTCTCATAAAGAGAATGTAGATGACGTTTGCGAAACTCATCAGGTTTTATAATGTCTTAAATAGTCAAAAGTTAAAAAAAAAGTCAAATTTTATTCAAAATAAGAAGTTACATGCTTCATTTTTTGAACGTCAAATAGTTTACCACCAGTTCACTAAAGTTAATGCCTCCGACCTGAGAAGAACCGGCGCAAGAAACTCAGCGGGACTAATTTTTTTTAATCAATTACACACAATCACATTTTAACGTTTATAGATGCACTCATCCTGAAAAATCTTATTTTTTTTAATTTAATAAAAAAAAGATCGTAATAGTAAGAAGAATCGTATAAAAAGTTGAACGTAGCTGAACTTGAACCCACACCTCTTAGATGCCAAGTCAAGCCAAGCCAAGCCAGTCCAAGCGTTCTGATCACTAAATGTGAAATATCATATTCAGCATAAATATAAAATCCCCATTTTATCCTGCAATTTCAGCATACATTTTGCAGTGACGTTAGGGCCATTGGCATGCCAAGGAATTCAAGCAGGATATTATAAATATCCTGCTTGAATTCCTTGCCTCTAATCCTCTAATTTATAATCCTCGTTGTATTCCCAAACTGGTGCTAGATCTAGTGGCTTTACTTGAACCATTGCTGCCTTTGTGAGTTTTAAGCGGGCTTTCGCAGGTGAGACTTGCAGAGTATCGGGTGAACTCCTCCAGAGTCATTACATGTCCATTATCAGAAGTTTCCTCCTACTAAGTATACTTCTTTCGATCGCACTGAAGGCGTGGTTATGACTTCGCACTTCCACTCTGGCTGAAAAGTTTGATTCTTCCACAACATGTGTAGATATGATAAAATTACAAATTATTTTTGTCTCTACATGGAAGATTACATTTTTATAGTATGTAATAATAGAATACAAAACAATGTCTTTAATATTTTTTTGATAGTTTGTCTATGCGTTTGTGCACGCTTATTTTAGAAACAGCGTAACTGATTATAATTCAGTTTTCACTACTATATTTTAACTTCCCGTAATATTAAGTATCTGTTTCACTTAAATCTAATTCAATCAGCAATCAAAAATTAAATTTAATTCAATCAGCTTCATGCTGTATACCGCATATAGCAGAGTGGGCAGAGGGAACCTTCAATTTTATTTATATGTTTAGATATAGGTAAAGAGTATTTAAAGATTTTTTTTCAGCTTAAAACTTTATTTAATATGTCTCATATAGCAGCATATGTGTTAAGATACTGCTTTCCAGGCATCGCGTATTGAATGTCGGAACTCAACGCCACTCTTTACGTAGTTACCAAAGCGAAGAAGTGAAAATATTAAAAATTAAATTAAAAAAACCAGCTTTCAAAAGTGCATTAAGCCGATTCTGAGATTAGCGATAGCACAAACAGACACGATGAAATAATTTATTTTATAAATTTCGAATATGAACTAAACAGGAATAATTTTTAATGCTAAATGTGAAAACAATATTGAATATTAAAATATATATCAGCATTCGGGGATGTATATCGCGATATTCGCACATCACTATGGTATTGTATTTCATTTGCAGTGTATAATCTGTTACGGGTAGTTAATCTGTGTTATATTTTGTTGACATTTTGTAAATAATTAATATTCATGTCAACTTGTCAAGTACATGTGTTGATTTGATAAAACTTTTATTTAATAAAAACAGGTAAAATGGTGAAATTTGGGAAAAATAAGTTTAAAGCGCTTAACAAATTGACGAAAAAACAAAACGCATCACCGATAAACGTTAGTAACAAAGTTTTAAAGAAGAAAATAAACGCCGAGAAGAAAGTTACATTTCAAAAGGAAGTACTACTGAAGGAGACAGCTAAAAGTGAAAAACTTGTTAAAAAAGTATCAAAAACCGATATTGCGTTAAAAAATCTGCTTAAAAAACCAAAGACGGAAGCTAAATCAATAGAGAATGAAAATAAAAAACCTAAACAAAAAGGTGTAGAAAAACAGAAGAAAAGACAGAAAACTCAAATTAGTGATACTAAATTGTTACTTAACTTGATGAAGAAGAAGAGTTAGCATTTATAAAAACATTTAAGGTTATTTATTTTGCCAAAATTATGATATTTTTATATTGTCTTCGAGTGACATTTGTAAAAAAAAAATTTAAGTTGTTATCCTTATATTTGCTGTGTTTCGCCTCGACACCAGAGTGGAAATATTAATTTAAATAAATATTTAATTTCCCCAAGTGGTGATCTAACCCACAACCAGTCACACTTTGTGACCCTGTGCCACAACATATTGTACTTTTTAATTTAAAAATACATAAAATTATGTTTTACATGGATTTTTTTATTTCTTATCCCTATTTAAAAATCGTTTGTTTTCTAATTATACATAGACATTATAATCATAATGCAGTCAATATTGTATTAGATATAGTTGACAGGCTCCCAAAATTATGACTAATTATCCCAGGTCCTCTCAAAATTCTTGGACATCAAACTAGATTTTTGAGATAGAATACATAATCTTTATAAGTGAGGAAAGGAAAATATATCTAAAAAAAATAGAAAAATGTTAAGAAGTTATATGTAATCAAATTTTTAGTGACTTATTAAAAAAGCAAAAAGAAGACACTGAAAAATTTATTTCCATTACGAAAATTATATAAATACCTTTATATATATATATATATAAATAAATAATAAAACCACAGGCATTCTATTTTCATATTTATTGAGATTAAGAATATAGAAGCTGTAATCTAATTGTACTAAATACAAGGAAACACTACACTAATAATTAAGAAAAACTAACTTATCACTAAAACGGTTCTAAACAGTATGTTATAGTTAAAATTATTATCCATATTATTTAGACCTTGCATTATAGTACAAATAAAAAAGAAGTGAAATAACTTGAAAACTCACAATTTCATTTCATGTATGAAAAAAAAGGTTTCTTTTTTTATAACTTCTAAATTACAAATAGTACATTTTAATATGGTTTTTAATGAAACAATATTATTTTGTTTCGCTGTCCCACATCTATTGTTTCACCACCACCAAAGCTCTGTTGCTGACGATCTGTCTGACGATATTCACTAGAGAATCTTACACTAGTACTTTTTAATATAAATTGTTAACACTATCAAAAATTACATGACAAACATTCACATAGTTTATTTGGATTATGTCTTTTATACTTTGAAATTGCAGGAGACAAAGTGAAATTACGTCTTTGTTGCATCGAGTGTGCGGTATCATATAATAATTATATTTTGTTAGGTAAGTCACTTTAATACTAATAACGCAATGAACATGTTGTTATATTGACAAAAAAACGATTATCCTAATAACAAAGTTATTATGAAAACATAAATACTTAATCGAAATCTTTAATAACATATAAATATATGTATTGCACATATTTTCTTTCATTGCAATTTTATTATTTATATGAACACAAAAACAAAAATTAGAGAAAGCTTGAAGTGGTGGAACAATATTTATTGATATTTAAATGTGTAGAATATACTAAATTATTCCTAAATTTAAGAACAACCCCCTATGTTCCTATAAGCTAATTTCTAACATTAAGATTCTTGTTTATATTAAAGTTACATATCAAAATTATATCATAGCAGGAATTTAACCTTTATTATGGAACCTTTCTTCAGCTTCACACTGTATCCTGAGTATTGCCGGATAAGGATATGCAATATGCATAGTGTTAACACTATGTAGGATAAACTGTGAAGCTAAAAAATATGTTAATATAAATTACCAATAATATACACCTGTTAACACAGATAGCAGCAACATTTTGACATGAAATCCTAATATCCATCTATATTATTAATATTGCTAATATAATAAGACTTTATATTAACTGTCAAGTGAATTCATACAAAAATGGGAATAACATACGTTATAAACTATTTTAAAATTAAGTGAAGTTCTCACTTCTTGGATAATATTATGAATCAAGTTGCTTTTTAACACAATTAAGAGAATATATAAATAAAAGTATATTTATATATATATTATATATTCTCTACATATTGTGCCACCAAAGGTAGACATTGTATCAAGATCAAAATTAAGACATTTTCAAACTAAATAATGTTAATTTACTTGTTAGAAGCAGCAGCTTTATAGTTTTTTTAAAATATTAATAAAGTGTGGATTATCCAAACGACAATCAACTACTTTGTAAAATAAATATTATTAGCTCATGGAATATGAATCGAATATCCAAAAAGGACTATTCACCCAACATCTGTGCTGCAACTAGTTCAGATGATTGTCAAATAAATGTGCAAAAAATATAAAAATAAAATTTGATTTAAACTAAAATGATGACAAATAAAATGATTTTCAAATCACATTTGTTCCAATAGTACAAAGAATATGTTTCATTCTATTATTTTTTTTTAATTTATAAATATAAAATTCACTCATTTTGTAATTGAACCTACAACTGTCAAATATGCAATAAGGTAAGAACTTCACTAAGACAGAGTAATATATATTTAATATTATAAAGCTGAAGGGTTTGTTTGTTTGTTTGTTTGTTTGAATGTGCTAATCTCAAGAACTACTGGTCCGAGTTGAAAATCAATCATCTTTTTTTATTGGAAAATATTGAAATAGGCTATACAAAATTTTATTTTCCATTTGCCTATGTGGATAAAGCCACTGCCAGAAGTTGGTCTATACAACTATAACTAATTAGAATATATCTAAGGGAAGAAATTTGACTATTTTTGTGCATACTTTGACTATTTAAGTCTAAAATCATTATTATTAAATAATACCATAAGCAATTCTCTCATATTGACCAAACACAAATGAAAAATATCTAAAAAACCATATGATTAACACTATAATTTACATAACCCACAAAAAAAGCAATACTAAAAAAATTAATGAAACTACAAGTTTTTTTTATAGAAAATGCTTGGCTATGAGCAATAATTCTAAATCATGAAATATAAAAAAAATCCCAAAACAATAAAGCATACACATTTGTATCAATTTTAATAAAAATCAATAATTTTAATGTAAATAATCATATTAAACGTAACTTTCATTTTAATACCGACGCCTGCCCCTACCCCGCCCTCGCGGTGAATTCTGATGAGTCACTGGCTTCTCTTTTACTTCTATTTTAATTTCTGTCTTTTCTTCTGGTTTAGATTCCTTAACTTCTTCTACTTCTTGCTCTATATTCTCTTCTTTCCCCTTTGGTTCTTCTTCTTGTATGGGTTCTGGCTCTGATTTTTGTTCAGTTTCAGGTTCTTTCTGCGGTTCCTCTTTATCTGTGGAAGATGTAATGTTTCCCTATTATTACTATAATACTGCTAAACTAGCTACTGCTAGTAAGTACATGCTTTATTTTGGTTGTACGTAATAAAATAAATAATCACAATAAAGTTCTTAATTCCAACTTAATGTACAAATTATGTTAGAATCTTAATGCAATAATGTTTAGTAACATGTGTCATTTTAAAAGCTAGCGCTGCCACTGAAAAAGAACAACGGTAACACCGCAAAGTGAATAACGATTTCATCAATAATGACGAAAGATCTGGTGAATTTGATTTCAAACATTTTGTATATATAGAATAATTTGTAGTAGCCAAGTTATATTATGAATATTATAAAATATATATAATAAATTGCTTTGTATGAAAATAATTTTATGTTTCATAACACATTTTGTAATAGGCCTTTATTGACATGAAAAATCTAACATATTTTTTTTTGTTTTATTTATATCACATTGACATGTCATTACAAGTACCTCATTATGTTTAGTTGTTATTTAAAATTCCTAATTTTAAGATGATTGTTATATTATTATTAAATAGTAATACTTTGGTTTGGTTTGGTTTGGCAATACAGAGTATTAATAATAATTTGAACTAAATAACAACAACAATATATGGCATTGAAAGTAACTAGCTTCATATTTGAGTTATGTTATTTTGTACTATATGGGCCTCTATAACACTCTAAAAGTTAATTTTGGTATATAACAACAAATATACCAAAATTAACTTTTAGAGTGTTAAAAGTAAGCATGTAATTTAAAAAAAAAATGCTGTAATGTAAGAATTCAAAATCTTTAATCATGATTTCCGAAATTCTACTTTTATGGACTGTGCCTCACTAATGGTGCATTATATAGAAAGCATCATTTGTATTACTGAGGCCATTTGTGGCACAGGGTCACAAGCAAGTGACTGTAAACAAACACACAGATTGTGGGTTCAATTCTCACTAGAAGAAATAAAATATTTTATATTCTCATTTCTTCACTCTGGTGACAAGTTGAGTTTCGCCACGCAACACAACTATGTGCAGGATACAATCTAAATAAAGCAATCAACTAACTCTCATCATCCTTCCTTGACTCATCATTAAGTATTTCATCAACGGACTGCTCCCAGTCCTCGAGTTCATCTGCAGCATGAAGATCTGCATCTTCATCATCTAAGTTCAATTCTTCTTCGGCATCTGCTTGATCATCTGTTACAAAATACAAACTGATAAAGGACCCTCCCAATAACGTGAAATTAATAAGAAACGTCAAATACACATAGATAGAAATTTCATTGTTTTTGTGAGGGATATTTTATATATTTATAGTGTACATATATTTATATGTAAACTATATGAAAATACAAGTGACCCGCTGCACAATGATTTATTTTTGTAATCCAATAATTTATTATCATTTTAAAGGCTATATTCATACATTGATAACTAAAGTTTCATCCGCTTCAATCATACTTAATTTTGTAGCAATATTGCTACAAAATACTAGTGAAAACTGCTTTTTAATAAATAAAGTCTTTCTAAGATTAATGTGAACAACCGCATAGACAGACAAAAATTTTTAAAATCATTGTTTTGGATTTTATTACATTAAAATAATATTTTTTTATTATATATCTTCTATATACAGACAGCAAATGATGACGGCTATGAATCGGGTTTCCATTCAGGAAATTATTTATATTTTTTCCTTTAATATTACTCAACATACAATATCTCAGTTCCTTCTGTAAGATAGGCCGACTGAATAGGTAAATACAGGTCACCTCATGAAACTAAAAAATCTAATTTAATCACCTTTAGCTGTCTCGTCATGTCCATTCTGATCCCCTTCCTCATCATCTGGAGAGGTCTTGCGTCTCTTCCAGTTGCCTGATTCCTCAGTGTGAGATCTCTTCCGGCTTTCAGGTACCTGCTAATGTTTATAATAAATATAAGACATATATTATCTATTATATTTATCCAGTATTATCGATAAAAAAAAATGAGTATAATAAAAACTTATAATTATATTTTTATAGCTCTTTATTGTATATACAAATAGCAGGGCAGGCAAAAGGAAGTGTTAAGAAGCTCCTTTCACTTTCACATGCTAAGCCTACACTCTATAAAGATTAAAAGATCAATGAATATCTACAAAATCACTCTTTAAGTTACCTGTCCCTTGTCCACTTTTAGTAGAAAGCACCCGCAGGAACAACTGGTGGTGTCTCCATGTACGGAGATGAACCTCGGCTGTCTCCTCACTGTCTAAGAGCTTACGGCACAGTGTACATTGTACACAGCTGAATGGTGATAGGAAGGATTTTCCTACCCCACGGTCAGTGCTGAAAGTCAAACAGATTAATATTAGCGACCCACTCGCGTCTTCGACGGCTTCAACTATATAATTATTAATTTACTAAATTCATTGACACACTGAGAGCATGGTGTTGGTCAGTGGTCACTGATAGGGATACATTCATAAAAAAGTATGAAAAAATTATTATGCTTTGCTATAGCTGTGATTACGCGGACATGTGTGAATCAGTCTTAATGAACGAGGGCATCCAGTGTTAGTGACGTTTTGCTAAAGATCAATATGGCGACTGTGGTTTGTTTGTTAGCAGTCAGTTTGACTCTCATAAACAAGAGGCTTGTGGTTCAAGTCCAATATTTTTTATACACCTACCTATACATAGGTATCATTTCAGGTGTCATCTTGCTTATGTCGTCTCCCTCTTTATAGTCTAATATAGTGTTCTCATTGTCTGATGTTTTCTTTTCCCCTCCATCTTGTTTTAATTCTACATCATCTTGATCCTTCTTGGATTCTTCATCACCATCTTCGTTCTGATAACAAGAATAATAAAAATTTATTTAAATACGCAATTTATTATTATTCTTTACTATCAAAGATAAATTAAACATACAATATATATGGAGGGCTCTATGTTCTCTTTGCCTAACCTCTTAAAGAAAAATAAAAAAACAGATAAATTACGGCGTAATGAAAAAAATATTCCCTGATAGAGATTGCACTCAGAACCAGGTTGCTTACAGACGCACATTTACCTGTTTCTCATCTTTATTATCCTTGTCCATTCTTTCAGAGCGCCGCCATCTTTGACGATCGTCTCTCAAATACATTTGCTCCATGTTGAGAGTTGATATCACCATCACTGTTAAAAATAATATATCAGTTACATGCTTTTTTAATTATAACTTGATATATTTAATAATTTCATAAAATTTGTTTAGTTTAATTACAAATTATGAGCATTTCTGAGGGCTATCAAAGCTATATCCATAATAATATCAACACATTAATGCAACCCTGAAAATTGATGTAGATGGCTGTACAATTGATTGATTGAAACCCAAAGCCTGAGCGACCACACCTCATTGACCATATTATACATTAAATATTTTATAATTAAACATACTACAAACCTTCAGGCTTTGGCTTAGAAACCACCTCCTGTTTATCCTGCATGTTCTTTAAATGTTCTGCTGTCAATCTATGCTCATCTAACTCAATCCTAGTTGGCATTTCCTTATGGCAGGATGTACAAGTAGGATGTAAATACTTCTTGAGCTTTCTATGTCCCACTGTTGTCCGGTGTATAGCTCCATCGGCCGCATACATATCACACATAGCACAGTAGAAGTCACGAGGTGGTTGTTGCCCTGTTTTGCGAGTACGCTTCATTTCCCTGATCTGAAAGGAATAAAATGAATAGACATTAGCTATCTAATATATATTTTTTCACTAAACAAAAAATATTTAGAATCATAATTTTTATCCTAGCCAGATTTGAACCCGCATCTCTCGGGTACCATGCAAGCTAGACGAGACATAGTCTTATTAGCTACATCAAATTCAATATAGTAGTTATAGTTTATCAAAATATATTCTACCACTTTGAAAGTTTTTAGCTTTATAACAATGAATTTTGAATAAAAAAAATACATTACACATATACAGTTTTCTAAAACCTATACAAGATCCACCCATAATTATTTTATTTATTTTAGTTACATATCTCCCAGTAATTTTTTTTTGTGGCAAAACTTTAAAAGATTTACAGAATACATTTACCTAGCAATCCTAATCATTTTTGAATAGTCATTGTTATATACAGAGGTTTCTGTGTTTAGCCATAAAATATACAAAAAAATATATACCTTAAACTCCTGCCGCATAGTATCAGCAGTCAACGCATAGCTCTCCGCAGTCTTCTGCATCATGATGGCATGGGCTCGACCACTCAGGTGGTTTTCAAATGACCTGCCATCCCACATGCTTTTGTTGCATATGTGACACTTCAGGAGTTGAGGGTTCACATCATCATATCGGGTCTTTGGGGCTTCACGCTTGTCATCTTCTGACTTTTCTTGCTTGTCATCCTGGTTTTTGTCCTCACTAGATAATACTTTTAGATTAGAATCAATTTTCGGAATTTTTGTTAAATTATTTAAAAAATAATATTGAAATTGCCGAAATTGTATTAAAATTTGAGACCTGAGAAAGAATGATTAAATTGCATTTGCGGATAGATTAGATAGATGACTTATGACGAAGTGTCATAATTGTAGATTTTGAACATATAAGAATTTAATTATATAGTAAATAGGAATACATAATTTGTGTTTAATAAATGTACATAATATGTTGAATATTAAAAAAACAATTTGAAAAGAAATCAAACATAAACAGACAGCCGTGTCTGAATGAAGACAAATGTGACAATCTTCCATGCACTGAATTCGTAAGCCCTGGGAGAGGGTCCGAAACTATTATGCCAATGTGGCTAAAATGGGCGGTGAACGTAGAACGTAACTTAACTTCGGATAATAGTCGGTGCAGCACCGGAAGGAAACTGGGTTCCTTACCTCTCCTTGACAGGCTTAGCCTTGGAATCGGCATCCTTTTTCGGGGAAGTCTTGTTTTGTTGCCTTTGCCCATCATTGGGCCTGAAAGGCTTACGGTTGTTGTTGATACGCTCACCAGCCCGATTGTAATTTCCCGTACGCCGGAAATTACCCTGATTGCCCATCTAAAGGGAATTTATATAATATAATATGTTAGTACGAAACAGCCAGCCACTATAGGCCACTATGGGACTATTGAAGAGTTGGTACTTAGAGTGGCAGTCAAACATTTGCTGATCTGTAAACTTGCACATTAAATCATATTTTAGGATATATTAACTAAGATAGCATATAGAAATAGTAAACAATTTATTACTTTACTAAAATACAAATATTTTACTTGTCTTACTACTAAAAATACTACTTGTCTTATTACTAAAATACAAATATTTAAGTCATTATTAATTATTAATAACTCAATTTCTTTTATAATCAACATGTTTATTCTATTAAAACCACTTACCCTATTGGGCCCATAACCTCGGTCATACCGATTCATGTTAGGGCCGAAGTCCCGTCTCATTGGCATATCCAAGAGTGAAGGTACCGGGTTCTGACGAGGCTGCAGAAGGTTGATGATATTGCTAGCGAGGGCCAGGGTAGCTTCAGTAGGTCCGCCACCGAGAGGAAGTAAGTTTGGGAGGTCACCCCCTGGACCTCCACCCTGCCAAGGGGAAACGTTCCCACGGAAGTTCTTCCCACGGTCGTTGCGACCGAAGTCCATACGCCTTCCATTTCCTTGGGGACGTCGGTTAGCCATTTTTTTCTATACAAAAGTAGTATATATCTTTACAAATATAGTATATATCTTTAAAATATAGTATATATCTTTACAAAAGTGGTGACAGATCTGACCCCGGAAATTACAGACCGATCTCTATTTTACCGTCTTTAAGTAAAATATTTGAAAAAATAATATTTAACCAGCTTTCAATATTCTTAAATATTAACAATTGTTTCCATAGCGAGCAATATGGTTTCACCAAAGGCAAGTCTACTACAGATGCGGGTGCTGCACTCCTAAAGCACATTTATGACGCATGGGAGAAGTCACAGAATGCAATTGGAGTGTTTTGTGATTTATCCAAAGCCTTTGATTGTGTAGACCATGAAACTCTGTTGTTGAAACTTTATCATTATGGCATACAGGATACTGCCCTTGATCTTATTGCCTCATATCTAAACGAAAGAATCCAGAAAGTTAGTATTAATAATATTAAATCATCTGGATCTCCTCTAAGGATGGGCGTTCCACAAGGATCTATTCTAGGTCCCCTTTTATTTCTTCTTTATATTAACGATCTGCCTTTTTATGCAAAGAACCTATGTGATATTGTACTCTTCGCAGATGATACCTCTTTAATATTTAAAGTAGATAGAAATAAAACAAACTATGACGAAGTGAATAGTGCATTATCGCATATTCTTTATTGGTTTGATACGAATAATCTAATGTTAAATGCTAAAAAAACTAAATGTATTGAATTTGCTTTACCAAACGTTAAAAAACATGATCTTAGTCTAGAAATTAAAGGAGAACCCCTCAATGTGTCGGAATCAGCTACTTTCTTAGGTTTAACTATAGATTCCAAACTCCAGTGGAACACTCATCTGGAAGCACTTGCGGATAAACTCAGCTCTGCCGCGTTCGCAATAAAAAAAGTAAGACAACTGACGGACGTTGAAACTGCCCGACTAGTCTATTATAGCTATTTTCATAGTATTTTATGTTATGGAATGTTGCTATGGGGCAGTGCTTCCGATATAAATTCAATATTTATCCTTCAAAAAAGAGCCGTGAGATATATTTATACCCTAAGAGCTAGAGATTCTCTGCGAGATGTTTTTAAAGATGCAGGTATTATTACAGTTGCTTCACAATTTGTATATTATAATATTCTGTTTGTCCGGCAAAATGTACAGCGTCACAGTAAAAATAGTGATATACATACGATAGGAACCAGAAACAAAGATAAACTTGTTACGCCAAGTTTTCGCCTCCAAAAAGTTAAAAAATCTTTTATGGGTCTGAGTATACGTGTATATAATAAACTTCCGCAGTGTATTCTTAGTTTGCCACTACCACAATTTAAAGTGACCTTGAAAAAAATACTAACAAGTAAAGCTTATTACACTGTTCAAGAATATTTAGAAGATAAACATGTATGGAATTAATGTCTATTGAATGTAATGCAAGATAGCTGCCAGATAATGTAATAAAATAATACCATTGACTTTGAAAAGAGCAACTGTTGAGTTTCTTGCCGGCTCTTCTCAGCAGAACTGCCTTCCGAACCGGTGGTAGCTTTTTTTTTTTTTTTTTTGTCTATATTTTCATTTGACGATTCAAAAGTGCTTACAAAAGTTTATTTGAATAAAGAATATTTTGAATTTGAATTTGAATTTGAATATAAGCAATACAATTATATTCTAGTAAAATGGATTAGGCAAATAAATACCATGTAGGCCGGTTAAGTGAACTGTGTTACGGATGTCCCACTTTTATTGTATGCAGAAAAGTCGCTATCATCAGGTAACTAATTACTCGCAGGGTAATTAATGTAAACCATTTAAATAGAAGCTAATTTGCGAATGTATAACGGTAATAATAACTAGTGTTGAACAAAGGATATTTATTGCGGGTAGTCATGGGAATTTAGAAATTCTGTTAATTAATTGGTTATAGCATGCAAATAATAAAGGTATAATACACGTTTTAGGTCATTAAAAGAGTTAAGAAAATGATAAAAATATAAAGATTGTACAAAATTTTGAATATATACGTACGTAGTAACCCGGTCGAACGTATAAAATTGAAATGTAAATTATTATAACTTACCAGAAAAATCACTTCACTGATATAATAATGGGTATACAGATGTAATTTGCAGAGATGTTCAATTATATAAAAAAATCGATAACTTGTAAGTTATTGCAAGCTAATAGACACACATTCACATTTCACCCAGCCAAAACGCCGATGAAAAATGGCCGTCTTTCAACCCCGAGCTCAATGCGGCGTCCTTGGTCACAGATTAAGCAAATGCTTTGTCCTTATAATATTAATAAAAATAAATACATTTATTTTATTATTAAAACATATTTAAATTAAAGTGCAGTACGGTATATTGAATATTTAATTTAAACTTTAAAAATAACGAGAGCAAGACATTATTGTTAGTAATATAGCTGTTATGATCTCAATTGTATACGATTGTTAAGCACATAAAATATTGTAGTATATTTACATATTACATTTCATTTTAAATTCTATCACTACTTTTGATTAGAAATAATCTATCACACAATAGTCACTTTAAGCTGGCAACCTCGCGAAAAAGTAATCAATGAATGCAAATTCCAATTTTGTTATGACTTTGAAGTTTGACTTATTGCGATTTGCGACTCGTATTCGTAGTATTTCGTAGGTAACTTGCGACTTTTTATTTTAGTACTTAACAAGCACAAAAAAGAAGTTTTAAAATATATAAATTTATATTAAAAAAACATTGTATTTGTATTCTTTTCCTTATTATTATAACAAAAATGTCTCAAGGAAAGATAGTATTGATGGCTTGCGGTAGTTTCAGTCCACCGACTTATATGCATTTGCGAATGTTTGGTAAGTTTTTTTTGGCATTAAAAAAGCTTTATATTATTTTAAAAATTGCTTTATTGTCACATACAAGTTTTTCGATTATTCCCATAAACATCTTTTTATAATTGCGTGTGCTTTAAATTTTGTCTCATTAACTTAAATTATAAGAAAAATAAAACTTATATTTTATATAAATTTACAGAAATAGCAAGAGATTACATACATTCTTTGAACCTCGGTACTGTAGTAGGAGGTATTGTGTCTCCAGTTCATGATGCATATGGAAAGAAGGATCTTGTTGCAGCACACCACAGGTAAATATATACATGTCAATGTTTTTTTCAGTTGATTTTCTATGCAAAATATAATTCTTAATACTACTTAATTAATTCTATATTTAGTATAAGTAAATTAATTGTTGGGATTTTGTAGGTGTATTTTTTATTTAAATGTTGATATATATTATTTATTTAACATAAGTGTTTGTAAAGTATGTAAAAATATTATACAAATCACAAAACTTACCTACACAGCACATTGTGCAGAGGGCACATAATGTTAATAATCTACCCTTTTTGCCCATTTTCTGTGATACTATTTGCTAAAAAGAAAAAATAATTTAAAAGTCATTCCCCGAGTGTAAGTAAAAACCATAATTATTGTACAGCTAATTGCATATAAATATTTCTCTATTGCATATAAATATTTTGTATTTTTCTTTATTTCACAACATAGAATAACTATGCTGAAATTAGCACTGAAGTCTTCTGGATGGATCAAAATATCTGAATGGGAATCACAACAGTCTGGATGGACTAGAACTAAATTATCATTACAACATCATCAAGTAAGTTATATTACATTATTATTTAATTAAACTGTAGTTTTGTCTGTATAGTAAAATGTCTCTCTCTATTAATAGATAGTCTATTTATAGAGAGAGACATTTTACTATACAGACAACACAAAAGAGTTTTTCTAGTTTGAAGTGTACCAATAGTTCTTTAGATTAATACATTCAACCAAACAAACTCCTCAGTCTTACAATCTTATAGTATGCTAGCGGCACAATTGCGGCTTCACCCTCATGCCACCTGTAATATTTTTATTATGCTGCACTTGCCAACATATTAAAACATTCAATCATGAACAACTTGTTTTCATAATTCTGAGAAAGTGCAAGCGCTACGTGGCTATATGAGAGGACTTTTTTTAAACATTTTTAAACTGTTACTCCATACTTAGGAAAGATAATACTTAATTAGAAAACGTATAACATTTTTTTATACATTTTATAATTAAGTATGCATCATTCCTAAGTGTAGATTAACACTTTAAAAATGTTTAAAAAAGTATTTAAAAAATAACTGAATGGGAAACAAAAGCTCTCTTGCCAAACAATAAATCTTAGTAATTATCTTTGGGTAGCGGAAATTTGTAAAAATCTCCCTACAGAGATGCTAACAACATAAATAAGTTGTAAAAAGCGTATAAGAATTTCGACGTAGCTTGGCGAGAACGTATGGCTCAGTGGTCAGAGCGCCTGGTCGGTTTCCAGGAGGCGCGGGTTTGAGTCCCGCTATGTTCAAATTTTTATACTTAAGTATTTATATTATTTTCTAATTAAGTATTTATATGAGAGGACGTCATCGGCGACAAGGGCAGTCCCCGCAGGACTCGAGTGTTGGCTTGCTTTGAAATTTTTTAATTTTACATTTTTTTGAAAAGTATACGTTCAAATTACATGGTATAAAAGCCGAAGACTCATGTTCATGCTATGTTCATGAAATTTCTTGATTTGATGACAAAATAACTTTCACCCGTAAGTTTAAATATACATGTCAAATATCATCTTACAATTTTTCACAAAATGCCTCATTGTAACTTATTTATAAGAGATTGTTTTAGAACTAATAAAATTGAATATTTTTGTCATACAACATACTCCCATAAAATTGAGTATTTTTGCAGCGCACGCGCTTATAGCAATTCGATGGCGTTCTTTATTGTTATTTCGTTATTTAAAACTAAGTAAGATTTACACCGTAATGTAGCCTATAGCACTCATGAAGAATGCAAATTTCCTAAAAAATAATAAAAACTAAATCTGACCAGTAGTTCCAGAGATCTTTAACGTTTAAACAAACACACAAACTCTTTTGCTTTAAGATAATATATATCTTATAGTATATAATTATAAATTTTACCAAAGCAACCGACTTCCATTGGATTGAAACTCCCCTTGAAGTGAATTTTTCAAATAAAACGAGAATCATTAAAATTGGTTGGTGTGATATTGAGTTATTCGTCCATTCGTCGCGCATATACTTAATGCAAATTTAAGACTTGTGTGATTTTACTACCAGAACTTTCATATTTATTGACTGTGTTAAAAAATGTAACTAATAAAAATTGGACCAGTTTTCAAATAAAAAAATAATTATCAAAATCGGTTCATCCCAAACACAGTCAAATTGATAACCTCCACCTTACGGAAGTATGTTAAAAAGAATAGATTCACCATGGATATATATGGTCCATATCATTAGTTAGATAGTGCAGTAGCTTATTTTTTATATTATTCGGTATTATAGTGCAAAAGTGCTACATTTGACTTTTAACGAGATGGTTGTAGGTTCAATTCCTACTAAGGAGAATAAATTATTTTCATTTCTTTGACTCTCATTTCTCTGACTAAGAAGACAAAGCGCCAGGTTAAGTTCCATTAATCAACAAACAATAACTAGAACAGATTGTCTTGGCACTACGTTCCCTCTGCCTACCCTTTGTGAAAAAGTATGAAGATTTTTTTTATGCTGGCGAATATGTATTGATTTTATTAACAATCAGCATTGAGATTGGTTTTTTTTAAATTTAGTTTTTACTCCAATGCGTCACTGATAAAGAATATTATGAAAACAATGACTTGTTATATTTTATCTATATTTGGTTTATCTTTTAACTGAATTGACATCCAGTTAATAAATTTAAAATGTTATCACACTAAATGAAATAGTTACAAGCATTACAACAGATAGATTTCGGCGGAATGTAAGAAACTCTTCTATGATTATTTAAGTTTCTTTGTGGTTTCTTTATATTCTAGAGATGTGTGAAGTATTTTTTTTTTTGTTTAATGATATTAACACGCTAGTGCAAGAAAAAAATGTTAGAAATGCATAAAAAATTTAATGTGAAAATCATTTCTCCGCCGCACCCCCCGCGATGTAGGATAATGTTAAACTTGATTAAATGCAATATCGTGGCAAAGATTTGCCAAAAAGCAATTCGTGACTCATTTTATAACGTGAAATAGAATATGCATTCGTGACTCACATATCGATCGGTCTAACCTGAAGGACGACCGAGAAGGCTAAGTTTACTTTAACTTACTTAGGTACATACTTATATGGAATGGCGTCAATTTCCATACTAGATCAAGGTGAAAATGATTTTTAGTTGCAATTTTATGTTAATCATAAGTTATATTTGAGACCAGTTGTGGCGCAGGGGCACAAAGTGTGACTGTAAAATCGACTGGTTATGGGTTCGATCCCCACTTGAGGAGATGAAATATTTATTTAAATGGTGTCGAGGCAAGGTGCGGCGTTGAGTTCTACCACTCAACGCCGCAAGTGAATTAATATTTTTACTGTCTAGGGTAAATTGACCTATTAAGTGTCTTGACGTAATAAGGGTTATGTTGATATTAATTATTTATGAATTCACTAAAGAGAGTTGTAAACACAATTACAACAATTATATAATTGATATTCTTATTTAGCTGATTTAATCGTTTATGGGTTCAAATATTAACAATTCATGTGAAGTGATAGATTAAATTTAAAATAATGTAACAGATAATAAAATATAGACTGAAAAATTTTAACTCAATATAAAAAAAACTGTAATATTTATATCTTGCAATGTAACTTCATTAGTTTTATGTTTCATATTAATATCAAATATAATTTACAATAATATATTAATTAATTAAGTAACTAATAATTTCGCGAAAAAAGTTTCGATTTGAAATGTTATAGATTTATTTAGTTTGCTTAGGATCAATGTTCAAATCCAAATCTCTTTTCAAGTAATGTGGTAACGATGTAGTAAATTAAATTGGGCAGTGGTAATTAGCGTATCTAGAAATATTTTCTGGAGAGGGTTGGACTTTACCTTTATACTGATATGTTCGTGTAAACGTTTTTTTTTTGTAAGAAAAATTTCTGGGGTGGGCACGGATTCGGCTCCCCTTATCCTACGTCCGTGGCAGTGGAACAAGCTTGTATACGTGATGGTTATGGGTTCGGTTGCCACTAGGGGGAATTATTTATTGATTATTTAAAATTTAATTTCTGGCAACAAGGCGAGGCTCGGCGTTGAGTACTGGGAGTACTTAATTCAACACGAAAAGCTTCGAGAATTTGGTGGAAGGTGGGAAACGGAGTGGCTTAAAACTAGATTTTCTATGCCTACCTGGCTATGACCGGGATAAGGAAAGGAGAAAAAAAAATATAATAAAATGTTCTAAAAGTCAAACTAAGCTGGCATTTTTTTGTATATTACAGGATACGATAAACGGACACATATCGCCTCTAAACATTAACACACGGCGCCCATCATGGTTACCAGACGACATTTTGAATGTGAACAACATAGATGAGCCGGACAACATTAATTATAGGTTGAACGGCAACAGCGACGACAGCGTCACTGTTAAACTGTTGTGTGGTGCTGATTTGTTGGAGTCCTTCGCCACACCTGGGCTGTGGTCGGATGAGGATGTAAGTATAATATACTATGATATTGTGTTTATATTCAAATAATTTAAAGCATTTCTATTAAATTTTATTTTTAAAATACATGTTTGCACTCTTTCTTACTATAAACGTCAAATTTCATATACCTTCATCCCAGTAATTTTCGTAAAAATGGATTAAATTTTTGTAGCCTTACTCTCCATTTTAATTGAATGTAATACTCTCTTTCTTATTTATTTTTATTAGGTATCTCGTATATAGCAGTAGAGTAGAGGCGAGTAGACAAATTAAGCCTAATGTTTCACCACCTCTTTTTGAGTGGAGTTCTTTTTGGGGGGGGGGGGGGGGGGGAGCGTCTTGACACCAGGTTCTCCTTACTCGACTTTATACGGGATACATCGTGAAGCAACAACAAGATAAACAATTAAAAAAATAATTTTAAAATCAAATATGTTTCAGCTAGAAACAATAGTAGGTCGCCATGGCTTAGTAGTAGTGACGCGCGCGGGCAGTGATCCTGGAAGGTTTATTTACGACTCTGACATGCTGTATAAATATAGAGTAAGTGTATATTTAATAAAATGATTATAAAATAATTAGTACCTACAACTAGCACGTATCTTTATTTTACAGATTATTAAACATATTTCTCCTAAATCAAGATTAATTAGGCAAAAGTATTTTCGTATTTTGAATGTATTATTAGTAATCAAACCTCTTTGGTTGTACTGAATGTAAATCTGACGATGCAATAAATAGTAAATAAATAAATAGTTCCTGCCAAAATTGTGTTTTTTAAGCAACCGAAATGAATGTATGTGGCGAAGAAATTCATTACATAAAAGGTAAAAATGCAACGAACACCACAATAAATTTTTTGTGCGGTTTAAGGACCTCATGCGGTATCAATAAGAGTAGCACAAATATGGTTCAAGCGTTTCAAGTCTGGAAATATTAATGTGAGGGATGAGGTTCTCTCTAGACAGATGTCACAGATAAACTCAATGCCATCTTTGAGAAAGTGAAGCAAAATCGACATTGCTGAAGAACTGGATGTTGATCATAAAACAGTTTTACGTCATTTACGAAAGTCTGGGTACAAGAAAAAAAATGACATCTGGATACCATATGATCTCACTGAAAGAAAACTAATGCAACGTAGTTTTCTTTCAGTGAGATCATATGGTACCCAAATGTTTCCGTTTGTGATCTTTTTTGAAACGTAACATGCCGTTTTTTAAACATTTGATTTCGCGTTATGAAAAAATGATTGACTTACGACAAGAATGTGCGAAAAAGATTATGGTCAGAGCATGGACCACCCCTCAGACCGTGGCAAAGCTCGGCCTGACTCGGAACGAAGTGATGGTATGTGTATGGTGGGATTGGAAAGGAATCGTCCACTATGAGCTTTTGTCACCGGGTGAAACTATCGATTCAGACCTCTGCTTTCAGCAACTGATGAGGTTAAAAATAAGCTATTAAGAAAAATCGGCCGGAGCTGGTGTATAGGAAGGGAGTGGTGTTCTACCACGACAACGCCAGACCGCACTTATCTATAGCCACATTTGAGAGAAAAATTGAGAGAGCTTGCCTGGGATGTGTTGATGCATCCACGGAGGATGCCTAGCCCTGACCTTGGTCCATCAGATTTCCACCTGTTTCGGTCATTGCAGAACTCATTAGGAAGCATAAAGCTAACCTCAAAAGAACACTGAACACTACCTGTCAGATTTTTTTTAACCAACAATCTCAATTTTTTTACAGGAATGGTATCGCGGCAATACTCAAAAGATGGCAACAAGTCATTGATCAAAATAGCACATACATACTATAATTAAAAAATATATCTAAAAAATATATATATTCCTTTGTATGTACAATACGAAAATGCTTTTGCCACACTCTAATATTTATATGCTTTTGCTTACATTTTGTATTATATCTAACTATGTTATATTAATTTAAATAAAAAATAAAAAAAAGTAATATAACATATTTTTTTAATATAAAGGGTCAGTCGTGGCGCAGGGGTACAAAATGTGACTGTAAACGCGACTAGTTGTGGGTTCAATCAAAATATTTGTTTAAATTTATATTTTCATTTCTTTGCTTTGATCGAGAAAAAGCGCCGCTTTAAAGCCGCTTTCCACTAAATTCTGGAGGCATTACCAAAGTGGGAAACAGATTGTCTTAACGCTAGGTTCCCTTTGCCTAGCCTGCTGTGTGCGGGATACAGCGTTAAGATTTTTTATAGAATGAGTATTTATCTATTTTTTTAATGTCTGACTTTAACATTTCCAGAAAAATGTAACTCTAGTCACAAATTACATAGCCAATGAGGTTAGTTCGACAGTCATTCGACGGTTGCTCAGACGCGGTGAGAGTGCCAAATACCTGACAGATGACGCAGTTTTGGCATACATAAGGCAAAATAGATTGTATGGATCTATTCCATGTGTTACGTGAGTATTGTTTTTTTTTGTTTTACAAAAAATCCTTTTTTTTTTAATTTTTTTCTTATTCTATTTAATTATTGTCACTAAAAATTGTGTTTTAATTTATATGCAAAATAATAAGGTTATTTTTAACAGAAATGACATTACTATAATGGTGTGTGTTATATAGTCAATTTATAAACGGCTTATTATAAACTTGTGGTTTTTGTTTGTCTTTAATATTATTTATATATTATTCTTGTAAAACATTTATACTTAGAAGTCTTTTTTTTTAATTCTTCGATATAGATAAATTATTGATATGTTTATAATATTTTACCATTTCTGTTTCGTTACTTTAATTTACTAAAGAGTTACGTTAGGCAATTTTATTTACAATGAAAATGATATATTTTTTATATAATTTTCAAATACAAGTTCGTATGATATATTTTACAAATAATACTAAATAATATGTTTATGTTACACGCTGCTCGGAAACAGTGAGTATAACGTATTAAACGATCTCATAGCTAACTATGAAAAGTCACCAGAAGACATTATTATGACGTCACCCGAAGAAACAAGCTTCAAAAATATACTAATATCGATACGCGACAAACCATCAATAATAGATGAAACAATAACCGTGAAACGACCCAAAAAGACGAATTTCCTGATGCCCAACAATACCATAAGTCCGACATTAGATCCAAAACCAAAAATGGCGTATGTAGACAAGGTTCCGACAAATTATGTGCCGGGAAAAGCCGTGAAAATAATAAGTGATACGAAAAAACACGCAATCGACGAGGATAAGGTAGGTTTTGTGGAAAATTCATATAGTTCACTCGATAGTTATCTGTCAAAGGACAGTGATTACGATATGTATAAGCGTAGGGTGAGCGAGGGTAACATGGAACAGGTAAAGGAAGTAAGGAAAAAACGGTGCACGTCCACCATAAGGAAGCTGAAACCGGACGAAATGAAAAAAAGTAAGTCGGAAGTGAGCAAACTTTGCGATAAAGTCAAAAGTATTAAGATCAAAGATAAAGATAAGAATTATACGACGCGCAGTTGCAATGATATTGTCAAGTTGATTTTGACTAAACACGGTATTCACGTGATTAGCGATACTGAGGCGATTGTCTAATTTTTTTTTTTTTTTAATTAGGGGCCGTTCAACTAATACGTAAGCACTGAAGGGGGGAGGTTCTTGGGTTTGCTTATTTTTGACGTGTTGAATGAATTATTTTCAAGAGGATTGCTTATTTTTGTTGACATAGAGGAGGGAGGGGAGCATGTTTGGGGGTCAATAATTGCAAAAAACACTGCTGACGTAATACTTGAACGGCCCCTTATGAAATGCTAGTGTGTTATACTCAAAGTTTCTACAATTTTTACCCCAATCAAAAACAAATAAATTATAATAAAAAATTATGATATTAATCACTTTATAAAGTACTGGTAGCATAATTCCCAATAATGGATGGAGCTAGTAAAATATATGGTTGAAAGATTTCTTTTACTGTTATTCTAAATATTTTTCTTTATTTAATTAATAAATATCGCACTATTAAGAGAACGATCTTGTCTATCGAAGTACGAAACAAAAAGTAATGTTGTCATGCAAAAACCTACATAAATTTCGCTTTCTTTTCCATAAGAAATAATGAAAGTAAAGAAACCATTTACTCATAATCTGATATTTTTAAAATTATTTTCATAAAAAACTGGCAAAGGTTAGGTACTAAATAAAAAAGTAGTATCTAAACTAATCTAACTTCACACTGTATCAGTAATATGTAGTCAGAGAGAACGGAGCGCCAAATGCTACGGTTATTGCCTCGTCCACTGTCATCAACCTCTTCATACATGCCCTCCGGGAGTTCCTCGCGCGTTTGACGTGACCCTCCCATAGCGAGGTCTCTCCCTAAGAACTCTATCGATATTTCTAAATCGATTCTAATAGTGCATTGATATTAATCTATCTGTCTTCCAATAAAAAAATCTGAATAAAAATAAGTCAAAGTATTATTATTTACTCAGTATGTGCCAATGTTCTTAATAAAAAAATATAATTTATAGATTATATGATAATTTGGAATATTGGACGTTTTATAAATATTGTGTTTATCATCTGTTATATATAGGCTTTAGATAATTGTTTTCCTTTGAACTGAAAATTATATTTTTTAGGATTTAAATTTTAATAGTGACGTAGAATAGAATGTTGAGATTAAGAAAATAATTTGATTTAGAATCTGTATAATTATAATCGATACGAAATGATTATTATAAATTATGTATCATTGTCAAAATATCGTCAATTGTACGGAAATTATATTCGTATACTATGTATTTTTATTATATTTATAGTATGATATATATTTACAGAATGAACGTATATACCGCACTTAAAAATTGATAGTGTTTTAACTGAAAAAAAAAAGGATTTTATGGAGAATTACTTACCGCAGAATTATTAAATAGTCTCAAAAATTGGAGTTAAGGCACTTTCATAATAAAAGTGCGATATTCTATGTAATATGATAATAATCTTTGTGACAGTGTACTTATTTATTAGATAAGGGATTCAATTTTCGATATTTATTCGTATATCATTAATATTATTCACCTATAATAAGTAAAAAAGTACAATGTCACTGAATTCTAGTAGCACAAATAATATCGTTAGTATCTAAAAATATAATTTTTTTTTTTTAATATAGATTATACAGTATAAAATAGCAAAAGCGATTAAATAACATGCCATAAGACGGTTTGGTAATAAAAGGGTTAATATTGTTATTAAAAAAATATATTTCACATAAAAAAAATTAAAAATTTAATGTCAATATGATAATAATCTTTAGATTTTTATTATTAATAACGTAAGTACTATGTTATATTCAAATGTATACCACCTTTACCCTTGTCTTTTTCTATACATTGGATCGATATTGGTATTATTCTCTTTAAAAAATCGATTATAGTAACCGTATGACCAAGTTTTTGGACGCATATTTTCTATAAAATAAAAAATGAAACATGTGACATGTTTGATTCTCAAACAGGGTAAATATTAATACCGAAATACTCCTCTGCTTCCTGTTAATAAACTAGCATTTTCTCAATTTTAATAAATTAATATTTATCATCAATAAAAAAAAACATTATTACACCATATACTTATAGATTGGTGGAATCGATACGAAAAAAAGTTCAAAGGAAAATCGATATCAATTACGAATGTTCTTTCTGAGTTTCAGTAACTTGCAAAATATTGGCCTATGCCCTATATAAAATACGAGCCTGTTATAATTGGTATTGTAGGTCCCCATTAGAGGTGTGAAATTAAAATGATCACTAACAAAACAGAATTTTTAGACGTGTCTTTTTGAATTACTTCTCTGTGATATTTTCTTTCTACCTATGATAGTGCCAAATTAGCACAAAGTATTTAGTCATCGAATATAAAGTTTGTAATTAGGATATATGTACGTAGTATTTGTACCATATGGATATCCTTTATTTATTATAAATTTCCTTTGGTAATATGGTTTAACTTTAAGTGTTTTTGTTTTGTTGTTGTTGTTTGTGAATTAAACTGTTTACATTAAAATAAACGAACAATATAGGGACAATTAAAAATGAATACAACATCAAACTAAATATTGACGTTTGCAAAGGTAAACAATGTCTCTTATATAAAGATTGTTAATAAAAAAATATATAACCTAATATTTTATGTATAAAAACACTAGCATTATTTAATTAGTAATTTTTTTATGTTTAGATGTATAGACCTATCAAAATTTATATCGATTTTTATTCAAATGGATATGAAACATGATTTCACTACAGAGATTAATTTGACAGTTAATTGAACATAGGAGGCGTCTATTATCAAAAGATATCCATATCTTTTAAATTAGTTATAAAACTTCTAATATTTATATTCTTTATCGTCCTTTAGACTTATTTATAAAATAATATAAATTATTATCAACATACATTTATATTTTTTGTAACTCATTGTCTTCCAAGATGGATGTTGTATTTGTTGGATTAGTCGTTGTGTATGTATTAATGTTTGTTCCTTTCAAGTAGTAAAGCTTCTATGGAAATAAAAAAAATAATAATTCTATATGTATTTTTATTCTGTATCTCCCCTGTTCAAATTTTTTTTCTATCGAGGCTTTACTTTTTGGACGTTGCAAATAGTTTTGTTTTGTAAAAGTTGTAGTACCCTTTTATGTTTTTACTTAAGTATGTCCTAAAATCCTAGTATATTTTTTTAGTTTATTTGCAATGTTTTATAAATTTTTGTTTTAAATTACTGATTCTTTTTTCTAAACATTGAAAATCGGTATATATGTTAAAAGTACATTTTAATAAATTATGAAACAAATATGAAACGTTAACATTGCTGGTCTTAATGTTGGCAAATTTTTAACAATACGTTTAAGGTAATTAGATTAAATATATTATTAGTTTTATCAGCTTCACGCTTTGACTCGCGTAAAGCGAAGCGAAGCGAAGCCAAGATGAGAATGACACATCGTTCTCTACATTTTGCCTGAATTAAACAATTACGTGTTCACTGGAGGAACTCAACGCTGCAGCTTATCAGAGTCGGAGTAAAGAAAAGATTACTTTTAAAGATAATACATATATCATAAGTATTATTTTGTTATGCATTTATAATTATATTGAAATTCTTTTTAAAAATTGGGAATGTAGCAAAATTTACAATCTGTACCATAGCGCTGTGGGTTCGAACCCCATTCGTAAGAATATTTGATTTTATATTGGTCCAGTCTATACTAAGGTGTGGTGAGGGTCTACTTAGAACGCAATATCTTTAAAACCTGGAGGAATATTTAGGGCGCAGTGTACACAGTTCTCTCTGCCTACAATATGCTGGTTAAAGCGTGAAATAAAATCAATCAGCTTCACGCTGTATCCCGCACACAGCAGGGTAGGCAGAGCGAACCTAGTGTTAAGACACTCCGTTCCCCACTTTCTGCTGAATTCTGGAAGCATTGCGTGTTGAGTGGCAGAACTCGACGCCTCGACACCAAAGCGAAGAAATGGAAATATAAATTTAAGTAAATATTTCATCTCCTGGAGTGGGGATTGAACCCACAACCAGTCGGTTTTACAGTGACACTTCGCTTCCGCTGCGCCACGACTCGCCTCGTTAAACGTTAAAGCGTGAAGCTGGTGAATATAAATAGGTATTATATAAATAACTTTTTTCTGTTTTATATTACAGGGAGGGAGTTGCGCGTTGTAGCTGACATGTTGCGCGCCTTGCGAGTGAGCAAGATGGTGCGCATTATGGGATCTTAGATAATTATATATATAATTTCACCCTCCTTTTACTTATCCAATAGTATGTCGTGTATCGCGTTTGTAATATTTAGATATTTTTATGCTTTAAAGATTCAAAACAAAATATTTGTGGGTACATTACTTAAAAGTGTTTTTAGTCTAGCTCTAATACAATATTGGTGAATAATTTCCTACTTATTTTGTATACGTTGTTTTATATTTGTTTATAGGTTCGATGATTGTTACCAATTATTTTCTCTCTTTAAATTTAATATTATAGTTGTAGATTCATTCTCGTTATTTATTTATTAAAAAAAAAAAATAACTGTCACTAATAAAATGTCAAGCGATATTCAATATAATGCCTTTCGAAGGACGAAACGTAGAAAATAGTTGCTTCAAATGTGATAGCAAAGTGATATTATTGAATAGAAACGCGTGCTTTTCTAAATAATAAACTTTCTATTAGATAGATAGAGCTTTTAAAATATATCAAGTTACTTAGATAGCTCGTAGAATTTATTAAAAAAGTTAACTATTAGCTTTTTAAATATATTTAACTTTAACAAATTGTGTACTTAATGGATTTTGTATGTAAAATTGTAATTGAACTGATAGATTGATGAAGGTTTGGTATTTAAGGAAAATATTTTGAAAAAATATAATTGAAATTTTTACATGAACCGAAAGGTTTGAAAAAAAAGAGTTAAACGACTCTAATTTTTTCATTATTACAATAAACGAAGTTTTTTCTTCTATAAAAATTAATTAATATTTTCATGAAGAATATAGTTTGTAATTGTTCATAAGCGATTAAAAATATAATACATTTATATTAGTTTATATAAGTAAACTTATTTAAAAATAATGTGATCATCTTCATTAATTTATGATTTCAATTGTGTCCAAGAAATGAGTAGCATATTCAGTTTAAAAAGAAATAATTCTGGAATTTAATAATTTTAATATTTATTTATTAATTTTACTTATAAATGAAACTATTTCACTATATCGAACTACCGCCAACGATTTCTCAACTTCCTTGTGTACTGTCCTGGATTCCTGCAGATTGAGCTCACTGTATCTTGTCGTCTGGTATGGGAGGTGTTAAAATGTGTAATAATCGTGATAATCAAAGAACTTATAATTTAATTTAATTTTTACGTTTTCACAGAATATGAAAACATCAAATTACGTATTTTATTCTTTGTTATAATTTCTTTAAAAACTCTATACCTATTTTGATTTTGTTATTAAATATTTATTAACCAAAAGTTCTTGCTAGTGATAAGGTTAGCTATATTTTTTTTTATAAAATTTATATTTTTAGATAGATTTTATATATGGTTTAAAAATAATAAAAAATATTTTGATTTTGTTAAGAATTATTTTGATTGAATATATTATTATGTGTTTTAGTTGCTCATATATTTTAAAAAATAAATAAAAAATATATATATATAATATATAAATAAAAAATATATATATTATTTTATGTAATACAGCTTGACTGGGCTTTCGATATTGACGATTTCAAATAACCTACTGTTTACTTACTAAAGTAATTTTTATAAACATTTATAGCGTTTTATAAAATTATAATGTAGTTTATGCTATGTTCAATAAATAATTTTAAGATGGCTTTTGCAATAAAATCTGTTAAGAATTTTTAAAGTATCCCCAAAAATATAATTCTGTAAACATTTAGTTAGCTGCTTCGCTCTGGATCCCGCTTATAGCAAAATAGGCACAGGGAACCTAGTTAAGACATATTTCCGCACGCAGCTTCCAATTTTCGAGACATTGCGTATTGTGTGGCGAAATTTAACGCCGCGCTTTATTTTGTCAATCTGCTCTCGAATAACTTATAATTCAGAATCTTTATACCGTTTACGTTAACTCACATACTTTTAAAATAAAGAATAAACAGTTCTATTTATAGTCATAACAATAGACATCCGCAATAACATTTTAATCTTAGAAATTAAATAAATAAATAATAAACTATTTTGTAAAATTTTTAAAAATGACTGCATTATTTATAAATTATGTCAGTTTCACGCCTACAGTAGGGAAGGCAGAGAGAATCTTTCGTTAAGGCACTCATTGTATTTTCAATGTCCTTTATCACATTAAGGTTTTTTTTAGCTTCACACTGTATCCAGCACAGCAGAGTAGGCAGAGGAAGATATTCTGTTCCCATTATGACACTTCACTTCTGTTCTGTCGGATTCACGTTTACAATTGCAAATTTCAACGCCGCGCTTTATATTGATACTAGAGCGAATGAAAATATTAAAGATTTAATTCCCCCGAATGGAAATTGACCCACAACCATCGCGTTAACTGTCACGCTCTTGTGCCACCGAGCCACGACGGCCTTAACAATAATGTGGTTCAATATTCGATGGTGCTTGAGTTTGAACTCGTCTCATACTGAGATTGTATTGAAAGTAAAAAATTATATTAATTTATTATCTAAACATTATGATGTTAAATATGAATTAGAAAACTTACAATGTATACCTATTGTACATTAGAAATCCGATTAACCGGATTATTTGTTATACATTGCGTTTGGATATCTCAACTGAATTTAAATCATAAAATCAAATAAACATAAGCATGATTGTGTCTAATAATACTAAATATCTAATTATATTGGTAATGTCATTAAATTCACCGTTTGTCTCAAATATCAGGCATCTACATAATAAATTATACTGGGTAATCAAATCCGTATAACTGAGGGCCGGATAATCGAATATCAACTGTATTCATTAGTTTTAATGCAATATCAAACTTTTACAATTACATACCTCTGCCATTAAAATGCTTGTTGTACTTAATTTTATTTATATTTTAAATGTCACAAATTCCTTACTCAAATAAATGGCTTTTTTGCATATTGTTTTATTTTTTCTTTTTATATCCTATTTGAGGAGATATTAAAATTATTTCTTATTTGTAGGAAACTAACCTAATAGGCTAATCTCATATTTAATTGCCATGAATTTTCTCACGCTGTATCCCGCATATTAAAGGATAAGGTAGGTATTAACTATTAAGCTTTCCCTACCCATAGCCCATGTTTCAAGTGTTTGCGCATTATGTGGTGATATTACCTATTTATGGATAGATATCAATTGGGAATGGAACCCACAACTGTCCCATTTATGTTCATTTAAAAAATCAAGTAGGATACTTTAGAATAGGATCTTTAGATAATAATGTTAGTAAAGAAAACTCATAATTTAAATAGTATATAATTTGGTATAACTAAGTGATACAAATCCTATAAAAGAGGACAGACTAGGAGTTTTTTCTTACTTACTAGTTATTATTATATTATTAATACATAGTATTTTGAATATAACAAATTCGATAATTTCAAAATATATCCATTTCCTTAAAAATCTAAATTTTAGTTATGAAAAATACCAATTATACAAATGTCAGAAATTATACACAAACTAAAAAATAATTTTAAAAATGCACTATACAGCAAAAACTGAGTATTACACAAATAATCAAATCAACACTTTTTGACTAAACACGACGGTTGTGGGTTTGATTGCCACAGGGGAGAACTACTTTTTTCCATGCTTTAGCAACAAGCACTCATTCTAGCTATCGTGCTACATGGGGTGTGAGAAAAAACTCTTCACTTTTAAAGGTTCCGGATACTCGCACCACACATATTACTGTCCTATTACAGATCAGTTCAACATTTAAAACGTTTAAAGTCAATGAATCGATTTTTACATTATTTGTATTGTGTATTTTATCTGAAACAAAGTGGCCCAGTAGCACCATTTGTGACGTAACATGACGTTTATGGGTTTCATTCCCATTCAGAAGAATTATTTTTAAAACAATATTTTTTTAATTCTTCTTTACTTTCAAAGGCTCCGGACACTGACACCAAGGCGTAGCAGTCTTATTACATATCAGTTCAACATTCAAAACCGTTATAGGCAACGAATCTATCACGACACTGTGAGTATTGTGTATTTTGTATGCAACATCATGTATGCCAGTCACTCTGTCTCTCCTTCTAGTGATCTCCCTTTGATTGTAGCATTTACGCATATCGCGCTTTCTATATGTTTTGTCATGGATGTGCCTGTAAATTCAAATAGATAATAATTAAAATGAATGTTCAGAAATATTAACACGATGATAGTGGGTTTAATAACCACTGAGAACAAAATATTGAATATTTTATTTTCTCACTATAGTAACAAGGCAAAACACGGTATTGATTGATGTTATATGTGGGAAATAATGTAAGATGACCTGAAAAAGTGCAATATTAGAAATTAAAATAAAACTAAATTAAAAATAATGGCTTACTTAAAAGTATTTTCAGTCCCCGTATTAATGTTCTCTGGTCTCATAACTTTGATATGAGCATCTCTTAGCCTCACGTAGAATTCGTCATCTTCCAGCCCCCAACCCCAATAATTATTTGACATACCCTTAACTAATTCAAAATATTCTCTTTTTATTAATAAAATACCTCCAATAAAAGTATCATAATGATATTTAGGATGTGTTTGAGGAGAAGATATGTGAAAGGCACAGTTATTTGGATATCTATAGCTTAAGTTATCATTTAATGGTAATAAGTCAACATCATGCATTGCTATATAATCATAGTCATTCCTTGTATAAATAAAACCAACATTTATGAGTGAGGCTCGGTTAAATCTATTATTGTCTTTTTGTTGAACAATGAAAATGTGAAAGGGTATTTTTTGTTTGTTAAGAAACTTGTACATGTGTGGTACAAACTCTAATAATTCTTCAAATCTATCTCTGAATGGCACTATTATTGCTAATTTTTTCCTTTCTGGTCTTGAATGAGTAGATATCTGGGGGCTTTTAGTATCTGGAATGATTAAATAGAAGCTTTTAAGGTATGATGCCATTGTGGCATTATAATTTGGAGGGGGATGAATTTCGTTTTATAATAATAATAATAATAATAATAAAACTCTTTATTGTACACCCATAAAGAAAATAACAATAAAAATATGTAACAGAACAAAAAACGGAAATGTACAAGAGGCGGTTTTATATTGTCTTTGGCATGAAAGTGAAGAATGGAGTGTTTTTTTGCATCACACAGCATCCTGCACATACCAGGGTAGGCAGAGATACCTAGTGTTAAGATTCTCCATTTTGATTTCCCACTTTTCACTAAATTCTGAAGGAATTTGATGATTGGCAGAACCCAATGCTGCGCTTAATCTTGTCATCAGAGCGAAGAAATGAAAATGTTACATATTTCATTTCCTCAATTGGGAATTGAACATGCAATTTGTTGCACTTGCACTCACATGCTTGTGCCTTGTGGCATCTGAATTGGAGTTATAACACTAGGTTCTCTCTAGCTATTCTGAAATGTAAGATCAAGGTGTAAAATAAAAGAAACATCAAAATAGACTTAGTAAATGTTGTAAATATCAATAATAAGTAGACATTTACATATTTAATATCCAAATGTGTAATAGCAAAAAGAAAAACTTAAATGTTTGTTCAATCAAAAGTTAATCAATCAATGTATGTTAATTTTATGAAATTCATCAATTAAACATTCTTAAATTATATTTATGTTAAAACATACGATTGTACTTACTATAACATATTACATAATAGCCTTAGATTTATCAATAATCTTATCTTTAATTCAGAAACATACCTGTCGGTGCGATTGGTAGAGATGCTAAAAAGCATCCCATTATAAAAGTGAAACCTAAACATAATGTGAGACACTTTGAGCCCGTTATTCTGTAACCCATTAAATTAAACCTCACTCTAAACATTAAAATATTTAACACGTATTAATTTTATTGTCGCTTTTCATTATTTTAATACAAATAAACAAAATAATACATAGTTCGGGAAACTGTGTAATTTTATAGATACATATTGTTAAAGTAAAATTGACGCTGTCAAATGTCAATGTCAATACAATTGTGATGATTTGCGTTTATAATAACTAAAATAAAAAAGCACATTCAGTTGTTCCTTCTCCATCTCGTACTTATGTACGAAAGAGAAAGAACAAACAAATAAAATTAATAGATCGTACGTACTATTTACTGTTTAAGTAAATTTTCGTGCCTTGTAATTTTAATCTACTCTTGGTAAAATTACCCTTTGAATCTATGACAGAATACTTACAAAACTTATTTACAACAATAACAATACAGTACAATAAAAATTAAGAAAAGAAAGAACCAGAGAAGTTATATGCAATTAGGACTGATCTTTTAATAAAAATATGCTTTTGCTATTAACAAAATTTTCATCATAGCAACACTTTTTAACGCTTAAACTTTCTAACATTAAAAATAAGAAAAGAATATTTCTTATTCAATTTTCACTTATTTTTTTTTTAAAGAATGCCAACAAGATTATTTGATTTTATAAATATTGAGAAAATTATTAAATAACTGCTAATATGTGAATAAAAAAATAACAATTAACATGATAAACAAACATAATATTACATACAATAAGAAATTATAACGTTTAATACTACATTGTAAACATCTATTGATTGAAACATAAAGCAATACATTATTCTTTCCTGACAAAAACGCGTATGTTTTGTGGCGAACGCGTAAAAGGAAGACATTAATTCAGTTTTAACACAATCTGTATTGGGTTAGCCGTTATTAGCTTTACTTAAATGTTGTTTGAATTGCTAATTCGTGAACGCATGAATAGGCGGTTTTCACGCTATGTTTTATAAAGTACTGGCCGTTTATGTATAATATTTCTAGAGCAGAATTCTATATCTAGCTTTTGTTTGAGTCCCTATAACTTAAGACATAGGCGCATCTAGATATATTTGAATTTGTTAGCATATTTTATTTTTTTTTAAATTGCAAATGTCAAGTACCTTGAGGTCTTTTTCTAAGTACCTTAGCTTTGATCCGATCTTTTTATGGTTTCTCATTTCATTTATGATTATTCATTCCTATGTCCATAGATTTTTGATCAGCTTCACGGTGTATCCCGCATGTCGTAGACACAGAGAGTGTTGAGACATATCGTTCCTCACTTTTCGTCCAATTATGAAGGCATTACGTGTTAATTGTTTTAATGTTTTTGTTACAAAAATGTATGTCAAGTCATTCCTAGGTACTGTATACTATAAAGACTTTGGTGGAATTAATATCTTGATATAAGTGTTTAAATAATATTAGGTTCTCTCTGCCTATACTCATGTGGAAAGAAAAAGAAAGTCTTGTTAAATTATAACACGTGTAAATGGCTTTTATTCATATCTTCGTGGCAAGTATTTATGACTGCGCAACATTTTACTTACTTTATTAACAAAGCCATATTTAAATGTTTTTAAAGTGTTGCTATCGGTGTAATTATAATCGCTATAATTTTAGGTAACCTTTACGTGTTACAGTAATGAGGTGTACCTATTTTCAGTATTTGTTTGTATATAATAAATTTTATATTTTATAGACGTAATATTTATAAATTGAAATACTTTAAGTAATAACAGGCTAAGCTATAATCGTAGAGATTCTGTAGAGAATGTGCTTTACATTTTTTTTACTTCACACTGTATTCTGCATTTAGCGGTGCAGACAGAGGGAACACTAGGTTCCCTAGGCCAAGACATTCCATTTCTCACCTCGTGCCCATTCTTCCAGACATTGCATGTTGATAAGCAGATTTCAACGCCTTGCTATATTTTGTTACTATAGCTAGATAATGAAATAAATCTTTCCTCCTCAGATTGGAATCGAACTCTCAACCTTTTCGGCGTCTTCTCTTTACTAATGATATATTACGACTTAGAGAAATATTTTCATTGGACCCTCAGTTTAACGTTATTTGGTGCCAATGAAGATATTAGATATGCCTCCATAGTTAATTAGATTCAATTTCTGAATATGTATTACTTACTCGCACAACTCCCAAATTTTCATATTACCTACTCACAAACTATTTAATAATAATTTATAAGTATTTTTGTTAAAATCTTACAAAATGGGAGGTTCTTATTTTACATACCAAGTAAGTAAATTAAATTCTTTATAGGCAGACTTTTAATTTTAACAGAAAATTTTAAAATAAATTTAAATAATTTCAACATATTATACTTACACCAAATATTTGAATAAAGAATAAACGTTAACCCTTAGCCTGACAAAGGTTTGTAAAATATATAAATATACAGATATATATTTCAAGTTACGACCAAACTCTTGTTATGTATAGCACGAAACGTCAACAATAAATTCCGTTTAACGCAGAACACGAGTTTAATTAATTACCTTTTGGTTTTTATACCGGGATAATTACACGTTGCTTTTTGAGCTGTTGAGTTACTGCCAGTTAGCAGACGTGTGTTTTATTTTATTTATTTATTTGTATCTTTTTCCCGTATACTTTTGGTAAAGAGAAATGGAGTAACCACTTTTGTCAGGAAAAAAAAATATTAGTGACGTTTGTTTTTGACACGCATAAACAAATATTCTAAATATACTTAGGTAGAGATATTTTAATTGGTTTTAAAAAGATAAAAATACATACAATTCGAATGTAATTATTAAATTCATAGTATTTTACATTTAGCATAAAAAAAAATTACTGTAAATTTTAAATTTCAGTTTTCTTTACTTTCCGTTCATTTTAATTGCGTATTGAGGTGATTAGCTCGTAATTACGCGTGAAAAAAAATTAACTTTAAGCTGAAGTTGAAACAATATTATTAAAAAATCGACACCTATAATCTATTCCTATTTATAAAAATAAAAAAGTAACGTTCCGCTTCACATAACAATACATCAAGTCTAACATCCAAGATAAGTTCACAAAATACAATATTTTCAGTTAGTTACGTCTCAGTTAAACGTAATTAAGTATAAGTAGTCGAAACGTTCAGTTATGGCGGTGTATATTTATTTTTTAACAATAATTGACGGTTTCGCTCCGTGAAGTAATTAAAGAAATTAACAAACAAGCATTTAAAGTCTTTTATTTATAATACGCTCGGGGCGCATTGGATGTTACGTGGACTTAGCGTTGTGTATTTTTAAATTGACTTTTATATTTTTTATACTTACTATAGAATTGTCTATTTTTTATTTATAGGGTAACCAAAGATTACGTAGTGCCCCGTCACTGTGTACCTATTTTACTTTATATCATTTTTTGAAATTATTAATATCTATAAACTTTTAAGACCCCCACTCCCCACTTTCTGCCGGATTCTGGAGGCATTGCGTATTGAGTGGCAGAGCTCAACGCCGCGCTTTGCCTCGACACCAGAGCGAAGAAATGGAAATATAAATTTAAGTAAATATTTCATCTCCTCGAGTGGGGGTCGAACCCACAATCAGTCTGTTTTACTGTCACATTTTGTGCCACTGCGCCGCGACTGGCCTCAACCCTGCTACTACCCTGCTGTGTTCGGGATACAGCATGAAGCTGATTTATTTATTTTATGAACTTTCCAAAGGTCACTTCGGTGGAAAATGAGGAACGGAGTATCTTAACACTAGGTTCCCTCTGCTAACCCTGCTGTGTGCGGGATACAGCGTGATACCACTCCATTCCAAGCTCTCTACCCAATTTTCGAGATATAGCATGTTGAGTGGCGGTACTCTAAGCCGCGTTGCCTTGTTACCAGAGAGAATATATAAAAATAGGTCACTCCCCCTCAATGGGGAACTGGGGATTCGAACCCACAACCGCTGCGATAACAAACCGACACTATACCGTTTCGCCAAGACTTCTTATACCTATTTCTAAAATAATAAAAAATAAAGAAGATCAATACCTACAAATTGATATCTAAACATTTTATTAAATAAAGTTCAAATAAATTCCATCCAATCCATACTAAGCCTCTAGTGACTGACTAGTAGCTGCGGGCAACAATTTTAATGAGTAGCTCGTATCTACATCAGGATGAATGAATGGGTGGCAATTAAACCGTTTGTAATCATAAAACTGCTGATAATCTCTTCTATTTGTTAACTTCTAAATGAACCCCTTTCTATTCGTGTTATATTTTCTATATATCTTTGTGTCGAGAACACTTTACTAAATTATTAGGCATGATTACGTGTTACTTTTGCGGTTATAATAAATTGGGTATTTAATAAATATGTATGGGTTTCGAAATATTCTATAAGTCATATAGAGTATTTCGAAATTGCTACAATTAATAGGAAACGGTATATAATTAATGTATTTTGTTGTATGTTTTACAATAATAGTAACAAGTACCTAAAGTACCTAAAATACTTGAGTAGAGCAATGGCACAGAGCCTGACTTTAAATGAGACGGTTGTGGGTTCGATTCCTATTCAAGGGAGTGTGTTGTTTCATTTCTCTCGTTCTGGTGAGAAAACTCACACTCAATGTCTCGAAAATTGTGTCAGAAGTGGGGAACAGAATATCTTAGTATTAGGCACCCTGTGCCTACCCTGTTATGTCAATTTTATGTAACATTTTTTTAAGTACACAATTCATTTTCATGTGGGGAACGAGGGTCTCATTAGGAACGGTTCACTCTGCCTACACTGCTGTATGCGGAATACACCGTGGAGCTAAAAAAAATAAATTAATAAATCACTGCTTTATAGGTAACGATATTTTTTTACCCTTCACTACAAGCACCTACCTATAAACTAGAACAAAGCTTATCGGGCGTCTGAATAATAATTAGCCTTAATTAATAAGAGATAGCACGAAAACTTATTGCTGGCCATTTACATAAATGTCGTGAATAGCTTAGATAAGGTTTAGTTTTAAATCACTAGTATTTACTTTTGCCCTGTTGAAATAAAAATAATGTAATTTTCAAGACAATTTAAAAAAAAATATGATTTATATAGGTACAATTTAAATAAAATTGAGATTGAGAGGCAGAGAGAACCTAGTGTTAAGATACTTCGTTCCCCACGCACTAGTTTTTTGGCGCTCTACGTACTATTGCTTGTTAAGAAAAAATGCTCAACGCCGTGCTTTGGCTTACGACGCTCCGTGCTATTATATCTTTTCAAAATATTGCGTTTTAAGCGGTGGAACTTAACGCTGCGCTTCGTCTTGTTAACAAAGAGAGGAAATGAAAATAATTCAGTTAATGTATAAATAGTTACATAAAATATGTATCTAATGTATCAAGTTCTCTGTGCCTACCGTATCATAACGGGAAAAGCGTGAAGCTTAAAATTTAAGCGAAAACTTAAAATTAATTACATCGTCCTTAATTGAAAATAGGTTAAATAGATAAAATCTTTATTCTATACACAAAATTATAATACACAATTAAAATAAAAAAAACCAATATTTTTTTGTATAATATAAATATATTACACAAAAAAAATATTGTTTTTAATAGCAAGGCGAACGTATCACTATAACTTAAAAATATAACAACCTTGTAGTGCATACAAATTTTATTAAAAATAAAAATAATAATATATGAGAATAAATAAATATTGGTACATCATAGGTTACAGGTTCATATTTAATTGGATGATAATTATGTAGGCATATAATTTTTCTTGGTATGTTTAGATAAAACATAATCGTAAGCTTTCTTATTAAGTATTTTAACATGCTATGTTTCTAATTATTAGAAACTGTAAAACAGAGTAATTTACCATTTAATTAATGAAAGTTATCATTGAATTAAGTATAAAAATCATATAAATAGTGTTGTCTAGTGTTTATCGATCTTATAAATCCCGGTAAAGTAGTATAACGACCCCCCGCGACGCCCACACACCGCGTTGTTATTGTTCCACGACACTTTTATGATTGATTCCGCTAGAGATTTTATTATATCGATGTCGATATTAAATGTACCTGCGATGTACTTTTTTAAAGCTCGTATTTTTCACTAGTGTTCACACCTTATCCTGTACATATAGCAGGGAAATTAGTGTTGAGACACTCCATCCCCCATTTTTTTTAACTTTCCCTGTTGAGTGGCGGAACTCAACGTGAACCGAATCATCATATTTTATTTTAGATTTTTGTATAGTTACTATAATTTATATTTTCATTTCTACATTTTTATCATGCTGTTAATCGTTTAGGACTTTCATTTAAAGATTACACCACATAAAGACAAAACCTTGTCCCGTGAGATTGCATTTGCGTATTGGACACCTTATAGCTTTTTTTTTATCACATCACGTAGGCATAAAAAAGTACGGCGATTGGAATATCATGACACTAGGTTCTCCCTACCTACTCTGTTATATACAAAATAAAGCGTGAATCGAAAAAGAAATAGTAATAAATATCGATTTCTCATCCAACACTAGCTGTCGTTAAGCAATGAAGCTCGCCACGACCCATTAATCGCTCGCACTTTTAGTAATTTATGTTTTGGACTTCATTACGCTGGTTACTCGCAAATTAAGCAAAGTTCTATCGCCGTTAGACATTCAACAACACTTGGAACGATATCACAATAATATTGAGCCGGTTATTCGTTTTACACAACCCGCATTTAGTACAACAACGTACTACGTTTGATATAATTAATGGCAGTGATAGAACTATGTCGCACTCGGTTGTAATTCATTTGACTATTAAATTAATTATAATTAGGGTTGGGTAAGTTGAATTTAATTGTGATTAGTAAAATGTTTGAAAATAGCGTGTGCTTTATGAGTTATGGAGATTATTAATAAATTTTAACCATAGTTAGTTTAGACGATAGTATCAATACTATTTTACGTAATAAACGTAAAGCTTTGTCCTACTCTGAGGGAGAAAGCAGAAAAAAAATTCTTAGATTCTTTATTCTTCTTTAACAATCTTTCTTTGTTATTGCGAATTCTAAAATTGTCAAAGATACCTCCTACATAAGATGTCATAAATGGCGTCAAAATTTTTTCGTAATAATACATTTAAATCCTTTAAGTAAATGTTTTCAAATTATTTAAAAAGCTTTTGAAAATTGAACACCGTTAGTTTAAGAAAGGGTTAATTTTTAACCACTTTTTCAATCTATAGAAGATGACATGGATATTTTCAACGGGATTCTTTTTGTTAATGGGTTATACAAAAAAAATTCTGTTACATAGTGTTTTCAGTTAAAACGTACATATCGTCGCAATTTTATTTGAGTGGACTTTAGGATGTTAAAGAAGAAAAACCAGCTTTTTCCGTAGCCGTAGAAATCCAATCAATTACATGCCAAATTTAAACCCAGCAGTTTCGTCTGCGTCGTCGGTCAACCAGTCAGTAAAGGAAAAGTTTTGTATAAACGCTAGCGAACCGTTCGCGGCTGTACCCGCTTCAACTACAGTTTATTTATTTGTTAATCTATGGTATGTATATTTAATAAATAAATACGTTCCGGGTTCAAATTATGAATAAATATATTCATAATTTGAACCCGAAGACTTTTTTTTTCCACCACAAAGCTTCAATTGCGTTCACACTAAAAGAACACAATTATTTTAAATGTTATTAGAAGAGAGTGTCTCGTCACAAAGATGAAATTTTTTTTTTGTAAAATACTGTTTTTGGCTTCTTTATAAAATATGCTTATATAAATCAAAATTTTAACAGTGAAAAAAAAATCTTTATAAATATATAATTAAAAATGAAATGAAATAAGATAATACTAAGTACATCATTGAAATTCTTTTAAAACTGTTTGTCTATTGTTCACAGATTAAAAATAGACAAAGAGATTACTGAGTAAAAAAAAATTTTACTAGGAACTTTTTTCTACAGATTAAAGACTATTTAAGCTTTTAAGTTTGTTTTTCTATTTATCGGTTCTTTACAAAGGATATTACTGCAATATTTGTCAATTGTTAATTTTATAAGTTTTACACTATCGCAGTTCTTTCTTAAAACGTGATGACTGTGAGTTGTGGGAATGGTCGCTTGCAACTTTCTGTGGACCTTATGACGTAAAATATAAAATCACTATCTTTTACGTCTCAATAGGAATTTCGAGAAACTTTCTCGTAGTACTCTCCTTTGCTACCTAATCTACATATACCTAGGTATGGTAAATTTCAACTTTCTATTTCCAGTAGTTTCATCTGTTATTAATGTAGGCATTAATGTTACTATTAAGATCAACATCAATTAAAGCACTTTTTCGCTAAGCGTTAAGGTAAATTTTGTGGGTTTGGTCTCCACTCGGCATTTCTAAATCTACCCGCTAGAGGCAACCCAGTGTTAAGACACTCCATTCCCATTAAGGCACTTTCGTTCCTCTGAATGTGAATTCGAGGCACCACGAAAAATAGAGGCACTACGTATTGAGTGGTGGAAGTCAACGTCGTGCTTTGCACTTGGGACACCACTCTTCTAAGGTAAAGTATGTTGTTTTTATGTACCTACTAAAAGAAAATCTCCATCTTACTGACATATTAAGTAAAATAATAATTAGCGTTCAGAAATATTAACATTTTTGAATGAATTTGTACAGGTAATCCTATTGAAAACAGAGTTTCAAATTCAAAGTAAAGATTATTGTATGCGTCTGTCGATAGATGGCGTTAATAGCTACATTGTTAACAATGACAGGACGAAAATCAACTAATCTTAATCCTAATATTTTGACAACAAAAAAGTATTAGTAAATATACATTTTAATTAAAAGCTTTTATTTAACTTGCAATGTATATATGTATTGTTATTTTTGTTTGGGTGGAATCTGAACTCAATTTTGAAGTCGATATCTTCAGCTGATTGAGCTGAAATTTTGTATACACGTTTAGTTTGGAAGACAATGCACGATAAGGTGTGTGACTTCATTCTAAATCCAATATGGCGGACCATCCAAGATGGTGGAATAGTTATTTTTATGCACTTCTACAATATGGGTATCAAATGAAATGACTTGCCGAGAATATAAATTTAAAAAAAAATAAAAGCTAAAAAATTTTAACTTTTTTACAAAAGCTTTTGAACGCTCTGAAAGTCGAAAATAATTTTCCTTTTAATATTTAACTATCATCTTATAACCTCATACACAGTTTATTTGATTATAAAACCTTGTCGCGACGTTCAATATTTAATTAAATTAAAATAAAAAACAATGTCACTTATCAGATTTTACATAGTAACATTATTAGTTTGTAGTCTATTTACACAACTCACTATTTACACAAGTGAATCGCGCGATACGCTTTTATGGTCATATAAATTGTGTTCTACTTACATTCATAATTTATTGCAAAAAAAATATTATTAATAATTTTTTTAACAGTAATTTAACTGAAGTAAATTAACCGCTTCACGCTATAACAAAGCCTTCGGTTTGGTAAAGCCAAAGCAAAGGCTTTGCCATATCGCTACCTTTATAGCCGACGGGCGTTTTTTACCTGTTATTGTACGTATTAAGAATGATTATATTTATATAAGAGTAATTATTTATTTATACGAGGCATAATTGATACTAATTATTGTATACCTAGGTATATTTTTATTTTATATAATTACAAATATTTGCTTAATAAATGAAAGGATTTTATTAAAAAACAAAGATACCCACTCTTTATTAAGTCACCCCACTCTTCTTCACTCCTTAAGATAAGTCAATTCAGAGACTTATATTTTTTTAATACATGAGAAATTTCTGAGTGATAGTCGAATCCACTACCATCGTGTCCATTTAAACATTTGTAAACTACGCTAAAATATTATTTATATAAAGCAATGTTTTAAATTGTTAACATTTCACGCTTTTTCATAACAGCTCAGGCAGAGGAACTTAGTGTCTAAAAACTATTATTCTCACAACTTCGGAGATACTGAGCATTGAGTTTTCACTCAATGCTCAATGCAATGCCAACGCCGCGCTACGTCTACCAAAGCAGATAAATAGAAACAATTAAAATATATTCATTTCCCACAGTGGGAATCGAACCTACAACCGTTGCTTGTACAGTCAGTAGACACGAAGGCTCTATGTTTATAATATAGAACATAAATAATGATTAAATCAACTGTTATTTAAATAACTGATCATTAAATGAATAGAACATTTAAATTATCTAATTATATATATCCTATAATATTAACGTCCTAAGATTTACATTAATATTAATAAGTATAATTATACAACTGAAGCTGCCTTGGCTTGGGACAGTGCAAACACTGTGCACACACACAATGGGTGCAATGCAATGGATTCGATTCCTACTTAGAGGAATACATTAATTTCATTTCCTCGCTCAAAAATAAGCAAAATCCTACAGTGCTTACGTAATACTTGAACGGCCCTTTACTATGCGAGTGTGAGGGTAGGTTATATATCTATTAAGTCCTTATGTAGCTAGCATTAACTTAAATTGAGTGACTTACTCTTATATTTTAGCTTTAAGTTGTTGAAATATCACAAAAAATGCCTTTTTTTCGGAATCTACAATATTTATTATGTATCTACATACGTAATAGTAAAGGAATTTTTTGCCGTGTGATCCCGGCCTAGAATAGGATCATCCTGGTACTGGTGGTGTCGTAAGAGGCGACTAAAGTACGTGTGGTAGAGTCACGTCGCCAGCAATGGCAACACGCATGGGCAGACTCGACCGGATCTTTACCACCCCCGGCATTTAAAACCAGCGTGAAGTAGTGGCTTTATTCCACTGCGTTTCGCATTAGGTAATGCCGGGCCCCGGCGCCCAGCCCACCTTAAAGGCCGGCAACGCACCTGTAACTCCTCTGGGGTTGCAGGGGGCCGTGGGCGGCGGTAATCACTTACCATCAGGTGACCCGAACGCTCGTTTGCCGTGTCTTTTCCATAAAAAAAAAAAAAAGAGGAATAAATTTCCCTGCCCTAATTTTTGTCGTCAAACCTAGTTCTAAAAAATAAATCAGTTTTACGTTTTGTTTTACGTTTAATTTAGTGTTAAGACACTACGTTCCTCACATTCCGTCGAATTTGTGTGGCTGAGTTCCTACTTAGTTCTAATTATGATATATTATCTAGTCACATTTTAAGAATTAATTTGGAGAATCTAAGTAGGCATAGGCTACTGTACTGTACTATTTTTTTAAGACGAGAGGAGGCAAATGACTTTAAGCCTACACTTGTCGTTACTTACGGTCACATGTCTCAAGAACCTCTTCTTCCTATAAAAAAAGATCAATTTTTTTTTCGAGCTTTGTGCCGAGTTCTGGAGGCATTGCGTATTGAGTAACGGAACTCAACGTCGCGCTTCGCCTCGCCACTAGAGTAAAGAAATGTAAATATATATTTCATTTCCTCGAGTGGGGGTGGGGGTGGGTGCGATACCCACGACCAGTCATTTTACTGTCACACATTGTGGCCTGCGCCAGGACTGGCCTCAGGTATATTATTGATTTTAACAAATAGTTCTACTATACAGGCGCTTTATCATTTAAATTAATTGCAATATTATTTAGCTTGTTAGTGTTTCTACAGTGATTTGTCATTGTTAGAAGATAAATGGTCTAGACTTTAACTAAGTCTAGATCTAATTGCTTAATATTCACTATCAAATAGGTACCTATTGCTTAATACTAATAAATAAAATTTATATTATTATTCTGTTTGTATGTCAAATTAAATGTAGTTATTTCTAAAAATAACTAACGTGAATATAAATTCACGCTGCATCAAGTTCATAGCAGGATCGGCAGAGGGAACCTGGGAACTTAGTGTTAAGGCATTTCGTTCCCCTAAGAATGCTTCTGTTTGCAACGTTCTATCGAATTGCGATTAGAGTCAGAGAGAAGTCACGTTTTGACGAAAAAATGTAAACAATAAATGCGAGCCCACCGTCGTGCTTACAGTGCCACGCTTGCGCCCCTGCGCTACAAAGGCCTCTTAAATACAAATAAGTCTATACCTGTATATATTTACCTATATGATCAATATATATCGAGGCCGTCGTGGTTTTAATGGAAAAGCGACGGTTGTTGGCTCTATTTTCACTCATGCATCGCATTATTATCAAATAAGATAAATAAGATTATTATTGTTATTATATCTGATAAAAACCTACATCTCTTTGGAGGAATCCTCATAACGTATAAAGTTAAAAAAAATACAAAGAGTCCGATCACGTCGGAGGGACGAGATAAAAGCTTTAAAGGTTTAAAAAAAAATAAGACAAGACAAAGCGCAGAACTCTCCGCTACTCAACAGCCAATATCATGAAAATTGGGAGCCAAGTGAGAAACGGAGGTTTTTAACACTAAGTTTCACTTCAAGTCAACAAGCAAAATATATATAAACATTATTTTTAAAAAAATCTTTTGTTCCCGACTTACTAAGAGAGTTCTCGGGATTCCCACGAAAATGGGAAAAAACGAGATTTTCCATTTTACGTCTCAAAGTCTACGTAAATAAAGTTGCGGGCGACGACTAGTATCTAATAAAATAAATAGACAGAAAAACAAATAAACAAATTGAATAGCTAAATAAGTACATGTTGTGTGTAAGATATAATGGCGGCGATTATTTAAATGATAGCTTTTATTATTTATTAAAATTAATTGTATAATATGGCTGGTGCTTGTTAACGTTTGGTCAGTCATTTGTCAGTGTAGGTACCTATGCTACTTCGGTGCATAAAATTAACGTTATGAGCTATCCATAGTAAATTATATATATATATATATATATATATATATATATATATATATAGACTATTTCCTGCTTTATCGAGACACAGCGCGGCGTTACCTTCGTTACTCTATGCCGCTAAATCCATCGACTTCGGGAGGAAAGTGGAAATCAAAAGATATCTAATAGTAGGTACTCTCTCCTATCTTATGCTTCTTATAAAATTATTCTTAATATATTCTATATATTTATATTGATTGTAGTATTTTTTATGCAATTGCGGTGGAAATTGTGTTTTTCAAATGCCACACCTAAATGTCATTTTTTAGCATTACACTTTCTCCTGCATGTAACAGGGTATGCAGAGGTAGCCTAGTGTCAAGACACTACTCCCCACTTCCCGCCGAATTCTGGACGCACTGTTTGATTAGTGACGAAACTCAACGTCGCGCTTTGCTTTGGCAAGTTTGTAGGTACATAGATAAATAACGTGTGTTTCAGTTTTCAAATTTCAGGAGATTCATATTCTTCTTGCTATAACTTTTATTGCTATAAAATTGTTAAAATAAAATGTAGAGCTACTTCTAACTAGGTAAATTAACCTCTCATGCATATGTAAGGTACTTACTACTCCTTTTTTAAATTTAATATCCAACGTTTTAATGTAAATACTAATAGTTTTTTCTTTGCCATACAAATGTTTTTTCTTTCAAGTATATTATTCAAAATAAAACAAATAAACAGTCCTCTTTTTACTCTCATACATTATTCAAGCACAACCTTAATCTAGGTACATAAAATCCTTCCGTAACTGAGTAACTGACAGACGATTAGAACGAGTAGAACGATAAAAAATTCTATTTGAGTTCCTTGGGGCATGTAGAGAAGTACTAAGAGAGGATTTTATAAAATTTTTCACCGAAAAAAGCAATATACCTACATTTTATAGTTCACGCAAACGAAGATGCAGGCGGCCACTATGATACTCAATGATAAAAATACAAATGCAATTACAATATAAGTAGGTGGGTATGTAAACGGATATAGTTAGATAAATTGATATTGTTATACTAAATTATAAAGGATTTATACCTCTACATAGGCCTAACGCCTATGTAGAGGTATAAGTCCGGAGTGGGAATCAAATCCAAGACCTTCAGCGTAGCAGACAAAGTTACTAACCACTATACCTACCTAAGTAAACATGTAGGTAGCATGTTTTATACAAAACGTATAATCGATAAAAAATTAAATGCCATATCAATATGCAACTTTGTAATTTTACAATCTTTTACAACGTTGTAAAACAAAAATCAATCACCATTGTTATTGCTGAAAATTTTAATTAAAAAAATATTAACTTATTTACCAAACACTGTTTAGTTTATAGACACGTGAAGCTATGTTGTGTTGTATTGAACTTCATATGAATAGTGATGGACCGTGTAATAAAATTAAATAAACGACTAAACACAAAACAAATTTGCAAACAAATCCGCGAAACCGATTATACATCACTCGGAAACTAAAAAAAATTATCTCGAGACATTAAGCTAATAAAGCATCCGAGTTAATTAAAGTTCGCTCGACGCGACCGGCTTCGACGGACCAAAAAAGAGCAGAGACTCGCTAACCTGCCCAATCGGCGGCTTAATTGATTCTAACCCGGCCAAGTTGGAGAGTCCCTCCACCCGGTTGACACCCAACGAGTTTGAGGCGTTTCGCCATCTGGCTGGGTGAAAATCACGAGTATCCGACAGAAACCGCCCAACGGGGAAGTTTCCGAATTCAAATTCCACCCCAATAATCGATCGACCAATCGCAGCCCAACAAATTGTATAATGAACGCGCTTGTGTGAAGAAACACCTCCCATTGGCAGGCGTCGACCAATGGGACGCAAGGAGTCCATGTTCGACGTTTTTTCCGTTATCCAGGCGTACAGCGTTAAGGCTCATTCGGCCGCGCGCCGCCGAGGCGTTCGTATATCGCGTCACGATGGATTGTGCTTGTGACATGTGTTATTGATTTTGTGTTTTGTGACGGAACCGTTGTGTGAAAGCATGATGCCTCTCGCACCGACCCCTGTGGTGGCGGTGCCATCTAAGCCGAAGATAGGATTTAGTATAGACAGTATAGTGGGTGGTTCTGAAAGACCTAAGCAGGCGTCGCCGCCGTTGGCAAGTCCAGGGTCGCCTTCTCCTGTGGCGTCCCCTCGTAGTCCCTCCCCAAGACCTTTGTTACGACCGAGTGCTTTACCGGCGGTGTTTCCAACCCCTGAGTTGAAGAGGCTACCATATTTGGATGCTCAGAGTCACCACCACCAGTTCCTGGCACATTTTCAAGGGGCAGCACTGGCAGCCGCGCTTGCACACCAGCAGCAAGGCTTCGGAGCTCCTCTACCTCCCCACCCGCCCCCTCATCCTGCTGCACCAGTACCGAGAGAATCGTACCAGCTCTACCCTTGGCTTATTAACAGACATGGAAGAATATTTCCACATCGATTTCCAGGAGGTAAGCTAATTTAAATGATAACATAACAACAAAAATATTAAACGATCGACTCTATAGAAAGAAAAGTTATTTTCCGGTCACCGGTTATATTAGGAGCTTTTACGTTGCCGTCGCTACCGTTTATTAATTGACATAAGCTTTGTAAAAGCTCTCATACTTTTACTGAAATAAAAATTACATATTTTTTTATAGAAATACCTGCATGTCATAAATATGTCATGAAATAAAATTTTGACAGAGTAATCATTTTATAATTAAAAAAATATTTTTGTGCATTTTTCATAAAGCTTTAGAAAGCTTATGTTATACATTAGATAAATTATAAAAATGGTTATGTTTGTCATATTATTATAATAATAGAAACATGTTTATGGTATTTTTTTAAAATATATAGTTGTTAGAGTTTTTATTAAATGTATTAAATGCTTGTTATACTTACTATTTACAGAAACTCTAATGTATATTGTAGTAGCGCGCCGGCGCTCGTTAATGAAATCATTGAGAGCCTTTTTTTAATATAATTTTTATTTCATTAAATTTTACTACAGTACCTACACATTTAAAATATATTATATCATTTTTTCTTATTGCAACTTAGTTATTGTATAAGCTAGCGAACCTCCCGTGGCTTCGCCTGCTTGAACTACATATATAATTAGGTAGGTCACTTATCTGGATTACTTTAGTGCTATAATAACATGATCATTTTAAAAACAATATGTTTAAATTGAAAATTTGAACCAATTCAGTTGTGAATAATAGTGTTGTGACATAATGAGATATTTTTTTAAATTATTAATAAAAAAAAATTACGTCTACTTCACGCTATCCTGCATATCCTGTGTAGGCAGGGAGAATCTAGTGTTAAAACACTCCGTTTCTCATTTTCCGCCGAATTCTGGGAGCGGAACTCAACGCCGCACTTTACCTCGACACCAGAGCGAACAAATGAAAATATAAATATAAATAAATATTTGATTTCCTCGAGTTTGAGGCTTCGTCATTCATATTAAGAAAAATATTATTAATATTATAATGATTTTTTCATTGAATGATGAATTATTTAACCAACATACCTAATTGCAATCTCCACTTATTAGCAAAATTCGATAAAAAAAAACATAGAATAAAAAAAAGTAGTAAATAAGTCTAATTAAATATGCAGATGTACAAGTTAGTAAGAATAACGTAATCAGTTTAAGACATTCGTGTAATATGAAAGTAATTACCTACTTATACATACGTCATTTTTAACCATCATGTTTTTATTATATTCGTTTTAATTTATTCAAAAATGGAATAAAAAATAAATGATAAATAATCGGTGAGCATTTATTTATGCAGAAAAAAATATTTTTTGTGTATAATTGTTTTTTTTTATTCATTTCACATCGTTTAGCATAACTAGGTTTAATAACTATGGCGTGTATAACTCATTGGATTAGACAAATAATAATGGTTTTTTTAATATCTATCTAATTTGATTTATAAAGCTAATTTAGTTACATATTAATACATTTGAGGCCAGTCGTGGCGCATTTGAGGCCTAAGGTTACTACTGTAAAATCGACTGGTTGTAGGTTTGATCCCCAGTCGAGGAAGTCGAGTGTGTCTTTAACATTAGGTTCCCTCTGCCTACCCTGCTGTGTGCGGGATACAGCGTGAACCTGATTTTATTAATACATTTATATTTATTGGAGTGTTGAATATTATTTAACAAGCTTTTTTCATTTTCTTTACACACATGAGTCATCAAAGAATTGGGTAGCTACATTTCAATCCCTCACTTTTATTATGAATAAAAATATTACTTCGATTAATATTTCAGGCCAGTCGTAGCGCAGCGGTACGAAGTGTGACTGCAAAATCGACTGGTTGTGGGTTCGATCCCCACTCGAAGAGATGCATTATTTACTTAAATTTATATTTTCATTTCTTCGCTCTGGTACCGAGGCAAAACGCGGCGTTGAGTTCTGCCACTCAACACGCAATGCCTCCAGGATTCGGCGAAAAGTGGGGAACGGAGTGTCTAAAACACTTAGTACCCTCTGCCTACCCTGCTGTGTGCGGGATACAGCGGGAACCTGATTTATTTATTTTTATTTTATTAATATTTCAAACTATAATCAATGCGTTTATTCAGATCTATGCTACTTGCTCAAAATATAAAAAAAATCTATTATTAGTAATTAATAGATATAGTAGACAATAATTTTCTACTAACACTGTCTACCTATCTATAGAGCGATATACAAAATACAAAGAAGAAATATATATTTGACTTAATATAGGTACATACATCTTCCTGGCATTAAACCGAGCTTTTTTTGCCGGAGTTTTGCTTCCACTCCTAAAAACTCAATTTACTCCACTTTATACGGTCTCCAACATCCTCTGTGGTCAATCCATTAGCTGATATGTCCTGCATTGCAACATTCAACCATTGCTCGGGGGCTCACTATCATACTACATAACTATCTATATATATATATATATATATATATATATATATACTAATATACACATAAAAGAAATCAAACTCACTTTCTACTACGTCAACGGCATTTACCATATCGTTTGAAGAATTAAAAATAGGTTATCACGAAAACGTCACTTCCAACTAAGTAATACATTGAATCACAAAAAAAGAGTAGCTTCTTCTCTAACATAATGCTATTAAGATAACTCAAAGAGTTCTTTTAACTTTAAAGTTTTTTATCGAAAAAACATTTGTGATCGTTGTACAATGATAAAAGAAAGTTAAGATTACGCGGGATACGGGCGTTGGCTTTTTTTTTATATTTAACATTTGACCTTTACAATTTAATATATTGAATTATGAATAATACAATAAAATGTATATTTTTGTTAGTATTTTTCACATAGTTAAAATATGAATTCTCGAGACATATCGTATCAGTGGCGGAACTCAACTCCGCTCTTTGCCTCGTTTCTAGAGCGAGAAAAAGAAAATATTAATGATAATTTTTTTGAGTGTGAATCGAACCCACAACAGTACCGCGTACAGTCATACGCTTGTACCACAGTGCCACGACGGCCTCAATGTTATTATTTCTATGTTAGTATGAGGTAAATGTTAAATTAAAATCGATGATGAATAATCATTTTTGATTTTAATTTATTATTTTACAAATTAGAATCTTATTTTTAATAATCCTAGTCATAATATTTTTTTTGCCGTAAAAATAGATTTTAGTTCGAAAAACTTAAAAGCCGTTGTTGTGCAGTGGCTATGCTTTTAATTGCCAATACTTTTTGCCAATAATTTTTGCCACAAAATGAATTATAAAATTATGCACACAATATTTTCTTTTCAAAAGGTATGCTACGTGTACTCGTCTCATTAACCTGGTCAGATTATACTAAAAATGAAACCAAATGTAGAAGAAGTTCTACTAGCCTTTCCCTTAATTCTTTAAAAATATTTTTTCTATTTTATTATGGTTTGGGGCACAAAGTACGGCGTTAAGTTCTTCCGCTACTTAAAAGGCAATGTCTCAAAACGGAACTTTTGAATACTAGGTCACCCTATCTACAATATTTGTTGTACCTAAGTGCTAATGAGAATCAATTAAAAGTTTCGCCTCAATATCGTCAAGTCAGAATATCTGAACGTAAATTATAGAAATAATTGAAAGGATATAAATCAGAAAAATAGAACGCAACAAAAAGGTTTATTTACAAGATGTCAAATAGTTATCTCTTAATTTTAACTCATTAATACGGCTAGCTTTAACTACTGTTAATTGGTACAAGTGATTTTACTTGAGGCGCTAGCGAGATTACGATATGGAAGGTAGATAAACGTTTCTAGTTTGAAAAACTCGGTCATTTTGTTTTTTTTTAACATATTTTCTATACATTTGAGATATAGAGAAATAGAAGAGATATATAAATTTGAAACGTTTCTTAATATCCAACTAATTTCAGATGTTGTGTGTTATGTGGCGGAACTGAACGCCGCAGTTTGTCGAAGGCACTTTTCTATTAAGATTTGAACGCTCTACAATCGTTTTAAGTCAAGCGTATGCCACTATACCATGATAGCTTTCAATTTGATCGCTAACGTACGCCGAGCTCGTTAACTTAAGCCTACAGAAAGTTATTTAGTACACACCTTTGATGTAAATATGATGTATTATGTATGAAAGGTGTTTTTTTATTTAGCTTTGCGTTGGTATTAATTTTTTCTATAATATTTTTAATTGAGGTGGACTAAAAAAATGTCTGAGTATATAATATCTTTATCCGTAACCTTAAAAATAGATCAACTTCTTGTTTATTGATATTATATAAAGAGAGAGAATACAGAGTAAAAATAACGTTTAACGAATCAAACTCTTCTATTATATTATGTTAGTATAGTTATATATACGAGTATGTATATCTCACCGATGGATCAATTATGCAGCATTAGTTATTTACGTATCGGCAAATAAAAAGTTGTCGCTAGAAAGCTTTCAATTGATACCGGTTGTTTTATATGTTTTTTGCTAGTAAACTAGTATATTTATATTTAATACAAAGTTAATTAGTATTTGCTTATAATATTTATTATACAAGTGTGTAGACATTTGGATATGTAATAACCCGTTGATTAAAAAATGTTGTGGTAATTAAATTTTATAATATTAATTATATTTTTTATTATATATTAGCAAGATTGCGGATAGAAATGATTTTTCCAAAACTTTTAAGCTTTTGATCTTATTTACTTACATAATTAATATATTTTTTATATTTTCATTTAAAACTAATCTAATGATGCTTACATTATATTTAGTCATACATAGTTGACGCGCATTGCTAGTCCTAACTAATTATACCGTAAAACGCCAAAGAAAAATTATAGTGGACTAAGTATAAATTCCATTTCTATAACTATTTATAAATAGCGCTACACCAGTTTTTATAAACTATTCTCAAGTTACTGTAATGGCTGTACAAATACAATCAATGATCATTAGTTATTTTTTTATCTGTCCACACTTGACAGCAAAAAAAAATATGGCGCTCGAATAATCTTGTATCAATATTTGTTGTGAGCAATTTGAATAATTAGTTATGAAATAAAATTAGATGCTGACAACCGTTTAAATTGTATTAATGGAATGAAAAATGAAAAACTTGAATCAGTGATAAAATTATGTCTTATCTTGTTTCTAGGCTAAAATTGATATTTCTGAATATTTTTTTTAATAATTTTAGTAGATACTAATAGTTAATATAGTCATAGAGTATATATTAAATATTCATAATTATTATAATTTATTTATATTTAAATTGGTCTTAGATAGTAATTAAACTTTGTTTTTTCTCCAGTCTTTTTCCTAACGCCTTTAGAATTATAATCTCACTTTTAATTTTATCTATAAATTTAATTTAATAATTAAATTTTAATTTTATTCAAAATAAATAGTGCTATAATAGCGAAATTATTTATTGTTATAGTTATTTGTAAGTAGGGAACGAAATGTCTAAGCATGTCTAAACACTAGGTTCCGTCTGCCTACTCTGCTATTTGCGGGATACAACGTAAAATTTAAAAAAATAATCTGATAGTCGTAATCTTGAAAATATCAAAAATATTCATATAAGTCCGTTTCACTAAAACTAAAATATGTAAGGAATTAAAAATCCGTCGCAAAGTAATAAAAAATATATTTAAAACGCGTTATGTTGTATACGTTGAAATTCGAAGGGTGAATAAGTTAGTGGAACAATAGTATTTTACAGCACTAATGACCACCTATGGCTACGCTGGCATTAATTAGCCCATATAAGATATTTTATAAAAAACAAATTAATAATTATATTTTAGGCATATATTTTTTACATGTACCTACTTAATTTAAATAAATAGGTAAGTATATCACATATTTTACTTGTACTTCACATATACATTTCTTTCTTTTTGCATGGTGAGAAGAGAGAGGAGAGAGATTAGGCATATGTGTCATTTATTACGCTCTTTTTTTAAATAAACTTACGAAAAGAAAATTTGTCACATACCGCCCACTTAATGCTGCATTAGATCATGGAACATAATTGTACGAAAAAGCATAAAGCTTGAAAAGGTTTGTCTAATAAAAAAATGCAAACATTGATGTAGGCAAATGAAGTAAGCACTAATATTGTAAGATGCAGAAAAAATACAGATAATATATGCGCATATTGACATAATAATATTTTTTTACAATATTTACGCACAAGCACTGTTAGTAAAATGCCTAATTAAAAAGTTATTTTGTTTCATTATCTGCGCTCGTGACCTGTCAGTCGCATTTCATAATTACTCCTCTAAGATAACCTCATACATTGTAACAATCGCTTCATTAGTTGTAATTATACTGTAGATATCTTAATTATTAATGATAATACGTTATTATTAATAAATAATATTTTATTGCATAATGAAATCAATGCGTTACGTACAAATGAACCGAAATCCGGTGGAATATTATTTTATCTATTCTTTGTTATTTTATCTTTGTTTTTCGTTTATTTTTTTTATTTACAAATTTAATAGAAATATATCATTGAGTAAATTTGAAACAGTTCATAAATATAAATGGATAATTAAATAATGAATATTATTATTATTATTTATTAGTAATTCTATAAAAGCTGTTTTATTACAATGGTACATATAACGTGTGTGATATCGAGCCTCACTTACATAAACTACATATCGGTATATTTGCAATTTCTCGGTCTGGTTATGAAACGCATAGAATGTGGAGAGCTTAGTGACTTATTCATTACTCTACAAATATCTAGCCGATAACAGATATCTAGCCGCTTAAGCTTCAGTGGTCGGTAATTAAGTCTTTTCGCTTACTAACAACCTCAGTTATATTAATATTCCAGATGACTATTAAAAATCATAAACGCTTATTCTAATGAATACCTACCTATATTCAATCTTTTAATCCTATTATGTAAAACATTCAAACTATAATATAATAAGCCAATCAAAAATGAAATGAACACCCGCTTTATTCAATTAACAAATAAGATTTACAATCAGCCATAACCAAATTTCAACGTCTCAATTTTATTGTTTACAGCATCAAATTACTAAACCCCTACTCACTAACTAATAGCCGAACAAACAACTCAACTGTTTCCCACTAAACGAAACTACCAACGATAATTAATCATAAATACACTGATCTCATTCCAAAATGGCCGTTCGAACATAAATAGTTTAAATTAGACGGTTATTCTTGCCCACTCTACAAAGTTTCAAATAACATCCAATTATAAACTATTCAGCTTTTAGAAATATTGTAAAAAATATTAACAATCGCTGACATTATTTAAAACATGCATAACGGATTGACCCGGCTACCTACGCTACGGCTACGACTAGTGATGTACTTACTCATAATGGGTACGATTATAAAGTTATATTCGCATTGTCCCCATTTAGGTGCGTAATTAGTAACGATAAAACCGTAAAAGCTTATGATTACTCGCACGTTTGAAATGGTGTCCTTTTTGTATGTCATAATTATATTTAACAGTTGATGAAGAAATATCTAATGACTGTGATTGTAGTTACAAAGATGCTAATGTTAATCTGTTACATGCACATATGTAATTTGTTTCATAACTATGTAGCTTCAGCTGAGCTTGATTATTTTTTTATATATTAATCTATCGAAAAAAAATCTTTATAGAGCTACACCATAAATATTTTTTTTCAATAGATTAAAATGTAAAAAAATTATAATATTTTTCAAACATTTTTAAAGTGTTAATCCACACTTAGGAAAGATAAATACTTATTTAGAAAACGTATAAAAATTTGAACCTAGCGGGACTCGAACCCGCTCTGACCACTGAGCCATACGTTCGACCAGGCGCTCTGACCACTAAGCCATACGTTCAACGTATGGCTCAATGGTCAGAGCGCCTGGTCGGTTTCCAGGAGGCGCGGGTTCGAGTCCCGCTACGTTCAAAATTTTTATACGTTTTCTAAATAAGTAATTATAATATTTTTGTTTTTATTCAATTTTTTTTTCACATATTCTAATATTTTTCAAACTAAGCACAATTATATTAAATAGATTTTATATTTAAGCTTAATGCACTATAAAGCAACAAAGATTATAAATATCGACCCAATGCTACCAACACTACAATACGTATAATCAAATTTGAAACAACAATGGCGCTGGTTGATAATTGCGGGCGTTCGCTCCAAAGTGGCTTTTGTCAAACCTCCTTTTTATATTACGAGACAATTTTGACACGTTAAGCCATTTTGATTAAAGCATTTCAGTTCATAAAAATAATATTGCAAGAAGGGCGCCGGTTTTTATTTGTCGAGAATATTTTTATTGGGTGTGCTGTTTTTTTTTGTCGATACAGATAATAGATAGGTCGAGGGGTAGATGCAGTAGCAATGGGGTTGCAATATATTACTCGTTTCATCTCACCCGTGTTCATTTCATATAAAATTATAAGATTATGTTACGCAAAAAATATTTTTAAGCTGTAAGGGGTGACACCTATTTATTAATTTTAATTGTATCCTTTTTTGATTCCCCATTGTGTAATAATTTAAAATGTATTATTATTAGTTATTGTGTAATACAACAATAGCTGTGTCTTTTAATTATTGATTTTATAACCGTCTACTTGTTAAGGCAAAGTTGAGGCCGTCGTGCCGTAGGGGCACAAGCGTGTGGCTATAGCGCGACGGTTGTGGGCTCGATTCTCACTCGGGGGAATGAAATGTTTAATATTTTTATTCTTCGAGTAAGGAAGTGTTGAAAACAGCTTCTCAGGTTAAAATACATAATTAATTTAGTACAACTAATAAACTTTTTATCGCCATTGCAGTTGTAGGTACCTACGTAAATTTTGCAATTTAATTAAAATGGACTTAAATAGACTAAATAATATTAATGTTAGGTTTAGATAAGTACTTCTCCGTCAAATTAGGGATGTACGAAATATCTGAAATGGACAAATAGAAAACAGAGTGTCTTAAAACTAGGCAACCCAAGCACAAAATACTGAAATTAATTAAAATATTTAGTTCTCAGAAAGTGTAAAGATATTATGTATATCACTTTCTGCAAACTAAAAAAAGACGTTTTAAAATCCATTCGAATGTTTATAAAAGTGGTTTTGATTTATTATATCTATATATTATATGTAATCTATATAATTGCTGTTAATTAAGATTAATTATTAACAATATGTGGTGATTTGCTTAAAATATTATTATATAAGGAAAAAAACATGTTATAAGCTAACGTAGTTGGTCAATCATATTTTTTTAAATTGCTGTTAACGAGCACAGAAATTTTGAATTATAGATAGGTATATTAATATTTATATTTAGATAAATACTTTTCACGCTCTTATAAGTAATGTTAAATCTAGGTTAACAATATCTAGGTGGTTAGAGAAGATTTAGTGACACAATACTGTGCTCTACTACTTACAATTAGGTCTTAGTTCCTAAAATTTCTTTTTTACGTCTTAAAAGAAACAACTCCATTCTTGATCGGGCGACTTGATGTACGCAGCGTTTATGGGTTTCATTTCCACTCTTTGAAATAAATTATTAAGATTGTGGTTTTGAGTTCCGCCACTTTACACGATTTATATCGAAAATAACCGGAAAATTGGGAAACGGAGTGACTAAACATTTGGTTCCTCATGTCACCCCTGCTATATGCAAGATACAGCGGGAACCAAAAAAAAAAGTTCAACGAAGAACATAGGTACCCTTATTATCGTAGCAAAGTATTTATGCAAACTGTTTTTATCTCATTCATCTAATTCTCTAGTAACAAGGTAACACCTTTCTCGAAATTGTATACAATTAAAACGTACAAAGTTAAAGTACATAAGATAAGAAATATAAACGTCAATGAAGTTATCAACGTCGTAAAACTATAGTTTTATGAAGCTGACACTGGGTCAGTGATAACTATGGCACAGTATATATTGTACATATATTTTTATTAATATAAATCTATACTAATGCTATAGAGCCGGAGAGTTTTGTTTGTTTGGTAGAGCATGCCTGCATGGATTTCAGGATCTGGTTTGATACGAAATATATTTTTTTTGTTAAAAATAAATAAATCAGCGTCATCCTATATCCCGCACACAACAGGGCAGGCAGAGGGAACCCAGAGTTAAGACACTCCGTTCCTCACTTTCCGTCGAATCCTGGAGGTATTGCGTGTTGATTGGCTTCTGACGAGTGGAGATCGAACCCACAGCCAGTCGCGTTTACAGTCTCATTTTGTGACCCTACCGAACGACACTCCACAATTTTGTGGCCAGTCGTGCGGTATAATTTATCTAAGAATGCTAGGGTAGCTTAGGTTTATAAAATCAATTCAATGTAATTCACTTTACCTGCGGCCAGAGTAGTTTGGAGTCACTTGAAAAGTGTCATGTATAGGTATGGACCACGCGAATAAAACTACAGATAAGAATTTACGTATTGTTAAAAAGTTGCTAGTTATTTCTAGCGGCCTTAAGTTTCGCCATTTAACACGTAATACCTCAAGTATTTGTTGAAACGTGGGGAACGCAAGTGTCTTAACACGAGCTTACCAGGTTCCCTCTTCTTACTCTGTTTTGTGCAGGATACAGCATGAAGCTGAAAAAAGTTGTTAGTTCGGTCAAATCAATTGTCCAAAGGATGTACCGACGGCTAATATGCTTTTGTAGAACACGTAAAGCCGTCGGTTTTTCTTTAGATTGTTTTTAGTTACAAATCAATAATTGATGAAGTGGAGGGTAACTGATAATATACCTATGTATGAACTCAAGAAAATTGTAATTTAAATGTTAAGTAAGAACAGTTTGTTCTTATAAATATTATCAACGCTGCAATTTGTCTACTGTAGGTATAATAGAAAAAATATTTCTTTAATAAAAATTTTATTTCCAATTTCTCAATTAAACTAGTGTTATGTTGGAGTTCTCACCCTCATTAATTAAGTACCTAGTGATAAGACTAAAAGTGTAAACAAGTATTTAGGTGTAAACATGTAATTAGCTTATTAGGTCTTTAGTAATCTTCCATACTTAGTTAAGTATCTTTGACACTGTAAATATAAACATTCCCACATCCCTTCCACAAACCAAAATGATCCTTTATAAGATCCCGACCTCGCTCGACGAGGCAGTCACTACCAAATCTCAACCTCGACATCACTTAAATCTTTTATACCATATTCGTAAATTTAGTTATAAATCGTATAATAAAGTATTAGTTCTTAAAAACAGTGTTTATAAATTCGCCACATAACAAATTTGGCGCAGTCGGTAGGATTGGAACAGCCGAGCTGTATAGCTAGACGACGCAAGAACGTGCCAACGGACAGCATCGCCGAGTACGGTTCCCGAAGGGATTTAAAAAGCGTCGCACGAACCATGTTCCAGTTATTGTTGCTGTGGTGAGTTGTTGAATATTGTTTGCTCATTTCCTCAATTACCTACTTACCAGTATCCATAACTCCTAATATCTAATTTCATTATTTAAACATATATCTATAAATTATCTTTACAACCATGTCAAACACAGAGAGTGTCACTTCTTCTAGATCAGCCTTAAGCCTCGATAATTTAATCAACCTCATTCCTGTATTTAATACGGCCCTTAGTTCAGAAGTTTACAGATTTGTTCGGTCTTGCAACGCCGCTTTTGACCTAGTAAAAGAAACGGACACTAACATTTTGCTTATATATACTTTAAATCGAATAATCGGTCCATGTTCCGCAGACGTCCATGCTAGACAATTTGAAACATGGGACGAATTACGAGCATTTCTTATCGAGAAATTTTCTCAAGTAAAAACGATGTCCCACCTTTCACTAGAACTTCAATCAATGTTTCAACGTGATCGAGAAACCATTTCTGATTATTATCATCGTGTCGATCTATTGAGAAGTAAAATTATTGAAAAATTGTCAGCAGAGGTCAAAGATAGTTCTTTACTAGGCAGAAAATTAAGTATCGAAGAGACTGCACTAAGCGTCTTTATCAACGGCCTTAACAGTGATCTAGGGACTATGTTACGAACAAAAGAATTCCGACAGTTATCAGATGCGGGGCGTTTTGCTATGCAAGAAGACAAAATACGTGCTATGAATAAAGATCGGCAATTGCTTTACAAAACAAGTCTCGCGATGCATAAGCCACCAAATAACATTTCAAGACTTCCGAACACACAAAACTTCAACCATCGACCCGCGAGACCTTTAAACAATTTTAATTCAAATGAACAATCATACAACACCAAAATATGTAATTATTGTAAAAATCCGGGACATCTTATTCACGAATGTCGAAAACGAGCGTACAACAATCAAAGGTTTGGTCAAAAACCACCAAGCCAACCCATGAAAGCACCACCTGAACCAAAAATAAATTCTTTAAACTCCAAGGCGGCCATCGAACAGGGCAGCTCGATGGAAACCGCTTTAGATTACTTCCCTTCGACCCAGATGCCCACAACGTCTCAATACAATTAAATCGAAAACCTACAGATAGACGATTAAATTTAACTACTACATATTCTCTTCCAAATCAAAAGTGTGATGCATCGACACAAATAAATGCAGTCTATCGCAGACAAACTTGCGATGCATCTACGCAAACTTCAGCAAATACTAAATTATCTTCAACGGCCTACGGACAGGGTAACCAGCCCCAAACTCTTGGCCATAAACTTCCTGAACCGATTTCGTTAGCCCACGAACAGGGTAACCAGCCCCAAACTCTCGGCTCTAACAAATCAAATCCTAAATCCAAGTCTAAATCCCAATTCAAAAACCGGTTCAAGAACAAATCAAAATCTCAATCCAATTCTAATTCGAACCACAATAATTCCAAATCAAAACCTAACACAACTTCTGAGCCTGAACTCGTTTCTATATCGGCATTAAATATTCCACCGGAAGATCTGCTCTACTGCAAATTTCACATAGACGGTGAACCTATTACATTACTAATAGATACAGGAGCAGCGATATCCGTTTTACAAAAAAACAAACTCGGAGCTAACCCTCTAGATGTATCGAATATAGTATCGATAGTAGGTGTGGCAGGTAAAGACAGTCCTATTCAAAGCTACGGCACAGCTAACGTTTCAATAGACAATTTCCGTAAACATAAATTCTACATAGCGGATTTAAATATCGAAGCAGACGGCATTCTAGGTTTAGATTTCATGTCTAAATCCGACGTAAATATATACATCGCATCTAAAACTATGCACGTAGGCAAACGACATTATAAACTTTTCCATAACGGCGAAAGCAAAATCCAAACAACTTGGATAACAAATGGGACGGCCCATATGAAGTCATACGAAAAGGCTTTAACGAAAATTATGTCATAAGAAAAGCGGGCAGAAATCAACTAGTGCATGCAAATCGCTTGCGACCCATGCATGATTCACTTCAACCTCATCAAGTTGGCTAAATAAACAAAATTAAAAATTATAATATATTACTTAAAAATTATAATGTTTCATATTTACAACCACTTGATGATAGTTTACAAAATACTTAGTTTAGTTTACAATTTGTTCTATTATTAAGGTTATAATATACATCCTCTTTTATCAAATAAACTTATATATTAAGGTTTATATTTACATAATCCTACTAGAAATAATAATTAGGCATAATCTCTTTTCAGGTTCTCTGCAACCTTAGTTGTAGGAGACCACGTTATTGAACCCTTACCTTCAAAATCCGGTATTTACTACCAAGAAAAAGGCGATATGCTCATTTCCGAATCCTCTTGGAAACTCGTTATTTATCGTAACTTAGAGCCATTATTCCTATCCCGAGATTCAATTCAACGTTTAAATAATAACTACTTTTCATTAATTTCTAAATACCCAACTTTTGCTCAAAGTACTACCAGTTCTTTTATAAAAATAAACATTAACAAGATAAATACTCGTCTTGCTGAATTGAGTTTATACACCAAATCAAGAGTGAAACGAGAGTTATTTGATGGCTTTGGCACCGCGCTTAAATGGCTAATTGGCACACCAGACGCTAAAGACGCCCTTCATTATGAGAACTGTATCCAACTCTTAGAAAAACACGAAATAGAAGAAGCTGATATATTAAAACAACAAATTCAAATAGTTTTATCAACTATCACAAATTTCAATGAAACAATATTTAAACTATCATACGATGAATATACATTAAATGAAAATCTTGAAAGAATCGCTAATAATTTAAATAAAACCAATAGAATAATCTTTGATCTCAAAACTGCTGAAAAAATTTCATCAGTTTCTATACAAATCCTCGAAAGTGTAATGTCCCTAGAAACTGACATCGATGAAATCCTCACGTCTATACTTTTTATAAAATCAGGTGCCGTACATCCTTCTATAATATCAGTTGAAAGACTCTACGAAGTTTTACTCTCGTCTTCCCACATGCGAAATGATAAAAACTTAGTTCTTCCCATCACACTTGAGAATACTCATAAAATCTTAGATTCCGCAACCCTAACGTCATACATATTCATGAACAAAATAACATATATACTTGACTTTCCCCTAGTCCGACTTAATCATTTTCCCACCTCTATTCTATTCCTATTTCACACCGTAACTCATCCCTTTACTCCGCCATCCTTCCTGAGCAAACTTATTTGGCAACAAACTCAACAAGGCAACAAATGTATTGTTGCCTCCACGAGTTCCATCGACGAATGCAAGATCTTCGCGCCAGCCAGATGGGTCTGCAAGTTTCCAGTCTACAATTTCAACGCGAAGCCTATCTGTGAAATGGCCATCCTTCTACAGACCAACCGCCAACTACCTGGTTCCTGCGAGCTTCCGACCACGTTCCGACAGACGCATTACACTCAATCAAAGAAGATCTGAAAAAGCAATCATCAAGAATCAAACAATTTAATGAAAGGACTTTTATTGAAAAGCATTCCAACAATTTATCCCTTTTCTCTGACTTAGCAGGGATAACAATGTTGGCGTATATTCTGTTCAAAACTATTTCAATGTCTGCCTAGAAAATTTAATCGACGCCGTAACAACAACCATGACAACGGATGCATCCAGATTTTCAATAACTGCTTCGATAAAAGGAGGCAGCGTACTTCAGCTCATGTCGCCATCCCGATGTCTACGTTGAACACTACTTCGAGCCCTGCCATCTCCGAAGACTCAGAATCTGACGACGCCACAACTTTCGACGCCGCAACGTCACATCCTCAAAGATCGGGCAAATTCGAACCCGCCCAATCTTTGTTTTAAAGGGGGGAGATGTTATGTTGGAGTTCTCACCCTCATTAATTAAGTACCTAGTGATAAGACTAAAAGTGTAAACAAGTATTTAGGTGTAAACATGTAATTAGCTTATTAGGTCTTTAGTAATCTTCCATACTTAGTTAAGTATCTTTGACACTGTAAATATAAACATTCCCACATCCCTTCCACAAACCAAAATGATCCTTTATAAGATCCCGACCTCGCTCGACGAGGCAGTCACTACCAAATCTCAACCTCGACATCACTGAAATCTTTTATACCATATTCGTAAATTTAGTTATAAATCGTATAATAAAGTATTAGTTCTTAAAAACAGTGTTTATAAATTCGCCACATAACACTAGTACTAATTTCGATATATTATGAACCTGTATCCCGCACATAGCAAGGTAGGCAAAGGTAACCTGGGAACCTAGTGTTAAGACACTCATTTCCCCACTTTTCGCCGAATTCTGAAGGAATTGCGTGTTGAGGGAGCGAACTCAACGTTGCGCTTCGCTTCGTTACTTTTATGAAAAAAAAATATATATATTATTTTCTCGAGTAGGAGTGCCCCAACCACGGGCCAACTTTACTGGCTGAATTTTTTTTTAAATGTTATAATATTTTTTCTATACCTAAGGGCTGTAATTTATAATATCTATATATGTACAATGTACATGCATATATTTATTACAACTGACAATTATTACAGCGAGTAACTCAAGTGGACTAAAAGAAAAACAACATTAAAAGAAAAAAAAACATGCAGTCTACACGCGAACCACTCGTTAAAGTCCGTCACAAGTCATACGGAACCAGAAACGTCTACATTGTTTATTATAAAACTAATGTAATCATTGTAATAGCTCTTAAATATATAGTAGAATGTATATTTTCTTTCTAAGTGTTTCAAAAGAAAAAAAAATTGAAAATATAGGATTAGATTGATTATAGGTATATATATAGTTGAACACACCTTTTGTAGATCTGAATTTAGCTCCAAACTGTAGATAAAGGCAACATAGTGTTAAGACTCTCCGTTCATCACTCGCTGTCCAGGTTTCGAGACATTAGGCGTTGAGAAGCAGAGCTCAGCCCGCTTTGTTTTGCAAGGATGTGATATATTTTCGGAAGTGGACATTGAGTTCACAACCGTGGCGTTTAAAGGCAGACGGTGCAAAAGAAAGAAGACGGTGAAGGCGCGGCAGCGTCTTATTTGGAGCATAATTTGACATATATTATTTATATCGCTTGTGCCGAGTGTAGTTACACAAATTGCGGCGCTAGGTTAGGCTAGGTACAAATATGGAATAGAAAGAAAACCTAAAGATAAACCTATCTAAAAGGCAAAATTTTATACAAAATACGTACATTGTAGACTTATAAAAATATTCATCCACATAATAACTAATAAAACATACCTACATGTCAAAGGCATACAATATTTATTATCACAGTACATAATAAAAATGTTTCCGTAAGCCTTCACAAATGATTGAATTAATATTAATATACATAGATATTTTTCATTGTTAAGAAATGGCGACATACCAACGTTAACAGATATCTATATACAGTCAGTACATTCAGGATAAATAAAAAAATAGTTACTTATTATCTGTAGTATGTCTGTATTTGAATGTTTTATTTATCTTTACGAATCTCACAAATTTTTCGGAATAAGGAAGAAGTAGATATATCATTCCGTTTCCCACTTTTTATATATCTAATTAAAAACGCCACGGTAGGTTCCGTAAGTCAACTCTGATTTTTATTGAATTAAATGGGCGAAATATTTTGCTTAATAATTAAAAAAAAATAATAAGAATTAAGAAAAAAATATACATAACGTTTAAAGAATTAATTTATTTAAGCGTTATAATAACTTTCTTCTGTACCTAAAGGCTGTATAATGAAATACTTTATGTGTTCGTTTAAAACAACATTATGTTTGACAAGTGAAAATTACATTGTCAAAGTTTTTGAGTTATAGTTTGTATATTTTTTTATGTTAACGTATTTTATGTGTGTCCTTACTTCTTATTTTATTATAATTTATATTATCGTCGACTCTATCTAATATCATTATATATTTAAATGATGTTTTAATAAACTTGATACATATTTAATTTTATTTCTTTTGCCCATATATGCCTTTTACCTTTATTTTTAATAAAGTATACATATTATATTATAATAATTATAATAATTTAGTATACATTTACTATAAATTTCACAATAATGAACAAACATACGAATAAAATATACTTCTTTATATAGTCGTTTTTCCGTTCTGTATAGCGACGTAATCACATATAGACTTATATAGATTTAATACTTTACTATCTACTAATACTTACACTATTCAAGATTATTATACCTAATGATAGATATTAGCGCGTGGAATTGAACGTTTTTGGCGTTCAGTCGAGAAACTAATGATTTGACTGCATTTGTAGGACACGTTACTTAATTTTTTTTACACGATGATTCAAAAGTGCCTATAGTGGTATATTTTGACTTCAAGTTCGATGCACAGAAATTTTATGTATGAAAACTAGACATTTTATTTGAGAGCTTTAATACGAGTTTACGTTATATTATCACATAGGAACTAATATCTAGTAAAAACCTAGGCTTTTTAAGCTAGGGCTTTATATATCTAACAATAATAGTTAATATGCGTTAATAGTATGTAAAAGTGAAATGTATAAATAATTATAGCGTTGTGGCCCAGCAGCAAAATTTCTGATTGTAAATCTGACGGGTCATTGTGATTCCACTCGGTGTAATAATTTGTTCCATTTTTTCACTTTGGGTACAAGACACACTGTTTCGAAAATTGGGCGATGCGTGGGGAACGAAGTGTCTTAACACTAGGTTCCGTCTGCCTGCTCTAAATAAATAGTAATTATGATCAATGATTATTATTTTTTCTATTAAAACTAAGCAACCTATAGTATATTGACATATACATAGTATTCGTTATTAGTGGTTCTCTCCAAACGTGGGTGGCACGCGGTGGCCTTGTAACGACGTCCGACATTTGCTCATTATAATTGCACTGACCGTTGATACTAATTACAGGTCGTTTGAAAGTCGGAGAACGTCTAAATGTTATTTGTATACACTTTTTGAAACTTAAATGCGTTCATTACGCTAACATTTGCATAACGTTTAATGTCAGAAATGTTTGAAAAAAGCTTAAATATTTTTATTTAAAACTCAATGTAATAGTATATAGTTGATATGTGCTCTACTGGCACGCTCGAAACGCCATAATCAAAGAACCAAACCAAACCTAACCTAATAACATATAGATAAAATAAATGATTTTAATCGATATAATATCGATTTTATTTACCTATAATATTTAAATTAATTGCAAGCGCTACTTAATTTATTACTTGCACCTGATTTAACAGTTTCGCGGTAACTAAGACTTATTGGAAATGAGGTAATTGGTAATATTTATGTAAGCAATTTAAAATATTTCATGTTGGTTTCTCTTTTTGCTTATACATATAGAACATTAGAGGAAGTTTATTATATGTATTAACATTTATAATAGACACAGATATAAATAAAACATTATTTACTTATAGGTCTTATTAAAGGTTAAATTTTTTTCTTAGTACGCTACAATCGTAAGTTCGATATGAAAATTTAAAAAATAACATATTATGTATTTTTGTTTGGTTTAACACACTTATCTCAGGAATTATTGGTTATAACTGAAAAAATATTTTTGTGTTGGATAGCTTATTGGATGATGCCCTAATATAATACAGTAATCGTATCATTAGTTTCGTCCTTCGTCTCATACAAAACCCTTAGTTATATCCATTTGACGACAGAAGCGAAGCCACAATTCAAATTCTATATATCTCTTGTATTTATTATATTTATTTATTATATGCTAATTCAATATATCTCTTGAAACATAGCAAACATACATATGAATTAGACTCTACAATTAAGCAACATTATAATACACTGTTCTTTCTCATCAACGTTAACGTCAACAAGAGCGTACAATTTATAAAATACAGCAATTATTTCTTTCCTTACTTCATAATTCTTAGTAAAATGTATGTGCAAGTGGTTGATAGATTAACCGGCCGGCGGTCGTTTAGCGGTAATCTTTGCTTAATTTAATTTTAATAGCAGTACGCCATTACAAGGATACACCGTCCAACATAGGCTGTTATTTGCGAGCTTTTAACGTAGGAAACTTTTGCGTTGCGTTTATGTATTATGATAATGTATTGTAAGTGTAGTTTAAATAAATATTTGGATTTGTTATTTTTTTATTTGTGTTGTGTTTCATATGTTGAGTTGCGGAACTCACGGTTTTGTCTATTTTATCTTTTGAAAGTTGAATTTAGATTAAACATTTGTAGTATTTTTTTATCAGCTGTTACTAATTCTGCATATATTTCCAGGTCCAGACATCCCCGGCTTCCTCCTCCAACCGTTCCGCAAGCCAAAGCGAATTAGAACAGCGTTTTCACCATCACAACTCCTGAAACTTGAACATGCCTTTGAAAAAAATCACTACGTCGTCGGGGCGGAGAGAAAACAACTGGCACAGGCGTTGAGTTTGACAGAAACGCAGGTAAGATTTCTTTTGTAATTTGATAAGATATACATCTTTCAGAATATTCGAGGCCAGACGAGGCACTGGGGCACAGTGTGCGACTGTCAACTAGGACTGTAAACTGATATATTGTGGGTTTGCTTCCCACTCGCGGAAATGTACTATGAAATTTGGCGTTTAGTTCCGCCACACCACAATTTCGGTGAAAGGTGAAGGACGGAAGGGTCTTAATGGGAACGGAGTGTCTTAACACTAGGTTCAATCTGCCTACCTATTTATGTGTGGGATACAGCGTAACGCTAAAAAAATAATATAAAGAAATTGAATTTAACTTTTTATAACTATATCTTCATAAAACTGGCACCTGTACGTAGATTAGGCTTATATAGATCTGATGATGGATCCAGTATCTGAATAGTGGAACTCTTCAGAGGTTACTAGTCAACCAGTCAAGCTCATATTATTTGTAGCACATTCTATGGCACTTGTAACACTTGGTGTAAACAGCGTGTGTTATACATTTTAATCTGAATATTTTTTGGACAAAAATCTTTAGAGAGACATTCTTATTAGTCTAAGTAGTAACATTATTACATTACAGGAAATCATCATTGAATTCACCACCTTCAATTACTAATCTAATGTACAAATAAATTAATGTTAAAATTATATTAACAATAATAAATTAATACTAAATTCAAATTGGAATCCCAAAGTATTATAAATTATACGTAGTAGCTTCCTCATTTATGGGTAATAACGAGATGTCTTCTCAGTTAATACATTCGATAAATACAACGTTTGTCGTAATATTAATTAAAGTTTAATGCTTATAAGATGCCTGATTTCTGTTTTATTGAAGTTGAGAGGCTATCTGACCTCAATCCATTTCCATTCAGGGGGATTATATATTGTCATTTCCACACCATAGCGGGATATAGCGCAGCGTTGAGTTCCGCCACTCTCGCAATGTCTCTAAGTTAGGTGGATAGCGACGACCACTCCCCGATTAGTAATGTCTTGACATATAGTATAGGTATGTCTTTCTGCCTTTTAAAATACTATACACGGAAAAACTCTTGCTATAGTGCACTGTTCATGTATCTTATAGTATGAATGGGTTAAGGCTTCAAATTTGCATTAATAATAACGTATTTTTAACATACTTCTTGTTGTGTGTGTTTTCAATTGGATTGGATCGAAAAACGGAGAGTGTAGAACGGAACGGAAGTCTTCTATTTTGTGTAGTCTATTTTTCAAAGAAGGCTGTAGGTTTTATTCAACTTAAACCTCAGAGTTACTAACTCATCGTAGAATGTGTCATGTGACATGTCACATGTCACATGAGGTTTAAGTTGAATACAACCTACAGCCTTCTTTGAAAAATAGACTACACAAAATAGAAGACTTCCGTTCCGTTCTACACTCTCCGTTTTTCGATCCAATCCAATTGAAAACACACACAACAAGAAGTATGTTAAAAATACGTTATTATTAATGCAAATTTGAAGCCTTAACCCATTCATACTATAAGATACATGAACAGTGCACTATAGCAAGAGTTTTTCCGTGTATAGTATTTTAAAAGGCAGAAAGACATACCTATACTATATGTCAAGACATTACTAATCGGGGAGTGGTCGTCGCTATCCACCTAACTTAGAGACATTGCGAGAGTGGCGGAACTCAACGCTGCGCTATATCCCGCTATGGTGTGGAAATGACAATATATAATCCCCCTGAATGGAAATGGATTGAGGTCAGATAGCCTCTCAACTTCAATAAAACAGAAATCAGGCATCTTATAAGCATTAAACTTTAATTAATATTACGACAAACGTTGTATTTATCGAATGTATTAACTGAGAAGACATCTCGTTATTACCCATAAATGAGGAAGCTACTACGTATAATTTATAATACTTTGGGATTCCAATTTGAATTTAGTATTAATTTATTATTGTTAATATAATTTTAACATTAATTTATTTGTACATTAGATTAGTAATTGAAGGTGGTGAATTCAATGATGATTTCCTGTAATGTAATAATGTTACTACTTAGACTAATAAGAATGTCTCTCTAAAGATTTTTGTCCAAAAAATATTCAGATTAAAATGTATAACACACGCTGTTTACACCAAGTGTTACAAGTGCCATAGAATGTGCTACAAATAATATGAGCTTGACTGGTTGACTAGTAACCTCTGAAGAGTTCCACTATTCAGATACTGGATCCATCATCAGATCTATATAAGCCTAATCTACGTACAGGTGCCAGTTTTATGAAGATATAGTTATAAAAAGTTAAATTCAATTTCTTTATTTTATTTTTTTAGCGTTACGCTGTATCCCACACATAAATAGGTAGGCAGATTGAACCTAGTGTTAAGACACTCCGTTCCCATTAAGACCCTTCCGTCCTTCACCTTTCACCGAAATTGTGGTGTGGCGGAACTAAACGCCAAATTTCATAGTACATTTCCGCGAGTGGGAAGCAAACCCACAATATATCAGTTTACAGTCCTAGTTGACAGTCGCACACTGTGCCCCAGTGCCTCGTCTGGCCTCGAATATTCTGAAAAGGCTATAGGTTGTATTCAACTTAAACCTCAGAGTTACTAACTCATCGTAGAATGTGTCATGTGACATGTCACATGTGTCATACACAACTATTCGTCATTTCAACTAGACCACGGGGGCGAAGCCGCAATTAAATCCTAATTCTAAAATTTGACCCTATAACCTTCGCTTCATAAAAAAACGTATCGATTTCACATTTGTTACCACAAAGTTAATTTAATTTTTTATATGTTTAATTGGAAGTGGCGTTACAATAATGAAATCGCTAGTATCACTTGTTTATTTTAAGTAGTATAAAAACTATTAAATACGTTTATAATTACGTTCATTAGGCGTTGCGTGTGCCTTGTACTGGTAGCATATGTATAACTCTATAGTGCTAAATTGATTAAATATTATATATTTTAGTATATGTATAATATAACATTTTTATTTTTGTGGTATAGCGGCGTAGCATATGAGTGGAAATGCGAGAGTTGTCGGTTTGATTCCCACTCGAGAGAATGAACTCGGCATTTTTTTGTACAAGAGTAACCGAACTAGGAAAATATAAGCAATTAATGTAATTGTTAACAAATTTTCTTTTAGTTTTTAGATTTTTAAAGTGTTAGTCTTTGGATTTGGATTTGGAAAACCATTTTTAGCTGGAATTGCTACAAAAAACCCACTACAAAAGTATTTAAGTTGATTGTTATTTTTAAATATATATATTATACCCATAAAAACCAAATATTGGTAATTTCATACTTAATTTGCGATTGTGAATGATGTCGGTATGTACAAGTATAAGTAGTTTTCTTTTTTCATTAAAAAGCTTAACTGAAGCTTGTAAAGCTTTCAGACTAAAAATGAATATTTATGTATATTGTGATTATATAAGAAGATATTAAAAATATCTAAGAAACACCCTGCACATCGAAATAGTCGATTATGTTTTTTCTGCTGTCGGTACCACCACGCCCGGGTGTGGCCGACTATTAGCCCAGTTTCTTCAGCATTGGTAGCATTTACAGCTGAATGGAAACGATGATTGCGTTTTCACATCGCGGCATTGACTTACAGTAGCTAATGTGGGTCGTGTTATCAGTGTTACTTGTATTTTCTACATATATTAGCTATAAATTATAAGGGAGGCCACCGTGGCGCAGTGGGACAGCGTCTGGTTATAAGCATGATGGTTGCTGTTTCGATTCTCAATCGGAAGAATGAATTACTTAATGTTTATTTAATGTGTAGAAATCGAACTAACAACCATCACGTTATAGTCAGTCGCGGTCCCAACATTAATTATAATCTATGAATGAAAACGGCGGCTCAAGATCAATCTCAGAGTTGAAAGCAGTTCATAAATACGGGCCTTAGAAAGCATAAGAAATTATTTGTTTGAAATAACATACTTCTTATTTAAACAACCACTATAAGTACTGCTATTTCCAAAATTTAATTAACTCGAGTGAAACACTAAAAAGGAAACATATGGTCAAATGTTATTAACGAAATAAAAACGACGTTCTCAATAATCTCATACAAAATAACAACACAAGAATCGTAAAACTACTTACCAATACCATTTCATTTTAGCATAAAATATTGTATAAATGAAGTTATCGGTTAACGTTTAAGCCATATAATGTAATGCGAAGTAAATTGCGTTGAGGCAAATCGAAAATTGTTTTATATACATATGTTGATATGAAATATTAAACATATTTCATATCAACTCATGTAACAGTAGCTTTATTTATGGCCTTTAAGATGTAAATGGGAAAATCACGTCCCCATAATTTCGAAAAATCCTCATTTAGTCTCCTCCACACTCCGGTACAAATTTCAGCTTTTTAAGTAGTTTTATAATAACTAAACCGTAAGCAAAACCAAAGTAGCTTTACTTATATCATTTAAGATCAGGTGTATAATTAAGTCTCTATATGAATATCTAGGGACTATATTATACAGCAGGGTCATTTTTGATATAACATGCGCAAGCGCAGTCAAACATAACATTCAGTTTTTATCAATCTGAGAAAGTGTTGTTCATTTTTACAATTAACATCTAAAATTGCTAGGTAATGAGCCGTAAATGGCTGATATATTTATTACATTTTGATGATGCTTTGCGCGTTTTTGTTGTACTTGAAAATATTTCAAGCGTGTAGTTGAGTCTTGATAATATGAATAAATAGTTATAATAATTGAGTAAAGTAGTTTGTATATCGTTCTGGCGAGGTACATTGAAACTGCGTTTGTAACGTGATGGTTGTGGGTTTGATCCTATTCAGGGTAATGAATCAACACAAAGTATTTTTATTTTCCCGTTCAAGTAGACTAACGCAGCGTTGAGTAGCTACTTAAAATGTACAAAATTTGGGTTGAAGGTGAGGAACGGAGTGTCTTAACACTGGGATTCGAATCCATAATCTTAATGCTTACATAAAAATATCAATAAACTTTTTACAACGTATCCAGTGCTGCCAACCATAAAAAAACAAACTAATAAAGCGTAAATATTTTCTCAGCGTTTTCCACAGTCCCAATAATCAAATTAAGTGCGTAAACATTCCATAATAACTGTATGTTGGCAGCAGCTGTACAATTTACTTAATAATATAAAATTACTGAACAGGTCCTCTTCGTATGTTGTTTTAATATGGCAACATTGTGCATTAAACCACATAAAACTGCTTTAATTATTATTAATGGAATAAGTATACAGGTTTTTAATTGTTATGGATGATGTGTTATTATGTTTAGGTTCCTTTGCCTACGATTTTTTCTAGGAGGTCTTTGTAATTATTAACAAATATATGTGTATATTTTTTAAATACACCCATATTTAAAAAATATTTAATTTTAATATTTAAATTTAAAAAAAAATATAATCACAGTTCAAACCTTTAAATAAACATCTAACCTACAACTATTGGGCTGTGCCACGATAACCTCAATTATTTTTAATATGTGCTTTAATATAATTAAACTTAATGCAATTTCCCCGTGAAAATAAAGATATCTTAGATATCTGTTTTATAATCTGTACAAGGCATAGACTATAAGTTATAGATGTCGTAACTAAACTAACCCCTGACTACCCCCCGGGGATACCGTGTTAACATAACGATGCTCTGTGTTCACTTATAAACTAAAACGAAATGATACATTGTATATATTTGTTACAATAAATAAATCACTCTGTATCTTTCAGCAGGGGAGTCAAAAGGGAACTTAGTCTTAAGACACTTCGTTATACTGTCCATCCTTTCGAGATATTGTGTGCTTAATAGCGGGAAAATGAAATTAATAATTATTTTAAAAATTGTTTGTTTGCTTGTCTCATGGGATAAGTATAGTCGAAAAATATTTATGCAAAAATGAAAAATAACATTATCTATATATATTATTATTAAAATCTTTACCTTTTTGTGTAATATACGGCATATTTATAGATGTCATAGCTTAACTAACCCCTGTCTACCCCCCGGGGATACCGTGTTAACGTTACGACGCCCCGCGATCTTCTGAACTGGAAGTAAATGATCTATTCGATACACATAAACTTATTAAAATATTTGCTTATATTTATCACATAATTCCAATAAGTACACCAGTGAAGTACTTATGCGAAGTGAAAGTGGCTATGTTCTACTCATTTTATTCCGATATTTATTGTAGTAATAATACAAAGCGCGGCGTTTAATTCCGCCACTCAACACGCAATGCAAAAATTGGGCGCAAAGTAGGTTAGGAGTGTTAAAACATCAGGAACCCTTTGCCTACCCCGCTATACATACAACCTGAAGCTGATATGAATGAAGGTGACCTAACTCAAAAAAATTGAATTGGTAGTGGAAATCACAATAAAATATTAAAACAGGCCTTTTGCTTTTAATTTAAAAAGTTACGTACCTATATAAAATAGGAATTGTCAGTTATTGTCTTAATAAAAGAGATAATCGTATGATATTTGTACAATAAGTTGGGCGGTATCGCGGGGCGCCGTGTTGACACGCTCGCCCTAAAGCACTTAGAGGGTGTGGTACTTAATAAATCTTGTTTTATATATTAACATTTGGTTTATTTGAGGCCAAATTTATATAATTATAGAAACGACGATAGATTTTATTATATTTATTAATATTGTGTATTGTTAATAGCCTCACAGTAGAATAGTTGATTCGTATATTTAATAATGCTTAAATAAAACCTGATAAAATAAAATTTAACTTGACCTGAACAACTCCTAAAATATACCTCGTGAAGTTGCTTTTTATATATAGGTATATAAAAATATACCTTTATATAAAAAGCAACTTCACGAGTTTTCCTGCACATCAAGATATTCAGAGGGAACCTAGTGTCAAGACACCAATTTCGCCCCGCACCTATTTCTCGTGACTTGAGTTTGCATTAGGTATTGAGTAGCAGTACTCAAAGCCGCGCTTTGCCTTGGCCAGTGCGCAAATTTGAAAATAATTCATACCTCCGTTCGGAAATCGAACCCACAATCGTTGTGTACCTCTAAAATATATTAAAATGTACAAATGGGTATAATATTTTTTTTGTACAACAACCCTTGTTATTCTGATGAGGGTGAATGCCAATACGCCCCTATGCCCCGCCCAAATCATAATGTTATAAGAATTGAAGAATTTGCTATAATTTCCTTTTTTTTATACATTTAGAATAATTTAAAAATTTGATTTTTTTTAGATTCTTGGACGATTAAATAGTTAGTTAATCATTAGAAAAAATAATAGGCATTTAACAAAAATGTAATTTTTTTACGCTCTAGAATATTTTATAACCTGTGTCACTTTTATGACTGGCTGACTTATTTAAGCACATTAATTAAAACAATTGATTAGCTTTTTTTAAGATATTTTCGAAATTATATTATATTATTTCAAAAGCCCAATTCGTAACTAAAATTATCTTCTCTCTTATTGAGTTATATAGAAATTGAAATAATGGCCCTCGTGGCGCATTAGTCCAAGCGTGTAACTGTACACGATGACTGAGGGTTCGATTCCTAGCCGGGGGAATGGAATATTTAATAACGAGGCAAATTGCGGGGTTCAATTTCGCCAAAACGTGATTTTTCGAGCTTTTAGCGAAAGCTCGAAATGGCGAAAGCTGGCAAATAAAAAAAAAGAAAATTAAATATAATCTTGAGGCCGGCCGTGGCGCAGAGGCACGAAGTGTGACTGTAAAACCGACTGGTTGTGGGTTCGATCCCCACTCGAGGAGATGAAATATTTACTTAAATTTATATTTCCATTTCTTCGCTCTGGTGTCGAGGCTAAGCGCGGCGTTGAGTTCTGCCACTCAACACGCAATGCCTCCAGAATTCGGCAGAAAGTGGGAAACGGATTGTCTTAACACTAGGTTCCCTCTGCCTATTCTGCTGTGTGCGGGATACAGCATGAAGCTGATTTAAGATTTATTTTATTTAAATATAGTCTTGCGTTGTGTTCTGCTACTCAAAACTGTTGTCCCGAATTCCGCAGGAAAATGGAGGAAAAAGCATCTTAACACTGTTTCTCTCTGCCTAAGTGCTATATAAAAACTAGAATAATAATGGTTCAAAAATACGGAACAAACCTCGAGAATCTGATCTTCAAGTCACATTTCAAAAAATTAAATATTTTATCTAAAGCGCAGCATGGTCTACTGGGCGGGGTCAAATGGCGCCACTCACGCCGGATGGACGGCTTCGGGGTTGGCTCGCATTGAACTAATTACAAATAAAATAAAAAACATAAAAATTCTTCTATCACTCGGTAATTGGCAGAAAAACGACCATTTTTATAGTTAATTATAAGCAATTAACTGTTTGAATGAAATGATTTATGTAAGAGATAAAAGTTAAATAGCTTTACATTGTAGAGCTTTAGCATATTTGATATTATGTTATTTTTGTAATCATCGAAATATTCAAAAAGTTCTTTATGGACAACCAAACACTACTCTCAATTTCCATAGAAAAGATTTTAATCCTCTCAAATGTTGTAACTTAACGCTGCAAGTTGACATCGTGTAAGTACTACACACGTTACGTCTGAGTGTAAACGCGACAGTTGTGAGTTCGAATCCCACTCGGGGAATGAATATTTTACATTTTTTAGCATTCAGTGAGAAGCTGCAGTGGAAATTAAAAATATTTCAGTAATATTACCCTACATATATATTTTCTCGAGTAGAAACCGCCACCATCATTACACGTAGACTCCATTCAACTATGCAACAATGGCGTCAATATATTACACTTATACTAAATAGCCATTTATCTCGAACTGATATGTAAATTCAACATTTTTTTCCACAAATTCTTTAATAGTTCCATTGTCTACTTCTAAAATGAATTGTTTTTTCTTTTGATTGTATCCAATGAGTTTAAATACGGATATAACATCACAATATCCTGTTTTCCCCGGATACTTCCATTACCTAAAGCTTTTTTTGTATAATTTTTATTACCACTATTAAATATTCAATAGGTATGCACGTCCGTCATAACTTTTCTAACGGCATATTTTTTAAAAAGTGTCTACCGATAGATTAATGAACTTTGAAATGATATCGATGTAATATTTTTTTTATATGACAACATTTTTTATTTACTTTTCTTTTACTAATAATTAAATTTACGCGATTATTCCGTAAAGTCAGATTAAATTTTATATAAAATGTATGTGTTAAGTTTTTATTTTTTATTTTAAAGCTTTTAGGCGAGCTATTCACTTAAATTGGTTAAAGATTTTTATATTTTCAATGGAAAAACTAATCAAAATCTAATAAATATGAATGAATCTAGTTATTAACACGTCGTTTCTTATTTTTAAAACTTTCTCATATTAACACTGTTAAAATCTCTTACGTACTTGAAAAACGATAGTTTTATTCTCAATAAATTAAATTTAATTCGTCTGTTTCCGGTGATACTCGTAGAGGTTTACAGGTATTAATTGGTACAATAAAAGTATTCGAACATCATAAATCATATATCTAATAATTTTGTGAAAGATCGGTTGCTGTTGGTTTAGTAGTTTCACTTTGACTGCTATGCCAGAGGCTACGGGTTTAATTTCCAAAAAAAGATAGTAGGCAATTTGTATATATGTGAAGAAAAAAAAATATTCAGCGTTTTCTAATTGAACAATTATATTTTGTGAATCTTAATAACTCTATTTTCTTAATGTTCTTTCAGAACAATTATATTTTCAAAATTTTTATGTAGACTTTTTCCCGTATAGCAATGTAGGCAGAGAGATCCTAAAGTTAAGCCACTCTGTTCTCCACATACGAGACACGTATGTGGAGCGCGCTATGTCTTTTTAATCAGGACGAGAAAATGAAAGTTATTCATTCAGTAGGACCCGAGCCCAAAACTCCACCATTTACAATATGACTGTAAATGCTGCGCCAATTTTTATTACTCAAACGTCGGTTACGCTATTTGAACCAGCAACTTCAATTATAACTTAACTCACTTAATAAAAACGGCTAACTACACAAAAGATTACCATTAATCACAACCAAACTACCGTACAGAGAGTATCTGCAATACTACCCAATTATAACTAACAATGTAACTATTATTCACATGTAATTGATCTTTCACGACCGACGCGCCGTCTAAAATTTGTCACATACCCTCCTCCGTCTCTTACTACCTCTCTCTCTCCCACTAATGGTTCGACAATAAAGTAATAAGCAGATATAATAGCTTTCCACTTAAAATTTTGACTCGATTCACCCCATTGCGCATGCAGCATCCCTTTCTACCGTTTCCACCCCTATTTTTATCTCACCAAAGCTACTGGGGGTGTAATTGAGTACATAAGAACTTAATAGCATTTCGGAACACCCTATATTTATTCAACGGGTATCGTTACGGATTTTCCCTTCCATCAAAATTGTTTGTCGAGACTTATAGCGATATAGGACCAGCTGTATGAGGTCTTTGAGTGTATAGAAGTTGGTTGTTTTAAAGGTTCAAAGAATTTTGGACGTTATAATGGCAGATGTGCCACTCGAATTAAATTTTATTGTCCCCATACAACACAATGTGATGTATTAAATTTGCATCAAAAGTATATAATTGGTTAATCGCGTCTGATATTATGTTTGTTAATGGAGGTTCTTGAAAGAGTTGGTCCTGGGAGATTAATATGAAATGGGTTCGTTTTGGTTGCTGTAATGTTTTGTATAAAGTTATGATGATGTTTTAGAACTTCGTTGGCATCGTGATAAAGTTTTAGATTTTTTTTTAAATTCTTTGTTTCATTATATTTTTAGGTGTCTTAATATTGTTAGTAGTTTTCTATTTTTTCCATTAAATATATAGTATAGCTTTACGTTTTAGCGGATAGGCACCCAGTGCCAAGACACGGATTCCCAATTTCCTTCCATTTTTTTAAATATTGCGTATTTAATCTTATTACTAGAGAGAGAAGACTAATTCATTAGAACCCACAACCTTCGCTTTTACAGTCGGACGCTGTACTACTATATTTACTTATATATTTAGCAGTTATTTTATGACTATGGTTTAGGATATAACAATTAGATATTGTTCATTTAACCGAAGGCTATATATATAAAATCATAAAGTTAGGATTTTATCAAAATGTTGCAGTATTATCTAGTATTTCAAAATTTTATACGTAATTGGGCAAACAATGGGTTCGCTTCAGATTAATCTTGTAATTGCCGTCATATTTTCAAGGATATTTTAGTTTCCATTCTATTTGATTAAATGCTACTTACGATATTATAGTTTATTAATATTTGAGCGGTGTTGAGTTCCGTCATTTAACACGCAATGCCTTAAGAATTTGGCAAAAAGTGGGGAACGTTACTTTTTTAATAGGAAACTGAGTAAGCGCGATGATTGTGGGTTCAATCCCTATGCGGAATAGTAAATTATTTTCATTTTACCATTCTACAAATGTAAGCCGATGGCAATCGTACCACAACAAACAAATAACAAACCAACTTTTACCTAAAACAAGTAAAAAAAATACACTAGTTCTCAAGATTTATTAAACCAAAAAAGCATGTAACTTCCACCTACACCGGATAGCACAACAAAAAGAAAGGAAAACCCCATAAAATTTCCCATTACTCGTTAAATTACAAGCGTATCCGTCTATCTTGTCCCATAGGCCAATTTATATGTACCATTGAACGCTACATTCATCATCTGTCCCCTGAGATCCTGATCTGATACTTACAAAATTTGTAGGGTGATGTAGTCAAATATGAGGGTTAATGTAGATTTTTGTTTGTGATTCAGTTTATTATTACTTAATTTTGATTTTATTATTTATGTATCAATACTAATATTATATAGTCGAAGGGTTTGTGGGTGGTTGAATGCGCTTGTCTCAGGAACTACTGGTTCGAATTGGAAAGTTCTTTTTGTCTTAAAGGTTTTTCGGTCTGAATCATCTCGGGCAATTAGTGTGTGTCATGTGTCATACACAACTTTTTTTATTTCATTTGACCGTGCGGACGAAGCCGCAGAGAGTAAAATATATAGCTTTCTAAAAAATATCAATTTTATATTATTTTGTGTTAAAAATCAATAATTCTCAGCCTATAGGAACGTTATTATAAATGTCAATATTTTACCAATTAATATCATTGTATAGAAACTATAATGGTACGTTTCCACATATTGATCTTAGTGTAATTCTATGGATATTCTCATAAATACAGGACGTAGGTACTTAAACGTAGTAAAGTTATTTACAACGCTAAATGACTACTTCAAGAATATGTTCAACAAGGTGTTATGAAAAAAGGTGGCTCGGTTACTTCATGAGGTTGAAATGCCAGTTAAATTGTGGATAGTGCTTAATGTTACATTAAGGAGGTAGTGGATACGAATTTGAATTCGAAATTTAATTTTTTGCCTCATGTTTCCTTTATTTAAGACTTTTCACTTGGGTTAGTTATGAGATTTAATAGGAATAGATTGACTTAAGCATATGCCTACAGCGGCACAACATCTGAACTTAAACGCGGCGTATGTAAGTTCAATTCTCACTTCGGGGATTGAATAAGTTTCATTTCCTCGCTCTGGTAACAACACAAGGCGCAGTGAGAAGTTCCAGTTTTAGTGTTCCATCGTTTCCAATAGATTAACTCTGCCTACTCTGCTACATACGGCGACTTATATCTGGCATCAATATAAGCTACTATTAAATCAAAACTATAGATATATCTAAAACTAAATATACTACATTTTAAAATCACACATTATATTCCTTCTCGAAAGTTGGTTGAAAACAGTTAATCCTAAATACACTTATTGCTCACAACGCAATGATCACATACGTTCGCACATAGCCCATAATGACGGGTCTTGTGTCTTTACAAGTTTAACGCGTTTTAAATACGATTAACTTCTATAACATCTTTATGATTTAATAACTGTTTATGTGTGTTGTTGTTTAGGCTAGTGTGTGACTGTAAACGCGAAAGGTTGTAGGTTCGATCGTTACTCAAGGAAATTATATTTTTAATATTCTCGCTCCGGGGTAAAGCGCGGCGTATGTTCCGTCATTTAACATGCAATACCTCCAGAATACGGCAGAAAGTGGAGAACGAAAGTGTCTTAATGGAAATTAAAGCTATTGCATAGAACTCTGTTTATTATAGATATAAAAAAATGTAGGCTGAGAATATCTTGTGTTAAAATGTTGCGTTTTTTGGTATTTATTTTATTTTAAAAAATATTTGAGCCTACATATATAGGTATATTTTTCCTTAAAAGTCACGTATCATTAAACTACAAAGGGTGTTTGAGTATTCAATGTATAACATATAAGTGGTTAATGTAGCGTGGCGGAACATTGTCAAAAAATTTTGGGGTTATACGATAATGTATTTAATCATCCGTATATAATCGTTAAGTGATTTTGTATTTTTTTTGTAATAAATATCTAAAGAGAGTGAAAGAGAGAGAAATGGAGCGCAAATACAATACCATATACGGTATTAGTTCATATAAAAATAACAAAATTCGATTCGTTTTATTATTAGACTAGAAAAATTAAGGAAGTACACATTTTAATATATTTAAAACTCATTATTATGATTAGGGAAGATTTCAACTCGATAATATGAATTCTTTGGTTTTGTCTAGATAAATTGCTACAGATAAAATATAATATAGGTATCTATATGTACGTGTAATTAGTGTATTTATGGAATTATGGTTTAGTATAAATAAGATACTTAAGTAAAAGTAGAAAAATAAAGGTTTTGAATTGTTACAAACTATGATAATTCGTCAAAAATATTAAGCTTACATTTTTTTTAAGAAAATAAATTCCTTAAGATTACATTAGCCGTATGGCAACACTGTTGCTAACAACGACATAAGCATATAATTATCAACAAATAAAACTGACCAACACTAAACGTTTACAAGGAAACGTAATTTACCATAAAATAAATCATATTATAAGTATTAGTAGGTATATGTGAAACTAAACAATTGCTACAAAATAACGTAAGCATATAATATAACCTCGTTATGAAAAGTCAGTTAAGTCAGTACATTTAATGGCAAAGGAATTGTTTGTAATAAAGTGTAGATTACTCGCCTATAATATAAGCAAGTACATTTGGTTGCCAACACGACGATAAATCGTTTATTTCACGCTGATTATGTATATTGTTTTATGTATGTATGTGTGTTTGTTTTTTATTGGTAAAGATAATATGCAATATATGTGACTTTATTAGTACTGTTTTATAATGATTACTATAATTTTGCAAATTGAATTATTTAAAATTTATTGTACATTTTGAGACTGACTTGAGCAAAACCGTAACCATTTTTATTGTATTTTAAAATTGGTTTATTATAGATTAAAATATTATATGTTTAACTGTGGAAATTAAAAAAATACATAACATTTACTTATATAATTCCCAATAAAAAAAAAGAAAACTTTTTTAGCGCACATACATTACTGAACACAATTATTATTCACAACAAACAATCCAGTTGCAATTTTGTTATTCACAAACGGCATTCATACATAAAGTATTTTTCTATTCAAAACCAATAAAAAGTAATATTTTATTGCTGAAATGCTCGCGTTATTTTTCTCAAACAAACTCCGTTTCGCATAGATTTCACCCGCCATTAAACATGTGACGGATAACACAAGATGGCGGACGCGGGAAATCTTTTTGTGTTGCTAGAAATGAAAAATATCAACACTTCTTTTCATCTATTACTTTTGGGGGTTAGTTTTAACCCTACATGGTTGGTTTAATCGTGTGTAAATGTTATATTGGGGTAACTCCCCCTTGTATGAGAATTAATCAAATTATGTAACATTTATAATGCAAACAACACATCATATAGAATATATTATTTGTATGTAATATATGAAATTATGATCGAAGTGTCTTAACACTAAATATCTATCTTTACTTTTATGCTAATATTAAAGCTGAAGAGTTAGTTAAACGTGCTTATCTCAGCTGCTGGTTCGATTTTATAAAACCTTTTGTATATGATAATCCATTTATCGAGAGAGACAATATTATATTATGTAAATAGTTTCAATTTAATCTACTATGTCTGCGATCAGAATTACTCTCGCAGTTAGAATTTGGCCACTGTGGGGCAAAGCCTCAAATAATCATAGAAGAAAGATAGAAGTTTTTATTACTAACGAATTTATTTGTTAAATGTTCACAATATAGTCAATAGTTGCCGCTTTATTACCTAGTCTAATTTTATGACGTTTAGCAATAAAAGTTTAATTTTTAATTAATATACCTGAGCTCTTCTTGACCTTTATATTTATTACTATGAAATATGAAATATGACCAGTTCTTTATAATTAATTAATTGCAATACCTAAACATTACGTCCCAGTTAGGTCTTTAGTTTTTAATTATTTTATTCCAAATCTCATTATTTTAATAGGTATAATGAAATACAAATGGTATTATTTATTATTTAAATGAGCCCGTCGTGGCGTAGCGCCACAGATTTTAATTTAATTAATTTATTAAATTATGTTTTCTCCCACAGGTTAAGGTGTGGTTCCAAAATAGAAGAACGAAACATAAAAGAATGCAGCAAGAAGAAGAAGCTAAGACTGGTACTAAATCCGGTTCATCCAGCTCTAAGCATGACGATGGTAACCAGTTTAATAATTCCTATGAAGAAGAAGATGAGGAACTCATAGATATGGATATGGATGATTTAAGTGAGAGTGAAAATGAAACGTAAAAAAAATAGTAGTAAAATGTGAAAGGACACAGTGTAAATATAAATGTAATTTAATTAAACATAGATCATTAATTATATTATTTATTTCTTCAATGCTATTTCAATTTTGCATCTGGCAACACTGTATACTTATTTGTGAAAATATCAAGCTGAATGATTGTTAAAATGATAAAAAAATTAACGCTATTAAAATAAAAGCTCATCGCTCAATTTGTATCAATTCTAAATGTCATTAAGTTAACGGACACAAGATGGCGTCGAACTCTTGTTAGCGTTTCGAATTATTAAATAACAAAATTGGCCGCATTATAATAGTTTTTGGGATTAAATTAATTAAAAATATACCTCCTTTGAAGCGTTGTGATGTGGGTATAATTAGACAGTTAGATATTAAACGCAGATAACTAAAAAGCGAGAGGGACAGATGTATAAACAACTGGTTGTTAGACGAGGTAGGGTATCTATAGATGTATAGCTCGATTACTGTACGACTTTTGTGGGTCTATTATTAAGAGATGGTAGACGCTTATCGCGGGTTCAAATCTCATTGGTAATTGCTCGGGACGGTACAAAATTGTTTTTAAACTGTTGACGATTGTTCTCTATGGCTATTTGTCTACGCGTCCAGAATGTGATTAGCATCTCGATAGATCATTTCACGCGTCGGCCATTGTACTACCATTGTGTAGCTGGGCTTGATAACTTGACTTATAATGTCAAAATATACAGACTATTTATCGGATTGACTTCTTAGAAAGTTTTTTGTTGTATTATAAATGGATATGGTTATAAAAGGAATAAGCTTACGTGATATATTCGTTAGATTGCTTATAATATGATAGTTTTGAAATATTTGTTTGGGTTTGTTTCGGACCTGTAGTTCTTTGATAACATTTTTTACTACGTCTGATTGTAAATGCAAAGGTTCTGGGTTCGATCTCCAATAGGGGGATGTGATTATTTTTAATTTCCCGCTCAAGTAAGTTCAAGCGCGTCGCTACGTTCTGCTACACAAGCAATATCACGAAAACGGGCGGATAGTGGAGTATTGATATTCTGTTGCAGTACTAGTTTCTTTCAGTCTACTTCTCTTCTTCAAAATTAGGACAATATATAAAAATATTGATACAAAATTTTAAGCCTACAAAATATTTTTTTTTATATTTTCTACAGAAACTTTTAAATTATCGCGCTGATTTAATCTAAAAGTCCTATAAAGTGAGATTAATTGAAAAGCAATAAATGAAACATTCAACCGGCTATTGTTGCCATCGTGAAACATTAATTACTTGATAACATTAATGCTAATATTTACTAGTGAGAGATAAAAATGTTTCATAAAAGTAGAAGTAATGTGTATATTTTTTAAGATGCTTTCACTATCTTGAGTTTGCAAAATATTCGGTGTCTTGTTTCCGAGTTTTCTGAAAACTTATTTTTACTCACACGTTAGACCTAAGACTTGTAACTACGTAATAAAATACGTACGTAATAAAATATAAGAAATGGAATTTGACCCACTTGGTATAATTGTATCTCAATGAGATTTGGCTGTTATTCGTAGGCTAGTTTGGTATTATCTTCCTTGTCTGATGATAGAGCTGAATAGTTGAACTCTTCAGAGGTTACTAGAGAGCCACTCGAGTTCAGGCACATATGAATAAATTATAGCTAATTTTGTTACACTCATTTTAACTATGTATTTTATGATACAGTATCTAGATAGAGTACGGTTTTGAATTCACCAATTACCTAAAACCAAACATTGTCCGGAAAATTTACTGAAATATCGCATATGTTCTTCTTGCCTTTCCTGTCCAAAAAATCTAAACACAAATGTTTTTACACGTCTAGAATCATATTTGTGGGTGTGTCCAGAGGGGATGTAAAGGGGATATTGTTTTTTAATATTTCAGGATTAATTTATTGTAAGAAAAATTCCTGGAGTAGGCACCAGATTATTGGGATTAGGAACGGCCTACCTGGTCTTCTGTTTCTACGTCCATGATCTCACTCAAGGAAGTAATAATCTTCTTCATCTTCGGCATCTTCTTTCTCCTTAGGCTGCATTTCAACAATCTGGGTGGCAAAAGTAAAGTAATCCCACAGAAATGTCCACAGAGCTATTATAAGCCTAATTTGAATTAACTTTTCTGTTCATTGTTCGTTTGATTTACGTCTTAGCGTCGTATTGCGTTCATTCGAAATCAAATTAAAAAGTTTATTTCGCGTAATACCTGCGTATTACAATGTAACGCGGTGTTGCATTCAACAATGCTTTAAGGGCATAATTGTTTTAAAATATTTTTTTAACTTTACGCGGAGTAAGCGGAGGGCTCCTAGTGTTAAAATACTTCAATTCCTATTTTACTCTGGAAAGCAAGGCCAAGTTGGCCTCGAAGAAACTGGGGGTCATCAACAGAGCGAGACGGTACTTCACGCCAAAACACCGATGGCCCTATATAGGGCCCAGGTTCGGCCTCATATGGAGTACTGTTCTCATCTCTGGGCCGGTGCACCCCAGTATCAGCTTGAACCATTTGATCGCATACAACGGAGATCCATTCGAATCATTGGGGACCCAATGATCTGTGAAAGGCTTGACCCTTTGGCTTTGCGTAGAGACGTCTTCTCGCTGTGCGTTCTCTACCGCATTTATCATGGGGAGTGTTCTGAAGAACTGTTTGACCTGTTACCTGCCGCCGAATTTTCTAACCGCACAGTATGTCACAAGTTAAAATATCATTCACACCACCTGGATACGTGACAATCTACTAATGTGCGGTTTCGTAGGAACTTCCTTCCACGCGCCACGGAACTGTGGAATGGCCTACCCGCGGCAGTGTTTCCAGGTCGATATGACATAGGTACCTTCAAAAAGCGCGTCTATCTCCACCTTAAAGGCCGGCAACGCACCTGTAGCTCCTCTGGTGTTGTACGGGGCCGTGGGCGGCGGTAATCACTTACCATCAGGTGACCCGAACGCTCGTTTGCCTTGTCCTTTTCCATAAAAAAAAAATACTCAGAATTTTCGAGTTCTCTGAATTCAATGATGAAACTCAACGCCGCGCTTTGTCTTGTTACTTGAGCGAGTAAATGAAAATATTAAACCGTCGAACCCACAACCATTGCAGTCACAAACTGAGAAATTCTGCCACGAAAGTCTCCAAAAAAATAAAGGTCTTAAAGTAGGTTGTGAATTCAAATCTTGGTAGATTCTATTGCCTATTTACGGAGGCTATATCCAGTAGGTTTACCATGTGATTGTACCAGTACTGTTACTGGGAATTTCATTCGCAATAGACTTAATAGGCTGAGGTATTTTATAGAAAAAAATATTAATAGAATATTTATAAGTTATTCGTCATACTGCTATTATAAAGAAATATCTAGAAAGGATTTTAATGTTTTAAACTTGGTTTTTAGTTTCTCCGTTCTCTCCGCACCGCCTATTCGAGACCGAGTATTCGAGATTGCGTTTTGAGTAGCGGAACTCAACACCGCGGTTTATCATGTCACCAGAATGAGGAAATGAAATAATTGAAGGCCATCAAGGCTGTATCAACGTTGACTTAAAACGAAAGTATCTAATGATATGAAAGTAATTTTTCCATACATTTTCTTTTTACAGTTTGATACCACCATTTCTATTTTCCGCTCAATTGAATACAATTTTGATTATCGTTTATTCATTAACTGTGTTTGATTAGCGGCCATGTCGATATTAACCATTACGATAAGTCGATATTTAATTACGCACATTACTGGAGGCAATTATTTTATACTACTATGCTTTTATTTGTGACTTTACTTTTTTTTCAATTGGTTTTTTTTGACACGCTCTTAACGCTATCAATCGCATTATATAAGCGAGAGAAAGACAGTCAATGATGTAACGTTTAGTTCTCAAAATTTAGAGTATCTCAGAGTGTGTTAAATTATGTGTTCGATGGCAGACTTGGTGTTTGTCGATTAAATTTGTCTTGTTATAGATATAATAAAATTATGATATGAATTTGGATTGGTAAAGAAGATAGGTAAAGAATAAACGCGTAAAGCCTTAAGAAAGACAGAATATACGTCAACAGATTAAACTAGACAGCTTTTTTTATGTACAGATTATACAAGTCTCCTAATAAATATAAGTATTTGCAATAAACGTTTGTAATTTAATGCAGAATACTCGAATATTCTTTTACTTTTAAATTAATGCTATAGATTCGTTTTAATAATCAAAAGAAATATATACCGAACAATCAAATATTTGCTTATTTTTTATTAGACACCATAGAAAAAAAATACAATAGTTATAATAAGTGAAATAGATTATTTCAATTTAAAAAATAATGGATTTACTGAATTGTAGAGAACTCTTTATCAGAGAGCCTATTTAATGTGTCCTCTTTTACTAATAAAATTCAATATTATTTAGTATTATATAATAGACAGAACCTCGTGTTGAGATTCCGTTATCACCCACTTCTCGCTCGAACTCGAGACATTTTGTGTTGAGTGGCGGAACTCAGCGCCACGTTTCGTCTTGTCAAATTGAGGAGATTTTTCTTAATTTTCGAATTTTCAGTTTTACCAATAATTGAATGACATTTAGATGTGTATGTTTTCTAGATAGCAGTGGATATTTTATTATAATAATAAGACGCATATGTTACTGTAAAAGCCCCTATATTGCTAATTTGTAGGTTTTACTAGTTAATGTTAGTTTGGTAAATGTATCAATTATGTTAGGCTAGTGCCAAATTGGAATGGGAAAAATCCAAAAAGCTTTCTTTTGTATAAAACGCAAATTTAGAGTAACTGATGTTCTTTTATAAACACCTGGCTTAATCCTATTTGAAACTTTACATTTACCAAATTACTTGATAATTTTTGTTATTTATTTTTAAAATTTTAAGTTTTCAGTTTCACCTTTACATGGTCTTTTACAGTAACAAATAAACATATGTTAATATTAAATAATATACGAAACTTGGCTCAAAGTACAGTAGTTTGTATAGTTCCTTTAGCTCTATAGATATCTATAATTAGATGATTTGCAATGTTAATCTTCTTATATGTAAAATAGACATTTGACAATTTACACTTTTTTTTAATACACAGTAACTTAAACAACTTTATTTTGAAAACACAGATTATGTATTATATAGAAATAAAACGAGTTTTGACAATTGGTTATCGATTTAATATCGATGATTAAAAAATATTCGTAAATAATCTATTCGAGAAGCACAAAATTATAATTTATAAATTTTGGTAAAATTATATTCAAATCGTTGCTTTTTTTTAATATAAAATTAGATGTAAGATGTGTTGTATGCTACATATCACATGTTTTCCAGCTTCTCCATTAAATATGTCGTCATTTCGATTATACCCAATTGGTAGCTATGTAAATAATTATTTATTAATGAGTTTCGAGTACTTAAGAGAGAATTAATGCCGGTATAAAATGTATAAGAGATACGACTTTTTGTTATAGTAAACGAAGCTCGTTTTTAATTTATTTTTATTTTAAAAGTATTGTCAATCATTCGATTGCTAAATTCAAAGATGTATATTTTACAAATTCTAAACTGTCACAGCGAAAAAGCTAACTTTTACACGATTTCTTTTAAAAAATAAATTAAACTATAATTTATCATATAACAAAAACGTATCTAACTTACAATTAGTCCCAGTATGAATAAATAGTTCCTTTAACCTTTCAAGGCGTAAAAGGATAATGTAAATATTATATAATAAACAATATTCTTAAGTATTGTATTGTAAATTTTATTTAATTAGATGTAAATAAGCGTGTTAGTTAATTATAAGTGGTCGTGTGTTGCAACACTATTGCATTGTACGGTTAAATAAATGGACGAGTGATATAAAATATATATGTTTTTACTCATTTAATTTTGTTGTTTTATTGTTTTTTTTAAATGTGTTTTGTTTTTTCTTAAAACTTCAAACAGAAACCTTTTTAGTTTAGAACTCCATAGGATATCGACACCTATCAATACGATAACAATAAAAAAAATGTACTTATAGGTAATTTTAAAACTTTACACAAGTATATTAATGTAATCTTGAGTATAAGAATAGCAAGGAGCCATATTTTTCTAATTTTGAATTAAAAAAAAACTAAATAACTGCAAATAAAAACAAAAGTACAAAACATATAATATTTGAATTTCGTGCCACATTGAAATTAAACTGTACAAGCCCTTAATTAAAAATATCTTTAAATATATTTTTTAAGAGTATATTTTTTTATATATACTACAACTATCTGAATTACCCTTTTGATTTCTGATATCTGCTTAAACAACAAAGAACTAATTTAAATACATGAAAAGAACCTAGTCACTTTTACGAGAATTTCACAAGCACTTTATATTGAGTGTCAGGGCCTAAAACTGAACTAAAACTTTTTACCACACGGACGCATAATATCAAAAAAATAAGCCTAAGAAAATCTATATTTATATTATAAAACTAAAGAATCCGTTTGAATACGCGAATTTCATGGATGACTACTGATTCAAATTTTAAAAATATTTGAAAAATCATTATTTTAGTCTTGGATTATCCATCAATCGAGGAAAGTATAGCTTTCCTGGTTGTGACAAAACGTTAATAGTTTCGATGTTTTCCATTGTATGTATAGAAATGCGAATAGAGTTACCTCCCGTATTTAGAATGTGTGATACACAACTTTTAGTTACTATTTACAATTAAATATGCGAGTGGAACCGTAAATAAAAACTACTGGAAAAAATAAAAATCATAAAACTAAATTTGAGGCCAGTCGTGGCGCAGCGGCACGAAGTGTGACTGTAAGTCGACTGGTTGTTGTGTATCCCCACTCGAAGAGATGAAATATTTACTTAAATTTATATTTCCATTTCTTCGCTCTGGTTTCGAGGCAAAGCGCGGCGTTGTGTTTTGCCACTCAACACGATACCTCCATAATCCGGCAGAAAATGGGGAACGGAGTATCTAAACACTAGGTACCCTTTGCCTACCCTGCTCTGCGCAATACAGCGTGAAGCTGCTAAAACTAAAACAATATGTACATGTTAGCTACGTAGGTACTTACATGATGCAACGCGATGGTTGTTGATTCAATTGTACAAGTGGCAGAAAATATCGTATTAAATGTTACTTAAATGGTATTTGGCGTTTCGGGTAAGCAGAAAGTTCCCTCTGTTAACTATGCAAAATACAACGCTGCTGTTGCTGTTTATTTCCCTTCCCTCGTAATGATACAAAACGCGGCGTTGAGTTGCTCCATAAGACACGAAGCTCTCTGTCTACCATGCTATATGCGGGACGCAGTGTGAAGTAACCAAAAAATATAAATGTATATAAAAAATACATAAATTTGATTTGCAAAAAGACAATTGCCGTTTATTTACATAGGCATAGTATAAGCCATTAAAGTAGGACTGGCTGTTGAATTATTAGTACAAATTATTAAGTAACTTCTATTATTAGTCGACCACACAACTCGATGACGTCACGCACCACTGTGCAGCCGCTGCATACCGATGCGCACGCGCAACGCATTTTAATATTGATACGTTTATTGCCAATTTGGGTTTGGAGTTCCGTAGATTGTTGTCCTATTTTTTGTAAAACAGTGTTTCTTTACCTTCGAGCTTTATTCCTAGCGGAGAAGCCAGAGTGAACGAAACGTCTAACGCTATAGTCTCTGCATGTGTCTTTCGCTACGTAAAATACTATCTATTTGAAATACTATCGATTTGAAATATTTAGAACCATTTACAAAATAAGTTACTTCACGCAATAGCTGGGTAAGCATAGGGAATGTAGTGTTGAGGCACTCCGTTCCCCATTTATTTTTAAAATGTAAATCACTAAGGAAAGAAAATTTATATTAATTATATTTATTATATTTAAAAACTAAAAATTTTAAAATATAGCAATATTCTTAGACACGGATCGCGGAATCCAATTACTCATTTTGCCTAATCAGACGAAAGAAATTAAAATATTCAATTTAGAGAATGCCACGAGATTTCATGGAACCCACAGCGTCTAAATTCAAATTTTGTTCCACTGCGTCACAAGGGTACTATATATTATTAGAGTAAATAAAAAAAGATGTAAACGTTTCAAAAAACACACGACTGTTGTCGGACATAACTTGTGGTACACGGCGTCGTAAAATCACGGATTATTTCAGATAAATTTATATTGTATATATATATATTTAAAATTTATATTGTCTGTTTGAATTATTTTTATTTTTTTTTATTTTGTCTTTAAAATTTTAGAGGGCTCTGTCAAACAGAATTCTATATAAAAATTTAATAATTATGTTACAAAATTATTATTTTTATTAGTAACTATCTCCAAACATTGTATTTTTTCCTTATTACAATACTACATTTAGTTACTAACAAAATATAAAATGGGTGTATTTTAATATTTAAAACGAAATTGATAAAGTCCGACGTTAAAAAGTTGCGGGTAAAACGTAGTTTCATTTAGCAAATAACGTATGCTTAAAAAGTACTAAACGCTTTGTGATTCAACTTTATAGGGACAGCTAACGACTATATAGAGATATGAAGGAGGCCAACGTTATGTCGAGCTTTTGTGTACAGTACTTAAAAAAACATAAATTTTATACTAAATATTGTGAGTTCAAATGAAAATGTCGTATAAAAGTTCTTAAATAAGGCTGTTGATATATTAATAGATTATATTTTTTGGATGTTTATTGAAATTGTAATAGTAGTTCGTGACTACAGATTATTACTTAATTAAGACTGACTTCACAAAAATACACAAATTTACGATGAATACAGGTGAATGGAAGGTGCTAGCGGGGATATCACTGGGAAAATGAATAAGAACGTGCTCAGGTGATTTGGGCACGCGGAGGGAATCAGTGATGAAAGAATGGCAAGAAAACATTTATAAAGCAAGAGTGAGCGGTCAAAGAGCCAGGGAGAGACCTCGATTGACCTCGAGAGCTTCCTGCAGTATCATAGAACACAGTATCGATGACACAAGCATGTAAGTAATGAAAGAAAAATATGTACACAATACGAGTATATATTTATTTTATTTTGTTTGGTCGTGCCTTTGGTATAGGTACTTATATAAAAGATTTACAAAATTGCTTCGACTGATGTGGTAGATGCGTAGGAATTATAAATAAATTACATTTGCATTGTTAAAATAAAAATCTTATAACCGGAAACCTAATTCACAACAATTTCAAAACTTATATCTTTACGCGTCCCCTATGCGTAAAGAGTTAGAGTTAGAGATTACTTACACTATAAAATCTGTTTATTTTTATAATATAAATAAGAATATAGTCAGGAACAAATATAAATTAAAACTCTTTTGTGATATATCAAAAAGATAACACTAACAGATACAACAAGTAATTTCATCGCTCTACCACAAAGCGCACTTTCAACCGTCTAAGATTTAGCGATAGCGATAGTATGAATCGATTAATGCTATCGTGGCGCAGTTGGCATTTATTTTCATCTGATAGCTCCAGCTTCAATTCTTGTTTGGGGGAAATGTTTTTGTTTATTATGTAAGTGTTCCGTTAGTTTTTTTTAACTAAGTGTAGAGTTAGGCTCTATAAATAATAGGATGGGGTAGTTGATTGCAGTTATGCAGCGAACTTTTTTTTTGTGCCTCTATTGAGACATTAAGATGTCTCATTAAAAGCGATAGAATGTCTTAACACTAAGTGCCCTTTGTCTACCTTACTATGTGTGGGATACATCGTAAAGCTAAGAAAAGGGCGTGTGTAATTTATTTAGCTTTAAGTTAAAGCCAATTTTTTCTTTATAGAAGTGGTGAAATGAAAATATCTTTTCCCCTCGAGTGAGGATTGAACTCACACCCGTCGCGTTTACAGCCAGACGCAGAAGTGATTACTGGTTACATCAAGTTTGGTTTCTCTACTCCAATACTACTTTGAAAAATGTAAGAGTAACGGGAAAATACTATAAAAAACATACATACATAAATAAATAACACTTCAAATACGTTTAAAACTTAAATTTAAATAGATTAAAAATGGCGTACAGTTTTTATCTGTTATAATTTGATTAGTTATCTAGATGGAGCTGTCAATCGCTATTAGAGCCGTTTTGACAGTTCATACTTTTTATAGTCATAGAACTTTTGTGTTTATAATTGTTAATAGGTAAAGGTTTTTATTGATCAGCGCCATGATGTTGATTGTTGGTGAAGTTTTACTTGTTCTTTTGCGGTTGATTTGTTTTGTTTTTTTTGTGTGAAAATGTCGGTTGTAGGTTCGATTCCCACTTGGAAGAATAATGAGACTCAACGCGCAATGTATCACACACTAGGCGGAAAGCGAGCAACAGAAGAAGGAAGTGTTTTAATTTCAACATTACCTAGTTTTTGTACTTTTGCCTATTCTGCTATATGCGCATGCGCATGCAATACAGCATATTATACAGCATAGAGCCTAATAGCAGAATTTTTATTTGAAGGTGAATGTCGTGGTTTACGGGATCATGTTTCATACCTATATATACCATTTTCAGATAGAAAAAGAATAACAAAAAGTCGTTAAAAGTTTGCCAAAGGATTAGTCATAAGCTTAAGAAATCTATTTAATAGACACTAAACCAAAAAATAAAAACACCTTCAGCCATGTCGGCGTTAAAACGTCAAAAATCCCGCCTTTTTAAAAGTCACCGAATCGTGCACAGATTATAGATGGCAAATTCAAAAAGCACTATTCATTATGACTAAAGTTGAAAACATTCGGTTTTTGTGATCTTAAGGTAAATGCTTATCTAATATTTATTTGTGAAATCTTTTAATGACATTACTGCCACCCGCGTCGTTTCGCAGAAAATTGGCTTACTATTGAAAGTGATCGCACTACCTGTGTATAATCCCTTTAGTCATTTGACTTCGGCACTAGAAAGTTATTTTCGTGGTTTTTGCAGATTTAACTTAAATTCAGTTAGCAAGTGTTTAATTAAACAAAAATGTAATTTATACGCCGTTAAAAATGGTGAAAATGTTGCATTTTTTTAAATTTTTCATTTACATTTTGCGATGTAAGCGAAAAGAATATAGAAAAAAGATCACTCCGTTCTTATTTTTCATCTGTTACGCAAACGATGACGGAGCGCTAATACCACAATTAAATAGTATATGCCAATATGCAATGGACTAACTCCTATCTATTGCAAGATGTGTTAGATGAGTAATATAAAAAATATAAATACTGACATTAATTTAGCGCAGTGGCACGAAGTGGGACTGTAAAACCGACTGGTTGTGGGTTCGATCCCCACTCGAGGAGATAAAATATTTACTTAACTTTATATTTCCATTTCTTCGCTCTGGTGTCGAGGCAAAGCGCGGCGTTGAGTTCTGCCACTCAACACGCAATGTGGGGAACGGAGTTTCTTAACACTAGGTTCCCTCTGCCTACTCTGCTGTGCGCGGCATCGCGACAGTTGTGATTGTGATACTTGTGGATTTGATGTTCGAGGAAGTGAAATATTTAATATTTTTATTTCCTCGCTCTGAAAACGAGGCAAAACGCGGCGTTCAGTTCCTTCACTCAACACCCAATGACCCCAGAATTCAGAAAAAAGCGGAGAACGTAAGTGTCTTAATGGGAAAAGCGTGTTTTAACACTAGGTTAATCTTTATACGCTGTATCCTGCACATAGGAGGGAACGCAGGGTTCTTTGTTATTTGCGGGACACAATGTGAAGCTAAAAAATTGAACACTGGTCATTTTTAGAACCTAGATTTATACGTAATTTTTAAATTCTTATCATATTACAGCTTACAAATTTATACCTTATTGAGTTTTACCTCTTTTGTTAATCTTTGTTAAGTTATATTACTGAATTTATTAAAACTTTTAGGATTTTTTTCAGCACGAAATATTTTAAAAAAAGATAAGTGTATCTATGTACTTCAGATTTAGGTTGTATTCCGCACATGGCAGGGTGTATAGAGGAAAGATAGTTTTAAGAGACTCCGTTTCTCAATATTTGTCCAATTTTCAAAATATTGCCTGTTGAGTTACAGACTTTAAAGCCGCGCTTTGTCTTATTTTTAGAGCTATCGAAGCCCCAACCGTCGTCGTTATGGCACCTTTATAGTTTAAAGCATTCCAATTGTTTAATTGCTTTGCCACTTTACAGGTAAGAAAAACGATACTGGTTATCTTTTACATGAAAAAATAACTAAAAGATAGATCATTTAACATTTTATACGCCCACGTCACTTCGAATGCGCGCCTAAAATTGACATGTGTCAAACATGTCACCAACCACAGCTAACCAAATTATTAATATCACAGCTTATAAATATACTCAACTTTATATCTTTGATATTAGAGTTTTATATATTTTTATTCAAATCAAATTAAGATTGTATATAACTTCTAATCTACCGAAAGAGATCGAATCAATGTTATTTATTATAATTATGATTAGTCTATGCTTTAACAAATGACTTTTTGTATATGGCATTAACAAATAATGTCTCACAATAATTTTGTGTAATAAAAAATAAACACCTGTGGTTAGTAGGTCATTATTATGATCTTAGAAATAAAATTAATCACAATTAAGGAAACGTTTGGATTAATGTTTTTTTCTGAGTGTAACGATTTGTATTGTCTATTAATTTGCGTAACTACTGTATAATGGTGAGTTATTGACATTTTAAATTTTTCTATAAATAATGATCTTTTCAAACAATCTTGTAGTAAATTAGAAGTTCTGTTTTGTTTTTTTTTTTATTTCTGCGCTACGACTGCCTCCACTAAAAAGCAAATGCTTATTAAATTTATTGTTTCAAATTTAACCAATTATATAAACGCCTGCAATAATTTTTTACACATTTATACAATGCTATATTTTTTTTATATCCAATCTACGGGTGTATTAATGGGGTGTGATTATAAAAATTAGGGGCCGAAACTATTTTCTGATGCTAACAAGGTGCAGATTGACATAAACGGCACCAATTTCCACTTGGGTTTTTGAAATTGAGTTTTTTTTTAAATGCCACAAAACATCTGTCAAGTTCTTTGGTGGTTGTTTTAGACAAATGTTGGGCCAATGATGGTTTTTGAGTTAGAGAAATATTTTTTAGCTGAGCTAGAGTTAATTAATAGGTATAGGATTTTTTTTTATTCTACACCGTATTCCGCGTAGAGCTGGGGGCAACCAGGCAATAGGGAACTTGACACTTCGTTTCGTATTGCCTAATTTTAAACGCATTGAGTGCTCTGGATTTCGGGACATCGACATCGATGTTTATTATACTAAAACCTATAAAACATATCTACTATTAATAATTGTGTATTCATGTAACTTAGCAGTTATACATAATTTAAGTGGCTATACTTTAATATGGTATCACCGAGTTGATCTGATGATGAAGCCAGTACTTGAATGTTGGAACTCTTCAGACGTTGCTAGTTAACTTGTGGACATTAGGGTAATTTCCCTCGCTCTAAGCACATTTTATAGAACCTAGCACTTCGTGTAGAAATGTGTGCTTTTTCTGTTAGTTTTTTTAAACTAAATAATACTATCCTAATATAAACGGCGCTAGGAAAGTATATAATTTAAAATATCTTAAAAGTTGGTGAGTTGGTCGTTTCGTTGGCCCAACTTTAGGGGGTGGATGAACACTCATACAATATATTAACATTTAATAAGGCGCTATCAAGAGTAAATTATATTTCACGAAATAAGCACAAACATTATATTTATATAAATAGGGTACGGTTGAACGGTTGTGCGTTTCCATTGACTGAAAATTAATATGGATATTTTTTTTTATTATTTTGTACATTTTGACGCATTGGGACATCGTCTGACAAAAATTATTATCAAATGTCTATGGGTTAGATTCTCAATTGATGGAATGAGCTATTTTTATTATTACAAGGGTTTCGCACAAAGCGCTTTCACCACTCTAACCGCAATATTTCTGCTTACTACACTATAGAGGAAAAAAATTGTTAAGTCTGCACTTACGTTACTTTACTTTATTTTAGTGATATCCATTCGTCTATTACATAAAAATTAAATGTAGTATGGCTTAACCCTCCCTAATTTGTCCAATCACACGGAAAAATCACTTATAATATAAATTAAATATTTAAATCAAAAAGAGTTTAATGGCATGTTATAACACTAGGTCTGATATTATTAGCACGTACCCTGCTAAGATAGGTAGAGGAAACCCAATGTTAAGTCACTCCGTTCTCCGTCCCGTACTTTCCCGCTAATATTCAAGACATTGCTTGTTGGGTGGTAAAACTCAACGCTGCACTTTGTCTTGTTACATATCCTATTCTAGCATATTCCTCCGACTGGAAATCGAACTCACATCCGACTTCTAAGACTAGATGTAATAAAAACATTACCGACTAAAAAAAATAATGTATCACATGGAAACGCACAAAGCTCCATGCCTTTATTCTAATCGGTCGCTGTTGATGGGCAAAGTGGGTGTTTAAAAGCTCATTCCACCTAATACCGCTCCGCCTGCTCGCGTCGTTCCTCTTAACTACTGATATTATACTAAATATTATGTTTTTTTTTGTTATCTCTTATCTATTTTTCATATAATGTGGGGTAAGTGGTTAGAAACTAGGGTTAAATCACTATGGACTGTAAAACGAATTTATGAGGCCGCATGATGCAACAACACTGTGTTTGTTAACGTGTCGGTTGTGAGTTCGATTTCCACTCGGGAGAATATTCATTTACTTGCAACATGATAAAGTGCGCTGTTGAATTCCGTTACTCGACAGGCAATGTGTCGAAAATGTGGGTGCGAACGTCTGGCTACTCTGTTTTTACAGATGGAATCTAGAATACAGTGTGAAGTTAAAATAAAAAAAATAGAGAAATATACGTCAAATCTCTCCGTTCGATTATAAAAAATATATTTTATTTTATATGGAAGCAACTATCAGTTATGTATGACACCTGAGGCATTCTAAGTGCGGGATGTGACTCTGAACGTAGGTGTACCTACGTTCAGAGTCACATCCCGCACATGGGTTACGTCTCGGGCAACTTAATGTAATAACGATCAACATTCCAACATAAAAATATATTCTAATAGTCCTCGAGATTAGCGCGTTCGACCAGCTAACCCAAAAAACTATTTATAATATTGATACAGCCTAAAGTAAAAGTCTAAAAAGCGGAAATTAATTTGAAAAGTCCATACCTTGACTCGCATTTGGTGGATTTGAGGGGATGGTACCAAAAACATTTTTTGAGTGCTGGATCCGACTCTGACACAACACATAATATCTCTGAATTAACGAAGAATTAAGAGCAGGATGACAAGTTTCCCTTCTCTCCCGTAAAGATCAATGAAAAAAAAAATACAATTTTTCAACGACTAGATGAAAAGAATAGTTTCTTAAGTGTTCTCAAATAAAATACTTTTACAATTTTACATTGCAATTACAGAAACGACATTGCGTGTCTCATACAATTGAGCAATCAAAACTAACGTAATACTTATTATGTAGGTAACTAGTTGGCTATTAAGTATAAAAAGTTATTTAGTAATAGGTTTTTAAATCTCATGAAAACGATCGTTTCCGTCTTATATAAATTAAATTGAACCCACTGTGTAGACAGATGGATGACGAGCTCTTCATTTTGTAGAGACCGTTATTTATTTATTTTTTTAGCTTCACGCTGTATACAGCAGGGTAGGGGAACTTAGAGTGTCAGAACATTCTGTCCGAAACTTTCCGCTAAATTTTCTAGGTGGCGTTTCTAGTGTTCGGTGGCGGAATTCAACGCGGAATTTGTACCTAACCGTTTTCTTCTATATATGTAACCTACCTGCCATAATAATTGATTTAACCGAATCTAACGTCTAAGAACCCAACTTAAGGTTATTACAATAAATGGATTTCTTTCTAGTTTAAAATTTGAATGGATTATTAAATATAATCCTTACAATGGATGCCGCAAAACTCAAGTTTATTTAAAAAGTTAATGCAATTATTCTGAACGTAAGCGTAACATAAGCTTATTTTGTTCAAAGCGTTCATCTATTTCTTTATTTTTAACGTTCCGTCTATTTAAGGCAGCGTTTGCGGTAGTAGAGCAGTAGCGGAACCTAACACCGTATTTGTTCTCCTAATCAGATCAAAGAACGATAATATTTTCTAGTTGGTATAGGAAGGCTTCTATCCCTAAAGAAAGGGTTTCACGAAATACTAAATTCTGTTAAATCAAAACAAGCAATAAACAAGCAAATCATATTCAACATTAATGATTATTCTAGCTAAGTTTATAGAAATTATATATATAAAATTTATATTTTTGAAACTATATATATATATATATATATATATATATATATATATATATATATATATATATATATATAAAGTGTATATATACTATTGAACACTTATTTTTACTAAATGCTCTCAGGCAACCCTGCTTAGGAATACAACATTAAGTTGAAAAATTCGGATGGGAATAGAACACACAATCTTTCTAGGTCTCACCCTAGCTGAGATGGCGTCAGTGTATGTATGTATATAAAATTTTATATACAAGTAATAAAAAACTGAAGCTTTTAAATATTTTATATGAAATTTATGATTTATTTAAAGTTATCTATAGACATAGGAGTTAAGACAAAAAAATAAATTGGAACAACTGTATAAGCATTACGAGGTAACTCTATAAGTTTAATTAATTTGCTTAAGTAGCTTGGACTTTAAGCAAGAGACGTGGGTTCGAGTCACGCTACGTTAAAATTTCTGTAGGTACATTTCAAAATATTTTTAGATTCTCAATCTCTTATTAATACTAATCAATACATATTTAATATATTAATATTTAACGTTATATTGCTTTTACATTTCGATTTAAAAGCAATTGCAATTTAAATTACCAATAGCACGCACGACATAATCTTCTAGTAACTATAAGAGACTGGCTATAAGATGACATATTTGATTAAACAACTAAACTACTAGATTTAATATTAAGTTGACAAGAAAATGTGTTGAGTATGTTATGAGTTGAGGACAATATCTTTTTTTCCTGTAGCTATATATAATTATGTTAAAAGTACTTACACACACACGCACACATATTATATTAGGTTTAATTAGTTTTGTTCGTTTTATTGAAGAAAATAATACATTTTCTCGACAGGGTATCGTACCCACAATAGTCATGCGACGCGACCATGGTTAAACATAGTGCCGCTGCGCCACGACGACCTGATGGTACGTTAGCACACCTATTTAGATACGTTTTCTAACTAGACTGAACAAACGAAACTGAAAAAAGAAAATACAATTAGGTACTTATACTCTTTTCGTTGCACAAAAAAACATATGCCTCTTTTTTTTTCTTCAGCTAAGCGCGGCGTTGGGTTCCGCCACATGCCACTTAATATGCAATGCGTCCACCAGCATTGCATGTTAAGTGGCATGTGGGAATTCAGCACAAAGTGGAGAACGGAAGTGATTTTATTGAATGGAATGTCTTAACACATGGTTCCCAGGTACCCTATAATGTGCGGTATACAGTACGATATACAGTAGTTTCGATACTACTACTAAGTATTTCTAGTTAATCATTTAAATAACCTAATACAACATTTTAAAAAAAGCTATCAATACAAATAACCCTTGAAACCTTATTTGTATTAAAAATATGCCATCTGTGCCATTCAAACTGCACACGTATATTATCTGTATCCTTTACATATGTGTACGTACATATATATACACATGCATATGAATGTGTGTGTAAGCGCGAACAACTTGTTTGTTCAGAGATTTAATACTCGGTAAATTTCTTCACGTTACCTGAGACACGGTGCTCGTGTAAAACATTGGATGGTAGAAAAATGTGAGAATTTGTTATTTAAATAGTAAATGTACTCTAAAATTGGTCTTTCTGGTAATTCCAAAAAACAAAGAACAAATATACTTTATTAATTGTGTATACATATAATTTAATATTTTGACTTTGTTCGAATTGTAAGAGATACATATTCTTTATTAAAGCTTTATTAAAGCTAAGGATTAAGGCTCGATTTGTCTAGTTTAGATTAACTCCACGCCAGTTTCTTCGACGCCCTCGAAGCGTCCTTCTGGATCCCGACCATCCAATTACTATCGCAAACGCCCAATACATAGGGAGGATTCACTCCTCAGGCTCACGACACACTCTCAGCCGCCGTAAGAGGCGGCGAGGTCAGTACTGTCTTACGGCACGTCCGCGCTTCGGCGCGACGGGGCCCAACGGTCGAAGTCCCCCCTGACTCGCGTACGCGGGGCATTCCCCTTCGATCGCCAACACTCCACGAGCGTCTATCAAAGTTCGTAACTTTTCTTCAGGGGCGAGCTACTCTCGCCCCTCCCAGCCCGAAGGACGCTGTCAAGATCAGCCCAGGTCAAGAGCAATAAAGTCCATTAAAGAAAAAGTTAGCAGCTTTACGCTATTACCCTGCATAGCATGATAGACTCGAATTTTTGGACGCATTGCGTGGATAAGTATCGGAACTTAACGCCGCACTTTGCCTCGTCACCAAAGTGAAGAAATGAAAATATTAAATATTTAATTTTATTCTCGAGTGGTAATCAGCCCACAACCGTCGATTAATGATGAATGATTGTGATATAGTAAATAATTTATATCTACATTGAAACTAAAATGAAATTTGATAAGCTAAAATTTAATAATAAAACTCATTTACATCCTTTTGCTGAAACGCCACTTAATTGGATATATCATAGGCGTCTGTTTGCGCATGGCAATTGATTGTAACTTAATGCGAGAGAGAGATAAAAATATACATTGTAGTCTTTTCACAATACGTTAGAGTGAGACGCATATATTTTGTGAACCCAACCAAATTTGCGATTAATGGCGCGCTATGTTTATTTTAAGGGTGATTTTTTGTTAGTTCATTATTTTAAAGTATGTAATTATTATAAAATTTTGTACAGTGTGTGGTTCATTTTAATACTTTTCGGGTTATCCTACTCCTAAATTAATATTATAAACGTCTGTAAAGTTAAAATTCTGTGGGTCGATGTTCGTTCGACTACTGCATATATAGATGAAACTTTACAGTAATATAGCTTATACACTAGATTAAACGATAGAATCAAATCGGCTTTATTGACCACAAAAAGAATTATACCTACTATGATCCGTATGTTCACATGCGCCGAAATTGAACTGCAGCTTTTATTGAATCATACCTGACTCTTGACGTATTAGAAATTGGACTGATTTAAAACAAAAAGAACGTAGGTAGTAAGTAAGAGCTAACAACCAAATGTAACTAACGTAGACCATTTATGTATATGTTTTATTAAATTTACAAATTAGTATACTTCCAGCTAGCACTGGACTATTGCGTTGATATTTGGTTTGGTTTAACTTTCCATTTGAAATTTCACAAACATTTTCATTTTTTATATTACTAGTAAGACAGTTTCACATTTTATTATTTTATAAGCTCCTCTAAATAGTACATTTGTATTAGAGTGAGAAATAAAGAGTTTTATTATTATTATTATTATTAAGAAGATTAAATATGTATACCTTCAACACATAGGGTGTTAGGTTTCTTGAAGGATTCCATTTTATTCTTAATTTTAGTCAATTTCGATACGTCGTTCGTTGAAAGGCAGAACTCCATAATGTCTTTTATGTAGCTGACGAAATACTTGTATAATAAATATAAGCGTTCCCCCCGAATTAAAAATGAATCCATAATCGTCCCCAAAAGCAAGCTGTTAAGAATTTCACAACGACCTCAATTCCCAATATGACCCTTGTTCTTGAAAATTAACATTTTTAAATATTTTAGATAATATTATTTATTAATCTTTGACATTTATATACTACATACAGATTGTAAACAAGAAAATTAAGAGATTCGATTTTTTATGTAAAATTGCCGGATATCGATATTGAGTCATAAATATATTAAAATTGTAATTTTAAAAGAAAATGCTCACTATTTGCCACCAAGAAATTGCCGAAGTAATAAATTTTAGTCGTTTATATCCTTACCAGGTGGTAGACGTGGTCGCATTATCAGGCACTAAAATATATATAAATAAATATATCTGCAACTCTAAAATTTATTTTTAATATATCTTTCCACTTAGTAAACGTGACTAGCTATGGGTTCGATTCCCGATTTGAAGAAATTAAATATGTTTTTTTTGTTTTCGCTATGTCGACACAAAAATGCAGCGTTGAGCTCCGCCACTCGCTCACCAACTCGTAATGCCTTCAGAATTGGGCGGAAAGTGGAGAGCGAAGCGAGAGTCTCTTAACACTAGGATCCCTCTGCCTACCCTGCTAAATGCGTATTCTGTATCCCGCATGTAGCTGTAAATAATATATATTTTCTGTAGAGAAGCTGAAAAAAAATCTTTATTAATCTGTATTTTATATTTTATATTTATTAATGCAGTCACATAAAAATGCAAGTAGAAAAATCAAGTAGATTTAATAGGGTGAATTCGAACCCATAATTATCGCGCCTGATTATAATATTTAGGTACGTGTCAAATGTACGAAACAATTCAGTGTTGCAAAAAAAGTGATGAAGCAAAAAGAAAAAAAATTGCACATTACAATGTCGCAATTATTCTTATAAAAATATATCGATTTTCACTTTAACAGTTTGTGAAACCTAAGAAAATAAAAAAAGGTAGCTTCAATAATTTATAAATAAAGAAACAAAATAAAAAAAATCCTAATGGTATATTTTCAAATCTGTGAACTACTGTACGTAAGCAAAACGGATACTCGAAATAATCGAGTCACACGATACTTATTTAACTTTACAACAGAATCAATTTAAAAAATATTGTTGACATTAACATTTAAAAAAAATATATAGAAGTCCTTTCAATTGTACAAAATATATTATTTTGTAATATTTATTACTTGTAATAAAGTAATATGATTCTTTTTAACCATGTTCTTGAGCAATAATCGATAAAGATAGAATTTCCTCTCGTTCGCTGTTTAATGATGAAACGTCAATAGTTAAATGTATCAACATGTTATAATTTTTTAAAGAAAAAGTATCCAAACCATAACCAACTTATACTTTATTAATATAAAAGTTAAAACGCTACTTGACAAGTGGATTTTAGTTGTAAGATGAAAATAAAAAAAATTACATACTCTGTCAAGCAAAAAAATAAAATCAAACATATTTTTTTATATAATATAAAAAATATTTTAATGTCACATCCCAAGATTCATAAGTAGTACCTCTGTATTTTTTAACTTTTTACTTTTGGTTTAGAAAGTAGGGCATTTATTTTCCGGCTTTTATTGGCCGAAACAAAGTCTTCAGCCAAAACCGAAACTGAACCTTCAGGTTTGGCCTCAAAACTGTTACTTTACTGTATAATTAAAGATAAACTGAAATATTCGATACCGGTGGTCAATACCTACTAAGTTAAGAAAATAGGTTTATTTTTTATTTTGTAGTAATTTTTTTTTATAATGTTACAATGTTTGAAAACGTTAACATTTCGACAACTGATGATGCCTTTCAATTGATTACGCTGCAGAAAAAAAAATCTGTATCGTAAATGATACAATAAAATAAATTTTGTTAATGGTTTTTGAAAACATTTATATTAGAAATAAAAAGTATGCGTAATAAATGCTATTCCCTTTTTGCCTTGAAAAATCTATGTCAATTAGGTTTTTGAGACCAACATTTTCTGTGAACCTTGTCTCTACCATACTAAAGTCAATGTGGGCTTCAATTTGGAGTCCCGATGATATGGAGGTTCCATAGTCGTATCAGATAAGACTAGTGACTGTTTTAAATAAGAGAGACGAGGTTACCAATTCGACTGTTGTTTATGTTTGTTACCTTAGGCTTTTTGACTTGGTGAACTGATTTTGATGACTCTTTTTTTATTAGAAAGGATAAACTTCATACGTAATTTAATGGCAGTTTAGTTAGGTTCTGATTATGGGATTCAGTTAAAATTGAAGAAGTAGTTTTTTGATAAAAATTATAATTAGTAGACATGATAAAGTCCCAGAGATAATTGCTAAAATGTGTCAGATCTTTCACAATTAGTAGCATTAAGATATAATTTTTAGATTCTGTTCAAATTGGATAGATTTTGACAGATTTCCGGATAATTTGGGCAGACTACCATTGAATTTTAATGAAGGGAAGTCCTAATTGCTCAGGATCGTTCGTTCTGTTTGTCTATTTAGAATTGTGGAGGAGTGAAATAAAAACGTCAAAAAAATTATTGAAATCATATGAAAATTTGGATTTGTTGCAGTTGTATTCCCTCGAACCCTAAAACAAAAATTTGTATGGTAAAAACGTTAAATTTGTATGGTGTCCAATAGGCGCGGATTCGGACTAGCCATATTCAAATATTTATAATTCTAAAAATATCTTCTAAAAGTATTTTTCTATACTTAGCTTAAAATGCCACGTAAATATAATGCCACGTAACACCTAATAAATATAATAACATAAGTTTTGAATTAATTTTGAGTAGCGTATCAAATAAATGCTGTATGCAACTTAACACCTGAATTTACTTTTGTTTTAAAAAGACAAGACCACGATCTATTTCCTATCATCTAAAAAGCCATAGAGGCTGTCCTGTAAAAAAATGAATTTTATTTTTGTTTCGGAAGGTTCGGCCGAAACCGAAACCGAACCTTCAGTCGGTCACAACATTTAATACTATATACTCAATATGTATTTTTTTTAACGCAATTTGTCCAACTATAGTCGATTATCGTGGGTTTGATTCCTGATACTTAAAACATTTTCGTTTCTTAACTCAAATAAAAATGTAAATTGACCCAAGAATTTAATTAAAATTATTTATTCAAACCTTTAGTGTGAAAAAAGGTATTCATTAATATAAAATAAAGACATAATCTTAAATATGGACGGATAATTGCATATGAAGTCAGTGACCAAATGATATCTTTAACTAATTACGTTGTAAATTTATTATTAACTTTTTTTTAGCTTCGCACTGTATCCATGCATTTCCACTCCACGCTTTGCCGAATTTTTGAGACATTAAGTTGTGAGTGGCGTATCTCAACATCTCGCTTTGTCGTGCTACGAGAGCAATAGAAAATAATTCATATCTCCGAATGGGAATTGAACTCAATCATTACAAGTACAGGGAGTAAACCTAGTATTAGGACATTCCATTTTCCACCTCCTCACTCAATTTTCGAGATATTTCGTTTTGACAGGCGGAACTCAACGCTGGACAACTTATTTTACCTGAGTGATTAATTCTCACGAGTGGGTATCGAATCCACAACCGCCACGTGTATACTGTGACGCTGTATCGCCGCATCATAATGGCGTGTATATATGTAAAATTTGCCTTTATAATTAGCCGTGTTGCGTCAAATCGTATCTTGTGAATTAATTCAAAGCTCAAACATCGGACTTTAACTTATCATGTTCAATGATCATTACATATTTATTTTTGACAAGAGATATTTAATGTTTATTCAAGTTAACATGTCTGCATTTGACCACAGCTTTACGTATTTTCCCGCATTAATATTCCCGCATATTACGTAGAGGGAAAAGAGTGTTAAGCTACCTCGATAGATTTAGTTAGTTGCGTGTTGAGTGGCTGCCACTTAACATGCAATGCTTCCAGGCTTTGGCGTACAGTGGAGTACGAAAATATCTTAATGGGAACGGAGTATTTTAACACTAGGTTAGGTTCCATGTGCCTGCCCTGCTACGTACGGGATTAAAATATTAAATTACGTATGTCCTCGAGCGGGAATCAAACCCACCACTTGTAGTACTCGTAGTACTTGTAGTACACGTGTGCACCACAAGTGGCCTAAAATAAAAGATTTAAAAAATAAATCAGCTTCACGCTGTATCCCGCACACACCGCGCTGTATACCACACAGCAGGGTAGGTAGAGGGAACCTAAAAAAATAAATAACAACCTAACAAAATAAAGTAAAATAAATAAAAGATTTATTTAACTTTATTTTGTTATTAATAAAAAGGTAGATTATTACAATTATACACACAGTAGGGTTATTCCTTTAAATATTCATTTATAGATTTAATACGTCTTTTTTTGTGATTTTTCTGCAAACTTAGAACTCCCAGTCCCAAAACATTCCACTCCATCACTCTCCATTTTTAAAAGAGCGTAAAGGAATTGCATAATAATTATGCGGTGGACGGCGATAGACTAAGAATAATATTTTATTCTTCCTGGCACTGATTATAGCGTTAGTTGGAAGTGTGTACCTTCCGCCTCAACCAACTCCACTTTGCACGATTTTCCAAATTTTCGGTGATTAGTCCATTGGCTCTCATGTTCAACATCACTACATTCAGCCATGGCGACTTTGGCCATCCTGAGGATCTATCTCCAGAGACAGAGTTTCACTTTAGGCAGAGAGAACCTATTGTTCACTAAAACACTGTTCTCCCCTTTCTACGTGAATTCGAGCCATTGCACATAAGTGGCGGAACTCAACGCCGTATTTCGCTTGCCAGAGCGAAAGAGGGGATTTTCATGTTTAGTTCTAAATAGATAAAGAAGATCTAGGGCCATATTTTTATTTTCTTTATCTAAGTATGGTATGGCGAAGTAATCGATGTTGCATCCTAAAAACGAATCTTTTCACCATTTGAACCCACATCGAGCAAACAGATATTTCAACTGCGCCACGCTAATATCAATGTCGTATATAAATAATGTATAAATTGACCAATCTAAGTGAAACTCTGCACCACACTTGCTTACGTCATGTTATTGGGGTATCGTTAATATTTTAAAACGATCATTTGCTTTTAATATATTTATAATAAACTTTGTCGAGATAGCATTTAATAAAATCGTAAAGTGACTTGTATTAAGCTGTTATACACCGACGCGACGGTCTGGATTTTTTTATGTTATAATTATTTTTCTTTGAAGTATTTGTTTTGTAAGTATTTGGTGTAATTTTATTACTTGGGTTTTAATATTGGGTATTAATATTATAATTTGTAATTTTACTAAATAAATAAATTAACAGATCCAGTCTAGACAGTACGGAATCTACATAAGCCACTGCGTTATTTATGAATGAGTTACCAAAAAAAATGAAATGAAAAAGTAGTAATTAGAAATCAAATTAAATAAGGCGTTTTAATTTTTTTTATAAGTTGTAAATACCTACTTCTAAGAATTTTGCGAATCAAATATAAAATGTAGGATAGCTTTTATAATTTGTGTAGCTATCTTATTAATTTACAAATATATTCATTAAAAAATCTATAATTTTATATTTCATAAAACAATTATTTTAATCTATATCCATTTAGATCTTTATCCAAACACTAATTTATCTTTTAAAAAATCAAACTGTCACTTGTCAACATCGCCTTACAGAAATACGTGTCGGTTATTACTTTATTAACCTGTGACATTACGTATCGGGGTTTACGGCAAATTCATTAATTTTTATTTCGATTCGATTAAAAATAAAGATACGGAAAAGAGAAACGAAGATCATTCGATATTACATATTTTATGTTTTTTTTTCGTGTTATTTTTTGATATTAATTTAAATTAAATTGACCGGATGTTGACATTTAGAGTAAAAAATGTACCAAAGTTTAATATTTAAAATCCTTTTTGTAGTCTTACTAAAAGTGAGTAGTTATAATTGTGGGATCGATTTGGCTTGCGACTAATATTTTTATTTTACTAAAACAAAGTAATTTCACACATTTTTCCACATAGCAGGGTAGTCAGAGGGAACTGAGTGCTGAAACTGACCCTACTATAGGACGGAAAGTAAGGAACATTCTCCTAACAATTTTTGAGGCGTAAAAAGCAGATCCCTACGCCGCGTTTCGACTTATTATCTGAAAAAGGAAATCAAAATAATGCGAATCAAGAATTAGTAAGTTAATATATTTTCAATTACCAATACTTCATTTTTTTATTTCTGAAGAAATCACGTTTGATAAAACAAAATAGTCAGAACTAAAACAAAAAAATACACCACGTTTAGTGTAACATTAATAAATATTTTTCAATAATCGAAATAGAAAAATCGATTTTATTATATTGTTCCATATTAATACTATCTTCTGTCTCTTTCTCTCTTATGAAATTTCGTATAAATCCATCTCTTCCCCAGCAGCCCAATGTTCATTCACACCTGCACATTATACTGTGTGTTTATTTGTTTGGTCTTAAACACTTGTTTTATTTGAGTTCGTTATACGCTTCAAAGTAAAAAATATGGTCGTGATATTTAATATTTAGTTGTAAATTTCTTTGATTTTTTCTTTGCTTAAATCTTGAATAGGTTAAGATGATAATAAACGAATACTATATATATGTTTTTTTTTATTTTGTAAGAAAATATTAAAGCTCAAAAAATAATTTTAAATATATTTAAGAAAATATTTTTATTAAAATACATGAAATTTAATTTTTGCTTTCTCTGTAAAATTTTATGCAATTATTGATTTCTTGACAATTTTGTGATATTTTTTTAATGAAATAAGATTTTATTCTCTCAAAAATATAGTTATAAAATTATTTTTAAGAAGATTTTGAGAATTATACCTCACTTTTTTTTATTCTACGATGTGAATGTACACCTGGTATTAATAAAAAAATATTTTTTTATTACATAAAATTCAGAAAGTGTATTACAAAAAAATCATACAAAATCAAGCAATGACATTAAAAACGACGCGGCGTTGAGCTCTGCCGTTCAACACGCAACGTGTGAAATTCTCGCGAGAAGTGGAAAATGGAGTTTTGGTCATTAAGCACTCTGCCTACTACTACTGAGAAACAAAATAATAAATAAAAATACATTTATAACCATCTCCATGTAGACCCACTTTACATCTCGTTAGCGGCGGCTTATAAATTTGTCTGTCTGTACGTCCCTGCCATTACCGACAGGTACCCGGAATAGTACCTACGTTATATATATGGATGTAACATAGCATACATTAGCAGTGTAATCAGTGACAACCTAGTGTTAATACACTCCGTTTTCCACTTTTTTACTTCTCAAAAGAGAAAAAGTAATAGGTGACTTGAATTTAATCAAATTCAGGTAGAATTTGAGTCTGACCCACAATCGTCGATAACAATCCAACATTGCTCCACTGAGCCACGATGGCTTTAATGTATGTATGAATAACAAGTGTAATTTGCCCTATTAGATTAAATAAAAGAGTATAAAACAGAGTTTGAATGTAAAAGTGACGGTTGTGTGTTCGAACCCCACTCGGAAGAATGAAATATTTTAATTTCTGGCTTTGGTAATCGAAGCACGACTACTTATCACGTAATATCTATAAAAAATAATAATAAAATGTTGGGAGCGAAGTGTCTTAACATTAGTTTCCCACTGCTTACTATACGCTGAAAAAAAGATTAAACACTGTAAACATATTGTCTTAATAACTACTAAGCAACTTTATCTTACAGTATCACTATAAGAAACAAATTTCAAAATTATTCCTGTACATCTACTCCTATAGTAAGCAGAGATAACGAAATAATTATCAACTCTGTCCTCCACTTTCCGCTTTATTTTTGAAACATTTTGTGTTTAATTGTGGAGCTCTACGCCGCGCTTTATCTCGTTACCAGACACAGGAAATGAAAATAATTAATTTCACAGAGTGAGAATCGAACCCAGAACCACCGTGATAACAGTCAAACTCCATATCGCTGCGATACAACGGCCTCGATATATTCTTCGACATACGTGCAAGTATATTTTTAAACGACTCCAATTTCAATTACGGCACAACATTAAGTAAAACAAAGTTTAAATAAGACATAAACGTCCCGGCGCGTGAACGTAACAATAAAAACGCATAACTTGTGGACAATTATTTTTATTATTAATCGCGAGACAAATTGAATCGTGTATCGAAAATACATTTAAATAAGGTAAATTGTTTCTGTAATGATTCGAGATAAGAACTTTTTATGTATCAGCTGGTAAACTAGCTTTCCGATCGCGGCTTTGGCTGTCGTATTGTTTAATTTTTCAAATGATTTTTTTTCTCGTAGTAAAAAGTAATCTAAAATATCAATAAGCACTTTATAATTTTAATACTCTTTCAATACGAAGACTAATGAACAAAAAAAACTAATAGTTATGTAACTATGAAGAAGAAGTAATGTAAAATACGGAATATATCTATCCCACTTTTAATATTTGTAATATTAGAACTTGACGCGGCGCTGAGTTCCGCCAATGCCTCTAGAATTCGGCGGAAAGTGGGGCACGGAGTGTCTTAACACTTTCCCTGTGCCTATCCTGCTGTGTTCGGGATACAGCGTGAAGCTGATTTTATTTATGAAACTTGGCACTTATATGCTTAAGTGGCAAAACAATAATTTACTATCATCGAGCTGGTCAAATGATGGTGCCAGGACCTGTACAGTTGAGCTCTTTAAAAATTATCTACAAATAAACGACTCGAACTTAGGTGAGCTAGGAATTTAATATAAACAATTCCCCGAATGGAGATGAACCTGTAACCATGGCTTACAGTCAGAAGCTGTTCTACTGCGGTATTACTGCAAAAAGTATTTATTTATGTAGATTTGAATGCACACTATCACTATGGACTCAAATAATATTCACCTTCAATAATATATTTTTATGAATATCAAAACTGACATGTAGCTATATTAATAAATAATAGTAGTTTGATATCATTACGTTGTTTTCATATTGTAAATGCTTAAGTATCTGCAAGATATTTTTATTTGAGAAATATGATATCGACAATGTTTAAATACATTTAATTTGTATGACAATCGATAAGGTATAAGACTTACTTATTTACTTGTTACATATAGTATATACTTAAAAAAATCAGCTTCACGCTGTATCTCGCACACAGCAGGGTAGGCAGAGGGCACCTAGTGTTAAGACACTCCGTTCTCCACTTTCTGCCGAATTCTGGAGGCATTGCGTGTTGAGTGGCAGAACTCAACGCCGCACTTATCGTTGATACCAGAGCGTAGAAAATGGAAATATAAATTTAAGTAAATATTTTCATCTCCTCGAATGGGGATCGAACCCACAACCAGTCGGTTTTACAGTCACACTTCGTGCCACTGCGCCACGACTGGCCTATATACCTAATGTACTATCATACTATGTAAGTATGTATGTTTATCCACTGTCATCAACTCCTTTATATGCACCGCGGGACTCCCTCATGCTCATTACGTGACCTTCCTCCACTCTTGTTTTGAAGACGGACTAACAGAAGGCACACGACAGACGACGGAGGACGGATAAATGGACCAAACTTTTTTGTACAATATAATTTTTTAAAGTAAATAGCGTTTAAGTTTATGACCACATGTAGATTTTTTTTAGCTTAATCCCGCGCAGTAGGGTAGGTAGAGAAAACGTAGTGTTAAAACACTCTGTACTGCTTTCTTGCACTATTAGGCCTATCGAGTGGCGGGTTTTAACACCGTGCATCTCGCTAGAAAGGGGGAGAAAATAAAAATAATTTAAATAGTTTAATTGTTTCCTCGTCTGAGTCTATTTAGTTCAGTTCTTAATTTAAGGCGCTTGGATCGTGCCACCCCTCTGAGTCTCGATTCCGGAACTACTTATAGACTGACGCTTTCCCATTTCGCCAAGATATAATAATACTTTAAATATTATAAACATGAAGAAAATGTTAGTTTGGTTGGACATGCTAAGCTAAGGAACATTGAAAAAAAAAATTTTGTAACTGTTCACATAGAGGGACGCTATATCACATATGATATATATTATATCAAGTTCATCGTTTGTTTTAGAACTTAGAACTCTTAATTATTAACCATTTGACTATTGGGTCGGCGGTAAATGCAAGTTTTTTTTATAATTATCATAGTAAAGGCTGTGACTGGTTTAGATTCCAATTGAAAAGTTAAAAAATAATATATTTATTACATTGTTAGTTAAGCGCGGCGTTGAGTTACGCCACTCAACGCGTAATACCTACAGAATTCGCCAGAAAATGCGGAACGGAAGTATCTTAATGGGATCAGACGACTGTCTTAGCACTAGGCTTCCAGGCTCCCTCTGCCAATCGTGTTATATGGGGGTTACAGTGTGAAGCTATAAAAAACAGTGTTACTTACACAAAACAATAATAGTAAAAATAATTTCAGTTCCCTTAATATACTTATCCTACAATCCTTTCTATTAAGATGTCAATTTTTTTCTTTGAATCTTAAAGAACTATCAGGTTTCATTAGTAGTGTCGAATGGCTTTAGTTTATAGTGTAGTAGAATTGAGGGTAACTTATGTTTTACTTTTTATTTGTATTGTTTACCAAAATTTTATTTATCTATGCTTATAAAAATAAATTTAATAATAGGATTACATAAAGCAAATATAATCAAATATTTAGTTTTTCGTCGCAACTTAAGGCGCAATGCCTCTAGAATTCGGTGGACAGTGAGGAACGAAAGTGTTTTAATGGGAATGGAATGGGAAAGACCTTACCACTAGATTCCCAAGTTTTTTCGATTTTTGATAACCACACATGCCTAAACTGACATAAACATTATGACAACCTATGTCAAAACAATTTTACAAAATTTATAAAAATTGAAGCGTCCAAACTTCGATGTTGCTTAATAAGAACTAATTAATGATTTAGTGGTCAGAGACAGAAATTTATATTATTTTTTTTGCTACTTTCCTATAGGTATATGTATGTTATGTGGAATAACACTCCATATAAAATATTAAAAATTCAAAATAACTTCAGATTCAGGTGTAATTTGCAAGCAAAGCTGTATTTTATGATGATGAGAATTGAACCCACAGCCCTCGTGATAAACTAACCAATATAATCGTCAAATAAAATAAAAAGTTAAATAAAATGTAAATACGTATATAGTATCGTTCCCACATTAACATTAACATTGCGTACAGTGTTAGATTGAGTTATCCATGATCGGACATTCCAACGGAATGTTTGGTTTTTTACACGTTCTACTGTTTTTGTTTATTTTATTGCTTGATCGATCTTGATGTATTATAATAGGTTAGGCAGACGGAACTTAGTGTTAAGACTCTCCGTTCCCCAATTTTCGCTCAATTTGTCTTGTTACCAGAGCAAGTAAATGAGACGGAATTTTCCAGGGTGGGAATCAAATTCACTACCTTGACGTATGACTGTATAATTTTTTTTAAAAAAGAAAAAATGTAAAAACAAAAAAAAAGATAAATTATTTCCAATATTTTAAATAAAAATTGATTGTTTCAGTCTAACTGACTGACTGGAAGTCATACATACATAATTGCGAATTCAAATGCAATTTCTTAAAAAGTAAACAAAGCGCGGCGTAGAGTTCCGGCACTCTATACGCAATGTTTTAAATATTGGGCTTTCCGTTTAGAAAGAAGTATATTCCTAATAATAGTGTATGTTACATGTACATGTGAAGATAAAAAAAACAAAGTAAGCCTAATAAAACTCGACGAGCAGGAACGACACCACGTTATTTAATATATGTTTCTTTTTAATGTCTAGCCTTGGTTAATTTATTATCTAATAAGTTTATTTATAGTGTAGTAATAGCGGTGTTGGGTGTCATTTTGAGGTACCATGTGCTGGGTTCGATTAATTTTATGTGATGTATTTATCTGTTAATGTTTTATTTCTAACTTTTTCTCCTAGCTTATTCTTTTATTCTTACGTTCTTACCATATTATTTACTTATATGGAACGACCTAGTTTCTTTTAATATCTGATTGTAAGCACAATACTGTAGGCTCTCTCCACAATTGGGAGAATGTCTCGAATTTTGGAAACGAATGAACGAACGAGTGTCTTGATATTAAGTTATGTCTGCCATTCCTGCTACGGTATATATATAACATAATGCGGGATAAATAAAGTTAAACTGGAAAAAATATATAAAAGGAAAATTAGAGGGTCGCAGATACAAATTTATTTAAATATCGTTCTAATTGCCATTGGTTTAATCATTAATTTTATTATTAATATATAAATAGTTATTATTTTAAAGTCGCTTTTTGTCTTAAAATTATTTAGGTGTAAGCGTCCGCTGTTTAACTCTAACGTGCATGTGATTTGGCTTATATGTCCCTACCACAAATATAGATAAATAAATTAATCATTTTTTTCTTCAAAAATAAATGAATCGATTCTTAAACTACGTATGTGAAATGTTACCATTAAATTAAATCGATTATAACAGATTATAAAAATAAACTAAGTCGTATCTATAATACAATAAATGGAGGTGTGAATGTGAATCACGTCGCGACGGGGAGTCCCCTAAACAAAACGATATGCGGAACCCGGAGATTTGATTGATTGTCTGTATTGACATAAGTTATGATTCACTTCACGCTTGCTTAACCCTGAGAATCTTTGAAATTAATATGTAGATATTATTATTATTATTTTTTGTGTTTTTATCGTTTTTTTTTTGCTTTGCAGAGAGTTTCTCTTTTTCTCTTATGAGTAGAGTTAAATAGTGTGTTAGTGATTGGATAGATGGATATCATTAGAAATCAGCTTTACCAATCATCCTGTAGGGAAAGATTTGAACATAGCTACAGTTTTTTACGGAGTGTCTTAATATTAGGTGCCCATTTTCTATTTGCCTGCATCGCTAAGATGGAATGTTCCATTGATATTGATTTTTGTATCCATAAAGTAACCTGATAAAATTATAAAACCTCATGAAAGATTTCTCTGTTCTCCGCTTTCTGTTAATCTGTTAAAGCAATGCTTTTAGAAGCTGCATTTAGAAGGGGGGCGCAGGGAACCCAGTGAGTGAAAAAGAAAATCGAACCTGGATCTTTTCATGTCTACACTACTACTACCAAGTAGATTAACAGTCTACAGTCTATCCGTCAGTGCGTTGGCGATATCGGCGCATCATTCGAGGAACTTCCCGCTGCGATGTAATTCACAACTCACACCTTCTAACTTGGATTGTTTCTTACCGTGTGGTCTTGATACTTAATTTTTTTTTGGCATAAAAAAAAAATATTACATATCATAAGCCTTGGTGGCGAAGCGGCATTAGTACTTGACTGTAAGCGCGACAGTTGTGTATTCGATTCCTAGTTAGAAAAATGAACTGTTTTCATTTTCTCGCCGCCGCAAAATTTTGGTTGAAGAACAGATAATGGAGTCTCAATGGAGATATGCGGAATACAACGTTCACGCTATAAAAAATTACATATTAAAATGATCAATAAATACATGAAAAGTATCAAAACCATTCAACAACAGTGTAACATAATATATTGATGATGCTGTAACACTCTATTGTGATCTTTTGTTAGATTATGATAAGGGAGATAAGTTATTCTTCTTAATATAAATGTCTGTCCGTCTGTCGAGCTCGCCCAGTGTGGAAGTTATGCTTTATTGTATATATAAATATTATGTTGTCTTTGTAATTTTATTGTAATAAATAAGTATTAATGCCAATTATTAAATATGGAATAAATGGTTATGGTATAGTGGTGCATTGAAGGTGGTGATAGTTGTGTGGTCGGTCCGCATTTTCGTTAACACAACGCGGTGTTTTTTTGCTTTGCCATGCTACCGAAATTGGGTATAAAAAAATTGCAAAAATAGCTAAATTACATAAAATTAAATATTTCTGCCGGTCATGCTATACGCTGGGGGATTGTAACAATAAGAAAATTATATAAAATAAGCCGTTGCATAGCTTTATAATTCCAGGTTCAATTCTTATGGGGTACGGGGTGTCTTAATACTGGTTTCCTTCTGTTTACAATGCTAATAGGTACCAGATTATAATATAAAGTAAAAAAAATCTACAATATACATCGTTAGGCTTTCCTACTTACATCTATATCCTATATCTGTACCCCATACATACTGTTCTTTCTGCCTACCTTATAAATTATCTAATATTTAAGTAGATAGCAATATATTTATTTATATAAGTTTTTAAGAAAACATGCTATATTTCCGGTTGTGTTATGTATTAATAATAAAACAGCATAAGTTAACCATTCATATAAATTATAAAATATCACTGACGAAGTGGCACAAGCGTGTGAATGTACACGCGACGGTTTTGGGTTCAATTCCCACTCAGTGGAATGCAATATTTAATATTTTCATTTCTTCGCTGTGATAACAAGATAAAGCGAAGTGTGAATGAGTGAAAATACGAGGGAAAGTCAGAAACGAAATGTCTTAAAACTAGGTTCCCTCTGCCTACTCTGTCGTTTATGGGACACTTTCCAGGTGGATCTCATAAGTTGTCTTGTTGGTAAGTAATGTAATATTAATATTTTTATAAAAATATTAACAACAATAAAATAGTTTAAACGTGAAGAATTTTTATGTGTTGGGCCTTAAAGTTTTACTTACAATTTTAAAATAAGAAAATAAAATTCAGTAAAAAAAATGGAAACTTTCTCGACTTTACCTTAAACAGATCTTTTCGTGTAAGGTTGTTTTAATTGTCAGATTAAATGTTATGTGCCTAAGTATCTAGAGTGGTGGATTTTGGGGTGGGGACGGCCCACCTGGCTCCCCCATTCCTACGGTCATGGCAGAAGAGTGGAGAAACAAACCCACAACCATCGCGCCCACTCAATTAATACTCAACACCACGATGAAATCGATTAACGCTTTATAACCGATAAAAACCTATTGAAATCCAACACAAATCTTGTAAAATCGAATTTTATTCCTCATTTAATCGATGTTTAAATTTAAAATTGCATTTTATTAGCATTTGTATCGTATTATAATATAAATGTTACGATTTATCCGATTTTGTAAATAAGTGTCTTTGGGCGACCATTTATCACTTTAAATCGATTATAGTAAATCACGTGATGTGCTTAATATGAAAAATGAACTTTATTTTAAAGTATTTTGGTTGATTTTCGGTTGTTTTCTAGGTTTTAAGTAACTGCGTAGGCGCAAACTGCTATTGTTCAACAATCTTGGGCAATAGGGATGTGTGAATAACTTGATTACTATAGATAGTTATACTACAATTTAAGGGTTACTATTTTATTAAATAATTTATTATAGGTTGGAATCCCACATGTGGCAGACAGAATATCCCTGAGATTAACCACAATCTGACTTAAAAAAAAAAAACAGACAAGCGCGAGTCGGGTACGCTTACCGATAGCTCTGTACAAAAATTCGAGAACTTTTTCTGAAATTCAATCTTAGCTAAGCCAGAGCCCTTTCATTCCATACCTTACTTGATCTAGCGGCTTTAAAACTAAATTTTGCCCACCTTTAAAGGGTTTTATTTTTCAGGATTTAACAACAAATATATAGTTTTTAGATTTTTTTCTGAGTTAGTACTTTGGCAGCTGCCAAATTTCATAATTTTAGGTTCACCAGAAGTACCTTATGAATTTTGATTACCTTTATAGTATGTATGTAGTTATGGCCCTAATGGCCATATCTTTTTTTAAGAAAATGTAGAAATACGTTTTTTTTTTCAGGAAATTATGGAACCGTAGATCTGAATATATCATTTGAATTTCAACTCGATATTTCCAAGCGTTCCTTAGATAGAGGTACTTTACAGACAGACCGACAGACGGATAACAGTGATCTTATAAGGTTTCCTTTTTTCCTTAAAAGATATGGAACCTTAAAAATATGTCAATTTAAATATATGCTTATCAATTGAAATTCAATTCAATCAATTTAAATTAGGCGCAGTGTTGAGTTACGCCACTAATATTTAAAATTCAGATGGAGAACTACTCAATTTTTCATCTCCGAATAACTCTATTTGACCCTCTAGCTATGAAATAAAACGTGAAGCTGAAGAAAGAACTATATTTTATGTTAAATAATGAAGGAAGTAAGCTGCATGATCTAATAACAATGTTAATCTATACTTATAATAAAATCGTAACCAATCAGTGTCTGTGGACATGGAAGATAAACCAGAAAAACTAGCAAAGACATTAATATAATGGAACCCAAAAACAATTATTTTTAATAATGTAGTTTTCATTACTGCTTTCTAGCTCATGTTGGTCGATAAAATGTCTGCTTGCTCAAAGAGTTATTTGATACAATTGTTGAATTACCTAAATCTTTAGTTTCCGATATTTTATTATTTGATATTTTTGGTAAAATTTTTATTAGCATGATGATAGAAAAAAATGAGATTGTATGACGACATAAAACAGATTCAAATACATTTGAGATACTTTAATACTATCTAATTATTTTGATGAATTTAAGATAATGGAAGGCGTCGTAGCCCGGTTGGTGGTGAAAGAAAAAGAAAAAAAACCATTTTCTTGCCCCCCTAGTAATCACTCTCCAAGGACTCTACATGCCTTTTTAACACGCTTTTATTAAACCGAGCTGTTACTACGTTCTAAAACCTAAGAATCTGAACTACACGCACTTCTAATTGAAGTTTCATCACGAAACTTGGCTATTATATAAATTTAGATGACAATACAATATTATGGTACTATCGAGCTGGTTTGATCATGGAACTGAAATATGTGTGGACTGCCTTAAAGTAAACATATCGAGTTTGCGTTTTAATAATGTGTTCTGATGAAAAACAGCGTGTTTAAAATTTAAATAAATAAAAAACTTAAAATTATAAATTTCACTTTATTTATCTTTTTTCGTTACCTAGTTGCGGCCGGCGCCACACACAGCGGTGTGTCGTGTGTAAAAAGTAGTGGTATGTATTTCAAAAATTGGCCTACATCGGTGGAAATTGACATTATTTTTTTATTTTTTGCTTCACGCTGTATCCTACACATAACAAAGTAGGTTGACTGAACCTAGAAACTTCATATTAAGGTACTCCGTTCCCATTAAGACACTTCCATCCCCCACTTTCCGCCGGCATTACGTATTTAGTGACTTTTTTATAATTGTGTACCTTAATGTTAATAAAATATGCCATATCCAATATTACTGTATCCAAGTTACCGATGTCATTTGATAAGGCGCGTTTATTTATTATCATTTCCATGTCATTTTACAACCACAAAATCTTCATTCCTATGAATCAACAGCAAATTGTGGCTTTAGTGTGTCTTTATGCGCGATATATGACACCAGTATAGCTCAGTTGTCATGTAAATAAACGTGGTGGGAGTGGATTCAAAGAACTTGGAAGAAACATTGTAGATGTATTTAAATCAATATCTATATAGTACGAGGCCGTTGTGCCCTGGTATTGATTGTGGGTTTGATTATCAAACAGGGTATGAAATATTTAATATTTTCATTTTCACGCTCTGGTAATGGGGCTAAGCGCGACGTTGAGTCCCGCCACTCAACGGAGTGGAGTGTTTTAATACTAGGTTCCTTTTGCCTTGTGTGAGGAATACACAATTGTTTTTGAATATGTTATTGAGATTTACCTCTTTTCTCACAATATTAAAGTAGATACTTTAAAATTTAAATAAATATATAGATACCAGTATAATATTACAAAACAAAGCATTTCCACGGTGAATTTTGCCATAAATCAATTTAAATACAAAATGTTGTATCGTTTATTTAAATTTTTGTCATAAAATTTGGTTGTTTATGCAAGTTTTACATGTTTATGTGTTTAATATTAGTGTTAAATTGTCTTTTTAGAGCGTAGGTTGTGGGTTCGAGATTTTATATATGCAATGAATGTGGGATCATTACTACTAGGTACCGTATGCTCAATAGGCCGGACCCGCCATGGGAGTAGGAAGCTTCGCGTGTATAATTTGGCAAAGTCTACCGGCTCTTGACGCAAGAGTCTCACTGTACCAAAAACTGCTCATATATAAACAATCAAACCAATCTGGTCTTACGGTGTGGAACTTTGAGGAACTAGAGCAAACTCAAATCTAGAAATATTTCCATTCAAAAATGCTTTGAACAATAGTAAATTTTCCATGGTTCGTCATGAATTTCGCCGAAACCTAATGGTTCCTAATGTGAGAGAAGAAATATGCCAGATTATACCCGTCGCTTGGAAAGGCACCCAAACGACTTAATAAAGCCCACTCGCGTTTCAAACGTATAAAGAGAAGATCTCGCCAGGACCATCTATTCTATGGATACAATATAGGACCTTGCATTATTATATGGATACTCCTCCACATTATATGGATACGCCACTAGATGTATATCATGCACGACAAATGGCACGAAATTCACCAACTAAATCTCACAAACGGCAGATTGGCAGTAATGAAGAGGAATTAAAAAAAACTGCTAAGTGCTATACGTGATATACAGCGTGTAGCTAAAAATAAAATTATACTCAAAATGAAATTTAAAACCACATAATAATTATTGTATTTAACCCAAAAACCAATAAACTTAAGTTATATTTTTTTCTAACACATTATGGTAATTTAAATGGACTTAGAACTAATTTAATGGTCGTTTTTTAACTTTTTTATGTAAATTACAGAAGGATATTTGCAAACACATCTAATATGAACATGTATATTTATATATATTGACATGACTATGATTTTATACTATTTTTAACAATTTTTGATTATTTCATACATACGTTAAAACAAAATCTTGAGGCTAGTGGAATATCTGAAATATATTTACCATTAAAATCTTATTATAGAAGGCTTACAGAAGGCTGGCTGTACATCCCAGCTGAATGCTAGGCGTCTCCCATGAAAATTCATCGTCGTCGTGTAAATACAGGACGATTTTTTCTTGCCATGTGGATGCCGTCCTGAAATAACACCATCACATTTCGTCTCGTGGGTGTTGTAAAACAGTATTAATGGAATACAGCCAGCAGGAGCATGGACAGCAGCATCATCAAAAACCTAAGCTTAATGTGATCGCCAACCTAAACGGGGCGCTTTTGGCAAATGCTCCCCAAAAAAATAATAAACGAAACACGCTCATCGTAGTAATAAATATATATATGGTGAGTAAGAAGTTGTACCACACAGCTTCGTTTGCGTGTGCTAAGAAAAGTAAAATCTAGTTATTTCCTTATAATTTCTCACGTACTGTTCTTCTATACTCCCCACCTACATGACGAATTCCAGATCTTGAGGTTTAGTACCTAAGGTCGTGCGTTGTCTGTCAGTCACTCTCACACAAATCTAACGGTATTAAGTTAAGAGTATATCATTGTACATATCTACATAGAGGCCGTCGTGGTGAAGAGGCACACAAAGACACAGACAGACAAGAGAAAGTGAGAAATATATAAATTCTACCAATAGGAATCAAACCTGCGACCGGGCTCACTCCTAAAAATCTTTAATATTTAGAGTTTCAAGCCTCTACAAAATAAAATAAACCAATAATAACTTATTTTAATTCATAATTTTTCTACGATAGCGACGACTTTTCGTTTAAATATAATTTAGTAACACTGCAGGTGGCAGTTCGAATCCGGCATGTGACTTCTACATAATATCACACTATGGGGTCTACATTAGCCTACTGTACTTGTATGAAAGCACATAAAACCAATTCAAGTTATAACTTTTGGTAGCGATTGAATTAATTTAATGTTCTAATATTATTAGTAATATTTGAGGCCTTCGCAGCACAGTGTCTGCCTGTAAACCCGATGACTGTGGGTTCGATTCCTGCTCGGAGGAATGAATTACTCTTTTCATTTCTCCGCTTTAGTAAGCAGACATAGCGCTATGTTGAGATCTGTTAGAATTTTGTCTAACACTAGGTATCCAACACGTTATGGTAATTATGTATTGTTATATGCGTGAATAAGCGCGAAGAAAAAAAATATAGTTTATTTATATTTATTTGAAAAATTAACATTTGATAACTGAAATATTAATATTACCCAAAATTAACCTAAGCCGATGTCAAATTAACATTTTGTCTTAGAGAATTGATATTATGTTACTTGAACACTCAAAACATTTATATTCTATATAATTTATTGTAAATTGTCAGAACAGATAAATGTCTTATTTACAAAGTTTGTTGCCTAAATTATTATTTATTTCTATATAAAAATAGCGTCGCGTTGTTGGCTTCGTGGTGCAGTGGTACAGGATTTGACAGATGATATTTTAAAGATAATGTGTTTCTATCTATTTATATCCCGCACATAACAGGATAAGCAGACGGAACCTGGGAGTCTAGTGTTAAGACACTCTGTTCCCATTAAGGCACTTCCACTGTCCAATATATTGCAGAATTGTGGAGGCATTACATGTTGAATGGCAGAACTCAACGCCACGCTTTGCTTTCAAATATTAAATATTACATTCCACCGAATAGTAATCGAACTCACAACCGTCGCAATCTTGTTCTCCTGCACCACGACGTCCCCACTCTCTTATTCACAAGAAAATGACAATAATATCTTGTAATTCCAACGAATTATGTGTAATTCGTTGGAATTACAAGATATGATGCGTCAAAAGCTTCAAAACTACCTCCACCATGATGTCATGGGCTTTAATTTTAAGCACAGGTTAAAGGAAGCTATAAACAAGCTGTACATACCTAAGTTCGAAGAACAATATAATTTCTAAGTCGTACATACAGAATATATTGAATGTAAAGTAATAATGTCGATTTTTAATTTAACAATTTAAACGCGAAGTACACAGGATGTGTTTATGATTGGCTCATACAATAGTACCATACATTTTTCTTATTTGTATGACTTTAAAGACTAAAATTCGTGGGTTTTTTTAAAGTAAGTAAAAACAATTGGTAGTTGCGTGTAGGTATATTTTTTTCTAGTGAATTGGAGGGGATTTGTAATAGTTATTGCTATTTATATTTAGATGTATAGATTCTAAGAAATAATATCATAAGTTAGTTTCACGCCTTTTCCCGCATATAGAGCAAGTAGACAGGGCACCTAACATTTCATTTCCTACTTTCCACCCAATTAGAAAGTTCTGCTGAGAGGAGCTTCGTTCTGCTTCAACAATCGTAACAGTTGCTCTTTTGAATTTAAAAATACTATTTTATAAGGCGATAGTACAAGAAAATATATGGAATGCCATGGATGCACGGGATTCAAATCATCTTAGTTTCGTATATTTTTCTAGTTTTAAAAAATTCTCTCGTTTAGTTTAATGTTAGTTTTGCAGTTTCACGCTGTATTCCGCATATAAACAGCATATAACCTAAAAACACTTCGTTTTCGAAATACTATCTACTTTTGTGTTGAGTGTCGGAACTCAACGTGCTTGTCTTGTTAACATTTAAAAATTAAATAATCCATTGCATCGAGTAGGAATCGAACCCACAAACGTCGCGATTACACACGCCTCACGCGCTTGAGTTACTGAGCCCCGTCGGCGCTTTTTAGATAACTGTCATATTTTTAAGTTAGAAGATTGAGGTCATTGCGTGTTATTTGCAAAAAGATGGATGGATGGATGAAATTAAATTCAGCTTTTGGCGGGTAATATTTAAAAATTGACATATTGAAACCATATAAAAATTAAATGTAACGAGACTTGTAACATCTAATAAGTTCAAGCTAGTGCAAGCTCACTAGATAATTAAGCCATACGTTCTTATCGTTACTACGTCATTCTTATATGCTTTTTTACAACACTTCTTGTTAGCATCTCTGTAGGGAGATTTCTCTTTTGGTATAAGAAAATGCTGTTTATTAAATATTTTAATAGTATACATTTTCTAAATATATTTCTTTTACAATGTAGAATAATTCTTAACAATACGATTACGAGAAATTTATACATTTCCCTAAAATTCCTCGTCGTGGTGCAGCGGTACAATTGTTTTTCTGTAAATGTAACGGTTGAGTTTGAATTGGTAACAAGACAAAAGTTCGGCGTTGAGTTATACGTCACTCAATACGCAATGTCTGGAAAAGGGAACGGGACTTTGACACTAGGTTCGCTCTGTCTTCCCTGCTATATGAGGAACGTAGCGTGAAGCTAAAAAAACTAGATGAGTACGAGACCTATTAATCGAGATGTCTTCACGAAACAGAACCTGCGTACTCCTTCATTAGGACCACACAAATATTTTTTTTTCCAAAAATCTATTTTTATTATAACACGAATTCCAGTAGCTTTATTATACATTTCATAGTAAACTGTCAATATATACATACACCCGAGTACATTAAATTTTCCTTCTATTCATATCACGTACTTCAATTTAGTAGCGAGCGATAAACTCTTGCGCATAGCATGCCAATGATAAATCTTGTTGTCCACAAAAATATGTTTTATGATGTCATCATTGTATACGAGATGGATATAGGTTCGATTCTCACTCGAAGTAATGGTCTTTGAGTTGACGAGGTCCGCCGTCGTCGTTGGAAACCATTATTTAATAAGTAATATTTTTAATGAGTAGAATATGCCATTTTTGAAAAACAAAGGTTATAAGGGCACTCTCTTTAATTTGCCTTTAAATTAGTCTTTTATTTGTCTTCATGAAAATTTGGATGTCAGATTCGTAGTCCAATAGACAATACGGTTCTCTATTCTCCATACAATTTTTCTTTAAATACCTAATAAATATATGAGAACAGTCTAACATTACCTGAAATAAAAAAAGAAATACAGAAACAAAATATTTTTTTAATTAAATTTTAATTTACCGGGTTTCAAAGAAGCGCGAGTTCCAATACCGCTACGTTTTCCTAAAATATTTTTTACACAGAGATAGATCACTTTAAAAAATTGGTAAATTAATTTGAAAACTTTATATATAAAATTCAATATGAGTACCCTATAATATATCTTTTTGTAGGTGTATAACAGGACTAACAAACCAATTCAAAGGATAACACAGTACAAGGCCCAATTGAATGCTACTTTATTTCGTAGAAAATAACAATTCGGGCTAAAATTTTGTATTGTTTAAATAATCATTTGATACTAGACGTCGTAACGCAGTGGCATAGCGTTAGACTGTTATCGCGCAGGTCGTGGGTTTGATCCCCACTTGGGGAAATGTTTATACTTATTATTTAAATTATCTCCCCATTTTGCCACTGCGCCATGACGGTCTCATATATGGACGGCCGGTGTAATATATCTTTTTTGATAAATTGCCTTTCCAACCAAAAAATGTTTTTTCAATTTGAACCAGTAATATAAGAGCTTAAGATTAGCGCGTTACGTAACCAAACAAATTCTTCAGGTTTATAATATTAGTATTTATAATGTTATAAAGAAAAGTACAGAGTGACTCGTCACTATATTCTCTCCGAAAATCTGAAGCCATGTAAACATAACGAAAATCATTTGTGTTCAAGCCTCTGGTGTTCACTATTTAATTGCTTATAAAGAAATAGGTCTACAAAAAATATTCTTGGGTAAACGAGCATTGGTCGTTTAATTTTCATAAGATTTTTTTATTGTAGCTTTTCATTAAGCTTATATTGAGTGATAAGAAGGTTTTTATACCTTCAATTTGTATCTCACATGTAATGTTACAAGTTATTAATGTAAAATAATAAACTTTTATATAAGTAGAAAAGCTGTTGAGTTTGTTGCCCGCCTTTTTAGCCACAACTGTTCTAGTGTAGCAAAAATTATATTTGAATAAAGATCTGACTGTAAACTTAATGGTTGTGGGCTGCAAACCGTTATTCGGGAAAAATTATATACTATATTTTTGTTATTTTCCCAGCTCTAGAAGAGACAAGACAAGTTCCATCGCTCAACACGCGCACCTTGTTATATAGAAAAAGAGTAAAGTATTATCGTATCTAGAGATATTTTCTGGGGAGAGCCTGGGCTTTAGCTTTGTACGTGTAAATGTTATTTTTTTTTATTTTCGTTGCAAATTTTGTTGTAAGTAAAATTTCTGGGGTGGGCACTGACTATACTGGGGTGGGCACGGCCCACCTGGCTCCCCCCGTTGCTACGCTCATGGTAAAGTAGAAGGTATAAAACAGTCAATTCTAAACAAGACTATCAGAAATATTGTAAGTACACGAATAGAATAATAAATACCTATAAAATGATACAGAAGTTGTTTACATTTCCATAGAAAGTCCTCTTATAATAAAAATAAAAATAATAGAGTATTGTATTTGAAAATTTAAAAGTTCTATGAAACTATATAGATTTGGTCATGTATGTATTTGACATTTTAATAGGGCATACGAACGTGTTTAGGTTCAAATTGAAATTAGAGAAATATTTCAATTTATAATATACCTATTACCTACTCGTCAGTTGCTGACTGAAACAGAGACGTCTGTGGGTTCGTTTTCCACTTAGGAGTATAAAATATTTTTATTATTTCGTTTTGAAGAAAAGGACAGTGGAGAACGGAGTGTCTACATAATAATTTAATTTTGCCTGCACTTGCTCTATCTGCGTGATACAGCGTAAAGTTGAAAAAAAAATATAATAGGTACTCTCTCTTAAGAATAATACAATTTAAAAATGAAATACCCACATTACAGCCTATAAAGGCACTTTACACTATACTATTATAGCATTTTTACCGAAACAATGGGTAAGCAAGTGTCGTTAAAACAATTCCATATGACTTATCTTAACTAGCATCGTTGCTTTAGACAAAGCTACTGACTGGGTCAAACGTCAATCTCACTATACAAAGAATTACACCGACTTTGCCTTATCTCTTATCAGATAAGAAGAACATAACCCAAAAATACAACTCAAAACCATTTAAAAAACAACTGTACGGCTTAAAATTTAAGATTTTTATTAAATTTACAATATTTTTCGTCCAAATACCGCGCGTATAACCACTTTTCTTCTATTAGCGTTCCAAATGCATGTATTTTATAATAATACTGTCTATTCACGAGGGAAAATAACTAAACACGTAGCTAAATGGTTATTTCTTTGGAAAATTACAAGAACAGGTCCCGTTTGAACTTTGAGCTGAATATTTCTTAGTATTCTTTAATGATGAGTGTATACCGTTTTTGTGAAAGTCTAGACTAGGTTTGTTGTTCTTAACCGATTCTTCGATAACTGGTTGGAAGTTTTATTTTTGAGTTGTTATCTTTGTTTGTGGTATAAAAAACATAGTGAAATGTCATTCTTGTAGATCTGCTTGTTTGAAGATGTGAGGCTAATGTTAGCTCTAATGGCTTTAATAGCGGTACCGAGTGAGATGGTAAGAGGGTACTCTTTTAAATGGAACAGGCAGACTCTACACGTGATCAAGAACTACTGCAGTGTTAGAAACGTCGGGTTTCCAAAAAACGCGTAAGAGTGCAAGTGTTTTCTTTAAAAGTTAAAATCGCGAAAATTAAATATCTTAAGAGGGTACTCTGTCACTGAGCCAACGTGGCAGATTGAGAAAGTTCGTCGGCGACAAGAGTACCCCGTGTAAGGACTCGAACCTAGGCTGTCAGCCTATGAAACGGGCTGCTTCCATTTTCCACTCATTGTAAATAATACTATAAGTTGAGCGGCGGAGCACAACAACACCGCACTTTATCTTACAACTCGTGAGGTTTTTGAACATGGTTATTTTTGATGTGGAAATAGACCTCACAACAAACATATACAGACCCAAATAATCCTATCCCACTGAACCACACGTTTAGAGACGCTAATATACTGAAACTAATACTAAAATAACATAATTTTAACCGACAATGGATCTCTATTACATACAAATATAAAAACTTAATAAGTATAACTAAACACTGTAACCGATGCTGGCCCCATTCTGATGGTGCTCTAACAATGGAATAGACGAAATATCAATTTCAATCACTTTGTTAGCGAAGGTAAGAATAGTGGCGAATAATTGGGAGTCACTTCATGTCCTTTGTTGATGTATGAAAAGGTGCGGCAAGCTGCAATGATGCTCAATGGGGTGTGTTAATTTTATTTGGCTTGAATATGCCGTGTTTTTTTTTATTTAGTGAAATAGTGTTGTCATTTTTTTTGCGGCTTCACGCTTTTTCCCGCATAGCTTTGTAGGTATATAGAAGGAATCTAGTGTTAAAATACACCGTTCACAAGTTTTTGGAATATTGCGTATTTAGTGGCCCTCTGGTGGGGCTGAACTCACTACCATCACGATTACAGTCAAACGCTATCTCACTACTATAACGGCTTCGAATTTAAATGACTAACTTATATCTATACTGGACCAGTACCAGGCCAGTCATGGCGCAGGTGCACATAGTGTGACTGTAAAATCGACTGGCTTGTGGGTTCGATCGCCACTCGAGGAAATGAAATATTTATTTACATTTATTTTACAATATCTTTACTAATATTATAAAGTCGAAGAGTTTGTTAGCACGCTAATCACATTAACTTTTAGTTCTATATGAAAAATATTTTTGTTTTCGATCCCACATTTATAACCTTAATATATAATATATAAGGCTTTCCTATCACATCCATTTCAATGTAACCCGTTGTAGCTGCGGTCAGAAAGAGGAAAATTCTCTCTCTTTCTCACAACAGGGGCACAGTCGCAAAAGTTGGTAATATATAAAATTCTATACAAAAAAAATCAATTGACAGTACATATGTCACACGATACAATAGAACATATTAAAACAAATATTATTCTTCAATCACACCGTATATAATTGATTTTAACTAATTTGACGGCTTTCAAGTATTTTGTTTGTGGATGCCGATTTCTTTTACACCGTAACTAAATATTGTTATTTCGTTTAAGATTGAGGTTCCTAAGAAATATATATCTTAATGGCGGGTCCCAAGTTCTATTTCTGGTTGAGGTAAATTTATTTTGAAGTTAACACGTGGCTTTTAAGTAGTTTGTTTAAGGAACGTGGCTAATTTCTTTGAAATAGGTTAATATATTTTTTTGCTGTTGTTAGCTTAATTGATATGTCGCTTGTTATGTTATTCTGAACTAAAATCCCATTTGTAAGACTTTTCATTCGAATAGCAAGTTAAGCGAAGAGAGAGAGAGAAAATTAAAAACACTACGTTCCCTAAATTCAGTCCCTTTTTATGAGAAATTGCGTGTTATGTGGCGGAACTTAACGCCACAGTATATCGTGTTAACAGAGGGAGGTGATAAATAGTTCAATCCTACTAGTGGGAATCAACGCCGAAACCGTCGTGTTTAAAGTCAAAAATTATGCGGATGTATTATTAAAACCTCTATTACTAGCTTACTCTACAAAATATGGGTAAACTTATCGTCCCCTAATTAATTTGTCTACTTAGAAATATCTTCACGCTGTATCCCGCATGTATCAGGGTTGGTAAAGAGAGCCTTGTGACAAGACACTCCGTTTTCCCGCTGTCCACCAGAATTTAAGACATTAAAAAAGTGAAATAAAAATAAAAAAAACTAACCATCTGTCCAACATTTACCGAACTAACCTATGTCACCCGTCGTTACACGTTATTTATTACCGCCAGGTGTGAAACAGACAGCGTGACTAACAAATTTCTATTATATACTTTTTGTATTACATTTTAATTGTGCATGAAATTTAACAAGAATGGATGTATTGGTCGCATCGTTTGACATATTATTTGTAGATGAATGTGTTTATTGCAGTATTATAGAGTCAGTGTTATTTAATAATAAATTAATATATTTTTTCTCCTTGCTATTTTTTCTTCTGTATTTTTATTAAATTTTTTATTTAATGTTATTTCAATTAGATATAAATCATGTTTTTTTTTAACTTCACGTTATATTCACCGCACATAGCAGGGTAGGCAGAGGGAACTCAGGAACCTAGTGTTTCATTCACATTAAGACACTTTGTTTCCCCACTTACCCAAAATCTTCCCCAAACTAAATGTTATTAAAAAAACAATAATAATGAAGTAATGGCCGCCGTGATGCAGTAGCACAGCATCTGATTGCAAGCGTGACTGTTGTGAGTTCGACCCCCCCAAAGAAGGATATTAATATTTACTTTATGTTTATACTCTCTCGATCTCGAAAAACGAGCGAGTATCTTAATATTAGGTGCCTTTTGACTACCCTGCTATAAGCACAAAACCGTAATACTGCGTACCTATAATATATTATGTGTATATATTGTATACCTAACGACCTAACTGGTATAGTTCAAACATGATTTTCCCATATAAAAAAAAATCCCTACAAAACTAAAAACAGTAGTAACCATAACCATTTCTCCCAAATCTATTAACCACGGCGTGGCTGCCCATAAACTAAAAATACAACTAATAATAATCTATTCAAGCTGCCTCACAGGCTACAGCTTATAGCTACGTTTTCATTTGAATGTGACATTTGTATGAAAATTAGAATAAATTTGATGTTTGGATAGGATGGTCTCGTGCTGTTTTATGTTACACCATTGTATAGTAACGGCTACCTTACTTCGGGCGTGGGCTGTGTAAACTGTAGACTTGGTTGATATTTTAAAGAGAAAAATGTATTAAAACGGCGACGGTTGTAGGTTCCATTCTGAATCGGATAACGAATTATTTTTATTTCCTCGCTCTGGTAATAAGACAAGCCACGGTGTTTTGCCATTCAATATTACTCTGAAATTGGACGGTAAATGAGTAACGGAGTGTCTTAACACTGGGTTCCCTCCAGTTGGTACTTGATCAATCTACATCGTTGAATTAGCTTGAAATAGGCATGCAGAATTTCATAATGGCTTTCAGAATAATAATGTTTAAATAAAAACAAAAAAAAAATACTTGTTATAGTAAAGAAAAGCACTGAAGTTGAGATTCGCCACTCAACACGCAATGAATCTAAATTTCGGCAGACATTACCGAACTGATCTACCTACTCTAACTTAATGCAGGTTCCCTGTCTAACATAGTGTAGGTTCCCTTCATAACCTGCAAACGTACACTACATTTGCAGGTTACTTCTGCTGCTTACTTTGTTATGTGCGGCATACAGTGGAATGGCTAATTCCACTGTAAATCAACTGAATAACGTTAACCAAAATCTTGCGTTAAAATCGTCATACAATAAGTTTTTTATAAACATTATTTAAGCCCCCGTCGCAAGTCTGTGCTGCCCACACAAAAATTTTTCTAAATAAGAAATTTAAGAATATCTTCCTCTCGTATTATTTATGAGTAATTTTGCTACGAAATCAATTACCTGTGTCCATCAATAGACTTGTGTTCAAAATGAAAATACAGTAAATTATCAATTTCCGAAAGTAATATAAGCATTTTATTACTAGGAAGCTAGTGGCATATGAATAAAATATATTTGACTCAACGGGATGGTTATAGATTCAATTCCTACAAGCAGAAATGAATTATTTTCATTTCTTTGCCCTGTTAACAAGATAAAGGGCAATTTCTCAAATTGGGTAAAAAATTAGCAATCTTTTCAACGAAGTGTTTTGACACTAGGTTTTCTCTGCTCACCCTTACTGTGGTACACGGCGTAAGCAATTTTTTTTAGTAGACTAAAATTAGAAAGGATATGTAACTTTGAGGTTGTCGTAGCGCAGGGGCACTGTAAGCACGACGATTGTGGGTTAGAATCCCACTTGTGGGAATGATATATTTATTTGTTTTCCTTTTGTTTTAGTTACAAGGCAAAGTGCAGCTTTGAGTTCCACCACTAAACAAGCAATTTCCTGAAGAATTCGGCCGAATGTGGGGAACGGAAATGTCTTAATGGGAAACGGAGTGCCTTAACACTAGAGGTCTAAAGAAAATCATTTGTATATATTAATTCTATGCACAAAAATAAATATTAATAATCTACCTTGTATTGTGACACCAATAAGGAAAAAAATTGATTGAGGAAATTAGATGAGTAGATTAGTTTTTTTCTCCATGATGTTTATTGCTTGGTTGTTGGTGTATGTAAAGTCTTTAATTAGACAAAAAATAACTAAGATTTAAGTTAATTATTAGTTATTGTTCTAACACTCCGTTCACACTAAGACACTCTGTTCTCGTAAAGAAACTCCCGTTCACCGAAACCTTTCGCATTATATAAGTATTGAGTACTTTACGAATCTTTGAATATTTGTCTCGTTTCCAGAGCCAGGAAATAAAAATATTAAATATTTTGTTTGAGCGAAAACCGAACCCACAATTCTTTACTTTTGGAGTCGCACACTGCACCCTGCGCCACGACTGGCCTCAGGTAAATAATATATAAAAGTACATTAAAATTCTTTTCAGTTTTTTTAAAGTGTTAGTCCACACTGATCCCCCCTAGTGGAAAACAAACACACAGTCGTCATGCTTACAGTCAGACTCTGCCTTAGCCTCTAACCTAACTTACACCCCAAAACACATAATTTGTTCCCATACAAAGTGCATACAAACACACATACACTTTACACTAAACAATTACTTACATGTATAATAAATCTTGCAGCATCCTCGCCATATAACACCCAAATCTGACTTGATCTCGGGACTTAAGCCACGTACGTCGTACACACTGTGGTATCAGGTTACTTTATTTAAATAACGTATTTTGATGTCTTCATTTTAAAAGGCGTTTTGATACTTATCTTTTTTAAACTATCGAAGTTTATGCAAAAATATACCCTATTTAATACAAAATAGGTTGTGTTTTTGAGTTGGGAATAATGTATAATAAAATTGTGTGTATTAAAGCACTCTATGTTCAATTCAATTTATTGGACTAGAAAACGCCTACAGATTCGTTCGTGACTTCTGTTGTCCTTTCGGTTGATATGATATATTATAAATATTTTGATGTTTTCTTATGTTTTATGAGGTATAACTTAGCATATAAACCCATTATTCCGGATTTAAAGTAATATTCTTTTTTAATCGCTCTGTAACAAATAAAAACACGCAGTCTCAAAATTGAGTATATAAAATTTAATGTAATAACGTTGTTAAAAAAACTAATAAATTACATTATAGCTAGTTACTTATTTTCGTTTCACTCAACTCAACGCCGCGCTTTGTACTGTTACCAAAGCGAGGAAACGAAACTATAAAACATTTCTTTCCCCCGAGTGGGAGTGGGAATCGAGCTCACAACCGTTGCGTTTACAGTCGCACATTTGTCCCTACGGTGACCTATAAAATAATAAAACTATATTTTTATATTTTTAGTTCTACTTCTTCACGTAACATGATTCCTAATATTTATAAACAAATAGCGGAAGTTTCTCGTTTTTTAAGGCTTTATTATGATTATTTTGATCTCCATTCAAGGAAAACTAAAACGGAGAGCACTGAGTCCTTTACACGAGATCTATTTATGTACATATATGAAGAAGTACAAACTTAGTGACTGCGTAAAGTAAACGCGACTGTTCAGAGTTCGATTCCCACCGCTTAACAAGCAATATCAGTCAATAAATTGGGAGTTCCATGGGTAACAATGTGTTTTAACACTAGACTAGCTTTAGCAGCGTGAAGCTAACAACAATAACCATAACTAATTAATACTACTATACTCTAACAATAACTATTATGGTTCAACACAAACAATACTACCGCTAAGCACCTATTATCTACGAGTTAAACATTTTAAACTAAATTATAAATAAAACAAGCACCATTTGTGGCCAACGAGCGGCCATTAAAAGGCAATATTTTAAAACCCAAAACTATAAATTAAGTGGGCATCGGCTATTATATACGTACCTCCACTCTTAATAATTAGCAGAATATCTGTTTGGGATCCGTTTGAGGATTCTGTTGATTTGGACGTGACAGGGGTGGATTGTAAAAATAAAAAGGTTTTTATTTTATTTAAAATTTAAGCTTAATTTACTGTGATATTTTTATTAAAGTAGATTATGGTGATTTAAAATTTAAAAGTAGCGTAGAATAATAAAAACAACAGCTTCAGACTTTTGGTTTTGCTTAACGGGCCATATTTACTGTGATTTGTGCAATTACCAGAACAAAGAAATGAAAATAACTCATATCTCCGAGTGAAAATTAAACCCGCAACCGCCGCGTTTAGAATCACACACTGAGCTACTATACCACAATAACTTATATTATTATATTATTCATTTAACAAAGTCAAACATCACAATAGATAAGTAGATAGTATTATATTAAAATTTAAGTAGAGTACGTCCCATCAAAATCCCATAGCACTCGAACCAACAGGGGGTCTAGCGCCATCCCTAGCCAATACTGCCTACATAATAACACCCTGCAGATGCGGGATTGATTGACTTTGTAATATAACTATAATGGACTGAATGGTTACCAAATACTTTTATCTATTTATATTGAAGTATTTCATGTTATTTTAAATAGAATTTTATTTGTGAATTTGTATTGGGCACTTCTATTTGAAAGATTTTTTTTCTAGTACTCACACGTACATCAGTTTCGTCACTTTTGGTAATTTATATTGTGGGAATGAAATATTTTTATATCATTGCTCTTACCAGAGCCAATGTACCGAGCCACAGCGCGGTGTTGTATACCGCCACTAAACACGTAATGTTCTCAGAATTTGGCAGAAATTAGGAAACGGAAGAGTCTTAATGGGAACGGAGTGTCTAAGCGTAATAATGTAGAAATTCCTTTTCTATCTCTAAACTTAATATACATAATTCTTTAAACAGGAATCGATAACTATATTTTATGTGTCGTTCCTAAAGCTGTATATGTATATATAGAGAAGTTAGAACAAATTATTTTATTCTAAACAATTATGGGCACAGCATATCGGATCATATCGTATTACGTAACTTAACCGCGCTTTATTTAAACAGACCTTCAAAACATCTACATTATAAATACAACCGTTCCCAAGTTGGTTCCACTTAATACAAAATCAAAAGTAATTGTCCAACACCCTACCGATTAAACTAATTTATTGGATAGCCCATTAGTTTTAACAATCCCCCGTGTCTTATTGCTTTATAGTCGAAATAACTATTTATATTGTTTTAAAACGTTCTTATTGTATAGTGGTAGTCTAAAGTTGATATAAAAAGTAAGTAAATTTAAATTTTGTTTTAACTAAACTCAGATACTTCGTTCTCCGTCAATATGTTTAGTGTTGAATGGCAGAACTCGACGCCGCGCTTCATCTTACCCGAATTGGAAAATTAAATAATTTATTCCCCACGAATGAGTACCGATATTTGTAACAACAATCATCATGATTGCAGTCTCACTAAGTCAAAGTGGCCTTAATCCTAATTTGATTTAAATATGATCATTTCATCTTAGGACATCAATTGTGTAAGTGTAGGCTCTACGATAAGAACTAAATAATTTATTATTTACTATTCCTAAGAAGCGAAAAAATCTAAATGGACAATAATTTGGATTGTCACAAAAACGAGTTCAAAAAACTCTCAAGATTACTTTTTTTTTTAAATAAACACATATAAATGTCAAGAGTCTATTAATTATTCCAATAGTCTCCACACAAAAGAGAAATCAATGTATCGAAAGTTCACAAACACAAAAACTGTCTTCGCCCTTGAGCAACTACAAATTTTATACTTCGTTCAAATTAAAATACAAATAAAAAAAATCAATAGCTGTCATTTATTGAATTCATTCAAAAATTGACATTTCGAAACGTCAAAGCGATATAGACATCGAACCAACAATGAACGGCCATTATATTCTATTTAGTTCCAAATAAGCGTTTAATAATTCCCCTTAGATTATTAACAATACAATAAAATAAATAAAAGCCACTTTACACCTTCTTGGAAGTTAGCAGTTGCGCTTTCGTCTAAAAAAACGAAAAAAAAGTACCCATCTCTTTCACTTGCATAGCGCTGTCTCAGTCTAATATTTGGCGCCATAATAACTTTTTAATTCACTTTCGAGTCTAAGGTCGTGTGGAGAAGGTCTAAAATTAATTTAATAATTAATTTTTAACACGCAAAATGAATTGGAAAACGATATATTCGATGTGTCAATCCCTTTTCACGCTAATATAAAATTAATTTTTCTGTTTCACGTTGCTTCTTTTTTATGGCAATTTCACGCCATTTTGGATCTTATTGTTAGTATTATTAAAGAATTTACGCTTCTTATGATTATGGGAGATTTCGCGGAAGTCGTTTTTGTACGAGGACGTATTTTACTGTTCACACATGACTAGAAATTAGAAGTTTATTTCAGATATTATCTATATTCAATCAATACGCGGCACCAGTATTAAATAGGTGGATAATAAAACCTATTATTCTCTATGTGATAAGATCGAATCGTTAAGTAATGGAGATCTTTTGTAGATGCATTTCAATTAGTGACCTTGTGTGGCCATGGGTTGTTTGATTATGTTTTAGTCACCTATTTTGATGAGTCAAATCAATTATTTAATGTGTTTATATGGCGTTGGGAGGTTATGCACCTATATACCGGTACCTATGTACCGGTATATAAATAAACCGGTTAAGTGCGAGTCGAACTCGCCCACCGAGGGTTCCTTAACAATTTCTTGGTTATCAATGGGAATAAACATTATTAAAACTTAGGTAAGTTGGTAATGATTTTTTTCATTAATTAATTAATGGATAAAAATTCGAAATAAAATTTCATTTTCCCTCTCTTCTCACTTATTTACACTATCAGTTCTTACTACTTGCCAAATTTCATGATCCTAGGTCCACGAGGATTGCTAAAAGTAACGTGACCATACATTTTCAGATCAAAACGGGACATAAGTTTTTTTTTACATGTAGGTACTTAATCTTTTTTTTACGTATGCTTTTTACCACCAAATTTTCATGCCATCTTGGAATAACAGGACATTTTTATGTCCCGGTACCATATCTAAGGGAGAATCGAGACACGCAAGCGAAAAAGACAAATTTCATACGGTAAAATGCGGTAAAAATAATGCATAAACAATTACCTAACATTTGATTGTGTCGACATAGTTGGAGGTTAATTTCCCAGTGCTGTAACGAAATGTTCTAAACGGACAGTTTTAACTTTTTGATAGTTTTAATTAACGGACAGAGACTGACAGGCAGAAATATAACAAAGTGTTCGGTCAAAGTTTCTATTTTTTTCTTTGGAGTTACGAAACCCTAAAAGGTATAAGTAACTGGGTGAAGTAAAAACGTACTAATCTTACTCTTTCGTAATCCTACTCTTTATTATTCATTATAACAATACATAGTATATACTATATACTTATAACTTTATGTAATAAATAAATAAATTAAAAATTAAATTTAATTGGCTTCATGCTGTATCCCACAGCAGGGTAGGCAGAGGGAACCTTGTGTTAATACACTCCGTTCCCCACTTTCTGCCGAATTTTGGAGGCATTGTTGTTGAGTGGCAGAACTCAACGCCGCGTTTTGCCTCGACACCAGAGCGATGAAATGGAAATATAAATTTAAGTAAATATTTCATCTCCTCGAGAGGGGATCGAACCCACAACCAGTCGGTTTTACAGTCACACTTTGTACCACTGCGCCACGACTGACCTCAAATAAATAAATAATAAAAAATAAGAACTAAGCTAGCCTTATATTTACCCAATTTAATCTATACTTATAATAAATCTGTAGAAAAGTCGTTTCTGTACATTGAAAATATTTAAAAAAAATTAGCTAGGGTGTTAAAGGATAACTAACAGAATCCATTTCCAACATTTTTGGAATTTTTGTCTGTTTGTCTGTTTGTCTGTTTGTCTGTTTGTCTGTTTTCCTGTTTATGTGAACACGCATCACGTCAAAAGTACACAATATATTTAAACAAGTTTTATACGTAAAAATTACCAGTAAATCAAAGTAACATTTAGTGTTTATTTCATAGTAATAGCTTCACTCTATCAAAAGATATAAGTATTTAAGTTTCTAAGAAGCTTATATTTGAGATAGTAGAACTCGATACTAGAAACGCTATCTATTTTATATTTTAAGTAGGTAGGTAGGTAGGTGGGTAAGTAGGTGGGTAGGTAGGTGGGTAGGTAGGTAAGTAGGTGGGTAGGTAGGTAGGTAGGTGGGTAGGTAGGTGGGTAGGTGGGTAGGTAGGTAGGTAGGTAGGTAGGTGGGTAGGTGGGTGGGTAGGTGGGTGGGTAGGTGGGTAGGTAGGTAGGTAGGTGGGTAGGTAGGTAGGTAGGTAGGTAGGTAAGTAGGTAGGTAGGTAGGTAGGTGGGTAGGTAGGTAGGTAGGTAGGTAGGTAGGTATGTAGGTAGGTAAGTAGGTATGTAGGTAGGTAGGTAGTTATGTAGGTAGGTAGGTAGGTGGGTAGGTGGGTAGGTGGGTAGGTGGGTAGGTGGGTAGGTGGGTAGGTGAGTAGGTGGGTAGACGGGTAGGCGGGTAGGCGGGTAGGCGGGTAGGCGGGTAGGCGGGTAGGCGGGTAGGTGGGTAGGCGGGTAGGTGGGTAGGTGGGTAGGTGGGTAGGTAGGTAGGTATGAATGTATGGATGTATGGATGTAAGGATGTATGAATGTATGGATGTATGGATGTATGGATGTATGGATGTATGGATGTATGGGTTTATGGATGTATGGATGTATAGATGTATGGATGTATGAATGTATGGATGTATGGATGTATGGATGTATGGATGTATGGATGTATGGATGTATGGATGTATGGATGTATGGATGTATGGATGTATGGATGTATGGATGTATGGATGTATGGATGTATGGATGTATGGATGTATGGATGTATGGAAGTATGGATGTATGGATGTATGGGTTTATGGATGTATGGATATATGGATGTATGGATGTATGAATGTATGGATGTATGGGTTTATGGATGTATGGATATATGGATGTATGAATGTATGGATGTATGGATGTATGGATGTATGGATGTGTGGATGTGTGGATGTGTGGATGTATGGATGTATGGATGTATGGATGTATGGATGTATGGATGTATGGATGTATGGATGTATGGATGTATGGATGTATGGATGTATGGATGTATGGATGTATGGATGTATGGATGTATGGATGTATGGATGTATGGATGTATGGATAACCTCGGTTGACCTTCGAAAACACAGTATCAAAGATACTGGAGGAAGATCACGTAAAAAGCATGAGGATCCCCCGGAGGGCATGTATGAAGAGGTTGATGACAGTGGACGAGGCGAAAGAGGTATGTAGAGACCGTAGCGTTTGGCGCTCCGTTCTCTCTGACTACCCCGCTTCGGGATAAAGCGTGAAGTTAAGGTAAGGTAAGGTAAGGATGTATGGATGTATGGATGTATGGATGTATGGATGTATGGATGTATGGATGTATGGATGTATGGATGTGTGGATGTGTGGATGTATGGATGTATGGACGTGTGGATGTGTGGATGGGTGGATGTGTGGATGTATGGATGTGTGGATGTGTAGATGTATGGATGTAGTGTATATTTTTTTCAATTATTACCAGTAAAGTATCGATACTAATGTGATATCTATATATTTAATATATTAAATATTTTTTAGTAAGTTTTATAATTCTAATAGAATTAAACAACTTTATAAAATGATTTTTCCTTGCATGCGTTGTAATAATTACAACATAATATATAAGATTTTATATGTAACTTTAATTATTATCTTAAAATAATTAAATGTATTTTGATCAAATTTATTTTCTTAAAAATTAGGAGTGTCCAACAAAGCTATCATTTCTCTATGAAGATATAAATAAATAGTTATAAAGGTCAGTTACTTAATCATTCCACCATTCATACATGACGAATATTACAATAAAAACAATTAAGCCGATTGTACCGCTCCCGCACCGCGCTCACGTCGTAGCTCTTTAAATCGCTTAAGTCGTTTCTGTGATAAGCGTCGACTAACAGAAAAACCAAGAAACCGACAAAATTTATAAATATTATTGTTGCTGATTCTATTACTTTGTTAATTGCTCCAATAATAATTTGTTTAATGAAAATCGAAAATGTCATGGTTTTAATCATTTTCACATTAGAAATCATAAGTGCACTGCAAGCATACATTATTTATTACAACAGGAACGTAATTCCCTGTACCGAAACAAACAAATAATTCACAAATTTAAGCGGGTGCAGCCGCGAGTTGGTTGCTGTATTTTATAAAATTTTATGTTGTTATTATAATAGATGGATCACGTGGTGATGTCAATACGTTTCAATCATTAGCATGTAGGTACGTTATATTAATTTATAGTAGACATATTTCTCAAGAGAACTTAATCAAAACTTTGTATATAAAAAAATACATGAAATAATCATGTTAGGGAAATATCAAATTTATTTTATGAATCAATCTTAATGTTATATTCGAAACAAATGAATTGTATGTAAATTTATTAATACGTTTCAAGTATGAAAAAAAGAAAAAAAGCAATAAAATTGCGTTTCTGCTTTTCTTTCCAATCATTTATATTTCTATATATGTGGGACGTAAATGGGGGAACAGAGTTGCCATCTTAGTACAGAGTAACCTCTAAAATATATATTTACGTATAGTTAAAGAATAAAAAGTGTGAAGAGGAATGTGTGATTTCTCTATAGAATATATTATTCTACATTATATCATAAAAAAACAGTACATATAAAGGTATCCTCCTGCAGTATAATTATTTTTAATCAACATTTTTGAACTTTTAATTTTGAACATTTTAAATATTTTCGTGTCATTATGATGAAAAACTTAGACAATTTTTTAATTTGAAAAAAATAATTTATTAACGATAAGAATGTTGGTAGTTTTTCAAAAGGAATTTAAAAAATGTCTAAAATATGCTTTCTTCGCAAGTATTGTAATAACTATTAGTTCTATTCACTAAAAAATCACTATAAATATTAAATATGCTCAATTAGTGTTTTTGTCAGCACCACTTTAAATGAAACCATAGTTAATCACTCTATAAAAGCCTAATACAATAAAAAAAATCGTAAAAGTGAAAAAGTTATTTTTCATACAAAATAAATTATATATTATCGTTGATATTAAAATAAAACGCTATTTGTCATTAAACACGCAAACAGGCATAAGCCTATCAAAGGGAAACCGCCGCATACGCCTCATTCCTAAATCGAGTCGTATGTATTAGCTACAAAGTTCAAAGTTGCTTAACCTTTAGTAATACTTTTGTAGTAGTATGTGTTAACGTTATTGGTATCTATGCGTAACTGCGTCACACGAAATACAGGTATGGATAAACATCGATCGTGAAATGAAAAAAAAGTCTACGTCTAAACTGTTGAGGTATCGTGAATAATTTCTTTAGGTATGGGCTTAAAATATTTTATCCTAAATATTGCCCCCGTAAAAGGAGCGCTGACGCTTCCATTCTGTATTAATATTAAAGGCCATCGCCGCGCAGGGGCACAAAGTTAGGTTAAGTTATTTAAATCGGTTAAGCCCTTTCTGAGATTATCCTGAACGCACAGATAAACAGACAAATTGACCAAGTTCTATTACATTGTTAAATGTCCGTAATAATAATTTTTCTAATATATCTTCCACGTACAGACACCGATGAGTTAGGATTTTATTGTAAGTAGCGATATTACTATAACTATATATCTATAACTATAACTTAGGTCCTAAAGACCCCTTAAGGCAAAAGTTTAAAGAAATTAATATATTGACAGTTGCATCTCTCTTATGGGTGGTACGAAAATGCGACTGCGTTGCAAACATACATTATAGGTATATAAAAACACGAACATAATTTTAGTGTATTAAGCAAATAATTCTGTGGTTTAAGCGGGCGAAGCCGCGAGCGGGCCGCTAGTATCTAATAAAATTAATTATTATTAACAGACAAACCTATAGCATCGTCATTTATTATTTAATAAATTAAGTTTAAATTAAGTTCATTTAGTAGTGTAGTAGGAGTTTAGTAGTATATTAGTAGTTTAGTGTTCAACACTTCGCAAGCAGCAGTATTGCTTTAGACAGCGTGCTTCGTGAGGAGGTTCCTCACTCTACGTCTGGACTCTAGTACTGTTGGTAGAGTTTTATCACATTTTGATAATATTTTTTACTGTATCTTTATTTATATTAGTAAAACTGTATTTTTTTTAATAATAAAAGTATAAATAATTAGATACCGTTATTTAATAATGAAAGCATTAGTCACACGCTGTACTTCTGCGCAACGACGCAACGGTCGTTACATCCAAAGGATTATTTAATATATTTTAATTTCTCTGCTCAAGTAAACGAAGCGTTGTGTTCCATCACTCAGCACGCAATGTCTTGAAAATTCGGCGGAAAATGGGAAATGGTCTTAGACACTAAGTTCTCTCTACCTAAGTTCTCTCCTTGATCTTCCAGGGAATTCTAATAATAGAATGAAATTTCACCATAAGACATAACTTGAAGAGAATAGAATAGAATAAAATAGGGCCAAATTATTAACATTCAAGGGGCGCACCGTGTATTAGTTACTTTAACTATGCGTTGACGCGACGCATACACGCTCGCCGACCACACCGATAGTTCTTATGAAACTTACTTTGTATTGTATAAATATTTATTTCTCTTATAAAATTTATATTTTACTACGTAATACTGTAATGGCCAATAAATGTGTTTACATTGTTTAATGTCCTGTTCGTTTTGGGTGGTTGTTCTTTTTTTTTATGGATTTTGTTTTTGAACTTAGCTTAGGTTATGTTTAAATATTTTTTAAACAAAGTGAGTGTTATTTAGTACGAAACTAAAGGAACGAAGGGATAAATCCCTAGCCGAGTGGCCAGAGAGAGTGGAGCACCAATCGTTACTTTCATCTTATCCAATATCCTCAACTTCTTCATATATTATATTTTGGACTTTCATGCTTTTTACCTATTCGAACATTTCTGAATGACCTACCGTCCACCGTACATAAAAAAACATCGAAATCCAAACACATTTGGTAAAGTAGATATGTAACATACAAAAAAATACCTACAGTCCAATTGACGATCCCCTTTTACGAAATCGGTTAAAAAGAAGCCAGTGTACACAACGGTTAATAAAATTAAGAATTCCCTCCATACTATAATGTAATATTTTAATAGACTCACCGATGATTGTGTTTCCTGCGACCATTGCGCGTGTATGCACTATGAATTCATGAATGACAGACATACATACATACAAATGCATTTAGAATGCATATAATGTGTAAACTCGACCGTTCGATAGATAGATGGATCGTCCAACGAATTTATTGTAAATAAGTATTGAATTTTAATTTTGTTTCATATGAAATTTTAATAGGAGATTATTTTCAATAAGTTTTGGAACAGAGTCTTCTCTAAATCTATGTACCTATATCTAGGTCTGTTTGTCCCTAACAAGACAAAGTGCGGCGTTAAGTTTTGTCAAACAACATGAATGTTTTCTAAATTTTGTATGACACTACATACTCAGATAGTCTCTAATTGAAAGTGGTGGTTGTGGGTTCTGCACTTTCCTTTAGGAAAACACGATATAAATATTGTCCCTATAGTTTCATATAAGATACGAGGCTTTATCTGGATTGTATCTGATTGATCATACTTGTGAAGATTGTGAGTTTAATCCTCACTTATTAGGTAGGTAGTTTATAAGAAAAAAAGATTATATCTTAAACTTTTTATTAAAGAAAGTCTGATTTGATGTGATGCAGCATTGAAAAAGTGAAGTATTTTTACACTTGGTACTTTCCATAAAAAAAAAAAAACACTTGGTACTAATGATCTTACAATCACACGCTTGTGACCCTGCACTAGTCACTAGCCTATGACTGTTAGTATGATTGAGCTTTTGAAAAAAAAAATATATATATATAATTTTTCTCTATTGTATATTCTATATTGGAATTCCGCTAAAACGATTCGCCAGCCCAGGAGACCCAACACCTCCCTTAGTGAGTACTTCATGCCTTTTTCCGTAAGTATAGCAGAATAAGCAGAGGGAACCAACGTACCAACCCTATTTCTGATAACTATTTATATTTGCTTTTGAGGCGGAACTCTATATGCTTTATCTATTTGAACGGAGAAATGAAAACAATGTATACGTCAGATATTTTCCAATTCATTTATATTCATTCCCACGATGGAATAGAAAACGCAAGAGCGGGATTTTCCACTGTAGACGGTTATTTACACTTGTTTTCAATACTCATCTGTCCTCGCTGTACTGGGCTACTGGCTACGCTTTTAGCATATTGAAAGGAAATCACTTTCAAATTTACTGCTCGTTTATAATGGATGTGTTTTTAAAATAGTTAATCGTTTTTTTTTTCAGTTTTACGCTGTATCCTTGTGTCAAGACACTCGGTTCCCCACTTTCTGCTGAATTTTCGAGGCATTATATGTTGAGTGGCGAAACGCAACGCCGCGCTTTGCCCTGTTAGCAGAGCGAAGAAATATAAATATAAATAAAGTAATAATTCCCTTCCCAGAATGGCAACCAGTTGGGTTTACAGTCACGCGTTTGAGCCACTGCGCCACGGCAGTCTCTAGTTTATAGTTGCGAGTTCAAATACCATTGAACTGAGCCATAGATAACGCTTAATTAGTAAAGTTAGTTATACTCGCATTAAGTTAGTTTTTATACGGTACAGTCGATGAGTCGTAGCCGCCCTGGAGTTAGCTTTAGATGGCTGCGCAGATTTGATTTAGAATTTGTTCTACTTTTATGATTTTCTTCTCTGTGACCAACGCGCAAAATATTATAAAATCAAATTTCAAAGGAGCATCGAAATTATGACCGTACTGTACTCTACAACATATGATATGTACCGTAACTTAATACTATAAGAGCAAACGATTCTCAATAAATTCGTCAGTACCTACTAGTTATAGGTTCGATTCCCATTTCAGCATGTCACGTTTCATTTCAATGTAAGTCTAAAGCACTCTTGGAAGGAAATTAAAGTCTTGGAGAACGGTGTCATTTTCACAACAGACAAAGATTTAAAGAAAACTAACAACCTTTTTAGCTCCACGATTTATATAAAAAAACAATAAAATTAATAAATTGTATAACAACAAATTACACATATATTAACAGCGTAGTATATCTTCTGTAGAATGCAATAGGAATATGGATAGGGACGCCTATTAGGCATTTAGGGAACGAACTTATCTTGATTTAAAGTATAGGCGAAAGCGAATAAATAAATACTATATTGATTATCCAATAATATAAAATAAAGCTCTTTTGTTACTGTTACAGTCACAGACAATGCACAGATGATAGTACTAGTCTTGGAAACTTGAATTTTTGCATAAAAGTAAGCTAGAAAATGTAGGGTAGCACTAAAAGGGACAGAAACATATGATTTTCCATTTTACGCCTTAACGCAAATGTAAACTTAATTGCAGACGACGACTAGTATATATTAAATAGCAGGATAAATAAAAATGTTATACGTAATCTCCTTACGTTGATATATGAACTTAGAACCATCGCGTGCATTAAGCCACTTTATATCTATACAATAAGTGTCCTGTTTCTTGACCAATGGCAAGTTCAATTCCCGATCATACCAATTTCGACAATCGCTATCACTTCTCCTAATAACGCCTTAGCCCTTTAAAATTCCAAAACCGCATATCTCTCTATAATGTCACATCAGTAACTCACGGTGCGCGTGCGCAGCATAGCCCATAGCAACCATACGAAAGGCGTAGGGCTCTCATACATACGTAAACTATAAATTAACACTCGCCCATCCGTGATTAGATTTAACAAATGTGTAATAAATATATAGTAATTGATGAGATCTACATACATTTTGGAAAGAAATGCTTTAATTGGTAACATTGAGATTGGAATTGTGAAAGATGGTAGCGGATTTGATTTCTAATAAAGGTTAATGTTATATTGACTATTATAAACTATACTCATTTTTCTAGACTTATAAAGGGAAGTATTATGTTCCTTCATTGAGTACTAAATATCTCTAAATAGAGTGGAAAATATAGAACGGAATGTTTTAACACTACGGTTATCTATGCATAAGTTGTCGCTCCGAGTTGGGTGTTGAGTTCTATCACTCATATGATTTTTGGATTTAGTTAAAACTCTCTCTGACTATCCTGCAGTATGCGGGATATAGTGTGAACCCAATGAAAAACTCTTACAAACCCATAAGATGAAATAACTGTTTATTAACAATCTCCCTCACACACATATTATTATTACCCACGTTGCAGCCGAGCCCGTGATAAGCGGAAAACAAGAAACAGAGTGTACAAACACTGGGTTCCCTCTACTTAACCCGCTATATGCGGGATGCAGCGTGAAGCTAACAATAAACTCATACAAAACCTACAATATAAAGCAACTGAGAGAAGAGAGAAGCATTGTCTATACATCTCGCTCACACATCATTATATTATTACCCACGTTGCAGCCGAGCCCGTGATTAGCGGATGATTAAGGATCATTCAATATAATTTTGTAATTATTTATTTATGTTTTAGAGGCGAGTGTGTTTTGTGTGCAGCGTGTGGTAAAATGTGAGATGAATCTTTTGTTGTATAATCAATTGTAGTAGAATAAACTATGGAAATTATAATATAATTAGAATAACAATGTATTCCACAAACAGCAGAGTAGGCAGCGGGAAAATAGTGTTAAGATATGTCAATCCGTACTTTCCGAGCATTTTGCATTTTGTGTAACGGAGCTAGACACCGCGCTTTGTCTTGTTATCAGAGCGACGAAAAGAAAATATAAATTAATTAATTCCCCCGAGTAGGAATCGAATTCACAACCGTCGCATTCATTTCCAGTGTACACACCATTCGCTATATTCGTTAAATAATAAAGCACATGTTTGACGATGTTGTTAAAATAAGAATAGATATATATCTACCTAAGATATTCATTTATTATATTTTATCTGAATAATGTTTTTTATATTCAAATTTAATATATAAAATATTATTTAGACAATAATATTAATGTACGATACGCTTAAAAAAATACATCAATTAGTACGTCAAAATTCAAGAATCATGACCATTTGCAAGTAATGTAAATAATATGCACACCCTGACTGGGACTCAAACCGACTATAATTTGAAAAGTTATAGTCCAAAAAAACTAATTTTGAGTATAACAGTTTTATCTAAAAGTCTACAGCCCACTACGCGTGTGAGTGAACGGCACGCAGTATATCTGCTCACGATCGCTAATGAAATGACCGCGATCGTTTTCTAGCCGTAAAGATACACACTGCTGTATCAAGTTCCCCTTTGATTTATTAGAACATGGAATGTTATGGAGCTCCGTAACCGTAACCGAAACTATCGGATATTTTAACTTATAAAAAAAAACTATCCATGACCATAATCAAATCCATAATAAAAGTTAAAAGTCGGAGTCTACACGAGAAGAAACAGACTAATCCAAAATCATGAACGAAAACAATAACAATGTAATTTACGCGTGTCATTCCACACTTAGGAAAAAAACGTATTAAGAAAACATATAAAAATATTAAAGTAGCGGGACTCGAACCCGCGCCTCCTGGAATCCGACCAGGCGCTCTGACAATACGCCATACGTTCTCAAAGGAATTTTCATACGTTTTCTAAATAAGTAAATAATTTTCTATAATAAAAATATTCTTATGAAATAGTAGGTAATGAGAAAAAATAATTATTATTTCAAATAAAATTCCAAATTAATAATTTTCCATAATATTAAATTTCTTTGACATTAATAAGACCACCGTACCCCATTGCGACAGTGTCAGCGACTGTAAACGCAATGGCAGTGGATTCGATTCCCACATGGTAAAGTGTAATATTTTCATTTCCTTGATCTTGTAGACAAAACGGGGCATTGAATTTCTCCATTCAACACGTAATATCTCAAAAGAAGCGGAAAGTGTAGTAAGGAGTGTTATAACACTACTTTTTAAATTTTAACAGGTATTTATTTAAGAAATAATTTATTTAGAGGCCAGTCGTGGCGCAGCGGCAATGGTGGGTTCGATCCCCACTCGAGAAGATTACTTAAATTTATATCTCCATATCTTCGCTCTGGTGTCGGTCAACACGCAATGCCTCCAGAATTCGGCAGAAAGTGGGCAACGGAGTGTTTTAACACAAGGTTCTCTCTGCCTACCCTGCTGTGTGCGGGATACAGCGTGAAGCCGATTTGATTTTTTTTATTTAAAATTTCCTTAACATCAAAACTACTGTATGTATCACACACATAGATTATAGCACCGAGGCCTACAAACAACAGCTATTGGTAGATCATTATTGCTTATCAGAGTAAACAACCCGAGTAAGATATCTTTTCCAAAGCATTTTATATAAAATTGATCGACAAATGTGAAGCTGCTTAGTTTGAAAGTGATGGGGCGTGGGATCGATGCCGTTCATTATTATTTTTGATTGTACACAACATTTTGAAATCTTATTGCTAAAGTTTAAGGTTCGATTTATTACGAAAATACGTCACTATTTTCGTGATAGTGAGTAAGTGACGGGACGCAACGCAACACTTTACCAGAGCGGAGAAATGAAAATAATTCTTTGAAATGACAGTAAATGGATATATTCATAATTTTAATATAAATTTATCAAAATTAAAGGAAATTTAGAGGTCAGTCATGACGCAGGAGCACAAACGTGCGATTGTAAACGCGATAGGTTGTGCCTTCGATTCCTGCTCGAAGAAATGAAATATTTGATATATTTATTTCCTCGCTCTAGTAGCGAGGCAAAGCACGTCGTTAAATTCCACCACTGAACACGCAGTGTTTCCACAATTCAGCAGAAAGTGGGGATCATACGTGCCAACTTTAAGAACTCCGATTCTACTAAGCATGTCATATGAAATAAAACCAAAAAGCTAACTAGAATGGAAAACATCCATATAAAAATATTAAAAAAATAGTCCAAATAAAATTTGAACCTACAGCCTTTGCGTTCGGTCAAGCACATACTGAAACTACGCCTTAATGAGGTAATATTTAAATATAAAAGAATGAACATTTATGACGGGGTTTTATAGCGTCATAATTGTTTTACTAGCAGCTTGTTATTCCTGTAGGTCAGAAGCTTATTAGATATGTTACAATGTCGTATAATTCTCCTTCAGTTAAATGGAGTCCTTAAAAATATAACAAAAAAAAATAAAATAACCCATTTGAATTTGTTTCCTTTTTTTAGCTCCACTTTGAAATTTCGGATTTGATGCAGATGGTACCTAGTGTTGCCGGTTGAGTGGCGGAAGTCACCGCCATACTTTCTCTGGTCACCAGGGCGAGAAAACCAAATATAATTAATTTCCCTTAAGTGGAGTTGGTACCCACAACTATCACGCTTACAGTCAGACGCTGTCCCATTGCGCAACAACACTTATATTTTTACACTTATTTGCAATAAAATGGAAATGTAAAAAATTTTTCTCAGCTTCACGCAGTATCTCTAATATAGCAAGACATTCCGTTCTCAACTTTTTTAACAACGCGCTTGATCTTGTTGCCAGAGCGAGGAAATGAAAACTCTCACCTACAACCACTGCGCATACAGTCACACGCTGCGCCGCTGCGGCCTGTGGCCCAAAAAAAAAATATTTAAAACCAAAAATACCTTTTAAAATGTACCTTTAAAAAATAAATTGTTATATTAATTAGAATTTATATGATTATAAGCTAAATACCCCAAATAGACATTAAAAGATTATTGTTTAGATAAAATGCATTCGGTCCGAAATCAATCAGGTGTTATCCGAAAGATTGAGCATTACTAATGAGATACACTCGTTATTTTCAATTCCAACAAACTGTAACAATCTCCGAAAGAATCTGAGCTTGTTTAGAACAAACGACACGACTTTTCTCGGGTACGATACGATTGTTAATATAATTAATAAGCAAAGCACTTTTCTCGGGTACGATACGATTGTTAATATAATTAATAAGTGAAGCAGCTTCACGCTTTTTATTGCTTAGCAGAGTAGGCTAGGGGAACTTTTATCACGAATGGGGTTCGATATCACAATAGTGTTTACTGTCCCCTTGTTAACCAGCAAGACTTCGATGTCCAATCAGTTAGCCAAAAATCAACCAATTTTAAATTCCTACTAAAACGAAAAATCCTAAATTTAACTTTATAAAAAATTAAAAAAATCGTGACGCAGCGACTGTAAATGTGACGATTGTGGGTTCGGTTCCCAATAAGCCAAAGAGATTGAGAAATCAATTATTTTTATTTTCTAATATGAGACAAAGCGGGGAGTCGCATTCAACGCAAAATGTCTTTAAAATAGGGAATGGAATGTCTTCATACTACCCTACTATGTGGGATACAGCGTGAAACCGATTTATAAAAAAATATCGTCAGTATAAAACTATTCACATTGAAGGTGTTAAAAAAATATAACAAAAACACATAAAAAAACTTTAGTCAACAATCTTCGAAGATCTTAATTGGGTTGGGCGGTATGCGTGGTATGTCACAGGCATTTTATTACACGTTTTGCGTGAAATCTTTGTTCTTTGCCTCGTAACTTTTTTTTCGCTTGATTGTTTTCAACGTGACATCTGTCAATGTCAGAGTACGTCAGTCTGAGGGGACATTTCACTTTTAAATTACACTTGGATTTTTGTAAAGCTTGGAAAAGGTTGGCTTGCGTCAATTTTTTAAGTTTTTTTTAACTTCACGCCGTATCCTGCATAAAGTAGGGGCAGAGAGTGTCTGATGTTAAAATACTCCCTCCTCACTTTCTGCACATTTGATGGGACTCAACTCCACCCTTTTTTTTCTTATCAGTGTGTATTGAACCTAAATTGGGAATGGTAATAATGAACCCGTAAATGGGAATCGAACAAACAACCGTCACGTAACACTCAGACGAAGTGCCGCTGCGCCACGAAGACCTCCCCCGTTTTGTTTTTTTTTTTGAATAAACGTAGCACTTACTTTTTTTAGATATTTGGTTTGAATTGTTGTGTTTTTGACTGTTGTTAGGTGGTTTAAAAAACCTTAATTATTACTTGATTAGTGTTAGTTAGTAGTTTACTTAATTGTGTTCTTGCTACTTATTTAGACATTTTGCTTTGCGCATTATTTTGCCTTGCTTAAGCTTAATTGCTTAAGCTTTTAACAGCTGGACTCTTAAACTTTGTAAAGGAACACGTGAGGTGGAATTCGTTCATAACTCTTCACCCAACCGATTTACGAGACAGCCCACTAAGAAATTTTACATTTCGTATGTTAAAATTTACTTTTTAGCCGCCTGTAAACTCCCAGTAGCGCTGATTTTTGTATAACAATTATTTCTTTTCGACTTTTGATATTTATTAAGTAGTAAACTAGAAAGTGTAATAATTTAGGTATTTTTTAATCTTTTTACATATTTGACTAGTTGAAACGCTATTGCTAGGTGAGGTTAAGTTTTCCAGTAATATCTAAAGAGAATTTTAAATATCCGATTTATGGTGTATATAATCGAGCTTGAGGATATCCTCCAATCTTATCATCATTTTTTAGATTTACACTATCACGCACATAGCAGCGTAGATAGAGAGACAGCAACAACAAAAACAACGGAGGTTCCCATTTAGACATTTCCGCTCCACACTTTACGCCAAATTCTGCAGGCACTGTGTCTTGAGTGGTGTAACTGAACACCGCGCTCAGCCTCGATATCAGAGCGAAGAAATTAAAATAATAAAATATTTTATTTCCTCGAGTGGGAATTGAAATATTTCAACTGATTGTGTCCAATCAACATCATTTCCGATTAGATTATCCTCTGATTAGAAATAATGTGACTGTGGCGGCGCGGTGACTGACCGTTGTAGGTTCGATTTCCAGAGAAGAATGAACTGATTATAATTTCTCGCTATGATAACAAGACAAACCGCGATTTTGAACTCCGCCGAAATAGAATAAGAATACGACATGAAATTGAAAAAAAAGAAAACATTTAACTTTTAAAAGAAACAGACTAATATATTTAACTAACTACCTGAACCAAGCTCCCGCGGTTACAGCACAAGCGCTCGTCACTCACAGTAATATATTATGTACGCAAATTATGTACCTATGTAAAACGTGAAATTTAAACGGACAGTTAGTTAATTGGTAAATTAAGGAGTGAATTAAACTTCGTTGCAAATCAATCTCGATGCTTATTCTTGGGGAAAATTGGCAAAGTAACTAATTTTGTTGCGGTTCTCGGTTGAAGTTCTTAATGATTTATGTATTTATGTTTGGAGTTGAGACCGTCGTGGCGCAGTGACGGTGTCTCGCTGTGGGTTCGATTTCCTATCTGGGGAATGGTTTTTTTATCAATCCATTTTGCATAAACACTTAATTCTCAATATGTTAATTCTCAATTCAGACGATAAACGGAGAACGGAGTGCCTGAGCTCAAGATTTTTCCGGCCTACCTTACTAAATAAAAAATAATAAATTAAAAATAATTAAATAAACTTGTTTTTACCACATTCGGTGCACATATTAATGTTAATACTAATCAATTTCATAAGTGACAGTTATTGTTTCTGAACGCGTCGAGCCAGCGGTGCGTGTGCGCGCGTAATTGCGCCGAAACTTACAAATTGAATCGGGGTTCGATGCCTGACTGAACACTGAATGCAAGTGGCGTATAATATTATTTATACTTTTTTTTAGATTCACGCTGTATCACGCGTATAACAGAGTAGATAGAGGGAGTCTAGTGTTAAGACACTTTTCACCCACTCTCCGCCAAATTTAGAAACATTGTGGATGTAACAACAACAAATTCAATGAAATAATAATTTAATATTTTAATTTCTTAACTAGACAAAATCTGGTAACAAAGCAAAGGGCGGCGTTGAATTGCGCTACACAACATGCAATGCCCTAAGAATTTGGCGGAAATGGGGAAGGGAAGTGTTTCAATGGGGGACGGAGTGTCTTAACACTAGGCTTTTCAGTTCTCTCTGCCAACCAATCTATGTGCGAGATAAAACGTGTATTAAGCGCACTTTGCTATATAAAAGGAATTAACTTTCAATCATATAAGATTAAACTAGTATTTACTAAAATATTGTAACTTTTTTTAAAGAAATAAAAAAATAAAAACAAATTAGCTTCACGCTGTATCCCGCACTCAGCAGGATAGGCAGAGGGAACCTAGTGTTGAGACACTCCGTTCTGCCGAATTTTGGAGGCATTGCGTGCGTGGCAGAACTCAACGCCGCGAAAGATAAAAATGTTTTAACAATTTACTCCTACAAAAAAATAGTCACCTATGAGATACAACAAGTAGCCTAATAAAGTCGCAAATTCAATGAAAACCAGATGCAGTAAGTAGTTAATGTTAAAAATAAGTTTGTGTTAAAATAATATTCGCATTCGACCCGGGCTGTGATGCGGTGAGACGGCGCGGAAAATTAATGATATTTCAGTTGGCCACTGAACTTATCAAATCGTATGTACAAGATGGGATTGTTTAATTTTGTAATTTTGTTATTTAATTGATTACATTAAATTAAATAGCCTCTGTAAATTAAAGTTTCGTAAATAGCAGGGTAGGCTGAGGGAACCTAGATGTTAAGACACTGTGTTCCCCACGCATCGTCCAATTTCTGACACAATGCGTGTTGAGTGGTAGATCTTAACGCCGCGCTTTGCCTTGTTACTAGAGCGAGGTAATGAAAATATATATATTATTATTTTCCGACTGGGAATCAAACCCACAACCATCGCGTTCACAATCAAATGTTGTGTTATTGATCCACAATGGCTTCAATTTAATTGACCCTCTAAAAATAGTATTTCTTTTTTGTTTCATATAGATATTAGTGGTAGATCACTCTGTTTCTTTCTGATGGTCTTAATATTAAAAATCACATAAAATAATGCTTTTCATTATTTAACAGACAAAACCACAGTAAATATTTATCTTATTATAAATGACAGAGTGTTTCATCACTTAATAAATTGCATAACAATCTCGACGCATCCAATTAGTGAATGTTACCTTAAACGTGAGTTTCAAACAAACGCTAAAACACAAATTGAAACGACCAACGTATAAAATATAGTGAGGGCAAAATTGTGGTACATTACGCATTCTACTTTTAATATTTTCCAGATATCTTAAAATAACCTTTTCCAGCTATTTAAAGGTGATGGTGGTATCTTCTTCTTAAAAAAAACTTCGTAGTGGTGCAGAGTCAGCGGACTCGGAACGTCGGACTGTAAACTTGATTGTGATTGTGGGTTCAATGCCCAGTCTGATCTGAATAGATGAGTAATAGAGTCTTATAAAGAGGTACGGAACCCTAAAAAGAGATCTTTCTCCAAAATCTCATCAGTTAATTTATAATGAAAGAACTCCTCCTCCTCCTCTACATTATAAAATGAAAAAACTAGCAATATAGCAAGTGAAGGTAGTGTGGAGTGGAGTGGAGTCTACACCGTAAGAAACAAACACATCGCCACGTCCGGGGGCGTCTGATAAGTAATTAAAACACATAAATTATAATGAAACGCCTCCATACTTACGGTCTGTTAGCGTTTCGATGTTTTAACATTTCATAAATTATTGTTAACCGATTTCTTGAAAGGGTTTTTAATGATCTTGATGTGTGTTTGTATGTGTATGTACATATTATGTGTGTGCTTGTATGTATATAAGTATGGGAGTGATTGATTTGAGTGAAAGCCTCTGTGGTGTAATTGGAAAGGGACTGTACGTGTTGATTGTAGCTTCGATTCTCATTTCGGGGAAATGTGTTTTTGTTAAGCTTCCCGCTATAACCAGCTCATAGCAGAGTTAATGGACTGTAGATATTAAATATTTAATTTCCTCGAGCGGAATTCGAACCATAACGTGTAGTTACAGGAACACGCTTGTGGCCCTGCGCCACCATTTTATTATTATAAGCTTCACGCTGTATCTCGCACGTAGAGAGGTATCAGAACGAACATTAGATTCCCTAAGACATTTTGTTTCTATTAAAATACTTCCGTATCCCACTTTACGCCGACTTTAATTACGTGTCTATTACCGGAACTGAACGCTGTGCTTTACCTTGTTACCAAGCGAGGCAAAGCATAATATGAAATACTTTATTTTCCGGAATGGCAATCGAACTCACAGTCTACAGTGGCAAGCTTATAATCCTTTGCGATGGGCTCGAGAATTCGGCGGAAAGTGGGAAACAGAATGGCTTTACCTTTTAAGATCCCTCTGCCTACTCTGCTAAATGCGGGATACAGCGTAAAGCTAAAAAAAAAAATTCGATTTCAATTAACATTGTCATCCATTCAGCAATGTGATATATTTCCAAATAGTCAAAAAGTGTTTACTTTAAAAAAAAACTAAACTTAATGCTAAGAGAGCTCTACATACTCCTTAGCTCATGAAATGAAACAAGATACCTATGAATAACGTGAATACTAAATAACTACAGCCATCAAATATCAAAACAAATCACTTCGTTTTTAATAAAAAGTTATCCCCTGAGGCGTTTCATTAGATCATTATTTTATGGCCCCAATTTGGTGTTAAAGCCCATGATTTAGCTCAATATCATCGAATTAAGCGGTTCTCGGAACGGATACAGCTTATACTGTGTTAGGCCTTTTTATATACTGTATTTGTAATACTAGCTTATATTACCTTCGCGTATTTTGTAGCAATTAATGATAATTTTGTCATTAATCACGTTATAAACTTTACCCAATAGTTATAAATAAACATGTACGTGAGGCCATCGTGTCTCAGTCAAACTGTATTGTTAACAGTGAGTGTTAGTGCATTGATTCTGGGTTCTATTCATCATCGCTTACCGATCTGGCATGATAATGGTTCTAAATTTCCCTACTTAACAAGAATTCAGTCGGACAGTGGAGAATGGAGTGTTTTTATAGCTTCTTTCTGCTTATCCTGTTATGTTAATTAAATATCAATTGTAATTGTTTTACTTCTTCTCTATCTTATATCAAATCAAAATAATAGGCCAGTCGTCGCGCAGTGGCACAAAGTATGACAGTAGAATCGATTGGTTGTGGGTTCGATACCCACTCGAGGAAATTTAATATTCATTTACATTTATATTTTCATTTCTTCGCACTGGTGTCGAGTTCCGCTACTCAACACGCAACGAATGCAGAACTCGGCGGAAAGTTGGGAACGCTTTGTCTAAACACTAGGTTCCCTCTGCCCACCCTGCTATGTGCAGAATACAGCGTGAAGCTTAAAAAAATGTGTCATACACACCTGAAACGTTCTAAGTGATAACGGCAGGCGGGCTTATAGCCCGCCGTTGTTTGTTGCCCTTTATAACGCCCCTTGCGTTGTGGGTTCAATTCCCCACTGAGATAGTAAATTATTTGCATAAAATTGCCCCTGCAATTTGTCTTTCCACATCGAGTCGATCAAAACAGTCTCGAATCGGAAAGAAAGTAAAACACTAATCTTTGATGCAATAATCCATGTAAGTAAGTATATGTATATTACAATGTTAAGCATTTTCATTTTATACTTATAAAATAGTTAAGCTTTTTCATGTTTTTCTCAAATCTTGTTTAAAGAGAATTTAGTGGTAAACCACTTTGGTACTTTATTTCCGCACAATTTTCGAGTATGACGGAACTAAACGCCGCGCGTTTATTTTATTACAAAAGAAAGAAAATGAAACAATTCATTTACTCGAGGGTTAATGGAACCCACAACGATCACGTTTACAGTCAGATGCTGTGCCGCTTCAACCTAGAACTTTTAATGTCACATTTAATATCTTCCATCTTGTTTGGATATCTTTTAAGATATTTACTTTATATCCCATACAATTATTCACGTCCACTTAGTACGTAGTTGGTATATTTAGACCGCTACAGTATTTACAGAGTAAGCTATTAAAGTAAATACACGCTAATACGACTGTAAGAGCGTAATGTAACCCTTAGGCTCAGTGGTTGAGAGTCGTTGGTTTAATTTATAGCTGTTGAAATGTACCTGGTAAATTGTTATATTGATGGCCCTAAGGTGAGAGTAGGGCTGTCTGTAGTGGATTATTTTATTATTTGTTATCTATATATATTGCCGGTCGTGGCGCAGCGGCACAAAGTGTGACTGTAAACCGACTGGTTGTGGGTTCGATCCCCACTCGAGGAGATGAAATATTTACTTAAATTTATATTTCCATTTCTTCGCTCTGGTGTCGAGGACAAGCGCGGCGTTGAGTTCTGCCACTTAACACGCAATGCCTCCAGAATTCGGCAGAAAGTGGGGAACGGAGTGTCTTTCACTAAGTTCCCTCTGCCTACCCTGCTGTGTGCGGGATACAGCGTGAAGCTGATTTATTTTTTGATTTATTTATTTTTATATATATTTCCTTGCAGGTGGCTTTAGATTCGAGTCCCGCTGCGTTCTAAAAGTATCTAAGTATTTCCTAAAAGTGTCTTTATTTTATCAAATGTAGATTTTTCAATAAAAATTTTTAACAATGGTGTTATGAAGTAATATTTTTAAAATAATTATCTTCATAATAAGTTCTTTGATTTTCACGATTATTACACATATTAAATGAAACTAATTTAACCGGATTAATCGCGTATATTTAAGATTTTTACATTTTGGAAACCCGACGTTTCGAACACTTTACAGTAGTCCGTGGTCACGGGTAGTCTACCCTTTCATTTAATAATTATCTTCATTTCATGTAACGTATACGAATATGAATATTCAATAATATTAAAAAATAAAAACAATATTTATATATAGGTATACTTCTGACGATCGAACCCACAAACATCGAGTGAAATACTAGGAATTTACCTACTTCGCTAAAATGAACATCAGTTTCTTTAATAAAATAATAATAATTAGCTTTTTATAGCAGTGTGTCGCTACACGCTCTAACTTATAATATAATAGAAACTAGAGTATAGACACTCCGCTCGCCACTTTTAAATTTACCACCAGTCAACTAAACTTAATGGCTCAGACCTGAGAATTTTTTTTTTTTATATTTACAGATTCACATTTATTGTTAGTGACAGTGATACCTTTGAAATAGACTGGAGCGAGTATTTCATTCCCAAGGCGAGTTATCATTTATAAAATCATTTATTAAGTAAATAATACATCACCTTTATTAGACAAACGTTTTTTCACAACCAACTTTTATAAATTGCGGCAATATTCTCGGACGTTATTTGGGATCCTATTGTACCTTTGACTCGATTCAATCGAGTTACAAACGCGCTAAATGTAAGACTATTTCTAGTATTAATATTAATATTATATAAATCACCGATTTTGTTGAAATCATTAATATTTTTCTTAGCATACATAACATATTAGTTTCTTTAAATGTTTGTTGTCTCCTATCTACACCGTCTTATATTTCTCATATAGGTATGTTCATTCAAGTTCATGTTTTTGTAACGATATATGGAATTTATATATGTTTTAAAAACACGACCAAGAAAGAAGTATACGAAACGAAGATTTCCTGCTATTCACATCACCCCTATGAACCCTGATAGTTAAGTAAGAGGTCAGAAGATAGCACGACCTCTTATGTCCTTATGGTATAGCTATATAATAACTGTTGAGAGTTGAACGCAATCAAATGCATAAAACACACTATCTGTAGTAATGACGAAGCACAACGCTGCGCTTTGTCTTGTTACCCGTGCGAGGTAATTAAAATAGGCAATCAGAGTGGATTCGATTCCGTCCCGAGGGATTTAACTTGACAGAATAAAAACTAATAAATAATTCGTACCAACCCTGTAAAAAGGCCACGCCTATTAACTCCACAATTCATGCTCTGAAGTACGATCCAATTTGTACACAAACACACATACACACTTTGCCAGAGTTATTTAAATCTTATGCAATTGGAATAAAAGGCTTTTTCAAATGATAATTTTATACTTATTTGTGTAAAACATATATTTTCACTAGGCTATGATTGTTTATTTTCAACCTTATTTTGTTTGTTTTGTTTTTGTTTCAGTTTTACATTTTCCGCGCATACAAAAGGGTAGGCAAAAAAACGCAATATTAAGCATCTGCGAGCAGATTGGCGGAACCTAACGCCGCGCTTTGTCTGTCAGAGCTGTTAAATGAAAATAATCATTTCTCCAAGTGGGAATCCAACTCACAACCTTCACGATTAAATGCATCGTGGCATCTATAGGATGAATGAATTTTTTTCAATAGTAATGGGCTTATCATAAATATAATGATAAGACATAGGCATTTTGAGCGGTTTTTGTTGTATAAATAATAAAAAAAGCACCTTTAGGCACGTATAAAGTCAGGAAGCTCTGAGAGGTAACCAAATAACTTGTTAAGTAGTATGGGAATAAATGCATGGTATAGTAAAAAAACCGGTCAAGTGTGAGTAGAAGGCGCACACAAAAATTTCCCTACCAATATCAGATACGCACATAGTTCAAGGAGAAGTACAACTTATAAAAGTAGACACGCTTAAATTTCGGAGCGACTGCAATCATTTTAATCAATAGCTTTTGTTTTTATCAATAATATAAATATAATTTTTCCACCCCTCGGTTTTTTTACTTCTATTTGTACTGCAAAATGCTACTTATTACGAAATGTCATAATCGTACATCTACAAGAGATACTTTAAAGATTTTGATTAAGCGGCCAATTTGATACAAAATGTTGAACAAAAACGATGCATAAATGCTCATGGCATTGAATTGCGTTCACTTAGAAGCTTGATTTTGCTTGTGGTTGGAAGGACCGTAAACGTTGATATTTAATATTAATTCCAGATAAATGATCTTAACAGACGGACAGATTGAGAACAAAGTGATTCTATAAGCGTTCCGTTTGTTCCTTTCGAGATACGGAACCCTAAAAAAGCGGCTCACTCTTTTTGTGTGTTTTATGATAGTTTTAGGATTTATTTTTAGTGAAACTGTTTTAATTCTGAGAGTCAAAAGTCAAAATATATATGTATAGCTCATGTGGTGCAACAAACATATTTGCATTTTTTCAAATATTTCGTACGGAAAAACAATAAAATTTTGTAGACAATATTTCCTCTTATATTCAATAAATAATATAGGCCTTTTAACATATTTGGCTGCTATGGCTATGTTGCTGGCGATTATTATAATTTTGTTTTTCTCGAACTAGACACCGCTTCATAAGATATTTTGATTTCCTATCTCTGGTAACGAGGCAATGCGCAGGTTTGAGTTCCACCACTCAATACGCAATGTCTCAAAAATTCGGCGCTTCTTTGTAAATTAATTCTGAATAGGCATCGCGCATTGCGTTTTCAGTGGAGGAACTCAACACCGCACTTTATCTTTGTCTTAGTTCTTATTAAATAAACGTAAAATTCAAAGAAAACGAACATAACAAACACTACATGATCGAGTAAAATGTCAATTTAAAATAAGCCTTTTCTGTCATCACTACGAAAGAATAACATATTATTTTCAATATAGTTACGTATTTAACAAGAATGTGTCGATATAAGGCTATACTTTAAAATCGAAATGCAGTACAAAATACAGATATTAGCAGTAATTTTCTATAATTATGTCCTAGAGATACCTACTTATCTTAGATCTACGTAGTTAGAACTAGAAGGTAATTTTATAATAATGGTAGGTATATTGAATTAAGATCGTTCTGGCGTGGTGCCACAGTGTCTATGCGTTGAAATAGGATGGGCTATGGATTCGATCCCATTCAGGGTAATAAATATATTCAAACTATTTTCATAAGCGAACAAGAAAAGAAGACGAAAAAGTGAAACTGCTGCTGGGTCTTCGAAAAACAAACTAATATTATCCTTCCTAAAAAAACAGGTTGTTGTCTTATAACAATAATTTTAATTATAACCCAACTACACGTAAATCTACAGGCACTTTACAATGGTATGCCATAAAAATCCCTTCAAATAATCGATTTACACCCTTTATATATTACACGAACTAGAATTAATACAATAAAGGCTAATAAAAGTGAACAATAAACACAGGAACATCATTAAACAGTTTCAACACAAAATAAACCAAAGCGTAATTGAACGAACAAATTTCCATTGATGTTCGTGATGAGAAAAATGAACAAAAAAATATTGTAAAACCATCGATAAGATACTTCGATACTCTCGGGGCAACACTACAACCTTACGTTTTCATACAAAACTGCCTTAGGTTAGTGATGCAAGGTGCACAATCGGTTGCTATATCGATATAAATAAATTTGTATTTTTATAATAGCCCACTTACAGACGCCACAAAATGGTGGAGAATTGCGTTGGGTTAAACAAGGTGTCAATTTGCCAAAGTTATGAAAGCTGAGGTTTCTTGGAACTATTTGTTTTAAGTTTCGCTTCGAATCCCGTTCACGTTTTGTGTATTGATTGGCCGATGGTGTGGGCGTCGCCGTGATGCTTTATTGAATGCGAAATAATGAAATTTATCTCTCGTAATGTTAGTGTTTCGGCTATATTTACTTTTGTAATATCGATTTGTTTGATAATTTTTACCATTACTTATATATATATATATATATATATATATATATATATATATATATATATATATATATATATATATATATATAATCAATTTTAATTTACAAATAGATTAAGAACGATAGTTAAATCAGTAATCTAATTAAATTTATTTTTGTTTCTACAAAACCACATATTTACGAAATATATTAATATATCACATTATAATTTTCATCAAAACATACCTTAGAAATTTATTTTTCTCAAGAAATAAACTATATTATAAACTAAATACTATCGATAAATCGAAACAAATTCATCGACATACATCCACAGCCTTACCGAACGAGATTTATATCACGTCATTACGTATAAAATATTTCTTTTAAACATATAATTAGATGTTATTAATATTATAAATAATACGCTCGTTGCCTCAAGCCTGGGCTATTAATGGCCGTGTTTAAATTTCATTTGCTTTATTATACGGGAGAGACCTTAATAACTAAGTGGTTGTGACACGCGACATCATTTGTTAGATACGTGTAGCCGGTTCAGTTCTAGTTACTTTATTGATTTAATGATATCGATTCTATAATCGATTACTCGTTGATTTTATCTATAAATAAAAAAAATGTTAGTTGAGAGCTATCATAATAAATTTGTTTAGATAGCTTGGAATACAAAAGTACTAGTGATGTGATTTTGGACATTATTTTCTTTACAAACTTTTCTCTGTGTACGGAGAGAAGAGATTTTTTTAATTACTTTGTTCATTATATACTATTAGTTTGCTTAGGAAAAAATGTATTATTGACGTAATAAACGTAAGGTTCTGCTTTATCTAACTGAGTGAAGTAGCGTCTTAGTTATCAATTAATTTATTCTGATTTTTTATTTTAACCAACAAAAATCATGTTAAAAACCACTAGTATGTACATAAAACACACATATATCTGTCTGTAAGTTTGTAATATCACTAAAACATGGCTGTTTTAATAAATTCGTCTGTCATTAAAGTCTACCTCATTATTTCATCTCGAAACACATTATAAATGCGATGGTTCTTAACAATTACCCTTTACGTCGATAATTTGCGATCGCTGCCAATATTTCGTGAAATTACAACATGCGAAATGTTCTTCAATATACAAATTACACGATAATGAACTTTATATCTTCTTAATATGGTACTATTAAAGCGCATAATACGTTTTGTATATACCAAAATTCCATATAATATTCAGAATTGAAATTTAAGCCATATTGCCCAGTGATAAGGCTTATATTTTGTTGGATTTGCTCGGTTTTGAATCAGCAAACATTAAGCTAGCGCGAAACCATTATTGAATTTACTTTATATAATAACGTTTAATCACTCGAAAGCATCAGATGCTGCCTCGTTACCGAAATAAGGATGTTTAAAATATCGATACTGGTATTATAATTACAAATACAGTTTAGGATCGTTGAGCGGAAGGAGTAAAGAAAAATTAAGACAGCGGGAAAGTCTAATATTATTACAATATTTATTACACATTAGATTATGTATTAAGTGGTGAAATCATATTTAGAAAACAATAAATATAATAAATATAAAAATTTGGACGTAGCAGGATATGATCTCGCACCTCTTGGAAACCGTCAAAGCGCTCTGACCACTAAGCCGTATGTATCAAACGTTAAAATACTTATACGCTTATTATAATTTTTTTATGTGGTTAGACCTCATTATTTCTGTAAGGCAATTTTTATAAATTTCCGTTACCCAAGGATTATTGTAAAGAATTATCGCTTGGCAAGAAATAATACTATTCAATATAAAATTTAAGGTTTTTAAAGTGTTATTCAACACTTTAGAAAAAATATTATATATATAAAAAAAAATCCGCTATTTTCAAATTTTTATACATTGCCTAAATAAATTTCTTTTCTAAATGAGAAAAAAATACTTCAAAAATGGTTAAAATATAAACATATCGTTTACAGTCAAACACTTTCTAACATCATTCCGATAACGTTAACAATGTCATTTAAATTTGTATAAGAAGTAAATAACAAATCAATGTACTAGCTGTCGTTATTTGTGTGTACCACTTGGTCAAAACACGATTTCACAAATGATACTGTCATTTAAATGTCTATAACATTAAAAGCGAAGCAGCTGCAAAGAATTTAGTTAAATGTTACTTGAATTATTCATAATTTGTAATAAAATGTAATATTCAAGTAAACGTCGGTTGAATGTAGAAAATTAAATGTTTTTTTTTAAATTATATGTTTTTCGTCTGTTGAATGTAGAAAATTATGTTTTTTTTGAAAATTATATGTTTTTTTTAACTAGAAATTATGTAGATTATTTCGGAATTAATCCGGAATCAATTTGCCACCCACTTCGTAAAAATATATAGATGAGAAAAAAAGAGCCACATAGTGTATATTGAAAGTGCTCTTTATATTAGGAAAGTTTTATTTATGACGTAATAAGATGATTATAATGATTCTACTTTCACAATATTTTTTATTTCCCACTCTTTATAGAAAACCTTAGCGGTACCGCTACTTAACTCGTAATATCTCTAAAAAAAACATGAAATGAAAAACAAACTCTACTAACACTACATTCCCACTGCTTACACCCAAAAAAGGATATAATCATAAAAAAAAAACATTGTTTCATCGACTTTTCCCATCCCTACACCGAACGAGAGGGCGTGGTTAATTTCCCTTGGTAATTTATGCCCACTAAATAATTGCGGGTCATCACTTTAGCTGCACGCTAATTGTTGGTTTAAACCTATCTACACTAATAATTTGGTTGGTCTGTTTGTATTTTTTCAAAATCTCCTTAACAACGTCTCTGTGGTGTAGTGGTGGAATAAACATTTAGTTTCAAGTTCAAAATTTTAATATTTTGTTTAATTAAACGCTTCTCGCGCGTGTCTCTCGTTTGCTCTTTGAAATTCATTTTGTAATAAATTTTTAATATAGATATGTTTGTATTTAGGCACTAGAATTACTGTAAAACTCATACTCATATATTTAGAGAAGCACATTGCTCAACCACAACAGTTTTTCGTCTAACTATAAGCATGACGGTTGTAAGTTCGATTTCACTAAGAGGAAAAAAATATTTTCATTTCCTGGCTCTGTGTAAAAGAGGCTGCGGAAGCGCGGTGTCATGTTCCGCCACACTAAACAACTTTTATCTTTTTTTGCTAGGTTCCCTTTGCCTACAATGCTATAGGCGACCTACAAAAAAGATAAAAATCTGTATTTAGTTTTTTAGCTTATCTGTATTCCCTTACTTACAAAGTCTTTGAACTTAATACTTTAACTTCAATATAATTGTTAAAGCTTAAAACCTACACAAATAATTTGGCTCGTCTGTTTCTTTGTTTCAAAAATAAAGTGTTGTTCCACACATTTAAAAGAATAATAGGTTTTTAGATAATGTATAAAAAAATGTAACGGTCTTAGTATTTATCTGTGAGTAGAAAAATTTTGAAAAATTCACGCTAGAGATGCTAACAAAATGAATAAATAATAAATTTTTGTGAGTTTCAATGTAGCTAGATGAGAACGTATGACTTAGTGGTCAGAGCGCTTGGATGGTATAGCAATGGCGTGGGTTTAATCTTGTTACGTTTATACATATTCTAATAAATTGTCTTCCTGTTTATTACCTTTTGTGGTGCAGTGGTGTAATAAAAATTGAGTTTTAGATTTTATTCTTTTGTTTTATTTTTATACATTATACGTTAGGCAAAACGCTACTGATGAAGCGATTGTCATTAATATAGGTAAACCTACATATATCAAAATAAAGCTTTACAAAGAAAACTTAGTGCTAAGACACTCTATTCACTCACTCACCTTCTGCTCAGTTTTTGAGGCATTACGTATCGAGTGGCGGAGCCTAAGGCCCTGCTTGGTCTTGTTACCAGAGCGAGAAAATGAAAATAGATTATTCCGTTGAATGGAAATCATACCCACAACTGTCGCGGTTATAGTCAGAGGCTGTACCGCTGCGCCACGACGGTCCTTCACTTCTTCTTTACAGCCTAGATAATTAATTGAGTTATTGAATAATAGTGCTACATGTTACACCATTTTAAAAAATGCAGGCTTAAATCCATATACATACATACTTCAACATATTAACAAATCCAAATGCGCATAACATATTAAATGAAATAATTCACTTCCAGTGTCAGATAAAATAAATATACAAATAATTCAGTAAAATAGTGGTCAATCCTGAAATATAGTGGTTGTGGTCGATTAATCGTAATATGTATTAATAGTATGTAAATTATTCGATGCGGCGCGAACGTAATTAATTCGAGCTCTTCACACGCGAGGCAATGATCATAACGCCATAGAGCCTAGATGTTATAGAAATGTTTTTTTAACAGTTTTATAGTGTTATTCCTCATTTGAGGAGAATTTTTTTTACAAAACGTATAAAAAAATATACGTAGACAGATTTCGAACCCGCGCTTTATGGAAATTGTCAAAAGGTATGTTTGCTAAAGAAAAAAAATTTTTACACAACATATTTCTATTTTTAGTATGCAAAGAGTTCCGAAAACCACTTATAAGACTGTTTAAACGAGAATATTTTGTAATATAAAGATTGTGCCGAATAGCGCACCCACGTTATATTTCAGGTCACATTCTACCCAGTTATAGTAGTTTAATCTCGATCCCTATTAATATATTATTTCAAAATTTCAAATTTTCCTTCTAATATTATTATTTACATTTGGACTCGGGAGGGAGCCGCAGGTAGAAACTACTATAGCATAAATAAATTAAATGTCTAATAATAAATAAATCAATACCGTATTTAGATTCTCTAAAAATGAGAAGGAGTTAATTGACATTAAAATAAGGAACTTTTAAAACTAAATTTTATTTTTTTACCGCCACGCTGTCCCCACTTTCCTGTGGTTGCAATAACTTAAGCTCCATATCAATGCTTAAGCTGTCATCGGATTATATATATGTATGCCTTAAAGCAAAATTTCAATTATATCAGACACCGAGAGACGGATGAAATTTTTCTTACAATATTTGATTACAAGCCCGGTGTATACCGGGACAGGTGAAACAAAATAAATCGTTATAAAAGAAAAGAACGAAATCTCTTACAAAATTGCCAGTTCTAATAACTCTTAATACGATAACAATCACAGCACTAAACTGTTTGTTAGCGCGAGAGAGACACCAACATGCCCTCTGACAGGGAACTGAGAAATTTTACGTCACAGCGGGACATCACTTGCCTTTACCCAACTAGGTTTCATCCTAAAAAACCTCATACAATATCAAAATTTTAGTATCCATTACCGTTTTTCGTACAAAAATTGCTTAAATTACCTGAGGAAATATTCAATGTATACTGTTGTATGCAAAAAGTGTATATCATGTTTAGTTTGTTAGTATGGCAACTCGTTAAGTGGAGAGCTTTTGGTTTATTTTCATAACTACCCATATCTATCACTGTTAACGATGTTTATTCAAGCAGCTTAAGTGGTGTGACCATATATTTTGTTAATTTTAGGATGATTAGAAGTTAAATTAAGTAGTGAAGTAGCTAATTGGTACTTATCTGATGGAATAGGATGTGAATTTAAATGAAATTTGGAACGTTTGAATATATTTTTTACATGTGCCTATATAATGTTTATATAAGCTTTATGTTGTATCACGCTTTATGTATTATTGAACGCACTACAGCCTTGTTTACAGTCAGACACTGAGCCGATGCGCCACGACGTAAGTAAGAATAAAATAGAAAAGTTAAATATACATTAGCAACACACAAATGATAGAAAACACAAATCCTACGAATTCACTGCCTAGGTTTGGTAGATAAAGTCTGATTCGCGAATTCTAAACATTGCGGGTTGGACGACGGAAGTTCCGTCAATCTCAAACTCGGATGGAAAGCAGGGAACGGAGTGTTTTAACATAATATTCTCTGTACCTGTCCTGCTTCACAAAAACACGAAAAAGCTTCTCAATTTTGAAAAATTATGAACACATGGACACCGTACTCTACATAATACGATATAAGCTGAGTAGTTAGCTATATTACCCGCTGCTAATGATGTTGTTACGGTAGCGTTTTTTAACTGTCAGAATTTTTCTATTGAGTGATGAAAAAGTTATGAGCGTATTGTATCTGGGTACTTGGCCTCTGGGACCCTACTTGATGTGGGCTCTATTTAACCAATTATAGGGGAAAAGAAGTTGTGTGTTTGATAGTTTTCATATATATTAGTAAAATTTATTAAGCTAATGAAACGTGACGTCGGCGTAGTGTAGCCGCTAACTAACTGAAACCCACATACTTCTTTTTTTTTCTTTATAAATATTTATATCTCATACAACCAAAACAAAGGAGGCTCCTATCTTAAAATCTTAGCGACAATTAACCTTTCCGCTAAATAAAAACCGATACAAAAATAAAATTGTCCAACCAAATCATTTTATCGCTTAAAAGTGCAAACAATAAATATGTACGTTCATTTAGTTACACTATCAAATACACTTAAATATTTCAAAGAAACAATACAAGTTTCGATCCAAATTTCAACCGAAAACGACCTTAATATAAACGAAATAAGACATCCTCTCTATACAAAACTACCGAGTCAAAAATACAAAGTTCGCTTTGCTATTCATTTATAGCAATTTGATTATTAAAATTATAGTAATAAAGGTTACTTGGTTTGTTTGTATGTATACAAAAGGCCGGACACTGCGAGAAATCGCGATCATCGTATGAATGACTTTATTTATTAAAATTAAACGTATAAAGGTGGGACGATATGCTAAAGGTATTTGATGTCTTTGTTAACTATACCCCTGTGACGCAGTGACCGTAGTTTCGGTGGACATAGATTCGAGTTTCGCAAGATATAAGATCAATTGGAGTAAATGATAAGATTGATGCTACGTAATATTTCGAAAATTGGACGGTACGTGGTGAACAATATCTGTTGAGAACATCAAAGCGGCGTGCCATGTAATATTTCCAGAAGAAAACGGAAAACGTAGTGATTTCTTCCTATTTGTAGCTTATCCTTACCAAAAATAGGTTACTAGGTTTCCCCTGCCTTCTTTGCTATAGTAAACGGGTAATGGCGTGAAACCAAAAAGCTACATTATATTTAATTACATCAAAACAACCATGCCATGTAGCCCTAACACAATCTGTTTAACACATCTCAAGCTAACAGAGAGGTCCTCCACACACCAGGGGTCCATTGTACGAAAGAAATAAATGAATCTCTCCTTAGAATGCTTAATATTATAATTTGATATTTTAAAATGGATAAAGATATTAAAAGTCACTGCCCAGAGTGTTTATTTAACGCTCGACGATGAGTTATGATCGACTTTTTTATTTTTTAATCTGTTGATTAGTTATAAATGGTTATATTATTTGGTGTATTTTTTTCGTTTTGTCTGTGGTTTGGTTGGTGTTTGTAGTTAGTTATCTGTGGTGGATTAGGAGTATTTAAATATAAAAAAAATAATTATGGAATACTAAATGGTTAGGTACTTTGAAATATAGGTTGAAGTTTCCTTATTTTCACACAATACAATAGGTACACTACTAAGTGTAAGACACTCTTTTAATATTCTCTGCTTTAAGAATTCGAGGCAAACCATGACGGTTAGCTAAATTCAACGCCGCACTACTTGAGAGAAGAAATAAAGCTGTGGTCTAACCCACAATAACCACTTTTGCAGTCAGGCCTTGTCCCATTGTACCACTACGGCCTCAGATTTATCTCCATCAAACAATTTCCCATAATATAAAACAAAACAAAATCAAAATATGTATGTAAAGTCTGTCCGTCTGTTCACTTGAAGGGAGTCAATCACAGCGTAATTAACTTACGCCGACCCGACACTGACAGCGAGTGAAATGTTAATAGAAACATAAATACTAATGTGTACACGAGGATATGCTTGGTTAATGGTTATTTATCAATTTATCCGCTTCGTGTTGAAAATATAAAAAAATTATATAATTTATTTTGTAATAAATTATATAAATATAAAAAAATTAGAGGCCTTCGTGACGTAGGAGCACATGCGTGTGGCGGATTCTGAGCGCGTTGTGGATTCCATTCCCACTTGTGCATTGAAATATTTCATGTTTTAATATCCTCGCTCTGGTACCGAGGTAAAGCGCGGCGTTAAGTTCCGCCACCCAACACGCAATGTCTCGAAAATTCAGTGGAAAGTAGGGAACAGAGATGTGTTAATTGGAACAGAATATCCCAACTCAAAGCTCAAGGAACTCAAAGCAGAAGGAACGTTCACATATTCCTTCTGCTTACCTTTTGTGCTAAAGCAACAGGATACAGCATGAAGCTAAGATAAAATAGAAGTAGTTGAAGCTACACCATTAAAAAGTACTTAGTAGGAGCAGTTTTAATATAATTAACTAATACTGAAGCCGAGGCCGAGCTCAGCAGCACATCGACTAACTATAAACACGACTGTTGTAGGTTAGATTCCCATTAGGGAGAATCAATTGCTTACATTTACATTTCCTAGCAATAGAAACATGAAAAAGCGCGATATTGACACGCAATATCTTAAAAAATTGAGCGGCGTTTGGGAAACGGAGTGTCTCAACACTAGACCCTTCTCCTTACCCTGCTATTTACAGGACCCTGCTTTTTACAGCCTGGTGCTCCAAAAAACAATTGTACTCATAACCTGACAGTCCTATCAGATACACTAGCAAAAGTCCAAGAGGTATACATTCTTCCAGAGATAAGATAAGGCTCAAAGGATCGGCTACTATATAATATTGTCGTACAATAAATCATCAACGTCAAAAACAGTTTAGCTTAAATAAGCTAAGTCATTCTGGGCTTTATGTGAGTTATTTTGATATTGTGTATAGTGATTTTGGTTCCGTATAAATAAGATTTTCTTTTTAGTAACTTAAGAATCCAAACTTGCCATTATAGTCCGCGACTAAACAAACAATATTGCGAATATGATCCCAGCTGTTTTTATATTTAAATATTTAGTATTTATATATAATTACACAAATAGAAATATTTGCTACAATTTATGACATTTACTAATAACACTAAATTAGTATTCAAAGCCATCGTTTTAGGCAGTAATAAGATTATTTACATACATTTTTAAAACAAAATATCTACAGAAATGGAAAGGAACCCTAAACCATCAGGTAACCTAAAACGGCCACGTAAGTTTCAAAAACAACCGGATCATTAGCAATCATTACGAGCGCGATCGCTGTCGTTAATCATTAAATCATTATATTTAATGATCGTTATCTAAATGTGATTCATGGGACCTGTTAAATGACTCATGCTGTTGCGATTTTCTACTAGTCAAATGTTCTATAATAGTAAAAAATGACGTCATTTTGGCGGCCATCGTGGTGCTCTATAGCATGGCGTCTGACTGAAAACACGACGGTTGTGAGTTGTATTCCACACTCGGGAAATGAATAATTTTATGTCATCGTTATGGCGATTTCCACATAGAAATAAGAAAGTCCGTGGGGAACGAAGTGTCATATCTCTATGCCAGCTAAAGCTAAAAAATCGGCGATTATATATATTTAAATACGACTGAAGAATTTGCTTGAATTTTCGTCCTGTGAACTTTATATCTATAGTGCTTGTCCATTTATCGAGGAATCTGAGAGGTACCTGCGGCTACACTTACCTCTGGCAATTAAATTGTATTATGTGTCATACACAGGAACCATTGATATCCTGAGGCGGACATCATCAAGGCCATAAAAATATTGTATTAACTTAGTCGTGTGTAAATTCCATGCAAATTTCACGATAAGAAATGTATCAAAATAGCACAATGTAGAAATAGCGCAACTGGCTAGATGTTTTCTCTCCAGCATCCATAGTCATCAGCTAAATTCTTTAAGCATCATTAACTGTCGTGTTGGACCAAGTTCAAAAAAGTTATGTAAATTATTAATGACATTTTTATTGCTTTTTAGGCTTAAGCAGTTTTTTTATTACACAAAAGTCCAAAGAAGGAATTATTATAAAAAACTTACGCGAGATAACATAACAGAGATATATTTAATTTGTCATTTTGACCTCATATTATGGCGCTATTAAGATTGAGGCAGAACTTTTATGACCATGAAAACAGAAAATTAACCATAATTTATTGTTAAGATGGTTTTATTATCTGTTTTTTTTAGGTGAAAGTGACAATTTAATTAGTTTTTTTTTAATCTGTGTAATATAATACTAATATACAGATTAAAAATAAAATTAGATGTTAAGTATTTTAAGTGTTTTGATATTTTTTATTATCATTTTGGAATTTCTATATTCTTGTTTGCATTTTATTAATATACAAAAAAATATTTATACTTATAATGCATTTATGTAGATGATTTTTTTTATTATATAAAAAAGTTTAAATTTCAAATGGCTAAGTAATATTTGACAGTACCACTCAAAAAAAAAAGAAAAAAAATATTATGACAGTACATTTTACTATTTATATACCCTTCTTTAATTATATGAAAAATGTAAATAAACGGAGTAAGCTCTAAATATGCTCCTCTAAAAATGCAGTAGATATGTATATGCTTAGATGTAGACAAGAAACCACTATATTATTATCCTTCCATAAAGGCTTCGAAACTATAACTATTACTCAGCTAGTTAGTAGGTACCTAAATATTCCTAGAAAGAAACCTAGTTACCTAGAAAAATGTATATATGAAAGCAAATTTAAATAGGATTTTTAGAATTTCACATTTTCCACAGAACAGTAGGTAAGGAGAAGCTAGTGTCAATACACTCCGTTCTCAACCACTCAAGACATTGCGTTTTGATTTACAGAACATTAGCACCAAGCTTTATATAACTAGAGCAATGGAAAATAGTTCAGATCCACGAATCGAACCCTCAACCATCGACATTTAAACACTGTCCCACGATAGCTTCATATAACTAATTCCAAAGCGTATACAATATGTAAGTATGTCCTAAACAAAATGTTTTCATCACAATCAATCACCCCCGGTCTCACCTGTTGCCTTATCTTAACATCTATTTTATTGTCAAGGTAGTTTTTATTAACAATTTTGGGTTTAAGTTACCTAATAGCTAGAAAAAATGTCTCTATTTGGAGATTATGGTAAATTATGATTATACTAGCGTGTACCTGCGACTTCGTTTGTACGGTCCAATTGAAATGATTTAGTTTTGTTTGATATATTCTAATTGCCCCAGGTATTTGACTGAAGGTATAGTAGAATGTAAAAAATTAACACATTCTCAACGCCACGCTTTGTCTCCCTACCAAAGCGAGGAAATTAAAATATTAAATATTTTATAGTGGGAATCGAATCCACAACCTGTTATGTAACCAGTTGTACGATTGAGCCCCTGCGGCACATCGGGACTCGAAGGGTTGGCTGACGATAGTTTAGATATAGAATAATTATACAATACATACTCAAACAAGCAATAGGCAATGAAAAGTCACTCTCTTATCCGCTTATGATTTCTTTAAAATACGTATATAGGTTTTTTTATCAAGAGGCCGTCAGTCCATCTGTCGTGTGCCTGTGGTGTAGGAGCACAGTGCCTGAATGTAAGCGCGACGGTTTTGGGTTCGGTTACCTTCCAGGACACAGTACGTACTTTGGTACTTCAGATTTTCTTAATAATTCATAAATATAGGTACATGTGGCATGTAGAGACATCACTAGCTGAAGCTTCAAAATATTAAAAAAATCAATACTATGACGTCAACAAAAAACTGTCGTGACATTGAATAATTAAGTCATTTCATCTATTATACTTTAATAACTTAACGCTAATTAAAATAATATATACACAAATTAATTGAGTCGTTCCGATCGAATCTCGTTACGCTCGGGCTTTTGAGAAATAAAAAATAAAGATTTGTACCTACGCCTAAATATATATATATGGAATGATTATGAGCGAATGTTTGTATGTTACTAAATGTATCTTTTGCAGCTTTACGCTGTATCCTGCATATAGCAGGGAAGGCCGAGGGAACCTAGTACTGTGACACTCTGAGATTTTGTGTGTTGACTGGCGGAACCCAAAACATAAAATGTATCCTAGAATATATGTACGAATACGGAGTATGTAACAAAATACATAAATATTTTGTATACACTAAAAATATAAATTTTAAAGCAAAGAAAAACGGAAGAAAATTGAAACAGTCGATATTTTAAAAAGGAATATTTTATTAATTAACACTTTAGTTCTGGAAGTGTACTAACTTGCAAATATAATAAAACCTGTATGTAAAAAAATTGTCCTACATACGTGTAAATACATACCTGTATTTGTTCCACTATAGAGATACAACCTATAGATGTTCCATTCTTTTATCGGTGAAATCGAGAATTTAACTTGTCGCTCGTGTTACATTTCTGTGTTTTATGGAATCATATATAGGATATCTTATATAATAGAAAAAATACACCTTAAACCCTACCTAAGCAACTCCAGAAAAATACACTAGTATAAAATAAATTGAAACTAAACTTAAATTAAAAAAAAAACATAAATAAAATAAAATAAAAAGAAACAAAGCGGCGAGGTGGTGCGCAAGCATTCCACAACCAATTAGTTTATTGGTCGACACATGTCCTTCTCGGAATGGAGATAACATCGCGATGTGCGTTGTACACCGAAATAAATTATTAACCGATTTTAAATATGAGAGGGATTTTTTGACGCCTATACGCTATTAGCAACGTAAGCGGAGAGAATCTAGTGTAAAGACACTCCGTTTCCTAATTTTAGCCTACTTTCAAAATCAAAATATTCTATATTCAATCAAGCCATTACAATCTTTTGAATCCAATTACATAGAAATGTCAGTAGTGTCAGTCCTAAAGGAACCTATTACCGACTCGGAAAGCAGTTCTACTGAAAAGAGCCTTTCGAGATACGACGTGTTGAAAGATGGTCACTGTCTCGCTGCGGGTCAATTACCCATAAAATATTATCAGCTACAAATAAGAGAGTAGCAAGAACGAAACTAGTGTCAAGACACTCCGTCCACCACTTTTCGTCCTTTATCGCCTTACTATAGCGAGGTAATGAAAAGAAAATTCACTACCTCGAGTGGGAATCAAATCCACATCCATCGCTTTAACAGTTAAACATCGCCGCAGAGCGTTAAAATATGTAGATAAAAAAAATTATAATATTCACTGTAAGCTCATCCTTAATAAAATACCGAAGTCGTTGATTATTTCTTACGCGCGAAGATTACGTACACTAGTCGTTACTCTCAGCTTTACTCGTATGTTTATATTGCAATTAAAAGTTATCGTTTGTTTATTGAAGTTGGATGATGATGATGATGAATAAAAATTTTAAATAAATATTAATATAACAATTTTTTTGCTTTCATTTTTGCGTACTATATACATATACAAGTAGTTGTCCGTGTTTCTTTGCTCCGCGTCTGCTTTAAGACGTAAAATACTTTTTTGCTGTCTTAGAAATTTTAGGTAACCTTCCTTCAGCGTTCCCCTACAGCCCGCAAAAATCTACATGTAAAATTCGGTAAGAAGATATAAAAAAAGTATAAGATATAAAAAAAAGACTGTTTATAGTATATTAATACTGTAAACTCGTATTTTTTTATCTTCTTGCTGTTATGTGTGAGAATACCTAGGAGGTTAGGCAAAGGTAATCAGGGATCCTAGTGTCAAGAGAGTTTGTTCTCGTTGCCATTAAGACGCTTCGGTTGCCCAATTTTCAACTAATTCTGAAGGCATTGAGTTGAGTGGCAGAACTAAGCGCCGCGCTTTCCCTTGTTACCAGAACGAAAAAATTAAAATATTTGATATTTTATTTCCTCGAGTGGGAATTGAACCCACAACGTGTCGCGTTTGCAGTGGCACGCTTGTGCCCCTACGGCTGGCCTCCATACTATCATCCTCATTTATCATAAATTATGTGTAAAAAACAAGTAAATGAGCGACTAAAGTAATAAAATCTCTACTAATTTGCTCACAAAAATGCTTATCGTTTTGAATAATATAGTCATTAATTCATTTTATCGTATACAAGATTAAAAATATTGTGTTTGAAATGACGAATAATAACTGTAGTCGTTTGTCGCGACTTTTTTAAGTTGCACGCTTTATCCCGCATACGGCCCTGCTATCTGCAGAAGGCAGAGAGAATCTAGTGTTAAGACACATCGTTCAGTCAGGATGTTCTGTCACGTCATCAAACACAGCGATGTGAGTGGCGGAACTTAACACAGCGCTTCGTCTATGTCAGTGAGAAAATTAACAATAATAAACTTTACCATTCCCTTGAATGAGGATAGAACCCACAAACATCACGTTTACAATCAGATGCTATTCCACTGCGCCACGATGGTCACTTTATTATTGTTAGTTTTTTAATTCGTCGTCCTTCCATTTAACAGGATAGAAAACCCTTTGATAACACATTCTCCACTTTCAACGAAGGAAAATCAGAGCTCTTACATATTATGGGACCTGAAATCAAGTGAAAATGGAACCCACAACCATCGCTTACACTGTCCGACAGTAAAACAAATAAAATAAGTAGCGTTAATTAGTGCTTTAATTTTTTAGCTTCACGTTATATCACGCATATGACAGGGTGTGCAGAAGCAGAGTGATGATACTCTCTTCTCTGCTTTCAGCCTGACTTTGAGACTAAAAAGTGACAGATGTTGATTGTGACGGAGTATTGCAACCTACAATATCTCATCGCGCCACGATCACATTTCGCTGTAGTATGAAGTTATCTGTAGAAAATTGATTTTCCTACGCTTTAGAATTTAAATGGCCTAATTAAAAATTACTGTTTTTGATAGACCCTGATAAAATATAAATAGTCTATTTTGAGGTTCTTCATTTAAATATGTATGTATGTAGATAAAATTATTACAAGTGTAAAATTCATCCTATTTTTATTACAAGACATTAATATGGAACCAAATTAAGATAGATTTTTTTATTTATCAGCTTCACGCTGTATCCCGCACACTGCAGGGTAGGCAGAGGGAACGTAGTGAAAGACACTCCGTTCCCCACTTTCTGCCGAATTCCGGAGGCATTGCGTGTTAAGTGGCAGAACTCAACGCCGCGCTTTGCCTCGACACCAGAGCGAAGAAATGGAAATATAAATTTAAGTAAATATTTCATCTCCTCGAGTGGGGATCGAACCCACAACCAGTCGGTTTACAGTCACACCTTGTGCCGCTGCGCCACGACCGGCCTTAAGATATTAAGATAGATAAATATAAATATTAACCAAATTGAGCAGCTGATGATCCAAAAGTAATAAACAAAGCCACACGCCACCACTAGTATCCTAACTCTTATAACAAGAACATTCGATACCCAATTAATAAAAAACTCATTTTATTCTTCCACTAGGGGTTTTGTTGAACATCTAAATTTGGTCATTCTGATACACAATCAAGATAACGAAGTCGTCGTCTCTGTTTCTATTAACATAAAGTTCAAAGTTGTATGGAACTTAAATTTTTTTCTTACTCCGGTGTTGGAACTTATATTTATTTTGACGGCTGTCGTAAATCCCAACAACTTTTGTGGTTTGTAAGATTAATTGCCTATTATTTAGGTAATTTTAATAGTTAGGCCCTTTTTCGCTCATTTCTCAGTAGTGTTTATGATTGTTTATCATGGATTTTGGATTTTTCAATGTTTGTAGGTTATCTGGTTACTGTAAGGTTATATATAATAAGGTTTTAATAAAACTATATACTTTTTTTTTATGGCAACGACACGGCAAGCGAGCGTGCGGGTCATTTGATGGTAAGTGATTACCGCCGCCCACGACCCCGCGCAACCCCAGAGGAGTTACAGGTGCGTTGCCGGCCTTTAAGATGAGTTGGGCGCCGGGGCCCGGCTTCACCTGATGCGAAACGCAGTGGCATAAAGCCACTACTTCACGCCGGTTTTAAATGCCGGGGGTGGTAATGATCCGGCCGAGTCTGCCCATACGTGTTGCCATTGCTGGCGACGTGACTCTACCACACGTACTTTAGTCGCCTCTTACGACACCACCAGTACCAGGATGATCCTATTCTAGGCCGGGATCACACAGCACAAAAAAAAATACTTTGAAAAAAAAACAAAAAAAAATAAGTATTGAATGTGCTCGTAACTAATAAATATATAAGTGTAAACTTGAATGGTTCTCTAGTAACCTCTGAAGATTTATTGTACTGGCTCCTGGCTTCATCATTAGACCAATAGGCCAAAAGATCCATATTATTGTGTTGTCACCTAAATAATAGCATATTAATGGGGGCTTTTTACTTATTTATTCTTATATCTTTATAAAGAACATAGAAGAACCATTCTTTTATTTTTAAGTGATTGAAATATTTTATGGCCAGTCGTGGCTCAGGGGCACAAACATGCGACTGTAAATGTGACAAGTAGTGGCTTTCATTCCCACTCGAGAAAATGAAATATTTAATATTTTTATTTTCTCGACTGGTAACGAGGCAAAACGCGCAATGCCTCCAAAGAATGGCGGAACGGAACTACTATGTGCGGGATACAGCGACAAGCTAAAAAATAGAATACGTGAACATTTTATAGGCTACTATTACTATTATTATTTATATTATAATAATTTCTTACAAAAAATAAATTACTTATTAAACCGTTGGCAAATTTAACATTTAGTTATAACAAAAAAATAACAAATTCTATATAAAATATTGTACTAAATTATGTAGTATTTAACTGTTCTTTTCTTAGATACTTATCCTACAAGTACAAGAGATGCGAGTTCGAATCCCGCTACTTACAAATTCTTATACGAAATGAAAACAAAATATCAAAAATATTTGTTTATTTACTTTATATTTAATTAAATTCCTTATTATATAAAATTGAAAAAAAAATAACAGAGATTACAAAAAAAGGACCTAAAACTCATACCAAATCTTCTCAATCATCAGTGAACCATTAGAGCTTAAATTCTCGATGCACATAAAAAATAAAAGAGGGTATTAAAAACGGTTTGTTAGTATGTCTATTTGTTCCGGATCGTCGAAACACGATTAATGTGTATAGATAACTATGCGCGTCTACAGGTGAGATCTCAACCTTTTTTTGTCGCTGGTCCAAGAAAAATATGTAATATTAAATATTAGTATTTAAAAGATAAATAAATAAATCAGCTTCACGCTGTATCCCGCACACAGCAGGGTAGACAGAGGGTGTTAAGACACTCCGTTCCCCACATTCTGCCGAATTTGAAGCAGAACTCAACGCCGCGGTTTGCCTCGACACCAGAGCGAAGAAATGGATATATAAATTTAAGTAAATATTTCATCTCCTCGAGTGTGGATCGAACCCACAACCAGTCGGTTTCACAGTCACATTTTGTGCCGCTGCGCCACGACTCGCCTCATTATTATTAGTATTTAATATTGTAGGAAATAAGAAGCTGTCATGGTGTCAGACTGTGACTGTAAGTTCAAAAGTTATTTTCATTTACGACTCTGGGAGACATACCGTGGCGTTTAGTTCCGCTTAAATTTTTCGGACGAATGACGGAGGATGGATTTAATGCTAGGTACCCTCTGCCCACTCTGTTATATGCGTAATACAGGGTGAAATAGCAAGGTTTTTAAATTTTATAGCCTTCACACTTCGCCTCAAAGTCTGAAAGATGTTTCGCAGCACGTTCCTCCGTCCTTTTCTTTCCACTCGATCTGTTCCCATTCGAAGGAATCGATTAAGTATTAAGTATTTTTTATTTCCTCCCTCTGATTACCAAATAATTGACATTGAGCCCTATCACTCAATCAGCAATGACTTAAAAATTAAACGAAAAGTACAGAACGAAGTGTCAACACTAGATTCCAATTTACCTTACCTGCTAGGTATATGTGGCATATAGCTAAAAACAGCACGAAACTTAACGCCGCATTATATGAAATAAAAATCAAACCCACAATCTTTCCTTACTCAATCTAATCGCTACATCCGATATTTAAGCCATACACAGCGTGCGATCAATTCAGATTTCGGGCCACTATCCTAATACAGGCAAGTGAGAACTAAGTTATTGGCTCTAATCAATTATATTTGGAAGAATGTTCGATAAGCCCCATACATTTACCATAATCACCTCCTTCTTGTGTTATCATTAACAACATATTCATTTTCCAAGTAATACTACCGTGATAAAGATCTGATAATATTTTACAATTTATTATGTTACAGACTATCTGTGTGGCACAGCGTGTGACTGTAAACGCGACGGTTGTGGGTTCGATTCATATTCGATGCAGTAATTGTGTATTTTTTTCTTTATTACCTCGTACGCTAGTAACAAAATAAAGAGCGGCGTTGAGCGCCACGCAATATCTTAAAAACGAAGGGACCTAACACCACATTTCTCTGTACCCTGCTGTATGCGGGATACAGTGTGATGCGAAAAAAAATATCAATAAGTATACTATTTTATACTGTATTATATTATATCGTGTAACAAGATAAGAGGTGGCGTTGAATTACGTCAGTCAACATGCAATATCTTAAACATAGAATGTCGTGTGGCAAATATGTGTGCTATACACTGAGGAACCCCTGCCCTGCTAAGTGCGGGATACAGCGTAAAGTTAAAAAAATACAATTTTACAATACTTATATACTTACTGCACACAATATTTTATTATTTGCAGAGGCCGCGGTGTCGCAGCATTTGACTGTAAAAGTGACATGGGTTTGCAAGGAAATGAAATATCTACATTTCCTTGCTAAGATATCAATGCAAGGCAAGCGTTGAGTTCCGCGACTCAACGGCAATGTCTTGAATATTGGGCGGGAAGTGGGTAAAACCGTTCCCTTCTTAACACTAGGGTCCCTCTACTTACCTATTCAGAAAAAAACTGTATACTTTAACTGTATACATAAATAAAATACAAAAACTATAATAAATTCCAAAATAATACTAACAACTAATGTAGCGAAATTTGTATGTAGCCGGATAATGCACTGAGTGTACGTTAGCTGTACTTACTTATACAGTACGATCGGTGAGTCGTGGCCGCCTTGTAAGAAGCTTTAGACGGCTGCGTAGATTATAAAGCTGTAAAATTACGATTGTCCTTACTTATGATTATTCTTTTATCGAGTCAAGATAGCCTGAAACTTCAGAACACCTAACTTCAAAGCGGCCACTACTAGTCGACCGTAACGTAGATACATTAGGTACAACTATAAGGCATCTGTACAAATCTGTAGACTAGCTCTCATTATACGCGGGCGATAAAAAAGCGTTCGAAGCGACATCGAACCAGAGATCTCATAAATAAATACATATGATAGAGTTTGCCTCAAGTTATAGAGAGTAGCGAGCTATTGATTTATAGTCATAATATAAAGAAGTAAAACACGCAATGCCTCCAAAATCAGCGGAAAATGGGGAACGGAGTGTTTTAACACTATTTTCCGTTGCCTACCCTGCTGTGTACGGGACACAGTGCGAAGCGGATATAAAAAGAAGTAGATAGAAATAACAAATAATTATTTAATATTATTTTTATAATAGTCTGCCTTTTTTTGATATCATTACAAATTCAACACGAGTGGGGAGCTCTACGCAGAACTTTCTCTTTTAACCAGCAACGTGGAGTTTAAAATATTAAATACCTGAGCTGGGAATCGAACTCACAACCGTCGCGCTTTTACTCAGACAGTATACCGCTGCGCCACGACGGCGAACGACGACATTATTTATGGATAATTATAATTTTAAGATTAAAGTGGCTTTGAATTTGTCGAAAAATGCTCTGTTTCCATTTGGATGTATTTTTCATAACGATATTCTTATATAATGTTTGATGTCATTGGATAGAATAAGATGTAATTGATAAGACTCATTTAGTTAATCGCAAAGGCAAAAATATAAGTACATACATATATTTCTATGTTGTAAATAAATATTGTTAAAGAGGTAGACATCAGTGGACGAGGTGAAAGTTTGGTTCTCCGATCTCTCTGGCTACCTAGTTATGTATAAACGTAAAGCTGAAAAACAAAATTATATCTGGGTACATCTGCTTATTGATTAGTCAGTCTAGGTAACTAAAAGAACTAATTCTTATTCGATTTTTAGATCGTTGCCGTTGTTATTATACTTTTAGGTTTCATTTATAACGAACAATTATGCTGTATTTAGAATGTCCTAAGACTAAATTCTTCTTTAATAAATCTATGACTAAAACCTTCTTTAATAAAACTATAAATCTTTATGAAATTGAGTAAAATAAAACCCTGATATAATATTTATTCTATGATATATATTTTTAAAGATTTATATAGGTATAAACATGAAACACGCTTTACGTCGGATTCAAACACCACACCCCAAGATGAAAGACAACACCGCGCTTCACAATACACGGGGCGTTGAGAAAAACTTGTGAAACTGCGCGTAATGGCCGCAGAACATTTGTAAAATTATACCGCGAATTGTTTCAAATAACGTCTCAGCTATCAATCGATTTATGGTGGGCATAGAGTATTAGATAGACAGATCACAAGAGATATATTTAATATTTTCATTTGCTTGATCTGGTAAAACGATTTAGCGCGGAGTTCTGTTCCGCCACTCAACACGCAATGTTTCAAAAATTCGGCGTATTTTAATACAAGGTTCCCTCTGCCTATCCTGTTATGTGCGGGATATAGCGTGAAGCTAAAAAAATAGTTGTATATGACACATCACATAGCAAATCCTCAAGTCCCCGAGATATCTTTAATAACTGTTATAATATAGCCCTCCTCAATAAATGGGCCGTCCAACAAGAACACTTATGAACTCGAAATAGTAGTTCCTGAGATTAGCGCATCTAACCAAGCAAACATTTAGCTTTGTAATATTAGTATAGATTAATTATTAAATACGATGAAATATGACATTACTAGTTCCAATAGTAAATAATAATATATTTAGATTTTATCAATTATTATTATTTACTATGTGACTATTTGAAATTTGATTATGCATTTTAATCTACGGGGTAGGTGAGGCGGATTCACATTAAGATTATTTTTCATGGAGTCCTGAAAATGTTTAGAAAAGGCTCAATAAAAATATTCTCTAATAAAAAGTAATAGATACTATTTCCATATAAAGTCGCTTCATTTATTAAAAATATTATTGCTCATAGTTATGTATCTATATTTATTATTCTACTCTATGACAGTGTCCGAGCGCGAGAGTTTTTGATACGTTTTTTTTAGTGATTCTTAAATAATTTAGATCCTATGTTTAATTTATAATGTCATTTATTAAATAATACACGGATTCTTCACGTTTGTGGTTGGTTTTTATCTTCACGCGTATCCTGCATCTTGCGAGGTAAAGGGAACCTAGAGATATAATGTCAAAATTAAAATATTTTTTCTTTAAATATATTGTTTTAAGGACTTCTAAATTGCCAATTACATAAACGGGCTAAGTGCAAGTAAGACTCGCGCACAAAAAGTTCTTCATTCTTTTTAAAAACGACAAAAAATAAAAAAAAGTCTGTTGGGGTCCACCTTAAATATTTATATTATTGTTTTTTACCATTTGTTGTCATAGTAAAAATAATGTTACTCTTACGGTTTATGAGATACAGCCTGGTGTCAAACGGGACAGACAAACAGACAGAATCTTAGTAATTGTGTTTGCCCTTTGCCCTTTTACTCTTTGGGTATGGAACCCTAGAATGTCAATGTTATTAGTCATATAGAAGATTATTACAAGTTGGAAACACATACACGGTTTTACAGACCGCGATAAAATTAACAGTTGTATTTCCTAAAAAATTATAAAAAAGTTTTGTGTATCTATTATCTACATACATAAAACCTATTTACAATTTTACTCTATGTTAGCTACTAGACTTCTGCTTTAATAACCTTACCACGAAAACGTCAAAATAATGTTTATTTACAGTTTTTTAGAGCATCAAATTTGACACGTATAAGTCTCTTTTTAGCTTTCCGCTTTATACCGCATGTGGTAGAATAGGGTAGAGAGAACATATTGTTAAGATACTTTTTCTTCTCCGTTTTCCATTCGAATTCTAGAAGTTGCGTGTTGAGGTACGGAACTCATCACCACACTCTGTGTTTGCTAGTACAAGTCAGGCAAGTAAATATAACCTATTCCGCTCCATTTTCAATATATTTCTTTGAATATAAATAACATCTCTAACCAATTACCGACACTTTCTAACTCTCAACTCAAGTAAAACAGATTTAGACGTTTTATTTGACATTGTTACTTAAAAATGTTCATTCAATGCAAGCGCGGATTCCACAGGTTCGAATTCCGCGTCGGTGACAAACAGTGCATCAGTTGTGTAGTTTTTGTCTGCGACAGACGGACCGACGGCGCATTATGTTGTCACTGTATAACGGGTCTGACTTAATTAAAATGTTTAACGCTAAAGTCGCGTTTTGGGGAAGAAATTGTAGGTCTCGTCTCTTTGAAGAAAAATATGTTAAATTAAGAAAATGTTATAAAACGATTACGATTGCTTTTATGAAAAAACTCTATGTAACAAAAGAGCTTTTTTTTTACTCGCTGTATCCCGTATATAGCATAATAGGAAATCTTGTGTTAAGACACTCCGTTCCCCGCCCACTACCTAATTTTAGAAACATTATACGTTAAGTGGCAGAACTGAGTGCTATGTTTTGTTATCTTACTGTAGCGAGAAACACTAAATAATTTATTGAGAAGAAATATTTTCTAGCGGAGAAAACGGAGACATAACTAGTATAATATAAGATCATAATCTAAATATATATATTCAAGAATTCCCCTACGATTGAACCCATGATATGTGAAACAAATCACAATAGCTGTTGTTCAGTCAATTTGGTATAAAGATTCACCATAACTAATGGTAGGGTAGTCCCCCATTGAGTAAATTGCATAACATCTCTAGGGGCCAGTTCGGTTGAGTGGGGTGTTGAAATAAATGTTTTATGACTTTTTATAAGTAAAAGTCAAATTTTATGGTGTCAATTAGTGTATAGGGGATATGATTAAACGATTTTGAATTTAAATGTTCTGTTATAAAGTGCGGCGTTGAGTGTCACCACTTAACACGTCATGTCTCGTAAACTATGTGGTGTGTCAACATTTGTACTATACAATATATCTGTAAAAAAATCTTTAGTTTACATGAACCAGCTCGTTTGGAAACCTAGATTGTGGCCACTGATCTAACACACAGAGTTTCTATCCCGCATATAGCAGTATAGTCAGACGAAACGAAGATATTTCGTTCTCCACATACAGCCTAATTTTCAAGACGTTGTGTGTTGAGTGGCGGAACTCAACGCCGCTCTTTGTCTAACAGAGCAGGGTAATCAAAATAATTGGATGTAATCACCGCACCGAGTGAGGTCCGAGCCCGCAACTGTTATTTACAATTAGATACTGTGTCGTCAATGCAAGGCTGTGAACCTACAGTCATTCACCTATAGAATGGACAACGAATCGATCACTAAGCTTTTAACATCCAAAACATGTGTGATAAAAAAAAGTCACTCCACTCTCTTTTTAGTATAACATTCCTTCGACAGTACAGTTATAAACTAAAACAAGAACAACCTTTTGTTTGCGTTTGGGGCTTCAGCCTTGTCTTTTGTGTTTCGCGTCGCGTCAATCACACGGACGTGTCGCGATTCTGTCCATCTTTGAGCTTGTATGTATTAATGTTAAGGAACTTTTACAATTAATGTTAAGGAACGGAGGCCGGCCGTGGCGCAGTGGCACGAAGTGTGACTGTAAAAACGACTGGTTGTGGGTTCGATCCCCACTCGAGGAGATGAAATATTTACTTAAATTTATATTTCCATTTCTTCGCTCTGGTGTCAAGGCAAAACGCGGCGTTGAGTTCTGCCACTCAACACGCAATGCCTCCAAAATTCGGCAGAAAGTGGGGAACGGAGTGTCTTAACACTAGGTTCCCTCTGCCTACCCTGCTGTGTGCGGGATATAGCGTGAAGCTAATTTTTTTAATTTTAACTTTTACATTGAATTATAAATATACTAGTGGTAGACATGAGTGGAGGAATACAGAGGAAAGGGGGTTGGGGGGCATTTGTTTGGTGCGTGGCCATTTGGTAATGTCTCAAAAATTAAGCGGTGCGTTGAAAGAAGAGTGTCTTAGCACTATGTTCCTTTTGCTAGTCCCATATGCGAGATAAAGCGTCAAACTATAAGATGTTTTTAATCAATATCTCTATCTTATATTGATTGTGTATTGGCTCTCTACCGTACTTAGGACTTCCTAGTCGACGAAACTAAAGAAATAAATTATTAAATATGATGGAACTTATTTCTTTATTTATTTAGTAATGGAGGGAAAACAATGAACAATCCTCTTAAAGCTTTAACCAAATATAAGCCGTTTTTCATCGATATTTATCGCGATAAGTTAGTGTTGGGCCGCTAGTCGCTACAAACGATATTTGCGAGTCAAATTATCGATATCGAGGTACGGTGGCGGGAACTCGTCGTGAAAACATACGTCTAGAAAATATCTGCGCTTGCGCATAAAAAATAACTAATAGGTATAGAAGTTTCAATTGTCGCTTTCTAAATGTTTTCTTAAAGAATAACAGACAGAAAATTATCTTTTTTAATACGTTTTTAATAGAATCACTTGTAATAAATGCTAGAAAACTGAATTTGGCCCGCTTGAGTTTTGCGGAGCTTAGGTGGCAATACAATAGCATGGTATCATTGAACTGTTAATGATAGAGCCAGGACCTGGATATTTGAAGTTACTACTAAACCACTCAAGTTAAGATATTTAGGTAATATATAGCATCGAGCTTATAATATAGCACTTATAGTGCTTTGTGTAAAAAATCACTAATATAATTTGTGATTTTCCTTTGTAACAATATTTAATGCCACTGATATAATACAAAGCACGTTGTTAGTTTTCCCCGTCTAACATACCTTTTTATGTGGACGGAAAATGGGGAACGGAATAACTTAACACTAGAAGTTCTTTTTTTTCACTCCTCGGAATATATCTATACCGCGTATAGCAAGGTAGGCAGAGGAACCTAATGTTAAGATATTCAGTTTCCCACGCAATTTAATTTCAGTGTTATTGCGCGTTGACTGGCGGTACTCAACGTCACAAGCAGCCAGATTCTGTGTCCTGCGCCCTCGTCTAGAAAAGAGTTGCAAATGTATGACATAAAATATAATTAATATATTTTATTAGCTAATTTATATATATTGAAAATGAATAATCACACTTACATAAGATTATAATAGAATTTAAACAATTATGTTAATATATCAAATAAGTGTTAAAAGCCTCACTTTGAATAAATCCGACCTTCACCTAAGCTTTCCTCTTCAAAGTTCAGTCAGTGTGTTGGATTATGCAAATTTTAATGCACACATTGTACGTCTAGAATTATTGTACTGTGAATTATATACGCAAATTAGCTTCAGTTTCTGAGTCGAGTGGGGCATTGGGATAGTGCTTGACTGTAAACGTAGAGAATGTGAGTTCGATCTCTAGTAAAAGAGGCGCGGCGTTTAGTTCCGCCACTCAAAACGAAATATCTCAAAAAATTTAAAAATAAATAGCGGATCTTAAATATTAAAATCCCCGGAATGGGGCTCGAACCCACAACCACCTAGATTACATTCAGACACTGTACTATTACCCCCATAATAGTGGTAAACAAATATTTGACATTATTCAAGTATATAACCGTCGCGTATCCCTTCTTTCTTTAACGTTATAAAACAAATTACAAATCAGTACATTTCACTCTATTATAGAATCTTGTTGGTTCGCTTCTTGATTTAACGACTTGTGAATTTGTAACATTGCGTTATTTTGATTGAATGCGCATATTCCGCGATTGTAGATAACTTGCTTTATTTATGACCTTATTATAAAGATATATACTAAAGAAGGTTGTATGTTTCACATACAATTACTTATATATGTTTTATTATACTGTAACATGTTCGTGTACTTAGTTTTTTTAGCTTCACGCAGTAATCCTCGCGTATAGCAGGGTGAACAGATGGAATCTAGTGTTGAGAGACTCCGTTACAAGTTCACGGGCCATTTGAAACATTGTGTGATGAGTGGCAAAACTCAACGCCGCGTTTTGTCTTGTTACAGGGAGGAAATGAAAATAATTAATTCCTACAAAATTCTGCCCGAATTCTAGACTTTGCAGATTTTACAGTAGTGCTAAGTCTAGAATTAGGGCAGAAAACGAAGAAAACGTAACGCACCGCATTATACGCTTATTTATATTTTTATTATACCTAAGCTTATTAGGTTTTTTTACGGTTTCATACTTTACGTTTCTAAGAGAGTGAAACATACGTTTCAAAGTCAAAGATGCAATGCAACATTTGCAAACATTTTTTTTTGTATAGTTCAATTGTTCTATTTTCAGTTTAATTATTTATTATTGAATATGAACATAAACGAGATACAGCGTGAAGCTTATTTATTTTTTAACATATACGAGTATAGATACGTACGTACTACGTTTACAAAATTTTCGGCAAAATTAATTTTGCCTTATGATGAAATAATTTATATAATAATAAATATAATTTTGTAAATGATGATAACAATAATTAATTAATCGTAGGTGCAGGTCTTTAAAATGAGTGAAGAGTGAAAAACGAAGTGGTTTATATATATATATATAGCCTCACCATTATTTTATCTATATTTTCGTGGTAAAATAATAGATAAATATAAAAATGTATATATATACCAACCCTGGCAACACGAGCTGTCAAACCAAAGCTAATTACCCAACGTTATACCCTAACTGCTACTAATAAAACATTATATGAACTAAAATTAAACTCATATACGACATTTATCACTATTATAAAATCACTACCAATTACACAAGCAAAGTAACCATTAATAACTAAAAAATAACCCTTTTATTTTAACTGTAGAGTTGAAATTCATATAAAAGGTTACAGAAAATGAAAATGTAACAAATATTATTAAGATATACTAAAAAATACCTTATTTATAATAAAAATAAAGTTTAAAATTGAGATGCACTTATCTGATCTAATTTCCCAGCCTCATATAGATAGGAAGGGGTGACTCTATCTCTTTCTAACATTCGTGTTAAGGTATATCCCTATCTCACTCTTGAGGAAGGCTCTATTGATTTTCCCTGAGATAAGGCTTGAGAAATTTACATAGCGCAATTTTCTATGATATTATCTTTGTGGCATGATGGAGGATTGTTATTGTGAATTACTTAATTTAAACTTGTGTGACAGTTTATATATATAATCTGTTAATTTGTTTTGTTATTTAAATATATTTATCTGTATAGTTAATCATAAAATAATAGAATTTTTTTCTCCATGTCCATTTTGTCAATATAATTAAAAAATATTATGTCTTGTTTATTTTGAAATGTTAAGAAGCTTAATTATTTACGTTTTTTTTATATAAATATCGAATGTACAAAATTATAATGAAATAAAATTCAGTCAAATATACAGACAGACAAACAAATACACTGTAAATAATAATTTAAGCTTATATTTTTCTCACAAAACTTAACTCACTTCATAGGTAGAGGGAACCTGGGAATCTAATGTTAAGACACTCCAACCTCATTACGACACATTCACCTCTTTCCGCCGAGTTATTGAGACATTGCCTATTGAGTGGTGGAACTTAATACCGCGCTTTGCCCTATTACCACAGCGAGGAAATGAAAATGGTAACTATTTCATTTCCCGAGTGGGAATCGAACCCACAAACTGTCGCGTTTATGTTTAGTATAATGCTTTTGCCACTGTGCCACAACTGGCCTCAAACAAACTAGATCTCTAATCTCTCGCGTAATATTTTAGACATTTTTCCTTGCTTCGCTTAATTCTGACTATTACTCTCATTATTTAAAACCTATTTCTACATTATGGCAAATAGTAAAACTATTTTTGATCTAACGTAGGCAAGGTTTTCATGTAGTAATTCATTTTACTATTTTATTTTGTTCAAATATATAATAATATACGTGAATAAATACTAAACCTAACCAAATTCAAACAACCATTTCACATAAACAAAGCGGCCATCTTTAAAAATGCAAGTAAAACCACGGTTATTATCTAGTTAACTATAACCATCAGATCATAATGACTACGTTAAAGTTTAATTGCCCGTTCAAAGTCCCCTCCTTATTTGCACGCACACGTAGAACGGAGGGTTTTGATTGGTCGAAAGTTTGTAGTGGTGTTAAGTTGTTTTACACACGGATATGTTATACAGGAGTTCTGTTTATATTTAATTATTGCATATTATTAATATATTAGTTTTAGAAATAAATAGCAAATGAAATTGGTATTATTATTTTGTGTTTTGTATTAGTGTGTTTTAACGATCAATTTTACATGGCGATATTATATTTTTTGTGTATTGCTTTTACAAGAAAATAATTTTACAGAAAAATCAGTTGAAGGTCACATTATAAAAAATAATGAATGAAAAATATTTTCAATAGAGTCAATTACTTGACTGGAAAATCTAACTGACAAGCCACTAAATAATAATCTTAATAAATAAAAGTTCGTAAAGAAAGTTACATATTCAAGTATTTTTCAGTTGGTGCCTAACAATGATTGAACAAAGATCAGTAGAAAAGAAACCAAATGAAACTAACAATTAATCTTAAAATCTCCTAAAACAATTTGTAAACATTCCTTTCCGTTTATTTCTACAATTTCTTGCAACAATATTTGCAAAAAAATTGAATACTAAAAAATAAACCAAAAATAATTTTATAAGTACGTAACTTGATTTTAAAGTCAAATGGAATATAGCTTAGAACCTACTTATTTCGAAAACTTATGAAAACATCGATACATTTCGACGTAGCTTGATAAGAACGTATGGCTTAGTGGTCAGAATGCCTGGTCGGCTTCCAGGAGCTGCGGGTTAAAATTTACGCTAACATTAAAATTTTAATATGTTTTCTAAATAAGTATTTTTCTTTCCCAAGTGTGGAATAACACTTTAAAAAACGTTAAAAACAGCTTTACCTTTCTCATAAATATTCTATCTAACATAAAAAAGGTTTTTTTTAATTCGAATTAGTAGTTATTCAACATGAAAGTAGGATTAGTAGGGGAGTCTGTGTCCACCCGAGACTATTCCTGTGCCCACCCATTCCCTGAAAACAAAACCATTAAAAGCTTGGTTCAGACAAATATCATTTTTGGCAAAATCTCTTTTATTTATAAATCAGCTTTACGCTGTATCCGGCACACAGCAGGATAGGCAAGAGAATAAGGACCTAGTGTTAAGACACTCTGTTCTTCACTTACCTGCCGAATTTTGGAGGCATTACGTGTTGAGTGGCGGAACTCAACGTCGCTTTGCGTCGATATCAAATATAAATTTAAATTCATATTTCATTTCCTCGAGTGGTAATCGAACCCACAACCAGTCAATTTTATTTTTTACAGTCACACTTTGTGCCCCTGCGTCAAGACCTCTTTGTTCTTGTTTTAATTATATTAGGTTTTTATAGAGTAGTTAAAACTGTGCTTCCATTTAAAGTGGCGATGACAAAAACACTCTGTATATGACAATTTTAATCTATTTCTAGCAATGAGAAATGTTTGAATAGTATCTATATTTTAATAAGTTCGAAACTTATTTAAAATAACAAAATATTTCTTATAATAATATATTCTAAATTAACAATTTTTTCTTAGTATATTTTTAAACACACCGTACACTAGGTTATTCGCGCAGTAATGGCTCGTTTACTGATCTAGTCACGTGCTGCGGGGATTTGGATTCGATGCTGTTAACACTCTAAGAATTAGAACTTTTGAGTGAATTTATTAGATGACATTATAGCTATATACTTACTCCTTTTATGTCTTATATACTTAATGGCATAGGTTTGTTATCTATGTATGAATAAAACTTTTACGATACTCACTGACTGACAGACAACGCATGGATGTAACGTATGGAATTGAAAAAGTTGAATAGCATGTATCTTGGACACATGGAGGTGATTTCTACGTGAACAAAGAAAAACTGGATCTACTACATTGCTTCTTAAAGTCAGCGCAGTCTAACTTGCCTACTAGTTTGTGTATCTATAAAGATTGCAGCTTTTTTATTATAACTTATGACACTATCGTAGCTAAGGTGAGAACTGGCTGTAGAGGATGCAAGTTCATATTAGTACACGTAAAATATTGTATTTAATTAATGTAAATAAAACCAGTTAAGCGCGAGTCGGACTTGCACACCACTTAAGATGAGTATTTGTTATTAATTTCAGCTTGACCTCGCGATCTCGAGGTAAATGGTCTTGACTGAGGTACAGACGGCCAAGGAAGTGATCCTATACGGATTCGTTTTTACCTTTTGAGGTACGGAACCCTAAATGAATGAAAAAATCAAATATATCACCGCAACGCATTTCCAGTGGGAACTGGACAATAAGTTTGTATGAAATAGGGTTTTATAATTTTATACCTACTAGATATATCAGTTCATAACGAACATATAACGAAGTGTCAGATTGCCACTAACAAAGGAATTTGGCAACCTAGCAATAAGACAATTTCATCACTTAGCCAATTAAGTGGCACTAACTCATTTTATAACCAAAAATATTTACTACAGACCTATACAAATAAACATTAAATATATTTTTCCAACTAAAAATCGTATTTACACAGCAAAGGATATAACACATTCAACCACACCGAACAACCGAAAACCAACTCAACATGTAATACGATACACCCAATCGCAATTTATTGGCGCAAGCAATTTCGCCGCGACATAATAAATCCTAAGACCTAAGCGATAGATTTCGTACAGATTTGTTGCACTTTGTACTCTTTTTTTTAAGTAAATATATATTTTTGTTTTTTTATTTCATCTCGAACAAATATAAGAGATATCATTCTGTATTCACTCCGTCCCCGAAACAACGCGTAATTTTCGAAACATTGCGTTTTAAGTAGTGGAACCCTACGCGCCCTGCCTACGTTTTGTGTTGTGTGTTGTTTGTAATTTGATAACTACTTTAACTTACTTTAACTTTCAAAATAATATGAACATAACACACAATATGAACAACAATGTAGACATAACACACACAAGCCCAACACTAACTTACGAAATAATTGATAAAGTGTATTATACAATAAAACAAAGAATGCACCATGTAACATTGACTGTTATTTACATTTAATTTTCTTTTATAAACTAGAAATTGAAAACAATTGTAAACACTCGAGACTCGGGAGCAATACGAAGCGTATTCCCGCCAATTCTTTTCAATATGGCCGCCCGTAAAACTAAAATGGACTAGAGAAAACGATAAAAACCGCAAACGATAAAAATGTTATATAAAATTTGTGTCTATGAAGTACATATACCTACCTACCTATTAGATTTTTTCAACGTTTTTAAATGATAATTTGATATAAAAAAGAGATGAAAAATCATTATAAATAATAATTTACCATAAATAATATTGAAGCCAGTCGTGGCGCAGGCAAGTGGTGCGACTGTAAACACGATAGGTTGTAGGTTTGGGTTCGATTCCGACTCGAGGAAATATTTAATATTTTAATTTTATCGCTATTGTGACAAGGCAAAGCACGGTTGAGTTCCGCCATTCGCACACACAATCCAACCAGAATACGACAGAATGAATGGAGAATAAAAAAAATAATGGAGTGTGTATGGAACGAGTGTATTAAGACTAAGTTCTCTCTGACTAATTATATAGCGTAAAGTTAAAAGAAGACAAAAAAACAAAACTGGCAGAACGCAAATGAAAGTGTAACTTTTTAACTCTTACATAAAATTTATAATTCACAAGTATAGGGAGAATGTTTATAAACATCCTCCCTAATAGAATCAACCCACAAGTATCGCCTACACTTAGACATGTCCTTACCATCCTGCAACAATGTAAATACAGATAAATTAAAAATAAACAATCTATTTATTCTATTTGATAGTAAATAATTCATAGATTCCCTTTCGCGTGAATATCACTAAAATATATTTTTATATTATTAAAGGTTTGTTAGAATCTAGATGGAAAAGGCAATGCACTAAGCCCCTTTCTAGTCCCTCTTAGTGCCTCTAAATATACACATATGAGATAATGGTGTATTACATAAGATTCTACTACTAAAATCTGGACGAGTGAGTACAAAAAAAATAGAAATAAATAAACGGAGACATTGTAGATCAGTGAAACAGCGTTTGGTTGTAAACGCAATTGCGAGTCAAAACGCAGCGTTCAGTTCCGCCACTCACGCAATGTCTCCGAATTGAGTGCAAAACCTACCTACCCTGTTATATGATGGGGGATACAGGATAAAGCTTAAAAAAACATTTTAAATAGACATCAATATCGTAATACGGTTTGTTCACCAACCTTTCCCTGTAAAATTATTATTAAATATTTTCAAATGGCAGGGGCCTTGTTCAAAACAACACATAAATTGTACTGTTTCACAATTGTTAGATAAGTTCCTTATGTAATGCCATCTCTTTTTACATATCCCAACAGGAAAATATAAACTTATACTAATATTACAAAAAAAATGTAGAGGTTGTTAGACTGAACGCGTTAATCTCAGGAACTACAGGTGTGAATCTTTTTTTTTGTTGTATTGTAAACTTATTAAAGCAACTTATTGAGTAGATTAAGGGGCTATACGAATGTCTTAACAGTAATTTCTCTTAGCCTACTCCTTTGCCTTTACGTGTACTTTTCCAAAGTAACATAAAAAGTAGTATCGACGTTGAGTTTCGCCACTCAACCCGCAATACCTCGATAGTTCGGTGGAAAATGAGGAACAGAAGCGTCTTAATGAGATCATGTCGTAACACTAAGTTCCCTTTCCGCTTACATAGCGATATATAGCGTAACGTAAAAAAAAACATAAAAGTAATAAATAAACTAAACAAACCTTGGGCGGAGTGTAATCCGTTCGGAAACAATATCCGATATTTGAGCTCGCAATCGCTCCCAGAGGCGTCATTCTATGAGATGTGTTGAAAAAAAATTCAACCAATTTCTATATAACTACAGATAAAATATATGAATTGTTTTATATAGGTAATAGCTTTTATATGTAATTCGCATGATATAATTCTATTGTGGCACAGTAGGTTCGATTCCCATTCGGGAGAACCAATTATTTTTATTTTCCCGCTTTACTAACAAGACAAAAAGCGGCTTTGAGTACCGGCACTCAACACTTTCGTGTTGTCTTAAAAAATTGAACAGTATATGGGGAATATGGTGTCTTAATAGTAGATTACCTCTGCCTACCATGTATGCGGGATACAATGTGAAGATAAAAATAATATCTTGTAGGTCTTGTGATATGACATAAATTCTACCCCATAAAAAAATCATATACGTATATGCAACTAATTTTGATACTAAGCCCACAAGCGGTTATGCCATTGGATTATTTAAATAACAATCAATTATTATATTTTCAAATTTAAGTAATGCTTTACTTACAATTTCTTGTCAAGCTTTTCTCAATTCTTCAGCTTTTGTCAATTCTTTTGTTTTTTTTTTTAAATTTATGCTTCCACTTGAAAAACACATAAAAGCTTTAATCGATTCAGCGTAAACAAACAATAAAAACTATTGAACGTAAAATTAAAATATATAAAAGGGCAAGTAACTATTTCAATATACGAAAAAAAGGTTTGGTGTATTGTTTTAGCAAATTGTACCCGAGCTCTGGTTTCGATGGCAGATTGAATGTATTCCTTTATTCTATCACACGGAAACTACAATTGGATTTTCTATTTTGGATTTTTTAGGTTTTCAATTCACTGACGTTGTTGCTGTCCCTTTGATCGTTATTTAACTATTGTACAGTTTGTTTAAAAATTTTTGTTATCTATTATTTATATGCATCATTCTATAATTGCATCGTGTATTTTTTTTACATTGTGCATTCTTTGATTTTCAGAGGCAAAAAGACTTAGTATTTCATATAAATATTAAACTACACCTCACTTTTTAAGTAGGCTGAAGAAATTTATTAATCAAATGTTATTATTTTGGCATAATAAGTGAATACCGTTTAACACAGATGCAGCATTTTAAAAAAAATCTTTAGATACGCCGCAGTGACATCTGTCAGCTTTGGGTGGTCGTTTAAGTCTCTTAATCCGACTTGTTTAGATAACTAATGAGTGTTTCTGATAATATGCGATTCTATGAAGGCTTAACTTGAGAAAAGGTCGTTAGTTCAAAGGAATTAAGAAAGATTTTATATAAAAGAAGATATTATAAGATAATATTATAGGATATTAATGGGTTTAAGGTTTTTTTTAATAATAATTAAATTAGTTTGCTACTACTTACATATACTTCCAATAAAAGACATGTACTTTATATCCTAAATAATTAACATGAAATATCTAGTCGGCAATTCATACATTATTATAATTTACGTTTTGCAAATCTAATCGTCTAATAAATTATGATATGTATGTAGGTATATACTTACCTACATACATACATAATATACATATTATATTACACGTAAGGTTTTTTTCTTCACGTACTCAAATAGTAGGGGAACTAGGGAACCTAGTGTTAAGATACTTCCGATCCCCACTTGTACGCCAAATTCTGGATACATTGCGTGTTGAGTGTCAAAACTCGACGCCACATAGGAACTGAACCCCCAACCTGTCACGTTTACAGTCGCACGCTCATGGCCCTAAGCCACGAATGGCAGCAGGTTTAATTTTACTGTATTTAATTTTAAAGACATATTTTAATATACAGAAAATCTAAAAAAAATCATCTACCTTCCTGGCTCAAATGTGTGAAGCTTAAATAATTAAGTCATAAACAAATCCCTAATACAAAAAATACAGATTAAAAACAATTTGTCACGTGTAACGGTTTTTGCGCCTTAAAAGATTAAACGGTCGTGTGTCAAAATTATGGCTCTAACGATTTCCTTTAACAGATTAAGATATTCTCGTGTTTTGCCTATTACATTCAATATTACACATGTTTATGATGAAAAAATTAATAAATCCGACAATATGGATACATATTTACTTCTATCAGATAGGTATAAATAGAATATGCAGATACTATTTGCATTAGGCAAAGTCACAAAGCTATGATTACATAAATAAAAAGGAAGAGTGATTAAGAATAATAAAAATATATTATGTAATGTACATAATTGTATAAATGTATATAAGAGACTGGAAAAATACAAAAGAAATATTGAACATAACTGTACTGAATATAAATATAGGTACATACATTGACTAAATGGTTTTTCAAAGAAGAACGCGAACATGAGTGTCAACATAATTTAATAACCACATCAACACGTAGTTAAAATAAAAGCCAAAAAAAGCCACTTCCCATAGTTATCCCAGTTTAAAAAAAATACACATCAACAATCTATTAATAAACGCTAGTTTTAAGGAAATTATTTGACTCTAAAATCCATTTTTCCCACTCTAAAGCGACAGAATGACGACGATAAAGCTTAATTGTTTTAACGACACACGTATACAAGATGTCGCTGATTAATTGGGCGGGAAACGTAAAAAAAGATGCGACGATTTTCATAGACCACATTTGTTTTTTTTTTAATATATATTGACTAAGATTTATTTTATAGTGTGTATATAGAATACCTCTCTGTGCCAAGACTGGCCTATTTAATTTTATTTCTTTACTAATAATATAATTAATATTATTATTAATGACATTTTCTTTATATATTATACATTAAACTAAAACTTTATATATAAGAATTTAATTTAATTTTTCTTTCTTTTTTATATCGACAATATATAGAGAGGTTAATAATTAAAACATCAAATCATGTATAAAAACGTCGAATTACTAATATTGTAAGAAGAGTATAGTTCTAGACACAAAATTAAATATTAAACTTGTCCTCTATCTTTTACATCACAAACATTTCTTAAATAACTATAATATTATTGTTGAAAATCAAATAATAAGTACAGAAATCGTTCCCATCAAATTACTTTATTTAAAATACATTTACTCTACGACTTATAATATCAATAAAGTTTGTAATAAACAAAATGACTAACAATGAATACTCTTTCCTCGTTTATGAGTTATGATTTATACAATGTGGTAATGTAAAGATATTTATTTTCTCTTAGCTTTACACCACTGTACGTGATGGCCACTCAAGTGTGTTTATTGAATAAAATAAGATAACTGAAGTATAATAAAAAACCAATAACGCGTCCTAAATATAAATGCATTAGTTTATTAGTCACTGGTGTACTGTTGTGAGAACAATGAAACGTTTCTCGGAATTATGGTTTTAGTAAAAAAAAATGTACAATATACTCGCTGTAGTAATGAATGCATGTACATTTTCGGAAAACTATCACTTTGAACGTTTTTAAAGATGTTTATAACAATATTACCTTAAATTTTTACACAAATATTATATTATTTACTTGAATCTTAATAACATTTAGTGCGTGTCCGTCCATCGATAAATTAAAAATTAATATTTTATAAATGGATATCGGTAAAGCGTCTCCATCAATAAATTCATAAATATTTTGATATAATAATTCATAAAAATAATCTACGAAGAGTCATTTAAGTTTTGCTTAAAACAGTATTTAAACCAGGGAACGTCGTCGTCAATTTGCAAAACATTTATAAGTAGATGTTTTCTCAATGATAGCCTCAATAGGCGGACGTGGTACAGATCACGAAATCTCTTTTCATGTCTAATGCTTTTACGTGATAAAAGTGAGAACGAAATATTTTTTAAAATAGATTCTTATTATTAACGTCGTGGAGTACTTTTGTAAAAATGATTTATAAATATGACAAAAACAACAATTTAGTATACCTTCAAAAGTAAGATGTAAAAACTATTACAATCATCCAAATAGTTAATTAAAAAAAGATAAGAAGTTCATTGTTATTATAATTAAATTAATCCACTTTCTTCCACAACTGTCCGTCTGTCATCACGAATACTAAGTGATCGCGAACTGGAAACATTTTAGCGATAGTATCGATTCTATCTACTATCGACCGCGCATATTAATAACTGTCAAAATCGATTTGACGGCACGGAGAGGAATCGATGACAGCTTTATTTCCCGCCATTTCGGAGTGCATTTAGTAATGCTGTAAACATCATCGTACATAATGTTAATGCGTTTAAATTTAATAACTGAGTGGTTTTAAATCTATATTTAAATATAATTTTGTAAAAATATGTGATGTATAGGTATATTTTATTAGAATAGTGAAAAAACTGTTAGTACGTTTATGTTTTTTTTTTACATTTCGATAGCTTTAATTTTTTTGCTGGTTATTAAAATATTAACGCTATAAGTAGTAATAGGTTTGGTAATAGGCAGACGGAATTGGAGATCTCAAAATTGCTTTATTGTATTATAAAGTATTGTATGCTATTTCTATTGCTTGTACAAGAAGTGGAAATCGGTATTCTAGTGGACCTATTTTCTATATATAGTATGAGCTGATACTTATAAATATATGTTAGTAATAACTTATTATCATTAACACAGATAACTAGAATCCAATATATAATATAAAATAAATATACTATATAATACAGCAAGTGGTTAACGCGAGTTAAAAAAGTTGGTATGCTCTGTTTTGTTTCTTATTTTATGGCTTTTAGGCGTAATAGTTGAACACAGTTTATTTCACCAATTTCGCATAGAATGGAGAAAACAAGATAAGCTTTACTTAATTAATTACTTTAATTTTTATATAGGATTTACTTTTACTTTACTTTTAATATAGGATGTAACACTTACAATATTAATGGTATAAAAAAGTTAGTAGGTCATTAACAGCATATCAAATATTTTTATAAATTTTGCGTAGCTACCTAACGACTAAGCTATATTTATATAAAACATATAAATTAAAATTTGATTAATAATAGATTAGACTCACTTCTAATTAACTCTTTTAAACGAGATTCTTAATTCACAAATTATACAAAATGAACTGACAATGACAATGAAATGAAGTTCTACTATTGGACAAATGTATGGCTCAGTGGTCAGAGCGTGGCTTCCAAGAGGCGTGGGCTCAAATCAGGCACATTCAAAGTTCTAAAAAGTACTTAAACGCTACTACTATTCGTTTCGAAAATTACCTACTTTGAAATAAATGGTAAAAAAAATAAGAAATATCGATTATCTGGCTCTCTACTAGTATAATGATTTCAATGATATAATTTAAAATATATGTTTACTGTATTTGAGACTAGTCTTGGCGGTAAACTTCCTCTGTAAACTTGACAGGTTATAGGTTCGATTCCCACGATTACCACAGTTACGACGAAAGCGCGGTGTTTAGTTCTGCCAAGCTCAACACGCTATGCCTCCAATTTGGCGGAAAACGGAGGAAGGTAGTGTTTTAATGGGAACGGACTGTTTTAACACTAGGTTCCCAGGCGTACCAAGCTATATGCATGGTACAGCGTAAACCATTAATATGAATAAAAAAAATCCATGTCGAATAGATTGAGTACCTGCGGCTGATTGGTATGGGAGAGATCGAGTTGCCGTGCCCACTTCAGAATAGTCTGGTGTCCACGCCAGAATTTTTACTTTACACAAAAATATCTTTTCGAAACTAAAGTCAGTTTAACCCCAAATAAATATCTCTAGATATGTTAACGAGTCGTGTAGCATTAAAATTTACTAACTCAATTATAAAATAAATTTATTATTAAGTAAGATTAATATATTTTGTATATTTCTTTTTAACATAATAAAATGGTCAAATTACTACATTTCCACCGGGTTAACTGATAAATCGTTGATATGTTAATTTAATGGCGTTCTTACATGCGATTTCTATTTGCGTTGGAACTAGTGTTATAATTTATTTATTTTACATTTGTATTAAACAGATTTTTTCGTATAGCAGGGTAGGCTGATGGTACCTAGACTTCACGCTTAATATTGTTACGAGAGCAAGGAAATGAAAGTCATTAATTTTCCCGAGGAAGAGACGAATCCACAATTATAGCGTTTAGCTTGGTGTGTGCCAAGACAGCCTCAATTCTACATCCACCTTCATTTTTTTGCTAAAATACCGCACATAGCAGGTTACACAAAGGGAACATTGGAACCTAGTCTTGAGACAATCCGCTTTTTTATACTTAATTAGAAAACGTATAAAATTTTTGAACGCAGCGGGACTCGAACCCGCGCCTTCTGGAAACCGACCAGGGCTTTCTAATTAAGTATTTATATTTCCTAAGTGTGGATTATCACTTTAAAAATGTTTAAAAAATCCGCTTTTTATTAAAATATCCCCTACTTTCCGCTAGAGCGAGAAAATAAAAATATTAAATGTTTCACTCACGCGAGTGTAAATCGAACCCACAACCATCGCTTTCATTCGCATCGCGCACCACTACGGCCTCTCGTAATTTAAATTATAATTAATGCTTACAAAATTATAGTTCGAATTCGAAAAAACAATCTAATTATATTATTCAATCTTTGTTGAATTAATGGCAGCTTTACTAAAATAAAAAGGCAACCCCAATTTTAATAAGTCTTAAATTTTCATGTTGTAAGTGGATACATGATAATTATAACATTAATTATAAAATAAAATAAACACAATTGAAAGAAATTTACCGCATTAATAGATTATTTCGATACTCTCAGCGCCATCTATGAAAATAAGAATAATAATAGGTTTCACCCCTTTCAACGCCATCTACTACCTACCTTTTATAGCAGGAAGAGGTATTAAAATCGTTCATTGTCACTATTAAATTTATATTATTATGATTTTTATTATAATAATAAATTTATTATTTATTTATTAAACTATATTTTATACTTACATTTCATTGATATTCTAAGTATTAATTACAATCAATTAATACTTTTATTAAATTTATCAAATGTAAGTAATGTAAGAAACATTTTGTTTTATATTAAATTTATTCTGTTGTATAAAAAAAATCTTTTATTTCTATTATAATTATTACCAATTTAAAAGCTAACGTAAAATGGAACGAATTTTTCGCAGAGCTACCAACATGCCGATGTCAAAAATCAGAAATAACTTGTCGCAAGTCCACCATTTTCCCTTTGTAACTAACCGGTGTTCAAAACACGTGCGTACGATCAACTTACATGGAATACCAGTGTGTTAGCGGTTAAATACAATACAAAAACAATACTAAACAGTGCGTCGTGTTTCTATTGACAGGTAGCGCGTGTTAAATACCAGAATGAACACCGAAAAGCTGAAAAAACTGCAGTCACAAGTCCGCATAGGCGGCAAGGGAACACCACGGCGCAAGAAGAAGGTCGTCCATGCGACCGCCGCCACAGATGACAAGAAATTACAGTCCTCCCTCAAAAAACTATCGGTAAATACCATCCCAGGCATTGAAGAGGTGAATATGATCAAAGATGACGGCACTGTGATACACTTTAACAACCCTAAGGCGCAGGCATCGCTCGCTGCGAACACTTTCGCTATCACCGGCCATGGTGAGAACAAGCAGATCGCGGAAATGCTGCCCGGAATTCTCAGCCAGCTCGGCCCTGAAGGATTAAACCAGTTAAAGAAACTCGCCTCCAGCGTGGCCCCGCCGAAACCTATCGACGAGGACGACGAAGTACCGAACCTCGTCGGTAACTTTGACGAGGCCTCAAAACAAGAGGCTAAAGAGGTAGCCACTGAGGAAAAAGAGAAGGAAAAGAAACCAGAAATAGAAACCAAAGCCTCGGACAACAAAGTTGATTAAATAGACCCCCATGATATATAGTTTTTAATTTTGCTCACCTGATGAAGTGAAATACTATAGTGGGTTTCCAAAGGCATCGAGACTGTGTCTGTGTCTCAAATAATTTTTCTTTTTTTATATTTTTGTGTTCCTAAGCGTTCTGACTGTTCGGTTGGTGATGGTGCCTAGGGGACACGATGACTCGTTACTTTGGAAATTCATACAGCCATCCCGACATTGCTTGTTTTAATGCCATGCACTAACATTAGTCTATAATTGTATACTGCAAATGGAATCCATTATATATTATAGCAAAATAGAAAATAAATACTGTTGTTAAGATATTGGCTATAGAGGAACTTTAAAGAATTCACATGACACATGTTAAAATAATTATATGTATAAATAAAGATGGTGTCAACACACCTTTTAATGTTTTATAAAGAGTAATTTTTCTAAAGTTGTTAATTCAATCTGGTCTAAAGGATTTGCTTTCTCATTTGAACCTAGGTTTAAAATTTAAATTTAGTCAGACAGCTCTTTAGGTTAGAGCTAACATTGTATAATAAAACATAAAAATTGCAAAATGTAAAAGATCAAGTTACTCGTGTATTTACATGATATAAACTGGTCAGAGAACAATTTGTTTTATTTTAAAGGTACCTATTCATTATTAAAAATCTTTATTTATTGATACAATTTTATTGTAGAAATGTACAAATGAATCTTCCCTCAAAACAATATATTCAACAACTTTATTATTAAAATAATCAGATTGAGTATAACTACAAAACCAGATTTTTTATTTAGTCATATTAAAACAATAAAAAAAATTATTTGTTCCTTAAAAATATTGAATGCATTCCCTACATAGTGTTTCTATTATAATAACTAACATAGTTGAGGTAATTTTTTCCTTTACAAGTTCTGTTTCCACTTAGTTTACTTAACTAATACAATACTTTGAAATTAACATAATTTCTTATAAACTAAATAATTTTTACTCATAATTTTTAATAATACAAATTGTCTTAAGCAAAATTATTCAATTCAATTACTATTTTTACAATTTAATTACATAAAACATTTTGTAACTTTATCAGATTATTGAATCATAAGGAAATGATAAAGATATAAAATCATGAGTAATCATGAAGAGCATTTTTTGATACAACTTTTAATTGAAATAGGTTATATTAAATTATACAGAACACGTGGGGTATATAAATAAAGAAATAAACCACCATTCATAACAATAGAATATCATGATAGAGTATGCAATATCTGAATAGTAAATTTATTAGGGATTCATAAGTTTAAATTTTCAACCACGCTAAAAAAATAACATAGTAGGTACTATTTTCATTAATTATTATATCTTCAATTATTTTTATAAGATATTTTACATAAATCATTATCTCAAAACAAATTTAGTTATGATTAGATTTTTTTTTAAATTAATCATTTTGACAGCAATTATCGATAGTCAAATTGAAATCGATTATGATAATCGTTCAGGAAATGCATTTTATAACCTAAAGAGTCTTGTCAATATAAAAAAATATTACAGCGCATTATATATTTCCTTATTTTTTGTAATGCAAGAAAGTTTAGAATTCGCTTTAACGTTTTTATAATAAGAGCATTTTAAAAGACACAAAGATAATATAAATTTATTAATCATAACAGAAAAATAAATAGATATAATTTTATCTGAATTTTTAATTAAATGTAGGCAATTATTCTAATTACAATACATAGCATATAACGTGTGTGTTATAAAACGTTATCTCGTTATCTTTTGCGGTTTAGCTTCGAACGAATGTAATTTTATAGGGACATTAAATAACATCCTTTTACTGTACATACATATCAAAACTAGTAATTTGCCAATCTGCATTATTTTCGTATCTGAGATTAGCATGAAGAGACATAGAAACAAAATCAATGTTTATGGTTCTGTTACGTTATTAACTAGCACCAATTTTTTTTTTTTTTTGAGCTCATCATGCAATCAGTCCGGAGACTTTGAGCAGATTAGTTGAAAGTTTGTGGCGGGTGAAGCTTGCATCACATTAGATAAAGCTTCGCAGGTAGTTTAACTACTGTGGCGTTTGCAAAATGAGACGTCTCTTTAGTCGGCTTGTCATGTTCTGGCCGATTAATTGGGTAGCCAGTGGATTTGGGTGTTTGAGCAATCTGCTTTTATATTTAGAAGATAAAATTTTTATTTCATTTTTCACTGTATGAATAGCCAGGTGTTCGTGGACTTCATTGATTTTTATAAACCAAGGTGAGTTGGCCATTTGTTTGAGAATGTTATTTTGAGCTCTTTGTATCATTTGTATACTACTGTCACAAGCAGAGCCCCACAGTTGCACACCGTATGACCAGATGGGTTTTAGTACAGTTTTATATATCAATAGTTTATTGTCCAGAGTCAATTTGGAGTTCCTGCCGAGCAGCCAATACAATCCTTTATATTTTAAATTTAGTTCATCTCTTTTGGTTCTCACGTGCTTTTTCCAGGTTAGTCTACGATCGAGATGCATACCCAGGTATTTGACTGAATCTGCGTGAGGAAGTTGGTGACCGTTTAAAGTAACAGGTGGACAATTATCTTTTCTCAATGTAAAAGTGACATGTGACGACTTTATAGTATTGACTTTGATCCTCCATTTTTCCAGCCATTTCCCAATTTCGTCGAGTTGATTTTGCAAAATATCAGATGCTTTTTTGGGGCATCTAGCTTTAACCATTATTGCAGTGTCATCTGCAAATGTTGCAACAGTGACACCAGGAATCCCAGGCAAGTCGGATGTAAAGATTGTGTACAGAATGGGTCCTAAAACTGACCCCTGGGGTACTCCAGCGTGAACATCGTAGAAGCTCGAGGTAGCAGAACCTTCTTTTACCTGGAAGATCCTTTCAGATAAATAAGACTCCAGGAAACTATAAAACGTATGCGGTAGGAGAGTTTTGATTTTAAATAGTAGCCCTGTGTGCCAGACTTTATCGAAAGCCTGATGTACGTCTAATAAAGCTGAGGAGCAGTACTCTTTACACTCATGGGCGCTCCGGATGACATTGCAAACTCTGTGTATTTGTTCTATAGTGGCATGTTCTGACCTAAACCCAAACTGATGTTTGGGTATTATTGATCTTTCATTGATGGATTTGGGCAGCCTAAAGAGAAATATTTTTTCAAAAAGTTTGGAAATAACAGGCAAAAGACTAATAGGGCGGTATGAAGTTATGTCGTGAACTGGTTTTCCCGGTTTCAAGATCATGATAATTTGAGAGACTTTCCACATGGCAGGGAAGTAACTAACTCTCATGATTGCGTTAAAAAGGTTGGTTAAAAATACAATCGCCTTACGGGGTAGTTCTTCGAGTACTTTTTTATCAATTAAGTCAAATCCTGGTGCCTTTTTGTTATCCATCATTTTTATGTTTTTAATTAATTCCTTTGGTGTAGTAGGTTGTAGCGGGAGGTCCAATTGGTAGTCTTGCTGCAGTTTGCTGTGTATATAAGAATCATCAATACCATCTATTTTAGGATTAGGAGTGAACGTTTTTGCTAGATGTTCAGCAAAAGCATCAGCTTTCTGTGATTCTGTCCTTAGCCATTCGGTACCTTGGCCTCTAAGTGGGGGTTTAGGAATTAGCGGTCGAAGGCGACTTTTAAAAGTACGCCAAAGTGAGTAATTTGTGGAAGCAGTTGGTGTCAAGGATTCCACGAATGCCTCCGTTGTAGCATTATGAGCATCAAGAATACTTTTCTTGAGGTCTTTGATAGCTTTATTAAATTTTGCCTTGTCCGAGGGATATCTGCTAGTGTGCCAAACTCGGCGCAATCTGCGTTTCTCTAATATTTCTTCTCGTAATTTTATTGGAACTACCTGTTGTCCACTATTATTTGAGACGATTTCTGGAGTACATCGCCAACAAGCTTTCTGAATTACAAGAGTAAAATTTTTAGTGGCACTATCAATATCGTCTGCGCACTTTAAGGATGTTTTCAGATGTAGCTCGTCTTGGACTACATCGCGAAATGACCACCAATCTGTTAGTTTATTGTATAGTTTTGGCTTTTTATTGTAGAATAAGACTGAGTTGCTCACTGTAAGTATAACTGGTATATGATTGGAGGAGCCATCTAAACAAGATTCAACATTGGTAAAGCAAGATAGGGATTTGGAAATAAAGAAATCAAGCAGATCAGGTAATCTCTTAGGATCTGTCGGCCAATGAGTTGGCTCGGGAGTTGCAATCACAGATAAATATTTTTTGTCTAATGTTTTCTTGAGTTCTCTCCCGCGTGTTGTTACCAGTCTCGATCCCCAGTGCGTATGCTTGCAATTCCAATCTCCTCCTGCCAAGAATCTAGTGCCTAACGTATCAAAGTAGAGCGTGAATAATTCTTCTGTAATCTTGTGTTTTGGAGGGCAGTATACTGCTGATACATTCAAGTTCCCATACTTGTCATGTATGCAGATAGTAGTAGCTTGGATATGTTCAGTTATATACCCTGGTAATTGGTGGTGCTGAATTGATTTTCTAATAATTACCGCTGTGCCTCCATGAGCCGTGCCATCGGGGTGATTTGTAGCATAGATATTGTAATTAAGTATATTTATTAGGCTTTGATCTGTGAAATGAGTTTCTGATATAAGCATAATATCTAATTTGTGGACATTAATAAGTACCTCTACTTCATGTTTATTTGGTGCTAACCCATTCACGTTCCATGTAGCAATTTTAAGAGACGTAATTTTGTTAATTTATTCAACAGGTTTGTGATGAGACTCAACAAGGTGCTCATTTGTTGTAGGATAACATCAATTTTTTCAGACTGTTTCTCGAATAGAAGTTCCAGTTTGTTGTGAGTTCTAATTTTTTCAGATTTTTCGTCGCTTTTAGCTGGAGAGTTTCTAATCACATCTGCATAAGTTTTTTGTGTGGATGAGTGGTTTCTTTCTCCTCATCTACGGTAGATGTCATGGTTGGAGGTATAGTCTCAGTTCTTTTTGAGCTAAGCGATTCCATGGTTCTTCTATTTGGGGTTTGTTTTCTAGACTTTCTAGATAATATTTCTCTATATACTTCGCACCCCTTATAGTTCGCTGGATGAGCGCCTAAGCATAATGCACAAGTCGCCGGAGTACTGCGGTCTTTCTTAGGGCTGTCTGCTGTTTTGTGTGGTTGGGCACACTTTACACACCTGTAAGGCCTCATGCAATAATTTTTAGAATGGCCATATTGCTGGCATCTTTGGCATTGTACTATCGTTTTCCGCTTTTTTGGGTCTTCAATCACTATATTCTGGTAGTATATTACTTTGATATCTTTTGCTGATTTAATGTTGGGGCCTGGTAAGAGATTAATAAAGAAAGTGGATGTAGGTTTTTTATCAGCACCATACTTGGCGTTAATAATTTCTCCAGCCAAGCTATTGCCAGTATTTTCAAAAGCTGCCCTTATTGCTTCATACTAGCAACTAGCACCAATAATAAAAAAATCTTACACATCTTACATATAAAGGCATTGAACTTTTACAATTTTATTATACATGAAATAAATTTCTCATTCCCAGTATACCATAGTCTAGACTTACGAGTCTGAGTTGGTATTAGCTACGTTGAGACTTGAGGTATAGGATGTTAAATGGTACATTTGTATATTAAATAGTTTATTGATAATTAAGTTTTCAGATTGAGCCGAAATATTGTATTTTTTTGGTTAAAGCCAGCCTTTTATTTTTAGCGTTACGTTTATTTTTTTTATAATGGGTGCAGTTTCTTTAAAATTGGTCTTTTCCATATAATTACGCCACTAGGAAGTTAATAAGGAGCTAGTCATTTATTAATTAATTATTTATATATTTTGAGCACTCTCATGCGGGATTATTACTGAAAAAAAAACTTTTAAAGCATGACATTTTTGATCCAGATGGAGGTAGTAGCACGTTTTGTATTATTATTACTTTATTTATGGTATTTTTCTCAGAGATTACTTATCTGTATTGTTATGTACATGTCACTTTGAGCAAATTTGACAATTGACTTATTTATAAATAGTTTAAAAAAATCCTAATTTATCTCGCTATTTTTTTATTTACTTTGTTACCTATTTTTATTTTAAGATTTATAATCTTTTAGTACGTAAAAATGATCGCAAGACCGTGGACGGACGATTTGCCGAAATGTCGAAATACATGTGTAGCATCGTATTTTTCTCCAGCAGAAGGAAATGCTAATACTAATGATGACTATTTTTGCTTTTACTGCCATACTGAAGATAACTCGTAAGTATGATATTAATCTTTATACTCTTATACGAAACTCCACAATTAAAATATTAAGTAGTCACTAAGTAGTCAATACAGTATAAAAATATTAAAATAATATTTTACTATATGACTACTATAAACACCATTCATACTTAAATAAATAAAAGTGTACCACTTATTATTTTTTTTATTTTTATGGAACAGACAGTATGTGGAAAGTAAACATATTTCATAAATATAAAGCAGTTTAGTTGGCTTGCACACCAAGGCTTTCTATCAAATTAATCTATTGATACAACATTATATATTATTTTGTCACAGTTGCCTATATGGTGTATTTGAACCTCACAATGGTTTGGATGCAGCAAGATTCATTATGCAAAGAATGGCGGCTGAAATTTTATTTGCACCACCATCCAGTACTAATACTGATGAAGAAATAAGAGAAAAGCTAAGGTATATAATTTAAACATATTATGATGTGTTAAGTGGTCAATTTTAAATTCTCATGTTTCTTTTTATTTGTAAATTGCTGTTGTAAGTGCTATAATATATTCATTATTTAGTCATGTTGGTTGAAAATATAAATATGTATGAATGATGTCGAAATAAATAGAAAATATCTTGCAAAAGCTCTGAGCAAGATATGTTTTTTTCAGACAAGTTTTAGATATTTCTATTATATATGAAAAATGTATAGTGTGAGTGTGTTATTACTTAAGAATATAGTGCATAAGGAATTACTTTTGAAATAATAAGAACAAAAAAAGCAAGCAAACCAGTAAATATTAAAACTTATAAAAATTAAGAAACTGCCTATATCTCTGAATAACTTTAATATTTACTTTTTACAGGAATGCATTTATATCAGTTGAAAAAGCATATATAGAAAATTATGATGAAATGATAGCAGAAAGAACAAGTTTACAATACAGACTGCAAATATTAAAAGGATATACTCATACTGCACAGGTATGATATTTAGAAAGTTGTAATTATTGTCAAAATTGCATTTTCTCTCTGTATTTGAGATATTTTCTGTTGAGTTGAAAGAAAATATACACACTTCTTCTCGTCACTACTATAAGGAAAAGGAAATAAGGGAACAGAACTTACATCTTTTGCATTGATACATGATAAACTCAATGTAAAATACTTAATAATCAAATACTTATTCAACCCAACATAATATATTTTCTATAAAGATTGATAATATATAAAATAAAAATAGTTCATATATTTGTAAGATAAATGCAGCAAACAGAAATGATATTATACATGTATCTTACAAATATACATTGCTACGCAGTAACTATGACAGTTGTGGATTTGATTCAAAATTGATAGAACTAACCTTTTCCACCTCTATTCTCTGGTAATAAAACAGAGTTTCAAGTTGAATTCTGCTATATATAGGATACAGGGTGAAACATTTATTGTCAATAATTATTGTCTTTTCCAGGTATCAGACAACATATTGGACCGTCTAAAAGAAATAGATCAACACTTGTCCGGAGGAGCAACAGTGGTTATAGCATTAGTTCACAATAACAAGCTCTATGTTAGCAAACGTAGGGGAGACTCGAGCTCTGTTATGTAGAACAGATGACAACTGCGTGTTGAGAGTGTTGCAGCTCAGTGTTGAACACAGCGCACAGAACGAGGACGAGCTGCTGAGGCTCGCACAGTTGGATGTGGACACAAATAAACTTAGGAATGGTTGGTTTTTCTGTGGTTTTTTATGATATGAAGGTATAAAAAGTGGTTTTGTATTGTGTGGATAATTTGAACATATATTAAAAAATTATTATATATTATCATTTATCATATTTCGTGTCTACGTAACCAATAATCTACGTGTATTATATTCCAATTGTGACCCACGCCATGTCGATTTTTCTAATTTTTCATGTCATCACAATGAGTGATGGGTGTGCCTTTTAAAGAAAATGTTTATATTTATTTGTATTCCAGTTTGCCTATTTTGTCTTAAGTTGCCAACCTAAAATAAAATGTCTTTAACTTGGGCAGAGAGATAATCTGAGAGAGTAATTTTTTATATATATATAAATATTTTTTGTTTAATTTTTTCCTTTTTTTAATAAACATATTTAACATTACTTTCCAGCACAATATCTAGGTAATCAAACCGGTACTAGATGTCTAGGTAATTATCTAGTAAAGGGTTTATATAAGGCTTTTCCAACGATAAGTTCAGCGTCGGCCGAACCAATCATAGCAGAGCCTGAGATACATGGACCCATAGCTTTGGATGAATCTTGCAGGTTAGTGTCGGTTTATAATTGTTTCTGTTTACTGAAAATGATTTTTTTTATAACTGCAAACAAATTTGTTGACCTTCTAGTATTTATATAGTTTTATTAGGAATAAAATGAGGTAAATGTTAAATAGACTACATAAATATTAAGTGGCTATTCAGAAAATAATTTGCATATTCTATACTTTGATGAAAATAACTTCGATAACACTTTGAAATAAAAAAGATATAAAATAAATTGTATTTAAATTGTACAACTATTGTCATGTTGAAATTTACGTTTCTCAGATAGTGTCTAAGTAAGTATTGAATTTTTAATAAATAGTTAATTAATAATATAAGCATTTTAATTAGATTATTTGATTCATTTCAGATTTCTAGTCCTAGTCAGTTCAGGGGTATACAAAAGAATACAAGAAGTGAGAGGTAGCAGCGAACAAACAAACAAGCAGCTCGCCCAAATCATAGTAGAAAATTTCCGAAAGCAAACCGACTTTCGAAATGTCAGTCAATCAGTCCTAGACGAAATAGATCAAGAATTTCGCAATTATTGCCTTAAAAATAACTTAACACCTAAACCTAACACACATATGACGTTATTAATAAGAAATTTCAATTTTTTACCTCCAGTCCCACAAAATGAACAAAAAAGTGCAGTTCGTTTCAATCCGATTGTACAATCCAAATCGAATACGTTGTTGAATGAAATCGATTCTGAATTGTATTCGTCTGAAACTAATGTAGAAACGAACGATTCCAATTCGAATATCGATACGAATCGTTCAATCGAATCGTCATCCGATATTTATCCGAGTAGGCCGCATGATAAAGATCGAAGGATCAAGGGTTATGTTGATTTTTCTTGTTATTATGAAAATGTCGCTAAAGCAAGGAAAAATGGTACTCTGCCTAGTTTTATTAAGTGATTGTTTTGTTTTATTTAGCAACTTAATGAAATTTTATTATTATAAGAGAATAAAATTTTTATTTTTTGATAGTGTTTAACCAAACAGAGTTCAGGAAATATGTTAATATTTTTTTATTATGTCAAGCATAACATCAATAAAACTCTTGGTTTTTTTAAAATTAATCTTTGCTCTTTGTATTATTTTTTCAATTAAGAAATAATAAGACAATGTTCAATTGATTTCGATTTTAATGAGTACCCATCACATTTTGTCAGTCATATACAAATATTTTGCACATAGTTTGTAACGTTTTATTTCTAGTCTTAATATTGTAATTTTATTGTTATTAAATATAATAGTTTATTGAATTAATATTCTTGGTTTTTATTTCTTCTAAACAATTTTTAGACGGAGGGAATCATCTGAGAACTTAGTATTAAGGCCCTTCCACTATTTACTTTCGCGCATTTACAATCGCAAATATATTTTCATGTAATGTATGAAAATAAATCTATGATGAAAATAACAGTAAAAACCAAGTCCAAATTAGAAAACATTTAATTGTAAATTTAAATTTCTGCCGTCAGCCGAAAGGCCGATATATATGTATCAACAAAAAATAAAACTTGTCTTTTTACTTATAAGTTGAGATTTTTACTGCATTTAGTATTGGTAACAATTTTAATTTAAAAGAATAGAATCAACTTCATGATGTATCCCGCACACAGTAGGGTAGGCAGAGGGAACCTAATGTTAAGACACTCTTTAATACAATTTAAGTATAAGATAATAGAAAATAATGAAAAAAAAAACAAGCTAGATATACATTTCATTTATTAATTACAAGTAAAGTATAGAAGAACATATTGATAAAGACAAAAAACACTTAAACTGGTTTATAGTCGAGTTTGCTTTCCAATTTCTTGTTATCCGCGACTTTACGTACAGCTTTCATCAGATCCTCCTGGAAAGAAAAATATATATATATATATATATATATTGATTTATGATACATTACTCTAAACTAGCTAGGGTAGACCCTCTCGCGGCGTCGCCTGCTTGATCTACACAATTATTTGTTTACATGGGAAACTAGTTATAGCCATTTCATAATAATTAAATTATCGAACATTTTGTTGATATAACTTTTTTATTTATGAACAGATTAAAAAAAACAAACACTAAATGTTAAGGACTTAGCCAAAATATTAAAATGGAAACTGCATTTAAATAGCTTAAGTCGAGCCTGAGACTAGCGTGCAAATTCTTTTTCATTTTCCTTTTGTCTCTAAAATTCGGCGGAAAGTGGGGAGTGGAGTGTCTTAACACTTATCTATCTATCTTTAGATTTGATTTTAATTTCTTGAAGCTCGGCTACTTTACACAAATTAAAACTACATATTTTCCTATTGTTAAAATTGTGTTATTCATATCTATTAATACAAATTGAAATAAAAGTCAGTCAATTATACATATATAAAGAAAGAAAGGTCAGGTCAGTCAGTCGGTCACTTATATACCTATAGATAGATTAAAAAACATACAACAAACCTGCACAATATACTCCCTCTCCGCCCTGATAGCGAACAGTCCGGCCTCGGTGCACACGTTCCGGAGATCAGCGCCGTTGAACGTGTCGGACAGTTTGACGACCGCCTCGTAGTCCATCTCGCCGTGTTTCGCTATGGGGGCCGCGTGGATCTTGAGGATTTCTAGCCTGAGAATTATTTTTATACAATATTTTAGTTGAGATTCCAGTGTAGAAAAAGACGTAAATATAGTTTTTTTTTTCACTGTTTCCCGCTGTATCCTCCAGGATAGATATTGATAATACACTCAGATCTCTAAGCACCGAATAAATATAGAAATGTTATTTAGAGTGGCGGAATTTAACCCCGCACTCTCATATTAGTAATGACTAAATTATAAGAAATTAATAGGTAATAATAATTTATTTTTCAACGCGACTGTTATTGTGCCGATAGAAGTATCAGTTTTATATTGAAAAATCTTATGAGGTCTTCGCTAAGCTGTAAGGGATGTGAGAGACAGTATTACTTGAGGCGGCGATTATTGTGATGAGGTCCGTCATTCTGGAGCCCTAGCCACCGATGGTCTTGGATCCTTGTTCCAACGACGGGATAGTATTTTTTTTTATTTTTAAATTAAGTTTCATATAAAAATATATTTAATTTCCTGTGATAATAAAAGTATATAATAAATATCTTTTATTAATATAATTGAATTGAACACACGTACGGTGGTATTGGTTGCGAGTAAACTTAAATCAATAGAGTTGACGATGGCTGAAGATTTTTAGAAACTATGTGAAAAATGCTATTTGATATAAAATACATACTACTATGTAATTTCATAGTTTCATTGTTTAAATAAAGTCTTGCAGAAGCAAGACCATCAAAAATATGAGAAGACTCATTTGAGTGTTCCCCTCCACGGAAATCTTTAGTAAAAGGCGAAAGATTTATACGTTTTGAAGGGAAACCAGAGATAACGAAAAACTTGCTTGGCAAAAACCTTATAATTTAGCAAATAACATTTCGATAGCGCGATTCAGAAACGTAACCTAAATGAACAACGCCATCTATTGGCAAAGTCAGAACTCAACTAAAAAAATGTCAAGCTTTGATAAATAAACATGTAGTATAAGGAAAGGTACTACACTGGCAAAATCCATATACATTTTTTTTTTTTTTTATGGAAAAGACACGGCAAACGAGCGTGCGGGTCACCTGATGGTAAGTGATTACCGCCGCCCACGGCCCCGTGCAACGCCAGAGGAGCTACAGGTGCGTTGCCGGCCTTTAAGATGGGTTGGGCGCCGGGGCCCGGCATTACCTGATGCGAAACGCAGTGGCGTAAAGCCACTACTTCACGCCGGTTTTAAATGCCGGGGGAGGTAATGATCCGGTCGAGTCTGCCCATGCGTGTTGCCATTGCTGGCGACGTGACTCTACCACACGTACTTTAGTCGCCTCTTACGACACCACCAGTACCAGGATGATCCTATTCTAAGCCGGGATCACACGGCAAAAAACGCTTGTTTCACGCTGTATCTCGCATATAGAAAGCAGAGTGAACCTAATATTAAACATTCCGTTTACTACGCATCTTCTCGTCATCGTATCCTCCGAGTCCTCCGAGTGGAACTCAACGAGTTCTTTATCTTTTTACCAGGGCAAGAATATATAAATGTTTCTTAACCCCAGAGTAGGAGAGGAGAAGAACCATGATGACCTTTTGTTTCCAAGAAAAAAATATTGACGTACTCGTGCTCGAAAAACCAAAGATTTACTAAGCTAATATAACACTATAAACAATTCCCTCTGCCTTTCTTGCTACGCATGGGATACAGAAATCCTCCGACAGCAGAAGCTTTAAAAAAGGAACCGACAACTGTAGCTGATAACCTTCAGGCGGCTGAATATATTGTCTTGAATCATAGCTAGCATAGAACATTCTCATCATCTCCCAGATTAGTCGATTTTGATTAAGTTTTTTCTTTGATTAGTTTTTAACTTAGAAATCAAGCCCGCACTAACCTTGTAGCTTATTCACTAAGCAACAGCATGTATTTTAATCTTTTTACCCAATCTACTTAACTAACCTTCCTAATATCCTAATGTGTCCGCTCTGTTGGTAGCCATTATTGTTTCATCTAACCTGCTAAATGCTGGATATAACATTTATAAAAAAACTCCCAAAACCAAGAATCGAACACGCACTAACCTGGCTTGCTCGTTAGGCAGCGGAATTTCAATCTTCCTATCCAACCTGCCGGGTCTCAACAACGCCGGGTCCAACGTGTCCGGTCTGTTGGTTGCCATTATTATTTTGACTTGACCGAGTGAATCGAAGCCGTCCATTTGATTGAGCAGTTCCATCAGTGTCCGTTGTATTTCTCTATCGGCGCTTGTTCCTTCGGAGAAACGTCTGCCACCTGGAAATGTTTGGTTAAAATTAGTTTAAAACTATGGTTATTTTTTATTGGGTTTGGTAACCGCAATCGAAATTATCGGGCAAACGAAACTATGTATATTTTGTAAAACCGTAACGTTAGTTTTGGTAAATTTATCTAAATTAAAAATACTAATGGCCGTAATCGAAACCGATATAAAGTTTGTAGATAATTTCGAATACGGGCAGAGTGCAAATAAGTACTTGTTATTATCATTAAGGTTTTTGATATGGATTGGTTGGACCAATTTTTGTTTCTAGTAAAAGGCATCAAACGAAACAGCTGACACCATTACAGAAATGAAAAAATAAATACACATATATATGACTGAAATTGGCAGAAACTAACTAAGTAACTAAAAATATATCAGTTATCGAAATTTATAGGTATCAATATTCGATAATTATAGTTATAACTTTTTTACAGGTTTTTTTTTAAGAAATCACTAATTGTGTTTTATCTACATGAGGCCTCAATATATATTTTATTCAGCTTCACGTTGCACCCCGCATATAATACATTCTGTTCGCCACGCAAGTCGAATTCGAGGCAATGTGTGTTGAGCGGCGAGACAAAACGCCACCCTTTGCCTTTTTACCAGAGTGAGGAAATAAAAATATTAAATAATTGAAATAAAAGGTAAAATATATATAGGCAGTTAAAAATAGATACAAATAACGTCAACATCTACTATTACAAAGATAACATATCAGAAAATATCTCTCGTTTTATTTTACGCAATTATCTATTTTCTAATATAAACCTATTCATTCAATCTACGACTCGATTTCGTGAATGAGGCGTGCGATGTTGTATTGTCGCTTTAATAGGTTAGCGTCTGTTTTGGCAAAATTTCTTTCGTTTTAATTGTATTAGGATTTTATAGAGTAGTCAGAAATGTGCTTTCATTTAAATTAGTGACAAGTAAAAACTCTCTCTCTGTATAATTAATATATTTTTTTAATATTCATACCTATAGCATCAATCTCGTCCATGAATATAATACAAGGTTGGTGGTCCCTCGCGTAGTTGAACATCTCACGGATAAGACGAGCTGATTCACCTATATATTTGTCCACTATGGCCGACGACACCACCTGAAAAATTATACGATACATATAAACTACATGGAATTGATTTACATTAACTCACTAAAACATCGAAATCAATCGACTTTTATTGGTTTAGCTTAATTTTTTTTTATGTTTTCATATAATGTCAGATTTCAGATTTATACTTGCTATTTTTTAAAAAATATCCATTAAAGTAACACGTTCACTGCCATCATATTCTTCGGAACCAGTATTAATACTAAATAAAAGGCCACGTAAATAGTTGTGTTTAAGAATGCATCCCCAGATGATATTGTCAAAACGTTCAAGTCTTAATTTGAAAAAACTGGTGACTTATGGAACATGTCTGTTAAACTGCTTGCTTAGATTTTTAATAATTGCGTAGAACCCGCTACTTTTTCCGATTTAATGAAATACAGCAAAATAGTGCCACTTTACAATAGTGGCCATAGATTTGACACTGACAACTGCAGATTGATGTCTTTTTTGCCGTCTTTAAGTAAAATATTCGGATAAATATTTTTTTAATAACCAGCTTACAATTTTCTCTAATATTTGCATTTGTTTCAATAGTGGGCAATATGGTTACACCA